>JAQPPZ010006249.1:9222500-10711414 GCA_028583015.1 Wollemia nobilis
TAGGTTTCTTTAAGTTCAAGACCTTAGGTGAAGCGTATAAATTTACCATCAAGATTGATAAAAAGTACAAACATAAAAACAAGAAAGGAGATTATTCAAATGACAAGATCCAAAATACCAAGGGTTGGCCCAATAAAGGAAAATATTATTTCTAAAAGCAACAAGACAAAAGAGATCAACATGAATAACACAAGATTATACTGAGATGGTAGGGTGAACAGTCTAAGATAAAACTTTTACTTTTCTTTCCAATGCAATATTATCCAATATTATCAATTGCAATAATGAAACAATGCTCAAATAACCACACACATAAGAGACACAGATTTAATTTGGTTCATCCAATGTGGGCTACATCCATGAAGAAATTTTTCTTATAAATTTCTTCAAAAAAGTTCATGGGAATAAATTCCCTATTACAATGTTTGTGGACCCAAATCCACAGGAGACACCAATCCCCTCTGCTCTGGTTCGTGGACCTCTATCCACAAGAGAAACCAATCCCATCTACTTTGGTTCATGGACCTCTATCCACAAGAGACACCAATACCCTTTACTCTGGTTCATGGACCTCTATCCATAAGAGACACCAATCTCCTCTACTCTGGTCTGCTCCAAAGCCTACTCACAACTCTACTCAAATCTGCTCCAAGCCTACTGATAAATTTGCTCAAATTTGCTCATGAAACCTGCTCAATCCTACTCACAAAAAATGCTCAAACCTACTCACAACTCTACTCAAATTTTCTCACAAGCCTTTTCAAAAGTCCTATTCAAATGTGCTCCAAAATCTGCTCAAATCTGCTCACAAAAACCTGCTCAACTCTACTCACAAAATATGCTCAAAAATGCTCACAATCTTGCTAAGAATACCTGCTCAAATCTACTCCAAAATCATTTTCATCCACTCAGACAAACAATGCTCATCAATTCTCAAATTTTACATACAAACAATACTCATAACTTTCTCAACGTGCTTTTCTCTACTCTAGAAATTCAGACATATTCTACCCAGTATTATTTTATCTTCATGAACATATAGAGAATGATATGCAATAATAATTACCCAATAAGTTCTTCTCAATTGAATCTTTTCAAACTATCCTTGCACTATGTGACACTTTGACTTTCTTTAAAATAATTTTTCTATGTGTAAGACTATTTTCTTATTTTCTTATGCATTTCAAATCCAATCACAATGCTTAAATTTATCCTCTAGATCTACTCCTAAAACTAATCATGAAAAATGCACAAATTTTTCTTTCAAATCTATTCTATAACCATTGCATATTTACTCCCAATATCAATAAAAACCAATGCACAAGTTTACTCACAAATCTCACCTATAACCTTTCCACATTTACTCCTAGTTTCAATCAAGGCCAATGCACAAGTTTACTCATAAATTTGACCTATAATATTTACACGTTTATTCCTAATTTCAATCAACACTAATGCACATCAAATCAATCCTTATACCTCCAACCATATGACATCAAAAATATTTTCCTCAAACAAAACCACCCTTGAGAAAGGAATTAATTCACCATACCTCTAAATCTGCCTCAATGATGATAGTCTTATTTTGCATGTGCTTGTCTTGACAAAAATAATTTCCTTTTATTTTGCCACTTCAAAATTGGTTAGCAAATATATTTTTATTGAATAGATATCACATCATTCATATTTAAAACCCTTATAAAAAATGTGCATAATAAATCTTAAAACTAATAATACCTTATATCCCTTTTCATAATATGCCAAATACAATATAACATTAATCACAATTACACCTTATTTCTCCTTTTTCTAACATGTAAAAATACAAATAAACTTGAAAACCACCATACACCTTATAACTCCCTTTTCTAATTTGCAAAAATCACAATTTCGTGTGCTAACACCTTGACCTTTATTTTTCCTTGAAAATCAAATTTAATAAAAAAATTAATACCTTTGCACAATTGAGAATCGAACCCCTAGCCTCACAAAATGTAGCGCTTTCCCAAGTGCTTTGTGACCAGCTATGCTACCACGAAAACTAAGACCAAAAGGGAGGTGCTCGATATATATCCATGTCCTTGTGCTTTTATCAACAATAAAACCTCATTAAAAATAACATCAACCTAATTCAACCCTATGACCTCCTACCCAGCAGTGCTCCATGCAAAGCCAACAACCAGCTGGGCTACCTCAATAGTCAAAACCAAAGGTGCTCACTGTGATATTTATCCAAGTATTCCTCATTCAGCAAAATTCAATAAAAAATGGTTTTGACTAGATTCAAACCTGTTACCTCCTACCTAGCAGTGCTCCACACAAAGCCACACTACCATCTTGGCTATCCCAATGAATGAAACCTCAAGCGCACACAGTTATATTTCTCTTTGTCTATCTCTACCTCAATTTTTTGTCTTCTCGTCTACATTTTCTTCTTGTCGTTCTCATGCACAATGATTTTCAATTGTAATTTTGCATTCCACTCCAAGGTTTAATAATGCCATGCATATATATGCTTTTCATTTTCTTTGATTTTATTTTGAAAGGTCGACTTAATTTATTTTCAATTTTTAGTGCCTTTTTATTTTTCAAACTATTTTGTTTATAATACTTAAATATAGAATTTAAATATTATAAATATTTATCTTTTTAAAATTGTATCCCTCTCTTGTGATATTTAAAACTTTTTAAACCTTTATCCTTCTTCTTGTCCAATCAACTTTTAAATTGTTGTCCCTCTTATAGTATTTAAACCTTTTTGTCCCAAGCAAATTTTAAAACCTTTATAATTATTTTTGTCCAAGTAACTTTTAAACCTTTGTCCTTCTTATAATATTCTCTTTATAATATTTAAATATTATAATCCTTTTCTTGAAAAATATTTGCCTTTGCTTTGAGATATACCTTACCTTGAATAATTGTCCATTGTTTGCTATTCACAATAGTCCATTCTTGACACAATTGATATATTATCCAACCTTGTAAACTTCACACTCTTAAAGAATATTTTTGCCTTGAATACCATGCATACTTTGAAATCAATGACAACTCAATATTTATAACACAACAACAAAATAAAAACTAGAAATCCAAAAAATAATCACAAGACAACAAACTCTAGAAGAACAAGACTAGGAAATGGTGTTTCTACCATAAGAGCAACTAATATTCTAGAGAAAAGTGTTAGGCAATTAAGTCTCTATTTGTTAAGACACAACCATATACATACACAATATCAACACATCCCCCAATTGAGGATAAAGGTAATTAGATCATAGAGTTTGAATCACACGTGACTATTACTATTGTTACTACACAAATCAAAATAGAGGGTTTTCCTAAGGAGGAGCAATTATTCCACTCATAAATTTAGGTAAATGGTAAGCCCTTACATTCCATTGTTTATAGTGGAAGTCAAAATAATTTACTTTTTTGATACTATGAAGGCTCTAAATCTAATTTTTAAGCCTCACCCACAACCATATAATATTGGATGGTTGAATCAAGGGAGAGATATATGTGTCACTCAATAGTTTCTTATCTCTTATGCCATCAAATCATTTAGAGAAATTTGTATGTGATGTGGCACCACTGGATGTTTGATGTGCTCATTGGCCAACCATAAATGTGGTAGATATATGGTATGTATGATTGAAAATTTCATAAATTCATAATCACCATTGGGGACCAGCAATAATCTCCCTCATCAATGCCAACCAATGCAAAAGGATGATAAAAAATAATTTTGTTTGTTCTCTTAATAATCAAACCTCAATATGCCAAGAACATAGTTGCTACTACCATGATTACATAGTTATCACAACAACAACAATAAACGGACCCAATCATAATAAAATATGTTGATATCTTTAAATCACCTACTAGAGTACCACTTCATTATGAGGTAAAATATTTTATTGATTTGATTCTTGGTTATCCTTTATCGAACACCCTTTTTTATCATAAATTAGTTGTTGAAGATGATTATATCAAGAGGTGAATTCAAGAATTGATTAAAAATGACTATATCAAATTGAGTTCTCTTTGTAGTAGTCCAATTGTCCCAATGCTTGGAAATGATTGTATTTTTATGGTGGTTGATCATTTTTTCAAAATGGCTATCATGATTGCTTACAAGAAGAATTTTAAAATTTAATAAACTAAAAAATTGTATTTTAACCTTTTATGAATTCATTTTGGTTTACTAGAATCCATTATTTCAAATAGGGACAACTAATTTTTATGTATATTTTGAAACACTCTATGGGAGATGATGAATACAAAACTTACCCAATCCACAAAATTTTCCTCATAAATATGGATAAACAAAAGTTGTCAGCATGTTTATCATGCATATATTGTGTTTTTACAATTCAAAGCATCCTCAAACATAGGGTGAGGGCCTACCATACATCCATCATAGGTATAACATGGTTTTACAAAGCTCTATAAAACACCTCTTTTATGTGTATTTTGATTTCCAATCTTTGAAACACATGGATGTGAAGAACACAAGATTATAATGAGAGGGGGTTGAACAACATAAGATCAATTTTTACTTTTTAATCCAGTCAATAACATTAACAATAGCAGTAATCAAATCAATGCACAAATCATCACACACAATAGAGATACCAATTTAACATGGTTCATCCAATGTGGGCTACTCCATGGAGAAAATATTTCTACTAAATTTTCTCAAAAATATCTTGGGAATCACTTCCCTATTATAATTTTTATGGAACGTTATCCAAATGAGACACCAATACCCTAATACTCTGATTTGTGTATCTCTCTCCACAGGAGAACTCTTTCCCCTCTTCTTTGGTTTGTGGAACTTGACCCAGGATAACTCTTTCTCCTTAACTGATTTGTGGATATCCCTCCATGAAAGAACTCTATCTTCCTATTGGTTCAACTTTTATACACACCTATGAAGAATGAGCATGAAAATCAATAACACCTATAAGGGATAAATCCCACTCACTTTAGGATCTTGCTGGTTATCCAAGGTGTGAGTTACAGAGTTGGGTCGAATGTCTATTCACTCTTTTTCGCTTCTAGAATAGTTTCAAGTGGACTGTCTATTACCTTACAACGGGCTTGGGACTTTAGTTCAGTAATGTTTTTGGAGTTGTATATTTTGTGGACACTCAGATCTACAATCAGTTCTTTGATCTAGCTCTTTATGCTTTAGCAAATTTTGAAAGAAAATAAAAATGGATCATTTAACAGTAAAACAGAGAGAGTAGGGTAGGGCAGAAAAGAGAGATTTATCTAACTCAGCTGCAAAATCAGAACTATCAATTTCAGTTATGCTGTTTAGCTTTACAATGAAACAAATCAAAGAGGAAAGTGTCCAGCTTTCTAAGATCACCTTCCACTAAGAGCATAAGAAATGAAACAAATCTAACAAAAAATCACAAACAGAAAGGAAGTTAGTTGAAAATTGGTATCTCTCACCAGCAGCCTAGCTCGCACAGTGAGGACAGAGCAATTTAAACAAGCCTGAACTTTAAATCTGTAATTTTCTTTAGCATACAATAAAAAGAATGGAACCTGGCAGCATATCCAATATTGATAACACAGATCTACAACATAAATTAAATGAAAACCTTAATGAGATGAAAACAAAAGAAGATGAACTTATCGCAATCCGAGAGAGATTAGGCTCCTGGCCACGCTATCACAGAAAACAAAAACTACACCCACTTCAAGTCCAGAACAAAAGCATTCAACAAGATTTGCAGGAAATTGCTTCAATAGCTTTTATTCCAAGTTTTCACCTCCTTCAGTTTACATTTGAAAGAAGTATTTATAGACTCAGGACAGGCCCTGATATTTTTAAGAATATCTTCCTTTGAAACCCTAAATCTTATCCCCCAATCTTACTACCTAGGTTTTACAATATAAGGCATTTTAATATAAAACCTAATTACTCTAAAAATCTTTGCAGGGATCTTGCAATAAATGAAGAGGACACATTCTGATATTATTTTCATCCATCTACGACTGTGAGCAAAGATCTTCGTCTTTCTGGCGCATCTACCGGGAGCATTTCATTAATTCCTCGAAGAATTTTGGATGAGTCACTGATTTCTCTGACATTTTATATCTCTAGTGGGAATGATTTTATCTTCGCATAACTGCTTTTGTCTGGTTCGAATTGAAATTCTCTGCATGCCATCATTATTTTGCCCTAGATTTTCCCATCAACCGCATCCATCCACAAATTCTGATAACTGCATGCAGACCTTTTCACCTTTCGGCCAATCGCTGACATATTTCATTAAATGAAGCAGCTGTGTGCAACGGTATCTTCATCTTTCTATCTGACAGCCCTTGCTTAATCTGTGTCTATCTTTGTCTTTTTTGCCATTATTTCTGCTATTATGCCACTGCCAGAGCGCTTCCTGCAAAAGACAAAACAAGGATTAGCACTTTAATTAAATCATATTAAAACCCTAATGCTCATTACCTTGTTTTGCTTAGTCCCTTTCTTCCCAGCTCATAGCGTCGCGAAATCACGAGAGGTCCAAAAATGGGACATGTCGCGATATCGCGACGTTCCCTTTACTTTTCGCCTTCGCTAAAACTTTGTCGCGATTTCGCGACGTTTCCTTTACTCTACGCCTTCGCTAAAACTTTGTCATGATTTCGACAATTTTTCCTTTACTCTGCGCCTTCGCTAAAACTTTGTCATGATTTCAAGACGTTTCCTTTACTCTGCGCCTTCGCTAAAACTTTGTCATGATTTCATGACGTTTCCTTTACTCTGCGCCTTCGCTAAAACTTTTTCATGATTTCGACGTTTCCTTTACTCTCCTAAAACTTTGTCATGCTTTTCCTTTACTTTGCGCCTTCGCTAAAACTTTGTCATGATTTCACGACGTTTTCTCTGAGTCATGTCTTTGCTTAAGACTTATCGCGATTTCGTGACGTTTCCAATCACTTGGCACTTTCTACCGAATGCATCACGAAAACATGACATGTCGCGATATCGCGACGTTTTTGTCACTTAGCCTTTTTCTAGCTTCTTTCTTTCGAAAATGGAACATGTCGCGATATCGCGACATTTCCTCCAACGACTTGCTTCCAATCAAATGTGTCGCGATATCGCAACGTTTTCGTCAAGACTTGCCTTTAATCAAAACCTGTCGTGATATCACGACGTTTTCATTAAGGTTGGATTCTGATCCAAATGTGTCTGATATCACAACGTTTTTCCCACTTAGTCCTTTAAATACAAATAATTTTCATCACTTGGCCAACATATGTCGCGATATCGCTACGTTTCCTTTAAGCTTTGTTTCTGAAATGTGTCGCGAAATCGTGACGTTTCCATCGCTCGGCTCTTTCAGTCCAAATGCGTCGTCATTTCATCGCTTCTTCACTTTCTTCCCCTCTTCCAAATCACGAAATCGTGACGTTTTCATCACTTGGGTCTTTCTTCCAAAACACGTAGCGAAATCGCGACGTTTTCTTTACTTTGCTCCCATCTTGAAACTTGTCACGAAATCGTGACGTTTTCCATAAGACTTGCTTCCAGCTAAAACCTGTCGCGATATCGCGACGTTTTCCACACTTGGTTCTTTTACCCAAACCATGTCGCGATATCGCGACATTTTCATGACTTGGGTCTTTATGCCAAAATATGTCGCGATATCGCGACATTTCCAAAAACGAAAATGTCACGAAATCGTGACATTTCCAAAAATGGAAAATGTCACAAAATCGCTACGTTTTCATTACTTAGCAAATTTTTCAGAAACTGTAGGTTGACTCCAATGAATTCATTCATCTGTATTCTGCATTTTACATGTTAGTGAAAGATCTTCTTTACTCAGAATGATTCTAAAAATGAATTCTAAATTGAAATCAAAGCCACATGCAAGCCCACTTGGATACTTTGATATAGGCAAAACTTGAAGAAGGAGGCAAGCAAAATTTGGACTTAAAACCTGAAAAACATCAAGAGGGTCCCTGCAGCAAAAAATGAAAACTAAAAAGCTTCAAAGGATGGAATTTCATTTTTTTAGTGGGGGTGTGTTGCTTCTCAACAAATGGCGATATCTACGGGAAAATAGTAGCACTATTTAGAATCCAGAACTCTAGTTTCAAAACAATTTAGACTATGTACCATGCTTTGCCACAAATATTTCAAAAATGACTCAACTACTATCCGTCGGCTGTTAAAGTTCCCAAGGACATACTAGGTTGAATCACTTAAGGAAGATTCTGATGTCAGATTACAAATGTATAAACCTTCTTCCAAGGATGACCGGGGCTTCAAATGCTTGCTATGGATCAAAACAACTATTTAGATTGTGTAGGGGAAACCGAGTAGAGCTCTGTTTACTAGTTTAGCCTTTTATAGCCCCGACAGAGTTACTCTTTAGATTTACACGACCCTGATCACAACCATGAAGTGGCATCTATAGCTTGGTGAACATGTTTGAGATGTATCCTTCTGGAGCCCTGGCTGGGAAAGAGTGCCAGCTTTATTATTGACTTGTTCAACTTTCACCATCTCTATTTTTTTCTTTTGAAAGATACTCTATTTTTTCTTTTGAAAGATACTGATTACTGGAGTGCCTTACTGCTTCTTCTTTTTCTTTTTTTTTTTTTACATCGAGCAATTGATCAACTAACTATTTCAGCTCAGGTACCATCAACCTCCTTGGATGCTTTGATGTAACTTTGTGAATCGGATTCCCCTCTCATGACCAACTGTTCTTGGATTCCCTGGGAATTCTTCAACCAAACAGTATAGTAATTTCTTCATAATCAAAATAATTGTGGCAAGCAAAATACAAAAATCCAATTATCTTTCTACTGTTGTTCCAGATAACAAGTAGTCCCACTTTTTAATCTTAGCAGACTATCTCTTAAAACAGGAAGGAACAGAATGAAAACACACTAGGCCAATTTTCAAGGAAGAAACAGAATGAAAACACACTAGGCCATAACTCAGGACAAGACTGTTGATTTGTATTTTTTCTTCATTTAAGCAAACTCAAACAAAAAGGATCAAAAAGTTACAAGGGAAGGACAAAAGGCCATTAGTCAGAAACAAAAATGCACAGACCCACAAAGACAAAACACAGAGCTTCAAACCTTTAAAAAAAAAAACAAAACAAAAACACACCACTTCACATTTTACTTATAACATATACATATTTTACAACTTATACATATTTTACAACTTCTTTGTGATTCATTCAAACGTTATATTGGATGGAACAACTGAGAAATAATGCTTTAGGTATTGACCATTAACAGGGAGGTTCAAAAAATTACCATCAAGGTCCTGTAAACGAAATGCATTATTACCCAGGATCTCAACAATCTGGTATGGCCCTATCCATAGCGGCTCGCAACTTTGTGTGTTTACCTTTCTTTTCATGGGCCTTGTCCCATAGAAGCACCAAGTCTGCAAGTCTGAAAGCTTTCACTCTGGCTCTTTTGTCAAACCAACGCTTGATGGTTTCTTGGTGCCGACTGAAATGTTCCAGGGCTTGGAGTCGTTCATCCTGCAAATTAGTTAGATCCAAAACATGAGCCTCTGCATCTGCTTGATCCTCAAAATAGTCTAAAACAAATTGATAAGTAGGCAATTTCAGAGAGATGGGAACAATGGGCTGAGTACCATACAACAAAGCAAATGGGGAAGTCTTAAGAGCCACTTTATATCTTATTCTATCAGCCCAAAGTGCATATTTCAATAATGTATGCCATTGTCTGGGTTTGTCCGCTTGCAGATTTCTTAATGGCATTCATTAAATTCTTATTCGTGGACTCAGCTAGTCCATTACCTTGGGGATAATAGTTGGATGAAAATCTGATAACTATCCCCATCTGGTATGCCCATTCTGCAAACTCTAATGATTGGAAGGCTGGTCCATTATCGCACACCAAATTCAGAGGAACCCCAAACCTGGTTATGACATTTGACTCTAGAAATTCGATCACTTCATGAGTTGTACTTCTCATGGTGGCTGCTGCTTCAACCCACCTTGTGCAGTAATCAGTGGCTGTTAGAACATACTTATGCCCTGCTGAAGAATTTGGGTTTATCACACCCACAAAGTCAAGCCCCCATTGCATAAAAGGTTTATTTATTACAACAGGCTGCAATGGTAGAGCTCGATTGGCCTCTTTGGATGCAAAATTTTGACACTGATGGCAAGTTCTCACATGCTGATGCGCATCTTTAAACAATGTAGGCCAATAATAGCCCACTCTCAATATTTTATGCATAGTAGCAGATCCTGAGGAATGCCCTGCCCCTAACTTTTCATGAAAACTGGACATCACCTCATTGACTTCACTCTGAGAAATGCATCTTAAGAAAATGCCAACATAATTTTCTCTATACAAGTTGCCTCCTTTGAGCAGATAATGAGCAGCTTTCAGTTTTAGTGCTCTCCTTTGGGTTCTATTCAAGTGAGATGGACAAATTCCAAATCGCAGCAGATGAATAATATCTCCATACCAGTCATCGAATCCAGAATTCAACTGATTAATTTCTTCCTGTACAGGTATTTCGGCAATGTGTTGAGACAAACCAAGTCCTCTGATTAATTTTGTAGGCCAAATTTCTAAGTCGTATTCCTGTAATCTTGTAACCCAATTACCTCTTAGTTCACCCAATTCGTCCTGGCTTAATAGGTATTTAACAACTGGGTCAGGAACTATAGCATGAACTCTGCTTCTTAGTATGTAGTGCCTGAACTGCTTAACCGCTCTCACCAAGGCATAGGCTTGTTTATCCAAGCGGGAATACTTTAACTCAACTCCCTTTAAATTGGTACTCTTGAAGGCAATTGGATGCTCCCCCGTTTCTCTTCGTTGGGTCAGAACTGCAGCAAGTGTGTGTTCAGAAGAAAAGGTGTACAGGTAAAAATCTGCACTGAAATCTGGGCTCACCGTAACTGGAGCTTGCTTGATGGCAGTCTTGATTTCTTGGAACGTTGCTTTAGCTTCTGTTGTCCAGGCAATCTGAGCAGTTTCCTTTAGCATGTCATTCAGTGGCTTGACTATTTCTGCAAAACCAGAGATAAATTTTCTAACAAAATTAATTTTTCCAAAAAATGATCTTAACTCTTTTTTAGAATTGGGAAAAGGTATCCCTGATATGGCTTCAACTCTTTCAGGATCCATAGAAATGCCATCTTTGGTGATTAAATGCCCAAGGAGTTTTCCTTCAGTTACACCAAAAACACACTTCTTTGGGTTTAAAGAAATGCCAAACTCTCTGCATTTGTTAAAAACAGACTCCAAATGTTTTATGTGGTCAAACCGAGATTTAGAGAAAACTGTTAAATCATCCATGTAAACAACAATGCATTTACCCATAAGGCCTTTGAAGGCATGATCCATTGCACGTTGAAACGTAGCTCCAACATTTATTAATCCAAATGGCATTCTCTTGTAAGCAAAAGTTCCCCACTTAGTTGTGAAGGCAGTTTTCATCCTGTCTTCCCTGTCAACCAATATCTGATTATATCCTGAGAATCCATCCAAGAAAGACATCATTTTCGAACCATTTACAATTTGTAGCACCTCATCCATGGAAGGCAGAGGATAATTATCTTTCTCAGATGCCTTATTTAAGTTTCTAAAATCTACACACAAGCGGATCTCTCCATTTTTCTTTCTGACCGGCACCAAATTGGCCACCCAAGTAGAATGCCTAATGGGAAAAATAATACCTGCACTCAATAATTTCTCCACCTCTTTCTGGATGAGGGGCTCTAACAAGGCATTGACATGCCTTTGTTTCTGTCGGAAAGGTTTACAGGACTCCTTTAAAGGTATTATATGAGTGTAAACTTTTGGATCAAAAACCTTTAAGTCTTTGTAAGACCAAGCCATAACATCCTTGGACCTGTGGAGAAATTCAATCATATTTCTTTTTATTTTTGGGTCACAAGTTTTAGCCAATTTAAGGTGCCTGGGCTCTTCTTCAGTTCCAACATTCAGGTTCTCAGTTTCACTATTTGCTGCACCAATAGAATCCCCAGAACTCACCTTTTGCTTAATTTGATCAACATCAAACAGTCGTTCCAGTTCCACCATTCCTTTCAAAATTCTATTATCTTTCAATCTTATTATTCCCCTTTCATCATCTAACTGTTCCAGTAGAGTATCCCTTTGGCCATCATCGATTATAGCATTTTCAAATGTGTTAGTACTCTGCAAAAAGTTTATAATCTGCTGATCATCAGAGAAAACCTGAAAATTATCTATATTATTTGGGACTGAAGGACAAGGGACTAACTCGATCAAAAATTTGTTCCATTCAAACTCTTCCAGTGGCTTCAGACCTGCAGCTGAGGAAGCTAAGACATCTGCAAGTGAATTCTGCTCTCTAGGTATGTGTGTCAGATTAAAAGCATCAAAATCTTCTATAAGATCCCAAGCCCGGTGTTTGTATCCTTTTAAGTAGGATGCTTTGCATTGAAATTTACCTTTAACTTGATTAGCCACCAATTCTGAATCTGTAAAAACTTGAATATTTCTTGCTCCTTTGTCTAAAGCAAATTTCAATCCTAGCACAAGTGCTTCATACTCTGCTAAATTATTTGTGCAAGGGAACTGTAGGCGATAAGACATAAAATATGTCTGACTCTCAGGTCCTTCTAGAACTGCCCCCGTACCAGAACCTTGTTTAGATTTAGCTCCATCCACATGAAGTGTCCAAACTTCATTACTATGAACAAGATGAGCTTTACTAAGCTCCTCACTTTGTCTCGTTGTTAAATTATAAACTCCAATATCTACATCTGCAATATTTATAGTTTCATTTTCTGCATTATATTCAGTAATCGTATGTTTGTACCTGGGTTCCCTTTCAATCCTTAATTGGTTGGCAACACCCTTCCATGGCAACCACATATGCAAGAAATTGGTTGCCAAATATCCATTCAGAGATTTTGACCAATCTCTGCTCAAAAGCATCCCATAACCCACAGGAATATCTACAACCTGAATTTCAATTCTGTGTTGAGCCCTTGGCTCAGATGCTAACTGAATATGAATATTTTGAAGTTCTCCCACTACTTTAACCTTAGATTTATCTAATTGGACAACCCTCCTTTCAGACTTCCTTGGGGTTAAACCCAACTGCTGACAAATGGCCAAAGGCATAACATTGGCTGAAGCACCCGAATCTACCAGACAGTTGTGTAAGTTTTTCCCAAATATACGAACAGTCAGTAAGAAAGGTGGAACTTCAGTTTTCTCTTTATACATGGCTACATTTGCATTTGCCACCTTCTTTCCCTTATCCAAAGGTTTGGTAGTAGGCCCAGAGTATGTTTTAATCAAGTTATCCCTTTGTTTCGAAATCTGGGCCAACTCATGAAGAGTGATGTTGGCTTTGATCTTTTTCATGTCCTCCACTATATTATATCCCTTATTGAGTGGAGGGACAAATGCATCTGGTCCTCTTGGATTTCCTCCCTTGGGTGGAGGTGGGTTATTGTTGGAAGATGGATCTGGAGGAACATTATGAGAGTTATCCGGAGGAGTAGATGTAGTGTTGGGCTCCGAATTTCTGTTTCTAAGGTTGTAGTTGTCCCTTCTATATTGTTGAAAGGCTTGTACTTCATCCATAGGCATTTCCACAACATTTTTTGATTCATCTGGAAAAGTAAAAGAATCTAACACCATAGCTGTACTATGTTTGGATGAACCTGGACTATCAGCATTTCTTTGGTTTTCAGGAGAAATCAACTCACCGGATAAAGCTTCAAAGGCATTGCAAAATTCCAAACAATCCAACTCCCCATGCTGAGATGTGGCATGTATCCTGCACCAGTTAGGCAAAGCTAAGTCACAGATATTCACTTCATGCCCTTTACCTTTATAATCCTTATTGGGTTCATAGGGTGGTCTAGTGAATCTATTTTGTTGATAGGGAAATCTATTTGGGTTGTCCCCAGTGGACACTTGCCTTTTAAAACTCAAAAAGTCATTTGCCAATTTTTGGACCACTTTTGAGACTTCTTCAACTCTTGCTTTATCAGATTCTTTTTCTGCATTTTGTACTTGCTCAGTATGTGTCACAGCCAATGAATTTCCTGTTGGTAGAGTTTGGGCTGACGACAACATCATTTGATGTGGGATAGGATTTAAGACAGGAGTACTTTGTGTGACAAATGGAATTAGAGGAGCATTCAAAGGTTGAGGTCCTAATTGTCTTTCAAGGACCAAAGCTTCTCTATATGCCTCTGTTAAGTTGGTAATATTTGCATCTCTCTTCAGGAAGACAGAGGTCACTGGATCTAAGGAATTTCTAAAGATTTCTAATGCCAGATCTGCAGTGGGCACATAATGACCTGTCAATCTACCGTAAGCCTTTTGAAATCTGACATTGAAGGATCTGATAGTCTCATTGGCTCCTCTCTTAATGCTGGAAAATTGTTGGTATAACACACTGGGGTCAATCACTTCCCCAAATTGTGATATAAAAACTTTTTCTAGGTCATTCCAACTAGTGATAGAATCATTAGTGAGATTCAAGAACCAATCATATGCTCCTTCCTGGAGAGTGAATGGAAATAATCTACAAGCCACATCTTCATGCTGTACATTTAACAACTTTAGAGCATTTTTATATGCCACTAGATGTTCTTCTGCTGTTCTAACTCCATCATGTTTGTAGGTGGGGAGATATCTTTCAGGATTTCTGGGCAAATCATGGGCTACACCAGGGATATTTAAGGTAGTGGAACCTAACCAGTTTGCCATTACTACTTGATTGACAATGATATTTTTAGTTGCAGTTGGAGTAACTACAAGTGGTGATAAAACTATCTCAGACAAGGACTTGGCCTTTCTGAGGCTGCTTCTCCTTGGGGTTTCTAACTCAGGTACTAGGAGCTCTCCAGCTCTGGAGTGGGACCTGGTTACCCTATAGGTAGAATCCAGCTTTTCACAAACAACTTATAATCCTTACAAATACTGAACAAAGTTCGGTTGGCCCTCCTTCTAGCGCCAATTTTAAATGTTGGTTCGACTTTTATACACACCCTGTGAAGAATGAGCATGAAAATCAAAAACACTTATAAGGGATAAATCCCACTCACTTTAGGATCTTGTTGGTTATCCAAGGTGTGAGTTACAGAGTTGGGTCGAATGTCTATTCACTCTTTTCCACTTCTGGAATAGTTTCAAGTGGACTGTCTGTTACCTTACAACGGGCTCTGGACTTTAGTTCAGTAATGTTTGAAAGTTGCTATCTTTGTGGACACTCAGATTTACAATCAGTTCTTTGATCTAGCTCTTTATGCTTTAGCAAATTTTGAAAGAAAATAAAAATGGATCATTTAATAGTAAAACAGAGAGAGTAGGGTAGGGCAAAAAAGAGAGATTTATCTAACTCAGCTGCAAAATTAGAACTATCAATTTTAGTTATGTTGTTTAGCTTTACAATGGAACAAATCAAAGAGGAAAGTGTCCAGCTTTCTAAGATCACCTTCCACTAAGAGCATAAGACAGAAGTGAAACAAATCTAATAGAAAATCACAAACAGAAAGGAAGTTAGTTAAAAATTGGTATCTCTCACCAGCAGCCTAGCTCGCACAGTGAGGACAGAGCAATTAAAACAAGCCTGAACTTTAAATCTATAATTTTCCCTAGCATACAATAAACAGAATGGAACCTGGCAGCATATCCAATATTGATAACACAGATCTACAACATAAATTAAATGAAAACCTTAATGAGATGAAAACAAAAGAAGATGAACTTATCGCAATCCGAGAGAGATTAGGCTCCTGGCCACGCTATCACAGAAAATGGAAATTACACCAACTCCAAGTCCAGAACAAAAGCATTCAACAAGATTTGTAGGAAATTGCTTCAATAGCTTTTATTCTAAGTTTCCACCCCCTCAGTTTACATTTGAAAGAAGTATTTATAGACTCAGGACAGTCCCTGATCTTTTCAAGAATATCTTCCTTTGGAAACCCTAAATCTTATCCTCCAATCCCACTACCTAGGTTTTACAATATAAGGCATTTTAATATAGAATTTTGACAAACCCTAATTACTCCGAAAATCTTCGCGTGGATCTTGCCATAAATGGAGAAGACACGATTTGATATTATTTTCATCCATCTGTAACTGTGAGCAAAGATCTTCGTCTTTCTAGTGCGTCTATCGGGAGCATCTCATTAATTCCTCGAAGAAATTTGGATGAGTCACTGATTTCTCTGACATTTTATATCACCAGTGGGAATGATTTTATCTTCGCATAACTGCTTTTGTCTGGTTCGAATTGAAATTCTCTACACGCCATCATTATTTTGCCCTAGATTTTCTCGTCAACCACATCCATCCACAAATTTCGATAACTACATGTAGACCTTTTCACCTTTCGACCAATCGCTGACATATTTCATTAAATGAAGCAGCTGCGTGCAACGGTATCTTCATCTTTCTATCTGACAACCCTTGCTTAATCTGCATCTATCTTTGTCTTTTTTGCCATTATTTTTGCTATTATGCCACTGCCAGAGCGCTTCCTACAAAAGACAAAACAAGGATTAGCACTTTAATTAAATCAGATTAAAACCCTAATGCTCATTACCTTGTTTTGCTTAGTCCCTTTCTTCCCAGCTCATAGCGTCGCGAAATCATGACAGGTCCAAAAATGGGACATGTCGCGATATCACGACGTTCCATTTACTTTTCGCCTTCGCTAAAACTTTGTCATGATTTCACGACGTTTCCTTTACTCTGTGCCTTCGCTAAAACTTTGTCACGATTTCACGACATTTCCTTTACTCTGCGCCTTCGCTAAAACTTTGTCACGATTTCACGACGTTTCCTTTACTCAGCGCCTTCGCTAAAACTTTGTCATGATTTCATGACGTTTCCTTTACTCTGCGCCTTCGCTAAAACTTTGTCACGATTTCGTGACGTTTCCTTTACTCTGTGCCTTTGCTAAAACTTTGTCACGATTTCGTGACGTTTCCTTTACTCTGCGCCTTCGCTAAAACTTTGTCACAATTTCATGACTTTTCCTTTACTCTGCGCCTTCGCTAAAACTTTGTCATGATTTCACGATGTTTTCTTTGAGTCATGTCTTTGCTTAAGACTTGTCACGATTTCGTGACGTTTCCAATCACTTGGCACTTTCTACCGAATGCGTCGACGTTTCTGTTGCTTGGCTTTCTTTACCAAAATGCGTCATGAAAACATGACATGTCGCGATATCGTGACGTTTTTGTCACTTAGCCTTTTTCTAGCTTCTTTCTTTCAAAAATGGAACATGTCACGATATCGTGACATTTCCTCCAACGACTTGCTTCCAATCAAATGTGTCGCGATATCACGACGTTTTCCTCAAGACTTGCCTTTAATCAAAACCTGTCACGATATCGTGACATTTTCGTTAAGGTTAGCTTCTGATCCAAATGTGTCACGATATCGCGACATTTTTCCCACTTAGTCTCTTTTCAGCTTATATGTCACGAAAATGAAACACGTCATGAAATCACGACGTTTTCATCACTTGATGCTTCCAACCAGATTATGTCACGATATCACTACGTTTTCTTTGAGATTTGTTTCTGATGCAAATGTGTCACGAAATCATGACATTTCCATCGCTCGGCTCTTTCAATCCAAATGCGCCCATTTCTTTCCCCTCATCGCTTCCCTTTCTTCCAAATGCATCGCGAAATCGTGACATTTTTATCACTTGGGTCTTTCTTCCAAAACTCGTAGCGAAATCGCGACGTTTTCTTTACTTTGCTCCCATCTTGAAACTTGTCACGAAATCACGACGTTTTTCATAAGACTTGCTTCCAGCTAAATCCTGTCGCGATATCGTGACGTTTTTGTCACTTGACTCTTTTTGTCTAAACCATGTCGCGAAATCGCGACATTTTCAAAACGGAAATGTCGCGATATCGTGACATTTCCAAAACGGAAATGTCGCGAAATCGCGACGTTTCCAAAAATGGAAAATGTCACGAAATCGCTATGTTTTCAGAAACTGTAGGTTCTCCAATGAATTCATTCATCTGTATTCTGCATTTTACATGTTAGTGAAAGATCTTCTTTACTCATAATGATTCTAAAAATGAATTCTAAATTGAAATCAAAGCCACATGCAAGCCCACTTGGATACTTTGATATAAGCAAAACTTGAAGAAGAAGGAGGCAAGCAAAATTTGGACTTAAAACCTGAAAAACATCAAGAGGGTCCCTACAGAAAAAATGAAAACTAAAAAGCTTCAAAGGATGGAATTTCATTTTTTCAGTGGGGGTGTGTTGCTTCTCAACACTTCCCAATTGGTTCATGGATCACACTCCATAGGAGAACTCTTTCCCCTTGCTCTGGTTCGTGGATCTCTATCCATAGGAGAACTCTTTCCCCTCTGCTCTGGCTGATGATCTTCTAGAAGACTTCTGCCCCCACTACTCTGGCTTGTGGATCTCTCTCCACAGAAGACCTCTATCCTCACTACCCCTGGCTAATGGATCTCTATCCACTGGAGACTATTGTCCTCTACTCTATCACCTCCAAAGCTTACTCTCAACTCTATCTCAGATCTGCACCAAACTCTATCCCAAGTGTAGTACAAATCTTCTCTAACTCTATCTCAGGTCTAGCACAAATCTGCTCTCAAATCTGCACCAAAATCTATCCTCAAATCTGTCCTCAAGCCTTAACACAAAGCTTGATCCAATCACAAATCAACTCTGCTTAGATTTTCCCCAAGCCTTAACACAAAGCTTGAACAAATCAATCAATCAACTCTGCTCTCAAGTCTTCACAAAGACTTACCTCAAATCTACCTTCAAGTCCTCTCAAGAACTTGCTCAATCTACTCTCAAGTCTTCACCAAGACTTACCTCAAATCTACCCTCAATTCCTCTCAAGAACTTGCTCAATCTACTCTCAAGTCTTCACCAAGACTTACCTCAAATCTACCTTCAAGTCCTCTCAAGAACTTGCTCAATATACTCTCAAGTCTTCACCAATACTTACCTCAATCCCATCCTCTCAAACCTCAAGTCTTCACCAAGACTTACCTCAAATATGCTCAAACACATGCTCAATACAACTCACAAGATATGCTCAATCAATCTCAAATCTTGCACACAATGCTATCAATTGCTTTGTCTAATCTTCAAAGTAATTCCTTTAACTTGAAGCAGTTTAGACATATTCTATTCAAAATTTATTTAACCTCTGGAACATATAGAGAATGATGTACTCTATCAAAGACTCAATATGTTCTACTCAATCATTAAGTCTATCGCTTTCACAAATCTGATTTCTAATGTTTGCACATTCACTTTCAATATCACTCAAAACCAATGCTCAAGAAGTTTCACTCAATCATTCAATCAATGAAACACAACTTGCTCACAAACCCTAAACAAGTGTTTTCATACTTCTTCAAACAAAGAGCACAATGTGGGTCTCAAACCCTAACTCAAATAATCTTCAATCTCTATCTCAAATGTTCTCTAAACATTCACCAATCATGCATATAAAAACCACTCAAATATTTCCAACAATGCTTATCAAACAATCCTTTTCACTCCACCTTATATTTCACAACATTCAATCCAACAACACTTCAATCAAAGGATGATGTGCCCATACCTTTTTACTTTGATGGAGATATATCTTCAAAATCTATTTCACAATCAATTCTCCTTGTGCCACTCAAAAGGTTAGATAGCAACAATCTATTTCAAAACATCCACAAGGTATTCCTTCCAAAATGTGCCCAAATAAATTCCAAACCACTCTCTAGGTTTCTCAAATAATCAAACCCTTCAAAATGCTTAACAAAACATACATATAATCAAAATACCTCATACACCTTTTAACTCCCTCTTAACACACTCAAAACACAATCAACAAGGACTCCAATAATTCACTTTCAAAATAATTCACTATAACTTCCTTCAGAATTTAAATGCATAGAATAATAAAAATTATTCCCTTATATCTCCCTACTTATCATAAATGCATTTTCAAAATAATTATAACCACCATTCAAAAATATTCCAATGCACTTATTAAATCACAACTCAAATTATTCAACACCCTCAATATGGCAAAAAATAAAAATTATTTTTAACACCTTATACCTCCACAACAACGCATACCATACGACTTAGAACCAAAGGCGCAAATTTATTAATGCAAAATAAATACCTTTGCATGCTACCTCCATGGGATTCGATCCCCTGCTGCACTGCCACCAATGCCTTAGTCATGGCCTAACCACCACGTGAGCTAAGCGCTCACTTGAGACCTCTAAAGCACCCACTACACTTTGTATCTTCCGCTTGGTGCCAAAATATTTGAAACAAAACTTTCTCCCCTTCACTGTCATCAAGAATCGAATGCGAGACCTCCCATTCACCAATGACTTAGCACTACCAAGCTTTTCCACTAGCCCAACCACGTGGTTGGTGATAAGGGCATGAACCCTTGTCGCTTTATCCTTCCACATTCTTTCCTTTGCTTTTAAAAATTAAAAGCTTTTGTCCTCTTGTGCTCACGAATTCGCATCAACCAATTAATCCAATATACTCATGTGCATTCAGAGACTTACCTTATGCCTTCAAACCTTATGGTATAAATACCATACTCCTTCCTTGCTCAAACATCGATGGGAATAAACATTTAAACTTAATGTTTTGTGCCAACCCCTTACTTAGGGTTATAAATTTATTATAATATAAATATTATAATTAATTTATAAGTAACCTTAGGCTTTTCTTTTAACACTTAATATTATAATAATAAATATTATAATATTATTTCCTTTGGACCTAGGTATTTCCTTCCTTCACTTTAGGCCTTATCTTAACAACTTTAATATTATAATAATAAATATTATAATATTATTTCCTTTAGGCCTAGGTATTTCCTTCCTTCACTTTAGGCCTTATCTTAACAACTTTAATATTATAATAATAAATATTATAATATTATTTCCTTTAGGCCTAGGTATCTCCTTCCTTCAGGGTATTTAGACAATCTTTTGACCAATCATGTGAAGCTTTAAACCAAATCTCTTGGGCTTAAAATATAAATATTTTAACCCTCCTTTTATCAATTCCTTGCACTAACTTTTGACATCACTGACACTGACTCTTGACATCAATGACAACATAACTACTCAAAATTTCCAACAATCTCCCCCTTTGTCATTGATGGCAACCCTTTTTCCTTAACCATTCCTTTTTCCAATTATACTCCCCTTAAGAAATTACTCCCCTTGACTGAATGCTCTCCCCCTAACTCAAATCTCTCCCCCTTTGTCATCAATGGCAAAGGGACTCCTTTGGGGCTAAAGATAAGACTCTTAGCTCAGCCCCCTCCCCACCTCCTCTCCTTGAGGTGATTAATTTTGGGGTGGGAGTAACTTTACTCCCAGCATACAATGCTCTTTTTCTTTGTCCACCTTCTTCCTCAATTGATTCTTTTGAATATCCTTGTTCTTGCTTGTCTCTAGAAATTTTGTTCTACACCACTTAGCCATATGCCCAACATTATTGCACTTATAACACTTAATGTTGTGGTTCCTAGAAGGTGCAAATATCTTGAAGTTCCTCCTGGTGAAGCCATACCCATTCCTATCATGAACCCTACAATCAATTGCTTTATGACCAAAATGATTACAAGAGTAACAATACCCTTGAAAGAGATACCCATTTCTGAAATTCCTCTTAGTGAAACCATATTCCTTATTTTCATGTGTCCTGCACTGCATAGCCTTGTGACCAAACCTGTTACATGAGAAGCAACATCCTTTGAAGAAATATTACCTTGAACCCATTGGTCTCTTAGTCCTTTCTTCCCTGTGATGTTTCATGTTCCATCTATTCCTTATTTGTGCATTATTTCCTTCCTTGGTGAACCTTCTATTTTTCAACTTATCCTCATAAGTCTCACTTTCTCCTTCACTCTCTTTTTCTAAAACTTCTTCTTCTTTGGAGCTTGAGCTTGAATCCTCTCCTTGTTCTCTTTGTCCTTCTTCAAAACCAAGTCTTGTCTTGTTTGATGAAGATCTTTGTGCATTGATAATATTATCCAAATTCTTTGAGCTTCTCCCAAACTGATATAGCTTATCTTTAGACTCTTTCAATTCCTTTCCTTAGTGAAACTACCTCATGCTCTAATATTTCACATTCTAAGACTTTTACCTCTAACAATTTTCTTCTTAAATCTCCTTGTCTTAGATATTGATTTTTGTAGATCTTGTATAAGCTTTCCTTTCTCTTCATCACATTCTTAAAATTGAACCTTGAATTTTGAATTCTGCTTTCTAACCTTTCTTAATTCCTTAAGAGAAATAAGCTCAGCTTCTAGATCAACTACTCCTTCCTCTTCATTTTTGATTCTTCCTCTAACTACTTCAAGAGCATCTTCATATCTTTTCTTTTTTTTCTTATGAGCATCTTCCTTCTTCTTCTATTGCCAAGAAGAGAATTTCTTCTTCTTCACTATCTAAGGATCTTCCATCACTATCACTTGAACTCTTGCCTATCTTATCTACATAGAAACTCTTCTTATGCCTTTGGAAAAACTTCTTTTCATGCTTGTTTTATCCATACCTATTTTTCTTTTGATACCTGGATTTTCCTGCTTCCCTATTCTTATGATCTTGTTTCTCTTCACCACTGCTACTTCCAGCTTCTGGATAGTTAGATGCATAGTGACCATATTTACCACAATTGAAACACTTAACTATTTTCATACCTTTGTGCTTTCTTGAGTCCTTGTTCCTTCTGCCATAGTTTACTTCTTCATCACTAGATGACTCATCACTTGAATCTAGCTTCTTATATTTTATTTTCTTTGCTACTTTGAAGGTTACCTCTTTCTTGGGGATAGGATCCTTTCCTATTCTCATCTCAAAAGTTGTGAGAGTTCCATGTAACTCATCCATAGTCAAAGTTTCAATATCTCTTGTTTCTTCTATGGCTGAAACCTTTTCACTATACCTCATAGGGAGTGACCTTAAAACCTTTTGACAAACATCTGATTCTTCAAATTTAAACCCAAGTCCTTGCATGGAGTTAACAACCTCATCCACATGAAGTAAGTATGTAGCAATGTCTTCCTCATCCTTCATCTTCAAGTCTTCAAATATTTTCTTGTGATTTTGCAATTTTACCATCTTGAACTTTTTGTCTCCCTCATATGTTTTCTTCAAATTTTCCCAAATCTCTTTTGCTGATGTGCAATGCATAACTTTTACAAACTCTGCTTCACGTAAACCACTTAATATTACATTCATTGCCTTTGCATTATACAGATGTAGGAGCTTACCATATTTATCTGTAGGAGGACTAGCTGGAGGTGTGTATCCATCCTCAACTGCTTGCCATGTCTCATATCCTTGTGCCATCAAGTAAGTCTTCATTCTTATATTCCAGAAAGCATAATTGTTCCCATCGAAAAATGGTGCCTTATTTGCTTAAGATCCACTCTGAGATGCCATATGTGTTCCTATATACTTTTCCTTCAAGCTATTAAACTCTTTCGAAGGAACCCGCTCTGATACCAATTGAAGAACACAAGCTTATACTGAGAGGGGGTGAACAATATAAGATCAAATTTTACTTTTCTTTCCCAATCAATATTATCAATGGCAATATCAATAGCAGTAATCAAAGCAATGCACAAATCATCACACACAATAGAGACACCAATTTAACGTGGTTCACCCAATGTGGGCTACTCCATGAAGAAAATATTTCTACTAAATTTTCTCAACAAATCTTCTTGGGAATCACTTCCCTATTACAATGTTTATGGACCTCTATCCAAAGGAGACACCAATCCCCTAATGCTCTGATTTGTGGATCTCTCTCCATAGGAGAACTCTTTCCCCTCTTCTCTAGTTTGTGGAACTTGACCCAGGAGAACTCTTTCTCCTCAACTAGTTCATGGATCTCTCTCCATAGAAGAACTCTATCTTCCCAACTAGTTCATGGATCACACTCCATAGGAGAACTCTTTTCCCTTGCTCTAGTTCATGGATCTCTATCCATAGGAGAACTCTTTCCCCTCTACTCTAGTTGATGATCTTCTAGAAGACTTCTACCCCCACTACTATAGCTTGTGGATATCTCTCCATAGAAGACCTCTATCCTCACTACCCTAGCTAATGGATCTCTATCCACTAGAGACTATTATCCTCTACTCTATCACCTCCAAATATTACT
Organism: Wollemia nobilis; assembly: GCA_028583015.1. Lineage (NCBI taxonomy): Eukaryota > Viridiplantae > Streptophyta > Pinopsida > Araucariales > Araucariaceae > Wollemia > Wollemia nobilis. The sequence continues at coordinate 9,246,726 of JAQPPZ010006249.1, forward strand.
CTCAACTCTATCTCAGATCTACACCAAACTCTATCCCAAGTATAGTACAAATATGCTCTAACTCTATCTCAAATCTAGCACAAATCTACTCTCAAATATACACCAAAATCTATCCTCAAATTCTATCCTCAAGCCTTAACACAAATCTTGATCCAATCACAAATCAAATCTACTTAGATTTACCCCAAGCCTTAACACAAATCTTGAACAAATCAATCAATCAACTCTACTCTCAAGTCTTCACAAATACTTACCTCAAATCTACCTTCAAGTCCTCTCAAGAACTTGCTCAATCTGCTCTCAAGTCTTCACCAAGACTTACCTCAAATCTACCCTCAAGTCCTCTCAATAACTTGCTCAATATGCTCTCAAGTCTTCACCAAGACTTACCTCAAATCTACCTTCAAGTCCTCTCAAGAACTTGCTCAATCTACTCTCAAGTCTTCACCAAGACTTACCTCAAATATGCTCAAACACATGCTCAATACAGCTCACAAGATATGCTCAATCAATCTCAAATCTTGCACACAATGCTATCAATTGCTTTGTCTAATCTTCAAAGTAATTCCTTTAACTTGAAGTAGTTTAGACATATTCTATTCAAAATTCATTTAACCTCTAGAATATATAGAGAATGATGTACTCTATCAAAGACTCAATATGTTCTACTCAATCATTAAGTCTATCGCTTTCACAAATCTGATTTCTAATGTTTGCACATTCACTTTCAATATCACTCAAAACCAATGCTCAAGAAGTTTCACTCAATCATTCAATCAATGAAACACAACTTGCTCACAAACCCTAAACAAGTGTTTTCATACTTCTTCAAACAAAGAGCACAATGTGGGTCTCAAACCCTAACTCAAATAATCTTCAATCTCTATCTCAAATGTTCTCTAAACATTCACCAATCATGCATATAAAAACCACTCAAATATTTCCAACAATGCTTATCAAACAATCCTTTTCACTCCACCTTATATTTCACAACATTCAATCCAACAACACTTCAATCAAAGGATGATGTGCCCATACCTTTTTACTTTGATGGAGATATGTCTTCAAAATCTGTTTCACAATCAATTCTCCTTGTGCCACTCAAAAGGTTAGATAGCAACAATCTATTTCAAAACATCCACAAGGTATTCCTTCCAAAATGTGCCCAAATAAATTCCAAACCACTCTCTAGGTTTCTCAAATAATCAAACCCTTCAAAATGCTTAACAAAACATACAAATAATAAAAATACCTCATACACCTTTTAACTCCCTCTTAACACACTCAAAACACAATCAGCAAGGACTCCAATAATTCACTTTCAAAATAATTCACTATAACTTCCTTCAGAATTTGAATGCATAGAATAATAAAAATTATTCCCTTATATCTCCCTACTTATCATAAATGCATTTTCAAAATAATTATAACCACCATTCAAAAATATTCCAATGCACTTATTAAATCACAACTCAAATTATTTCAACACCCTTTATATGGCAAAAATAAAAATTATTTTTAACACCTTATACCTCCACGATAGCGCATACCATACAACTTAGAACCATAGGCGCAAATTTATTAATGCAAAATAAATACCTTTGTGCACTGCCTCCATGGGATTCGATCCCCCACCACATTGTCGTATGTGCCTTAGCCGTGGCCTAACCACCACGTGAGCTAAGCGCTCACTTGAGACCTCTAAAGCGCCCACTGCACTTTGTATCTTCCGCTTGGCGCCAAAATATTTGAAACAAAAATTTCTCCCCTCCGTTGCCACTGGGAATCGAACGCGAGACCTCCCATTCGCCAATGACTTAGCACTGCCAAGCTTTGCCACTAGCCCAACCACGTGGTTGGTGATAGGGGTATGAACCCTTGTCGCTTTATCCTTCCATGTTCTTTCCTTTGCTTTTAAAAATTAAAAGCTTTTGTCCTCTTGTGCTCACGAATTCGCATCGACCAATTAATCCAATATTCGCATGTGCATTCGGAGACTTACCTTATGCCTTCAAACCTTATGGTATAAATACCATACTCCTTCCTTGCTCGAACGTCGATGGGAATAAACATTTAAACTTAATGTTTTGCGCCAACCCCTTACTTAGGGTTATAAATTTATTATAATATAAATATTATAATTAATTTATAAGTAACCTTAGGCTTTTCTTTTAACACTTAATATTATAATAATAAATATTATAATATTATTTCCTTTGGGCCTAGGTATTTCCTTCCTTCACTTTAGGCCTTGTCTTAACAACTTTAATATTATAATAATAAATATTATAATATTATTTCCTTTAGGCCTAGGTATTTCCTTCCTTCACTTTAGGCCTTATCTTAACAACTTTAATATTATAATAATAAATATTATAATATTATTTCCTTTGGGCCTAGGTATCTCCTTCCTTCAGGGTATTTAGACAATATTTTGACCAATCATGTGAAGCTTTAAACCAAATCTCTTGGGCTTAAAATATAAATATTTTAACCCTCCTTTTGTCAATTCCTTGCACTGACTTTTGACATCACTGACACTGACTCTTGACATCAATGACAACATAACTACTCAAAATTTCCAACAGGATGCGGCTCTTCCAATCTCACCCATGGACTTCACATCACACAAAGAATAAGAAATAAAATAGGCAAGGAAGTTTGTTGAGCATATTTAGCATATACAACAACAAGTTCATTATCTTCTGGACTAGATGAACACAAAGTACAAGCAATGTCATGACCAACATCACACCCCATATTATTTCAAAGTGAGAGATAAGTTTTCGTTATGATTGCAAAAAGAGCATCTTGTAGGTCCACACAATAAAATTAGACCTTTAACCTAAAAATATTATACCTTCACCAAGCAAGTGGAAAATAATACCTTCAAGCTATATATACCATATTACATTGGTTTACATCCTATTTTTAATTTTTAGCTTATAAAACCATATTACTCTCATTTTTAGATGCTTCCACATCAGGGAAGAAGTTTATGATTGAATATCTCAATCCTAAAGTTATTGCACAAACATAAGAGGATCAAATAGTTGATGCATGGACTAAAACCACTAGGAGACAGTCCATACAATTCTATAGAGTAGTCTAAGCTAGTCAACTAAGTCACTAAGAAAAGTAGTTCACAAAGACCTAAAAGAAAAGGATCTTCCACACTTGATATCAAAACTTGCTACAATGGGGACCATTACTTCTCAAGGGGGATCAATTGATCCATGTATATTACCTGATCTTAACAAATAGACTATGGATTAACAAATAAATTATGGATATAAAAAAAATAGACTATGGATATTCGATGGATGGACTTAGATTTGGACTCTAATAGATAAACTCAAACCATGTATGAACCATAGAGTGTAGATTGTGGAATGAGTGTGAACCACAAAGTGGAGTTTACATAATGGGTATAGACCATGAAGTGTAGATTACATAATGGGTATAGACCACAAAGTGAATATTATAGAATGGGTATAGACCAAAAAATGTAAAATTTTAAATGGGTGTGGATCATGGAGAACCGTCATAACCATCATCTTGGAAGTAAAACTATCATAATCATTATATTAAAATTCAAAACATCATAATTGTCCTACAATTATTTAATGCTGCGGCATTGAGGTTCAAGATATTACATGGTTGCATGATGGTATTTCATAGTTGCATTTGTGGTTTTAATAGACATATCGTCTCAAATATTGGGGTTTTAGATTAATAATATATTGTTTCTTATCTTATAATATTTTCTCTTTCTTGCTTCTGTTTTTACATAGTAAAATTTCCTCTATCCCCAGACATTCTCAGTCATAAAAGTATTATATTATTTGGTACCTTGCAATAATATTGCAAGTACCATGTAAATAGTTTAGTTTAGAGTGTGATTAATATTTGAGTATATAGTAGGTGTCATGTAAGTGTGGAGTTATGTAAGTGAGGAGTTATGTAAGTGAGGTGTCATGTAAGTATGGAGTTATGTAAGATTTTTTATTTAATATGTGATATCATTAAAGTATTTGTCCTTATATGGATATGTAGAGTCAATAATATATTTGTTATTATGTGGTATTTCTCCCATGATAAATATGTCGTGTTAGATCTCCTATGTATGTAAGGATATGGAAAGTTTGTGTAAGTTGGAAGGTCAAGAATCTTATGAATGTGAAGAGTCTTATATCCAATGTGCATATATTAAAGACAAAGCATAGTGATATGTGATATATCAAAGAAGCTTTGAAATATATTGTATTTGCATCATTTGAGTAGATATATATTCTTCAATAATATTTTTTGTAACTTTATTGTTATCATGAATTGAATATGTTATGTGAATATTTTGTCTTCATATATTGTGAGATCTTATGAGATTGTGTGAGGAATTATTGATTTGCTAACAGTGGTATCAAAGCCACATTTGAGAGAAGTATTGGATTGATAGGATTTAAGCTTGTGAGTATCCATGTGAGGAGTGTTTGGTGAAAAAAATAACAATGAAGAAAAGTGCATGCTAAGAGGAGTCAAATTTGAGAAAAAGTAAACATTGAAAGGATTCAAGATTATGAAAGTTACACACAACAAGATTAAGGTGAAGAGAGAAAAGTTAAATAGAGTAGAAGAGAGCTACATTAAGGAAGATATTATTATAGTACTTATGTAGCTGCAAAGAGAACCATGTCAAGAAAGCATTTGGTGAGAGAAAGCATTGAACATTGTTGAAGAAGTCCTTGAAGTTGTCCAAATTACAATTATTAACCAAGAACAAAGTGCATGTTGTAGATGATAAAGTAGGAAGTGAAGGTTTTGGACATCACAAATAAGAATATGAGGAACAATGATAAAAAAACATAGAGGTGAGCCTAAAATAGAGGAGAATCTAATCTAGAAAATGCATCTTTAAGAAAAGAGAATAAGTCAATGAAAACACATGTACACAAAAAAGAAAAATGGTGTTAGTTTCAACCATGGCAAAGGTATTCAAAATAATTCTAATTTATTTATTTCATGTGCCCAACATCAAAAATAAAAGTAAATTGATGTCTAAAATTATATTAATAAGGAGATATTAAAGTTGAAATGGGGAAATATTAAAAGGAGTAAGAGATTATTTAAATATTTGAAAGGAGAATTTAAAAGAGAGAAAAATAAAGAGGAAGTTAATTACTGTGAGTAGTATTATAATTGTTGGAAGTTATAAGGATAAATTAATATAGTGAAGAATATATATTTGAAAAATAAGATTAAATAAAAGTGAGATTTTTATTGAAAACATTATTAATATAGGATATTTTTAGAAGCATTGTAGGCACCCAATAAGAATCCTGGTGTACCGATCTAAAAAGCATACACCTAACTATTGCATCAATTAATATCAAGCATTAAAGCAATAAAGAATGAATAACAAAGAATTGAAAAGAAAGTAAGGTTTATTTTATTAAATATTTGTCAAATCCCGATTACAAATACGTCCCTCTTAGGGATACTCAATTCTTGATACAATTGTTATAGATTTGAAGGCCCCTAAATGGGGATGGTGTAATCTGTAGGCTCTCTAGAATGGACATGAACTGCTTAAGACCAAAGATAGCCTTCTTCTCACTCAGTTGAGGAATATGTTACCAAGAATGCTTTGAAATGCTTAGATCCTATAAACCTACATTTAAGAAACAACATAAAAGGGGTTAATAGAAAAGGAGGCCTCTCTTGATGAGGCTCTTGATGGGAAATTACATAAATGATGAAAAAGATAGCAAGAAAGCATGTAAAATTATAAAGAAATGTAAGAAATATCTATATTACTATAAATCTTGTAAAGAAAGCAATAAATCTAGCAATTATACAACCTAATTAGCCATTTAAAACTTGAAATGCATCAAATCCCAAATCCCAAGTAACTAGTCTAAATTGATAAATGTAAAGAAGAACAAATCTACTTCTAATTCTTAGATTTAACCACATAAATGCATGAATGAAAGCTAATCTATGTCAGATCTACCTAAATACATGTTTGAAATGGAAATCCTACAACTAAAACAAAGGAAAGTAAGAATCAAACCCTCACCATGGGTCTGAGGCATAGCTAACACTGTGAGTCATGGTTGATAGTTGTGACTGAGGTGAAAGTGTTCTTGCTCTTGTAATTAGGGTTTGAATATCTAATTTCCTCCATGGAATTGATGATCAAGGGTTGCCTCTATATTATAGAACTGATTGGCAATGTAGATTCTTCGAATTGGCAGTGGAAGTGGTTCAATTATGGATGAATGATCTCCTCAAGCTCTTGAAACCTCCATAGCTTCACATACATTCATGATTTCCAAATTGGTAGAATATAGGCACTCCTCAAGGGTTGCAAATGGCTCTCCAATCTAGTAGGGCTTCACTGCATGCAAAATTAACACTTAATCCAGACTTTTCCTCAATTTGGAGGGGGTCTTATAACACTCTCAATTCCTAATATTAGCTTGCTTGGGAAGCCAAGATCAAGAACCAGGAGGTTGTAATAGTTGAAAGGAAGGTTATGGATGCATCCTTGCTTAAAACTACTTGAAATCCATTGCCATGGCTATTGTAACTAAAATTTTCTTGGCTTAGAAATTCAAAATAGTTTCAGGACTAGCCACAGATCTAAGGTGCAGCTAGCTTTGTTAGCCATAGGTGTCAGCCATGGATAAGGTTGAGTAGGCCAACTCTGCCTAAATTGAATTGTTAAAACCATTTCTTTGTCTTGGAATGGTCCAAGATCATTCATATGGTCTGTTAGGATACCCATATGAGTAGTCCCCTACACATGATGTGTTTTAGGTGTCTACAGATGCCCATTTTGGGATGTGTTGTGAGAATGAACAACACTGAGAAAAATAGACTGCCTAAATCCATGTTGTAGATTGAATGATGATCATTGATTTTATAAAAATTAGATTCCCAGTACTGCAAAATGACATGCATATTAGAATCATTGCTTCCAACTAAGGGAAGGCTTAAATTGCAAAGCTTGCGTGTGCTCCATGGTGATTGGGTAGTCGATGCTACAATCGTTTTGATAGGTGAAGAGCTACTAGCTTAACTATCATATTTTTTTTTCCCCAGTAGAGGGTAAGCTTATGATAGATGTTGGCAATGATTCGTAAGATGAACACAATTTGACAAGATCGAGTGATCTTCATTGAATTTGATTATGATTATTGATATTATGACTACCCCTCAAACGATGAGTCGATGAGGGTAGGACAGTTAATGAAATGACGAGTCGCTTGACCAAGATGAATAATTTAAAATATTGAATACTTTTGCGCTTTGTTATTATTTAGAAAGACCTAATTTAGTCATTATTTTAATTGTTAATAGTAATTGTATATTTCTATCCCGTGGAGCAGTATGGCTGCAATGGACTTCTTAGGGAATCAAAATGATAACAATTCCAATTAGGCTTGTGTTGAATCACTTATTGTCAATGACTTGCTAAAAATATCATAAAAGAATTGAGATAAATCGTCAATCCCATGGAGCAGTCCAATCGCCATGGCCTTCTTTAGGATTGAAGTTTTAATGCTAGGGATTTTGGTGTTAAATAGATAATTGGCTCTCTACCATGGTATGTGACATCCTTTCAACACCATTCCATGTGCATGCAGAATGATGTACCAGGATAAAGCATCTCAATTCAAACAATGAATAATTTACCCCAAATGTCCTTATGGTGATTTATTCATCTTGTCGGATTGCATGGATCGCAAGTCGCTACAACCACTAAGTGTATAGAATAAATGACTGAATATGAGGCACATTTGAATTTTGAATTATATTTTATTTGTAAAGGGGGTAAATATTATTATGTGGCCATGATATAACCTTTACATAAAATATAGAAAACATGTGAGGGGAGAGATTTGAACCTGGGCCTCTCAATTTCAACTGGAGAGTTTTAACTACCCACTTGCTCTCTAACTCCTCTTCATGAGCAGATAATTTTAAATTATGTTAATGTTCTTATTATTTTTGAATTTTTTTTTAAGGGTTTTGGCCCGTTGAATTTGAAACCCTCATGGTGAATTTTTGAGGGTATTTATTGCTGGCTTCTAGCCGCGCTTGTCAGTCATAGTTAATTTTTCCCAATTTCTTAGCTACGACTCTGACCCACGGTCGAAAAACTCTAATTCTATACCTATGGATGTCAGTCGTGGTGACGAGCAAAATTAGAAATATAAAAGAAAAATTGTCATATTAAAATTAATTATTACCAGTTTGCTATAGCTTCCAAGAAAGCTCTGAGAGGTGAGATTGAAAAATTGACATGGAAAACTGCCAAAACTTCCACCCATATGCATGGTTGACCAACCAGAGGCATCCACTAGTGGTGGATTTGTTGCTACCAAGGTAGCATCGTGAACCTCATTTATTGAGTTACCAACTTAAAATGAACAAAATTAATTAATGAGCAAAATGAACTCACTAAACTATTGGTAACGAACCTCACCCTAGTTAGGATTAGACTAGGCTAGTTAGTTGGGGAGGGTTTTAATTTTGGGTTTCGGGGTGAATGGGATGGGAAATGACCTCAAAAAAGGTCTTTCTCATAGTCACGGGTGGCAGTCGTGGTTCCCAATTGGCAAATTGGGGGCCACAGCTTGTCAGACATGACTAACTTCAAATTCCAATGGTCAAAAAATTGATCGTTATCGTCGATCATGACTGGCAACCGCAGTTGAGCCACTTTGTAAAAATTTTCCAAATTTTTTAGTTTTTTGGTTTTTTATTGAATTAATTGCAATTTTTATTTTTTCCAAAAGAAATTTTGATTTTTTTGAACATTTTGAATGCATTTGTGATTTTTTTTATGATTTTGAAGGGTTTTTTACTGAATTAATTGTATTTTTTTATTTTTTCCAAATTAAAATTTGATTTTTTAAACATTTTGAATGCATTTGTGATTTTTTTTTGTGATTTTGAAGGGTTTTTTTGAATTTATTTGTATTTTTAAGTGTAATTTTGATGTTTTTGGTGATTTTAATTGAATTTTATTATTATCACATTTCAGACATTGACTGCTAGAGCGAGGGAGTCAGACCTCCTCCGTGAGCTCCATGATGGACTAACTGATGCTGAGTAAGACTGGTTTGTGGTCATAGGCTTCGACTATGTGTTGTGATTGCCTTCCATTTGGGCTGATCAGGCCTACGTGATTACCTTGACCCATTGTTGGGATGCACATACCAACACCTTCCACCTACCTATAGGTGAGATTACAGTCACCTTGGAGGATGCCTACCACATCTTCCATATCCCCATTTATGGCGAGGCCATCACACCTTCACCCACTATGGTGAAGGATGCAATTTTCCAAAGGACATTATATGCCAGGAACAATGAGGTACAGTTGGATTTTGAGCATGGTGGGGTGCACATTGAGTACTGGTAGTGAGAGTAGGTATTCTCATGATGAGTGGTCATACTGATGTAGCTTATTATGTAAATTATGCTACTAGATACTTCAGGAGTGAGGTTCCCCTAGAACCTCCTGGCTAGGATAAAGGACCTACTTGCTATCACTACTTGAGAGCCACTAATTCTCTCTTGGAGGAGTGCTCTACTTGTGTAGTTATACGATGAGCTATACTGGATCACCTAGTGGGCCATGCTAGAGTTGGTTGTAGTCTACTACTCCAAATATGGGTGTGGGAGCATATCAGTATTGATCACCCTAGTAGCCTACCATTAGAGATTGGTGATATTACAAATGATTTACAGTGCTACGCAGCATGTTGGCCAAGGGAGGCTGAGGGCTTTAGGAGCAAATCTCACATAGGGGACCTCCAGTACTATATGGAATGGCTTACAGGGCTGAGGGTATGGTAGGTTTTATGGTGCCCTTACATGGATTGTCCTACATGGGGTGAGGCAAACCGATATCTAATGCAAACATGATGTGAGAGATGGTTGCTCGGGTGCAAGCCCAAGATACGTGAGTTCTTCCACTTATCGCACATTTCCAGGTAGTTTGGGATATACTAGGACATCATGGATGAGAAATTGTTTACCACCACCTTAATATGGAGAGAGACTTGGTTTGGCCTTAGGTAACTCCACTAGGGGATGAGGATGACACCTTTTAGGATTTAGCTCTTGTAGATACCAAGACCACAGTGGAGTATGATGCTTGGTGGACTACCAGGCTATGGTAGGGTGGTGGCTTACTAGGCAGAGCTAGGAATGGGGTAGGTGCAGAGGCAACCAATTAAGATCCTATAGGTCGACGCACTCACCATAGGATAGAGGGTGGATGGGGTCAGGCTATAGCATAGGAGGAGTTCCAAGTAGAGGAAGAAGATGATGAGGTGTCATAGCTCTAAGTATGGGTGGCTAGCTTGCAGTCACAACTACAAATTATGAGGACTCAAATCTTAGATAGGAATACATCCATGGCTACCCTATAGGCATAGTTAAGAGTAGTTCAGTTTTAGCTTGCATAGGGCCAGGTGTAGTGGTATGAGTATGAGGAGGAGAGGACAACTCTCTAGGAATAAATTACCACTATATACATAGAGATACAAAAGATCACTGGGCAACATGATCTTCTTTGGGCTCAACTGGATGCTGTGACCATAGAGCAGGACTTGCTCCAGTTAGTGAGGGGAGATCCTTTGAATTCTTAGGTTTCTCCTACCATTTCAGTTGTACATTGACCAACATTGGATATGGTTGTAGAGATACAAATATTATAGGATTTCATCTGGATCCATGTCATGCAACGTGCATTAGATGCTGCTCACATCACTATCCTAGATAAAGAGATCAAAATATGTGGTGGTGTGGTACCAAAGAGATCCACTATTTTAGGGACTCAGAGGACCATGACACACAAGACAAGGTAGTCATTAGCACAACCTAGTCACAAGACTAGGACATCTGAGAGGTCCACAGGTACCAGCTCTGGGTGGACTCACCAAGAGGGTGGAGACGATGGAGGATCCTCACAAGAAGGGAATGCAGGCCATTGATGATTATGATTTGAGCACGTTGTATCATTTTTTTGTGTAAGATCTAAGGACCTGCATATTTATAACTTGCAGATATTTTGGATACATGTCTATGTACTCTATTTTGATATATATATGATCTGACTTTATGAGACTCATTATATGTGTATATTTTTTTGTTGTTTTATGTTTATGAGATGCATATGGATGTCATGCTTATATGTTATGTTGATTTGATACTATATGATATCATGTATGGATTACATGCACTAGCTAAATGATAAATGTATGACTAGATACTGTGATCTAAATGTGTAGATGGACTACTATGATGTATGCATATGGATGCAATTTTAGATGTTAAATGCATGTTTGATTTGATTTAATTGTATGCATTTAGTTTATGATTTTATGATATGATGAATGCAATGTATGTAATGCATTATTTACATGATGTAATTTGATGTAATTGAACCTATATGCTTTAATCACTTAAAACATAAGGAATGAATGTAATATGAGTTAACAATCTAATGGATGACACCACAAAATGTATAACAATCATGAATGTAATTGATAAATCTTATCATAATAATTAATCAATTAGACACTCATATGTGAGATGTAAGATGATGATATATTGTTTCTCTTCATAAGCTTTTGTAAATTAAAAGATATGCACAAAATAGTGAATGGTCGTTTAAATATCATTACTGATATCCATATGGTATCTAACCTATATTGTGAACACCCTTTAATAAAAAAAAAATCTCATAAAAGTAAATTGAAGATTTGATTGATTGATGCGATTTGTTGCTATTTGGGAATTTTTGAGGTTTTCCATGAGACTCAAACACCCTAGTTGACTTATCAAAAGTTGTTTAATGATTATACTAGACTATTGAAAGATAAAAGCTTTTGCTATGAAAGACCCAACTATTCATTATCCATGTGTGTGCAACTAAATATATTAGATGAGACATAAGACTACCTCATTGCTAGACAAATTCATTAAGCCCATTGCTATAATGAGGATCACCAAATATCCACCCTGATCTTAGGTTTGGATGTAGTTAAACTAGACCACTAGGCAATACGAGCCACCTAAAGCTAGATTATTTGCAAATTTCTTAGACCTAACCCAATGTAAGGTGGTATTCATTCAGCCCTTTGCTATATTGGGGATCACTCTATGGTTTCAAGTATTGACCATTCCAGGGATTCAAGCTCTTCACCCCCTTATTTTATTTTGATTTATTGGGGATCACTATTTATTTTGTATTTTTTTTTGTTTTTGTTTTGAGCAAGGGATTTGATTTGATTGTGGGATTTTTGATCATTTTTGTAAGCAAGGGATTTCTTGGGTGGGGGAAACTTGTCATTTTTCCAATGACCCACACTCTAGACCATTGCGCATCACAAAATGAGCAAGTAACAAAACCTTTCACTTAAGGTGACTAGGACCACTTTGTAGTGCTCATATTTTATTGCCCTAAATAGGATTGTTAATGTGTTTTATTAGTGATGGGATTCTAATATTCTAAGTGGTATCAAAACTAATCATATTCAAAAGTGAAGATAGCTTTCTACCAAATATGAGAAGACCACTAGGTATGGTTGAATGACCAGAAAACCCTAGTATATTCCTCATAGCAATAAAAGGGATTGTGTTGAGAAATACAATTGCTCAGAAGGGTGATGGATGGTAATGATGATGCAGAGATGCATGATTGAAATAAAAATCTGGTATCATTTATAATATTCCAAACACAACCTATCCTAATACAAGTGCGATGGATGAAAATGCCTAATGCAATGCAATTAAATGAAATGCAAGTACAAAATGAAATGCATGATGCAAATGTTTTTTAAATTTTTATGTTTTGAAATATTTTTAGATTTTATTGTTTTTTGATATTTTATGGATTTTGAAAAAATTTCATGTTTTTGAATTTTTGAATTTATGTATGGAATGCCTTAAGATGAAGGATGTTGAGAGGTTCAAACTATTCAACACCTTCAAGTTATGTTAGGCGATATGTTCTAGGTCCTATCTTCTCGAAGATGATACCTAACCAGTTAATCGTAAATTTATCTCGCAAGTGCGACGACAGGTTTGAGTTTTGTTGGTTCTCTTTTAGCACAAGATTACCAACTTTAAAGTCCCTCAGATGGACCTTATTATTTTAAGCTTGTTATATATATTCTTGATAAACATGGAAATGTTCAAGGGTATTCACGTGATATTCATCATGAAGTGTCAATTGATCTAGGTGAGTTTTTCGTGCAGTGTCATCATCGATGAACTCTTTCAATGTGATGCACAACATTGGAATTTCCAAATCTAAGGGCATGATGGCCTCAATGCCATATACTAGTGAAAATAGTGTTGCCCGGTGGGCTTCCATATGCTAGTACTGTAAGCCCATATTGCAAGGGGCAGTTGGATGTGTCAATATTTGTGGTTTTCTTGTACCATATTTTTCAAGATGGCTACCACTGTCTTGTTTGAAGCCTCAACTTAGCCATTTACCCGTGGATAGTATGGAGTCATAAAACTATGTTGTATATTGTACTTGGATGTTAAAACCCTTATAGTTTTGTTATTAAATGATGTTCCATTATTCAAGATTATTTTGGATGGTATCCCAAAATGACTAATGATATTATGAAGTATACACTTCGTAATACGTGCTCCAATTATAGTTGGTAAAGGGATTGCTTCCACCCACTTTGTAAAATACTCAGTAGACATTATAATAAATTTATGATGGCCCAATGATGGGGGAGAGATCTTACCAATTAGATCCAAACCCCACTAAGCAAATGGCCAAGATGTTTGAATGGGTTGTAAGGCCTATAATGGCAAGTGCATAATATTAGCATGATGCTAACATTTAATGCATTTCCTGATATACGTGGTGCAATCCTTCTCCATAGTGGACCAGTAATAGTCCATTTGAAGGATGCGCTTGATAATGGCTATGCCACTAAAATTGCCACCACATGTACCATCATGACCTTGTAAAATTTCCCAAGCTGGATTTTGGAGCTTAAGACAACAAAGAAAGACTTCATCATAGCTTCAATGGTATAAGATATCTCTTAGCAATACATACTTTGTCACTTTCTATTTGAAGGTGTGTTTTATGATACATGATAATACCTGAGGGATCAAACCAAGCTTGAGGAAGTCATGTAATTGTGACATCCAATCCTAATAAGCTTCTACCTTGATTGATAATATGACTTGTTTCCCATATGGTTTGCTATGTGCAAATGTAGAATGAGACACAACCTTATGGTGAATGGTGATGCCATTCCCCATAGGACCCTACATGATCAAAGACCCTCAGGGTGCCTTCTTGAGAAATTCTCTAGATTTATAGAACCACTCATGGTTTGGTTCTATATGAATCATGTTGATTGATTATTTATTATCGAAAGCCTCATGCTACATTGCAGCATGTGATAGCATATTTACATGAATGGTAGTAAAATAGGTAAATGGATGCTTAGGGATCAAGGATCTCAAATATGCCATAGTATCTGTGAATATTTTTAATGTACAAGGGATTGCCTCAATATCATACCACTCTATATGGGCTAGATAAGTGTCAGCAAGATCCTTGTAAGCTTTCAGGATATGACACCTACATTGAAAAAGTCCCTTAACATGATTGACAATGAGAAGGGAGTCACCAAAGATGTTTAACCTTTCAATCTTCATGGTGATGGCTATTTGGAAGCCCAAGATTAAGGCTTTGTACTTAGTATTTTTGTTGGTAAAAGGGAAGTCTAGCTTAACTTACAAGGACATTGGAGCACCTTGTGGTGTGAAAAAGACAATTCCTACACCACTCCCTTGTTCACACTTCAAACTATTGAAGAAAAAAGTCATGTCAAATTTTTTATCTGGTTCTTTGGATTCAGGATATTTTGATAACACAAATACAACATCATCGAGAAGCTCTATGATAAGAGGTATACTATCTTTGAGAGGTGCCTCTACCAGTTGATCAGCTATGTACCTTGATGGAATTTTGGTTGATGAATTCCAAATTGAATTCTATAAATAGCATGATCCACTTTACATTTAATGTATTATGATATGTCTTGCTCATCATATACTACAAAGGATTTTGTTTGGATATCACATACATTGTATGAATTAGCATGTCATGACACAATTGTTCATTGCAAATACCACTTCTAAACACAAATTCTCCACATATGCATACCCTAAATCATAACTCACCAAGGTGCAACTGATGTTATATATCGCTTTCTCTTTGTCTTGCATATTATTTTGGGCCAACATGGTTTCCAATGTAAAGTCAGTAGACGATTTATATAACAAGAAATACACATCTGGTCTTGGTGGAGCTAGCACTGGTGGTGTTACCAGGTATTTCTTAATTTCAATAAAAACCACTTGATAGTCCTCGTCCCAATTGAATGGGACCCCCTTTTGTAGCAATCGATTCATGGATCGGTATTTATCTGATAATTGTGAAATAAATAACTTTATGGATGATACTTTGCCCTGTAGGCTTCTTAGTTCTTTGATATTTGTGGGAGGATGCATTTCTAGGATGGCCTTAAACTTTTATAGGTTGAATTTGATACATCATTTAGAAACGATGAATCCTAAGATCTTTCCTGAAGTTATACCAAATATGCACTTCTTGGGATTCAACCTGACATTATGATCTATCAGGTGATCGAAGACATTTATGAGAACCTTTGCATGCTCTGAATGTAGCAATGACTTTGCCAATAAGTCATAAATATATCTTCTAAGATTTTGTACATGTAGTCATAAAAAAAACATGTCATGGCTCACTGATATGTGACACCAACATTTTTAAGGTTGAATGGCATAAATTTATAACAAAATGTTCCCCATGGCGTTCTGAACATGATTTTGTATGTGTCTTCAAATTTAACACAAATTTGATTATAACCAAAAAAACCATCCATAAGGGAGAGCATCTCATGACCTACAATTGTGTCTATAAGAGCATTTATATTGTGCAACGGGAATGAATCCTTTGGTTTTGCCTTGTTGAGGTCTCTAAAATCCGTACAAATATGGATCCTTCCATCAGGTTTTCCTATAGGTACCATGTTTGATACCCATTCTGGATAGTCGATGGAGATAATGAACTCTACATCCAATATCTTTTGCAACTTGTCTTTAACCATTAAAGCAATGGTTGGATGCATCTTCCTAAGCTTTTGCTTGACATGCCTTTTAGAGGGGTTGAGTGAAAGATTATGAGTAACCATTTTTGAATCTAGTCCCGACATATCCTTGTATGTCCAAGCAAAGAGATCAGGTCTCTCTTTTAGTAGAGGGATGAGGTTGGCATGTTCATCAAGATATAGACTCTCTCCAAATTTAATCTTCTTAGGATTAGTGGGATCATCACTGATATCCACATTGAAGGTTTCCTCTACTGATATATGTCATCCCTCCTCAAGTTGGTGATGTGTAGGAATCAGGTGGATGTCATCCATTGGGTTTAAAGGTCCTACATCAGAATTTCCCTCAATGTGATAAACATCATGTACAAAAACTAGTGTAAAATGGAAAGGTTACAACATTTCTTCATTAGGGAATAAATCTTTAAGCTCTAGTGGTGAATCAACGTTATTCCAATCAATAGCATCTAGATTAAGACACAATTATTTGGAAGGATCAATTGGATTGTGAAGTGGAGTGGTCAAATTAATGGATATCATGTTTATGGAATGGATTAGATCTCTAGGACCACATGTGTGCAATTCTACCTTATTTGTGCTATTCGCATACCCAAGATGTGGCTTTGGGGGTATGGGGATATTCAGATTCAATCTATGAACATACTATTGTATGGGACCACTTGGCTCAAGGAGCTACATATATGTTGGAAAATAAATGAAGACTATATGATAAATCACATCTACATTGGGTCATCTCCCTCTGAGGTGTGGGCCATGATAGACTCTCTGATACATCTCATAAATTTCAAATGGTTTATGATGATGGCATAAATAGTGAGGCCCAATATAGGCCCTCTCAGTCTCATCCTCGTCATCGCTATCATATATGAGTCCTTCAACTCTGCCTACTAGAATCAGGTAATTAACAAGATGAGGCATGATGTAGGCCCATTATATTTCATCCTCATAGTCACTATCATCTATGAAGAATCCCTCATTCTCACCTATTGGCTCCATGGGTAACAAATGATGTAAATGTAGAGGGCCTAAGTAGGCCAACTCAGTCCCATCCTCATATTATTCATTGTTTAAGGATTTATCATCATCATTACTCTTAGAATTACATTTTTGTCCATTGCTTTCTGTAATGGATTCTGCTTGAACTTCCTCAGAAGTAACTTTTGATTCAGTGTCTATTGCTATGCCCAAATTTTGGATTTGCATGCTAGTGTCATCGACAACTTCACAACTTTTAATCTCCAAGTCAACTCTTGGAATATCTACTAGATTGACCTCTACCATGATGTTATTGTGATAGATCTTAGGTGGTTCTATAGAAACATAGTTCACCAGCCTATTACCCCTTTGCATGTAGGAAGGGTTAGAATGATAAGGATTCCAATCCACATTATCCCCAAAACGGAGGTTCAAACGATTGAGATGTGTTGCTAAAAGCTTGTCCTATCCTCTTATATGGTAGCCCAACCCAAACTTATTGATTGGAAAATGATATTAAGGTTCATAGGGAGTTCAGTACCCTTTCTTGAATAAGCCTAGATTGTAACCATGCCAATGGTAACATTTGAAATAATGCAAGGCGAATTCTGGGCTAGACAAATAATGAAAATTCATCGAGAATGATTCATCATCATCCTCATCTATGGGTGTGCGATTGGAAAATTGGTCAAGCCCTCCATAGATGAAATTTATTTGGTTGGGTGGCACCCCCAATGGTACCACCATCCCTATGGGAAAGTGATGGGCTTGAGGTCGACCCATGTCCTATGCGGTCTCGATAAATGGTGTGAATGTCATGTTCTATACTATATACTCTATTAGCCCAAGATTAACCAAATGGATGGTCATTTGTGGTGTAGATGACCCAGCTCAAGAAGTAGGTGAGGTAGGCTGAGGTGCCTCCTTGACTTGGTTTTGAGCATCCCCTTTGTCCATGGGACTAGGAACCTCGATAATTACTACTTTGGGAATTTGCTTTGGATCTATTTTCCCATAACTACCTTAAGCTTCTTGTCATTCCTAAGAATCATGGATGTCATAGGCTTTGGTGAAGCTTCTATTGTGTGCTCTAATAGCTATGATTCTAATGTGGAAGATCCTGCACACACTTCTTTTAGTTTACCTTATGGATGTTTGATGGGCAATGTAGGTCGTATATCTAAGTGTGTTTTAGAGAGAATGAAATATCTAGGTAAATCTACTAGGTTTACATATTTAAATGGTTCCTCATCAGAAGAAACCACATGAACTTGTCCCTCATGTATATATTTAATACATTTATGTAAAATTGAGGGAATGCAACACATTTCTCTAATACAAGGTCTCCCTAGGAGGATGTTATATTACATTGCACTTTCTATTATGTGACACATCACAGGGATGGTCTTCAGTCCAACCTAAATAAAAAAAACTATAGTACCTACTGTTGAGCATAGTGCATCGTTAAATTATCTTAAGGTGAAGGTAGAAAGTACAATGTGTGATTTTGGCAACTTCAAATATACCAATGCCTTGGTAGTAATAATATTGATTGACGACCCTGTATTAATCAATACCCATTTAAATGGTGTTTGGTTAACACACATAATTATATGCAATGGCGGGTCCGTTGTAGTAGTAGAAACCATTTTAATCTTGTGATCATGAAATTGAATCACCAAATCACTAAATTGCTTCACATATCCCATAAAATTTGTAAATACTTCAGGATCCTAGGACTAAACTTCAATAGAACTCAAGATGTCCATGAGTGTCTCTTTGTTCTTAGGAGAATGCTGAATCAGTTCATATATGGACAACTTTGCTAGGGTTGCCTATAGGCTTTGAAAAAGCCTACTCTTGATGGTCACCATCGGTCTAGTTGGTGGGCTTGGCATAAATGTTTTGTACTAGCCTTTGTGGAGGTGCATCTTGAACCATGATCGGAGATGGAGGTGGATATGGTCATTTGTACCTCTCTTTTCTTGTGATAATGTTTACCATTCTAACAAACCCTATGTAGGTGGTTCGATACACACCTGGTTCACCTGATTCAGTAAGGGGTTATTGAATATCCCCAAATTTTGGTTGTCCAAAGCCTAAGGGTTTTTGAAAATTAGCTCACCATTTTTTATCATGTTTTGCAACATGTGTTTGAAATTATAACATCCTTTAGTGTCATGTCCTTTCATTTTGTGGTATGAGCAATACTGATAATCCCTATACCCTTTTGGTTTGGATTGGTTAGGGTATTGCAACTTGATATCTGGTAATTTTATGGCCTTAGCCTTGCACAATTGATGGAATATCGATGTCATCGACTCTAACAATGGTGTGAACTGGTGAGGAGGGTTTTTCTCTTTATTCTTACCATGTTTCTTATTTTTTAATTGGTCGTATCATGTAGGAGGAGGTTGGGTATGATAGTTCTATTATTGCCACTTATCCCTTTTTGGAGGTTTAACACCACTTGATTCACATGGGCCAGCTTGGTGATTTTTATTTTGGGTGTTCTTGTTCCAATCCTTCTTGTTTCAGAGCTTCAAGTTACCCTCTTGTAACTTGATGTCCTTAATTACCTTGGATTGCACCAAGGCCTCCTCAAATTTTTAATATTGTTGCAACTGTAGTAGTAACAAGATGTGCTTCACACAACTCTTTGTAAATATTTGAGTCAGTTCTATGGTTAGAATGGAAAATGGTAACTTTACCATCAACTTTCTCCATATTTTCCCATATTCCATGATTGACTCATTTTCATATTGCATTAGAGCATCCAATTTGGATAGGTTTATCTTCTTCTTGATACCAAAGTAGAAGCATTCAAGAAACACATTAGCCAGCTATTCAAAGTTGGTTATGTTGTGACGAAGTGATCAAGATACGCTGGAGTGATCATGAAAAAATATTTAGCATCTTCATCTCCTTGAAATTTCTCTAGCTTTGGCATCTCGAAGTGATCAAGATACGTTGGAGTGGTAACTGAAGGTCATAGAGGCTCATTGTGTATTTTGTTCAAGGTTGGATTTTGATAAGTCATCCCTTGTTTCTCAATTGCTCTTACCTTTTCTGCCAAGGCCTTGTAGGCCTTCAAAGATAAAATATCCTCTTTCTTGAGAGGTCCTTGAGGAGCCTTTGGAGGCAGATTCTTCTTCAGTCAAGGTGGAGGTCTAGGCTCATCCTCCATGTCAACTAAAGAGATCTCAGGATATTCTTGTTCTTGTTCATCTCGTGCTATTTTCTCATTCTACGTATGCCCTTGATTTTCAAGCACTTGGTATTGTATCATGTTTTGGATCATGTAGTGAGTATGAGTTCCAATGTGTTTAGGGTGTAATTTGGGCTACAAAGCAGCTCATCTTTGAGGGTGCTCCTTGTATTCACTTTGAGGGGATAAATTTATGTGAGCCAATTGATTATCTCTCTCAACATGCTCCTTTTGGTCAAGGATGTGTTGCTCGTGCATGCGTTGCTCATAAATATGTTACCTTAGCAACCTCTGTCTTTGAGTATCCTCATTTTCAAGGTACTCATGCTCTACATGGACATCTTCCAATTGATCTTGGAAGATCCTCTACTGTTGCTCTAACACCAATTTTTATGATTGATCTAGAAGATCGATCGTGTGTGGTATCTAGTGGATTTTTTTGTTCTGGAAAATTTTTTGGTGTAAGCTCCAACAGACTTGTCTACCATGCTATTGAATTTATCCGTATATAGAATTTGCATTCTACTATTGTCTATGATCTATGCCCATGTGGGTTGATGGGGCACATATGCTATGAGAACACTTAGAGAATTCTCCTGGTTCTCTGATAGTCCTATGTGTGCCCTCACTACGAGTGTAACATAGCGGTGGAGTATTCCTGGTAAGAATGATTCCTAGGTCGAGCCTATCTCAATTACCAAATCGGACAATATTCTAATCACCCGAACTACCCTCGTACGAACTGTCAATTCTTTGTACGGACCTTAATTACATACACTGTACGATCTCAAATCGTACAGTGTCCAAGATGGTATGATATTGCACTCAAAAAACTGACAGATGCTGTTTTGTAGGCTGTCGTACACAGTTTTGTAATCGTTCAAGCCAATTCACCAAAACTGCCAAATCGGGTAAGTTCCTGCCAATCGCCTGTTTTACCAAATCGGGTAACAATATTTTGTACGATTTGTACGATGTACGATGTACGATATGTACGAACTAAAGGTACAACAAGGTGTTACTTGCTATGCTCTTCTACTCCAATCTCTCTTCGGGATGTTTTGTAAAGGTTTAACAACCTAAACAAGACAATCTCTTCCACAAGCAAAACATCCAAACCGGGTTGGTGAGAGATTCCATACAAGTAATTCCATCCAAAAATCATACAATACGCTTCACCACATCCTTGCCAATGTCATCATGCTCCTAAATCATTCCCCATGATTCACCAATGACAATCTTCTCAACAAGCTGCAACAATACCTAAAACTAACATATAATAGTAAGATAGAAACTCAATTACACAATGTTAATCCACAATGCATTATCCATTCACAACAAGACCATACACTATCATCCACAATGTCTGTTATTCTCATTAATGGCTGTCAATTTGATTACAATGTGGAAAAATCTCTTAAGGTAATTGCAATAACTCAGAAATATGTCTATCTCTCTATTCTAGCAACTAATAACCAGTAAACTAGTAGCCAGGCCTACAAATTTGAAAATGGGGCCTTATATAACGTTGCCTAGGCCATTCCAAAGTGGTTCCTGAGACAATCCATTATTCACAACTGCCCATATACAACTGAATACATTATTTTGGCATTTTCCTAAGTTTAACACCTTAATTTAGCAAATCCATGCGACATTTCATCCCGAAATTACATTTCCTTTGCATCTGAGTGAATTTTGGTGCACCCTGTATGATTTGCTACTGCTTTGTATGGTTTGCCAATCCAGTTGTATGATTTTTCCTTCCACTGTATGATTTTCTCCCACTGTACGGTTTTACAAAACTTGAGCAAATCATTCCCAAAACTGTCAAAATCTAGCAAATCACTTTTTCTTCTTCTGGGAGGTGGATTTGCTGCCTACATCTGCCCTCCCCTTTACTTTAGTCGGCATCCTCGATGACTCATTCTGCTTCTTCTATTGGGCTTCCAGTCTAGCTAATTCAGCCTCCAAGTCCTTGACTTGTGTCTTGTACATTTCTCGTTCATTTCTTAGCTTGGCTGCATAGCTCCCCATTTCGACGGCTTTGGCTCCATGAAGGTTAGCCTTCTCCTCGGCAGCTTTCATGAAGTCCATCATTTGTTTTTCCCATTCGGAGGCACTCTTCTTCAATTTCTCCTTCCAGTGAGCTTCTGCTCGAGCAACTGCCTGGAGTTCCTCATTCTTCTCTACAATGGTCTCCAAGTGATGTTTGATATCAGCTTCTAGAGCTTGAACCTGGTCTTCTTTGATCCTCATCTGAGCTTGCTTCTCCAAGACCATCTCATTCAGCTTCTTGTTATCCTTTGTCAGCTCCTCTATCTGCTTGGCTTGTGTAGCCATATGTTCACTCTTTTCGGCCAACTGAGTTATCATCTGCTCATCCTTCGCTTTGAGTTGTGCCTCCAACTCCTTAATCTTATCCTCTACCATCTAGAAAATCTATCACTTTTCCTCTTCAAGCATGGTAACTTTGGCTTCAGACTCTGCTCTGAGTCCTGACAGATCCTCCTCTAGCTTCTTTATTTTCTCTTCTATCGTAGTTCTACTTTTCTGTAGTTCATCTTCCATTACGGCCAATTCCTTTTGAGCGGTTGTGGTCTCTTCCTCCTGTGCCTCCTTGAGTCGATGGATTTCCTCCAATCCAATGCTCAGCCACTCTATCCAGTGTGTTAGGAAGTTCAACTTCCTTAGGGTAATGGACACTCCTGTAGCGACCCTCCTATATTCAACTTCTACCGTATTGATAGGGCAGGTTGGATGACTCACTCGATCCAAATATATCCTTGGGTCCTTCCTGTAATTCATGACCATCCCTTCTAGCAAGTCTTCTCTTCCTAGCATCATTGTTACCTCTTCCCTGGGTAACCTCCATGGATGTTGTGCATGGATATCCACTATCTTCCTTATGCGCTCCACACTATTCACCCATTCTGTTATCCTCTCTAACTCGAGAGATACTTGTTCCTCCCACAACTTCAGTTCTCCCATGTGACCAATGCAAAATTCCATTCTAGCACTATTCATCACATGGCCTAACTGAGCAAAGAAGTGTTCCACCTTATCCTCTATTCCACTTGCCTCCTCTTCCATTGTGATTCTCTGAAACTACGGTATTTCCAGGAGATAACTAGATTGCATTCCCTGTCATTCTTCTTCTGTAGGAGTTCTTAAGTCTTCTTCCTCCTTAAGGTGGCTAGAGCTTCCTCCAAGCTCGCTAAGTACTCTCTCGGTATCTATATTTTCTCGAGGTGGGGATTGTTTCACTATTTTCTCCTCCCCCTCACTATCCATAATGTTTATGATCTCCTTCTGAGATCGTTGCTCAACTTGTTCTTGAGCCTTTTCTGCTTCGGTTGAGCCCCCTGTTGCTCCTCTGTATTTTCTTGAGCTACTTCCTATTGAGCAACAAGTGCTTCTTTTTCTTGTGGCACTTTGGTATTCTTTGGGACATCTTTCTTACTGGAGCCTCCTATTACAATTTTGTAATGAGTCTTCTTCTTGGGCTCTTCTTCTGTGGTACTTGGTCCAATTCCTGCTTCATCCTGGGTAGTGGCTACTCCATCATACCCTACCTCAATTCCTTTAAAGAAATCAGAGGCATCCATATTCTCAAAGTTTTCAAAGATATTCGAGAGATTGCACTATCTTCTCTGCCTCTGTCCAATATAACTCATCCAGTTCCATCGCTTTTGAGTTCGACTGTTCCTTCCTCTATACTTCCAAAACTGGTTTATCTGCCATTCTTTCTCACTGCCTTCTCATCCTTATTTGTACTAGACTACTCTCCCTTTCTTGATCGAGAGGTTGCTCCTACTACCTTTGTGCAGGTACTTGTTGTTCTAGTTCTGGCTCCAACCATCTAGAATGCTTCCTTCGATGATGTACATCGACATCCTCCTCCGGAGAGGTATCTCCTTGAGCTTCACTCCTATGCCGCTCACTCCTTGTGCATGGTTTCTCTGGAGTACTCTTTGCTATGGGTACAACCTTTACCCATCTCAATATCATCGGTTGGTCCAGCCTGATTTCTCTAGGTGGCGTCAACCCTGGGAATTGTATTCCCACTTCTGTGACTACATTCAGTAGCAATCCAATTGCCTGAAAGGCCATCCCAAAGTTCTTCGATCTTTTGGTCAATGCCTCATGCATCCTTCTCTCCAGAAAGGTACCCCAATCATATGGAATTCCTTGGGTGATACCTTCTACATACTATGCCATCCACATTGGCATCTCTGTCACCCTTGTATCACCTGACAATCGAGCCATGACTATGTTCATCGCACATGCCCAATTGTCTCCTCGTAACTAGCTCTACTTTATTCCATGCATTCCTACACCAAAAATCTTTACATCTATCATCGATTTGATAGTGGTCATGGTGGTAACCAGGTGGTGTGCTTCTATTGGGTCTACCAATTTCTTGACTATCTCCATGCCTTCCGTCGGTAACCCAAATGTTCTTCGGAATGCCTCCATCGAAACTTCCACCTTCACTGACCTCTTGCCCACATTGACGTAGGTTGTCCGAGTTGCTGCATTATATGCCTGAACTATCTATAAAAGATAGTTCTAGAAGAATATCTGATGAAATGGTGGGATCTGTGCAATGATCGACACTTGCACATTTTTGAATGTCTTCCTCCAGGGATGAGACCTGTTCTTCTCATCACTCCACCATTTCCTGCATGCTTCCGCTCCATGCTGTACAAATGTGATGTTCGACAATTCCACCTGGCATTCCTCCTATCCACTACTCAGGTGTTCTTCCTGTTCTTACACATGTACTTCACTCCTCAACTCCCTCCATGAGGTAGCTTCTTGGGCCATCCTTCCCTCTCTGTGCCTCGATGGTGTTCTATCCAGGTGTGGCCGCCAATGGCTTTGTCTCCTCCATGGCCTATATCCTCCTCTCCTCCATGGATGATTACCATACCTTCCATGGGACTAAAACTGATGCTCATGGTGCTACCATGAGTATGCCTCTCTCTCGTGTAGCGGACCTGGTGATCTCTCCACCCGATTCATTGCAATCCACCTCAATCGACATCCAAATTCTTCCATTGAGATCATTCCTCCAACATCTCACCGATTAACTCAACCTCCTCCTCCACAATTAGAAATGTACCAAAAATCATACAGTCTCCTATAAAATCATACAATGTACGGTTCTGTGTCCCTTGTATGGTTTTACCTTCCTCCGTTGCTTCTAGATCGTACACTATTTGGCAGTTCTTCCCTTCACCCCGTCAATCTTCAAATGGTCAAATCTCCTTCAAATCGTACAACTATGACCTAAAATCATACAGGGTGCTAGTACTCCATACTCTGCTACTTTTTGGCTGCCCTCCCCTTTAAAATTCATATGATTCCATACAATTTCGTACGATCTCTTAAAACTACCAAAAATGGAAAAAAACCCACTTAGACGACACTTTTCTTCTTGGAAATCATACAATCGGCCCCCAAATCATACAATACGACTTCTCTAACCCTCACTGATGCAAAATATCAGGATTTTTGTCTCCTTTACCAAATCTACCACCGACCCAGTTGTCGGATTGTCCCGATCTACTCCTTAGTGCTTTATCTCAACCAATCTTTCACTCCTTCACTCCTGGCACAATTTTCTTCAATTTGATGAAATTATGGCTACAATGTATGGTTGTACGGACTATAATTTTCTCTCCTCACATTTCCCTACTCACTTTTTGCCAGATTTTTTAGTTCTTAGGGTTTCAATCTTCCATACTCTTGCAATTTCCACAATCCAACCACCAATTTCTGCTTCCTCCAGCTCCAACAACAATTTCATAGTCCTAAATCCATACAATGATGTATTCTGACATCTGTTACTATAATATTTCTTAAAAAAATTTGAATTCCCCCTTTTTGTGGAGAAAAACCCCAATTCCTCTTTCTCGGGTTAATTCCTTGAAGCTGAAAAGAACTCCCTAGTACAAATTTAACAATGGGTCTACAAATTCAAAGTACTGGTGAATATTTATCGCCCATGTAGTCTTCCTTTCTCAAATGTATGCTTTTCCCCTTCAATCTCCTAAAAAATTTGAATTCTGCTTGGTGATTTAAAAAATGGTCAATTAACTTTCCTTTTAAAGCAAGTTTTCAAAAACCCTAAAAAAACCCTAACTATCAAAAGAATTTAAAAAATGCCATGTTGCATGCTTTTTCCATCTCCACTACTAGATGACTGCCAACTCAGTAGTTGGTTTAAAATTTTATCTTTTTCCCCCTTCTTTTCCTCCAACCATTACTTTTTTGCATGCCGCATTAATTGGTTAGTTAGCAAATCATACACTGTACGATCTAAATCGTACAGTACAACATTATGTACGATTTGCATGTCAATATTGCTTTGTACGACTCTCTTTTGTACGATTTCCATATTTTACTTTTTATCTGTACGATTTCATTACTTAGAGAAAATTTTGCTTTCTTTTTCTCTGGAGAGGCCGTCATTTTCAATTTTCAACCTCGCCCTTCCTAATTGCGTCCCGAGGGATTTTCACAACTAAGGCACAATTTTTTTTTCATTTTTTTTTTCTTTTTTTTCATCCTAGTCTAATTATACTTACCTCCTTGGTAATCGTACAGTGACATTCACCTGTACGACCCCATCCCAATCTTGACCTCGAGGTTCGACCATAACATTCCGATTAGTGGTATCCTCTTGTACCTCTGCTTGGCTGGTCTCTACCTATGATGTTGTTGCCTATTCATTTCCCCTCCTACAATGTGTACAGTTTAGAATTGTACATTGGCAAGTTGGAGTCTCATCCCCTGGTAGGCCTTCTTCTCGTCATGCAGGTGATTGATCCCATGGTGGTGGTGTCCTCACCACTCTACTATTATTTGAGTGACTTCTTCGCCTATCTCCATGGATCATTTTTGGCTCCAAACTTGGTGATCGGGTCCATTGTTGGCCTAGGTTTCTATCATCTACAAAGTGTACCCTTCCTCTACCAGCAAGGTTTCGACCACGTGGGTATCTCCCCCTTCCATTTATTCTAGGCATGAAACCTCCCCGTACTATTGATGAATCTTCTCTTATTCGAGGTAATTGCCAATTACCCCCTTCTCATTGGGGTCCCTATCGGTTTAGGGGTGGTCGCCCCCCTCTGCATCTTCGTAGCACATTTCGTAACATACCTCTTAGTCTGGGTATATCTTGTTGGTTCCTTACCCAATTCATACATGCTAATGGGTTATCTCCTAGCCATCTAGGAGTAGGGGGTCAAAATCTTCCTCATCCTCTACCTCCTCTAATTGCAACATCACCAAGGTCTCCATCATTTTTTGGTCATCTACCTCTTCCTCTTCCTCATTGAAGTCTTAGAGGTCCTTGTCCAATTCTTCCTCTTATTCTTTGATCATCAGGAGTAATATCTACAAACTCGATATTAGCCAGTGGACTCCAGTTTGGTGACAACTATCACAAGGTTCTGACTCTTCTATCAGCCCGTACCAAGTGATGCCTCCATCTTCTTTCCTCAAAGGATCTCTAGGGGGATGAAGATGCCAATACTTCCCTATAATCGTCAGAAAAGTCTATTTTAGAGCTAGAGTTGGTCCGACCCTCTTCTCTCTATTCTGCCTAGTCATGTGGCAAATTCATCACTCTCTCCAATCATCGAACTTCCCTTCTTTGTCTTCTCAGCTACTGGTGAGCTATTGCATATGCCTATGTATCATTCTCGGGTCTGTCCTCTTGAACTCTCCCGACTTGCCTTGGTCTCAATGCTCTAATTGGAATACTTCGATCCCTCTAAGGATTATGAGGATTCTTCGGTTCATCATCATCTATACTAGGCTCTCTCACCAACCATGACATCCCTTCATCACTAGAATCTATCATACCTACTACATTGTGGTGCAATTCAGGTGATGTGGTGGTCTCCTCTATATCTCGCCAAAGTACTTATGTACCCTCATTTATCATAGGTTGCTTGCTTGGTGGGGGTGGTGAACTTGTACTTGCACCTTCATTTCCTCCACCATTTCTTGGAGTTAAGTCTTCAACCTCCTCAGGTTCACTTCCAATCTCTTGTAATCTAACTACCCTCTGTTCATCCAATCATTGTATGGTACCATCCAATTCTTGGATTACTTGTGCTCTCAATCTCGCATTGTGACCTCGTAGTGTTTGATACTCTTCCTACAATTGTTGAGTTTGCATTCTCATCCTCTACTATAATAGCCCTATCTGAGCCAATGGGGAAAGTTCCATTAGTTCTTCTTCTATCCTTTCTTCCCTAGCCTCTTCTAGAATTTCCATCTCAAATGTGTCCACTCTATCCTCATTGCGCACTGTCAGCCTTACCCTTCTTCATTCTTTCGACTATCGAGGTAGTTCCCTATGTTCTATCTATGGGTACCTCCTATTCAAAGCTCTTGGTAATAGTGCCCTCTCTTGATAGCCCTCTATTGCTGGAGAAATCCACTCTTCTCCCTCTCTTATGGTCCCATCCATCCATCTGATATGTACTCGCAACCTTCTTCTTTCATCGGGTCTAGGTGCCAACTCTTGTTGTTCAATTATTGGCTACGTCTCCTCCCATTCGAAAAATAGTCTTGCGAGTCCCAAATCTGGCTCCTCTTGTGGTGGACCTGGCTCATGATGAGCCTCATCTTGAGCGTCTGCTCATCTTCTCCATTCAATCTCTTTTGAAGCAATGAATAGACATTGTACTTTGTAAGGCTTCAACTTTGAGCCATTTACAGTGTTGGGTACCTCCATCCCATTCAGGTTCTATAGCCTGACTGCTCCATTATTCAATACTTCAATAACTTTATAAGGGCCAAGCCATAACATCTTCAGTTTACCTGGCTTGATCTCCCTCTTCCCGTTAAACTTTAGAACCAAGTCCCTTGGACTAAGTTCCAACTTCCTCAAATGCTTGTCATGCCATGCCTTTCATATTTTCTGAGCTATCTCAATCGCCCACTATGCCATGACTCTTATTTCATCTAGTTTGGTCAGCGTCATCAGTCATTCCTCCAAACTTTCTTGATCCCCCAAGCGATGCTCTACTGCAACTCTCAAACTTGGTATCAAGAACTCGACTGGCACCACCGCTTCTTGACCATACATTAATTGGAAAGGGGTATGTTCCATTGTTGGTTTGAAAGTTGTTCTATATGCCCACAAAATGGATGGTAACCTTTCCTCCCAGTCTGCTCCTTCTATCCCATAGGTTTTATATAGAGTTGATACTAAGACTTTATTAGTCGCTTCCACCTACCCATTCGCTCTTGGGTAGTACGGACTAGACAATGAGTGTAAAATCTTAAATTCTATCATCAGCATCTTGATAATCTCATTCATGAAGTGTCCTCCACGGTCACTCATTATTCATAGTGGAATACCGAATCTTATGATTACCTGCTCGTACAAAAATTATGTTGTACTTTTGGTAGAATTATCAGGTAATGCTCTTGCTTCTACCCATTTTGTGAGGTATTCCATTGCCACTACGATATATCTACATTTCCATCTTTGAGATGTCTTCAATGGTCCCACGAAGTCTAAGCCCCAACGTTCGAACAACTCCTATGGCTGCGATGGGTGTAAGGGCATAAAGTCCCTCCTGACCAGTTTACCTGCTCTTTGGCAAGTATCACAAGCTTTCACATGTTCTTTTGCATCATTATACAATGTGGGCCACCATAGACCTGCTAACAATATTTTTCATGCAGTCGCATCTGGTCCCATGTGTCCCCCTGCTAAGCCTGCATGGGCTTCTTTCAATGTTGCCTTAACTTCTTCCTCCATTACACATCTCCGCAAGATACCATCACTTCCTATCTTGTATAGCAATCCTGCTATTATCTGGAAAGGTGTTGACTTCATAATTATCCTCTTCTTTTTGGTTGTCATCATCTCTTGTGGCAACTCCCCTATGGATAGGTACTGGCCAACCAACTTGTACCATGATGGCACAACATTGATGGCAAATAATTGTGCATCTAGAAATTCATCAAGAACTCCTATTCCTACTGGCTCCCCTGATCGTATTCAAGACAACTGGTCTGCAATCACGTGCTTCTTACCAGGTCTCACCACAACTCAAAATACAAACTCTTGGAGTGTAACGAGCCACCGACTAACTCATCCTTGTATTACTGGTTTGTTTATTAAGTACAACAATGCCTGATGATCGACGTAGAATGCAAAGGGGTTTTCTAGTAGGTAATGCCTAAAATTTTGGACTGCATATACCATCCCCAAGGCTTCCCTTTCTATTGTACTATAATTTCTTTCTAGCCTTGACAAAAGGTGACTAGCAAAGAAAATTGGTTGATCCAACTTAAACTGTCCTTCTTGTGCCAATGCACATCCAATTGCAAAGTTTGAGGTATCGACGTGGACATGGAATTCCTTATCCCAACTAGGAAACACCAAAATTAGACTACTTACCAACTTAGCCTTTAACTCCTCAAAGGCTCCCTAGTGCTCCTCTATCCATATGAAAGGAATATTCTTTTTCGTCAAAGAATCTAACGGATAGGATACATGTGCATAATTTTTGATAAACCTTCGGTAATATCCTGTTGACCCAAGGAAGGTTTTGAGTGAACTCACATCAAAGGGTTCTTCCATGAATAATATCACACAAATTTTATCCGGATCTATCTTCAATCCTTCGCTGCACACAATGTGTCCTAACAATTTTCCATATGGTACCATCAGAAAACACTTTGTTGGGTTTAATGATATCTGTGCATTTTTGCACCTACTCATACATTCACTAAGAGATGGAAGATGCTCCTTGATCTTCCCATAAATGGACCAATCATCCAAAAATGCTTTGAAATTCCCCATCGCTAGTTGGTCAAATATATACAGTATGATGCGTTGAAACGTAGTTGGGGCATTACAGAGCCCAAATGGCATTCGATTATACGCGTAGATGCCATTCTCCACAACAAATGTGGTTTTTAGCTTATCCTCCTCAGTGATGCTGATCTGATTGTATCCCGAGAATCCATCCAAAAATGAATAGATCTCATGTCCTGCAACTTCCTCCAAGATAGAATCTGTGAATGGAATAGGAAAGGGGTCCTTAATGGTCACTGCGTTTAGACTCCTAAAGTCTACGCATATCCTTATCTTATCGACTTCCTTCTTCAAGGTGATTACTATAGGTGAAACCCATTCACTATTCGTCACCCTGAATATAATTCTTGCTTCCAACATCTTTTCTATCTTCGTATTTACTAATGCCGCGTACTTTGGATTCATTCTATATGGCCTCCTCCTGAAAGGTTGAGCACCAGGAATTAGTGTAATCTTATGGACACATAATTCGGGTGGGATTCCTTTCAAATCCTTATATGTCCATGCGAAGACATCCTTGTACTCCAAGAATATCTTGAAAGTTATTGCCTTCAATACGAGATTCCAATCATCGCCACAATGGACCATCCTAGGTTCCTCCTCCATTCCTAGATTGATGTCCACTATCTTGGGTCCTTCATATTTGATATTTTTTGGCTCACTCGTAGCTTTCATTACATTCTCAGGGTGTGTCGGTCTTGTATCAATCTCTACATCTCCTACTATATACTCCACAAAGCTTTTTGGAAACGTCCACTTCTCTTCTATTTCCTTCTTAGTTTCTTTACTAGATTTTGGTTCATCTTGTTTTTCCTTGATCTCTTCTGACTCAATACAAAGGTAGTTGGGTTGAAACATCTCATAATCCCCCATTTTCCAATGAAGGAGTCCGCTATCAGATCGAGCTTCATCCTCGCTACATTCATCCATGTACAACATTCCCTCTCCATCAGGTTCATGTCCTTCATCCCCTGATGAGTTTTCTGATTCATCAGTTGTAGCTATATCCTCACTAACTCTCTGATTAGCTAAATTGATCATGTATTTATGTTGTCCCTTCTTGAAGGTGATCTGATTCTTTCCCCAATTATGATTAACTTTGGCTACTCGTAGCCATCCTCTCCCCAAGAGGGCATCGTATGCAGGTTTCTACATTGTAATCACAACAAAGTCCAAGACAAACTCTTGCTCAGCTATCATTACTTGTTGTGCAGTCAAAACTCCTTTTATGTTAATATCATTCTAGTCAGCCCCATATAGTCGAAAGCTCGGTGCCCATAGGGATGGAGCACCTAGTTCTAGCCAAGTTCTTTCTGGTAGCACATTAACACTGGATCCTCCATCCATGATCACTTGCATCAATTTGTGCCCCAAAATCTCCATATGCATTAATGCAGGCTTCTTTCCCACATCAATCATTAGTATAGTAGGATCCATAAATTGGTCTTTCCATTCATCCTCTAAGATTGGTTGGCTCTCTACTTCCATCACCTTCTATGGTTGTATTTCTTCCACAATTGCTTTCTGCAATTCTGGGATAGCTTCTAGTAAGTCAGATACTTTAAGTTCCACTATGGTATCCAACACCTGTGCTACCAGATTCTACACAACTATCTCCTATTCTGATGGTTTTCGTAATTCCTTTCGAGTGCTCGACTCTCCTTGCTTAGTTTTCTCAGTTTCTTCTTGCAATATTTTCTTTGTTGCTTGCCAACATTGCTTTTATTTTGTTGGCTCTAGATACTTATCCTTTTTAGCCTGATTCCTCATCATGGCTAACACTTCCTGAGTTTCCTCTTTAACTTGAGGAACTTCGATGTCCAAATAGCTCACATTTTATGGGTTGCTCGAACTCACCTACTTTGGACAATTCTCCTCCTTGTGGTTCCTCGGACCACACCATCTACACATGTGTGTAGTGCTTATTTGCGGTGCTCCTTGCATCGGAGGTGCAGGACAATTCTTCACAAAATGCCCCCACTCCTAGCAATTACAACATTGTATGATCGGTCTACCTTCCGAGTCATACTATAAGTGACTTTGTCCTCCTTATCGATTACCTTGATTCTGCCACCTCTTCTACTATTTCTATAACCACCACTCATTGCTTGTTGGCCACTCCCTTGGGCCTGTGGTTTTTCTTCCTGCTCCTAGATTGATAGTACCTATGGATAGATTCTTGCATTGTAGGGACAGAGCATTACTTCATGCCCCATCACATTACAAATATGGCAATAGTCATTCTTTGGACACTTCATATTTGTATGTCCCTCTATCTTGCATTCTGTGCACCATAGTTCCTTCCTATCTGGTTTGATCTTCTATTCTTTAACCATCTTATCAAACTCCTTGTGAAATGATGCTACCATCCTCTGGATAGTGTCTTCTTCTTCACTATCTAAATCTTTTAACTTGGGATGAGATAATATTCTCATGTATATCTATTTTGATTCACTCTCAAAGGTCTTTGCGTGTTTCAATGCTTCCTCATATGTGTCAGATGGTACTCCCTTCATATTTTTCTTATATTTTGGTAGTAACCCATCTACAAACCACCATTTTATCAGCACATCCACCAATGGCATTTGCATCTTATCGACTAACTACTTTAGTCGACGGTTGAAGGATTTCACATCCTCATCTACTTTCTATTTTGTCATGCAAAGCTCGGTAACTATGTCTCCATCATATTTTAAAGGTCAAAATTCTTCAATGAACTTCTCCTTTATCTGATTCCAAGTCTGAAAATCAATGTTATTTTCTCTCTTTAGGTACCAATCTATTGCCAATCCTCTCAAGGTGGCAGGAAAGAGGACTACCCAATCCTCTGGTCTATCTACACCATTTGCTCTCCAAATAGTTATGCAAGTTCCTACATGTCATGTGGGGTCTTCCTTACCCTCACCTAAAAATGGTGGACATCTTTGTTTGGCTGCTTTGTTAGCCATATTAGGGGAGTCATCACTCTCACTTGAGGTGTCCCATGGATTCTCTGATGGATTCCTCCTAGGGGGTGTCTTACTCCCATTGTCGTCAGAAGTGTCAATTTGAGGTATCTTGTTTTGTCCCACCACTCGATGACCAAATTCTCGTGCATCCTCACTCTACGACCTTCTTCACTGATGTGATGGAGATGATCTTGGTCTATCCTCCTGAGTCCCCGTGTCCTATTGCCCTGGTGCCTGACTCCCATCCTCTACACCCTCTCGCAACCCTGCTACCACTTCCTCAGGTCTTACCATCCACTCTCCATCATCATGCACTTTCTCTTTGTCACCCGTCTCCTCTACGTTTGGTGGTTCTTCCTCCTCATCTTCTATCTCAATCAACAACGTCTCAAAGTCTCCCTCTTCGGATGTCCAAACTTGCTCTATCTCTGGTTCATGCGTACTCTGATCTGAGTTACTCATGTTTCCTCTTTGAGAAATCCTTGTGCTCCTTCTTACTAGAATGTTGTCTCATGGTTCCCTTCTCCCATGCCTTTGTGTACTGGTGTCCGTCATAAAAAATCACCTCCAGTTTTTAGTCAAATTCGACCCATTTTAACAAGAATGCCAGATTCGATAAGGCAACGATGCCAAATGTAACATAGTGGTGGAGTATTCCTAGTGGGGAGGTGTTTTCTAGAGGTAAGAATGATTCCTAGGTCGAGCCTATCTCAATTACCAAATCAGACAATATTCTAATCACCCGAACTACCCTCGTACGAACTGTCAATTCTTTGTACGGACCTTAATTACATACACTGTACGATCTCAAATCATACAGTGTCCAAGATGGTATGATATTGCACTCAAAAAAACTGATAGATGCTATTTTGTAGGCTGTCGTACACAGTTTTGTAATCGTTCAAGCCAATTCACCAAAACTGCCAAATCGGGTAAGTTCCTGCCAATCGCCTGTTTTACCAAATCGGGTAACAATATTTTGTACGATTTGTACGATGTACGATGTATGATATGTATGAACTAAAGGTACAAAAAGGTGTTACTTGCTATGCTCTTCTGCTCCAATCTCTCTCGAGATGTTTTGTAAAGGTTTAACAACCTAAACAAGACAATCTCTTCCACAAGCAAAACATCCAAACCGGGCTGGTGAGAGATTCCATACAAGTAATTCCATCCAGAAATCATACAGTATGCTTCACCACATCCTTTCCAATGTCATCATGCTCCTAAATCATTCCCCATGATTCACCAGTGACAATCTTCTCAACAAGCTGCAACAATGCCTAAAACTAACATATAACAGTAAGATAGAAACTCAATTACACAATGTTAATCCACAATGCATTATCCATTCACAACAAGACCATACACTATCATCCACAACATCTGTTATTCTCATTAATGGCTATCAATTCGATTACAATGTGGAAAACTCTCTTAAGGTAATTGCAATAACTCAGAAATATGTCTATCTCTCTATTCTAGCAACTAATAACCAGTAAACTAGTAGCCAGACCTACAAATTTGAAAATGGGGCCTTATATAACATTGCCCAAGCCATTCCAAAGTGGTTCCTGAGACAATCCATTATTCACAACTGCCCATATACAACTGAATACATTATTTTGGCATTTTCCTAAGTTTACACCTTAATTTAGCAAATCCATGCGACATTTCATCCCGAAATTACATTTCCTTTGCATCTGAGTGAATTTCGATGCGCCCTGTATGATTTTCTACTGCTCTGTATGGTTTTCCAATCCAGTTGTATGATTTTTCCTTCCACTATATGATTTTCTCCAACTGTACGGTTTTACAAAACTTGAGCAAATCATTCCCAAAACTATCAAAATCTAGCAAATCACTTTTTCTTCTTCTGGGAGGTGGATTTGCTGCCTACAACGAGAACTCATAGAATGAGGGTGTGCAACTAAGGGTTTATAACCTAATTTCCCTAGGAATCTATCAAGACCATCAAGTTGTCTAGTGCACCATGGCTCATGTGGTGGCGTACCATTGACTTCAACTTTAGACATATCAATTGTGAACTTATCATGTTCATTATTGTTTGGAGTCTATGTGAGCCTATGATTTGAAGTAACCCTCTCTTATTACCCCTAAATGGGTGGATTTTCTACATGTCTATCTTGAACTTGTGGGGTCTTTGAGCCACCCTTAGCTCGAGTATGGATGGGAACCAACTTGGTTATATGTCCTTTATGCACGATATACTATTTAGTGGATCTAGTAGATCCACGAGGTGTACAATCATGATATATGCTCCCATGATTGAATAACCCATGTTGGAATCTTCCATGCTTAGCTCTATATCACGAGGAGTGTACATTACCTCCTCTAAGTGGGGTATTCTGAATAGAATCCCTACACATTGAGTTATCCCCTCTAATGCTCGTTGAACATCATTTAGGAGGATCTTGTGATTAAGGATTTGATGCATTGTGTTGTACATTTGGTGGAGCTTTGTATTTGACCTCAGTTCTACACTGAGATCGGCCTTTTCATGGAACAACCATGATGTGTATTATCTTGTATGTAGATTTTAAGGTAAACAAAGCAAACAAGGATGATTATCTCTTTTAAAAATTCTTTATGAGCCCTAAACTAGTTTGAGTCTATTTCAGATGTGTTGTAATCATAAACTAACTCTCATTATGTTTTCATAATTGTTTATGGCATACTTGTTTAGTTTAATTGGATTTCACCTATATACTTGCAAATCAACAACCGATAATGAAAGTCACGGTCACGTAAACCCCCTGAAATGTGGAGATAAAATCCACACCTGGGTAGGGAGCACAAGTTTTGTCGATCCTCAACCAACACCTCGTACATAGTGATACACCACTCTAAAGAGGAATACGAGCTATTTTGCACAGTTAATATGGTTATTGGAGTTAGTATTGGACAAAATAACAAGGTTCATAAGAGTTGAGCCAACGAATGGAAATGACTACCACCATTGTTGAACTCTACTAGTGGTTGGATATGACTTCCAACTCACCAGCTATAACACCCTAAAAATGACTCATTATAATTTGCACTAAGGACAAACAACTTGTAAAAATGAGCCTCTAGCCGGTTGCCTCGATTTTTGTGCCCTCCTGGCGAGATCGAGTAATCTGGATGAGATCGTATGATACGATCTTGGATCGTACGATACGATTTTGGATCGTACGATACGATCCCTGATCGTATGCGTACGATCTTGCTCAAAAATAGAAAATCTTAATCCAACAAAATGACAAAAGAGGTTGAAATACCTTTTGTCCTTACCTGTGCAACCGTGCGATAGTTACGGATCGGATTCACCCGATTTGGTCCCAATTTTGGAAGGAGTTGCAACCAAATTTGTTGCAGCCCATTTTAGCCAACTTACCTTACCTATTTAGTCAGGCACCCTTCCCCTCTGAATCCTCCTGGCGCTCATAATTCCTTGACTTAATTTCTACATTCAGATCACTGTAAACTTTGCATTAGATCTATTAGTTTTGCAATTTTCTGCAGGATCGAAAGGATACGATCAGCGATCGGATGATACGATCTATGATCGGATGCATACGATCTCGCTCTATTCATACGATCTTGCTCACAACACACTTGGGGGCAATTTCAAACCTTGGTTTGCATTTCCTAAGTTCTATTTTGCATATCTAGCTTAATATTTATCATTTCCATTGCATAGGGTATCAAATTTAACTATTTGTATCCTTGGAGTTCACCAAATCTGCATATAATTACATATTTTACATAGTTTTGATGCATGCATATGTTAATTCCTTTTATTGTGATATTCAATAGCCGACATGTAATTTAATTCATGCTTAGAAACATCATTAGCATCCTCTATTTTCTATTTTTTGTTTCTACATTCTATCCATGAAGTTGTAGGATTCTATCAAGATCGGATCATCCGATCTCTGATCGGAAGGTACGATCTTGAATCGTATTTATACGATCTTGCTCTATGCATATGATTTTTCTCTGCTATGTATGATCTAGACTGCAATCAAGAATCATAATCTTCTTCAAACTTTTAGATATAGGTAAGAGTTCTAAATTACTTTTTAAGCACTGCATTGTTCATCTAGACATTGTCTTCTATTGTTTGTTGTCTACATATAAATCAAAATTACATATAGCTTAGTGTAGTTGCATATTGGCCAAAACTAGGTGATTGTGAGAATTTAAAAGGAACACATCAAAACAAACTCCAAAAACCTAGGCGTGGAAACTACCATAAAATGTTTCCTGGTGAACCCTAAACAATTCATCAAAAAATCACCATAAGAAGGTATGATCAAGTACCTCTCTTTCGAGGTGTAGACCTATCATTCCCACATTCCCCTTTGAGGCATGGATCCATTAGCCTGAAGGAAAGGAGTGTGTGAATTTTAGACCTACATTCTTTGGTGAACCCGACGTGAAAACATTAGGCATATTTCTGATTTATAAAACAAAAAAACAAAAAACAAAACAAAAATTAACAAAATCATTAGTTATATTTGCACATTTTAGTGAATTTCATAGATGGTAGATTACAACATAAGGAGAGCCATCCGAATTGATGTAAGTACAATATTATCAACCCAAGAATTTTCTTCATTAGGTAGTGTGCCATACCCTGAGATTTGGAGAAGATTAGAAATTATAAGGATTAAAGAACCTGAACTTAAGAAAATCATAAGGTTTGACTTGTCTAGAATCCTGGATCCCGATAGTGCACCTTTCTACTTTGACCTTCAAAGAGCATGTGATAGGTGGCTAGTGGATAAGAGAGTTGTCATTTCCCCAAGTCTTTACTCCTTTGAAGATTATCTTGAGAATGCAATAATGGTACATAAGTTTTTATCACATGTGGAAAATCAAGAAGTTGTCTTAGATGATAAGAGAAGATTTAATAAAGTTCCTAGGGTTGTGCTTTATCGAGAATATTGCCATGAATTATACTTTTGCATGTCAAACTATGAAGTTGATTGCATCACTATAGCTCATTTCATAAAATTCTTAAAATCCAACTTTCAGTTTGAAGAAGAACACTATATGACCCCTGAGGAATTGGAACCTGTTAATGATATCTATAGGCTTTTCCAAGAAAATTAAAGTATAATATCTATAATATTATAATTTTTGTTTTATTTGTTGTATTGTTTGCAATCCAAAAACTACAAAAACCCAAAAATATAATATAATATATTAGTTAGGTATATATATAACATATATACCCCAAGCATTAAGCACACACATATATATATATATATATATCTGCAAGATAAAATATTTTAAGTAAAATGCCTAAATTAAGAAGTGGAAAACAAGTAGAACATGAACATATAGGAGAACAAGATCAAGAAAATCTTGAAGATGAAGTTCAAATTGAAGATTATGTATCATCAGAATCATATGAGGAAAACCATGATAAAGAAGAAGAAGTCTTCTATCATAGGCCTCAAGTAGATGAAGAAGGTAATCTTAAATTTACTTCCACACAATATTTCACTGAGTTTCTAAAAGAAAATATAGATGTCATTAACCATGTCATACAAACAGAAGCTCAACTCCCTATGGGAGATTATTCAATGGAGGCTTCCATAGAGGTTGCTCTCGATTGAATGGAAATCCATTAACATACATGAAATAAAAATCAAGTTGGTACATCTCAAAATATAAATCAAAATTTGAATCAGAATATAGCACAACCACCACCAGTAACAACTTCAAATTCCAAACAAAAACAACCAGCTTCTACTTCACAAAAGGTAGCACAAAGAATTAAGAAGATGCACAAAATTAGTCAGAATCAACAAAAGGTTCAACAAAACAAAATTCCCTATCAACTTCATAATACTCCTCCTAGTAACACTTTACATAATAGTGTTTCAGTTGGGAATCATTATACAACAACACCAACTTATTATCAAAGACATAACACTATGATGCAACAAAACCAATTTGGTGGACAACAACAAGGACTTGAAGCCATGGTTAAACAGTTAGCTTCAAGACTAGATCAAATGGATCCCTACCATCCCTCTTATAGTTATAGAGAGATGTGTAGCCAACCCTTGGATCCTATTGTGGTTGCTCAACCATATCCTAAGCATTTTCCTATGCCTGTCCTACCAATATATAAGGGAACCAAAGATCCTATTGAGCATCTTCGCATGTTTAGGACAACATGTCATGATATTTCTCATGATGACTTGTTGTTGTTAAAGATGTTCCCTAAAAGTCTTGGAGGCATGGCTTTAGAGTGGTATTATCAGTTACCTACAAACTCTTTAAGGAATTTTGAAGAAACAACAGAGATGTTTGTCCACCAATTCAGTGCTTACATAGAGAGACATGTGACTATTAAATATTTGTATAATTTGAAGCAAGGAAAAGATGAGAGTTTTGCTGAATTCTTGACTAAGTGGAGACAACTCTTAGGCAAATTACATTTTGCTTTACCTCACCATGAAATGTTGGATATATTTATTGGTAATTTACAAGAACAACTATCTTATGAACTCTCTACTGCTACAGTAACCACCTTTGATCAAGCCATTGATTTAGCAATAAGGGTAGAAGAAGCCCTTATTAGAAGAGGTCAATTTAAGAAGAAATATGAAGATAAAGCTTCTAAAAATCAATATAAAAATAAACAAGTAGTAGGTGACGGAGTTACTGATAGCAGGAATACTCCAATTGTTAATGTTGCAGAAACATTTAAGAAATTTTTATTGAAAGTTCCTGATAAGCCACCAAGAGAATTCACAAGATTAAATCAACCCTTAACAATGATTTTACCTCAATTATTGGAACAAGGCTTGGTACGGTTGCCTAAAATAAGACAACCAGACACTACTGCAGCTGGATATAGGGCTGACTTACATTGTAATTTCCATCAAGTAGATGGACATTCTACAAATTCTTGTAAAATTTTAAAGCATGTGATACAAGACTTGATTGACAAAGGAAAAATGGAAGTTCAACAATTTCCTGCAAACAATAATACTCAAAATAATACCCAAACAAATCAAAATGCAAATCAAAACCTAGATATTTTTCAACATCCTTTACCCAACCATGGTAAAGAAGTAGTAAACCAAGTAGATCATCACAATGTTCCTCATCCAACTCGATATGTGGGAACCATTAGTAGCTTTTTACCACAACAAGATTTGCAAACATCTTTATCTGTGGTCACAACTAGACCAATACAATATTTTCAATCATCTTTAGAAGATACTAAAAGTGATACAGAAAGTGACACAGAAAGTGAAACAGGGAGTGAACTAGAGATTGCTTCAAATAGTTCTGAGTATGAATCGGATCAAGTCACTCCTATTACAGATTTATTAGTTCCAGAAGAACCATTTCCAAGAAGAGTAACTACTAGACCATCATCTCAACAATGGCTTTCAAATGAACAAGAAGAAAATGCTAGACCCTCTTTTGGTAATCCTCGACATAGCAACATTGTGGGTACCATTGGGGTTGTCACAAGACAACAAGCACAAGTTCAAAATTCTCAACCACAAAGTCAAAATGAAAAATCAGCTCCTTTTGTATTGAGAACTCCCACTAAGGGAAATAATGTACTAGGTTCACAACAAAGA
Organism: Wollemia nobilis; assembly: GCA_028583015.1. Taxonomy (NCBI): domain Eukaryota; kingdom Viridiplantae; phylum Streptophyta; class Pinopsida; order Araucariales; family Araucariaceae; genus Wollemia; species Wollemia nobilis. Next base: position 9,288,554 of record JAQPPZ010006249.1, read on the forward strand.
TCTCCATATGATATTAATGAACAATTAGCTACCATCACAATGAGAATTTCTCTTTTGGATCTTTTAAGAACTTCCTCCATACATAGGGAAGAATTAATGAGAACTTTAAGCAAGATGATGGTACCTGAAGATATTGAACCTAATGTTGTGGTGAATGTTGTGACTTTGGATGAAGCAAATTTCATAGATTTTTGTGACAAAGATATCCCTCCTCAAAGCATGTATAGAGATAATCCTTTATACATTACAACATTGATCGGAGATGTAGGAGTCAAAAGAGTTCTAATTGATAATGGATCATCTTTAAATATTTGCACATATGATTTCTTTCAAATATTTGGATTTAAAAAAGAAGATATGAAAAGTACTAAAATGATTATTAAAGCATTTAATGATGAAACTCAAGAAACATGTGGAGTAATGACAGTCCCATTGCAAGTTGGCCCAAGAATTTTGGATACGACTGTATTTGTTGTACCTTGTTTTGCATCGTACAACATTCTTCTAGGTCGACCTTGGATCAATGCAATGAGAGAAGTACCTTCCACATTACATCAATGTGTCAAATTTGAGTTCAAAAATCAATTAGTCACCATCCATGGTGATCCTAGGCCATTTGATATGTGTGTTGTGGCAGAGCCTATAGGGGTTCCATTTTGTCCTGCTATATCTTCTACTCATCCTAGTCCACCCTCATCATCAAGACCTTCTAAATCTAAATCATCATCAACTTCTAAACCCATATCATCAAAAGCATGATCTAAATCACCAACATCAACAAATTCTAAGTCATTATCATCATCATCTTTTGAACCCATATCCAATCCATTTCCTAAATCCACAGTATCAGATCCACCTCCTAAGTCTACAGTGTTTAAATTCACAACATCTAAAGAACCAGTTAAGGAAGATATTCCATCTACTTCATATGCTCTTTCGGATGAAGTATTACCGGACTTATCTTCAGTGCTTGCAAATACAGAAGAAGTTAATTTTTCTACCCAAGATTCCTTGGTGTTATCTAAGTTACCTCCATCTCCCTAAACCTTGGGCTTGCCAAAGAAGGGAAGCATTTTCCATATTGGGAGTTGTGCCTTTGTGTATGCGGGGTATGATTGGGGTAAAATTTTAGTTATAAAAGTTACAATTGATCAAGATGGATTTGCTAAGTGTTATTTTTCTGATGGATATATAAAATCAAAACCAATGATGTGTAATATGGGTTATAGAGGTAAAGGTTTAGGACCTCATGAAAATGGTATGAAATAACCTTTAGAAGTTGAATATTGGCCTGCTCGATGTGGTCTTGGCTATATTTCCACAAAAATAGAACCATTCCCATATGAATATGATGATCACCTTATAACATATCAAGAATATATGGAACAGAAAGAGCTCTTTAAAAATATTTATACTTGCAATATGTTAACTGTAGCTTATCCAAAAATGATTGCTTCTTCGGATGAATGTTTAGAAGGTGATATCTTTCATGATATATCTCTTGATGAAGTTTTGAGGAATAAATTCTTCTTTGATGGATCTATGCCATGTATAGCTCATGTTGAAGCAACTTCTCCTCAAGAAGAACTAGCTAAATGCACATTAGAAGAATTACAAGAAATGGGTGTATCACCCGCACCACCCAACTTTGAAAGAGACTTAAATATTGTTGTTGGAGATACTTTAAAAGTTAATATTGGAACAGAAGAGAACCCTCGCCTAGTCAAAATTGGATCAGAATTAAGTGAAGAAAAACAAAAGTTATATATTGAATTTCTCATAGAATATGTTGATGTTTTTGCTTGGACATACGCAGATATGCCAGGCCTAGATTCTTCTATAGTTATGCACCATCTAGTAGTGCGCCCTGATGCTAAACCCGTAAAGCAAAAACTTAGAAAAATGCATCCTAAAGTAGCACTACTAGTCAAAAGTGAATTAGAAAAGCTTTTGAATGTAACTTTTATACAAGCTATTGACTATATCGAGTGGATATCAAACGTTGTTCCAGTGACTAAGAAAGAAGCTACTAAGATTAGGGTTTGCACTGATTTTAGAGATATAAATGTTGCATGCCCTAAAGATGATTTTCCCCTCCCTAATATGGATCAGATCATAGATTTCACAACAGGGAGTGGGATGTTATCCCTCATGGATGGTTTTTTAGGATACAACCAAATCAAAATAGCTCCTGAAGACCAATCTAAAACAACCTTTATTACCCCTTGGGGGACATTTTGTTGGAAAGTAATGCCATTTGGGCTAAAAAATGTAGGAGCAACATATCAAAGAGCTATGACATACATATTTCATGATATGATGTATGATATTTTGCATGATTATGTAGATGATATTATAGCTCGTTCAACAAAAGAATATGATCACATTAATGATTTAAGAAAAGTGTTTGATAGACTAAGAGAATATCTAATACGTTTAAATCCAGACAAATGTGTGTTTGGAGTTAAATCAGGAAAATTATTGGGGGTTATTGTTTCTATGCATGGTGTAGAAGTAGATCCTCTCAAAATTAAAGCTATCCTTGATATGCCACCTCCTAAGAACATATCAGAGTTAAGAAGTTTACAAGGAAAACTTCAATCTATCCATCGCTTCATCGATAAATTGGCGGATAAAATAGGACCTTTTCTTAAATTACTTAAGAAGAATACTCCCTTCAATTGGGATAAAGAATGTCAAGAAGATTTTGAGAATATTAAATAATATCTTCTTACTCCTCCAGTGCTTGTTCCTCCTAGACCAGATCATCCATTTATTTTATATATTTCTGCCTCGAAACTTGCACTAGGAGCTATGTTGGCTCAAATTGATGATGAAAAGAAAGAACGAGCCACATACTACATAAGTAGAACTTTAATAAGTTATGAAACTCGATATACTCCATTAGAAAAACTTTGTTTAGCGGTTGTGTTTTCTACACAAAAGTTGCGTCATTACATGCTTAGTCAGAAAACATATGTTATTGCTAAGTCTGATCCATTAAGGTACTTGATGAGTAGACCTTACTTATCAGGATGCACAACTAAGTGGGTTCTTGCTCTTAGTGAATTTGAACTCACATTTATCGACCAAAAATCTATTAAAGGCCAAGTTATAGCTGATCAATTAGTTGTTGCACCTTTAGAATCTACTCATCCTATGAATATTGAATTTCCTGATGAGTGCCTTAATCTAGGAGAAGATCATTATGAGACATGGTCTTTGTATTTTTATGGAGCTAGATGTATGAGTGGTGTAGGTGCCAGTATCATATTGAAATCTCCCCAAAAGCACCTTATACCTTTATCTTTTAAGTTACAATTTGCTTGTACTAATAATACTATAGAGTATGAGGCTCTAATCCTTGGGTTACGAGTTGCTTTAGCTTTAAAAATTAAAATTTTATTAGTTTTCAGAGATTCTCAACTTGTGATAAATCAAATCAATGAATTTTATCAAACACGAGATGAGAAACTTCATCCTTATAAATAATATGTCCTTAAGCTTATATCATTGTTTGAAAAAGTAACTTTAGAAGCTATTCCTAGAACTAGCAACCGTGTTGCCGATGCTATGGCTACAACTACTTCTTTGTTGCCTTTGGAGTTGGATGATGAGTATGCTACCATCATTATTCACCAACTCCAAGAACCTACTTCTTCTAAGTCATGTTTAGAACCATTAGATGTGTTTTTGATTGATGAAATTACCCCAAAACCTTGGTATACAGATGTCTTTAATTTTCTCCAAAGTGGAACCTTCCCAGAAGGATTAGATAGAAACCAACGTAGGTTATTGCATAAGTGAGTTGTTCGCTTCATAATTGTTGGTAATACCTTATATAGAAGATATTTTGAAGGTATCCTATTAAGATGTCTCAACCTAGAAGAGTCTAAGAAAGCCTTAAGTGAAGCCCATGATGGATCCTATGGAGGACACTTTAGTGGAAGTGCCATTGCCAAAAAGCTCCTTAGAATGGGATATTTTTGGCCTTCCATGGAAAAATATGCTAATGATTATGTGCATCATTGTGATAAGTGTCAAAAGCATGCTGACCTTATCCATGCTCCTGCTCAGGAACTTCAAGCCATATCCTCTCCTTGGCCCTTCTCTAAATGGGGTTTAGATATTATTGGTAAAATCAATCCTATTTCATCTGATGGTCATAAATTCATAATAACAACAACAAAATATTTTACAAAGTGGGTTGAAGCTATACCTTTAGCTTCTTGCACAGGAATTCAAGTTTCTAAATTCATTTTCAATCAAATCATCTATAGATTTGGAATTCCATCTAATCTCATCTCTGATAATGGAACATGTTTCAAGAACAAATATGTTAAGAAATTATGTCAAAAATATAAAATCCAACATAGATGGTCCACTCCTTATTATCCACAAGGTAATGGCCAAGCTGAAGCATCCAATAAAACCTTAATAAAAATCCTAAAAATATTAGTTAATAAATCTAGTCATGATTGGCATATACAATTATATCCTACCTTGTGGGCTTATCGAACTAGTGTTCGTACTCCTACAGGCGCTTCACCTTTTGTCTTGGTTTATGGTGCCGAAGCAGTTTTTCCATTTGAATTAGAAGTTCCTTCTTTAGCTCTTTTGCTTCAAGATACTGAAGTAGGAGATGAATATCGTGCTGGCAGATTTAGTCAGCTGGAACTTCTAGATGAAAAGTGCATCCATGCTTTAGAGCATCTTCATGCCTACCAAGACAAACTTAAAATATCATATGCAAAGAAAGTTCATAGTCGATCCTTTGAAGTTGGAGATTTAGTCTTAAAAGAAAATAAAAAAATACTAATGCAAGAAAATATCTAAAAGGAAAATTTCAACCTAATTGGCTTGGGCCATATGTCATCACTGCTAAATTTGGATCAGGTGCATATATATTGGCTTCCTTGGATGGGAAAGATCTCAAGGAACCCATGAATATCATGCATTTGAAGAGATATTATGCATAAAATCAAAAAATTACATATTTGTACATAATTGTAAATAAATTTCTTCATCATCTACAACCCTCATATTATCAAAATAACAAAAAAATCGAAAAATATGAAAATTTCCAAAAATATTTCAAATTTGTTAAGTTATTCATTTTGCATCAGTGTGTGTTATCTTCCAAAAATCCAAGTTATATTTTATTGTATTTCAGATAAATTCAAAAGTTATCTTGAACCATGCACTTAATTTACATCTTTCATAATTTTGATTTTGTCGCTTTGATTATAAATCTCTCTTGTATCGAAAAGCACTATTACTTCATTAAATAAATTTTGAGTTTTTGGGAAATGATCTTGCTACTTCTTGAACCAAGAACACATTCTCACATCTTAAAAATGATTTGTTGCAAATTCAAAAAGGATACTACATAGTAGTCTTAGTTCCTTAAGCGAAAAGTTTCCCCTGCTATCCTATTATGTGCATGGTCTAGAATACTGAGAATTGGAAAAAGGACAAGCTTTCTCCCCCTACCCGAATAAAATCCCTTGCCCCACGTCTAATCTGGGCAAGTATCCAAAAAAAAAGAAATAAAAATAAAGAGAAAAAGAAAGAAAGAGAAAAAGAAAGAAAAAGAAAGAAAAATAAAAAGTAATAAAATCCCCTTGTTCAAAAATGAGCAAGAAATCCCTATTCCAAAATTTGAAGAAAAGAAGGGGGTAGTGAGCTTGAATCCCTGGAATTCCTCAATTATTTGAAAACCATGAGGTAAGCCCCATAACAGGTGGTTTGTGCCCAACCCGCTTGACCTTGGGTAATCCCTTTCATATGGTGACATGTCTGTCACATTAGCGACCTTCTTTTATATAGACCAATGTCCGCTTGTGGATTAGCTAGCTTTTGGTAACTTGACTTACATAGTAGTTCGATACAATGGCATGCACAAAATCATGGTTAATGAACCTTTCACTTGCACACACATTGGTTCATTCAAGTTTTCTTGTATCACTACCTTACTCAAAATCGGTAAATTAATTTCACAAGCACACACATTTGATCCTTGAGAGATTTTGTATCATTATGTCAAATCAAGATGGATAATGAATTCACTTATCACACACTGGTTCTTGATACATTTGAATTTGTCTTCGAAATAAGTTAAAATATTTCTTTGAAATTTGTTAGACAACATTTTATCATCATCCATTTCTTCATAGATCATTCCAAAAGAACTTGTAAAACAAAATTATTTATCATACATTGCATTTTGACTTCGCGATGATGGTATAATTCCTAGTAACTATTTTCTCAAATTTCACACTAGGAATTCTATGCCTAGCGCAAGTCATCTTTCTCAATTTTTAAGTTTTAATAATTTTATATAGCACAAATAATTTGTCATACACCATACATTGCACTTTGACTTCATGATGATGGTATAATTCCTAGGAATTATTCTTCTCAAATTTCACACTAGGAATTCTATGCCTAGCGCAAGTCATTTTTCTCAATTTTAAAGTCTAAACCATCCCATATTTATTAATATTCTTAAATATGTGATACAAATGATTTGTTTTATATCAACTTATGTCTTCAAAATAAATAGTTTCACATTATCATGCATTGCATTTTGACTTCGCGATGATGGTATAATTCCTAGAAATTATTCTTCTCAAAATTCACACTAGGAAGTTCATGCCTAGCGCAAGTCATCCTCCCCAAATTTTCATGCTTAAATCGCAACCAATAAACTTATCAAAATATTTCTTAAAAATAAAATTGTCTCAAAATAAAAAAATCAAACATCTTCTTTTATCACCATAAGCCTCAAGATTATACTTGAGCACCACAAAAACTTTTCTCTTATTAGCAATACAAAACTTCCTCACAACAAGATTCGCTTCATGACCTAGCGAGCACCGATCTCCACCAATGGTCATATAACAACACAACATCCTCCGAGGAACATTGCTAATCTATTTATTTCATTATTTTACAAAAACATATGTTCACAACATCTTTTTCAAAAACATCTTTCAAAAACACATTTACAAAAACTCAAGTCAATTTTCATTTTAAGCATGATCAAAACACTTAAATTAAAAGCATGATTATGAGAAATTTAAACATCATAACAATTTCAATCAAATACAATCAAATCATACAAAATCACATAAGACAAGAAGGTCAATATATATATATATATATATATTTCAAAAAAATTGATCTTTTCACCAAACCTGGAATTTGGTGCAAAAACTCGAAGGGGGTATCATTAGTAGCATATCTTAAAACAACTTACATAAAAACTTGAAATCATCAACAAAATTTGCAATAAATTTTTGCTTTCTCGTAAAGCGTGTTGTACTTTTCTTTAATGCATTTTCCTTCGAAATTGCGCTAAAGAGGGGGAAAAATGTAGCACCCTAAAAATGACTCATTATAATTTACACTAAGGACAAACAACTTGTAAAAATGAGCCTCTAGCTGGTTGCCTTGATTTTTGTGCCCTCCTGGCGAGATCGAGTAATCTAGACGAGATCATACGATACAATCTTGGATTGTACGATACAATTTTGGATCATACGATACGATCCTTGATCGTATGCGTATGATCTTGCTCAAAACAAAAAATCTCAATCTAGCAAAATGACAAAAGAGGTTGAAATGCCTTTTGTCCTTACTTGTGCAACCGTGTGACAGTTACGGATCGTATTTGCCTAATTTGGTCCTAATTTTGGAAGGAGTTGCAACCAAATTTGTTGCAGCCCATTTTAGCCCACTTACCTTACCTATTTAGTCAGGCACCCTTCCCCTATGAATCCTCCTAGCACTCATAATTTCTTGACTTAATTTCTACGTTCAGATCACTGTAAACTTTGCATTAGATCTATTAGTTTTGCAATTTTCTACAGGATTGGAAGGATACGATCAGCGATCGAAGATACGATCTACAATCGAATGCATACGATCTCACTTTGTTCATATGATCTTGCTCACAACACACTTGGGGGCAATTTCTAACCTTGGTTTACATTTCCTAAGCTCTATTTTGCATATCTAGCATCATATTGATCATTTCTATTGCATGGGATATTGAATTTAATTATTTGTATCCTTGGAGTTCACCAAATATGCATGTAAGTACATATTTTACATAGTTTTGATGCACGCATATGATAATTCCATTGATTATGATATTCAATAGCCAACCTATAATTTAATTCATGCTTAGAAACATCATTAGCATTTTTTATTTTCTATTTTTGCATTCTATTCATGAAGTTGCAGGATTCTGTCAAGATCAGATCGTTCTATATCTGATCGAAAAGTACGATCTTGGATCATATTTATATGATCTTACTCTATGCATACAATTTTTCTCTGTTGCATATGATCTAGACTGCAATCAAGAATCAAAATCTTCTTCAGACTTTCGGATATAGGTAAGAGTTCTAAATTACTTTTTAAGCACTACATTATTCATCTAGACATTGTCTTATGTTGTTTGCTATCTACATATAAATCAAAATTGCATATAGCTTAGTGTAGTTGCATATTGGCCAAAAATAGGTGATTGTGAGAATTTAAAAGGAACACATCAAAAAAAACTCCAAAACCTAGGCGTGGAAACTACCATAAAATATTTCTTGGTGAACCCTAAACCAATTCATCAAAAAATCACCATAAGAAGGTACGATCAAGTACCTCTCTTTCGAGGTGTAGACCTATCATTCCCACATTCCCCTTCGAGGCACCAATCCATTAGCCTGAAGGAAAGGAGTGTGTGAATTTTAGACCTACACCAATGTTTAAATGTTTTGTGGTGTGTGTGTGTGTTCATTTTAAGCTTGCATGTAAATGAAAAATGCATCACCAAGAAAACATGATCTTTCCTATATGCCTAAAATAAAAGCATTTTAGATTCAGAAAGATGCATGCATTTGAATAAATGAGATTCATAGAATGGATTTACATGATAAAATTAGCCTCTTATTGGGCCCAAAGTAGGCAAAATCTACACATAGTATTACCTGTTAGCCATAGGACAAAATCATAGGTAACAATTCTTACCGCAAGATAAAACCATAGTGCAAGAACTTAACCATGGTTGGCAACAGTAGCTAATAGTTCTAGCTATAGCTGTCAACCGTGGCTAATAGATAACATAATATTTTCATTAAATTTACCATCTATAGTTTTTCTAAGTGACCTACTTAGCTATTAATAGGCAAAAATGAAAATCAAGAGAACCAAAGGATCAAGATTACCTGGAAATCCTCATTTGATGGAGATATAGGTTGCTTACTGTTTGTTTCTTTCTTCTCTCCTACTCACTATGGCTATCAAGCATGACTGAGACTATTCATCGTGGTTGTTAACTACGGTTGAGATCTACAATAAAACAACACAAAAAATCAGTCATCTACAACATAATTTGTGGGGTTCCCACCGTGATAACCATCTATATCGATCTAAAAAGCATACACCTAACTATTGCATCAATTAATATCAAGCATTAAAGTAATAAAGAATGAATAACAAATAATTGACAAGAAAGTAAGGTTTCTTTTATTAAATATTTGTCAAATACCAATTACAAATATGTCCCTCTTATGGATACTCAATTCTTGATACAATTGTTATATATTTTAAGGCCCCTAAATAGGGATGGTGTAATCCACAGACTCTCTAGAATGGACACAAACTACTTAAGACCAAATATAGCATTCTTCTCACTCAACTGAGGAATATGTTAGCAAGAATACTTTGAAATGCTCAAATCCTATAAAACTACATTTAAGAAACAACATGAAAGGGATTAATAGCAAAGGGGGCCTCTCTTGATGAGGATCTTGATGGGTAATTGCATAAATTATGAAAAAAATAGCAAGGAAGCATTTAAACTTATAAAGAAATACAAGAAATCTCTAGATTAATATGAAGCTTGTAAATAAAGCAATAAATCTAGCAATTATACAACCTAATTAGCCATTTAAAACTTGAAATGCATCAAATCCCAAGTAACTAGTCTAAATTGATAAATGCAAGGAAATAAGAACAAATCTACTTCTAATTCCTAGAATGCACAAATACATTAATAAAAGCTAATCTATATCAGATCTACCTAAATACATGTTTGAAATGGAAATCCTATGGCTAAAACATAGGAAAGTGAGAATAAAACCCTTGCTATGGGTCTGAGATGCAGCTAGCACTATTAGCCATGGTGGACAACCACGGTTGAGGTGAAAGTGTTCTTGCTCTTGTAATTAGAGCTTGAATCTCCAATTTCCTCCATGGAATTGATGATCAAAGGTTGCCTCTATGTTCTTAAAATTATTGACAATGTAGATTCTTTAAATTGATAGTGGAAGTGGTTCAATTATGGATGAATGATCTCCTCAAGATTTTGAAACCTCCATAGCTTCTGTAACACCCTAAATTTAACCCATAATAATTTGAATTAAAGACAAAAATATTCAAAAATCAATTCAAGCAACTTTTTAACTTATTACCTCAATTTTCATGCTTCCTTGGTGAGATCGGGTTAAAATTATGAGATCATATGTACAATATCTAGGAGCATACGTACGATCATATGTACAATCTCTACAATCATACATATGATCTTGCCCAAAAGAGAAAAACTCAAATTTGTAAAATGACAAACCAGTTACAACATTTTTGTCTTTACCTATGTAACCTTGCGGTAGTTACGGGATTGGATCCGTCGATCAGTCCCAGCTTGGAAGGAGTTGCAACCTATTATGTTTTCAACCTATTTTTCCCTATTGGTTCACCCTATTTAATCAGGCATCCCTCCCCTCGAATCTCTCCTAACTTTGAAACATAATTTTTGTATTCGAATCATTGTAATTTTTGCATTAGCCCTAGTTGATTTTCAATTTTCTATAGGATCAGAGGATACGATCAAGGATCAGATGATATTATCAAGGATCAAACAATACGATCAACCATGTTCTACATACGATATTGTTGTTGTACGATATTGCTTACATATCACTTGGGGGAAATTCCAAGTGTTGGTTTGCATTTCTTAACCTCTCATTTGCATATTTATCATTTCCCATTGCATATCATATTAGATTTAATTATTTTCATCCCTAGAGTTCACCAAACTACATTCACTTGCATATTTCATCCACACAAGAAATTTATCAAATAGTTTAAAACTCAAGTCTCCCATCCGAATAACAGTGGACTGAGCTTTGGAAAAGATTAGAAATCATAAAAACCAAAGAGCCTATGCTTAGACAAATCATAAGATTTGACTTATCTAAAATCTTGGATCTCGATAGCACCTCTCACTACTTTGACATCCAAAGGGCATGTGATAGGTGGCTAGCGGATAAGAGAGCCAGTATCTCCTCAGGTATTTACACCTTTGATGATTACCTTGAAAATGTTGTAATAGTACATAAGTTTCTAGCACACATAGAAGATCAAGAAATTATTCTAGAAATCAGGAGAATATTTCATAAAGCTCCTAGGGCTGTTCATTACCATGAATATTTTCATGAGTTATACTTTTGTATGCCAAATTATGAAGTTGATTGCATCACTATAGCCCATTTCATAAAATTTTTAAAAGCCAACTTTCAGTTTGAGGAAGAACACTATATGTCACCAGAGGAACTTGAACCCATTAATGATATCTATAGACTCTTTCAGGAAGACTAAGATATAATATTTAGAATATAATAAAAAAAAAAATTTGCTTTGTTCCAAAAACATAAAAAACCAAAAACATAATATTGTAGACACCCAAAAGTCACACATTGCTATTTCTACATATCTATAGGTGATTCCAAACATCCCTAGGATATTGTAGACTATTGTAGTCATGCGTAGACATACGTAGACACACATAGACATGCATAGACATGCGTAGAATGATGCAGGAGCATCCGAGGGCAACAAAGCAATCGAGCATCAACCAAACTTTTGTTGTTATTTTTTTCTAAGTGTTGCAATGTTATTTTTTCTAAGTGTTGCAAGAAAAATATGTGTCGCGATATCGCGACACAAAAAGTGTCGCGATATCGCGACCAAAACGGAAGATAGGGGAGCAGCGGACACAAGGTCGCGAAATCGCGACCACCACAGGGGAAACAAAGGCGCAGAGACCAAAGGTCGTGAAATCGTGACCACCGCAGGGGAAACAAAGGCGCGGAGACCAAAGGTCATGAAATCGTGACATGTCGCGATTTTGCGACATGTCACGAAATCGCGACCACCGTAGGGGAAACGAAGGCGCGGAGACCAAAGGTCACGAAATCGTGACCAAAGCCGGAGAACAAAGGCGCGGAGGAACAAAGGTCACGATTTCGTGACACGTCACGAAATCGTGACCAAAGCAGGGAAGGCAAGGCGCGGAAGACAAATGGTCGCGAAATCGTGACATGTCACGATTTCGCGACCAAAGCAGGAGAACGGAGGCCGACAGACAAAAACGGCGCGATATCGCGATAGGTCGCGATATCGCGGCCAAAATGGAGAGAGAAGGCGTAGGAAGGAAATGGTCGCGATATCGCGACATGTCGTGATATCGCGACCAAACAGGAAAACATGCACTCCCAGCTTTCTTAAAGGCGGCCCTTCGTGCGCGGCAAGTTAGCGGCAGTGAAGCAGCAGTTTCAAAGAAGGATTTCAATGGGCATGTTGGCCACTCGCGCAGGATATCTGGAAGACGCATTTAAAGCAACTAACAACAAGCAGCAGATCGAGAAGAAGATTTCGTTGGGTATGGCAGCCAATCGCGCACCTCACCTAGAGTCTCATCAATGCAACTTTCCAGAATTGTTCCAGGTGGCAATTGTAGATCGTGGGAAGTTTGAAAGCACAGAGGATCGGGACCTCGATAAAAACCCATGGATTGTAATGAGAGGGGGTTGGCAAATGGCAGTTTGGCTGTACATTTTGTAAAAATTCTTTCGAAGTATTGAATAACAAATTTTGGCTCTTGTTTCTCTGGTTTTTCTATCTTCTGTTAGATCTGTTCTCCACCAAGTGGTATCAGAGCCAGTAGTTCCTGAGTGTGTAGCAGATCGTCGGAGGAGAGGCAGTTACACCAGGATCTATGGAAGGGCTTGGAATTGGGTGAGCAGAATGCCTCCAAGGAGAAACCCGGTTGGTGGGAGAGGCATGGCAACAGCGGAAGATGTTCGAGCTTTGCAGCGGCAAATGCAAGCCCTGCAAGAAGAAATGCATAGAAGATTGGAGCCAAGAAGAGACGAAGGTAGTGAAGAGGAAGATGATGAAGAAGAAGACCAACCTGAGGAAGAAGAAGAAGCAATAGATCCGGCTCAGGCCAGACTCTACAAAGCCATATCCCAGATTGGGAAGAGGCCGAAGATGGAGGTTTCCACATATTTTGGGAACCTTGATCCAGAGGAATTGATCGACTGGATCAACGATCTGGAAGAGTACTTTGAGTACGAAGAGGTTGAGGATCCTGATAGGGTCAGATTCGCAAAGACCAAACTGAAAGGTCATGCTAGCATTTGGTGGAAGGGAGTGCAGTTGGAGCGAAATAAAAGAGGGAAAGAGAGAATAACTAAGTGGGAATGGATGGAAGAAAAGCTAAAGAGGCAGTTCATCCCTGGTGATTATGAGTTAGACCTGCTAAAGAAGATGCAAGGATTGAGGCAATCAAGCAAGTCTGTGAAAGAATACACAGAAGAATTTCATAAAATAATGATTAGAACAGGCCACTCGAAGGCCAACAAGGAGAAGGTAGCCCGTTACATTAATGGGTTACGAGCAAGTATTCAGGAAGAATTAAGTCTAGTCCGGATGACCACCATAGAGGACGCTTACCAATTTGCCTTAAAGGTTGAAGAAAAGCTCAATAGGAGGTTTGAAAACAAGCAAAGAGGAAGAGGTCGTGGCGGAAGAACCGACGGAAGGAACAGTGGAAGAAGAAATGAAGATTCTCAAAAAAATGGAGAAGGTAGCAGCAATCAAGAACAAAGGAGAGAAAATGCAGACCGCCCCCGTAATCAAAATAATGGTTACCGAGGGGGAAGAGGCATAGCTGGACGTGGCCAGGGAAGAGGAAGATTTCATGGAACTTGCTTCCAGTGTGGGGAAGAGGGACATCACCAATATGAGTGCCCACAACAACGAGAAAGAAATAATCGGAGGCCGAAAGGAAATGCCAGAGTAGCAGTCGCTGATGAAGATGCTGGATCTGAGCATTCTGAAGAAGCTGAGAGAGGAGAAGTAATGATTGCAAGAAGAGTCCTGCTGAATGAAGAGGGAGCTACAGATCAGAGGAAAAGCTTATTTCGCACAAGGTGTAAATGCGCGGGTAAGATTTGCAACATTATCATTGACAACGGTAGCACAGATAACCTAGTTTCAGAGGGAATGGTTACAAAGCTACAACTGGAGAGAAAGAAACACCCGCATCCATATCGGATCACGTGGTTGCAGAAAGACCATAAGGTTTTGGTCAATGAACAGTGCCTGGTAAAATTTAGTATTGGAAATTACCGTGATGAGGTCCTGTGCGACATTCCGCCCATGGATGCATGCCATTTCTTGCTTGGGAAGGCCATGGCGGTTTGACGAGTGTGCGGTTCATGATGGCCGAGCCAACACCTATTCCGTGACCAAGAATGGAATGCGTCATAAGTTGAAACCCCTGAAGGAGGTGGAAGAAAAGGTATGTGGCAGTGCAAGAATTTGCTTGGTTGACGGAAGAAAATTTTTAGATGATTTAAAGCATGAACATATGTGTTATGCATTAATTCCTAGAGTCAGGGATACTAGAATGCAAAGATGCCCTAGCGAAGTCCAAGATCTATTGAAGGAATTTCCGGATATCATATCCGATAATGTGCCCGAGGGTTTACCCCCGATAAGAAAAATCAGTCACCATATTGATTTGGTGCCAGGGTCAAGCTTGCCCAATAAAGTCTGCACATAGAATGACACATGTAGAAAGCGAAGAACTAAACGAGCGAGGTCCGGGAGTTGCTGGAGAAGGGATTGATTAGGGAGAGTCTTAGCCCGTGTGCAGTACCTGCAGTACTAGCACCCAAGAAGGATGGAGAGTGGAGAATGTGCACAGACTCTCGAGCCATCAACAAGATCACAATAAAATACAGATTTCCACTGCCAAGGATGGATGACATAATGGATTGTTTGAGTGGAGCCAAGTACTTCACCAAAATTGACCTCAAGAGTGGTTACCACCAGATCCGTGTCAGGGAAGGAGATGAGTGGAAGACAACCTTCAAGACAAGAGAAGGCTTGTATGAGTGGTTGGTCATGCCATTTGGGTTGTCCAATGCACCGAGTACCTTCATGCGGCTGATGAATGAGGTACTGAAAGATTTTTTAGGAAAATTTGTCATTGTTTATTTAGATGATATATTAATATTCAGCAGAACCCTGGAGGAACACCTGATGCACATCGGGAGGGTTTTTGAAAAGCTGCGGGAGGAGCAGTTATTAATAAATCTAAAAAAGTGTAATTTTGTCAAGAAAGAGTTAGTATACCGGGATTTGTAATCTCGGCAGAAGGTCTGAAAATGGACCCGAGAGAAGGTGAGAGCTATCATCGAATGGCCTACCCCAAGAAGCACAACAGAGGTAAGATCATTTCATGGTCTAGCCGACTTTTACTAGAAAGTTCATAAGAAACTTCAGCGACATTTGTGCACTCCTCACAAAAACAATGAGAGGGGATAAGAAAGAATTCAAGTGGACCTTAGGGGCTGAAAGGAGCTTTGATGAATTAAAGAAAAGGGTCATAGAACGACTTGTTTTGGCACTCCCAGACTTTAACAAAGTATTTCAGGTAGACTGTGATGCCAGTGGCGGTGCAATAGGGGCTGTACTGAGTCAAGAAGGCAGACCTATTGCTTATTTTAGTGAAAAGCTCAATGATGCTCGAAAAAAGTATTCAGTTTATGACCAGGAATTTTATGCTATAGTTCAGGCTCTAAAGAAGTGGAGGCATTATTTGTTGCCAAAAGAGTTTGTTCTATTTACGGATCATCGGGCATTGCGAGTACATCAACGACCAAACAAAAGCTGAATCAGAGGCACATGAAGTGGGTTGAGTTTCTCCAAAGCTATACCTTTGTGTTAAAGCACAGAAGCGGGAAATCAAACAGAGTTGCAGATGCCTTAAGTAGAAGGCAGAATCTGCTGATTGAAATGATAGTGGAAGTGGTAGGATTCGAAGAACTGAAGGGTCTTTATCCTGAAGATCCTGATTTTGTAGAAGCCTGGACGGCTTGCTTGGCACCTGTTACTGTGGACAGGACAAAATGGTTAGATTTCCTAATCCAAGACGGAATGTTGTTCAAGGGAAGTAAATTATGCATTCCAAGGAGTTCCATGCGGGAGAACTTAATCAAGGAAAAGCACAACGGAGGACTGGCTGGGCATTTTGGTCGGGATAAGACCATTGCCCTGGTGAATGAAAATTACTACTGGCCGCAACTTCAGCAAGATGTGAAAAAGTTTGTGCAAAGTTGCAGAATATGCCAGATGGCAAAAGGCGTAAGGCAAAACATAGGATTATACCAGCCGTTACCGATGCATGAGAGGCCATGGGAGGACATCAGCATGGATTTTATTCTTGGATTGCCCAGAACACAGAGGGGAAATGACTCTGTATTTGTGGTGGTTGACAGGTTCTCCAAGATGGCACATTTTATTCCCTACCAGAAAACAAGTGATGCAGTTCACATTGCGGGGTTATTTTTCAAGGAAGTGGTACGACTTCATGGTCTACCAAGAAGCATAGTTTTCGACGAGAGATACAAAGTTTGTTGGGTATTTCTGGAGAACATTGTGGAAGAAGCTGAAGACAGATCTGAAGTTCAGTTCTGCATACCACCCACAAACTGATGGACAGACAGAGGTGGTAAATAGAAGTCTGGGTAATTTACTAAGATGCTTAATAGCAGATAAACCCAAGGGATGGGATTTAGTTTTGCCGCAGGCAGAATTTGCATACAACAATTCTGTCAATAAGAGTACAAACAAATCTCCATTCCAAATCATATATGGAAACAGTTCGAGAAATGTTTCTGAGCTGAGAAAATTAGATAAAGGAGAAAAGTGCAGTGTAGAGGCTGAGGAATTCGCGAAACAGATGAAAAGCCTGCATGAAGAAGTGAAGAAACAAATTACAAAAATGAATACTCGAGTATAAAGCAAGAGCAGACCAAAAGCGGCGGTTCAAAGAGTTCGAAGTGGGGGATGAAGTCATGGTCCATCTCGGAAAAGAAATATTTCCGACCAAAACTTACAACAAGTTGAAGATGAAGAAGTTTGGGCCATGCAGAATACTGGAAAAATGGGATTCAGGCAATGCATATGAAGTGGAATTGCCAAGTGGGTTTGACATTTCACCTATTTTTAACATATCAGATTTAGTGGAATACCATGAGGGAGATAGTACAGAGGCACCAAGCACAGAATTGTGGAGCATTCCAGCGTCTAACCCAACCAAAGACGAGATCGAGGAAATATTAGATACTCGTGAAGGCAGAAGCACAAGGAACAAACAATATTCTGAGTATTTGATCAAGTGGAAGGGCAGACCTGTAGAAGATGCAACTTGGTTATCAAAAATAGAGGTTGACCGCCTGGGTCTTCCTCCCAAAAATCAGAAGTGAGGATCACTTCTCAATCCACCCTGGGTGTCTGATGCAGGAGCATCCGAGGGCAGCAAAGCAATCGAGCATCAACCAAACTTTTTGTTGTTATTTTTTTCTAAGTGTTGCAATGTTATTTTTTCTAAGTGTTGCAAGAAAAATATGTGTCGCGATATCGCGACACAAAAAGTGTCGCGATATCGCGACCAAAACGGAAGATAGGGGAGCAGCGGACACAAGGTCGCGAAATCGCGACCACCGCAGGGGAAACAAAGGCGCGGAGACCAAAGGTCGCGAAATCGCGACCACCGCAGGGGAAACAAAGGCGCGGAGACCAAAGGTCACGAAATCGCGACCACCGCAGGGGAAACGAAGGCGCGGAGACCAAAGGTCGTGAAATCACGACCAAAGCCGGAGAACAAAGGCGCGGAGGAACAAAGGTCACGATTTCGTGACACGTCGTGAAATCGTGACCAAAGCAGGGAAGGCAAGGCGCGAAAGACAAATGGTCGCGAAATCGTGACATGTCGCGATTTCACGACCAAAGCAGGAGAACGGAGGCCGACAGACAAAAATGGCGCGATATCGCGACAGGTCGCGATATCGCGGCCAAAACGGAGAGAGAAGGCGCAGGAAGGAAATGGTCGTGATATCGCGACATGTCGCGATATCGCGACCAAACAGGAAAACACGCACTCCCAGCTTTCTTAAAGGCGGCCCTTCGTGCGTGGCAAGTTAGCGGCAGTGAAGCACGAGTTTCAAAGAAGGATTTCAACGGGCATGTTGGCCACTCGTGTAGGATATCTGGAAGACACGTTTAAAGCAACTAACGACAAGCAACAGATCGAGAAGAAGATTTCGTTGGGTATGGCATCCGATCGCGCACCTCACCTAGAGTCTCATCAATGCAACTTTCCAGAATTGTTCCAGGTGGCAATTGTAGATCGTGGGAAGTTTGAAAGCACAGAGGATCGGGACCTCGATAAAAACCCATGGATTGTAATGAGAGGGGGTTGGCAAATGGCAGTTTGGCTATACATTTTGTAAAAATTCTTTCGAAGTATTGAATAACAAATTTTGGCTCTTGTTTCTCTGGTTTTCTGTCTTCTGTTAGATCTGTTCTCCACCATAGACTTACATAAGTTCACCATAGTAACGTGTAGACTTCCACAAATGGCTTTCAGGTCCAAAACCCTAATAAATCCACAAAACCACATCTTATGCATCAAGATACCTTTATACAGCAACCCAAGGTGATGCATAGCCCATTTACACTCAATTGATACCCCCACGGAGTATTATTTGGCAAAATCAATTAAAATTCAATTATCAAATTCTAATCTAATGTTGACTTCACTTAAGCCCCTTTTTAGGGCAAAATTGGATTAATTAACTCTTAATTCATAATTAGTGCTAATCAAATCCTCCCACATGTGCCAATTTAGGGTTTCCTAGGGTTTTCTTTTAATACTCCCCTAAAAATGCTTAAGGTTTAATTAGGATTAGCACTAATCCTTCCTCACACATGTGTGAGGATAGGATATTTCCTACTTAGAATGTGATGTTTCCACATAGCATTTCTTAACCTAACCCTAGTAAAAATCAAACCTAGGTTTATTCTATCTAACTCCCCCCTACATCTTGCATTTGCCTATAAATAATGGGTCTCAAACCCATAATTATATCTGATTCTATAATTCAACAAAGTACAGTTACTCTACTGAAATGGAAAGCCAACATTGAAAAGTTACTTCCCGATGCACACAGTCAAATTTTGATAGCACACAGAGGCACTCCAGTTGCCTTAGGATCGATCTACCAGATATATTTCACCAAAAGAGTATCACAACTCAAATCATAGCTTGCCCTACGAATCCAACCCCAATTCGCAACCCGGATCACGAATCACATCTGCAAGCCCCAAATCACCCCAAATTTGGGAGGTAAGCTTTGTTTTAGCCTATAATTACCTTCTACACATCTTATTTGGATTTATATTATAGTTTTATAGTCATTTTATCTTCTTAAATATGGGGCCTGACTAGGGCAAGCCCCCAACATATTGACCCTTTCTTGAAAGTTTTTTTTAGGTTATGTAACAGATATGAAAGAAAGGAACACCAAAAAATAACAACCCAGTGGTGGCCCGCATACAACGAAGCCCACCTACACTGAGGGACATCATAAGGAGGCATCCGACCTATATTGTTTATTCATGAAAAGAAAAAGGGGAAAACTCTCCCTATTTGTAACCGATACAAATTTGATAATGAATAAAGCATATGTTTTTGAATGACTTGTGTTATTTACATGTTGTTAGATCAAATGTCAAATTTTGGTCATTTCATTCTGGAACGCTTAGTAGGACTCCCACAACGGATAGTGCTAGGTTCATTTTCCTTATAAATCAGATATTATCCTCTATTTTTGTGTATTACAGGTACCAAATCTATTGTTCACAGATACCTACCAAAGCGGTAGGACCCCTCCTAGGCCCTTATCTCTCTGATTTGAAGCCTCTACACCTGATTCATGACCCACCGTATGATTTAGATCAAATTCATGACTCGGGTCATGGTTTGAGCATAAACACATTCAAAATCCCCAAATTAGCTAGGGTAACCTCCTCAGGATCTAAATAAACCCTTGCTAGCATCAGAATGTAGGTATTTTTCCTTCTTCTGCCTCCATTGCGAGTTTTGGATACAAAAATGTACTAGATTAGTGTAATGATCATTGCTTAAGGTAGTCTTGCTTTCATTGCAAAGTTGTTAAAGCATTAGGTTTTCTAAAAATTTTAGGACCTGCAACTTTCCAGCAAGTTCATAAAATTTATTTCTCAAATAAGTTTGCATATGTCTTTGTATCTTGCATGTAGCACAAGCCTACGTTGATTCTATTTCATTAATAGCTTTCATTGTTAGAAACAACTATACATGTTCAAGTAAATCAGGGTTTCTAATCCTCTATTCCATGATGCAGGAGCATCCAGTGGTGGCAGAGCAATCTTGCATCAACAAAAAAAAAAAACAAAAAAAAAAAATTCTAAGTGTTTTGCCTTGGTGTTTGTCAGCCGCCAGTTGGGCAGGAAAGTAGAATTTAAAATTTTATCAGCCGCCAGTTGGGAGGGAAAGTAGAATTTAAATTTTCAGCCGCCAGTTGGGCGGGAAAGTAGAATTTAAAATTTTGTCAGCCGCCAATTGGGCGGGAAAGTAGAATTTAAAATTTTTTCAGCCGCCAGTTGGGCGGGGAAGGTAGATTTTAAAAGGGGATTTTGGATCTGGAAATATGGTCTTCGATTTGGGATTGGGCTCCACTATTGAACAAGTCTGGCATTGTAATTTCTGCCCCTTTAGGCTGGCATTATGAAAATAATTCTAATTTAACTCCTTGGATTTTTTTTTTCATTATTGTTGATCCTCATCATTCCATTTCTAAAATATATTTTCATTCTAATAGCAAATTAAGGTTCCTAATCCATTATTCCTTTATTTGAGAGAAATTTTTATATTCAAAAGTTCAAATTAGGGTTCTAATCCCCTCCACTCCATACACTTGGATTGTTTATTTATATGCTTTTGAAATTAGATTAGTTTCTTTTGAAAAGGCATTAGGGTTAGTTTATTTTGAAAAGGCAAGTAGCTAGTTTATTATCTTGCATACATCGATAGTGAAACACAAACCCACACACACTCACATGGTACTTAAAAAAGTGGTGAGATTGGAATTCATCCCCAATCCATCACTCGAGACTGGTGCCGATGGAGTTTTACCCTCCACCAACTCTCAACCCCCCTAGACACCTAGTAGCCCCACAAGAGTAGTTTTATGGATTTCATCACCGAAAAATCCCCCACTTTTGTGATTGGGCCCTGGATTTCATCACTAGTGGTTACCTACGGAGTGGGACAGGATTAGCACCTTCATCCACAAGGCTTGTATAATTTGTGGAATTGGTAACTATCATTCTTGACTAAGCCCACCCGAGGGTGAAGCAAAAGCATGGGGTTGTTGACCATGCCTAGCATGTCTCAGATAGTGCCACCTCTTCTCGTGAGAGGATATTAGTAGACTCGCTTCAGTATAGTGAGTTCCACCCCTTTAGGATATCATTTTACTGCACCTTCCATACAGGTCACCATTCGCACATTGCAGTACCATTCTATCCTATGCATATTTGGGTGTTGCAAGAGGTTTGTTATTGAAGACACTCCCAATTTGCTAGAGTATTCACTCCATTACCCGTAATTCTACATAGGGAGTATCAACATTATAACACACAAAATGAACATAACACTTTTATTTTCTCAGCATTTAGAATTGATTCCGGTCTACCGTTGTTTGCATGATCACAAACCATTCTCAACACACCACACTATATATTGCTTTTCTACACACGACATGTCACTTAATTCACACTTACATTAGACATGGTTTGGTCGACATCACACAGGATTTATTCCTAAAACCCATTCACACATGCCACTATGCCTGTGGTTACACATAGTAGAGCGCATGAGCAATCACGCTCGATGGAGAAATGGCCACCCCTTCCTCTAGTCATTCTACTCTTATGCCTTCGATCATGAAGGATAAGATCATAGACACATTTGATTGACACATAGAATCTTTTGTACCATTCACACACATGATACCTCATGATGAGATGCCAACTTTGAGTGAAATTATTGCTACTTCACTCGCAGAGGATTACCCACTCTTTGTAGTCCCATACTCACCTAATCCCTTGACCATGTTCTATGATCATGTAATCTACACAACACCAGGATAGTCTCCTCTAGCCTTCACCATAGATGAGGAGGTCATGCCTACATCACCCACCTTTGCACACCCCTTTTTCCAAAATTTATCTCAATCCCTATTTGAGAATGATTCCTTCCTTCTAAATAGTACTCGTCTCAAGGTTGCATCATTCACCCATACCGTAGGAATGGTGTCTGACCCATCCTCATTCACTATAGGAAGCTAGAGTCCATCATTCCAAACTACACAAAATATCCCTATCCAACAAGAACCGCAAGCATTCCCTCAAACCTCATGCCCATACTCCTCACAAGAGTACCAACCATCCTCTTCCCAAGAGTCGTTCTTCACCATATTGGAGGGTACTTACCAACAACCTCTTCAAGAGCAAGAGATGCAAACCCAAGCAGGAGTATATACTTATACTTTGCCATTAACCCGAGCTCCTAAATAGGTAGCTTATCCTACATTTTTAGCAAAAATTTGACCTATCTCACAGGTATCCAAAGTGCACGACACCCAACCCTTGGAGCCACCTTTGCTTGCGATGACCTTTAGGATACCACCACCTATGCCTTTTCAAGCCCCAACTACCCATCTCCATCCTACATATGGACTGACATAGTAGCTTATGCACCTACTCAACTAAACTATTCCACATAGTTTAGCTTCCCTACTTCTTACCCTCCAAGGCAAAGACATATCATGTCTCTTGATACCTCATCTCGACCACCTCTAGCACCAGTAGCACCGACACCTACATTACCACCAACTACACCTAGCTTATTTACTCCTCCACCAGTTTGGTCATCACCACCTACGGTCCAACCGGTATAGCAGGCCCCAAACCAACAAGTACCTATGCCGCAACCATATGCCTCATAGTCATAGTACTATTATCCTCAATAGACGCCTACCCCACAACCTAGTGTGCTTATAAACACTACAACACATGTTGCCCAATACCCGACTTATCATGATTAAGCACAACATCATTCCCTATAATAATGTGAAGAACAACAATACTAGTATCCACCACATCCATAGGGTCAGCCTATCATAGTCCAACCTTCGAATCCCATGACACTTGAACTTCAACTCTTACGAGATGAAGTCAAAATATTCAACCTATGCACATCTAGCTATGGGCCACAAAAGCCTTGCTATGATGAATTGTGCAATGAGCCAGTACATCCATTCGTTCCTATCCCTCATTATCACTATCACTTTGAAATACCAAAATTTGACAAGTATAGAGGCAAGGAATATCCCAGAGAACATGTGAGCAACTACCACTCGTCCTGTTACCAACTTCATAGTAGTAATCCTCTTATTTTGTGTACCTTCTCCCTATACCTCATTGGGCTAGCCTTGGATTGGTACAACATGCTACCATGCCATAGCCTGTACATCTTTGAACAACTGGCCAATTCCTTCTTAGAACACTTTTCCATCGACTTCAATAAAAAGACCACATTTTTTGATGTCTATGCCTTACGACAGGCAGACGATGAACCCATAACTTAGTTTATCACCAGATGGAGAGCGATTATTCATGATATTGTCCATAGCTTCCCCACCTCAGAGCTTGTGACTCTATTTTCCAAGAGCTACCACAAACATATTTCCACATCCCTCCAAATTCATCAAAGTCATACTTTTGAAGATGCTATATCACAAGTGAAAGTGATCGAAGATATTAAAGTGCAATATGGGAAGATTAAGTTGAGAGCCAAAACCAACTTAACCTTACCCATGACCACAAAAAACCAACCAAGTTGTAGCTACTACCCTAGCACTAGTATCTACTCCACCCTATATGCCATAACCATAACCACTCCAAGCTACTATGCTTGCCCCACCTCGACCATAGCAATACTATGGTATGCATCCACAGGGTCCATCGCATAATTTTAAACCTTTATCTAATCGATTACCAGCCCTGTTCTATAGATTGTATGAGGGTAACCATCTCATTCTATTTGACATCCACCCATTGGATCCAAATGCATCCAAATATCATGACTAAAACAAACAGTTATTTTATCCCTTTCATAGGCAGCATGGTCATAATATTGATTCATGTCACTCCTTTCATGGACAAGTTCAAGACCTAATCGATAGGGGTATTATTTAGGTAGCAAACCTACTAGCCCCTCAGAACCAAAACCTAGGGATCTTCCAAAACCCTCGACCAGATAATAGAGGATCCAATCCCCCTAGACCTCCAAAAAATCCTTCAATGCCTCCTCACCAAGTCAACAATGTCCAATGTGATCCTCCATCACGCGGAGTAGTAGGCATGATCAACCTTACTACGAGAAACCAATAGTACCTGTCGCCCCAAAAAACACCTATTGTTTTTCCTTCTATCCATTTTTATGTCCCTACAAACACCATAAAGGCCTAACACCATACCACCACCACCTCAAAATATGATTACCATTTGTGGTAGTCTAACCATCAGCTACGCAATGCCCCTATGTGGTTATCCATATTTGACCTTTTACAACAATATCAACCCCATCGTGAGACATTGAATGACATCCTATGTTCCATTGACTTAGAGACACATGACACAAATGCTTTTATCAATTTTGTAGGGAACATCCCATGATACCTTCAACTATCAATTAGCTTTCATGACCACTAGATAATGAAACTCATTGGTGAAGAAATCAATCATCCCCTCCACATACAAGCTAATATCAATGAAATTACCTACAAGCAGGTACTCATTGACACGGACTCATCCATTAGTATCATATCAAAAGTAGCCTTACATCACCTACACCTCCCTCTAGCACATTTTTCCACACCTTCCCTAAACCTATGCACTTTTGATGGTTCCATGAGACCTACCATAGGATCCGTAGTTCTACCCATTCATGTAGGCATCTTTATGATCACCATCCTCTTCCACATCATTCAAATAGAAATGCCTAACAATATTCTCCTTGGTCGCCCTTGGATTAGAGACATGCAGTGTGTCCCATCCACATTGCATCATTACCTCAAGTACGTCCATAATAGACTTGTTCATTCTGTCCCAACTGATGGAGACCCCTTTAAGTTTTGCAGCATCATAGACCTTCACCCTATGCCTTCATTCTCATATTCTCAACTATTCCCTGTATCTTCCCACCAGTCAATAGGAGCATCGACATCCTCACCAATTTTCACCTCAACATCCCAATGTTCATGGACAACATAAGCCTCGATATCTACACCATTAACATCATCTACTAGAGGAACTAAAGCTAATACTATGCCTTCCCCATCACCATACTTATGGCATCCACAACCTTCTCAACCTCTACCATTCCAATTTCCACTTGCGATGTCGCAACCACCATCATCACCCATTACACAACCAACTACATTACCTCCCTCACCCTTTCATATGGAAGCCCCTATCCTTCCTACACCACAAACACCACCCATTCCCTTTTGACCAAAAACTAAGACATTCACCTCTCTGTGCATCCCTACACTTGCATCGATGTCATCCCCTACATAGAACAAACAACCTGTTCAACCCACAACAACCAAACATCATGAACCTGAACAACCAACACCTAGCTTGGGTAAACAACCTCCACACCCTTCGGCTACCACCATTAGAGAATCCCAACTTTCTCCTTCATAATATGATTAGGATATGCCACCCCAATCACCAGAATGTGCTATGCCATGCATATCCATCTTCATGAAAAAAAATGTCTTAGGAGACTATAACGTGTGACACCCACGTATGTGATACCCCTGTCCAATCTACCCAATATTTTGGTCATCCCTCAACCTTAGTATTGACTATTGGAGCTGTCATACAGCTAGGAAGTCCTAAAAACCACATCAACTTTGTGTATGCAGGAGTATATTCCTTAATCCCCTCCCCAGCTTCTCCACCACCACAATCCAGCTCAGGTGATGTAATCACACACCTAGCCAACCCTCAATTTGCCTTGCACTACCTACAGTGCTTTCATTGGCATGGATTCGGACTAGGTCATTATGAGCAAGGGCTACGTACACCCATTAACCCTCGTGTCCGATCACCTATCGACAAAACTGGCCTAGGTTATCACTCAACTACTATCTACACATTAGAATATGAGATCCAAGATCTCTCTTTACATCCTCCTCCATGTACAACACACACCTTGGAATAGTACATTAACATGGATATGCTAGAAGACATGCCTTCGCCCACATCGACTGTCACCGTCCCCTATTATTTCTTCCAAGAATCTCCCACACTGGATACCTCATTGTTATATGATATTAAAATATTGGTAGAACACTTTGCTACCTTATACCTGGTTACACCACCAATAGATCTAGACTCGGTTTTGCCTGATCCATTACCAATAGAGCCAGACCCGATTCCACCTGATCCACCATTGATACGTTTGCCTGTATTACATAGATAGTTACAAAGAGTAGCCTCTCGTCCTCAGTCACCACCCATCATCCTGCAACCTCTCTTAAGCCTTTTTGGATGCGCACAACCTATTTAACCTCCATCACCTGATTATACACTACCTACTTCACCTACAACATCGATTAATATGGTGGAGGTAGATTTACATTCTCCCCTTCGTTACAGCCATCAACAGATTTAAGACGATACCCCAAACCCAAAATTTATTTATCTCACACACATCTCACACATACCAGCACCTGGAGACTTCCTTCTCTCTCCTCACATCTTATGAATGGTAAATGCCCCTTCCTCATCCACGTCACACCAAATCCTTCAATTCCATCACACGGGCATTTACGTAGATGATGAATTCAAGTTCAGCGAGGCCATTGACAACTTCAATATCATCCTTGTTCCTGAATAGTTGCATGATAGATCTTGCATGCTCATCGAGGACATGATTGATGTAGATGTCAGTGATGATCCAAAAAATCCATGCATCCTCAAACTAGCTGCCAACCTCTCACCCAAGGAGCGTATCGCCTTCATGAACTTCTTATGCAAGTATATAAAAGTGTTCGCATGGTCTTACAAAGACATGTTGGTACTTGACCCTACCATGGTATGCATAATCTCATACTAGATCCCAATGCCAAACCAGTGAGACAGAAATTGCGATGCATGCATCCGACTATCGCATTGATAGTAAAATTTAAGCTTCAAAAGCTCCTAGATGTTGATTTTATAATACCCATCAACTATCTCGAGTGGTTATCTAGCATGGTCCTTATCCCTAAACCATCTGGTGATGTTTGTGTCTGCACAGACTTTCGTGACCTAAATAAAGCTTATCCCAAAGACAACTTCCCGTTACCCAAAATTGATTCCCTGGACGACTCCATCATAGGTCACAAAATGATTTCCCTCATGGATGGATTTTTTGAATATAATCAAATTAGAATCAACCTAGTACATCAACACAAGACTTCCTTCATAATGCCCTAGGGGAATTTTTGCTACAAGATCATGCCCTTTGGCCTTAAAAATGCTGGGGCAACCTATCAACGAGCCATGACCTACATATTTCATGACCTAATGCACAAAATTGTGGAATACTAGGTAGATGAAATTATAACAAAATCAAAGAAACATGTTGATCATATCGAAGATCTTTTTCAGATTTTTGATCGACTACTAGAACACAACGTGTGACTCAATCAAAAAAAGTGTGTGTTCGGTGTTACAACTGGAAAGATACTAGGATTCATTGTCTCCAAACGATGCATTGAGGTTGATCCTAGAAAGGTGAAATCCATCATTGAGATGTATCCTCCTACTACCTTAAAGCTATTACGCAACTTATAGGGCAAGATCACCTCTATTCACATATTTATAGAACAATTATCAGACAAATGCCAATAATTAAATCATCTCCTACAAAAAGGAGTACACTTCAAATGGGATGAAAACTGCCAATCCGCATTCAAAGCTATCAAAACTTACCTCACATCATCACTGGTTATGTCATCACTACGTCCACACTTACCATTGACTCTATACATCTCAGCCATAGATTTCATGCTAGGTACACTCCTAGCCCAAAAAATGATCTCAACAAAGAGCAGGCTATCTACTATATCAGCCGTACATTAGTTACTTACGAAATGAGATATGGATACATGGAGAAGCTATGCCTAGCAATAATATTCACCACCCAGAAGCTAAGGCATTACATGTTAAACCATACAACTTTTGTCATCATCCAAGACAATCTCCTACGGTATATGATGAACAAGAGTTATCACAACTCACGTACAACCAAATGGATCATGCTCCTAATCGAGTTTGACATAGAATTTGTATCTCAAAAGTATATCAAAGGGTAAGTCATTGCTGACCAACTGGCTGAATCCCCTATAACTGACAATCAACCCTTACTCATCCAACTCCTCGATGACTCTATCTTTCACATAACCAAATATGAGCAATACGTTGAACCAAAATTTGTGGATGACCTCACCATGTTCTTTGATGGGTCTAGGTGTCTCCATGTTGGAGGTGTAGGTATTGTTTTCTTTACACCTGAAGGAGAACCACTCCCATTTTCATTCAAACTTGATTTTTCCTATACCAATAACAACGCAGAGTACGAAGCCTTAATATTAGGACTGAAACAAGCACACACTATGCACATCAAGTGCCTTCACATCATAGGTAATTCACTCTTGATTGTCAATCAAGTGTAAGAACTTTGGCTATGCAATTTTCCAATTCTCCAGCAATACAAGAAGATCACCCAAAAACTCTTATCCTAGTTTGAATGGTATTACCTCAAAGTCGCACCATGCTCATCAAACCATTTTGCAGATACCATGGCCTCCCTAGGGTCCCTTATCCTACAAAATCCAATGTCCAGCATGACATTTGTAACCATTCATATGCTTACACTATCTGGTATATCACGCACACCCCCCACATATGATGGTGGTGTATATGTGGTAAACACTAAACCTCACGACCCATGGTTCTCATAGATCAAAGAATACATCAAACTAGATTTCCTATCGTGTGATCTACCCCATGCCCAAAACCAAACCTTTAAACAAAGAGAAATATGCTACACCTTTCTAGGGGACTTCCTTTACCATCGTAGCTATGACGGTATACTCTTGCGTTGCCTAGAACCACAAGAATCACAATGGGTTGTACAAGAAACCCATGACAACACTTGTGGTGGCCATTTCAATGGCATGGTGATTACTAAATGCATTCTCTGTATGGGCTATTACTAGCCTAAAATGGAGCAAGATTGCTACGAGTATGTTAAACATTGCATTAAATTCCAACATGCCAACTTAACACATTTACCATCCCAAGCACTTCAACCAATCCAGTCCATGTGGCCCTTCTCCCAATGGGTCTTGGATCTAATTGGAAAAATTACACCTACATCCTCTAGTAATCATAAATTTATCATTACAGAAACAA
Source organism: Wollemia nobilis (assembly GCA_028583015.1). Taxonomy (NCBI): domain Eukaryota; kingdom Viridiplantae; phylum Streptophyta; class Pinopsida; order Araucariales; family Araucariaceae; genus Wollemia; species Wollemia nobilis. The sequence goes on from JAQPPZ010006249.1 coordinate 9,318,338, forward strand.
AATATTTTACAAAATGGGTCGAAGCCATCCCATTGGTTCAAACTACAGGAGCCAAAATTGCAACATTCATCATGGAGCACATCATATGCCGCTTCGAAATTCCCTCCCAAATTATTTCAGATAATAGAAAATATTTCAAAAATAAAACTATCTAAGCTCTATGCAATAGATTTCACATACATCATAGCTTTTTGACCTCATATTACCCTCAAGGAAATGGCCAGACCAAAGCCACTAACAAAACCATCTGCTCTATTCTCCATAAAACTATAGCGAAATCTCACCGGGACTAGCATAACCAAATACCCCTAGCCTTGTGGGCCTATCGTACGAGCATTCGTACTCCCACTGGGGCAACACATTTTTCACTTGTCTACGGGGTAGAGGCTATCATGCCCCTTGAGCTAGAGATACCCTCTTTACGAATATCCATGAAATATTTCATTGATGATGACACTGCTCGCCAAGCTCATCTAGATCAACTAACACTCCTCATCCATGCCATTGAGCACACATGAGTATATCAATATCACCTTTGCCGTGTGTAAGGTACATTAATATTGGTGACTCAGTTCTCAAGGAGAACTAACAAATCACAAGTCAACCTCACCAGCAACACGATAAATTTACCCCAAATTGGTTGGGTCTATTTATTATCACACACAAATATGGTTTGAGAGCATATCATCTGGCCAATATTGAAGGCCTTAATGATCCTAAATACATCAACATCTTGCACCTTCGTGCATTCAATGCATGATGCATAAACACATCCACCATCATATTACATAGTGTTAGAAGTAAATTGCCAAGTACATTACCATGTGAATTTGTTATTTCTGCTTTATTATTTATTTATACATGTACGTTTTACCTTTATACCATTTTTATGCTTGGGGTATTTGTTTTTCCTTTTATAGGACTCACATCATCAGTAGGAGAGATCTACAGTGGCCTCACCTATCACCATGTAGGACCATCTGCAGCCACAACAAAAACCCATTACACCGGCTGATCTAGCCCGACCACCAGTTGCCCTCCACACCAGGCGCTCCTCACATTCATCCCATTTAGGTCATCACACATCACCTCAACACCATTACCCTCACCAACAAGGTTCATATTATTCACCATGCTCTAGAGACAGCCAAATCTCCCTATCCTCTTTTGATGACAAAGAGGAATCCACCCAACCCCAAGCACAGAGATCACCCTACCATCCATATGATGATATCAAACATCATTACTCACCCATAAATCACCCCCATCATCCCATAGGATCCTATCACCCATCTAATAGGGAGTACGTACCTCATCAAACTCACCCTATATTCCTACCCACTCCACTTCCTAATGGCGATTCCACCTATTCCTTAGCTTTGCAAGCTCACACTGCACAAGCTACTCATGTCACATCCACAGGCAGGCCTCTATCCTATGCATGTCATCATTTGGGACCATCCCCCATGTTGCCCATAATCCAAGCACTACCATATCCCCTACGAGGTTTACATTTCCAATTTCCCAAGCCTTTTCATTCCTCCCCTTCATCCTTGAGGCCTTTTCCATCCTCCCGTGCCTACCAAGCCATGACACACACATCCCATATTCCATCACCACCCTCACCAACACCAATACCACCGCACCATGTTAGACAATATCTCTTCTCCTGTGTTGAAGCTCTAGAGCTACAAATGAGCCACTATCCCTGCCATGTTTACCCGCACTAGTATTCCATGACTCGTACACCTTCACATTCACATAGATCCACCCTTAGATCACATGCCCAAACTACATTGGACCCTCAACCCATGCACCCATAGGTAGATCGACCTTCATCACCTCCAGAAGAGCCTCATATTCACCCCATGACATTCCCACTAGCCCCATTATTAGAAATGTTTTACCACCTAATGCACCAAGGCCACTTGACTCTACCAAAGATTCGACCTATCGATATCTCGTGCTCTAAACCACATAACTATCATGTGAGCAAATACTGCTTCTACCACTGCCGACCAGGCCATGATATTGAAGAGTGCAGAAGATTCAAAAACCTGGTAAACAACATGCTACATGGTAACCACACCATCACATCACCTTCTCATACACAACCTAACTCACATATTTTTGCCCACCAGTAGGCCTTCTTATATCCTTCTTCCACTTCCTCATCCATATTTCTTCTAATTTTCTCACGTAGCTACATGGACTTCCTTTGAGAAATCACATACATATGCTAATTCACTCTCCTATTCTATCATATTTTGGAATTTGGTAATCCCCCCTTCTTTTTGGTTACCAAAGTCTATTTCTTCTTTCTTCCATAATTACATTATACTCTTACATCTTCCCTTGTTTGATGACTATTACACACACTTTTGCAGCTCCTAGCTTGTATACCCACTACACACACACACACCCCACACGTTGGGGCAACCAGGATCATAACATCACACTTTTTGTCATCATTGCATACTTTACTCATCTGTAAATAGGTTCTTCTAAGATTCTCCTCCTACACATCATAACTTTCCTCTTGTAAATATAGTATTCCTCCACTTGCATCATTTATATTTATATACATTGCACATATTCACATGCTTTATAGTTAAAATTTTAATTCATGTTTGTACATTCTTCCTCAAAATGTGCCTCAGTAGGAATAATACATACACTTGTTAGAATCACCACTTGGATGTCCATTCCTCCATTTTAGGATCAGGGTATACATAGGTATCATGTTTAATTTTGACTACTCTGTAGTTTCAAAAATCAAGTGTCACCCATAGCTACTGAGTCTTATACATTCTTCTTATGGTCTTTTAGGCTGGTTCAAATTCTCTCATGTATTGCTCACAACATGTTACACTAACAATTTTGAGCCTAGGAAAGAGGACATCTTGAGTAGATATCGCCATCTAGCGAATGGTATCCCCCTACTCATCCTATTGCCTGCATGGTCAACATACGACATGGGGATAAAAAAAGATATCAAGCATAAGAAAAAATAAATGATTTGGTAGAAAACAAACCACATCGCCCATACAAAAAGAGCACTACAAAAGAAAGAAAAATAAATGAAAAGAGCACTACCACTATCAGTAGGTCAACATTAGAACAGGGGCAAAAAACAAAAGGAAACACCTCTTGATATCACCCATGTTATGCTTATCACCTTTGGTCCTTAGGTTCAACATAACACCATGGGATGATTTCCATCGCTAGCAATAGGTTCCAAGAGCCTGCCTACCAGTGGAATAGTCTTACGGGTGATAACACATCTCTTACATTAGCATATTGCTTTTGTATAGATCACTATTGTGGATGGATGAGCTAGCTAGTCTGGTAGCATCTACCACGGGTTAATCCTACCTCTCTCACAATGGATAAACGAACCTTACACATTCACACACATAGGTCCAAGACAGACTTTGAACCAACCCAATTATGTTATAATTTGCCACAAAACTTGTATAGCTAAGGTTTTGAGATTTGATTGTCATAACTATGTTAGTCAAAGCCATTACACATGCCTTACATTATCCACCATTCCTAAAATCATGGAATGGATCGCATATATACAGGTAAATGCCACAATACAAGTGCTTCCTTGGCACATTTCAATAAGTTCATACATACACCCATGCATCTATATCATATACACTTAGTATACATTACGGTCATGCATTCATCCTACATGCATTTAAAATAGAAAATCATAGTCTTGCATTCATTTCACACGAATCCCAAAATCAAATTACAATATTGCATTTACTTTATGTGCATTTATTACAACATCACATTCAATATCACATCACACTGCATTCGAAACATAATCATGCATACTAGGCTACAAATTCATTCACATGAAAGCACGATAATAGATCTAAACTATTCATACATATGCATCTACTTATCATACATACCCATAGATTATATTGTGCTACCTATACAAATATAAACACAAGACATTCCAAACCATCCAAATCACACATGCATATGTAATAGCCAAAACCAAAAGGTATGTATATGTGCTATCCATAATTCAAAATTGGGGCATCCTTTACCTTGCCCTTATAAAATCAAAGCAAACCACTAGGTTCAAAAGGTTGCATCCTTTACCTCACCTTCATAAAATCAAATCAATCACTAGGTCCAAAAGGTTTCACCCTTTGCCTTACATTTTATCACAAACATTCTTTTTAGAGTCTTAACACACTAAGTTTTTCTCCAAAATCTTCAGCAAAAATTTTGGAACATTCTTTTTAAAAGCTCTTAGAAAATTAGGTTCCCAAAAAACCTCAGTAAAACTTTGGATAGGTTCCCCAAAAACCTTAGTAAAACTTTGGATAGGTTTCCCCAAAAACCTCAGTAAAACTTTGGATAGGTTTCCCCAAAAACCTCAGTAAAACTTTGGATAGGTTTTTCCCAAAACCTTAGCAAAAATAGCATAGCATAGCATAGCCTAGAATACATAGCCTAGCATTGCCTAGCATAGCACAAAAATTTTTCACCTCTTTATCCTCACAAATATTTTTCTTCCATGCACACCCTTCACAAGGCTTGAAATTGTGCATTCATTACTTCTAAAAGTAGGGTCATATTTGGTATAACTTTTCACCTATCAAATCATCTCCAAATTTTCTAAAACTTTCACCATTGTATCGAGCTTAGAAAGAGCTTTCCAATAGTATAATATTTTTCCAATTTTGACATCGTTTGGTTCCCCAAACTACCAAAAAAGTTCAAAACCCTAATTCACCCCCTGGGTGGCGATTTAGGTCAAAATCACCCCCGAGTGGTGAACTCAGCTTAGACCTTCCAAAATCAACCAAGTTGCCCCCAAAACCCTAGGAAATAATGCAAATTTCTTCTAAAACCCTAGGAACTTCCCAAAACACTCTTCTAATTTGTTTTTTGTCATCATAATCATCATGCATTGGTATATTATCAATCGTTGCATCATCAACTCATCACATTCCATTCGCCTCATTGTTGATTCCTCATTTGAGGGGGTATTCATATCCAAAGTCAGCTTTACATGCAATCACAACATCAAAAATCCAAAAGTACGGTTAGCGCATTTGTCTACAAATTTTTTTGCTGAATATTATCATACAAAATAATCTCAATCACAATCAGACATGGGTTACATCAAGAGAGTTATGCGTGACAATGGAAAGGTCATCTTGACATTCATGGAGCACAATGAATGACACGAGCAACTAATTCAATGCAACATTTGGAAAATTTCACTTTGGCATTCATGGAGCATAATGAATGTCATGTTTGAATAATTCAAATGTTAACTAACTCAAATGGTTTGACACTTGTCGTCATGTTCTCATCAATCAATAAACAACAAATATTTAGTTAGGCTTTTGTCCTAACCATACTTTTGGACCACGCTGATCTGGTTGTAAAATCAAAGTAGTAAAAAGTTGTCATTCTCAAGCAACTAGTATGGCATCGTAATTGTCATACGAACTCAGCAAATTCACTTCATTGCATCCACAATCATCCATTTCCTTTTACCGATATTGTTTTTATTTATTTCCTCTTTTCCTTTCCTTCTTCTCTTCTCCTTCTTGGTTATCCAGTCAATGTTGTGTGGTCACACTTCAAGCGGCTATATACCTTTGATTAGATCCTATATTTTTCCTTCTCCTTCTTGGCTATCCAGTCAATGTTGTATGGTCATGCTTCGATCGGCTACATACCTTTGATTGGATCCCATTCTTTTCTCTTCTCCTTCTTGGCTATCCAATCAATGTTGTATGGTCACGCTTTGAGCGGCTACATACCTTTGATTAGATCCCATTATTTTTCTTTCTCCTTCTTGGCTATCCAATCAATTTTGTATGGTCACACTTCGAGTGGCTATATACCTTTGATTAGATCCCATTATTTTTCTCTTCTCCCTCTTGGCTATCCAGTCAATATTGTATGGTCATGCTTCGAGAGGCTACGTACCGTTGACTAAATCCTATTCTATTATTTTATTACTATCAATCATATCCATCATGCATTGGTATCTTTATCAATAACTATATCATTCATTCATCACAATTCATTCACCTCATTTTTTATTCCTCATTTGAATGGGTATTCATATCCAAAGTTAGTTTTGCATGCAACCACAACATCGAAAATCCAAAAGCGCAGTTAGCGCATTTGTCTACGAATTTTTTTTCTGAATATTATCATACAAAATAATCTCAATTACAACCAGACATGGGTTATATCATGAGAGTTATGCATGACAATGGAAAGGTCACCTTGGCATTCATGGAGCACAATGAATGACATGGGTGACTAATTCAATGCAACATTTGGAAGACTTCACTCTGGCATTCATGGAGCACAATGAATGACATGTTTGAATAATTCAAATGTTAACTAACTCAAATGGTTTGACACTTGTCGCCATGTTCTCATCAATCAATCAACAACAAATATTTAGTTAGGCTTTTGTCCTAATCATACTTTTGGACCACGTTGATCTGGTCGTAAAAGCAAAGCAGTCAAAAGTTGTTCTCAAACAACTAGTATGGCATCATAAATGTCATACAGACTCAGTAAAATCACATCATTGCATCCATAACCATTCATTTTCATTTACCAGCATTGCTTTTTATTTCTTTTCTCTTCTTCTTCTTTCCTTATTCACTTCTCCTTCTAGGCCATTGGTCAATGTTGTATGGTCACGCTTCGAGTGGTTACATACCTTTGATTAGATTCCATTATTTTCCTTCTCCTTATTGGCGATCTAGTCAATGTTGTATGGTCATGCTTCGAGCGGCTACATAACTTTTATTATATCCCATTATTTTCCTTCTTCTTCTTGGCTATATAGTCAATGGTGTATGGTCATGATTCGAGCGGCTACATACCTTTGATTAGATCCCATTATTTTCTCTTCTTACTAGCAATCATATTCATCATGCATTGGTATCTTATCAATCATTGCATCATCAACTCATTGCATTCCATTCACCTCATTGTTGATTCCTTGTTTGAGGGGGTATTCATATCCAAAGTTAGCTTTGCATGCAATCACAACATCAAAAATCCAAAAGCGCAGTTAGTGCATTTGTCTATGAAATTTTTTTCTGAAGATTATCATACAAAATAATCTCAATCATAATCAGACATGGGTTACATCAAGAGAGTTATGCATGACAATGGAAAGGTCATATTGAAATTCATGGAGCACAATGAATGACACAAGCGACTATTTCAGTGCAACATTTGGAAAACTTCACTCTGGCATTCATGGAGCACAATGAATGACATGTTTGAATAATTCAACTATTAACTAACTCAAATGGTTTGACACTTGTCACCATATTCTCATCAATCAATCAACAACAAATATTTAGTTAGGCTTTTTTCCTAATCATACTTTTGGATCACGTTGATCTGGTCGTAAAAGCAAAGCAGTCAAAATTTGTCGTTCTCAAGCAACTAGTATGGCATCGTAATTGTCATACGAACTCAGCAAATTCACTTCATTACATCCTCAGTCATCCATTTTACCTTACTAGCACTATTTTTTTATCTATTTCCTCTTTTCCTTCTTTCCTTCCTCTCTTCTTCCTCTGTGGACATTCAATTGATGTTGTATGGTCACGCTTCGAGTAGCTACATACCTTCGATTAGATTCCATTACTTTCTCTTATTTTCCTTGGATACCTAATTGATTTGTATGGTCACGCTTCGAGCGAATACATACCCTTTTATTGGATTCCATACCCCTTCTACCGCTTTTCCTTCTGCACAAACCCTTCATATTTTTGTATTAAACTATGTTCCACATAGTATAGTACAAAAAGGGACAAAATGTAGACATCCAAAAGTCACACATCGCTATTTATACATATCTATAGGTGATTCTAGACATCCCTAGGATATTGTAGACTATTGTAGTCATGCATAGATATGCATAGACATGCGTAGACATGCATAGACATGCGTAGACTTCCATAAGTTCACCATAGTAACATGTAGACTTCCACAAATGGCTTTCATTTCCAGTAACCCTAATAAGTCCACAAAACCACATTTTACTCAATTGATACCCCCACGGGGTATTAATTGGTAAAATCAATTAAAAGTCAATTATTAAATTCTAATTTAATGTTGACTTCACTTAAGCCCCTTTTTAGGGCAAAATTGGATTAATTAACTCTTAATTCATAATTAGTGTTAATCAAATCCTCCCACATGTACCAATTTAGGGTTTCTTAGGGTTTTCTTTTAATCCTCCCCTAAACATGCTTAAGGTTTAATTAGGATTAGCACTAATCCTTCCTCACACATGTGTGAGGATAAGATATTTCCTACTTAGAATGTGATGTTGCCACATAGCATTTCTTAACCTAACCCTAGTCATAATCAAACCTAGGTTTATTCTATCTAACTCCCCCCCTACACCTTGAATTTGCCTATAAATGGTATCAAATCCCTTATTAGTTCTGATTCCCTAATTCAACAAAGTATAGTTACTCTGCTGAAATGGAAAGCCAACATTGAACAGTTACTTCCCAATGCACACAGTTGGATTTTGATAGCACACAGAGGCACTCCAGCTACCTTAGGATTGATCTATCAGAGGGATTTCACCAGAAGAGCATCACAACTCAAATCGTAGCTTGCCCTGTGAATTCAGCCCCAATTCGTAACCCGGGTCTTGAATCACATATGCAAGCCCCAAATCACCCCAAATTTGGGAGGTAAGCTTTGTTTCAGCCTATAATTACCTTCTACACATTTTATTTGGATTTATGTTATAGTTTTACAGTCATTTTATCTTCTTAAATATGGGGCCTGACTAGGGCAAGCCCCCCAATGTATTGACCCTTTCTTGCAAGTTTATTTCAGGTTATGCAACATATTTGAAAGAAAGGAACACCAACAAACAACAACCCAATAGTGGCCCGCATACAACAAAGCCCACCTACACTAAGGGACATCAGAAGGAGGCATCAGGCCTATATTGTTTATTCATGAAAATAAAAAGGGGAAAACTCTCCCTATTTGTAACCGATACAAATTTGATAATGAATAAAGCATATGTTTCTGAATGACTTGTGTTATTTACATGTTGTTAGATCAAATGTCAACTTCTGGTCATTTCAAATATTTATTTATATATTTACATATTTATTTAGGTATATATAACATATATAACCTAAAAATTTAAGCATATATATCTATCTATATATATACAACATATATATCTACAAGATAAAAATACTAAAACCAAGATGCCTAAAGTTTTGAGAAACAGTAAACAAATAGAGACTAATGAACAATACCAAGAAAATATTGATGATAGGGTACTCATTGAATATTATGTACCTTTAGAAGATGAATTTGATAATAGAGAAGATGAAATAGAAGACCCTTATAAACCTACATTATATGAAAAAGGAAATGTTAAATTCGAGTCTCTTAGCCAATTTACCCAATTTATAAAAAACCACATAGAAGAGTTTAATCAAGCAGTACAAATTGATAATTCAGAAGAAGTTTCTATGGAATCAACCTTAGTAGCTACTTTTTGGATACATAAAAATCCATTATCATACATGAATTCAATAGACCAAGAAAATGATCAAGTAGGACCATCTAATCAAAACATGATACCTTTATATCAAAATGCTCAAAAACGAATGGTAAAATCATCCAAAATTGTTGTTAATAACACTAAAACAAATTCTAAACAACAAAAACAACCATTCATGTCTATATTCTCTCAAGATCTTAATCAACAAATATCAAACCAACAAAAAGCTAAACAAGTGCAAAATACCAATCATCAACAGAAATTTCAACAAAATCAGCTTCATAATACTTTGCACAATAGTATTTCAATTGGAAATCCTTACACAACAATACCAACTTATCAAAGATACAACAACATGGTGCAAAAATATCAATTTGGTGGACAACCACAGGGTCTTGAAGACACAGTTAAACAATTAGCTTCAATACTAGATCAAATAGATCCTTACCGCCCCTCATATAGTTATAGAGAGATGTGTAGCCAAACCTTGGATCCTATTGTGGTTGCCCAACCATACCCAAAATATTTCCCTATGCATGTCCTCCCAATATATAAAGGAACATGCATCTCTGCATGTTTAGAACAACATGTCATGATATTTCTCATGATGACTTTTTGTTGCTAAAAATATTCCCTAAAATTCTCGGAGTCATAGCTCTAGAATGGTATTATCAACTACCTACAAATTATTTAAGGAACTTTGAAGAGACAACAGAGATGTTTTTCCACCAATTTAGTGCCTATATAGAGAGGCATGTGACCATTAAGGATTTATACAATTTGAAACAAGGTAAAGATGATATTTTTACTGAATTCTTGACTAAGTGGAGACAACTCTTAGGCAAACTACATTTTGCATTACCTCATCATGAAATTTTGGATATATTTATTGGTAATTTGCAAGAACAGTTATCTTATGAGATTTCTACTGCTACAGTAACCTCCTTTGACCAAGCCATTGATCTAGATAGGAGTGTAGAAGACACCCTCATTAGAAGAGGATAATTTAATAAAAAATATGAGGACAAAACTCATAAGACTCAATATAAGAATAAGCAAGTAGTGGGTGATGGAGTTACTGATAGCAGAAACAACTCAAATGTTAATTTTGTTGAAACTATAAATAAATATAGATTGAAATTTTTGATAAGCCACCAAGAGAATTCACAAGATTAAATCAACCCTTAACTATGATTTTACATCAATTATTAGAACAAGGCTTGATACGGTTACCTAAGGTAAGACAACTAGATACCACTGCAGTTGGATATAGGGTTGATTTACATTATAATTTTTACCAAGTAGATGGACATTCTACAAATTCTTGTAAAAGGTTAAAGCATATGATACAAGATTTGATTGATAAAGGTAAGATGTAAGTACAACAATTTCCTGCAAATAATAATACCCAAAAACAAACAAATCAAAATGCAAATCAAAACCTAGATATTTTTCAACATCCCTTACCTAAGCATGGTAAAGAAGTAGTAAATCAAGCATATCATCACAATGTTCCTCATCCAACCCGGTATGTAGGAACCATTAGTAGCTTTTTACCACAACAAGATTTACAAAGCTCATATGTACCTACTTTATCTGTAGTCACAACTAGACCAATACAATATTTTCAATCTTTATCTTTAGAAGATACTAAAAGTGACACAGAAAGTGAAATAGGAAGTGAACTAGACATTTCCTCAAATAATTTTGAGTATGAATTATATCGAGTCACTCCCATCACAGATTTATCAGTTCTGGAAGAACCATTCCCTAGGAGAATGACCATTCGACCATCATCTCAACAAATGCTTACAAATGAACAAGCAAAAAATGCTAGACCTCATTTTGATTATTTAAGAAATAATAATGTTGTGAATACTATTGGAGCCATTACTAGACAAAAAATCCAAAATCAAAATTATAAACCACAAACTCAAACTCAAAATGAGAAAACAACTCCATTTGTATTAAAGGTAGCAACAAAATGGAATAATATATCAAGTTTACAACAGAAACCTCCTTATGATATTAATGAATAGTTAGAAAATATCACATCTAGAATCTCTCTTTTGGATCTTTTGATAACTTCATCTATCCATAGAGAAGAACTAATGAGTACCTTAAGTAAAATTATGGTATCGCAAAATATAGAACCTGATGTTGTGGTTAATGTTGTAAGCTCTCATGGAACAAATTACATAGATTTTTTAGATAAGTATATTCCTCCTCAAAGCATGTATAGGGATAATCCTCTATACATCACAACATTAATTGGGGATGTAGGTGTCAAAATAGTTTTAATTGATAATGGATCATCATTAAACATATGCACATATGACTTTTTTCAAATATTTGGATTTATAAATGAAGATCTAAAAAGGATTGAAATGATTACAAAAGCATTTAATGATGAAAATCAAGAAACATGTGGAGTGTTATCGATTCCATTGCAATTTGGTCCAAGAATTTTGGATATGACCATGTTTGTTGTACATTGTCCTGCATCGTATAACATACTATAGGTAGCAAATCCACCTCCCAGAAGAAGACGTGATCAAAAGGAATTTTCTCAATTTTGACAATTTTGGAATAAGTGAAAGTTTACACAAGTTTTGTAAACCATATAGGTAAGGGCAAACCATACAATTGGATGAAAAAATCATTCAATGCAATAGCAAATCGTACAAGGCACATCGAAATTCATCCAAATACATGGGAAATGTAATTTCATAGTGAAATGGTGCATATATTTGTTAACTAAGGTGTTAAACTTAGCAAAAGGTCAAATTAATGAATTTAGTTGTACATGGATAGTTGTAAGTAATGAATTGTCTTAGGAACCACTTTTTAATGGCTTGGGCAATGTTATATAAGACCCCATTTTCAAATTTGTAGGTTTGGTTGCTAAGAGGTAGAATAGAGTATTGTTGGTTGTAATAGTTGATTACTCTGAGTTATTACAAGTATATTGATCAATTTTCCACACTGTAATTAAATCCATGATACATAAATGAGCATAATGACATCTATGGACTACTGTGTATGATCTTGATAGTGATGAATGGTGATTTATGGATGAATCCTGATACATGTATTTTCTATTGAATGCTATAGGCTAGTTTTATGCATTGTTGCAACCTTTTAGAAGAATCTGACACTAGTGAATCCTGAGGAATGATCTATAAGTATGGAAGCATCAAGGAAGATGTATTGAACATTACTATATGATTTTTGGACATAATTATGCACATGGAATCTCTCAGTTACCCTGCTAAAATGCTCTATATGTTGTGGATATTGGGTTAATTGGTATATCAAACTCTCACAAAATATTCAGGAGAGAGATTTGGGTATTAGAGTATCTATACTAGTATCAGATTGTACCCTGGATATGTACAAATCGTACATCGTTGTTCATACAAATCGTACAAATAAAATACCCGATTTGGTAAAACAAGCGATTGAGAGAAACTTACCCAATTTGGCAGTTTTGGTGATTCGGCTTGAGTGATTACAAAATGGTGTACGATAGCCTCCAAAAATAAATTTGTCCATTTTTCTCAGTGTGAAATCATATAATATATGACACTATATTATTTGAGATCGTACAGTGTACGCATTTGGCATTCGTACAATGTGATCATTGGTCGTGCAAGGGTAGTTTGAAGGGTCTTATGGTTGTACAATTTTATCACTGAGTTGGGAGTACCATATTGATCATCCTCAAATTTGGAATATACCTCCCTAATGGGAATACTCCACCCCTATACTAAATTTGGTATTGTTGCCTTATCGAATCTAGCATTTTTGTTAAAACGGGTCAAATTGACGAAGTGTGATACTACAAGCTGGAGGTGAATGACAGACACCAATGCACAAAACTATGGGAGATGAGAAGCATGATAAAAAATCCCAGTAAGAAGGAGAATGAGGATTTCTCAAAGAGAAAACACAAGTAAATCATACTGAAGTACTCATGAACCAGAAATATAGCAAGTTTGTACATCTGAAGGAGACTTTGAGGCATTGTTTATAGAGACGAAATATGAGGAAGTAGAACCACTAAGTTTAGAGGTAATGGTTGACATAGGAAAATTGCAAGATGATAGAGAGTTGATGGTGATACCTAAGAAAGTGATAAAAGGGTTACAAAGAAGTGTAGAGGATGGGAGTCAGGAACCAGAGTAACAAGACATGAGGTCTTAGGAGGAAAGACTAATATCATCTCCCTTATATCAGCAAAGGAGATCGCTAAGTGAAGATGCATGAGATTTTTGTCATCGAGTGGTAGGACAAAATAAGATACCTCAAATTGACACTTTTGACGACAATGGGAGTAAGACACCCCCAAGGAGGAATCAGTCAAATATTCCATGAGATACCTCAAGTGAGAGTGACGACTCTCCTAAGATGGCTAAAAGAGCAACCAAACAGAGATATCCACCATTTTTAGGTGAGGGTAAGGAATACCCCACATGATACATAGGAACTTTCATAACCATTTGGAGAGAAAATAGAGTAGATAGACCAGAGGATTGGGTAATTCTATTTCCTGCTACCTTGAGAGGATTGGAAATTTGTTGGTATTTAAAGAGAGAAAATACCGTATATTTTTAGACTTGAAATCATATAAAGGAGAAGTTCATCGAAGAATTTTGACCTTTGAAGGATGATGGAGACATTGTGATAAAAATTTGTGTGACAAAGCAAAAATTTGATGAAGATGTGAAGTCGTATAACCGTAGACTAAAGCAATTAGTCGATAATATGCAGATGCCTCTAGCAGATGTTCTATTAAAGTGGTGTTTTGTAGATGGATTACTACCAAAGTATAATAAAAATATGAAGGTAGTACCATCGAAAACATATGAAGAAACATTGAAGCATGCAAAGAATTTTGAGAGTGAATCAAAACAAATGTATACAAGAATTTTATCTCATCCTAAGTTGAATGATTCAGATAGTGGTGAAGATGACACTATACAATGAATAGTAGCATCATTTTGCAAGGAGTTTGATAAACTAATAAAAGAATAAAAGATCAAACCTGACCAAAATGACATGTGGTGCACGAAATGCAAAATATAAGGCCATACAAATGTGAAGTGTTCTAGGAATAACTATTGTCACATTTGTAATGTAATGGGGTATGAAGTAATGTTATGCCCATATAATGCAAGAGTATGACCACAAGTATTGTCAATCCAAGAGTAGAAAGAGAAACCAAAGGGCCAAGGAAGCATGCAATAAGCAATGAGTGGCAGTTATAGAAATAACATACAAGGTGGGAGATCAAATCAAGGTAATCAGTAAGGAGGAAAAATTTGTTTGCAGTGAATAGGGGTATTTTGCAAAAAAATGTTTTTAACCTGAGAGGTAAGAAACACCGCAAGCAAGAACTACACATATGTGTAGATGGTGTGGTCCGGGGAACCATAAAGAAGAGAATTATCCAAAATAGATGAATTCGAGTAACCTGTAGAACATTAGTTATTTGGACATAGAGGTTCCTCAAATTAAGAAGGATACCCAATAAGTTTTAGCCGTGACAAGGAATCAGGCTAAGAAGAATAAATACCTAGATCCCATAAAGGAAAAGCAATGTTGGCAAGTAGCAAAGAAAATTTTGCAAGAGGAAGTTGAAAAGACTAAGTGATAAGAGTCAACAACTGATAAGGAATTTAGAAAACCATTGGACCAAGAAATAGTTGTGCAAAACCTAGCAGCATAGGTTTTGGGTATCACAGTAGAAATTAAGGTATCAAACCTATTGGAAGTTATTCCCACATTACAGAAGGCAATGGTGGAATAAATACAACCACATAATATTATGGAAGTGCAGAGCCAACCTATTCAAGAGAAGGAGTGAAAGGATCAGTTCATGGATCCAACCGTATTAATGATCGATGTAGGAAAGAAACCTGCATTAGTTCATATGGAGATCCTAGGGCACAAGTTGACACAAGTTATTATGGATGGAGGAACCAACATCAATATGTTACCTGAAAGAACATGGCTAGAAATTGGTGCTTCATATCTATGGGCACCGAGATTTTGATTATATGGTGCTGATTGGAATGGCATCAA
This sequence comes from Wollemia nobilis, assembly GCA_028583015.1. Taxonomy (NCBI): domain Eukaryota; kingdom Viridiplantae; phylum Streptophyta; class Pinopsida; order Araucariales; family Araucariaceae; genus Wollemia; species Wollemia nobilis. The sequence goes on from JAQPPZ010006249.1 coordinate 9,333,999, forward strand.
GACAAAATGAGTCTTGACCGCACAACAAGTGGTGATAGATGAACAAAAAATTGTCTTAGATTTTATTGTGATTACAATGTAGAAACCTGCATACAACACTCTTTTAGGGAGAGGCTAGCTACAAGTAGCCAAATTCAATCACAAATAGATAAAGAATCATATAAATTTTAATAAGTAACAACATAAATACATGATTATTCTAGCTAATCAAAAGAGTTAGTGAGGATGTAGCTACAATAGATGAATCAAAAAATTCCTCAGGGGATGAAGGGCATGAACCTGATGGAGAAGGAATGTTGTACCTAGATGAATGTAGCGAAAATGAAGCTAGATCTGATGGTGGACTCCTTCATTGGAAAATGGAGGAGTATGAAATGTTTTAGCCCAACTGCCTTTGTATTGAGTTGGAGAAGATCAAGTAAAAACAAGACAAACCGAAAGTTAGCTAGGAACCTAAGAAAGAAGCAGAAGAGAAATGGGTATTTTTGAAAAGCTTTGCAGAGTATATAGTAGGTGATGTAGAGATTGATATAAGGCTAACACACCCTGAGAATGTAGAGAAATCTATGAGTAATTCAGAAAATATCAAATATGAAGGACCTCAGATAGTGGACATCAATCTAGGAACAAAGGAAGAACCTATGATGATTCACTACAACGGTGATTGGAATCTTTTATTGAAGGCAACAACTTTTAAGATATTCTTGGAATATAAGGATGTCTTCGTCTAGACATATAAGGACTTGAAATGAGTACCACCAAAATTTTGTGTCCACAAGATTACACTAATACCTGGAGCTCAACTGATAAGAAAAATACCATATAGAATGAACCCAAAGTATGTTGCATTAGTGAATGCAGAGATAGAAAAGATGTTGGAAGCAATAATTATCTTTAGAGTGAAAAATAGTGAATGGGTTTCACCCATAGTGATCACCTTGAGGAATGAAGTAGACAAGATCAAAATATGCATGGACTTTAGGAGTCTAAATGTTGTAACTATTAAGGATCCTTTCCCCATTCCCTTCACAGATTCTATCTTAGAAGAAATCGTAGGGTATGAGATTTATTAATTTTTGGATGGGTTCTCAAGATACAATAAAATTAGCATAGCCGAGGAGGATAAGATAAATACCACATTCATTGTGGAGAATGAAATTTATGTATACAATCAAATTCCATTCAATCTTTGTAACTCCTTAGCAACATTCCAACATATCATACTGTATATATTTGATCAATTGACAACAAAGAATTTTAAAGCATTTTTGGATGATTGGTCCATTTACAGGAAGATCAAGGAACATATTCCTACCCTTAGTGAATGTATGAGTAGGTGCATAAATGCACAGATATCATTAAATATAGAAAAATGCTTTCTTATGGTATCGTATGGGAAACTGATAGGATACATTGTGTGTAGTGAAGGATTGAATACAGATCCTTATAAGATCCTTGTGATACATGGAAGAACCATTTGATGTGAGTTCATTAAAAACCTTCCTTGTATTGACAAGGTACTATCGAAGGTTTATCAGGAATTATGGACATGTATCGTACCCACTAGATTCTTTAACGAAAAATAATGTTCCTTTCATATGGATAGAAGAGCACCAAGGAGCCTTTGAGGAACTAAAGACTAAGCTTATGTGTAGTTTGATTTTGGTTTTTCCTAATTGGGACAAGGAATTCCATGTGCATGTTGATGATTCAAATTTCGTAATTGGATGTGCTCTAGCACAAGAAGGATAGTTTAGGCTAGATCAGTCTATTTTCTTTGCTAGTCACCTTTGTTAAGGCTAGAGAGGAATTATAGTACAACAGAGAGAGAAGATTTGGGAATGTTATATGTAGTTCATAAGTTTAGGTATTACCTATTGGTGAATCCCTTTGCCTTCTATGTGGATCACCAAGCCTTGTTGTACTTGATAAATAAGTCAGTGATACAAGGACAAGTCAACAGGTGGCTTGTCACCCTTCAAGAGTTCGTATTTTGAGTAGTGGTGATACCTGGTAAGAAGAATGTGATTGTAGACCAGTTTTCTCAGATACGGTTAGGGGAACTCATAGGAACATGAGTTCTTTATGAATTTCCAGATGCACAATTATTTGCCATCAATGTTGTTCTGCCATGGTACAAGTTGGTTGGACAATATCTATCCACAGGAGAGTTACCACAAGAAATGATGACAACCAAGAAGAAAAAAGTAATAATGAAGTCAACACCCTTCCAGATAATAGGAGGATTGTTGTATAAAATGGGAAATGATGGTATCTTACGAAGATATGTGATGGACGAAGAAGACAAAGTGGCGTTGAAATAATCTCACGTAGGCTTAGCAGGAGGACATATGGGACCAGATGCAACTGCTATAAAAGTATTGCTAGTAGGACTATGGTGGCCCAAATTGTATAATGATGCAAAGGAGCATATGAAATCATGTGACACTTGCCAAAGAGCGAGAAATCCAGTAAGGAGGGACTTTATTCCCTTACACCCATCGTAACCACAAGAGTTATTTGAATGATGGGGATTGGACTTTGTAGGACCATTGAAGACATATCGAATATGAAAGTGTAGATACATCATAGTAGAAACAAAATACCTGACAAAATGGGTGGAAGTGAGAGCATTACCTGATAATTTAACAAAGAGTACAGCGAGATTCTTGTACGAATAGGTAATCACAAGGTTTGGTATTCTACTATGGATAACAAGTGATCGAGGAGGACACTTTTTTAATGATATTATCAAGACGTTGACAATGGAGTTCAAGATTTTACACTCATTGTCTAGTTCGTATTATCCCAGAGAGAATGAGTAAGTGAAGGCAATGAATAAAGTCCTAGTATCTAATCTATATAAAACCAGTGGAATAGAGGGAGAAGACTGGGAGGAAAGGCTACCATCCATTTTATGGGTATATAGAACAAATTTTAAACCTACAATGGAACATACACCTTTCCAACTAATGTATGGACAGGAAGTAGTGGTGCCAATCGAATTCTTGATACCAAGTTTGAGAGTTGCGGTAGAGAATCACTTGGGTTATCAATAAAGTTTAGAAGAGTGATTGAAAACACTAATCAAGTTAGACAAAAAAATAGTCATGGCACAATGGGCAATTGAGATAGCTCGGAAAAGATGAAAGGTGTGGCATGAAAAATATTTGAGGAAGTTTGAACTTAGTTCGGGTGACTTAGTTCTAAAGTTTAATGGGAAGAGGGAAATCAAGCTAGGTAAGCTAAATATGTTACTACTTTATCCTTATAAAGTAGTTGAAGTATGGATAATGGAGGAGACAAGTTGTAGAACTTGAATGGGACAGAGGTGCCCAATACTATAAATGGTTGAAAGTTGAAGCCTTACAAATATAGTGTTTGAGGTCCGAGGTGTAGACCAATTGGTTCATCCAAACCCCATAAGGGGGTGGAGGTCCAAGGTTCAAATCTTGGGCCTCGTTAGACTGAATGCTTGTCCCTTTCCTGGTGCTTTTAGCAATGTAAAAGGTTTAAAATGATTGTGGCATGGTGGTTATAGGGGCAGACTGTGTGAAGATCTGTGTGGCGGCTTCCGGGGTGGACAGCGTAGAATACTATGGCGGCCATAAAAATCTGGACAGCCTACCCAAATTCATGGTAGCTACCGATTCCACCATGTAAATTAAAAAAAAAAACAAAGTATAGTTTTTATTCATTGCTTTAGAAGAGATGGAATGACAAAGATGAGCGAAAACACAAGATGAAGCTCAGAATGAGTTAGATCCATCATATGAAGAGTCTGACATAGGTCTCACACACTTATTTGTAGAATGGGAGGAACTATGATCAACCATAGAACAATAGGAGTTGGTACCTCGACCCAGAGAAAGAAGAATATTATGAGTACATGTCAGATTTATTGATGGAACTGAAAGAGTTGAAGAAGAATATGGGGAACAGATTTCTCCAAACAAAAGAGAACATCAAGAGATAGTACTATTACCCAAAAATAGGGGAAGATAGAATGAAGCAACCCTAGTAAATAGAAATAGGAGGTATCCTTAGGTAGAACAGAGAGAACTAACCCAACAAAGGGATAGTCGGAGAAGGATACGACTAACAGTATGATATGAATATAGAGTGGACACATTTGAAATGGAAGTCCCAGAAGAGGAAGGGAATGAGACCATTGATCAGGAATTGGCAGTAATTAATCCATTGGCTTAAATAGGGTTATTACAACAAAGAATTCAGGTCCAGACTCAGTAGTTGCAAGAATAATATCAAATTTTAAGAGGTCATACTGCAATGTTGAGAGAGCAAATCATCTAGGAGTTGGATGGTACGATTCATAGGTTGGAAGAACAAAGGGTATCTAGCCTACAAGAAGATGAAAGAGAACTGGAATAGGTGGAAGGATTAACTTTGAGAAGTGGTGGAGGAAATGAGGGTGCCATCATAATATCACAAGTACCACTAAGTGATACATCTATGACAAACAAATATGTGAAGATACTGTGGAGAGATATTGAAGAAGCAACTACATAACCCAAACCACAAGGCAACATATAGTTGGATTTGATAGACTCCAGTAGCAAAGACATACCTTGGTTCATAATGGTACCTAGTAAAGGAAGTAGAGATGCAGATAATCACTCAGAGAACCCTCAGAACCCTTAAGGTAATCATGATTCTCTAGTAGTTACAATGACACAATAACAAGTGGGAAGAATGCAAGGACTTCAAACCAACCCTGGACTGCAATATTATGTAATAGCCTATTGATAGTTGTGAAAAAAACATAGAGAAGTATGAATATTGGAGAGAAGGATGAATTTGCCAACCGATTGTGTGGAATAGAGAGAAGAGAATCAAACTCATTCAAGTTCTGAGACAAACTTTTTTGACACCTATAGAGAAGTTTTGGCAACATCATCACCACAAAGAAAATTCAAATAAATAATATGGAGACGTCATCTAGCTCATGCAGATCAAAGAATCAGAGCACTATGACAACTATCACCAAGTGCAAGAAGAAGTAGAAGTCCAGTAGCCAACATCGAGTTGGTAGAGATAAATCCTGATATCCAAAATATGGAAAGAAGAAATAGAGAAAGATCCCTAAGACTTCATCCAGGAAGTGGGGAGGAGGCATTCAACTACAAAATGAAAAAATACAAGGTGATGTTATAATTAGAGGAGGAAGATGGTGAGGAATATTCTGACCCCTTAATCCTAGATGGTCGGGAGATACACCCTTTGATGGGGAGCAAAAATTACTCATCCCAAAAAACCCAATTCTCACTAAACAACTTGGAAAAATTTACAATAATGGCAACAGTCTGCCAAATAAACTCCTTTATCCTGGAAGATAGTTTATTTTATTTTTTTTATTACATTACAACATTTCCAACTCTGGAAGAAAAACAACCCAAACAAGTCCAGAATGGCCCTATCCTTTTGCCTTCATGTCTGCAACTTTGTCACAGCAGTTTTCTAACCCCTTGTGCATACCTTTGCTTCCCCTTTTAAAATTTCTAGCGTGACTCTCTGTTTCCCTTTTCTGGCCCTTCATTTCATTTCCCATGCCTCTTCGTTGTCTTGGCTTTCGAAACGTTTATCTTTTTGACTCTTGGTCTTCATCTGCTTTCCTTGCACCTTGGTGCTACGTGCTTGTCCAGTGCTACCACTGTAGACTCTGTTCGCTTGTCAACCAATGATGATTTTTGGTATCCCCATCGCTCGATAATTTCCTCTGTAACGACCCCTGTAACCGCCTGTCTCTTTTGGTCGCCAAAATGCGACATGTCACGATATCGCGACACTTTTTCTTTCTCTCTTTTTCTCCTTGCTTTGGCCCGCAAAAAAACATGTCACGATATTGCGACACTTTTTCTTTCTCTCTCTCTCTTCTCTTTTCATCGCGATAATGCGACATGTCACGATATCGTGACACTTTTTCTCTCCTGTGCCTTCTCTCCCCTTTTGGTCACGAAAATGTGACATGTCGTGATATCACGACACTTTTTCTCTCCTGCGCCTCCTCTCGCCTTTTGGTCATGAAAATGTGACATGTCGCGATATCACAACATTTTTTCTCTCCTACACCTCTCTCGCCTTTTGTTCATGAAAATGTGACATGTCACGATATCATGACACTTTTCTCTCTTGCGCCTTTTCTCGTCCTTTGGTCGTGATAATGCGACATGTCGCGATATCGCGACACTTTTTCTCCTTTGCACCTTCCCTCGTTCTTTGGTCACGAAAATGTGACATGTTGCAATATCGTGACACTTTTTCTCCCTTGCACCTTCTCTCGTCCTTTGGTCGTGAAAATGCGACATGTCACGATATCGCGACACTTTTTCTTCTTGAGCCTTCTCTCGTATTTTGGTCGTGATAATGCGACATGTCGCGATATCACGACACTTTTTCACTCTTGAGCCTTCTCTCGGCTTTTGGTCATGATAATGCGACATGTCATGATATCGCGACACTTTTCTCTCTTGAGCCTTCTCTCGGCTTTTGGTCGCGATAATGCGACATGTCGTGATATCGCGACACTTTTTCTCTCTTGAGCCTTCTCTCGGCTTTTGGTCGCGATAATGCGACATGTCGTGATATCGTGACACTTTTCTCTCTTGAGCCTTCTCTCGGCTTTTGGTCATGAAAATGTGACATGTCGCGATATCGCGACACTTTTTCTTCTTTGCCGACATGTCGTGATATCGTGACACTTTTTCTCCTTGCGGTATTTTTGCTTTCCGTTGGATGCTCCTGCATCAGACAACCGGGGTGGATTGAGAAGTGACCTTCACTTCTATACTGTTCTGTCACCTTCTTTTTCACTGGGACTGTACAAGCTCTCCAAGATTCAATAAAATCTGGGTCTTCAAGGTACAAACCCTTAAGTTCTTCAAACTCCATAACTTCCACTCTCATTATTGTCAGCAAACTCTTTCTATCCATCTCCTTCAATGGATTCAACTTGTGGCGCACTCCACCTTTCATCAGAGAGTAAGTATTCACATGCCCATCATACACCGCACGTCTATCAAATTTCCATGGCCTCCCCAACAACACATGACAAGCATCCATAGGCAAAACATCACACAGGATCTCATCCTGATATCTCCCAATATTGAACTTGACTAAGGACTGTTCACTGACCAATGCCCTATGGTCCTACAACCACGCAATCTGGTATGGATGCGGGTGTCTCCTCCTCTCTAGCTGTAACTTAGTAACCATTTCTTCAGATACCAAGTTATCAGTACTACCATTATCTATAATAACATTACATACCTTACCTGAACATTTGCACCTTGTGCATAATAGGCTCCTCCTCTGGTCTGGTCCTTTCTCCTCATTCAAAAAGGTTCTCCTTGTGACCATAACTTCTCTCTCTACCTCCTCAGAATGTTCTGATTCAGCACCTTCATCTACTATAGCAGCTTTGGCATGACCCTCAGGTCTCCTATTCGTCATTTCTTGGTTTTGAGGACACTCATATGCCCGATGTCCCTCTTCCCCACAATGGAAAAAGGTTCCACGAAATCCTCTTCTTCCATATCTACCTCTTCCTATTTGGTAACCATTTTTCTGATTACGGGATCTGTAATCATTATCTCCCTTCTGATCTTGACTACTGCTAGCTTCTTCTTTCTTTTCATCTCGTCCTCCATCTATTCTTCCACCAGTTCTTTCTCCATGACTTCTTCCTTTCTACTTACCCTCAAACCTTTTGTTCAGCTTCTCTTCAAATTTTAGAGCAAACTAGTAAGCATCCTCAATGGTGCTCATCTTAACCAGACTCAACTCTTCTTGAATACTGGTTCTCAATCCATTGATGTAACGGGCTACCTTCTCCTTGTTAGCCTCAGAATGGCCAGTTCTGATTGAGATATGGTAAAAATCCTCTGTATATTCTTTGATAGATTTGTTTGACTATCTCAAACTCTGCATTTTTCTCAACAGATCCAATTCGTAATATGCAAGAATAAACTGTCTCTTCAACTTCTCTACCATTCGATCCCATCTGGTTATCTTTTCCTTTCCACTTCTATTTCTTTCTAGCTGCACTTCTTTCCACCATATGCTAGCATGGCCTTTCAACTTTGTTTTTGCCAATTTGATCCGATCTAGATCTACAACCTCCTCATACTCAAAATACTCCTCCATATCATTGATCCAATCAATCAAATCCTCTGGATTGAGATTCCTAGAATACGTGGAGATATCAAACTTTGGTTTTTTCTTGATCCGAGATATGGCCTTAACTAATCAAGCTTCTGTATGATCCATTGCTTCTTCTTCTTCTGATGGATTATCAACCTCCCAAGATTCATCTTCACTATGGTCTTCTCTCCTTGACTCAACCCCTCTTCGCAACTCCTATTGCAGGGCTTGCACTTGCCTCTGCAAAGCTCTAAAATCTTCTTTAGGTACCACATTTCTCCCACCACCATGGTTTCTTCGTGGAGGCATTCTTCCTTGCTCTCTTCTCACAACTCTTCCATAGATCCTGGTGTAAACTGCCTCACTTTCGATGATCTGCTCACACACTCAGGAACTTCCGCTCTTCCACATATCTTGGTGCAAACTGCCTCACTTTCAGTGATCTGTTCACACACTCAAGAACTTCCGCTCTTCCACAGATCCTGGTGCAAACTGCCTCACTTTCGGTGATCTGCTCACACACTCAGGAACTCCCGCTCTGATACCACTTGATGGGGAGCCAAAATTGCTCATCCCAAAAAACCAATTCTCATTAAACAACTTGGAAAAATTTACAATAATGGCAGCAGTCTGCCAAATAAACTCCTTTATCCCGAAAGATAGTTTTTTTTTTTTTTTATTACATTACAGCATTTCCAACTCTGGAAGAAAAATAGCCCAAACAGGTCCAGAATGGCTCTCTCCTTTTGCCTTCACATCTGTAACTCTGTCGTAGTAGTTTTATGACCCCTTGTGCATACCTTTGCTTCCCCTTTTAAAATCTCTGGCATGACTCTCCATTTCCATTTTTTGGCCCTTCGTTTCATTTCCCGTGCCTCTTCGTTGTCTTGGCTTTCAAAACGTTTATCTTTCCGACTCTTGGTCTTCATCTGCTTTCCTTGCACCTTGGTGCCACGTGCTTGTCCAGTGCTACCACTGTAGACTCTATCCGCCTGTCAACCAATGATGACGTTCGGTATCCCCACCGCTCGATAATTTCCTCTGTAACGACCCCTATAACCGCCTGCCCTTTTGTCTCTTTTGGTCGCGAAAATGTGACATGTCGCGATATCGTGACACTTTTTCTTTCTCTTTTTCTCCTTGCTTTGGCCCACGAAAATACAACATGTCGCGATATCGCGACACTTTTTCTTTCTCTCTCTTTCTCTTCTCTTTTCGTCGCGATAATGCGACATGTCGTGATATCATGACACTTTTTCTCTCCTGCGCCTTCTCTCCCCTTTTGGTCGTGAAAATGTGACATGTCACGATATTGTGACACTTTTTCTCTCCTGCGCCTCCTCTCACCTTTTGGTCGCAAAAATGCGACATGTCGCGATATCTCGACACTTTTTCTCTCCTGCGCCTCTCTCGCCTTTTGGTCGCAAAAATGTGACATGTCACAATATCGTGACACTTTTCTCTCTTGCGCATTTTCTCATCCTTTGGTCGTGATAATGCGACATGTCGTGATATCACGACACTTTTTCTCCTTTGCACCTTCCCTCGTTCTTTGGTCACGAAAATGCAACATGTCGCGATATCACGACACTTTTTCTCCCTTGCGCCTTCTCTCATCCTTTGGTCGTGAAAATGCGACATGTCGTGATATCGCGACATTTTTTCTTCTTGAGCCTTCACTCGTATTTTGGTCATGATAATGTGACATGTCATGATATCGCGACAATTTTTCACTCTTGAGACTTCTCTCGGCTTTTGGTCATGATAATGCGACATGTCGCGATATTGCGACACTTTTCTCTCTTGAGCCTTCTCTCGGCTTTTGGTCACGATAATGCGACATGTCGTGATATCACGACACTTTTTCTCTCTTGAGCCTTCTCTCGGCTTTTGGTCACGATAATGCGACATGTCGCGATATCGCGACACTTTTCTCTCTTGAGCCTTCTCTCGGCTTTTGGTCATGAAAATGCGACATGTCGCGATATCGTGACACTTTTTCTTCTTTGCCGACATGTCGCGATATCACGACACTTTTTCTCCTTGCGGTATTTTTGCTTTCCGTTGGATGCTCCTGCATCACCCTTAGCTTATATGAATTGGATAAGAAATTTGCAAGGATTACCAGGAGTGAGGGGAATCCTACCAAATCCCACAAGACAACATACATGGGGACAACCATCTCAATGAGGGATGGGTGGTAGAGGATTACTCTAGAGAAGGGAGGAATCACCATTCACACAAAGAAACCCAATACCAAGAGGAATAGGATGGGGGAGACACTCACGTGGAAGAGGCCCTACTGGTAGGGGAAGAGTACAATTTGCAAATGAAAGAAACCAAGGATAAATAAGAATCTAATCACCAAGTCTGGATCTTGAATTAATCTGATGGGATAGATGGATAAGTCACTTGAATGATAGTAGAGTGGTAATGACACTGCTACTAAGGGATCAATCACCTGTACAACAAATGGAAAGGACACCAGGTGAATATACTCCAACTTGCAATTGTACAATTCCAAATTGTACACATGGAAGAGGAAGGTCAGAGAATTTGGTAACATCACAAGTGGAGAGGAATCATCTTGGGAAACAAATACCGATAGGTGATACAACCACTTCGAATGTTGTAGTTGAATCTCCAAGATTATAATTTTATGGGATCGTACAAGTGAATGTCACTGTACGATTGCTAAGAAGGTAAGTATAAATAGATTAGGATTGAAAAAAAAAATGAAAAAAAAAGTGTGTGCCTTAATTGTGAAAATCCCTCGGGACGCAATTAAGAAGGAAGTTGAAAACCGGAAATGGTGGCCTCTTCAGAGAGAGAAATTTTGAAAACTTCTCTAAGTATAAGGATCATACAAAAAAAAATTGAGGATGAAATCATACAAATTATCATACAAGAAAAATCGACATAAGGACATGGGAAATTGTAAAAAATGACATGTATGATTTGGATCGTACAATGTACAATTTCAAGCATGTTGTACTATCTCCAACTACCCAATTAATGCGGCATGCATGGGAGAAAGCAACGGTTGGAGGAAAAAGCGGGGGAAAAAGATGAAATTTCAAAAAATTGCTGAGTTGTCAATAATCCATGCAAGATGGAGGGAAAATGTGCAAAGTGGCACAATTTAGGGTTTAGTTAGGGTTTTTTGAAATGCTTTAAATAGAAGGTAGGACTTGCAATTTCATTAAATCGTACAAGTGAGAATTTGATTTTTTTAGGAGGATGAAGGTGGAAAGAATGCAATTGAATGGAAAATACTATATGGGTAGCCAATTTCATCAACAATCTGGATTTAGATGGACCCATTTTAATTAGCACCAAGGAGTACTTTTCATTTTTAGATAAATTAACCTGGAGAAGGAACGAAGAAGAGAAATTAGGGTTTTACTCCATCAAAGAGAAAAATTCAAAGTTTGACAAGAAATACAAAGAATAGACAACAGAAAAAATCTAGGTACAAACCCAAAGATGAAAAATGACAGGTTATGATTCAGGGAAGTGAGAAATTGAAGTTGGGCGATGGAAATTGCAAGGAAAGTGGAGAGTTAAACCCTAGAAACAAAATAATCGGATAAAAAGAAAGTTGGAAAAAGAAGATAAGGGAAAAATAAATCCATACAAGCCATCAAAGTACAACCAAAAATTTTTCAAAGAGAAATAAATTGCACCAAAGGTGAAGGAGTTGGAAAATTGCTCTTGAAAAATACTGGAAAGGAGGAACGGGGTAATCCAAAAATTAGGTTGGTGATAGATTCGACAAAGGAGACCAAAATTTTGAATTTTTCACAATCTAGGGTTGGAAAAATTGTATTGTACGATTTCGAGGAAAGAATGTACAATTTCAAAGAAAATTAGCATAGTTTTTTGTAGTTTTCAACCTATTTCGAGTAGTTTTTAGCAAATCATACAGAATCATACATAAGCATATGGATTCCAAAGGAGAAGGTAGTCAAAAAATAACATTGTATGAATTACTATTTTACTGTATGATTTTAGGTTGTAAATATACAATTTGGTGGAGATAGGACAGTTTGAAGATTGATGGGCTGGAAATCAAACTATGGGGAAAAAATAGTGTACAATCTAGAAGTGGTTGGCGAAGGTAAAACCATACAAGGGTACAAAGGACCATACATTGTATGATTTTACAGTAATTCATATGATTTAGATACACTTTCGATTGCAAAAATGGTGAATGAGTGGAGGGTAAGTTAATCAATGAGATGGTAGAGGAATGATTTCAACAGAAGAGTTTGGACATTGGCTAATGTGGATTGTAGCCAATAGGGTGGAGAGATATCTAGGTCCATTGCATGAGAGAGAAGCATACCCACAATATCACCAAGGAAAATAGTCTCAGTACCATGATTGGTGTCGTAATCGTCCTTGGATGAGAGGAGGATATAGGATATGGAGAGGGTAGAAACATTAGCGGGATAACCTGAGAAGAATACCACCAAGGTATATAGAGGAGAGAATGACACATGAAAGAACCTCAAGAAAGGAGATGAGGAGTGAAATTTACCTACCAAATTAGGAGGAGCATTTGAGTAGTGGATAGGAAGAGGGATAGGTGGAGGTCATCAATATCACATTTGTACAGCATGGGACAGATACCTGTAGGAAGTGGTGGAGTGATGAAAGAAATAAGAATCATCCTTGGAGGAAGATGTTCGAGGATGCTCATGTAGCAGTAATTGCATAAGTTCCACCCTTTCACAAATCCTTCTTCCATAGCTATCTATTGCATATAGTTCAGGTGTATAACCCTACAACCTAAATTGCCTATGTCAATATGGGCAAGAGGTTAGTGAAAGTGGATATTTTGGCAGAGGAATTTCAGAAGTCATTTGGATTGTTGGAAGATGGTATGGAGGTAGTAAATATATTGGTATATCAAATAGAGGCATACCACCTCATAACTATGCTTACCACTATCACTTCACTGACTGAGGCAAAGATCTCAGGAGCAGGAACACGTGGAATCAAATAGAGCTAGTTGAAAGGAGAACATTGGCTATGTGCAATGAATCCATTCATAGCTTGACTAATAGGAGATATAAGGGCCATAGAAATACCAATGTGGATGGCACAGTATGCAGAAGGTATCACCAAAGGAATTCGGTATGATTGGGGTACCTTTCTAGAAAGGAAAATGCACGAGGCACTAACAAAGAGGATGAAGAAATTTAGAATGACCTTCCATGCTATTGGATTGTTATTAAATGTGGTCATAGAAGTGGAAATCCAATTTCTAGGTTTAACGCCACCTCAAGAAATTGGGCAGGACAATCGATGATATTGATATGGGTTAAGTCAGTGCCAATACCAAAAGTGAATTCAAAGAGATATCGAACAAGGAGCGAACAACAGACCCGTATAACTCAATAGAATACTACTCCGAAGGAAGATGCTGATGTACACCATCAAATAAAAATGCCTAGATGGTTTGAACCAGAGCTATAATAGCAAGCACCTAGGCAATGATAGCAGGAGTAGTTTTCTATTCAAGAAAGGGAGAGGAGGCAAGGAAGCCCAATTCAGATAATGACAAGGAGACAGCGTGAAAGAATGACTACCAAAATAGTTCTAGAAGTACGAGAAGATCCTACACTAAGGGCACACAAGCAAGAAAAATAATAGTCAGACTCAGAAGAGATGGAACTAGATGAGTTGTGTTGGGTAGAGGCAGAAAAAATAGTGACATCTCCACAAATATTTCAAGAATTTGAGCAGATGGATGCTTCCAAAATTTTTAAAGGATTTGAGGTAGGGCAAGAAGGAATAGCCACTACTTGGGAGGAATAGCCCAAGAATAATTCTTGTTACAAGTTTGTGATAGGAAGCTCAAGTAAGAGAGATGCACCGTAGAATATGGAGGCATCATATAATAAAGAATAACTTGTTGTTTAACAGGTTACATGAATGAATACCTAGTAGGATCAGTAGGAAGAAGTGATGGAAGAACAAGTGGTCAAGACAGAACAATAAATGGCCCAGGAAAATAAAGAAGAGAAACATGTGGGCTCTACTAAACCATAAAAGGTCGAGGAACAAGTTGAGCAACAACAATCTCAAGAGGAGATTGTGAATATTGAAGATAGTGAGGAGGAGAAAATTGTAAAACAATCTCCACATCGATAAAATATAGATACGGTGAATGCACTTTAGGAGATTGGAGGAATCTCTAGCCACAATATGAAGGAAGAAGATGTACATACTCCTACAAAGGAAGAACAGTGTGGTATGCAATCTAGTTATCTTATGTAAGTACCTCAGTTCGGTAGAATTGCAACTAAGGAGGAGGCACGTGGAAAAGAGGATAAGGTGGAACACTTCTTTTCTCAGTTGGGCCATGTGATTAATAGTGCTAGATTGGAATTTTGTATTGTCCACATGGGTGAATTGAAGTTGTGGGAAGAAAAAGTGTCCCTCGAGATGGAAAAGATAACAGAGTGGGTGAGTAGTGCAGAGCGTACAAGAAGAATTGCAGATATTCACACACAAAATCCATGGAAGTTGCCCATGGAAGAGGTAATAATAATTTTGGGAAGATAGGACATTCCTGAAGGGGTGGTAATAAATTATAGGAGAGATCTAAGGATGTACTTGGATAGAGCCAGTCACCCGACCTGCCTCGTAAATATGACAAAGTTGGAATATAAGAGGGTTGCTACTAGAGTGGCTATAACCTAAATAAGTTTAACTTCATAACACACTCAAAATAGTGATTGAGCATAGAATAGGAAAAAATATACCAGCTCAAGGAGGCTTAAGAAGGAGTACATTGTAGCCACTCAAAAGGAATTGGTCGTAATGGAAACAGAAAAGTAGGACTACAGTGGAAGAGAAAATAAATAAACTAGAGGGAGATTTGTCAAGCATCAGAACTGAGTCTGAAGCTAGAATTAATATTATTTAAGAGGAAAAGCGACAGATCTCATAGATGGTAGAGGACATGATTAAGGATTTGGAGGCACAACTCAAATCCAAAGAAGAATAGATGACAACTCAGTTGGCTACGAAAAGTGAGAAAATGGTAAACCAAACCAAGCATATGGAAGAGCTGACAAAGGATAATAAGAGATTGAATGATATGGTCCTAGAAAAGCAAGCTTAGTTGAAAATCAAGGAAGATAGTGTTCGATCTATGGAGGCTGATATTAGTCATCACCTGAAGACTATTACTAAAAAGAATGAAAACATTAGGTAGAAGCTCGAGTAGAGTCTCACTGGTAGGAGAAGTTGAAGAAGAGTACCTCAAACCATGAAAAGTAGATGATGGCATTCCTGAAGACTACTGAGGAAAAGACTAACTTCCACGAAGCAAAAGCAGTAGAGATGGGAAGCTATGCAGCCAAGTTGAAGAATAAATGAGAAATGTATAAGTCACAAGTTAAGGACTTAGAGGTTGTAGTGGTAGAATACAAAGTACAGTAGAAGAAGTAGAATGAGTCAGTGAGGACATTGACAAAAGTAAAGGGGAGGGTAAATGTAGGCAGCAAATCCACCTCCTAGAAGAAGTGATGAAAAGGGATTTTCTCAATTTTGATAGTTTTTGCATAAGTGACAGTTTGTACAAGTTTTGTAAACCATATAGGCAAGGACAAACCATAAAAATGGATGAAAAAACTGTACAAGGTAGCAGCAAATCATACAGGGTGCACCAAAATTCATCCAAATGCATGGGAAATGTAATTTCATAGTGAAATGGTGCATAGATTTGCTAACTAAGGTGTTAAACTTAGTAAAAGGTCAAATTAATGAATTTAGTTATACATGGGTAGTTGTAAGTAATTAATTATCTCAAGAACCACTTTGGAATGGCCTGGACAATGTTATATAAGGCCCCATTTTCAAATTTATAGGTCTGGTTGCTAAGAGGTAGAATAGAGTATTGTTGGTTGTAATAGTTGATTACTCTGAGTTATTGCAAGTATATTGATATATTTTCCACACTGTAATTGAATCCATGATACATAAATGAGCATAATTATATTTTTGGACTACTGTGTATGATCTTGATAGTTATGAATGGTGATTTATGGATGAATCTTGATACATGTGTTTTCTATTGAATGTTATAGGCTAGTTTTATGCATTGTTGCAACCTTTTGGAAAAATTCAACACTGGTAAATCCTGAGGAATGATATAGAAGTATGGAAACATCAAGAAATATGTATTGAACGTCACTGTATGATTTTTGGACATAATCATGCACATGGAATCTCTCAACCACCCTACTAAAATGCTTGGTATGTTGTGGAGATTGCGTTAATTGGCATATCAAACTCTCACAAAAACTTTAGGAGAGAGATTTGGGTATTAGAGTATCTATAATAGGATTATATTGTATCATGGATACATACAAATCATACATATTCGTTCGTACAAATCGTACAAAATAAACTACCTGATTTGGTAAAACAAGTGATTTAGAGAAACTTACCCGATTTGGTAGTTTTGGTGATTCGACTTGATCGATTATAAAACGGTGTACGACAGCCTCCAAAACTAAATCTGTCCATTTTTTTGAGTGTAAAATCATACAATATATGATACTGTATGATTTGAGATCATATAGTGTACGCATTTGATGTTCGTACAATGTGATCATTGGTTGTGCAAGGGTAGTTTAGGGTCTTATGGCTGTACAATTTGATGACTAAGTTGGTAGTAGCATATTGATCATACTCAGCTTTGGAATATACCTCCCCAATGGGAATACTCCATCCCTATTCTACACATAATTTTAGGTCGACCTTGGATCAATGCAATGCGAGTGGTACCCTCTACATCATCATTGTGTTAAGTTTGAATTTAAAAATCAATTAGTTACTATACATGGTGATCCCAGACCATTTGACATGTGTGCCATGGAAGAACCAATAGGAGTTCCATTTTGTCCTACTATGTCATCAGCACATCCTAATCCACCTTCATCATCAACACCTTCATCATCTAAAACTACACCATCTAAATATACAACTAAAGAAGATAGTCCCTCTACTTCATATCCTACTTTGGATGAAGTATTGCCAAATTTATCTTTGATACTCACAACTTTAGAACAAAATAATAATTTTTCTACTCAAGATTCCCTAGTGTTAGCCAAGTTACCACCATCTCCCCAAACTATGGGCTTGCCATGAAAGTTGTGAAGTATCTATCATGTTGGTAGTTGTGTCTTTGTCTACGCAGGGTATGATTATGGCAAAATTAATATTGGGAGTGTCACAATTGATCAAAATGGTTTTGCTAAATCTTACTTTGCTAATGGATATATAAAATCAAAATAAATGATGTGTAACATGGGTTACAGAGGTAAAGGTTTAGGACCTCTTGAAAATGGAATAGAAGAGCCTTTAGAAGTTAAAGAATGACCTACCCGATGTGGTATTGGTTAAATTCCTACAAAAACCCAACCATTCCCATTTGAGGATGATGACCACCTTATAACATATCAAGAATATTTAGCACAAAAAGAAATTTTTAAACCAAGTAAAAGGATATAGTCTTGTAATATGTTATCAATAGCATACCCAAACATGATTGTTGAACCAAATGAATATTTAGACTGAGATACATTTCATGATATTTCTCTTGATGAAGTTTTAAATAATAAATTCTTCTTCAATGGGTCTATACCATCTATAGCCCATGTAGAAGCAACTACTCCTCAATAAGAGTTAGAAAAATTAACCTTAGAGGAATTACAAGAAATGGGGGTGTCACCAACACCACCCAACTTTGAAAGAGAATCAAATATTGTGGTAGAAAATGTTTTACAAGTTAACATTGGGACAAAGGAAAACCCTCGCATGGTCAAAATTGGAGCAGAATTAAGTGAAGAAAGATATAAAGAATATATAGCATTTCTCATAGAGTATGTTGATTTTTTTGCTTGGATATATGCAGATATGCTAGACCTAGATCCTTCTGTGGTCATGCACCATCTAGTGGTGTGCCCTGATGCTAAACCTGTAAAGCAAAAAATTAGGAAAATGCATCCCAAAGTAGCATTGCTAGTTAAAAATGAGTTAGAAAAACTTTTGAATGTAATTTTTATCCAAGCTATTGATTATGTTGAGTGGATATCAAATGTTGTTCTAGTAGCCAAAAAAGAAGCTACTAAAGTTAGGGTTTGTACTGATTTTAGAGACATTAATGATGCATGCCCTAAGGATGATTTCCCTCTCCCTAATATGGATAAAATAATAGATTTTATAGCTAGGAGTGGGATTTTATCCATCATGGATGGTTTTTTAGGATACAACCAAATTAGAATAACTCCTGAAGACCAACCCAAAATAGCTTTTATTACACATTGGGGTACCTTTTGTTGGAAAGTAATGCCTTTTGGTTTAAATAATGCAAGAGCAACATATCAAAGAGCTATGACATACATCTTCTATGATATGATGTATGATATCCTACATTATTACATAGATTATATTATAGCTCGTTCAGCTAAAGAGGAAGAGCATAGCAATGATTTAAGAAAAGTGTTTGATAGATTAAGAGAATATTTGATTTGCTTAAATCCTGACAAATATATATTTGGAGTTAAATTAGAAATTTTTTTAAGGGTTATTGTTTCTATGCATGGTATAGAAATAGATCCTCTCAAAATTAAAGCTATCCTTGATATGCCACCACCTAAAAGCATATCATAATTAATAAGTTTACAAGGTAAATTATGTTGAACACAAGCTTATACTGAGAGGGGGGGTGAATAGTATAAGACCTATTTTTACTTTTCCTTTATACTTCAAAACAGTAAAGCAATAAATCCAAAGCAAAATCAAAACGATGCACAATATCATCCACAAAGAGACACCAATTTTAACGTACCCAGAAATCCTAGGCTACGTCCATAAAAATTTTCTCTAAAAGTTATCTCAAGGTTCTTTGGGAATCCTTCCCAATTACAATGTTTATGGGCACCAACCCAAAGGAGACACCAATCCCCTAATCTCAAGTTCATGGGCACCGACCCACAGGAGACACCAATCCCCTAGCTCAAGTTCATGGGCGTCGACCCACAGGAGACACCAATCCCCTAGCTCAGCTCTGGCTGGTGATCCTCTAGAAGACCTTTGCCTCTGCTGCCCTTAGCAAATGAAACTCTATCCACATATGACACCTGTCTTCCCTGCTCTGGCTGGAGACCTCTATCCTCAACTCTTTCACCTCAAAGCTAGTCCTTGAATTTGCATTAAATACAATCCTTCGGTCTAGCACAAATGTCCTCGGGTTCTACTTATAGAATCAATGCACCTCTGTCCTCAAGTTCTCTCGATAGAACTATCAACCTCGCCTTCACAAGTCCTCTCGCTAAGACCTGTCCAAACCTGCTCACAAGTTCCCAATGGAACCTATCCAAAACCTGCTCACAAGTTCCCAATGGAACCTATCCAAAACCTACTCTCAAGATTATCAAGAACACTTGCTTGGCATGAACCCACAAAGAGAATGGTTAGAGACCCAATGTGATTCATCCACCTCATAGAAGCATAAATAGAATTGTTAGAGACTCAATATGTTCTATACTTAACTTCAAATCTCAAAAGAATAAGATAGATGTAGTATGCTTTTCTCAAGAACATGAAATACAACCCAACAATTGCCAACCATGCAATAACTCATATAACAATGATACTCATGTTCTTTCCAACAATCAATATCTTTTCTCAACCAATTAGGGCTTCAACAACAATGCTTAAAGACAAGGTTTAACCAACATCATTCAACTCAACATTAACCTTGAAGCATTCAACCAATCATCACAAGAAAAGGAAACAAGTAGAAATCCTTTTCCCTCCAAAGATATTTGAACAAAACAGCCACCAACACAATATCACCAAATGCATAGAATAACTTATTCAAATCAACTCAATGGAGTAAGCCCAATATCATGTATTAAGTAAAGCATTAACTTGATTGAGACAACCACTATGGAAGCACTCATCCATCAAAATCAAAATAGCCAACTAATGGTTTCACCAACTCAAAGCAAGTAGCAAGACTCACAATCCTAAACCCTAGTGCACAATGCTTCCACTACCTCAAACCAGAATTATGCATTCACCAAAACTCTCATCAATGATAACAATGCATAAGTAGTCTTCAACAAACCACAAACTAGAACTTACACTCAACCAAAGGAAACCTTTTTGAAAACCTTTTCACTCCAATCTTATTTCAGGAATAACATACACCAATCATACTCATGAGAAGAATGTGCCCATACCTTATTGAAGTGAAAGAACCCCTTTGGAAATCTGCCACTATTACAACATTCTTTTGTCAATCTTCACAAGGATTAGTAGATCACAAGATAATCAATGTTATTCCATCTTTCAATAATCATCACCAAACCTTTTAATTGCACAACTCCCTTATTTCTCCTAAAACAACTTGTACCATAAAACAAAATGAATCAATCATTGCATAACCTTATAACTCCCAAAATACCTTAAACAAATTTAATTAACAAACTTTACCTTGTCTTTTCTACTCCCTGTCACAAATCGACAGTGATTGTAATTTCAGCACAATGCACCATGGGTCGCTCATCTAACTCCGTCGCTTAGTCTCAACTCATTGTCACAAATGGTAATTTTTGCTTGTTTGATAGCTCCGCGTGCTTTTCAACACCATCAAATTATCAATCGAAACCTTTTCTTTTCAAAAGGTGTACCCGAAGGATTTGACCTGCAGAACTACCATTTTGCAGAACACTCAAATCAACTAACACATATCTTCTCCACGTCGTCAGATGAGATTGAAGGAGGCATATAATATTTTTCTTATTCTATTTAAAACTTCTGAACAGGCCCAAACGTTTCTCGTTGCCACCTCACAGAATCACTTGCTCATCGATCGCTTTGACAATCTGTCTCATCCAGGCACGATCTTCAAAATCAAAATAATAATAAAAACTTATCCCTTCTATTATTTTTGCATTCGCTGAATTAAACTTCGTTTCCTTTGACCTTGTGGTCAAGAAGATACAAATCACAACCTAGATCGAAACCTATGCTTTGTTGCCGAAAACCTTGTGCTCTACATAGTCTTTAGAGAAGTCTCACCATCGCCTTGTGTTTCGTTCTCAAAGGAGGATTTATTTTTATTCACAGAGATATTCTTATCATCACAAATACAGCGTGGCTATGTTTTTGACTTGTACAGGATTCCTCCTTTGCTAGCATAAGTTCTGCCTCCTCCACAGGGTGTGCACATAAAGGATATTAGAATCACTTCTTTCACAAAGATATCCCTTCGATGCTACAAGTTTCACTAAAATAATTATATTAATAATGTCGCACACACATTAACACAACTTTGCTGCTGCCAAAACACCACATCTCCCATTGATGCTATATCAAATAGCGCTCATACCCTTTGGAATAAATCATCATAAACTTGTTGTTTTTGAATGAAGGCAAGGCAGGTATTTATAGTGCATTGCATGCACTTTGCGACGTCGACCAAAGAGAGAGGAAATTAGACCTAAATATTGCCGCCATAAAGTTTATAGGGGTTAATAAACCTTTTAATTATTATTTAAAAAATAATAATTATTTATTAAAAATAATTAATTAAAACCTTTAGAAGGTTTTTAATTAAATTATTATTTAATAAATATTTCCACTTAAACTTTTAGATTGCCATCATGGAACCTTCAAGATCTAAGAGCATCCATCAAAACCAGCTTTGGCACAAACTCTTTGACATCAATGACAACAACTATACTTGAGCAAAGGCAAAGTACTCAAGGTACCCAAAATTGCCAACAATCTCCCCCTTTGTCATTGATGGCAAACCTTTACTAAAAACACATCTTCAAGAGCCAAAACTGAAACCCACAACTGAGAATCTACCTTTGAAGTTTTGCTCCCCCTGACTTGAAGCTTTCCTCTTCACTTGAAGCTCTCCCCCTTACTCATATCTCTCCCCCTTTGTCGTCAATGGCAAAGGGCCATCTTTGGGGTTCAAAACTAAGAATGAGCCTCTTATCTTAGTTCCTCCCCCACCTCCTATTGAGGTGATTAATTCTGGGGTGGGAGTAAAACTCCCATTAGGCACTGATCATCATCAGCGTCTATAACTTCCTTGCTGGGCCTTCTCTTGAACTCTCTCGTCCATATTCCTCGTTCCTGTCATTGTTCTGATCCTTGGACCTGATCATGCCAATGTTCCTATTCCTGTATTCTAGAATTTTAGCTTTACACTGTCTAGCTATGTGACCTTCATTGTTGCACTTGTAACAAGTAACAATGTTATTTCTTTGAGGCATACCTGTTCTTTGAATCCACTTGTTCTGACTAAACCTGTTCCTATTGTTTGCCTTGCAATGAACTGCATTGTGCCAAAACTGATTGCAAGAGTAGCAATACCCATAAAATAAATCACCACTTCTAAAACTATTATTTACCTTCTTCACCTGAGCCATGCAATGTACAGCCATGTGACCAAACCTGTGACAAGCAAAACATCTGCCTTAAAACTTTCCTTTATTTGACTTCTCAGGTCCTGAAAACTTCTCCTTATTTTCATTCTGAATTATGTTTTCCGTTTCTATGCATCTATCATTTAAGGACTCATGATCTGAAATACTTTTCCCATCAAAAATTTCTTCCTTTTGGAGTCTCTTACTAGACTCTCCAATTTGTTCCTTGTGAGGCTTAACAAAACCGATGCCTGTTTTGTCTGTTGTATTTCTTTGACCATTGATGAGAGACTTAACCCTTTTGGAACTATCTTGAAACCTGTACAACTTATCCTTGTATTCTTTAGTTTCCTCTTTCAAAGAAGCCATTTTCTGATCTAATTCACTATACTCAAGCACCTTAGATTCTAACTCATTCTTGAGTTCTTGTGCCTTAGCCATAGATACGTTAAGACTTTCTATAAGTTTATCTCTCTCCATGCAACATTCATCTAACTTATCCTTGAGTCTAGCATTATTCTTTCTTTCCTTTTTCAAGACACTAAGAGCATTAGTAAGTTCACATTCAAGATCCTCTATTTGATTGCACTTTGAATTATCAAAGCCTTTTTCAGATTTCTTTTCACTAGAGGTGCTATTTTCAAAAACCATACATTCATCTTCCTTATCACTTTTTGAAGCATCCTCATACATGCTAGCAAAAAAATCATTATTTTTGCAATTATTCTCAAGGTGCCAACACTTTCCATATCTAAGACATTTCGGTTCTTCCTCCTTTTATGATATGAACAAAATCTGTTTCATTGACAAGTTGGCGGATAAAACATGATCTTTTCTTAAATTACTTAAGAAAAAAATTCCATTCCAATGGGATAAGGAATTTCAAGAAGCTTTTGATAATCTTAAATAGTATCTTCTTACTCCTCAAGTGCTTGTTCCTCCTAGACCTGATTGTCCATTTATTTTATATATCTCTGCTTCGAAACTTGCACTTGGAGCTATGTTGGCTCAAATTGATGATGAAAAGAAAGAACAAGCCACATATTATATAAGTAGAACATTAATAGGTTATGAAACCCGCTATACTCCATTAGAAAAACTTTTTTTGGCAGTTGTGTTTTCTATGCAAAAGTTACGTCATTATATGCTTAGTCAGAAAATATTTATTATTGCTAAGTCTGATCCATTAAGGCACTTGATGAGTAGACCTTACTTGTCAGGGTGCATAGATAAGTGGGTTCTTGCTCTAAGTGAATTTGACCTTACATTTATCAGCCAAAAATCTATTAAATGCCAAGTTATAGTTGATAAGTTAGTTGTTGCACCTTTAGAGTCTACTCACCCTATAACTATAGAATTTGCTGATGAGTGCCTTAAATTTTTTCTGAGTCATGGTCTTTGTATTTTGATGGATATAGATTCATGAGTGGTGTAGGTGTTAGTATTATATTAATATCTCCACAAAAAACCTTATTCCTCTATCTTTCAAATTACAATTTTCTTGTCCTAATAATACTATAGAGTATAAGGCTCTAATCCTTGGGTTACGAGCCACTTTAGCCTTAAAAATTAAGATATTATTAGTTTTTGGAGATTCTCAACTTGTGATAAATCAAATCAATAAATTTTATTAGACACGAGATGAGAAGATCCACCATTATAAGAAGTATGTTCTTAATATTTTTTCATTATTTTAGAAAGTAACTTTAGAAGCCATCCCTCACACTAGCAACCATGCCATTGATGCCATGTATGAAACTGCTTCTTTGTTACCTTTGGAGTTGGATGGTGAGTATGCTACTATCATTATCTTCCAACTCCAAGAACCTACTTCCTCTAAGTCATATCTAGAACCATTAGATGTATTTATGATTAATGAAACAACCCCAGAACCTTGGCATATAGATGTCTTTAATTTTCTCCAAAATGGAACCTTCCCAGAAGGATTAGATAGAAACCAACGTAGGTTATTATGTAAGTGAGTTGTTTGCTTTGTAATTTTTGGTAATAACCTATATAAAAGGTCCTTTGAAGGTATCCTATTAAGATGTATTAATCTAGAAGAGGCTATGAAAGCGTTAAGTGAAGCCCATGATGGATCCTGTGGAGGACACTTTAGTGGAAGTACCATTGCTAACAAATTCCTTTGAATGGGGTATTTTTGGCCTTCCATGGAAAAGGATGCTAATTATTATGTGCGTCATTGTGATAAGTTTCAAAGACATGCAGACCTTGTTCACTCTCCTGCTCAAGAACTTTAAGAAATTTCATCTCCTTGGCCCTTCTCTAAATGGGATTTAGATATTATTAGGAAAATTAGTCATATTTCCTCTGATGGTCATAAATTTATAATAACAACAACATAATATTTTACAAAGTGGGTGGAAGCTATGCCATTAGTTTCTTGCATAGGAGTCCCAGTTTCAAAGTTTATCTTTAATCAAATCATATGTAGATTTGGAATTCCATCAACTCTCAACTCAGATAATGGAACATGTTTTACGAACAAATATTTTAAAAAATTATGTCAAAAATATAAAATTCAACATCGATGGTCTACTCCATATTATCCACAAGGAAATGGCCAGGCTAAATCTTCAAATAAAACATTAATCAAAATCCTAAAAATATTGGTCAATAAATCAGGCCGTGACTGGCACATGCAATTATATCCTGTCTTATGGGCTTATCGAACTAGTGTTTGTACTCATACAAGTGCCTCACATTTTATCTTGGTTTATGGTGCTGAAGTAATTTTTCCATTTGAGTTAGAACTTCCTTCTCTAGCTCTCTTACTTCAGGAAGCTGAAGGAGGGGATGAATATTATGCTGGCAGACTAAGTCAGTTATAACTTCTAGATGAAAAGTGTATTCATGCCCTAGAGCATCTTTGCTCTTACCAAGATAAAATCAAAAGGTCATATGCCAAGAAATTCCATAGTCGATCTTTTGAAATTGGTGATTTAGTACTCAAAGAAAATAAAAAAATACAAATGCTAGAAAATATTTAAAAGGTAAATTTCAATCTAATTGGCTTGGACCATTTGTCATCATTGCTAAATTTGGATCAGGTGCATATCGCTTGGACACCTTAGAAATAAAATAACTTAAGGAGCCAATGAATATTATGCATATCAAAATATATTATACATAAAATAAAAAAATTCCATTTCTGTACATACTTGTAAATAAATTCTTCATCATTTAGTTTGCAACCCTCATATTATCAAAATACCAAAAAACAAAAATCAAGAAAACATAAAAATTTCCAAAAATATTTCAAGTTGTTAAATCTTAGTTTTTGCATTAGTGTGTGTTTTTTTCCAAAATTCAAGTTATATTTTATCGTATTTCAGATAAAATTCAAAAGTTATCTTGAACCATTCACCTAATTTACATCTTTAATAATAATTTTAATTTCATCACTTTGATTATAAATCTTTCTTGTATTGAAAAGCACTATTATTTCATTAAATAAATTTTGAGTTTTAGGAAATGATCTTGCTACTTCTTGAACCAAAAACACATTCTCACATCTTAAATATCATTTGTTACAAAATTTGAAAGGATACTACATAGTAGTTTATTTCCTTAAGCGAAAATTTTCCCTTGCTATCCTATCGTGCGCATGGTCTAGAATACTGAGAATTGAAAAAATTACAAGCTCCCCCCTACCCAAATAAAAATCCCTTGCTCTACATATAATCTGGGAAAGTATCCTGAAAAAGAAAATGAAAAAGAAAAAGCAAAGAAAATAAAACGCAATAAAATCCCCTTGTTTCAAAATGAATAAGAATCCCTATTCCAAAAATCAAAAGAAAAGAAGGGGGTAGTGAGTTTGAATCCCTGTAATTCCTCAGTTATTTGAAAACCATGAGGTAAGCCCCATAACAGGTGGTTTGTTCCCAACCTGCTTAACCTTGGGTAATCCCTTTCATGTGGCGATATGTCTATCACATTAGTGACCTTTTGTATAGACCAATAACCACTTGTGGATTAGCTAGCTTATGGTAACTTGACTTAAATACTAGTTTGGTACAATGGCATGCACAAAATCATGGATAATGAAATCACTTATCACACACTGGTTCTTGTTAAATTTGATTTTGTCTTAGAAATAAGTTAAAATATTCCTTTGAAATTTGTTAGACAACATTAGTCTATCATTTATATTTCAATTTTTTTTCAAAATCTCCAAAAACAATTTATTTCAAAAAGAACTCATAGTACAAAATCATTTATCATGCATTGCATTTTTGACTTCACGATGATGGTATAATTCCTAGGAATTATTCTTCTCAATTTTCACACTAGGAATTCTGTGCCTAGTGCAAGTCATCTTTCTCAAATTTTAGGTCTAAAACACTTCATATTTATTAATCCTCTTAAATATATGATACGACTGATTTACTTCATATCAACTTATATCTTAAAGAATAAACAATTTAATGTTATTGTGCATTGCATTTTTGACTTCGCGATGATGGTATAATTCTTAGTAACTATTGTCCTCAAAATTTTCACACTAAGAATTCTATGCCTAGCGCAAGTCATCCTTCCCAAATTTTCATGCTTAAATCACATTATTTTCACAAACAATAACCTTTATCAAAATATTTCTTAAAAATCAAATTTTCTCAAAAACAAAAATCAAACATCTTCTTTTATCATTATAAGCCTCAAGATTATTCTTGAGCACCACAAAAATATTTGTATTATTAGCAATACAAAATTCCTCACAACATGATTCGCTTCATGACCTAGCAAGCACTAATCTCCACCAATGGTCATATAACAACACAACATCCTCCGAGGAACATTGCTAATCCATTTATTTCATCATTATACAAAAACATCTTTTCAAAAACACATCTACAAAAATTTAAATCATTTTTCATTTTAAGCATGATCAAAATATTTAAATCAAAAGCATGATTATAAGAAATTTAAACATCATAAAAATTCACATAAGACAAGAAGATCAATATATATATATATCAAAAAGTCTATATACAAAAGTAGAGTTGGACTAGTACGCCACAATATCCAACATCGGTATACTCAATCACCAAAAATATAGTACAAAAATAATCCCCACATAAATTAACCCCTATCCTCTAGAAGCCCTAGAGATTTGGGCATCATCATCTCCACCAAGGGGTCGTGGTGCTCAAAACTCTCCCGCTCTTGTAGTAGTAGCTATCTAGGTAGACGAGTGAGATCTCGAGTGACTCAAAGCAGTCAGAGGCTCGTACATTGTAGGAAGTGGTTGTCTCTGTCTTGTAGGGACTACTACAAATTAAAGCCCCTGATAGAAGGTGGCTCACCCAGTAACCCAAACTAGCTCATACCCTAAACTAATCCTCCTAGAATGAGTAGTTTGAGAAGATGTAGGAGCTGGAGCCACATCTCCCTAAGTCATTTGAGCCCATGCATGTGCGAGCTCTACCTCTAGAGTCTAGATCCTACTCCTCAAAATCATATCTTATGCATATAAAGACTCAATATTAGTCTTCTAGGAGGTATTATCCTCCATTATACTAGTCACCTCTACCCATAGAGAAGTCATATCACTACTCTCCCCCTCCTCCATAATCCTCTTGCTCTTATCGGGCACCTCAAATACAACATCCTTTTGAGGAGATGTTACATGCTCCTGCACCTTGTCATCCACCATCTATTGATAAGAGGCTCTCCTCTCCTCATTGGACATCCTCCCTATCCTAAACCAACTCTGATGTCCCCCTAGTATGAGGACCATGTCTCCTCAAGGATACTTGTGTCTCAGACTACTATTATTGGTTGGATGTACATCGTTGCCTAAAAACCTGCTCAGTTTCTCGCTGCACTGCGCTCCTCCATAATTTCAATCAGGAAGGTCTAATTCTAGTATACAACTATCGATACCTATATGTAACCCCAACATTATCTCCAGCCATCGTATGTACAAGTACATATTAAGGTTATGGATCCAAAAATTGTGCCATGTTAGGAGCCCCATTGAGAGTAGTAGGGTCTTGAGTAGATCTGGAAAAAGTGATATTCCTATACTGAGGAATATCTTGTCATTGCACACAGTCCATGTGATGCAACTCCACCTCTCCCTAGTCCATCCATAACCAAATGGTTCACCTTATATGATCTAGCTCAAAATCATCCTCACCCTACCTTGGTAGCTCTCTCCATGGCCTCCACCTAATGTTCTCTGCTAGTAGCTCATCAATAAGTCACCTCGCTAAATTGAGGCCAACCCATACCTCATGGCCCCTCTGTAGAAGCCAGTAGAATATTATTGATCTATCCTCCTCTACTTTGGGCTTGCCATCTCTCACTCAATCCAAAGGAAGTCCTACAAGTCATCTGATAGCTAAGTGCTCCCAACACCACACCTGTAGAAAAGATGTCAAAACCAATCATTTTCGTCTCTTATAGACCATTCTGTGCAAAAATCTATACAACCTACAGACTGGACCCCAGGAAAACTATATGCTCTGATCACGCATATCATATATCACCTCTAGTAAGGTCCATGGTAGGTGGTATCTCTTAAGGTGGTATAGTATAAGCTCTCCCATGATGCCACTCAATAAAACTATCAAACAGGAGATTTCCTCTGTCTCCCCAAGCCTGTCAATGTTAACCCCACACTTATTTAGTAATAATTTAGGGTCTCCTATCAATATCCTTAGTGTCTAGTCTTTATTACCAGATGCAGCTATGTGAGCACCCCTCACTGGTATCCTAAAAATCCTCTAAACATCCTCTAGTGTGGGAGTCATCTCCCCTATTGGTAGTCTAAAGCATGATGACTCTAGGTACCACCTTTCTGCTAGAGCCATCAATAGTATCATATCCACTAGAATTTATGGCATCTCTACCACATGCCTCAACCCCACTATCTCTAAGCATGTCCTCTCATCAACTGAGAGAGTAGCCAAATCTACCTAGAGAGTAGCATATCTCCACTCTTGGTTCTTTAGTTCTGCCATCTATCAATAAAAACAAAATAATAAAATTTTAATCAGTGATCGGATCAAAAGTGTAAGATCGTATCGAGCGGGTGATATCATATCGAATTCTATGATATCTACTCTATGATATCACCAAAATCGATCTGATATTGATCTCGATCATATTGATTTTGTTGATATCGTATGATACGATATCACAAAATTGGGTCAATTTCATCGATATCGTATCATACGATATCATGAAATCACTACGATATTTTGAAATTGCTACGTGTTGTGGCTGCTCCACAACGTACCCCAAAATTGGGGACCCACCTTTTTTGCATGTTTTCCAAGAAGACCGAAGTGGCCCATATGCTAAAGATCAAAGAAAAAGCAAAACACCGCAAGGAGGAAAAAGTGTCGCGATATCGCGACATGTTGCATTTTCATGGTCCAAAGCAAAGAGAGAGAAGGAGGAAAAAGTGTCGCGATATCGCGACATGTTGCATTGTCGGGCCAAAGGGGAAAAGTGTCGCGATATCATGACATGTTGCATTGTGGCCAAAAGAGAAAAAGTGTCGCGATATCGCGACATGTTGCATTGTCAGAAAAAAAGTGTCCGATATCGCGACATGTTGATTGTGAAGAAAAAAGTGTCGCGATATCGCGACATGTTGCATTTTCATGGCCAAGAGCAAGAGAAGAAAGAAAAGTGTCACGATATCGCGACATGTTGCATTTTCGCGACCAAACGAGAAAAGAAAGAACAAGAAAGAAAAGTGTCGCGATATCGCGACATGTTGCATTTTCATGGCCAAGACAAGAGAAGAAAGAAAAGTGTCGCGATATCGCGACATGTTGCATTTTCGACAGAAAAGAAGAAGAAAGAAAAGTGTCACGATATCGCGACATGTTGCATTTTCAGGCCAAAGAGAAGAAAAGTGTCGCGATATCGTGACATGTTGCATTTATCACGACCAAAAGAAAAAAGTGTCGCGATATCGCGACATGTTGCATTATCGCACCAAAAGAGAAAAGTGTCGCGATATCACGACATGTTGCATTGTCACGGCCAAAAGAAGAAAAGTGTCACGATATCGCGACATGTTGCATTGTCGCGGCCAAAAGAGAAAAAGTGTCGCGATATCGCGACATGTTGCATTGTCACGGCCAAAAGAGAAAAAGTGTCACGATATCGCGACATGTATTTTCATGATTCAAAAGGGGTAGGCAAGTAGAGAAACAAGAAGTGTCATGATATCGCGACATGTCCGATTTTTGCCAAGGGAACAGAGCAGTTGACAGTGCGTCTGATAATAGTGACGTGGACATAAGGACAAAATCCAATGAATAAGACAAAATGTTACATAAGGAATCTTTAATGATTTGAAATCATTTAAGATGGTCATTACACATGGAAGGAAACGGACGCAAGCCCATGTGGAGAAAAGGAAACGTTCTTTCGAAATCAAATGAAAAGTGAAGCCAAACCATGGAAATGAAACGAAGGGCCACAGAATAGAAACGAAAAGTTTTTTTTGGAAATCAAAACACATGCATGCACAAGGGAAGGTGAAAATGAACAGTCATGGAGGGAGAAACAATTTTTTTTCAGAAGTTTTAAATACGCCATTCAAAGAAGTGGAGAAGGGCTGGAAATTGTAGAAAAAAACAAAGACTATCTTTCGGAATAAAGGATTTTTTTTTGGCAAGAGCAACTCTTGTGTGTGAAATCAAAAGGAGATTGAAACTAAGACTGCTGCTATTTCTGTAAATCTTCCCTTTGCATTATTGCTTCTTGTATCTATTCGTTTACGCCATAAAGTGGGTTACGATAGGTGAATGATAGAATGATGCAATTATTTGTTTCCTTAGAATCTTGCATCTGATCTAATTTGATTGTGTTTATGTTGCAGGTCTGTTAGGTCAGGTTGTTTTAGAATTTCATCTCATAACTTGGGGTTTTGCAGGGAGGAGATTGCTAACCAAATTAATGTCCTGTTTTGTTTTTCTAGCTAACTTTTGTAAATAATGTTTCTATTTTAGTTTTCTGATATTTAGATTAGTCTTGCTTTAAAATCTACTGTTTCGATTCGGGTCCATTCCAGAATTTCTGCATTTGTTTTCATTCTTGCATCTCCAAACACCTTCATCTAATTTTTAGATAAAATATGGGTTTAGGAGGGCTACTAATTCCAAATGCACACTAAATCAGATCAAGTGAATGAATCCTAGCTTGCTAATTTACTAATTTTTTGCTAACATTTAATGCTAACATTGCTAACTTTACTAACACCAAATGCTAACATAGGGATAGTGGAACACTGTTAAATGAAGATAAAACGAACCCGCTAACTCTAAAAATGAATCTCATGTTAAAGGCATGGAGCTTAAAATGAAGTGGCTTATACCACACACTTTCTCATTTGGAATCTTTTTAAGCTGAAGATAAAAGAGGTTACTAACTGGGTTTCGGGTAGATCACTTTAATCTCAAGAACATTAAAAGAAGCTATCTTCGCATTTGGTTGATTTAATGGATTATGGTTGCAAAGTACTTGTTCGAATCATTAAAGGCCCCTTGTTAATAGTTACTTGCATGGTTTAAGTTATTCTGGTATACATTCATTTATTTGCTTTAGTCTTGATTGATTATATGCACATGAATGTTTGTTCACAAGAACCTTGGAGAAATGAATAATGCTACTTAATTTCTTTGCAAGAGAGAGTTTCCTGTTTGATACTCTAGTTGTGGTGATCATTTTGCTATAGGGAAAAATATTCACTCAACATTTTGGCGCTAGAAGGAGGGCCTTCTTTATTGCTTTGTGATTGCGATCTGTTCTAACGATTAACGTGGGTAGTTTTGTTTCCACCTATTGTGCTTGCAGGTATAACATTTATTTGTTTCATTTTGCAAGTGAGTTGAGAGAAGTCTTTTAGAGTTCTAGAGTTTTCAAGCTGGCCCAACCTGAGTACATAGCTACTAGGTCCAAAACCACAGGGGAAACTATTTTCCAAAGCCTTTCTCCCACTGCTAGGAAGCCGAGAAACAAAACATTAGAGATCGAAATACCACCCAGTGTACTTGAGTTAGGAGCTTCTTTAGACTCAAGTACGTCTAGTGGGCCTGAGCCCACAATTTCAAACGTGATAGCTACACCAAGTGCGTCTGTCCCCATCATTACAAGTGTCACCATTGTTCCTATAGGGTCGATACCTTTGAATAACATGGCCCAACAACAACAACAACAACAACCACCTGCCCTTTGGTATGGTGCGCAAAGTTCTCCCTTGGATATCCCTGGGGTAGTCCATGACTTGCCTAGAAATATTGAAAGGGGATTGCCTAAATTCGTGCATGATGGTCCCATAACAGCCGAAGAACATGTCCAAATTTACAAGGATTACATGTTTAGACAAGGAGTTACCCATGAAGATATCGCTTGTCAAATTTTCCCTGCTAGTCTAGACAATACGACCAATGAATGGTACAGGAATCTTCCCGCAGGGTCCATTACTTCATGGGCCCAATTAGAAGTTGCCTTTATTAGCCAATTTTGAATGTTGTTGGATCCTTCCATAATTTATAATTTATTCGTATCATGCAAAAGGTTACCCAATGAGCCCATAAGAACATTCAATCAGAGGTTCCAAAAACTATATACAAATTTAACTCGCCACTTTGCAGTAGATCCTGTGGTGGCCCTGCAACTGTACTTTGGAGCTTTAGATCCATTAACATCCTTGTTGACTAGAAGGAATCCTCAGGTTACGATGCTTTCGTTAGCTTATGCGGAGACAATGACCCTTGAACAACAAATGAATTTACTAGGAGTAGGGTTGTCTCAATTGACTGGGATGGGACAATATGGTCCATACAATCAATTCGCCATGATGAATCAATTAATGGCACCACAAGTTCCAACAATGAACAATTTCCAACAACCATCTCAAGTCGCATCATTTCCCACTTATCCTAATGCCTCTGTTTCAACACAAGCATTGATTCCAAATAACCCGATGACCTTGCCTGGGTTCAGTATGGGCAATAACTTGTTGACCATACCTGGGTTCACTCCGATTAGTATGCCAAGCCCAATGACTTATCCAACAATCACTCCTATTCAAAGTGTGAATCTAGGATGGAATCAAAGTGCCCAGACCCAAGCCATTGTACCTATTCTAGAGGTGGCTAATGCAGCAAATACAGCTGGGCCCGGAATTACAGTGCCCCAACCACATGGGCCTGAATCCATGATAGAAGACATGAAGGAAACATTGGCCAAAGTTTTGGTTACTATGGGAAATGTTAATAAAAAAGTTGACCAAGTCATGGGTCATAACCGACCTCATAACCATAGAGGAAAAGGAACATACAACACACATCCTAATAATGGACGAGTACCCAATCCCGTAGCCAATCAGGCAGATGTCTCGAAAGATTTTGGAGAGTCAGGATCTTGTGATAATGATTGCCTGCACTGTTGCCATGGAAAGCAGGAGTCTATATTGACTGAAGTTATATATTCCCAAGAAAGTGAAGAAGAGGAGGATGTGGAGTTTTTTGGAAAAGAAGATGAAGAAACATTGGAAGTTCATGCCAATAAACGTTTTGGGAAAGGAAATCACAAGTATTACACAAGGAGTTCTAAGGATCCCAAAACTTCCTCTACCCCTCCAAACAACCCATTACTTCCTCCCGATTTCAAAGGAGATGTTAATCCACCTCCTCCATCAATGGCGGAGAAGTCTAAGTTGGTGCAAAACATGTCAAATTTGGAAAAACCCACTTATGACTTGATAGAAGACATGAAGAAAACTAAGGCCAATGTCTCAATGTATGATATGTCCCAACTTTTAGGCCAAGAAGTAAGTCCACCAAAAGGTTTGGATCCACCTACCCAAGTTCATGAAGCTAAGGGTGTTGAATCCCAATTGGTTTTGAAAAGGGAAAAGCGAGACGTGCCCCCATTTCTTATAACCATTAGAATTGTCGTTTATAAATCTACACAATTGTCTAATAGATTCAGGGGCCTCTCGCTAGCATTATGCCCCTAGAAATCTATCAAAAATTGGGACTTACACCAAAACCTTCTAAAAGCAAGGTGGTGCAACTGGATAGATCGGCCATGGAGGCAATGGGAGAATTAAGGGATATTCTTATTCAGGTCAACTCAGAACCTAGGGTTCAACATCACATAGATATATTGGTACTTAACATTCCTATCAAATATGGCATGGTGTTGGGAAGAGATTGGAGCAAGAACTTAAACGGATACATTGTAACAGACTCTTCACATATGTGGTTGCCTTGGAGAGGAGTGGCCAACCAAATTTGAATTGATAGTGAACCTAGGCTCAAGGAAATGATAACAGAATACAACAAACCTAATGAGATTCAATACATTGAAACTGAATTAGGAGCCTATTGCTTGGACGTAGAAATTCTTGAGAATTCTCAAAATGGAAGTATTGGATGCAATGATTCTGAAGAACACCATAAGGTTTGGACTTTAAGATTTGATGGATCCAAGTCTAGACAAGGCGTGGGAGCTGGTATTGAACTTTCATGTCTAGACAGAAAACCTATGTTGGCTGCATATAGATTACAGTTCCCAGCCACCAACAATGTGGCAGAATATGAGGCCTTGATTTTCGGACTTCAATTGGCCCTTCGAAAGAAAATCAAATGTATCAAGGTCTTAGGTGATTCTGAATTGGTGGTAAAACAAGTTAAAGGACAATATGCATGTAAGAACAAGTGGCTCAACCTTTACCAAACCAGAGTTAGATATTTAATAAATGAATTTGATGCTTTTAACATATCTCTAATCTCTAGAAAAGGCAATCGTTTGGCAGATTCTTTAGCCGTAGCTGCTAGCATGCTTAAACCAGTGGATCACAAGAAGTGCAAGAAATTTTCCATAGAATTAGTCCCTTGCCCCTCGATACCTGATAACGTCACGAATTTCCAAGTCTTTGATAGTGACAGACATATATTCAATTTTGTCGCTAATTCTGGTATCTTTGAAAATCAAGTTATTGATGAAGACGAGAAGGGGCAAGAAGAGGCAGGTTTGAAAATGGAAGCTACTAGAAAATGGAATGAGATGCCAAATGGGATGGCCTCATTAGAGAAAATGTTTGATATTGGATACCAACCGAAAGGAGGGAGAAAAGTTCCACCTCCCAAAGAGGCTTGTGACTCAGTCAATATTGGAAGTGCAGAAAACCCTCGTGAAATACTCATTGCAAAGGCATGTACCGAACATGAAAAGAATTCCATTGCCAATACATTGAAGGAATACATAGATTGCATAGCTTGGAGCTATAAGGAGTTGAGGACTTATGATCAGAATGTTATAATGCATACAATCCCTTTGAAACCAGACTCCAAACCCTTTAGGCAAAGACAGAGGCCAGTCAATCCGTTACTAGAGCCCTTGATAGAAAAGGAGGTAAAGCGACTATTAGAAGCTAAAATCATCTTTCCTATTAGGCATTCCACATGGGTTGCTAACTTGGTCCCTGTGAGGAAAAAGAGTGGAGAGATAAGGCTATGTATTGATTTTAGAAATCTGAATAAGGCCTCACAAAAGGACAATTACCCTTTACCTACCATTGATGAAATCCTTCAAAAGGTAAATGGGTCGGAAATGATGTCATTCCTAGATGGCTATTCAGGATACAATCAAGTCCTCATCCATCCTAATGATAGGATGAAAACCGCCTTCACCACAAAATGGGGCATGTTTGCATATAGGAGAATGCCTTTTGGATTATTGAATGCAGGTGCTACATTCCAACGAGCCATGGACTTTGCCTTTAAGGGGCTCATCGGTAAGTGCATTATTGTCTATGTAGATGATATTCCTATATTTTCTAAGAATAGGGAGAACCATGTCAAGGATCTAAGGAAAGTTCTCCAAAGGTGTAGGGAACATGGCATTTCACTCAACCCAAAGAAGTGCATTTTCGGGGTAACGGAAGGAAAATTATTGGGACATGTAATATCCAAAGATGGAATTTCCATTGATCCTGAAAGAATAGATGCCATACAACAGATTCCTTTTCCCAATAGCAAAAAAGAATTGAGATCATTTTTTGGGAAGATTAATTTTGTTAGAAAATTTATTTCAGGTTTTTCAGAAATTGCAAAACCCTTGAACGATATGTTGAAGAAAGAGGCCCAAATCAAATGGACGAATGAAAATAGGGATGCTTTCCAAAGAATCAAGGATGCGATTTCTAGAGCCCCGATTTTAGTGAGTCCTGACTATGCGAAGCCTTTCTACATTTACACATTTGCTTCAGACCATTCCTTTGCGAGTGTTCTAACTCAGAAGAGTGAACGCAACATTGAAAATCCCATTGCCTTCCTTAGTACTCCTCTCAAAGATGCGAAATTGAGATATTCCATCTTGGACAAGCAAATGTATGCCCTATTTAAGACTGTAAAAAAATTCAGACATTATATAGTCCATAGTAGGGTGTTTGCTATAGTCCCAGATCCTGGCAGTTAAAGCCATGTTTATACATAATGAACTGGGTGAAAGGCGAGGTAAGTGGATCTCAACTCTTCAAGAATTTGATCTTGAAATTCAACCTATGAAGATAGTGTGGGGACAAGGGTTGGTTAAGGCCATAGCAGAAAATGATCCCTTAGTTTCATGTCAGCATTATGAAATAGCAGATATAACTGAAGATGAGTGGTACGTAGATGTTGTGTATTTTTTACTAAATGGTAAGTGTCCACCACATTTAAATTCTACTCAACGAAGAGCCTTGCATCTAAAATCTGCTAATTTTCTAATCAGATCCGGTGCATTATACAAGAAAAACCATGAAGGAATTTACCTTCGTTGCGTTGATCGAAAAGAGGCAACACAAATACTCGAGGAATTCCATGGTAAGTATGGGACGGGACATGGGTCTCGCTAATGCCACAACCCATCAAATCCTTAGAGCTGGTTACTATTGGCCTCAATTGTTCAAAGATGCTCATGCTCATGTGAGGTCATGTCATACTTGTCAAATCATGGCAAATAGAGAAAGGGGTGCTTCTATGCCATTACAATCTGTAATCGAGTCTAGACCTTTTGCACAATGGGGTTTGGATTTTGTTGGGATCATCAGTCCCAATTCATCCGATTCCCATAAATACATTCTCATGGCTACAGATTATTGCACAAGGTGGACGGAAGCTATTCCCACTAAAAATGCCACTTCAGAAGTTGTTATTAAATTCTTAGAGGATAACATTGTCACTCGATTCGGAATGCCTAACTCCATTGTAAGTGACAACGGTTCCGCTTTCTCCTCTCTAGAATTTGCAAATTGGGCATTCGACAACATGGTGAGTTTGAAGTTTTCTTCAAATTATTATCCACAAGGTAATGGATTGGCTGAGTCTTCTAATAAGAACTTGTTATGTGTCATTAAAAAGTTGCTTGAAAGAAATCCTAGAGATTGGCATAACAAACTTAAGTTGGCTCTTTGGGCTGATAGAATCAGAATCAAGGAATCATTAGGAACATCTCCTTACCACTTAGTTTATGGACAAGATCCTATTTTTCCCACAAATCTTAAGTTACAAACATTACATTTCATGAAAGATTACCTTGGAACTGATAATAAACTTGAAACTAGACTAACACAATTGATGCATCTGGATGAAAAGAGGGATGAGGCTATGCTTCACTTTAGTAAACACCAAGATGTAGTAAAAAGGTGGTTTGATAAAAAGTCTAGAGTCAAAACATTTAAAGTTTCAGATTTAGTGTTGTTGTGGGATAAGAGACATGAGAGGAAAGGAGATCATGATAAATTTGATTACTTATGGTTGGGTCCTTACCAAATTTCAGAAGTCCTAGGTGAAAACAACTTTAGATTAAAAACCCTGGATGAAAAATATTTGGCTTTACCCATCAATGGGCTGCATTTAAAGCACTATTTCCAGGCCTGAAATGGCAAGGCCTTGTATTATATGTAAATATGTCATGCTTTGTTTTTGCGTGTGCAGATTTGATTTTCTTAGGTGTGTGTTAGGTTTTTTGCCTTCAACCTTTATTTTAGCATGATGAGATTGTTCTGAACGAGGTTTTGGAGGCATTTTGATTGCATTGTTCTTTTCTTAGCTTAGTGTGTTGGTCATGGGACCAGTTTTGGGCTTGATGAAAAAAAAAAAGGGATAGCAAAGTGGTTAGTTTGTATCCTTATCAATGTTCTAAAACTAGAAGTATATGAAACAACAGAATTGTATTACAAAAAGCTCCACGAGCACCGCAAACACATTAAAGAATATCGTTTGAAATTTGGGATACATGAAAGTTGTCAATTTTGCAAGATAGGGTGAAGCATTTTTGTATAATCCATCTTACCCATTTGTGTTCGGGATGCATTGCATAATAGCCTCGAGTCTCATTCCATTCCATATTTCAAAAACAACCACCAAAAGCATGTCAAACCCTCTTAGGATCATTGCACAATAAACATTAAGTAAGGTCTTGGGGTTGGAAACTGATGCCGCATTGTCTTGAATTAGACATGTTCTGCACATATAAAGAACATCTTGGGCAAAATGGTTGAAACCTTACTTGGAAGAAAAGTGAGGCGAAAAGAATTTTTCTTGTCTATCCCATCATGCAAAACATAGTCCATGAAACAGTGGTTTTCACCACTCCACCTCCATAACATCACTTGGATTGAAAGGATCGTACTACATGTCCCTCATAAGGATGAGTAGTCATCCCTAAGATTCAAGGAAGCCATTACCACTCCACCTCCATAACATCACTTGGATTGAAAGGATCGTACTACATGTCCCTCATAAGGATGAGTAGTCATCCCTAAGATTCAAGGAAGCCATTACTACTCCACCTCCATAACATCACTTGAATTGAAAGGATCGTACTACATGTCCCTCACAAGGATGAGTAGTCATCCCTAAGATTCAAGGAATCCATCATTAATCCACCTCCATCACA
Organism: Wollemia nobilis; assembly: GCA_028583015.1. Taxonomy (NCBI): domain Eukaryota; kingdom Viridiplantae; phylum Streptophyta; class Pinopsida; order Araucariales; family Araucariaceae; genus Wollemia; species Wollemia nobilis. The sequence goes on from JAQPPZ010006249.1 coordinate 9,373,574, forward strand.
TCATTTGAGTTGGAAGGATCGTACTACGTGTCCCTCACAAGGATGGGTAGTCATCCCTAAAATTCAAGAAATCCATCATTAATCCACCTCCATCATATCATTTGAGTTGGAAGGATCGTACTACGTGTCCCTCACAAGGATGGGTAGTCATCCCTAAAATTCAAGAAAGCCAAAGCCAAAGCCTGGACTATGGGGCTGATCTCCATCGGGGCTATAGACGCCTGACTGGCAGTGGAGTAGGCTCATGCGTGGCGACATGTCTCATTTAAAAGCAAGACCTCTGACCGCTCACACGGATAGGCTAGCCTGGAAGTTATCCATAATAGGTTTAATCATTTTGCTTAAGATGAGGTAATGAACTCAAATCAGAGTAGTAAGGATAGGGTTAAATTCTCATCACGCTTAGGTTGAGAATCTGATTCCCCAAAGCTCTGATTTCACTTACACATGCACATTGATTCAATATGGCAATGGCGCATAACCAACCTTGAGATTGGGTATATGAACTCAATTCATGCATGTTTGGTCCTAAGAGGGTTTGATAGTTTTAATGTTTGTGCTCGTGCTACTAAAAGTTAAGAGTCCTGGTAAAGCAGGTCAGCCATAGTTCATTATGTTGGCAATACATTCGATCTTGCATAGACCCTCCATGATTCATTATATGCATTCATGTGAAATTGGCAATAGAATGGGGAACTATTTCAAATGATAAAGAATGAATCACTATGCACACATTGAGCGGATGTTGAATAATTCTAATGTTTCATGTATTTCTGGTTTATTTACATTCTTTGGATATTTGCTAACGCTTGCAGTTGAGTTGTAGGTTTTCAGGTTGGGTTTCTCACCGAAATGCTCAGGAGCATTTCCCAGCAAAGTCACCATTTGTTGTGGTTGCTCCACAACGTACCCCAAAATTGGGGACCCACCTTTTTTGCATGTTTTCCAAGAAGACCGAAGTGGCCCATATGCTAAAGATCAAAGAAAAAGCAAAACACCGCGAGGAAAAAGTGTCGCGATATCGCGACATGTTGCATTTTCACGTCCAAAGCAAAGAGAGAGAGCAAGGAGGAAAAAGTGTCGCGATATCGCGACATGTTGCATTGTCACGACCAAAAGAAAAAAAGTGTCACGATATCGCGACATGTTGCATTTTCGTGGCCAAGAGCAAGAGAAGAAAGAAAAGTGTCGCGATATCGCGACATGTTGCATTTTCACGACCAAACGAGAAAAGAAAGAAAAGAAAGAAAAGTGTCACGATATCGCGACATGTTGCATTTTCGCGACCAAACGAGAAAAGAACAAAAAAGAAAAGTGTCGCGATATCGCGACATGTTGCATTTTCGTGGCCAAGAGCAAGAGAAGAAAGAAAAGTGTCGCGATATCGCGACATGTTGCATTTTCGCGACCAAACGAGAAAAGAAAGAACAAGAAAGAAAAGTGTCGCGATATCGCGACATGTTGCATTTTCGTGGCCAAGAGCAAGAGAAGAAAGAAAAGTGTCACGATATCATGACATGTTGCATTTTCGTGACCAAAAGAGAAAAGAAAGAACTATTGAGCAAGGTGTAGAAATAGTATTGTCATTGTTGTCAACATAGTCAGACAGATCAGTTGATGCAGTGGATAGGAGTTAAGAGGTTCTTTAGAGCAGTGGTTTTCCAAAAGATAGAAGTGGCCCATATGCTAAAAATCAAAAGAAAATCACAAGGAAGAAAACTATCACGATATCGCGACATGTTGGCCAGAAAGAAAAACTGTCGTGATATCGCGACATGTTTGAAGAAAAAGAGGAGAGAGAGAAAAGGTGTCACGATATCGCGACATGTTGGCAAGAAAGAAAAACTATCACGATATCACGACATGTTTGAAGAAAAAGAGGAGAGAGAAAAGGTGTCGCGATTTCGCGACATGTTTCAGAAAGAAAAATGTTGCGATATCGTGACATGTTTGAAGAGAAAGAGGAGAGAGAAAAAGGTGTCACGATTTCGCGACATGTTCCATTTTCGCGGGCCAAAGCAAAGAGAAAGAGGAGAGAGAAAAAGGTGTCACGATTTCGTGACATGTTGCATTTTTGCGGTCCGAAGTGAAGAGAAAATGCAAGGAAGAAAAAGTGTCGCGATTTCGCGACATGTTCGGAGAGAAAGCGCAAGCAAGAAAAAGTGTCACGATTTCATGACATGTTCGGAGAGAAAGTGCAAGCAAGCAAAACTATCATGATTTCGTGACATGTTCGGAGAAACAGCGCAAGCAAGAAAAACTGTCACGATTTCGTGACATGTTGGAAGAAAGAAAGGCAAGTAGAAAAAGTGTCGCGATTTTGCGACATATTGCAAGGAAGGTTGTACGGATGAAAAAGTGTCGCGATTTCATGACATATTGCAAGGAAGGTTGTACGGACGAAAAAGTGTCGTGATTTCATGACATGTTGCAGGAGAGAGAGTCCAAAAGAAAAAGTGTCACGATTTCGTGACATATTGTAGGAGAGAGAGTCCGAGAGAAAAAGTGTCGTGATATCGCGACATGTCGGGTTTTCGCAACCCGAAGGCAAGAGAAAGTGCTAAGGAGAAAAAGTGTTGCGATATCGTGACATGTTGGGTTTTCGTGACTCGAAGGCAAGAGAAAGTGCTAAGGAGAAAAAGTGTCGTGATATCGCGACATGTCGGGTTTTCGTGACCCGAAGGCAAGAGAAAGCGCTAAGGAGAAAAAGTGTCACGATATCGCGACATGTTAGGTTTTCGTGACCCGAAGGCAAGAGAAGTAGCAAGGAGGTGAAAGTGTCGCGATATCGCGACATGTTGTGTTTTCATTGGTTGAAGCCAAGAAGAGTAGCAAGAAGGAGAAAGTGTCGCGATATCGCGACATGTTGTGTTTTCGTTGGTTGAAGCCGAGAAGAGTAGCAAGGAGGCGAAAGTGTCGCGATATCGCGACATGTTGTGTTTTCACTGGTTGAAGCCGAGAAGAGTAGCAAGGAGGCAAAAGTGTCACGATATCGTGACATGTTGTGTTTTCGCTGGTTGAAGCCGAGAAGAGTAGCAAGGAGGCGAAAGTGTCACGATATCGTGACATGTGTTTTCGTAGGTACAGGCAAATAGAAGCTACAAGGAGGCAAAAGTGTCACGATATCGTGACATGTGTTTTCATGGGTACAGACAAATAGAAGCTGCAAGGAGGCAAAAGTGTTGCGATATCATGACATGTTGTGTTTTTATAGGTACAGGCAAACAGAAGCTGGAAGGAGGCGAAATTGTCACGATATTGCGACATGTTGTGTTTTCACAGGTACAAGCCAAGAAGAGGACAAAGAGGCAAAAGTGTCACGATTTCATGACAGGTCACTTTGGCACAAGCTAAAAATAGAACCTAGCCAAAATAAGATATGTGATCGTTAACTAAAGTTATGCAGCAGTTACAGGGGACATTACAAAAGAAAATCATGCAACTAATTTAAGAACAGTCAAAGAAGGAGAAAACGAACAGTCGTATATATAGAATCAAATATACATGCATGCACAAAAAAGAATATGAACAATCATGATCGAGAAGATGAACAGTCATGGTAGGGTTATATGTGTAAATTCGTAACATGCATCGTGTTTGACGAAAAGCCTACCCTATATATAGACAAAAGCAGTTACAGTTAGAAAGTGTTACAACTGACAAGTGGCGCATGAGAAATGAAAGGAGTTACAACTAGAGTTACAAAGATTCAATATGGTTATAAAAGGAGGTCTGCATAGAGGATTACGTGCGGCTGATATAGAGGGTGAGTGCACTGCTGAAAGAGAGCGAAAGCGCTGCTCAAACTAGAGTGAAAGTGCTGCAAGAAGAGGGCTGGAAGAGTGCCGTAAGAGGGCATTAAGCAGAGTCGTGAGAGCCGTAAGAGTGCAGTAAGAAGCACAGCAAGAGGGCTGTAAGAGGGCCATAAAAGTGTAGCAAGCAGAGCCATAGGTATGTGTTGTGTGAACTGTGGGCAATGTTGAGTGAGCAATAGACCAGTCAGGGTCTTGTAAAAGTGAAGGCATTTATATGTCAATATTCAAATTTTAGAATTGAAGTCCAAGTTGGTGCTTGGAATCAGGGGTTGGTGCTCCTTCCAGTTGGTGCTAGTAAATTAGGGGTTGGTGCTCCTTTCTGTTGGTGTAGATAAATTAGGGGTTGGTGCTCCTTCCAGTTGGTGCTGGTAAATCAGGGGTTGGTGCTCCTTTCTATTGGTGCAGATAAATCAGGGGTTGGTGCTCCTTCCAGTTGGTGCTAGTAAATCAGGGGTTGGTGCTCCTTCTAGTTGGTGCTGGTAAAATTGATTGTAAAGTTGTTGCTTTGCAAAGGCTAGATTTGGATGGTAGTCCAAGCAGTCATTTTTGAGGAGTAGCCAAAACTGGTGAACCTCGTTACATCTTGTGTTGTGTGATGCTCTCTTGTTGTATTTGCTTTATGTGGTTTTAAGCTTTCATTGTTTTGGCTTTAAGAGTTGAAGTTTTTAAGTTTTAAAGAGCCACACTGATTCACCCCCCCTCTCAGTGTCATTGTGAGACTAACAATTGGTATCAGAGCCAGTTTCCCTTTTTAGGCTAAATCAGCTAGGGTTGATCTTGGATTAGTACGCAATGGCAGGTGGTGAAGGATTCTCATCAAACAAAGCACCATTGTTTGACGGAACCAATTACGCATTCTGGAGAATCAGGATGCAGACATATCTCTGTGCTTTGGGATATGACATTTGGGATTCAGTAAATAGTGGATACACAATCCCCACCACTCCTCCAACCGATGCTGTCGGTAAGAAGTTGTTTGAGAATAACTCTAAAGCAAAGAATGCTATCATGTGCAGATTAGCAGACAATGAACTAGTAAAGATCATGAGCTGCAAAATGGCAAAAGAAATATGGGACAAACTGAGGAGTATTCATGAAGGAGATGATAAGATCAAGGAGGCCAAGTTACAGACACATCGAGCTCAGTTCGAAGCATTGAAGATGAATGACGATGAAAACATTGAGGCATATATGCTGAGAGTTAATGGAATCATTAATGCGATCAGAGGACTCGACGAGGATATCGGAGACTCTGTCATCATGAAAAAGGTATTAAGATCCCTTCCCAAAAGATTTGATTCTAAAGTTTTAGCTATAGAAGAAGCTAAGGATCTAAATTCTTTTAGTATGGATGAGATGCATGGTTCTTTGACTGCATATGAGATGAGGATAGGAAAATCTAAACCCACAGACAGAGAAGCGGCTTTTAAAGTCCTTAAAAATAAAAACGCAAAACAAGAGTCCGAGGAAGAAGAGACATCAGATGAAATGGAAGCAAACTTTGTTCGAAAACTAAAATTGGGAAAAGGAAAATACAGAGGAAAGCTACCATTTAAATGTTTCAGCTGTGGAGGCGTTGGGCACTTTGCGACTAATTGTCCACTTAATGAGAAGGACGAAAGTAATGAAGGATCGCACCAAGAACGAAGTGACTGGAAGAAGAAAATGAATTTCAGAAAAGGTAACTTCAAGAAGAAAAGTTTCATCTCCAGGAATGCCAGTTCAACAGAAGACAGCTCCGGTGAGGATTTTGAAGAGGAAACAGGTGAAGCTCTGTTCATGGCATTTGAAGAAGTAGAATCAGAAAAGGAAGAAGAAGTGAACTCTGAAGTATGTGGTGAAGACTCTGAGGCTGAAGTAGATCTAGAAGGTGAGTTGATCTCTGCACTTGAAGAGTTGGGTTTAGAAAGGAAAAAGAACAAAATACTGTCCAAGAAGTTGGAAGAATATGAGGGTGATATTGAAGATCTCTTCTTACAAATTCACAAAGCCAAGAAAATAGAAGAAGCCTTGAAGTCACAGATCAATGAGAAAGAGATTGTTTGCTGTAAACAAGAAGAGGAGATTGTGTTATTGAGGAAACAACTAGAAGAGGCCAATACAAATCTCAAATTTGAGAAGAGCACAGAGCTGCTAGATAAAATGATAAGGCAACAAAGAAGCCCCATGTGCAAGCTTGGTCTTGGATATGAAGCTGAACAACCTTCATCTTCTAAATCTATAGAGAAGAAGAAATCCACTGCTAAAGGATCAAAGCAAGAAAAGCTTGAAGCTGAATCCCCAAAAGGAAGAAAATCTCAAAGGAGATCTACAACAAAGCAACCACAACAAAAGAGGTTCTATCACTCTCACTCTATTCATAATAATGCTTTTAATGGCTATTGTTTTAGATGCAACCATTATGGTCACAAGGCAATTTATTGTGGATAGAATAATAGATCAAAGAGTTATGCTGGTAGAAATACATCTGTTATTCCGGTTGAACATCATGTGCAATGTTTTAAATGTAATGGTCATGGGCACATAGCAAGGTCTTGTCCAAATCTAAGGCAAGACAGTAGATTTCATCAGACGCAAAGAATGCAACATAGATAGGGAAGAAATCATGTGCATCAAAGAAAGGAAAAGAATCATCCATCAAGGATGTACAAGAGACAACCACCCAAGAGAAATGTTCAGGTTCACAAAAAGGTTCAAAATGGGGATGCAGGTGAATACCTTCAGCTTAAGTTCAAGAAAGACTGGAGAAAGAAAGAAGAGAGGAAATCATGTCTCCTTGGACAGAAGGAGATTACTCCTCTATTGCACTAAGCAGCTCCAGGTAGCACATCCTCAGGGGGAGCAATGTTAAAGTTTTATTTTAATGCTCCTATGTATTTGTGTAGTTATCTGAGGATGAAAGAAAAGTAGTCGGGGAGTTGTTATATAGCTGTCAAAGTGTGTTTTCAGTTCATGTAGTTGTTTGTGGTAGTGCAGTGAAGGGTGGTGATTAAATTGAGAGTTGTCTTTATTGGTAATATTGCTATATGTCATTGTTGTACTATTGATGGTTCTTACTGCCACTATCCAAAGTTAAGGATTATAACAGTTCAGATAGTGTGGTTAGTGAAAGAATGTTGCCCGAGCCGCATATATGTGTTTCGATAAAAGCAGTGTGTATTTGAACTTCACATTGACGGGAAGATTATCAGATCTTTTATGACGCTATGTTGAAAATATTGAAGTCTGATTTAGCTCATCAAGATGAGCAACTTTGCTTTGTGAATCTTACCTATCCGAGGTCCAGTCGTATGAGTTTGAGTAAGGTGCACTATAGTTGGCCGTGAAGTATGTGACAAAATGTTGTCTCCTGAGTCGAACAGTTGAAAGTAAGGTGTGACCAGCGGTGACTGTAGAAAACACAGACCAAGTTGAAAATGTAAAAAGTGATTGGTTGAGTTGTGTTGAGATTGGGATTTGAGTATAGAACATATTGAGTCTCTAACAATTCTCTTTATGATTCTATAAGATTGGATAGATTCTGTGTGAGCCTATTGACAGGGTATAGAGGACAGAGTCTCAATGGATAGAGATCCAGCAGCCGACACAGTTGAAGATAGATCTGAGTGAGGGACCACATTCTCAAGGGGAGCATTTATATATTTGATTATCTTTTTGCTCATATTTGTAATTTTTGCTAACTGTCATAACGTGTGCCTGAGAATGATGTGCATGGACTTAGGGGGAGTCTGCAGCAGCCCTTTGGTATTATTGTCAAAGGGGGAGAAGTATTACAGGAAATTGCATGTGTGTTGCCAACAATTCCAAAGGGGGAGATTGTTGAGCAAGGTGCAAAAATAGTATTGTCATTGTTGTCAACACAGTCAGACAGATCGGTTGATGCAGTGGATAGGAGTTAAGAGGTTCTTCAGAGCAGTGGTTTTCCAAAAGATAGAAGTGGCCCATATGCTAAAAATCAAAAGAAAATCACAAGGAAGAAAACTGTCGCGATATCGCGACATGTTGGCCAGAAAGAAAAACTATCACGATATCGTGACATGTTTGAAGAAAAAGAGGAGAGAGAAAAAGGTGTCATGATTTCGCGACATGTTGGCCAGAAAGAAAAACTATCACGATATCGCGACATGTTTGAAGAAAAAGAGGAGAGAGAAAAAGGTGTCGCGATTTCGTGACATGTTTCATTTTGATATCGCATGAAGAGAAAGAGGAGAGAGAAAAAGGTGTCGCGATTTCGCGACATGTTCCATTTTCATGGGCCAAAGCAAAGAGAAAGAGGAGAGAGAAAAAGGTGTCGCGATTTCGTGACATGTTGCATTTTCGTAGTCCGAAGCGAAGAGAAAATGCAAGGAAGAAAAAGTGTCGCGATTTCGCAACATGTTCGGAGAGAAAGCGCAAGCAAGAAAAAGTGTCACGATTTCATGACATGTTCGGAGAGAAAGCGCAAGCAAGCAAAACTATCATGATTTCGTGACATGTTCGAAGAAACAGTGCAAGCAAGCAAAACTGTCACGATTTCGTGACATGTTGGAAGAAAGAAAGGCAAGTAGAAAAAGTGTCGCGATTTCGTGACATATTGCAAGGAAGGTTGTACGGACGAAAAAGTGTCACGATTTCATGACATATTGCAAGGAAGGTTGTACGGACGAAAAAGTGTCGTGATTTCGTGACATGTTGCAGGAGAGAGAGTCCGAAAGAAAAAGTGTCACGATTTCGCGACATATTGCAAGAGAGAGAGTCCGAGAGAAAAAGTGTCGCGATATCGCGACATGTTGGGTTTTCGCGACCCAAAGGCAAGAGAAAGCGCTAAGGAGAAAAAGTGTCGCGATATCGTGACATGTCGGGTTTTCGCGACCCGAAGGCAAGAGAAAGTGCTAAGGAGAAAAAGTGTCGTGATATCGCGACATGTCGGGTTTTCGTGACCCAAAGGCAAGAGAAAGCGCTAAGGAGAAAAAGTGTCACGATATCGCGACATGTCGGGTTTTCGTGACCCGAAGGCAAGAGAAGTAGCAAGGAGGCGAAAGTGTCGCGATATCGCGACATGTGTTTTCGCTGGTTGAAGCCGAGAAGAGTAGCAAGAAGGCGAAAGTGTCGCGATATCGTGACATGTTGTGTTTTCGTTGGTTGAAGCCGAGAAGAGTAGCAAGGAGGCAAAAGTGTCACGATATCGTGACATGTTGTGTTTTCGTTGGTTGAAGCCGAGAAGAGTAGCAAGGAGGTGAAAGTGTCGCGATATCGCGACATGTTGTGTTTTCACGGGTATGAGCAAACAGAAGGTAGCAAGGAGGCGAAAGTGTCACGATATCGCGACATGTGTTTTCGTGGGTACAGGCAAACAAAAGCTGCAAGGAGGAAAAAGTGTCACGATATCACGACATGTTGTGTTTTTATAGGTACAGGAAAATAGAAGCTGCAAGGAGGCGAAAGTGTCACGATATCGCGACATGTGTTTTTACAAGTACAGGCAAACAGAAGCTGCAAGGAGGCGAAAGTGTTGTTTTTGTGGGTACAAGCCAAGAAGAGGACAAAGAGGCAGAAGTGTCACGATTTCATGACAGGTCACTTTGGCGCAAGCTAAGAATAGAACCCAACCAAAATAAGATATGTGACCGTTAACTAAAGTTATGCAGCAGTTACAGGGGACGTTACAAAAGAAAATCATGCAGCTAATTTAAGAACAATCGAAGAAGGAGAAAACGAACAGTCGTATATATAGAATCGAATATACATGCATGCACAGAAAATAATACGAACAGTCATGATCGAGAAGATGAACAGTCATGGTAGGGTTATATGTGTAAATTCGTAACATGCATCGTGTTTGATGAAAAGCCTACCCTATATATAGACAAAAGCAGTTACAGTTAGAAAGCGTTACAACTGACAAGTGGCACATGAGAAATGAAAGAAGGAGTTACAACTGGAGTTACAAAGATTCAATATGGTTATAAAAGGAGGTCTGCACGGAGGATTACGTGCGGCTGATATAGAGTGTGAGTGCGCTGCTGAAAGAGAGCGAAAGCGCTGCTCAAACTAGAGTGAAAGTGCTACAAGAAGAGGGCTGGAAGAGTGCCGTAAGAGGGCGTTAAGCAGAGCCGTGAGAGCCATAAGAGTGCAGTAAGAAGCGCAACAAGAGGGCTATAAGAGGGCCATAAAAGTGCAGCAAGTAGAGCCATAGGTATGTGTTGTGTGAACTGTGGGCAATGTTGAGTGAGCAATAGACCAGTCAGGGTCTTGTAAAAGTGAAGGCATTTATATGTCAATATTCAAATTTTAGAATTGAAGTCCAAGTTGGTGCTTGGAATCAGGGGTTGGTGCTCCTTCCAGTTGGTGTTGGTAAATCAGGGGTTGGTGCTCCTTTCTATTGGTGTAGATAAATCAGGGGTTGGTGCTCCTTCCAGTTGGTGCTGGTAAATTAGGGGTTGGTGCTCCTTTCTGTTGGTGTAGATAAATTAGGGGTTGGTGCTCCTTCCAGTTGGTGCTGGTAAATCAGGGGTTGGTGCTCCTTCCAGTTGGTGCTGGTAAAATTGATTGTAAAGTTGTTGCTTTGCAAAGGCTAGATTTGGATGGTAGTCCAAGCAGTCATTTTTGAGGAGTAGCCAAAATTGGTGAACCTCGTTACATCTTGTGTTGTGTGATGCTCTCTTGTTGTATTTGCTTTATGTGGTTTTAAGATTTCATTGTTTTGGCTTTAAGAGTTGAAGTTTTTAAGTTTTAAAGAGCCACACTGATTCACCCCCCTCTGTGTCATTGTGAGAATAACAAGAACAAGAAATAAAAGTGTCGTGATATCGCGACATGTTGCATTTTCATGTCCAAGAGCAAGAGAAGAAAGAAAAGTGTTGCGATATCGTGACATGTTGCATTATCGTGGCCAAAAGAGAAAAATTGTCACGATATCGCGACATGTTGCATTGTCATGGCCAAAAGAGAAAAGTTGTCACGATATCACGACATGTTGCATTATTGTAGCCAAAATAGAAAAAGTGTCGCGATATCACGACATGTTGCATTGTCATGGCCAAAAGAGAAAAAGTATCGCGATATCGTGACATGTTGCATTATCACGGCCAAAAGAGAAAAAATGTCACGATATCGCGACATGTTGCATTTTCATGATTCAAAAGGAGCAGGCAAGTAGAGAAATAAGAAGTGTCATGATATCGTGACATGTCCAATTTTCACCAAGGCAACAGAGCAGTTGACAGTGCATCTGATAATAGTGATGTGGACATAAGGACAAAATCCAATGAATAAGACAAAATGTTACATAAGGAATCTTTAATGATTTGAAATCATTTAAGATGGTCGTTACACATGAAATGAAACGGATGCAAGCCCATGTGGAGAAAAAGAAACGTTCTTTCGAAATCAAACGAAAAGTGAAGCTAAACCATGGAAATGAAACGAAGTGCCACAGAATAGAAACAATTTTTTTTTTTTGGAAATTAAAACACATGCATACACAAGGGAAGGTGAAAACGAACAGTCATGGAGGGAGAAACAATTTTTTTTTTTAGAAGTTTTAAATATGCCATTAAAGAAGTGGAGAAGGGCTAGAAATTGTAGAAAAAAAAACAAAGACTATTTTTCGGAATAAAGGATTTTTTTTTGGCAAGAGGAACTCTTGTGTGTGAAAACAAAATGAGATTGAAACTAAGACTACAGCTATTTCTGTAAATCTTCCCTTTGCATTATTGTTTCTTGTATCTATTCGTTTACGCCATAAAGTGGGTTACGATAGGTGAATGATAGAATGATGCAATTATTTGTTTCCTTAGAATCTTGCATCTGATCTAATTTGATTGTGTTTATGTTGTAGGTTTTTTAGGTCAGGTTGTTTTAGAATTTCATCTCATAACTTGGGGTTTTGCAGGGAGGAGATTGCTAACCAAATTAATGTCCTGTTTTGTTTTTCCAGCTAACTTTTGTAAATAATGTTTCTATTTTAGTTTTCTGATATTTAGATTAGTCTTGCTTTAAAATATACTGTTTCGATTCAGGTCCATTCCAGAATTTCAGCATTTGTTTTCATTCTTGCATCTCCAAACACCTTCATCTAATTTTAAGATAAAATATGGGTTTAGGAGGGCTACTATTCCAAATGCACACTAAATCAGATCAAGTGAATGAATCCTAGCTTGCTAATTTACTAATTTTTTTGCTAACATTTAATGCTAACATTGCTAACTTTACTAACACCAAATTCTAACATAGGGATAGTGGAACACTATTAAATGAAGATAAAACAAACCCGCTAACTCTAAAAATGAATCTCATGTTAAAGGCATGGAGCTTAAAATGAAGTGGCTTATACCACACACTTTCTCATTTGGAATCTTTTTAAGCTGAAGATAAAAGAGGTTACTAACTGGGTTTCGGGTAGACCACTTTAATCTCAAGAACAATAAAATAATCTATCTTCGCATTTGGTTGATTTAATGGATTATGGTTGCAAAGTACTTGTTCGAATCATTAAAGGCCCCTTGTTAATAGTTACTTGCATGGTTTAAATTATTCTGGTATACATTCATTTATTTTCTTTAGTCTTGATTGATTATATGCACATGAATGTTTGTTCACAAGAACCTTGGAGAAATGAATAATGCTACTTAATTTCTTTGCAAGATAGAGTTTCCTATTCGATACTCTAGTTGTGATGATCATTTTTCTATAGGGCAAAATATTCACTCAACACTACGATCTTGTGAAATCATTACAATTTTGCAGTTAGGGTTGTGTAATGGCAGTCATGCCCTAAAAATTCAAAATTAAATCAAATTAAAGATAAAAACATGAAAAATCTAAGCTAAAAGAAAGAAAAATACTTACCCTGAGAGCTCCGTCTCCTGCTCGAACCAAATCGATGCGATGGGGAGCATTCGCCATGTTTTCTCCAGAGCTCCAAAGCAACAAAAGACAAATGACAAATGAAGTGATTTTTTAACCTTTTTTCTATTTTTATTTATTTACCCTTAATGCAAAAAATTTTGAGTTTTTCTTCAAACAAAATATTTGACGTAAAAACTCGAAGGGGGTATCACACCTAATGCAGTTCACAATAAAACTTCAAATTTTAAACTTTGTGCAATAAAATTTTGCTTTCTCGTAAAGTGTGCCATTCTTTTCTTTAACACATTTTTTTCAAAAATGCACTAAAGAGGGGGCAAAATGTAACACCCTAAATTTGACCCATAATAATTTGCATTAAAGATAAAAATATTCAAAAATTAATTCAAGCAATTTTTTAACTTATTGCCTCGATTTTCATGCTTCCCTGGCAAGATCGGGTTAAAATGATGAGATCGTATGTACGATCTCTGGGATCGTACGTACAATCATGTGTACGATATTTGTGATTGTACATACGATCTTGTCCAAAACAAAAAAAAAACTCAAATTGGTAAAATGACAAACCAGTTACAACATTTTTATCTTTACCTGTGCAATTATGTGGCAGTTATGGGATCGGATCCGCCGATCAGTCCCAGCTTGGAAGGAGTTGCAACCTATTCTATTTTTAGCCTATTTTTCCCTACTAGTTCATCCTATTTAATCAAGCATCCCTCCCCTCAAATCTCTCCTAACTCCGTGACATAATTTCTGCATTTGAATCACTGTAATTTTTGCATTAGTCCTAGTTGTTTTTCTATTTTCTGTAGGATAGGAGGATATGATCAAGGATCAGATGATACGATCAGGTATCAGACAATATGATCAGTATTGTTCTACATACAATCATGTTGTTGTTGTACAATATTGCTTACAGATCACTTGGGGGTAATTCTAAGTGTTGGTTTGCATTGCTTAACCTCTCATTTGTATATTTATCATCTGATTTATCATTTCCCATTGCATATAATATTAGATTTAATCATTTTCATCCTTGGAGTTCACAAAAATGTATTCACTTGCATATTTCATATAGCTTAAGGCATATACATGTTAGATATTTATATTAATGCATTCAATAGTTCATTCCTAATCTGATTTTTATCTAGTGAAGTTTGTAGCATATCCTAGTTTTCTATTTTTGTACTCTATTCATGAAACTGCAGGTTTCTACTGTGATCAAATCTTTCGATCACTGATTGAATGGTACAATCATAGATTGGATGGTACAATCATATATCGTACATACGATCTTGACTCTGCTATGTATGATCTTGATTCTGCTACATACGATCTTGCTTGCAACAAAAATCAGAATCTTCATCAACCTTTTGGATACAGGTCAAAGTTTCAAATCACTTTATAAGCATTGCATTGTTCATTAAAGCTCTATTTTATGTTGTTTGTTGTTTGCATATGAATCAAAATTACATATAGGTTAGCATAGTTGCATATTGGCCAAAAACTAGGTGATTGTGAGAATTTAAAAGGAACACATCAAACAAACTCCAAAACCTAGGTGTGGAAACTGCCATAAAATGTTTCCTGGTGAACCCTAATCAATTCATCAAAAATCACCAAAGAAGACACGAACTCAAGTGTCTCTCTTCGAGGTGTAGACCTATCATTCTCCCATTCCCCTTTGAGGTATGGATCCATTAGCCTAAAGGAAAGGAGTGCAAGAATTTTAGAGCTGTAGCTTCACATATAGTCATGATTTCCAAATTAGTAGCATATAAGCACTCCTTAATGGTTGCAAATGGCTCTCCAATCTAGTAGGGCTTCACTGCATGCAAAATTGATACTTAATCCAAAATTTTCCCCAATTTTAAGGGGGATCTTATAGTACTCTTAATTCCTAATATTAGCTTGCTTGGAAAGCCAAGATTAAGAACTAAGAGGTTGAAACAGTTGGGAGGAAGGTTTTGGATGCTTCCTCGCTTAAAATCACTTAAAATCCATTCCCATGGCTATTGTAACTGAATTTTGCTTAGATCAAGAATTCAAAATAGTTTCAGGGCTAGTTGTGGCTCTGAGGTACAACTAGATATGTTAGCCATGGGTGTCAGCCGCGACTATGGCTGAGTAGGCCAAATATACCTAAATTGAGTGGTTAAAACCACTACTTTATCTTGGAATAGTCCAAGATCATTCATATGGTCTGTTAGGATACCCATATGAGTAATCCCCTACATATGACACGTTTTAGGTGTCTACACCTAGAACATATCCAGTTTAATCTTCAAGGCAATTTTTTTTCTAAGCTCTTCCTCTAATGTCACTGTCCAACATGTCTTTAGGGAAGGAAACAAAGATATTGAATTTCTAGCTAACCTAGGGTTTTCTTTGCCTAACCTCACCATTTGGAATGAAAGTCCTCCTTCCCCGTGGTTGATGGAAATACCACACCTGTATCTCTTTTGTGAGTTTTCCTAGGATTCAGGTTTCTTGGGTAGCCACATCTTCTCCATGTTATGGGAATCCTCCTTAGATTGGATAGCATTTTTAGGATACATCATTGGAGGTTTCATTGATTCATGGAATTTTTCTAAGTTCATAGGATCTATTTTCAACATACACTTTCATGCATGGCTTCACCTTGAAAAAATGAATTTTCAAGGCACGTGGAGCTTGTGGATCAACATGGAGAATGTCTTTGTGAGCCATACGTGGAGACATTATACTACACCATCTTCAATAAACACCATATTTTTTTTTGCATGACAGATGATAAAATGGAACTATTTTTTGTTTTTCCTAGACACATGAGTAGGCTCTATGTGAGCCTGTTGAGATTTTCTCTTTTGCCCTTGGAACGGTTTCTTTGTCTGTATATGTCTTTCTTATTTTTTGTTTTAAAGAAGATTCTTCCTTTTTGTTTCAAATGGTTGGGAGTATTTTTCCTAACTAGAATTTTTTTGTAAAATGTTATGGGATCCTTTCAAAACCCCTCTTACCAATCAAAAAAAACTTATTAATATATTTGAAGGAAAAATATTTTTTTCATTAATTGGAATTTAAAAGATTATTGAAGAAATAATAATAAATTTGAATATTGAAGAAAAAATATTTGAGAGAAGATACTTGTTTTAAGTTTTAAAAATGTTGAATTTTGGAGTAATAAGGATTTCTAATACAAAATAAAATCATTGAATAGAAACTTATAGAGAATATTTTATTCAAATGAGATTTGTAAAGAGATTAAAAATATTTGTAGAATTATTCAGACTTATTATTGAAAGGATAAATTACTTGAAGGTTATTTATCATAATAAACACAACATGACAATTAAAGAAAGAAAGCAAACAAAAAGAGAAGCAGACACTCAATATGATTCACTAGAAGAAAGTAAGGAAATGTTGAAATACCTAAAACTTTACATACAACACATGATAGAGAATGCTGAAGAATATATATATATCAATAAAATTAAAGAGGGGATTACAATCAATTTTTAGAGAAGCTAAAGATGAAATATTTTTAACATTTGGTAATTATCTAAGTTCAAAACTTACTGAAGCAAATGGAGACTCTAAAGGTGTTATTACATTACCTATTGATATAAGAAAGATAATGTATTTCATATTACTCATTCTTTTTTTCAACACTTTACACAAGTTTTTATGAGGCATCTTAGTCCCCTCATACTAAGTGGGGTTTGAACCTTGGACCTCTCAAAGAGAGGCTAAAGCCCTTACAACTACAATAAGCTTACAACTTTATATTATTCACTCTTGAATTTTTTAAAGACATGAATAAAAGTCAAGAAGAAATAGTTAAAAATTTTAGGAACAAACCCATGAATAAATATACCAAACCTATAATTATAGATGCATATTATGATATGGACAATATTTATGGAAAAACAATTGTAATAAATGTTATGTGAAGCACATAATGATATAAAATGATTACAATACAAGTGATTTGAGACCCATAATAGTAGATGTATGTTGTGAAACAAGATATTTTATTTAGATAACACACATAAACTGTGACACAAAGACTTAACATTGTTCATGAGGACAAAGAGTGTGCAAAAAGAATATGTGACAATAGACATTGTAATTATATCAATAATAGCAACAGAGATATTCATAGAATTTTTGATAGGGCACAATGATACAAATTCAAAAAATATTTGGCAAAGACAAAAACCAAATATGAAGACCTCAAATGATCATATAATATTGAATCAAGGATTAACAAAAGTAATTGTGAAATAGAGAAATTTAGGACAAGGATAGATGGAACTGATTTTGATACAAGAAAAATTGAGACAAGTAACAAATGTGGACATTGTGGTAGGCATGGACATAAGATAGAAATATGTTGGGATATTCATTGTTGTGAAATTTGTGGAGGTAATAATCATTCTCAAAAATATTGTTGGTACAAAGGAAATAATAATATGAATATGAATTATGGATGAATAATATGAAATACATGATAACAATGATAGCACTAAATAGACTGTCTAAAAAGTTATTCAATTCCAAATATGACTATAAAAAGAGATTGATCAACAATTGATCTAAGGGGAACAAAATTAGGATAATAGATTTACAAGATCAAGATATAGAAAGAATGCAAAAGTTAGAGTCAATGCAAGAAGATTAAAACAATAATTAAAAATTGAAAGTAAATTAAAAAAAGGACCTTCATACCAAATAATGTAATACAAGGAGTGTTGGAAGTATTGTAGTATTTTATATCTTGCAATAATATTGCAAATACCATGTAAATAGTTTAGTTTAGAGTGATTAATATTTGAGTATATAGTAGGTGTCATGTAAGTGTGGAGTTATGTAAGTGAGGTGTCATGTAAGTATGGAGTTATGTAAGATTTTATCATTTAGTATGTACAATCATTAGAGTCTTTGTCCTTATGTGAATATGTAGAGTCAATAATAGATTTATTATTATGTGGTATTTATCCCATGAGAAATATGAAGAGTTAGATATTCTATGTGTGTAAGGAGATAAATTTTTTTTATAATTAGAAATGTCAAGAGTCTTGTGAATGTGAAGAGTCTCATATCCAATGTGTATATATTGAAGATAAAGCATTGTAATAAGTGATCAATCGAATAAGCCTTTCAATACATTGTATGTGCATTGATTGATTAGATATATTATTTAATAATATTTTAAGAGTTTGTTATTATCATGGATTGAATATTACCATGAATATTTTGTCTTGATATATTGTGAGATCCTGTGAGGAAGTATTCAGTTGCTAACATAGGTATGAAACATACAAATTCCATCCTAAAGTTGATAAATGAGTGGGTGATGGTAAAAAATAAACTAGCCTTAGTCTTGGTCAAAATAAAATGGAAGCCAAGAAAACTCTTCACAAAAATTATTCCCTCTTTTTGGTTGTTGATAATGTCAAGCTCTCCCTGTAGTTGGTTGTCGATGCCCCATGGCCTATCAGATTTTTTTTCCATAGGTAATAGTGTGAGTGTAATATTTTTTGGTCATCAATGTTGGAGAATATTACGTTATTTTATACATATTAATTTACCCTCATGGTACATCTTGTAAATATTAGATTAGGGTTATGTCCTAGATTAGAGTGTGAGTAAATATTTTATATAATGTAATAATGTGCAAGAAATACACAAGTATCATGTGTTTATATGTGCACAAGTGTCTCATATGTAAGTGTGCACAAGTGTTCTTAGGTTAGGAAGTTTTATGTGAAGAGTCATGTCTAAGTGTGCATAAAATATAGATTCAGGTGTATGTGAGTGTAAAGTAGAGAAGCCAAGAGTCATGAGACTTTGTCATAAGGAAAGAAAGATTCAAGTAACCAAAGAGTCATCTTAC
Organism: Wollemia nobilis; assembly: GCA_028583015.1. NCBI lineage: Eukaryota > Viridiplantae > Streptophyta > Pinopsida > Araucariales > Araucariaceae > Wollemia > Wollemia nobilis. The sequence goes on from JAQPPZ010006249.1 coordinate 9,392,114, forward strand.
AATGGCTATATATTACTCCATATAAAACATCACCTACATCCCCTACATAGTCTACATTGTCTACATAGTGAGCATAGAAAGCATTGTTATTGTATGAGAGTTTTATGATACATTTGTAAGAGAAAGAGGAGTAATAAAGATTGCATACATTTATGAAATTAATATTGCAAGTTGTGATACATGCTTTGTACATGTATAAATTAGGCTATTGCATTAATATTTTTGCTTATTAATGAATTTTAGTTGATATATTATAAGCCCTTATTTTACATATTAGTTGGCTCATATTATTCTGTTTACATTACTATTTTGATCTTTGAAGAACACAAGCTTATACTGAGAGGGGGGTGAACAATATAAGACCACTTTTTACTTTTTCTTTCCCAATCAATATTATGCAATGTAAAGATAGCAATATCAATAGCAGTAATCAAAGCAATGCACAAATCACCACACACAATTGAGACACCAAAATTTACGTGGTTCACCCAATGTGGGCTACTCCACGGAGAAAATATTTCACTAAAATTTTCTCAATCAATCTCTTGGGAATCCTTTCCCTATTACAATGTTTATGGACCTCTGTCCAAAGGAGACACCAATCCCCTAATCAAGTTCGTGGATCTCTATCCACAGGAGACACCAATATCCTAATCTCTACTCTATCTAGTGATCCTCTAGAAGACCTCTACCTCCACTACCCTTAGCAAATGGAACTCTATCCATAGAAGACACCTGTCTTCCCTGCTCTAGCTGGAGATCTCTATCCTCAACTCTATCACCTCCAAAGCTCTATCTCAAATATACACTAAACATAATCCATCGGTCTAGCACAAATCTATCCTCAATATCTATCTCTAGTCTGGCACAAACCTATCCTCAAATCTGCACCAAACTCTATCCTTGAATCTGTACTAAACATAGTCCTTCGATCAAGCACAAATATATCCTCAATATCTATCCTCAAGCCTTAACTCAAAGCTTGACTCAATCTCAAATCAACTCTGCTGGATCTGCCCCAAACCTTAACTCAAGGTTTGAACAAATCAATCAATCAACTCTGTTCTCAAGTCTTCTCAAAGACTTGTCTCAAATCTGCCTTGTAAGCTTCCACAAAATCTCACACCAATCTATCCACAAGTCCTCTCTAGAACTTGTCCAATATGCTCAATAAGTTCCCACAAGAACTTATCCAAATCTGCTCTCAATATATATTGTAAGCTTCCACAAAAGCTTACCCAAATATATCCACAAGTCTTCTCAAAGACTTATCTCAAATCTACACAACAAGTCCACACTAGAACTTGTCCAATCTCATAGAAACATAAAGAGAATTTTTAGAGACTCAATATGTTCTATACTCATCACAATGCTCAATCACTTTCAATCACTCTTTTAGAAACATACAGAGAATTGTTAGAGACTCAATATGCTTCAACTCAATACTCAATCACTTTCTCAATTCAATTCAGAATATAGAATAGTTTTGTTTTATGGAACTTGAACAATCACTTCACACACCCACTTGACTAGGCTCAACCAACTCTACTCAACCAATCACTCAATGAAACAATCCTTCCTTACAAACCCTAGTCCAAGCGTATGACATTCACTCAAAATATTCCCAACAATGCTTATCAACCACTCTCACATAACAATGATACTCATGTTCTTTTCAAACCCTAGTTCAAGTTCCTCACACAACAACTCACTTCAACAACAATGCTTATAAACAACAAAAGAAAGTAAAAGAACAACCAATCACTTCAACAACAATGCTTATAACACAATCTTCACATAACAATGATACTCATGTTCTTTTCAAACCCTAGTTCAAGTTCTTCACACAACCAATGGCTTCAACAACAATGCTTATAAAACAAGGTTTTAACAACAATTCTTTATTCCAGAAAACCTTGAAGCATTAACTCAACACACTCAATAAGGAAACCCTAATCAAGTCCTTTTCACTCCAAACTTATTTTCCAAAAAATCAACCAATCAACTCAACTATGGAAGAATGTGCCCATACCTTTTTGCTTGATGAGAAGTAGACCACACAAATCTGTCACAACCATAAACATCACTTTGCAAATCTCAAGGAAGTTAGACAAACAATACAAATCATATAATCACTCACAAATACACCTTATTACTCCTTTCTTAAAATAATATCCAACACCACAATAGTTTGAATATTCACTTCTCAAAAACCCTAACTCATCACAAATTTATCTCAATCAATCATATTTGACATAAGCCACTTCAGAATTTTATTCTTCAAAAATCAATCCAATTTCTACTTATGACTCCCTACTTTAACATTGCATTTTTAAAGATAATTCTTTTGAAAAATAATGCAACAACTAATCTTTCCTTTTCTAAGGTAAAAGAATTTTTACCCACCACTTAAATTTTCAGCAAACACTTTATAAAACCCACAAAACTTCCTTTTTAACTTAGGCAAAAATCCAAAATCATTTACCTCCTTATTTCTCCTAAGACTAACCTTAGCCTAAGTCAAAAATCAAAATATTTTAATTTAAAAGAGTGTTACCACTTTGCATTGCACGAAGATTCGAACTGAGCGCTTCTCTCCACAAGCGCTTTCACCATGGCTCCCAACATCGTGGAGCCACGTGCTCCCTTTGGAACCTCCACTACCTTACGCCCTTTGACTTCCACTATTCGCATGAGCCACGAATTGGCTCCTTCACTCACGCTATCCAAAAAATTTGCACGAACTACTATCACGAGGGAATTACGCATGAAAATCGGCGTTAATTATTTTTGGTGGATGTGAGTGGATGCCTTGCCTTTGAGAAGGCTATGGTATTTATATACCATACGCCTTCATTGCTCCACGTCGATGGTGAGGATGTCATCTAGCAAGCGGTGACATCGGTGGAAGGGGGGCAACTTTGCACGTGAACAAACCGATGCCCAAACTTTATGAAATGCGCCCAAACTTTAGCTTTGGCAATTTATTAAATATAATAAATTAAATTCTTTAAGAATTTAATTATTATAATTTAATAATTAACATGGTCTTTTGGCCTTAAACCAAACTTAAGGGCCTCTTTAGGTTTTTAGAAAAACCTTACAACTTGCTCACATGGTTTTAATGGAAAAACCTTTTATTTTCTGCCACCATCGGTTTTAAGAAAAACCTTTTACTTGTGCCACCATTGGTTTTAAGGAAAAACCTTTTATTTTTGCTCACCCATGGTTTTAATAAAAACCCTTCATATGCTTCCACATAATATTAAAAATATTATGAAGCTTTTTGCCATTAACCTTTGCATTGTTCCTTGACATATTCCTTGACATCAATGATGACTTCATTCCTTGACATCAATGACAACTTTGACTCAAAATGTCCAACAATCTCCCCCTTTGTCATTGATGGCAACCCAAATTATTTTTACTAGAAACTTAACCTTTTCTTGGTTCTGCTCCCCCTAGGACATTGCTCCCCCTAGCTCAATACTCTTTTCAAATCTCTCCTCTTTACTCAAATACCAAATCTCTCCCCCTTTGACATCAATGGCAAAGGGTCACCTTTGGGGCTCGAGGCTAAGAATGAGCCTCTTAGCTTAGCCCCTCCCCCACCTCCTTTTGAGGTGGTTAATTCTGGGGTGGGAGTATTTCTACTCCCAGAAAGCACTGTTCTTTACCTTTATCCTCTTTTCTTCTTATCTGATCCTTTTGATTCCTCTGACTATTCCTTTCCATGTCCATGTTCTTGTCCATATATACATTCCTATTCTTGTTCATATTCATACTTGATTCTGGAATGTCTGCTCTACACCACTTTGTTGTGTGACCATAATTATTGCACTTATAACACTTAATGTTGTTATTCCTTGGAGGTGCAAATGTCTTAGGATTTCTCCTAGTGAAGCCATATCCTCTTCTGTCATGAACCCTGCAATTCATTGCCTTGTGACCAAACTGATTACATGAGTAGCAATACCCATTGAAAGGTTGTATGTTCCCATATACCTGTCTTTCATGTGTCCTGCATTGTGAAGCCATGTGCCCAAACCTGTGACATGAAAAACATCTTCCATTGAAACTTCCTTGTCTTGACCTCATTGGTCTCCTATTCTGATTGTTGTTCCATATATTTCTTCTTTGTGCATTGTTCCTATCCTTGTTGAGATTTCTATTGTCCAACTCATCCTCATATGTCTCACTTCCTCTTACGTTGTCATATTCTGAAGTGTCTTCATCTAAAGTTTCTTCTCCTCCAGAACTTGAGGTTGAATTTTCTTCTTGTTTCTTTTGAACCTGTTCAAAACCAAGACCTATTTTGCTTGATGTAGGCTTTTGTATCTTGATGAACTTATCTAAATTCTTTGAGCTATTTTTGAACCCTTTTAGCTTGACTTTGGAGTCTTCTAAATCTTCCCTTAGTAGGGCTACTTCTTGTTCTAACCTTTCACATTCTAAGACCTTTGCTTCTAGCTTATCCTTGAATTTCTTTGTCTTAGCCTTTGATTTGTCTAGATCCTCTATAAGCATTCTTCTCTCTTCATCACATTCTTGAAACTGAGCTTCTAATTTAGAGTTTTGCTTTCTTACCTTCTTTACTATTTCAAGAGCATAGATAAGTTCTCCCTTAAGATCATATCCTTCTTTATCTGATTCTTCCTCTATTTGTTTACCTTTGTCCACATCTACATTTTCTTTTGACTTGTCTTCTATAGAATCACCTTCTCCTTCTTCTAGTGCCATTAGAAGTTTTTCATCTAGTCCTTCATGTGCATCCTCATATTCATCATCACAAAAACTATAACCATTCCTTGTACAACTATCTTCAAGATGTCCAAAGTTACCACATCTAAAACACTTGAGAATTATTGGGGTCCTATTCTTAACTAGTTCTTTTTCTTCAATCATAAATAGGACTTCATCTCTATCATTGTCTGAAAGACTAGCATCACTATCACTTGAGTACTTACTTGCCTTATCCGCATAGTAGCTCCTCTTTTGTCTTTGAAAGAACTTCTTTCCTTGTCTGCTTTGTCCATCCTTGCTTTTCTTTTGGTGCATGTATCTTTCTGATTCCCTGTTCCTATGATCATGTTTTTCTTCATCATTGTTATTCTTTGCTTCTTGAAAATCAGTTGCATAATGACCATACTTTCCACAATTGAAACATCTAACATATTTTGTATCTCTAGATCTTCTTGAATCCTTATTCCTTCTACCATAATTAGCTTCTTCACACTCATTTCTTCCTTCTATATATCTTTTGTTCTTACTGTAAGAATACCAAGCAACATATCTCTTGTCAAAGAATCACCATCCTTTGACTCTTCTATAGCAGAAATATTTTCACTGAATATTTTTGGAAGAGATCTTAAGACCTTATCATAGACATCTGATTCATCAACCTTCATTCCAAGTCCTTGCATAGCATTAACAACCTCATCGATTCAAAGTAGATAGGTACTAATGTTCTCCTCATATTTCATTCTTAACTCTTCAAATTGTCCTTTGAGATTTTGTATCTTTGCTTTCTTGACACCTTTATCTCCTTCATATATATTTTGCAACTTATCCCACATTCCTTTTGCATCTTGACAATGCATAACTTTTATGGACTCTGTTCTATGCAAACCTCTCAAAAGTGCATTCATTGCTTTTGAATTGTAATGTTGTAGAAGCTTACCTTCCTTATCTGTAGGTGGATCAACTGGTGATATGTATCCATTTTCAACTGCTTCCCAGACTTCATTGCCAAGTGCCTTCAGGTATATCTTCATTCTCAAACTCCAATATACATAATCACTTCCATAAAATACTGGTACTAAATTATCTGAAGGTCCATTCTTAGAATCCATTATGTTCTTGTTAGCTTTTCCTTCAAGCTATTAAACTCTTCCGAAGGAACCCACTCTGATACCAATTGAAGAACACAAGCTTATACTGAGAGGGGGTGAACAGTATAAGACCACTTTTTACTTTTTCTTTCCCAATCAATATTATGCAATGTAAAGATAGCAATATCAATAGCAGTAATCAAAGCAATGCATAAATCACCACACACAATTGAGACACCAGAATTTACGTGGTTCACCCAATGTGGGCTACTCCACGGAGAAAATATTTCACTAAAATTTTCTCAATCAATCTCTTGGGAATCCTTTCCCTATTACAATATTTATGGACCTCTATCCAAAGGAGACACCAATCCCCTAATCAAGTTCATGGATCTCTATCCACAGGAGACACCAATATCCTAATCTCTACTCGGATGGTGATCCTCTAGAAGACCTCTACCTCCACTGCCCTTAGCAAATGGAACTCTATCCATAGAAGACACATGTCTTCCCTGCTCTAGCTGGAGATCTCTGTCCTCAACTCTATCACCTCCAAAGCTCTATCTCAAATATGCACTAAACATAGTCCATCGATCTAGCACAAATCTATCCTCAATATCTATCTATGGTCTAGCACAAACCTATCCTCAAATCTGCACCAAACTCTATCCTCGAATCTATACTAAACACAGTCCTTCGGTCAAGCACAAATCTATCCTCAATATCTATCCTCAAGCCTTAACTCAAAGCTTGACTCAATCTCAAATCAACTCTGTTGGATCTGCCCCAAACCTTAACTCAAGGTTTGAACAAATCAATCAATCAACTATGTTCTCAAGTCTTCTCAAAGACTTGTCTCAAATCTACCTTGTAAGCTTCCACAAAATCTCACACCAATCTATCCACAAGTCCTCTCTAGAACTTGTCCAATATGCTCAATAAGTTCCCACAAGAACTTATCCAAATATACTCTCAATATGTATTGTAAGCTTCCACAAAAGCTTACCCAAATCTATCCACAAGTCTTCTCAAAGACTTGTCTCAAATCTGCACAACAAGTCCACACTAGAACTTGTCCAATCTCATAGAAACATAAAGAGAATTTTTAGAGACTCAATATGTTCTATACTCATCACAATGCTCAATCACTTTCAATCACTCTTTTAGAAACATACAAAGAATTGTTAGAGACTCAATATGCTTCAACTCAATACTCAATCACTTTCTCAATTCAATTCAGAATATAGAATAGTTTTGTTTTATGGAACTTGAACAATCACTTCACACACCCACTTGACTAGGCTCAACCAACTCTACTCAACCAATCACTCAATGAAACAATCCTTCCTTACAAACCCTAGTCCAAGCGTATGACATTCACTCAAAATATTCCCAACAATGCTTATCAACCACTCTCACATAACAATGATACTCATGTTCTTTTCAAACCCTAGTTCAAGTTCCTCACACAACAACTCACTTCAACAACAATGCTTATAACACAATCTTCACATAACAATGATACTCATGTTCTTTTCAAATTTCAATTTATTTTCAAACCCTAGTTCAAGTTCTTCACACAACCAATGGCTTCAACAACAATGCTTATAAAACAAGGTTTTAACAACAATTCTTTATTCTAGAAAACCTTGAAGCATTAACTCAACACACTCAATAAGGAAACCCTAATCAAGTCCTTTTCACTCCAAACTTATTTTCCAGAAAATCAACCAATCAACTCAACTATGGAAGAATGTGCCCATACCTTTTTGCTTGATGAGAAGTAGACCACACAAATCTGTCACAACCATAAACATCACTTTGCAAATCTCAAGGAAGTTAGACAAACAATACAAATCATATAATCACTCACAAATACACCTTATTACTCCTTTCTTAAAATAATATCCAACATGGCTAGAAAAAGTTCCAATCAAATGAATATGGAATCCACAGCTCCCTTTACAACTACGATTTATATGGGTGGGATTTCCTAGGCCCCTTCTAGGGATCTAGAATAAGGTGAGATCCCCCCTTGGAGGATTCTCCCATGAACCTCGACCGGAGTCGGGTGAGATGACTTACCTGGAGAAGGTAATAGGGATGGCAAAACCTAGCCCCTCTAGTAACCCTAACCACTCCCCCGTGATCACTAATGGAGAAAACATGGTTGGTTCTTCCAATATATCTCATGGTAGAAAAAATCTCTTCAGAATCCCTCTCCTTGGTCAGCAAGTTTATGGGAGGGATACCTGACATGAAATCCATAAGAAGATGGTCCAAATTCAAATGGCGCACAATAGGGAACCTTTAGATTGTGGCCCTCTCACAGGGTTTCTTCATGATATGCTTAAATAACCAGAATGACTATGCCCGAATCCTCATCAAGGGACCCTGGTTCTATGGGAGGAAAAGTTTATTTATGACAAAATGAAAGTAAAATTTCAATACCCAGACTTAAGATATCAATATTGCTCAAATCTGGGTTTGCCTCCCTAATCTCCCCATCCATTTTTTCCATGAAGACATCATGGGGTGGATTGGAACATACATTGGGGACCTGGTCGCTCTTGAACATGCAACTAAATCCCGGTCCTGCATGGCCTATGCTTGAATTTGTGTCAATTCCAACCTTGCTTCACAACTTCCTACCCGCCTAAACCTCATCTATGGGGATTTCCACTTGTGTCAAGCTATTGAGTACGAAAACAAACCAACATTCTACATTGAATGCAAAACCCAAGGACACCTTCGAGCCCATTACCCATCCCTCATGCCCCAGCAAGAAGCACCTAGCACAAAGATCCCCCTCCCTCCTCAACAATACCATATTGGAGAGTGCAACGACCAATCTAGAGGACCTGATAACTACATATTGAATAATGAAAAAGGGAAGTAGGGCACTATCCAGGACCCTCTATCCACCAACCCTTCTTCAAATGCAGGCTAGGTATACTCCATTTTCACTTTTGCCAATATATTTGGGACTTTAAATGGTCTTGATGATGAAGTTATTCTCTCTGGATCCCTTCATGTGCATCAACCCTCCACCCTTCCCCACCCCCATCCCTCTCCCTCCATATCTAGGCCTTCCATCCCCATATCCTCCTCATCCCCCCATCCCAGCCCGATCCTCTTCTAAAACCTTTGCTAGATATCAACTCTCTTCCCCACTCTAGAATTGCTTGCCCCTCAGAAGAACCCCTATCCCCAATTGAATCCAACCCTGAATCCCAGGAGGATGCTTTCAGTCCCACTCATTCTAAAATGAAAATTAGCTCTATCATCACTAGAAGCAGTAAAGACCCCATTGATACAGGGGGTGAAATAAAAATATGTTGACCCACAACCTATGAGCAAAGTAAGAAAAACACGAATGACCATGTTTCCAATGGAGTGAAACTACCCCTCAGTTTAGCCTTGTTCACTCAGGAAAAGGATGAGATAAAAAATACCAAACCTCCCTCTATCTCAAGCAAGGGAGGCGAGAAACCTACCAAAATATCTAAATGAAGATCCTATCCTGGAACATCAGAGGGCTTAAAAGCATGAGCAAACAAAGGTTAGCTCAAACTACCAGTAAATAGTACAAACCCTCTATACTCATCCTTTAAGAAACAAAAACTGACGCTGACAAAACTCATAGCGTAGTCCAAAAAATTTGGAAAACTAGACAATGGGCTTCATCAGCAGAGGGATCTCCAGGAGGTCTATTGTATCTTTGAGACCCTAATAATGTGGAAGGCAAAGTCATATCCAACTCTAGCAGAACCTTGAACATCATGTTCTATTGCAAATAAAACAAATTCACGTGGGTGTTGTCTAACATCTATGCCCCAAATAATCCTATGGAAATATTCAACATGTGGAAGTCCCTATCCCTTATGAAGGATACCTTTTCCCACATCCCATGGATGATAGAAGGGAATTTCAATTCTCCTCTCTTCCATTATGACAAGAAAGGGGGAGTATCCTCCCCATCCAAAAGAATTGTAGACTTTCAGGCCTTTGTCACCAAAAATGAACTCATGTACATTCAAATTCGTGGCCACAAATTCACTTGGAGCAACAAGAGAGTGGGATCTAAGCATATTCAGGTTAATCTAGACCCATTTTTTCTCTCCCAATAGGCCATTTCCTTTTTTGGAGACACATCCCTGATCCCCCTTCCCAAGATAGGCTTTGATCACTCCCCCCTCCTTTTGGAATCAAATAAGGCTCCATCCTTCTCAACCCATTTTAGGTTCAAGAATATGTGGATCCAACATTCGGATTTGAAACAACAGATTGAAGACTAGTGGTAGACCCCTATCTCTAGTTCAACTATTTTCAAAGTATCCCACAAACTCAAGATCATAAAAGATAACCTGAAAACTTGGAACAAGGAATTATTTTGGGACATTTTCGATCTCAAGGCAAAAATGTTAAGTAAACTCAAAGATCTAGAGTAGCAAATTTAGCATGATCAGTGGACCCACCAGCTCGAGGAATAAGAAAGGCAGATGCTCATCGAATATCATAACATCCTAGCCAAGGAAGAGACCTTTTGGCACCAAAAATCCCAAGACCTTTGGCTCAAGGAGGGGGATGCCAATACTATATTCTTACATGCTTCTACTATGCAAAATAGAAGCACAAATAAAATCAAAGAACTTACCGTGAGGGATGGCTCTGTCACTCAGGACATCATCAAGATCCGAGAAGAAGACTCCATCTTCTTTAGAAACATCATGGGCTCTGAAAATCCCTCCAATATTGCAGCCCAGGAAGCCCTTCTAGAAAATATCCCCCCTTGGTTACCCCTGAGATGAACAAATCCCTGATCCAACCCCTCTCTAAAAAATAAATCAAAAGTGCTTTGTTCTCCATGAAAGTTGATAAGGCTCTTGGACCTGATGGGTTCCCCCTAGGTTTTTTCAAACCTTCTAGGACATAGTGTGGAAGGAGGTGAGTGATGCCATCATGGAGCTTCAGAAAACCAAAACCATACCTCGAGGAACAAATTCCACTTTCATTGCCCTGGTTCCTAAAAACCCCCAATGCAAATCCATGAATGACTTCAAACCAATAAGCCTTTGCAACATCCTTTACAATATCCTAACCAAATCCCTAGCTCTCAGGCTTAAGAAGATCCTCCCCTCCATCATTGATCCATGCCAGGATAGCTCTGTGGAAGGCAGATCAATCACTGATAGCATCATATCTCTTCATGAAACCCTCCATTCATCCCAGTGCAACAAGAAAGTGACCATGTTTCTGAAACTGGACATCAAAAAATCTTTTGATCGGGTGGATAGGGATTTTCTCCTCAAAGTGCTAGCTCGATTCGGCTTCCACATAGATTGGGTTCACCTCATCAAAGGCTGCATTACCTCACCATGGTTCTCAATTTTAGTCAATGGGTCTGCTGCAGGTTATTTCCCTAGCCTCAAAGGGATCATGCAAGGAGATCCCCTATCCCCATTTATTTTCATCATCTTGGTTGAATCCCTAGGCAAAGCTTTCAAATAGGTCATGGCTTTGGGATGCATGTCAGGTATAAAATATTCTTCTAACTCTTCCCCCTTGTCTCACTATCAGTTTGTTGATGATACTATTGTTGCAAAATTAGCCTTTGTTGTCCAAGCTAAATCCATCAAAGGGATACTTGATACCTATGCATCTAATTTAGGGCAAGAAATGAACTATCTCAAGAGTAAGTGTTACTTCCTAAACACACCAGGCAATAATCAGTGAAAAATTACTCGTATCCTCCAATGTTGCATCGCTACCCTCCCCACCTCCTACCTGGGATTCCCACTATTCACCATGAACCCAAAGGAATCTATGTGGGACAATGTTATTGAAAGGATCAATCACAAGCTTGCTTCCTAGAAGGGCTCCCTCCTTTCCCAAGTATCCAAAGCAACCCTCACCTTGGTAGTCCTCCAAAGCATCCCAGTCCATTTCATGTCAGTATTCAAATCTCCTACCTTTATTCATTCCAAAATCGAGCAAATACAAAAAAAGTTTCTTTGGGCTGGCCCAAAAAATTCAAAGAAATTCCACCTTGTCAGTTGGGAAAAAGTATGCCAATCCAGGGACCAAGGGGAACTTGGTATGAGAATATTAGAAAATATAAATATTGCCTTATTAGAAAAATACACTTGGAAGTTGTTCACCAACTACAAGGCATATTGGGTCACTATTGTCCAAAGCAAGTATCTCAAAAACTTACCCCTAATGGACAACAAAATCCATACCAATGGATCAATATTTTGGCAGGGAGTTATCCAAGTGAAACATCTTATCATGATAGGGACACGATGGCAGCTAGGCAGAGGTGCATCTATAAATTTTTGGGAAGAAACGTGGTTGAAAGACAGACCCCTCAAGGATCTTCCTGAGGTGTCCAGACTTAGACCAAGTCTCGAAAGGAGATGGGGAAGCAAAGTGGAAAACTACATGGATAGAGGCACACGGAATATTCTCCTAGAATACAATGAGCACCTCTTGCAGGCTGGTAAGACTCTATCCAAGATGCTTAGAACCACCATCATCCCTACCATAGTCTCCCCAAATTACCCAATCTAGACGAGAACTAACAGTGGGTATTTCACGATTAAGTCTGCCCACTCCATGTTAGTCAAATCCCGGGTTCCCATTATTCTTTTCAAGTTTTCTTGGGTTAAATACATTTTCCCAAAAATTGGTTTCTTTTCCTGGATAGCCATTCAAAACAAGGTCCTCACCATAGATAATCTTATGAAAAGAGGGATCCCTATCCCCAATAGATGCCACCTCTGTCTATCCAACTGGGAATCCATTGATCACCTCATTTTAGAGTGTGAGTTCACTAGGGATGGCTTAGATCACATTTTCACCACCTTTCAAATTCATTAGGCCCACCCCAACTCCCTCCTGGATATGTTCATCCAATGGCTTGCTCCCTTTAGAAATACCAAAGTAGCTTTCCTTTGGTCAATTTGCCTCCATAATTTCATTTGGAAAGTTTGGCTCAAACACAATCGTAGGGTCTTCTCAACCACATTTTACAACTCCACCTCCATAGCCATTAAAGCCATTTCATACGCCTCTAAAAACTCCCATCTTATCCCGTGGCCCAGATCCCCCTTGAGCAAGAATGAGGCTGACATCATCAATTCCCTTAATATCCCCCTTTCCACCTTATCCCCCCCTTGACCCATCCTAGGACAAAATCTCACTAGATCTCCCATCCTAAGGGATGGGTAAAGTTGAACTTCGATGGTGCATCGAAAGGGAATCTTGGTCTGGTCGGGGTAGGGGGAGTGATCAGTGATCATAGAGAAAATATGGTTATGGATTTTGTAGAGAATCTTCATCATTACACCAACAATATGGCCAAGGTGTTGGCCTTGTGGTGAAGTCTTCAACTCATCAATGGGTCATGTGTCAAGATCCATGTCAAATTGGCTCTTAATATCATTGGTTATCTTATCTCCAACAAATTCCCTCTGTGGAATATTAGAACCCTTATCCAAGAAAGTAGGAAGTTGTTAAACCAGTATTTCTAGGTGGAAGCCAGTCATACATACAAGGAAGCCAATCGGCTTGTGGATAGACTAGCCAACATGGGCTTAGGGAAAACACCCATCACCATGTGGCAAGACTCCTTCCCGCTAGATTTCCTCATAGTTGTGGCATCGGATAGTCTTGGCAGGTACTCCAAATCCATCCACACTAACCAATGATTTATTTTTCAATATTATGTAGGATCTGCTTTGGGTGTCCCATTTTCCAAGAGCCTTGCGATGTGTGCTCAAACACCCCTTGATGATTTGTTGCTCCACTATAATCCATCAAGGTCATCATGCAAAGTCAAAAGGTAAGTTTCCATCTGTAGTGTCCCAACGCTCTCTGCGAGCTTCCTCTACCATATTTCTAGCCACACCCCTTTCCCTTCCACGTCCCTACCCATGTCTGTAGACCTTGCCCCAGTTATCACCTCCACCCATGCATATATGGTCCCTAGGCTTCCCCTTAATCCTCGTCATCCTCAGTGTGGCATCCCCCCATCCACCTATCACCCATCTGTGAGGCTCAACATGAGCTTCTCACCTCACCCTATCTATGTAATTCCTCACTTTAGCCTAGTCCATGACAATCCCCTCTGCAAGTCTATCCTGTGGGGCTCCTCCATAACCTCTCTTCCTATCCCCACCATCGCCACCATTGCCTACCTTAAACCAAACTCTCTCCAGCTGGACACCCTAGAGTCTGCTTACCTACAGGGCACCCAACTCACCACCTTGTTATCAAAATTCTATGGAGCTGAGGACGACATCACGAAGGAATTTGTTTGCACCTGGTTGAACAACCATGTTTGTGTCAGGAATCTATGCTTTAAGGTCACTCCAGGGCTGATTGGTGAGATTGCAAAGATGCCAATCGATGGGTGTCTTGTTTGATGTGACAAATACTACTGGGAACCTGAATTAGAAGGTTTCCCCAACTACCAAAACTTCTTATGGGATGGCCATGCTCTGGATCATCAATCCCTTCCCCCTCATTCATTACTTATCCTATGATGATCCCAACAAGCCTATGGCTAACTTCCACCTTGCCCTTATCAACCATGTTTGAGATACAAACCCATGAACATTCCTATGTTCCTTTATAGGTCTATGCATCTCTCTGTGGTTGCTACTCACAAGAAAAATTCCCCCCTGCCCATAAGGGGCTATTCACTATTATTTTCTATCAAGTTATGGCTAATACCCCTATTGCAGCTACCCCTTTGCAATCTTCCCCCCCCTTATCCCAAACCCCCCAAAGCCCTGCTCATTCAATGTCTAGCGAGCTTATGGCTAGCAATGGAGTTCCTAGCACCCCGGCCTCCAAGAAAGGTGTTGTTGCTACTTCCCCATCCATTCCATCCCCTTCCCCTTCCAAACCCATCCCCTCACCTCCCACCCCCACTCCTTCCCCTTCCAATCCAACCCCTTACCCTTCCAAATACATTTCGTTCCCATCCAAACCCACCCCTCCCACTAGCAAGAAGCCTTCTTTGGGAAAACATAAAGCTAAAATTGAATAAGTAGCCACCCCTGTTCACAGGTCGTCTAGGGCTAAGAAGCCCAAAATGGAGTCCAATAAAAATTCTCCTCTAGAGATTGAATACCTCAGCTAGGACTCGGCCCCCACATATGGCATCTCCAACTGTCTCACCCGGATGTTTCTTTGGAGCTTCATCATCACTTTTGAAAGTGTGAGTGTCACCCTAAAGCACGCCCTCACCCTGAAGCACGCCCTCCAAAAATTTTTTGACCAACTTGAAGAGGACATCATGGAGGTTGACCCTTGATCTTCTTTGGGTTTGTATATTTTTGTTTTGAGGTCTTATGGGAATTATTGATGCAATGTTTGGTGATGTCTATTTTTGTGTTTGGCTAACCGCTCGGTTGGGTCTCCCTATGTCAGCCCTTGTGAGGGCCCTAGCAATTATCTATGGATTATTTTTTTTAGCTTCAGTAGCCCCTGCGAGGGCAAGCACCACCTGATTACCAACTTTTACATCCCCTACGAGGGAATTTTTACAATTGTATCCCCTATGCGGGATTGATTAGAATGGTGTAGACTGATCCCTCATGGTAGAGGATTATGCAACATGAATGCACTTCAACTTGATGAATTTTTTGTATATCTAGGATTGGGACCCAGTTAAAACCCTCTGAAACAAAACTACAACTTACCAAAAAAAAAAAATAATATCCAACACCAAAATAGTTTAAATATTCACTTCTCAAAAACCCTAACTTATCACAAATTTATCTCAATCAATCATATTTGACATAAGCCACTTCAGAATTTTTAACTTCACAAATCAATCCAATTTCTACTTATGACTCCCTAATTTAAAATTGCATTTTTCAAGATAATTCTTTTGAAAAATAATGCAACAACTAATCTTTCCTTTTCTAAGGTAAAATAATTTTTACCCACAACTTAAATTTTTAGCAAACACTTTATAAAACCCACAAAACTTCCTTTTTAACTTAGGCAAAAATCCAAAATTATTTATCTCCTTATTTCTCCTAAGACTAACCTTAGCCTAAGTCAAAAATCAAAATATTTTAATTTAAAAGAGTGTTACCACTTTGCATTCCATGAAGATTCGAACTAAGTGCTTCTCTCCATAAGTTCTTTCACCGTGACTCCCAATGTCATGGAGCCATGTGCTCCCTTTGGAACATCCACTACCTTATGCCCTTTGACTTCCACTATTCACATGGGCCACAAATTGGCTCCTTCACTCATGCAGCCCAAAAACATTGCACAAACTGTTGTCATGAGGGAATTGTGCATGAAAATCGATGTTAATTATTTTTGGTGGATGTGAGTGGATTCCTTGATTTTGATAAGGCTATGGTATTTATATACCATATGACTTCATTTCTCCACATCGGCAGTGAGGACATTGTATAACAAGCAGTAATGTCAACGAAAGGGGGGTAAATTTACATACAAACAAATCGATGAAGAAAACAAGCTTATACTGAGAGGGGGTGTGAACAGTATAAGACCACTTTTTACATTTTATTTCGAAATAAATATATGCAATGTATAGATACCAATATCAATAGCAGTAATAAAAGCAATGCACAAAATACCACACATAATAGAGACACCACAATTTATGTGGTTCACCCAAAGTGGGCTACTCCATGAAGAAAATATTTCACTAAAATTTCCTCAATCAACTTCTTGGGAATTCTTTCCCTATTAAAATGTTTATGGACCTTTATCCAAAGGATATACTAATCCCCTATATCAAGTTCATGGATCTCTATCCACAGGAGAACTCTTTCTCCTCTACTCTGGCTAGTGATCCTCTAGAAGATAACCGCCTCCTCTGCACTGGCTTGTGGATATCTCCCCACTAAATACTCTTATCCTCACTCAAAAGACTTGTCCTCACTACCCTAGCTAATGGATATATATCCACTAGAGAATATTTTCCTCTCTGCTCTGTCACCTCCAAATATTCATCTCAAGTATGTACTAAACATAGTCCTTCAGTCTAGTACAACTCTACTCAATCTCTATCTCTGGTCTAGCATAAACCTATCATCAAATCTGCACCAAACTCTGCTCTCAAATATGCACTAAACACAATCCTTTGGTCTAGCACAAATATATACTCAATATCTATCTTCAAGCCTTACCTCAAAGCTTGAATCAACTCTACTGGATCTACCCCAAACCTTAACTCAAGGTTTGAACAAATAAATCAACTCTACTCACAAGTCTTCTCAAAGACTTGTCTCAAATCTGTCTTGTAAGCTTCCATAAAATATCACACTAATCTGTCCACAAGTCCTCTCTAGAACTTTTTCAATATTCTCAATAAGTCCTTACTAGAACTTATCCAAATATGCTCTCAATATGTATTGTAAGATTCCACAAAAGCTCACACCAATCTATCCACAAGTCCTCTCTAGAAGACTTACCTCAAATCTGCTCAACAAGTCCACACAAAACTTGTTCAAATATGATCAACAAGTCCATACATAACTTGTCCTAATCTTCTCAACAAATCCACACAAAACTTGTCCTAATTAACTCAACAAGTCCATACAGAACTTGTCCAAATCTTCTCAACAAGTCCACATAGAACTTGTTCAAATCTTCTCAACAAGTCCACACAGAACTTTTCCTAATCTGCTCAACAAGTCCACACAGAACTTGTCTAAATCTGCTCAACAAATCCACACATAACTTGTCTAAATCTGCTCAACAAGTCCACATAAAACTTGTCTAAATCTGCTCAACAAGTCCACATAGAACTTGTTCAAATTTGCTCAACAAGTCCATATAGAACTTGTCTAAATCTTCTCAACAAGTCCACATAGAACTTGTTCAAATATGCTAAACAAGTCCACACAGAACTTGTATAAATATCATAGAAACATAAATATAATTTTTAGATACTCAATATGCTCTATACTCATCACAATGCTCAATAACTTTCAATCACTCTCTTAGAAACATAAGGATAATTGTTAGAGACTCAATATGCTTCAAATTCAACTCAATGCTCAATCACTTTCTCAACTCAATTCAGAATATAGAATGGTTTGTTTTATGGATCTTAAATCACTTCACACATCCACTTGACTAGGCTTAACCAACTCTACTCAACTAATCATTCAATGAAACACTCCTTTATCACAAACCCTAGTCCAAGCATGTAAACACCAACTCAAAATATTCCCAACAATGCTCAACAATAAATCTCACATAACAATGATACTCATGATCTTTTCAAACCCTAGTTCAAGTTCTTTGCTCAACAACTCACTTCAACAACAATGCTTATATCAATGATACTCAAACCCTAGTTCAAGTTCTTTACACCATCAATGGCTTCAACAACAATGCTAATCAAACAAGGTTTCAATAACAACTCTTTATTCTAGAAAACCTTGAAGCATTAACTCAAACATACTTAATAATTAAAACCTAAGCAAGCCCTTTTCACTCCAAACTTATTTTTCAAAAAACCAACCAATCAACTTAACTATGGAAGAATGTGCTCATACCTTTTTCTTGATGATAAGGAATAGACCTCGCAAATCTGCCATAACCATAAACACTTCTTTGCCAAACTCAAGAAGGTTAGAAGACAAAATATTATTCCAATATTTTCTTAAATATATTCCTTGGACCAAAATATAATCAATTTCTTATTTCTTCCTTATTCAACTACACTCAACAAATCATACATAACAAAATACTTGGAAATACCTTATCAACTCCAATCTTAGAATAGTGACCAACACCCTAATATATCAACCACTCTTAAACTAATATCCACCACCATAGGATATTAACCACTCTTAATAATATTCAAAACTATAGAATATCAACCAAACACTTTTCACTCCACACAAAACCTTTGAGAAAACAATATTAAAAGTTTAATTTTGCCAAAACTTATAACTCTCTTGCAACCTTATAACCAAATAATAAACATGCAAAATTAATTTTTAAATTACCCAACTAAACTTCCAAAAATTTCGGAGATCAAATATTCTGCATACCTTGTACTACCCACAAAAAGGGGATTCGACATGACTCGATCCATCGTCTCCTCTAGCCTAAGCTCTAGGCTCTTGGGCACTCATCGTGTGGGCTATGAAGACCCACATGAAGGAAGGATAAATACCTTCCTCTTATGCCTTCAACACTGCTATTCTCAAGCGAAAATCGTGTTTTCTCTCTCCCTTGGTTGTAGTGCTGATTACTATGTTCGTACGATCTTATTAGGCATGGTGAATATTAATGAGGTGGGTGCTCCTCCTTATATACTTGATTTGACATTCCTCCTCACGTCGGTGCTTTTCGAAATTGGATTTTCAAATTTCAAATCTAAAACCCACTCTAGGGTTTTAACCTTAACTTAAATTAATTTATAATTAATAAATAAATAAATTAATAATTAATTTATAATTGAATTTAAGCTTCCTTAGTATAATAAAATTATTATACTTTATTTTCCAATGGTTTTTATGGAAAAACCTTTTATTTTCTCCTTCAATGGTTTTAATGGAAAACCTTTTATTTTCTCCTTCAATGGTTTTAATGGAAAACCTTTTATTTTACTTCATCAATGGTTTTAATGGAAAAATTTTGATTTTACTTCATCAATGGTTTTAATGGAAAAATTTTGATTTTACTTCATCAAGGTTTTAATGAAAAACATGTTTGGTCATGCTTTATAAGACATTATGAAACTATTTTGGAACCAATCAATTGCATTCCTTTTGACATCAATGACAACTCAACTTTCCTTACAAACTTGCTCAAATTGCCAACAAACTTCCCCTTTGTCATTGATGGCAACCACTCTTTAAAAATGCCAATACTGAAACTTTTTATGCTCCCCCTGAATGAAATCTCTCCCCCTTAAATATCTCCCCATTTGACATCAATGTAAAAGGGTCACCCTTGGGGATCAAGGCTAAGAATGAGTATCTTAGCTTATCCTCTCCCCCACCTCCTCTTAGGGTGGGAGTATTTCTACTCCCAAAAAGCACTGTTCTTTACCTTTATCCTCTTTTCTTCTTATCTGAACCTTCTATCTCCTTTGACCAATTTCCATGTCCATGTTCCTATTTATGTTCACCTGTTCCTGCTTTATTTTGGAATTTCTGCTCTACACCACTTTGCTGTATGACCATCATTATTGCACTCTTAACACTTAATTTTATTATTCCTTGGAGGTTCACATGTCTTAGGATTTCTCCTAGTGAAGCCATATCCTCTTCTGTCATGAACCCTGTAATTCATTTCCTTATGACCAAACTGATTACATGAGTAGCAATACCCATGGAAAAGCTATCTATTCCCATATTCCTATCTTCCCTATGTCCTGCACTGTGAAGCCATATTTCCAAACCTATGATATGAAAAGCATATTCCATTGAAGCCTCCCTGTCTTGATGTCATTGGTCTCCTAGTCTCTCTTGACCTATTATGATTTATGTTCCATCTGTATATTCTTTGTGCATTGTTACTATTTTTTTTGAACTTTCCGTTGTCCAACCCATCCTCAAATGTATCACTTTCACTTACACTATATTCTTCTTCTAAATTTTCTTCAAAAATTGAGGTTGACTTTTCTTCTTGTTTCTTTTGAACCTGTTCAAATCCAAGACCTATTTTGCTTGATGTAGGCTTTTGTATGTTGATGAACTTATCCAATTTCTTTGAGATATTTTTGAACCCTCTTAGCTTTAATTTGGAGTCTTCTAAATATTTTCTAAGTAGTGCCACTTCTTATGCTAACTTTTCACATTCTAATGTCTTTGCTTCTAATTTATCCTTGAACCTTTTTGCCTTAGCCTTTGATTTTTCTAAATCCTTTATAAGCAATCTTCTCTCTTCATCACATTATTGAAACTGAATTTCAAGTTTAGAGTACTATTTTCTTACCTTATTTACCATGTCAAGGGCATAAATAAGTTCTCCCTTGATATCATATTCATTCTCTTCTAAATATTCCTCTATTTTCTTGCCTTTGTCCACATCTTTAATTTCTATTGACTTGTCTTCTGTAGGATCATCTACTCCTTCTAATGCCATTAGAATATTCTCTTCTGGTCCTTCAAGTATATATTTGTATTCATCATCACTGAAAATATAACCATCTCTTGTACAACTATCTTCAAGCTGTCCAAATTTACCACATCTAAAATACTTGAGAATTACTAGAGTCCTTTTCTTAACTTGTTATTTTTATTCAATCATAAAGAGAACTTCATATTTATCATTGTCTAAAATATTAGCATCACTATCACTTGAGTACTTACTTGCCTTATCCGCATAGTAGCTTCTCTTTTGCCTTTGAAAGAACTTATTTCCTTGTCTACTTTGTCCTTTGAGATTTCGTATCTTTGCTTTCTTGACACCTTTATCTCCTTCATATATATTTTGCAGCTTATCCCACATTTATTTTGCAGTTTGAAAACACATAACTTTCATAGACTCTATTCTACGCAAACCTCTCCAAAGTGCATTCATTCCTTTTGAATTGTAATGTTGTAGGAGCTTACCTTACTTATCTATAGGAGGATTAATCAAGGGATCGTATCCAAATTCAACTACTTCCAAAATTTCATGCTAAGTGCCATCAAGTAAATCTTCATCGCCATACTCCAATATATATAGTCATCGCCATCAAATACTGGTGCTAAATTATTTGAGGACACATCCTTAGAATCCATTGTGTTCTTGTTAGCTTCTCCTTCAAGCTATTAAACACTTTTGAAGGAACCCGCTCTGATACCAATTGAAGAACACAAGCTTATACTAAGAGGGAGGGTGAATAGTATAAGATCACTTTTTACTTTTTCTTTCCAAATAAATATATGCAATGTATAGATAGTAATATCAACAACAGTAATCAAATCAATGCACAAAACACCACAAACAATAGAGACACCACAATTTATGTGGTTCACCCAATGTGGGCTACTCCACGAAGAAAATATTTCACTAAAATTTCCTCAATCAAATTCTTTGGAATCCTTTCTCTATTACAATATTTATGGACCTCTTTCCAAAGGAGATACTAATCCCCTATATCAAGTTTGTGGGTCTCTATCCATAGGAGAACTATTTCTCCTCTACTCTGTCTAGTGATCCTATAGAAGACAACCGCCTCCTCCGCATTGGCTTGTGGATCTCTCTCCACAAAAGACTCTTATCCCCACTCAGAATACCTATCCTCACTACCCTGGATAATGGATCTCTATCCACTAGAGACTATTGTCCTCTTTTCTCTATCACCTCCAAACCTCTATCTCAATTTTGTACTAAACACAGTCCTTTCGTCTAGTACAACTATGCTCAATATATAACTCTGATCTAGTACAAAATTATCCTCAAATCTACACCAAACTCTACTCTCAAATATGCACTAAACATAGTTCTTCGATCTAGCACAAATCTATCCTTGATATTTATCTTCAAGCCTTACCTAAAATCTTGAATTAAATCTATTGGATCAGCCCCAAACCTTAACTCAAGGTTTGAAAAAATAAATCAAATCCACTCAAGTCTTCTCAAAGACTTGTCTCAAATCTGTCTTGTAAGCTTCCATAAAAGCTCACACTAATATGTCCACAAGTCCTCTCTAAAACGTGTTCAATATGTTCAATAAGTTCTTACTAGAACTTATCCAAATATGATCTCAATATGTATTGTAAGCTTCCATAAAAGCTCACACCAATCTGTCCACAAGTCCTCTCTAGAAGACTTACCTCAAATATGCTCAACAAGTCCACACATAACTTGTTCAAATCTACTCAAAAAGTCCACATAGAACTTGTCCTAATCTTCTCAACAAGTCCTAATAAGCTTAAAAAGTCCACACAGAACTTGTCCAAATATGCTTAACAAGTCCACACAGAACTTGTTCAAATATGCTCAACAAGTTCACATAGAACTTGTCCTAATCTACTCAACAAGTCCACACAAAACTTGTCTAAATCTACTCAACAATTCCACATAGAACTTATCCAAATCTGATCAAAAATTCCACACTAAACTTCTCTAAATCTACTCAACAAGTCCACACTGAACTATTTCAAATATGCTCAACAAGTCCACATAGAACTTGTCTAAATCTGCTCAACAAGTCCACACAGAACTTGTTCAAATATGCTCAAAAAGTCCACACAAAAATTGTCTAAATATCATAGAAACATAAAGATAATTGTTAAAGATTCAATATGCTCTAACTCATCACAGTACTCAATCACTTTTAATCACTCTCTTAGAAACATAGGGAGAATTGTTAAAAGACTCAATATGCTTCAAATTAAACTCAATGCTCAATCAAAATCAATTCATAATATAGAATGGTTTTTTTTATGGAACTTGAACAATTACTTCACACATCCACTTGAATAGGCTTAAACAACTCTACTCAACCAATCATTCAATGAAACACTCCTTTCTCACAAACCCTAGTCCAAGCATGTAAACACCAACTCAAAATGTTCCCAACAATTCTCAACAATAAATCTCACATAACAATGATACTCATGATATTTTCAAACCCTAGTTCAAGTTATTTTCTCAACAACTCACTTCAACAACAATGCTTATATAAATGATACTCAAACCCTAGTTCAATTTCTTTACACCATCAATGGCTTCAACAACAATGCTAATCAAAAAATGTTTCAATAACAACTCTTTATTCTAGAAAACCTTGAAGCATTAACTCAAACATACTTAATAAGGAAACCCTAAGCAAGTCCTTTTCACTCCAAAATTATTTTTTAGAAAACTAACCAATCAAATTAACTATGGAAGAATGTGCTCATAACTTTTTCTTTATGATAAGGAATAGGCCTCACAAATCTGCCACAACCATAAACACTTCTTTGCCAAACTCAAGAAGGTTAGAAGACAAAATATTATTCCAATATTTCCTTAAAGATATTCCTTGGACCAAAATATAATCAATGCCTTATTTCTTCCTTTTTCAATTACACTCAATAAATCATACATAACAAAATACTTGGAAATACCTTATCAACTTCGATCTTAAAATAGTGACCAATACCCTAATATATCAACCACTCTTAAAACAATATCCACCACCATAGGATATTAACCACTCTTAATAATATTCAACACTATAGAATATCAACCAAACACTTTTCACTCCACACAAAACCTTTGAGCAAAAAATATTAAAAATTTTATTTTGCCAAAACTTGTAACTCCCTTGCAACCTTAGAACCAAATAATAAACATGCAAAATTAATTTTTAAATTGCCCAACTAAACTTCCAAAATTTTTGGAGATCAAATATTCTGCATACCTTGTACTCCGCACAAAAAGGGGATTTTGCGTGACTCGATTTGCCGTCTCCTCTAACCTAAGCGCTAGGTGCTTGGTCACTCACCACGTGGGCTACGAAGGCCCACGTGAAGGAAGGATAAAGACCTTCCTCTTATGCCTTCAACACTCCTCTTCTCACGTGAAAATCGTGTTTTCTCTCCTCCTTGGTCGCAGCACTGATTACTATGCTCACACGATATTCTTAGGCATGGTGAATATTAATGAGGTGGGTGCTCCCCCTTATATACTTGATTTGACATTCCTCCTCACATCGGTGCTTTTTGAAATTGTATTTTTGAATTTCAAATATAAAACCCACTCTAGGGTTTTAACCTTAACTTAAATTAATTTATAATTAATAAATAAATTAATTAATAATTAATTTAAATAAATTTTCAAGTTAAGTAAATTAACTAATAAATTAATTTAAAATTAATTTATAATTGACTTTAAGCTTCCTTAGTATAATAAAATTATTATACTTTATTTTCCAATGGTTTTTATGAAAAACCTTTTATTTTCTCCTTCAATGGTTTTAATGGAAAACCTTTTATTTTCTCCTTCAATAATTTTAATGGAAAACCTTTTATTTTGCTCAGTAAATGGTTTTAATGGAAAACCTTTTATTTTTCTCCGTCAGGTTTTTAATGAAAAACCTTTTTGGTCATGCTTCATAATAAATTATGAAACTCTTTTGGAACCAATCAATTGCATTCCTTTTGACATCAATGACAACTCAAATTTGCTTACAAAATTGCTCAAATTGCTAACAATCGGTGCCCAAACATTATGAAATGCGTCCAAACTTTAGCTTTGGAAATTTATTAAATATAATAAATTAAATTCTTTAAGAATTTAATTATTATAATTTAATAATTAACATGGTCTTTTGGCCTTAAACCACACTTAATGGCCTCTTTAGGTTTTTAGAAAAACCTAACAACTTGCTCACATGGTTGAAGAACACAAGATTATACTGAGAGGGGGGGTGAACAGTATAAGACCACTTTTTACTTTTATTTCCCAATCAATATTATGCAATGTAAATATAGAAATATCAATAGTAGTAATCAAAGCAATGCACAAATAACCACACACAATAGAGACACCAAAATTTACATGGTTCACCCAATGTGGGCTATTCCACGGAGAAAATATTTCACTAAAATTTTCTCAATCAATATCTTGGGAATTCTTTCCCTATTACAATGTTTATGGACCTCTGTCCAAAGGAGACACCAATCCCCTAAATCAAGTTCATGGATATCTATCCACAGGAGACACCAATCTCCTAATCTCTACTCTGTCTAGTGATCCTCTAGAAGACCTCTGCCTCCACTACCCTTAGTAAATGGAACTCTATCTCCAGAAGACACTTATCTTACCTACTCTAGTTGAAGATATATGTCCTCAACTCTATCATCTCCAAAGCACTGTCTAAAATTTGTACTAAACACAGTTCGTATATCTAGCACAAATCTATCCTCAATCTCTATCTCTGGTCTGACACAAACCTTTCCTCAAATATGCACCAAAATTTGTCCTCAAATATGTACTAAACACAATCCTTTGATCTACCACAAATATGTCCTCAATATTTGTCCTCAAGCCTTAACTCAAGACTTGATTCATTCTCAAGTCAAATTTGTTGGATTTGCCCCAAACCTTAACTCAATATTTTGAACAAATCAATCAATAAACTCTACTCTCAAGACTTCTCAAAGACTTGTATCAAATATGCCTTGTAAGCTTCCACAAAATCTCACACCAATTTTTCCACAAGCCCTCTCTAGAACTTTTCCAATCTGCTCAATAAGTCCTCTCAAGAACTTATCCAAATCTGCTCAATAAGTCCTCATAAGAACTTATTCAAATCTACTCTCAATCTGTATTGTAAGCTTCCATAAAAGCTTACTCAAAACTATCCACAAGTCTTCTCAAAGTATTATCTCAAATCTGCTCAACAAGTCCACTCTAGAACTTGTCCAATCTCATAGAAACATAAAGAGAATTGTTAGAGACTCAATATGCTCTATAATCATCACTATGATCAATAACTTTCAATCACTTTCTTAGAAACATACCGAGAATTGTTAGAGATTCAATATGCTTCACATTCACCTCAATACTCAATCACTTTCAATCACTCTTTGAGAAACATAAGGAGAATTGTTAGAGACTCAATATGCTTCAACTCAATACTCAATCACTTTCTCAAATCAATTTAGAATATAGAATAGTTTGTTTTTGGAACTTGAACAATGTCTTCACACATCCACTTGACTAGGTTCAACCAAATCTACTCAACCAATCACTCAATGAAATAATCCTTGCTCACAAACCCTAGTCCAAGCATATGATCACTCACTCAAAATGTTTCCAACAATGCTTAACAATAAATCTCACATAACAATGATACTCATGTTCTTTTCAAACCCTAGTTCAAATTCTTTGCTCAAAAACTCACTTCAACAACAATTCTTATAAAAAAACTCTCACATAACAATGATACTCATGTTATTTTTCAAACCCTAGTTCAAGTTCTTCACTCAACAACAATGCTTATAAAACAACTCTCACATAACAATGATACTCATGTTCTTTGAAAATCCTAGTTCAAGTTCTTCACACAACCAATGGCTTCAACAACAATGCTTATAAAACAATATTCACATAACAATGATACTCATGTTATTTGCAAAACCTAGTTCAAGTTCTTCACACAACCAATGGCTTCAAAAACAATGCTTATAAAACAAGTTTTTAAAAACAACTCTTTATTCTAGAATGAAGAACACGAGCTTATACTGAGAGGGGGGGGATGAACAGTATAAGACCTCTTTTTAATTTTTCCTTTATACTTCAAAATAGTAAAGCAATATACCCAAAGCAATATCAAAGCAATGCACAATATCATCCACAAAGTGACACCAATTTTAACGTGGTTCACCCGGAATGGCTGGGCTACGTCCACAAAACTTTTCTCTAAAAGTTATCTCAAAGTTCTTTGGGAAACCTTCCCAATTACAATGTTTATGAGCCTCGGCCCAAAGGAGATACCTTCCCCCAATCTGAATTTATGAGCCTCTGCTCAAAGGAGATACCTTCCCCCAATCTAAATTTATGAGCCTCTGCTCAAAGGAGATACCTTCCCCTCTCGCTCTGGATATGATCCCTCGGAAGATCAACTGCCTCTACCTCTTGCCAGCACGTGGAACTCCTTTCCACCGAAGACCTGTCCTCAATGCTTAGCCTAAGAGACCTTCGCCTTCTATGATCACGTCCACAATAGCTCAACAACCTGTACCAAACACAGTCAGTCGGTCTAGTACAAGTCTTCCTCTCGTCCGTCGGATCTGTCCAACTCTTGAACAAATCAATCCTCTGCACACAAGCCTTCTCAAAGACTTGCCAAATCTGTCCTCAGGGTTCTTCTCAAAGAACCAATGCTCCTCTCGTCCTCAAGTTCTCTGGTAGAACTCTCAAAAACTAGCTCACAAGTCCTCTGCTAGGACCTGTCCAAATCTGCTCACAAGTCCCCACCGAAACCTGTCCAAAACTTGCTCACAAGTCCCCACCGAAACCTGTCCAAAACCTCAGCAAGCTCACCAAGAAAAACTTGCTTAGCATGAACCCACAAAGAGAATTGTTAGAGACCCAATGTGATTCATCAACCTCATAGAAGCATAAAGAGAATTGTTAGAGACTCAATATGTTCTATACTTAACTCCCAATCTCAATCTCAACTCAATCTCAATCTCAAAAGAATAAGATAGATGTAGTATGCTTTTCTCAAGAACATGAAACACAACCCAACAATTGCCAACCATGCAATATCTCATATAACAATGATACTCATGTTCTTTCCACAACCAATATCTTTTCTCAACCAATTAGGGCTTTAACAACAATGCTTATAGACAAGGTTTAACCAACATCATTCAACTCAACATTAACCTTGAAGCATTCAACCAATCATCACAAGAAAAGGAAACAAGTAGAAATCCTTTTCCCTCCAAAGATATTTGAACAAAATAGCCACCAACACAATATCACCAAATGCAAAGAATAACTTGCTCAAATCAACTCAATGGAGTAAGCCCAATATCATGAATCAAGTAAAGCAATAACTTGATCAAACAACCTCTATGGAAGCAACTCAACCATCAAACTCAAAACAGCCAACCAAGGGTTCCACCAACTCAATGCAAGTAGCTAGACTCACAAATATAAACCCTAGTGCACAAAGCTTCCACTATCTCAAACCAAAAATTATGCATTCACCAAAAACTCTCCTTAAGGATAACAATGCATAAGTAGTCTTCAACAAACCAGAAAATAGGATTTACACCTAGCCAAAGGATACCTAGTAGAATACCTTTTCACTCCAACCTTATTTCAGAAAACATACACCAATCATACTCATAAGAAGAATGTGCCCATACCTTATTGGAGTAGAAGATAATTGAACCTTCAAGCTTGGCCAACCTTAGTTCTCCAACCTTTGGAGAAAATGAATAACACCACCACAAATGCTAAAGCGCTTTCATTGCTGCTATCCTCGTGCATCACGACCAAGACGAAATTGCCCACAACATGGGTCAAACTTGGCACCTCCGCCCAACGCTTCTTCACTCAACACACCACCACCATTGGAGCACAAGTGCCCAATGAAAAATATAATGTAATCCTATGTGTTGTCTTCCTTCAATCGCCAAGGATTTGAAAACGTAAACGTTTTCCTCAAGCCACCACCATCATCATGAGCGCTGTCCAAAAACGTAACTCCCAAAAAACATAGTTCGCAGTCTTATCAAATGTCAGAGAAACGCAATCTATCGGACGTCAAGCGCAAGAAAAGCTTGGGCAATTCAATATGGATGGACAATGAAATACAGCGAAAAACATCGCTTTTACGGAGGACACAGAGCTACGAAATTGCATCGATCGAAGGTACAATTACTTTAGAAAATCATCCCCACTTATATAGCCATTTCTCCTTAATTGTTTGACGTCGGCGCTCCTCCAACGATGGCAACACGTCGGCGAATGAATTCTTTATGTGCGTCGCTTAAGGGTTAAAAGACCCTTTAATAATAATTAAAATAATAATAATTATTATTTTATTAATAATAAATTAAACTTAGACCTTTGTCAAAGGTTTGAGTTAATTTAATTATTAATAATAAACATGGACCTTCAAGGTTTTTCAAGAAGTAAAAACCTTTGCATTAAGTTAAGCTTGGTTTTAATAAAAACCCTTAATGAGTCCAAATGGTTTTAAGAAAAACCTTTAACCTTGTCACCATGGTTTTAATAAAAACCCTTTAACATTATGAAGCTTCTCAAGATATTTTTGACATCACACTCTTTTTGATATCAACACAAAAATGCCTTTTGACATCAATGACAACTTATACACTTGAGCAAAGGCAATGTACCCAAAGTACCCAAAATTGCCAACAATCTCCCCCTTTGTCATTGATGGCAAACCTTTACCGAAAACACTTCTCAAGAGCCAAAACTGAAACCAACTGTGCTAACAACTGAGCAACTGTGCCCACAACTGAGAATCTTCCTTTGAAGTTTTGCTCCCCCCGACTTGAAGCTTTCCTCTTCACTTTGAAGCTCTCCCCCTTACTCATATCTCTCCCCCTTTGTCATCAATGGCAAAGGGCCACCTTTGGGGCTCGGGACTAAGAATGAGCCTCTTAGCTTAGTCCCTCCCCCACCTCCCGATGAGGTGATTAATTCTGGGGTGGGAGTAAAACTCCCATTAGGCACCGATCATCATCAGCGTCTATAACTTCCTTGTCGGGCCTTCTCTTGAACTCTTTGTCCATATTCCTGTTCTTGTCACTGTTCTTGTTCTTGTTCTCATCCCTGTTCTTGTCCATGCCTTGATCCTTGGACCTGATCATGCCACTGTTCCTGTTCTTGTATTCTGGAATTTCAGCTCTACACTGTCTGACTATGTGACCTTCATTGTTGCACTTGAAACACCTGACGATGTTGTTTCTCTGAGGTAAACCTGATCTTTGAATCCACCTGTTCTGACCAAACCTATTCTGACCAAACCTGTTCTGGCCAAACCTATTCTGACCAAACCTGTTCCTGTTATTTGCCTTGCAATAAACTGCCTTGTGCCCAAACTATTGACAAGAGTAGCAATACCCTTGAAAGAAACTAGCACTTCTGAAATTGTCATTTACCTTCTTCACTTGAGCCATGCAATGTGAAGCCATGTGACCAAACCTGTGACAAGCAAAACATCTGCCTTGAAACTTTCCTTTATTTGACCTCTTGGGTCCTGAAAACTTCTTCTTCTCATTCTGAATTCTGTTTTCTATTTCTGTGCATCTATCATTCAAGGACTCATTTTCTGAAATACTTTCCTCATCAGAACTCTCTTCCTTTTGGAGTCTCTTACTAGACTCTCCAACTTGTTCCTTGTGTGGCTTAACAAAACCAAGGCCTGTTTTATTCGTTGTCTTTCTTTGACCTTTGATGAGTGACTTAACCTTTTTGGAGCTATCTTGAAACCTGTAAAGCTTATCCTTGTACTCTTTAGTTTCCTCTTTCAAAGAAGCCATTTTCTGTTCTAACTCACTATACTCAAGAACCTTAGACTCTAACTCATCCTTGAGTTCTTGTGTCTTAGCTATAGAGAAATCAAGATTTTCTATAAGATCATCTCTCTCCATACAACATTCATCTAACTTATCCTTGAGTCTAGCATTCTTCTTTCTTTCCTTTTTCAAAGCACTAAGAGCATTAATAAGTTCACTTTCAAGATCCCCTTTATTTGTTTGCTTTCTGAATCATCAAAGCCTTTTTCAGATTTCTTATCACTAGAGGTGCTACCTTTTTCAAAAACCATACATGCATCTTCCTTATAGTTTTCTGAAGCATCCTCATACATACTAGAAACCAAATCATTATTTGTGCAATCATCCTCAAGGTGACCAAAATTTCCACATCTAAGACATTTCATGATAATGAATCTATGTTTCGGTTCTTCCTCTTTTTTTGATATGAACAACATCTCATTTTCATCATCACTTGAAGAACTTTCACTATCACTACTAGAACACTTACTTGCTTTGTCTAGGTAGAAACTCTTCTTGTGCTTGTGAGAATACCTCTTTCCTTGATTGTTGTGCTCATCTTTGATCTTCCTGTGATGCTTGTGCTTTTAGAATCCTTGCTCTTAGAATCCTGTTTATCTTCATCACTTTCATTCTTGGAAATAGTACAATCAGTAGCATAATGACCAAACTTTCCACAATTGAAACATCTTATATTTTTCATACTTTTGTGTTTTCTAGAGAACTTGCCTTTCTTGCTATAATATGCCTCTTCATCACTAGAAGACTCATCACTATCTTGAAGCTATTTACCCTTGGATTCCTTGGTAGCCTTGAAAGCTGCATTACTACTTGAATGATCCATTGTGTTCTTTACTAGCTTTTCCTTCAAGCTGTTAAACTTTTCGAAGGCACCCGCTCTGATACCAATTGAAGAACACAAGCTTATACTGAGAGGGGGGGTGAACAGTATAAGACCTCTTTTTACTTTTTCCTTTATACTTCAAAATAGTAAAGCAATATACCCAAAGCAATATCAAAGCAATGCACAATATCATCCACAAAGTGACACCAATTTTAACGTGGTTCACCCGGAATGGTCGGGCTACGTCCACAAAACTTTTCTCTAAAAGTTATCTCAAAGTTCTTTGGGAAACCTTCCCAATTACAATGTTTATGAGCCTCGGCCCAAAGGAGATACCTTCCCCCAATCTGAATTTATGAGCCTCTGCTCAAAGGAGATACCTTCCCCCTATCTAAATTTATGAGCCTCTACTCAAAGGAGATACCTTCCCCTCTGCTCTGGATATGATCCCTCAGAAGATCAACTGTCTCTACCTCTTGCCAGCACGTGGAACTCCTTTCCACCGAAGACCTCCTATCCTCAATGCTTAGCCTAAGAGACCTCTGCCTTCTATGATCACGTCCACAATAGCTCAAAAACTTGTACCAAACACAATCAATCGGTCTAGTACAAGTCTTCCTCTATCTATCAGATCTGTCCAACTCTTGAACAAATCAATCCTCTACACACAAGCCTTCTCAAAGACTTGCCAAATCTGTCCTCAGGTTCTTCTCAAAGAACCAATGCTCCTCTATCCTCAAGTTCTCTGATAGAACTCTCAAAAACCAGCTCACAAGTCCTCTGCTAGGACCTGTCCAAATCTGCTCACAAGTCCCCACCGAAACCTGTCCAAAACCTCAACAAGCTCACCAAGAAAAACTTGCTTAGCATGAACCCACAAAGAGAATTGTTAGAGACCCAATGTGATTCATCAACCTCATAGAAGCATAAAGAGAATTGTTAGAGACTCAATATGTTCTATACTTAACTCCCAATATCAATCTCAACTCAATCTCAATCTCAAAAGAATAAGATAGATGTAGTATGCTTTTCTCAAGAACATGAAACACAACCCAACAATTGCCAACCATGCAATATCTCATATAACAATGATACTCATGTTCTTTCCACAACCAATATCTTTTCTCAACCAATTAGGGCTTTAACAACAATGCTTATAGACAAGGTTTAACCAACATCATTCAACTCAACATTAACCTTGAAGCATTCAACCAATCATCACAAGAAAAGGAAACAAGTAGAAATCCTTTTCCCTCCAAAGATATTTGAACAAAACAGCCACCAACACAATATCACCAAATGCAAAGAATAACTTGCTCAAATCAACTCAATGGAGTAAGCCCAATATCATGAATCAAGTAAAGCAATAACTTGATCAAACAACCTCTATGGAAGCAACTCAACCATCAAACTCAAAACAGCCAACCAAGGGTTCCACCAACTCAATGCAAGTAGCTAGACTCACAAATATAAACCCTAGTGCACAAAGCTTCCACTATCTCAAACCAAAAATTATGCATTCACCAAAAACTCTCCTTAAGGATAACAATGCATAAGTAGTCTTCAACAAACCAAAAAATAGGATTTACACCTAGCCAAAGGATACCTAGTAGAATACCTTTTCACTCCAACCTTATTTTAGAAAACATACACCAATCATACTCATAAGAAGAATGTGCCCATACCTTATTGGAGTAGAAGATAATTGAACCTTCAAGCTTGGCCAACCTTAGTTCTCCAACCTTTGGAGAAAATGAATAACACCACCACAAATGCTAAAGCGCTTTCATTGCTGCTATCCTCGTGCATCACGACCAAGACGAAATTGCCCACAACATGGGTCAAACTTGGCACCTCCGCCCAACGCTTCTTCACTCAACACACCACCACCATTGGAGCACAAGTGCCCAATGAAAAATATAATGTAATCCTATGTGTTGTCTTCCTTCAATCGCCAAGGATTTGAAAACGTAAACGTTTTCCTCAAGCCACCACCATCATCATGAGCGCTGTCCAAAAACGTAACTCCCAGAAAACATAGTTCGCAGTCTTATCAAATGTCAGAGAAACGCAATCTGCCGGACGTCAAGCGCAAGAAAATCTTGGGCAATTCAATATGGATGGACAACGAAATACAGCGAAAAACATCGCTTTTACGGAGGACACAGAGCTACGAAATTGCATCGATCGATGGTACAATTACTTTAGAAAATCATCCCCACTTATATAGCCATTTCTCCTTAATTGTTTGACGTCGGCGCTCCTCCAACGATGGCAACACGTCGGCGAATGAATTCTTTATGTGCGTCGCTTAAGGGTTAAAAGACCCTTTAATAATAATTAAAATAATAATTATTATTATTTTATTAATAATAAATTAAACTTAGACCTTTGTCAAAGGTTTGAGTTAATTTAATTATTAATAATAAACATGGACCTTCAAGGTTTTTCAAGAAGTAAAAACCTTTGCATTAAGTTAAGCTTGGTTTTAATAAAAACCCTTAATGAGTCCAAATGGTTTTAAGAAAAACCTTTAACCTTGTCACCATGGTTTTAATAAAAACCCTTTAACATTATGAAGCTTCTCAAGATATTTTTGACATCACACTCTTTTTGATATCAACACAAAAATGCCTTTTGACATCAATGACAACTTATACACTTGAGCAAAGGCAATGTACCCAAAGTACCCAAAATTGCCAACACAGAAAACCTTGAAGCATTAACTCAACACATTCAATAAGGAAGCCCTATTCAAATCCTTTTCACTCCAAACTTATTTTCTAGAAAACAACCAATCAACTCAAATATGGAAGAATGTGCTCATACCTTTTTGATGATGAAGGAACCTCAAATATCTACCACAACCACAAACACTTCTTTGCCAAGCTCAAGAAGTTAGAAAAACTCTCACAAAGATACAATGCAAATATCAAACCACATATACACCTTATCACTCCATTTTAAGGAAAGCATTCATGTACAAAAATGATTGATCAAATACACCTTATGATATCCCTATAATAACAACAATATCACTTTCAACAAAAAGGTTCTCTCAAAATGATCAATCTTCAATTTACCCTTTTGATAAATCAACCATGTAAAAATAAATCCATGTAAAAATAAATTTTACCCCTTATCTCTCCTTTTAATAAAAAATTAAAATTTAAATTAAGCCCTTTTAAATTTAACCACTTATAACTCCTTTAAACTATATTTAAAACATATGCTTGATAAAAATAAAAATTAAAATGTTTACCTCCACCTTGGGTGAGACTTGAACCTTCGATTGCCACCTCCTTGTGTGCCCTAGCCACGACCTCAATTTTTGTGAGCGCTAGGAACTCATTTAACACCAAGCGAGCACCACATGCTCCTTAACCCTTGATGGCACCAAGTAAAAATAAATTGTGTGATTCCCATGCCAAAATGATCCTACCATGATTCGAACGTGGATCTCACACTTCCCAAGCGCCTTAAATCCCAGCCAAGTACCACTAGGCCACACCGCCTAGTTGGATGGGGGTTCTCCTCTATGGAAACTTCAACCTCCTCTTTGGCATTAAAACCAATTTCATCTTATTTCCTTTTGCAGCCTTCAATTATGAATTGCACAATTAAAATATTTTTTGAACACATTTTAGACTGCTATTAAGGCATGTATTAATATACAATGCCTCCCCTTTCCTTGGACATCGATGCATTTCAATTTTTCACTTTAATATTATATGTCGGTGCATTTCATTTTTAAATAATTAATTTATAAATTATTTAAATTCTTTAGAATTTAAATCTTATAACTTAATATTTAACTCCTTTGGGTCTTATTAAGGCATTAAAGCCTTTTCTGAATTTACCACCTTGTATAGGTAATATTTATTTATAAAATTTTTATTCAAATTGAATTCTAATATTTTATAAACTAAATATTAAAACCTCTTTTAACTTTTCAAAAAGCTTCCTTGGGTTTTTATGAAAAACCTTTTATTTTGCTTATCCATGGTTTTAATAAAAACCCGCCTTCATATGCTTCCATATAATATTAAAGATATTATGAAGTTATTTTACCATTAACATTTGCATTGTTCCTTGACATATTCCTTGACATCAATGATGACTTCGTTCCTTGACATCAATGATAACTTGACTCAAAATGTCCAACAATCTTCCCCTTTGTCATTTATGGCAACCCAAATTCTTTTTACTGAAAACTTGACCTTTCCTTTGCTTTGCTCCCCCTAGGACATTGCTCCCCCTGGCTCAATGCTCTCTCCTCTTTACTAAAATATCAAATATCTCCCCCTTACTCAAATCTCTCCCCCTTTGATATCAATGGCAAAGGGTCACCTTTGGGACTCGGGGCTAAGAATGAGCCTCTTAGCTTAGCCCCTCCCCCACCTCCTCTTGAGGTGGTTAATTTTGGGGTGGGAGTATTTCTACTACCAGAAAACACTATTTTTTACCTTTATCCTCTTTTCTTCTTATTTGATACTTCTGATTCCTCTGATTGTTTCTTTCAATGTCCATGTTCTTGTCCATGTCCATTTTCTTGTTCCTATTCCTATTCTTATTCATATCCATGTTTTTGTTCCTGTTCATATCCATGTTCCTATTCATATTCCTATTCCTGTTCATACTTAATTCTGGAATGTCTACTCTACACCACTTTTCTATGTGACCATCATTTTTTCACTTGTAACACTTAATTTTGTTATTCCTTGAAGGTGCAAATGTCTTAGAATTTCTCCTAGTGAAGCCATATCCTCTTTTGTCATGAACCCTGCAATTCATTGCCTTGTGACCAAACTAATTATATGAGTAGCAATACCCATTGAAAAGTCATTTGTTATCATATTCCTATCTTTCATATGTCCTGCACTGTGAAGCCATTTGTCCAAACTTGTGACATGAAAAACATTTTCCATTGAAGATTCCTTGTCTTGAACTCATCGATCTCTTAGTCTCTCATTACCTATTCTAATTTTTGTTCCATTTGTATCTTCTTTGTGCATTTTTCCTATTCTTGTTGAAATTTCTATTGTCCAACTCATCCTCATATGTCTCATTTTCTTTTACACTATCTTCTTTTGAAGTGTCTTCATCTAAAGTTTATTCTCCTCCAGAACATGAGGTTGAATTTCCTTCCCATTTCTTCTGTCCTTGTTCAAATCCAAGACTTATTTTGCTTGATGTAGGATTTTGTATCTTGATGAATTAATCCATGTTCTTTGAGCTATTTTTGAACCCTTTTAGCTTGACTTTAGAGTCTTCTAAATCTTCCCTTAGTAGTGCCACTTCTTGTGCTAACTTTTCACATTATAATATCTTTGCTTCTAACTTATCCTTGAACTTTTTTGTCTTAGCCTTTGATTTTTCTAGATCCTCTATAAGCATCCTTCTCTCTTCATCACATTCTTGAAACTGAATTTCAAGTTTAGAGTTTTGCTTTCTTACCTTCTTCACTGTGTCAAGGGAATAGATAAGTTCTCCCTTGATATCATATCCATATTTATCTGAATATTCCTCTATTTGTTTACCTTTGTCCACATCTTCATTTTCTTTTGACTTGTCTTCCATAGGATCACCTTCTCCTTCTTCTAGTGCCATTAGAACATTCTCTTCTGGTCCTTCAAGTGTATATTAATATTCATCATCACTAAAACTAAAACCATTTCTTGTACAACTATATTCAAGATGTTCAAAGTTACCACATTTAAAATATTTGAGAATTTTTGGAATCCTTTTATTAACTTGTTCTTTTTCTTCAATAATAGATAGGACTTAATCTCTATCATTATCTGAAAAACTAGCATCACTATTACTTGAGTACTTACTTGACTTATCCGCATAGTAGCTCCTCTTTTGTCTTTGAAAGACCTTATTTCCTTGTCTACTTTTTCCATCCTTACTTTTCTTTTGGTGCATGTATCTTTCTGATTCCCTGTTTTTGTGATCCTATTTTCCTTCACCATTGTTATTCTTAGCTTCTTTATAATATTTTGCATAATGACCATACTTTCCATAATTGAAACATTTAACAGTTTTTAGATCTCTAGATATTCTAGAATCCTTATCCTTTCTACCATAATTAGCTTCTTCATCACTAGATGACTCATTGCTTGATTCTAACTTCTTACCCTTTGTCTTTTTGATTGATTTGAAGGCTGCTTCCTTCTAGGGGATAGGTTCTTTTGTTCTTAACTCAAACATTGTAATAATACCAAGCAACATATCTCTTGTCAAAGAATCATCATCCTTTGACTCTTTTATAGCAAAAAAAATTTCACTAAATCTTTTTGGAAGAGATCTGAAGACCTTATCACAAACATATTATTAATCAACCTTCATTCCAAGTCCTTGCATAGCATTAACAAGCTCATTAGTTCGAAGTAGATAAGTTGAAGAACACAAGCTTATACTGAGAGGGGGGTGAACAGTATAAGACCGCTTTTTACTTTTTCCTTTATACTTCAAAACAGTAAAGCAATATACCCAAAGCAATATCAAAGCAATGCACAAAACCATCCACAAAGTGACACAACAATTTACGTGGTTCACCCAAAGTGGGCTACTCCACGGATAAAACTTTTCTCTAAAAGTTATATCACAGTTCTTTGGGAAACCTTCCCAATTACAATGTTTATGAGCCACTGCTCAAAGGAGATACCTTCCCCTAACTCTGCTCTGGTTGGTGATCCTCTAGAAGACCTCTGCCTCCGCTGCCCTTAGCAAATGGATCTCTATCCACAGAAGACACCTGTCTTCCCTGCTCTGGCTGGAGACCTCTGTCCTCAACTCTATCACCTCAAAGCTGGCCCTCTAATTTGCACCAAACACAGTCCTTCGGTCTGGCACAAATGTCTTCTTCCTCTTTCTTTGATCTGCATCAAACACAGTCCTTCGATCTGGCACAAATCTGACCTCAACTCTGCATCAATATTTGTCCTCAACTGGTCCTCAAATCTGGTTTACAGAAATGGTTCACCAGCTTGTACTAATGCTGGTTTGATCTTCACCCAAGTCTTCAAGACTTGTTTCAGATCTGCTTTGCAAGTTCTTACTTAGAACCTGCCCAAAACCTCAGCAAGCTCACAAAGAAGACTTGCTTAGCATGAACTCACAAAGAGAATTGTTAGAGACCCAATGTGATTCATCAACCTCATAGAAGCATAAAGAGAATTGTTAGAGACTCAATATGTTCTATACTTAATTCCTAATCTCAATATCAAATCTCAAAAGAATAAGATAGATGTAATATGCTTTTCTTAAGAACATGAAACACAAATCTGTTCTGCGCAAACACAACCGCAATCACAGCCGCCCTTGATCGAATTCCAACTTTTGCACTTTCTTCGCAAATACAGCAGCACTTCAACACTCTACGATCGAACTCCTCATCCTACGCATCAACTCGCCACTTCTGCGCTATCTGCGTTGTTATGGCTGCATCTCGCACACTTCGCTCGAATCGACTTGACTCGCTCTCTGCGCACCGCGGACTTCCCTTGCGCAAGTTCGATGCACACATTCGATATATGAAACTCAAAAAATAGTCCTCCTTTTATAGCATTAATTCATGATCAAAAACTTAATCTTTAGTCGGTTGTTGCCCTTCAACCACGTCGGCTGCAAACCCTACGCTGCGTCGGCCCAGATTTAACTTTGTCGGCTCAAAGTTAACTCTGTCCTTCAACCGCCTCTGGTTTTGTAGCTATCCCTGTGAAACTACAACATGTCGTGATATCGCGACACCTTTGCCTGTCGTACGCCTTCTTTTGCCTGCTATCATGAAATCGTGACACTTTTGGCCTTTGTCTGCTTTGACAACGTTCTTGTCGCGAAATCGTGACACTTCAGACTTTTGCTGACGTCATCTTCACTCTGTCGCGAAATCGTGACACTTTAGACTCCATTGCCTTCTTCTCTGCTTTTGTCATGAAATCGTGACACTCCAGACTTTTGCTGACGTCATCTTCACTCTGTCGCGAAATCGTGACACTTTAGACTTCATTGCCTTCTCCTCTGCTTTTGTCGTGAAATCGTGACATATTTGCTTCTGCTGATGTCATCTCCAACTTTGTCGTGAAATCGTGACCCTTCTGTCTTCAAAGCCTTCTTCTCTGCTTCTGTCACGAAATCGTGACACTTCTCCTATAGAAGACCTTCTTCCAGTTTTTGTCATGAAATCGTGACACTTTCTCCAACTGAAAGCTGCCAACTCTACCTGTCATGAAATCGTGACACTTTCTGCATTCGCAAGCTTTCTCTTCATCCTGTCACGAAATCGTGACACTTCTTGCAACTTAATGCTGCCATCTCAACCTGT
The DNA here is from genome assembly GCA_028583015.1 of Wollemia nobilis. Taxonomy (NCBI): domain Eukaryota; kingdom Viridiplantae; phylum Streptophyta; class Pinopsida; order Araucariales; family Araucariaceae; genus Wollemia; species Wollemia nobilis. Next base: position 9,432,107 of record JAQPPZ010006249.1, read on the forward strand.
CACGAAATCGTGACACTTTCTTCATCCGTACAACTTCTTTGTAGCCTGTCGCGAAATCGTGACGCTTCTAGCTTTCGAAAGCTTTTCCTACAACTTGTCATGAAATCATGACGCTTTTGGCTTTCGTACGCTTTCTTTTGCAGCTTGTCACGAAATCGCGACGCTTCTCCTTTCAGGCTCTTCCCTTTGCTGCATGTCGTGAAATCGTGACACTTTTTCTTTCGGACTCTCTCTTCTGCATTATGTCACGAAATCATGACACTTTTCCTTTTGGACTCTCTCTCCTGCAACATGTCGCGAAATCGTGACACTTGCTCGTCCGAACAACTTTCCTGGCAATGTGTCACGAAATCGTGACACTTTTCTTTCTCTGCCTTCCTGCGCTTTTCGAGTCACGAAAATGCGACATGTCACGAAATCGTGACACTTTCCATCTTGCTCTGCTTCTCTGCCAACATGTCGCGAAATCGCGACAGTTTTGCCAGCTTCTTCTCTTTCTTCCAGCATGTCGCGAAATCGTGACAGTTTTGCCCAAACTTTCTCTCTCCTCAAACATGTCGCGAAATCGTGACAGTTTTGCCAACATTTTCTCTCTCCTCAAACATGTCGCGAAATCATGACAGTTTTGCCAGCACTTTCTCTCTCCTCAAACATGTCGCGAAATCGCGACAGTTTTTCCAGCCGCCTGCATACTTTTTCTTACTTGTCTTTTTCTTGATCTTTTGCAACTGGGCTACTCTGATCTTCTTGGAAACTCACTGTCCAAACTGAAACCTTCATCAAAACACATTCTTTGACATCAAATCAAATTGCTTCAAGAACTCTTTGACATCAATGACAACATCTACACTTAGAGCAAAGGCAATGTACCCAAGGTACCCAAAATTGCCAACAATCTCCCCCTTTGTCATTGATGGCAAACCTTTACTAAAAGCACATCTTCAAGAGCCAAAACTGAAATCAATCTGAGCTGACAACTGAGAATATTTCTTTGAAGTTTTGCTCCCCCTGACTTGAAGCTTTCCTCTTCACTTGAAGCTCTCCCCCTTACTCATATCTCTCCCCCTTTGTCATCAATGGCAAAGGGTCACCTTTGGGGCTCGGGACTAAGAATGAGCCTCTTAGCTTAGTCCCTCCCCCACCTCCTGATGAGGTGATTAAAATAGGGTTGGGAGTAAATCTCCCATGAGGCACTGATCATCATCAGTGTCTATGACTTCCTTGTCGGGCCTTCTCTTGAACTCTTTGTCCATATTCTTGTTACTGTTCTTGCTCTTGTTCTCATCCCTGTTCTTGTCCATGCCTTGATCCATGGACCTGTTCATACTACTATTTTTGTTCCTGTATCTCGGAAGATCAGCTCTACACTGTCTAGCTGTGTGACCTGCATTGTTGCACTTATAACAAATAACACTGTAATTTCTTTTAGACATATCTGTTCTTTGAATCCACCTGTTCTGACTAACCGTGAACCTGTTATTAGCCTTGCAGACAATTGCCTTATGCCCAAACTGATTACAAGAGTAGCAATACCCATGAAAGAAATTACCACTTCTAAAACTGTCATTTACCTTCTTCACTTGAGCCATGCAATGTACAGCCATGTGACCAAACCTGTGACACGCAAAACATCTGTCGTGAAATTTTCTTTTATTCAACCTCTTGGGTCCCGAAAACTTCTTCTTCTCAATCTAAATTTTGTTTTCTATTTCTGAGCATCTATCACTCACGGACTCATGATCTGAAGTACTTTCTTCATCATAACTTTCTTCCTTTTGAAATCTCTTGCTAGATTCACCAACCTGTTCCTTGTGCGGCTCAACAAAACCGAGGCCTGTTTTATCTGTTGTCTTTCTTTGACCTTTGATGAGAGACTTAACCTTTTTGGAGCTATCTTGAAACCTGTACTGCTTATCCTTGTACTCTTTAGTTTCCATTTCCAAAGAAGCCATTTTTTGTTCCAACTCATTATACTGAAGAATCTTAGACTCTAACTTGTCCTTGAGTTCTTGTGTCTTAGTCATAGAGAAGCCAAGACTTTCTGTAAGATCATTTTTGATTTTAAGATTTGTATTGGCCTCCTCTAGTTGTTTCTTCAAAGAAACAATCTCTTTTTCTTGTTTGCAGCAAACAGTCTCTTTCTCATTGATCTGAGACCTGAGAGTTTCTTCACTCCTTTTGGACTCTTCTATTTGCAGCTTCAGATTGCTAACAACTTTGTTAGATTCCTCTTCATGTTTGCTGCATATATCGACTTTATTACTCATTTCTTCTATCTGCATTCTTAAACCGTCAATTTCTTTTTCTAGCTTGCTGCAATACTCTGTTTTCCTGGATGATTGCATTTCGAGATCTTCAAAAATTTTCTTGTAATATTCTGCTTGTACTTTCAAACTGGTGATTATATCTTCTGCATCCTCAACCTTTTTACTCAGGTCTGAAATCAGTTTCTGTTTCCAATTTGCTTCTGCATCACTTCCTTCTTCATCACACTCTTGTTCTGAATCTGTTTCTTCACCAATTTTGAACGGATCATCTTCATCTTCATTGCTACTAAACCCATGGCACTGACGTTCATTATGACCGAGTTGACCACAAACAAAACATTCTCTACCTTGTGAGCAATCAGCTGCAAAGTGACCGGTCTTCCCACATCTGGTGCAAAACTTTATTAATCTGGTCTGTTCTCCATTGTTTGATTCATCTCTTGAATCTATTTCCATTCTTCCTCCCAAAATAGCAACATTGAGTTCATCTTCATTTTCTTTCATGACCATGTGTGTTTTCTTCTTCTTGTGTCTCATGGTTTTGCTTTTGCCTTTCCTTGCCATTTGTGTTCTTGTAAGATTTTCCTTCAAGCTATTAAACTTTTCGAAGGCACCTGCTCTGATACCAATTGAAGAACACAAGCTTATACTGAGAGGGGGGGGTGAACAGTATAAGACCGCTTTTTACTTTTTCCTTTATACTTCAAAATAGTAAAGCAATATACCCAAAGCAATATCAAAGCAATGCACAAAACCATCCACAAAGTGACACAACAATTTACGTGGTTCACCCAAAGTGGGCTACTCCACGGATAAAACTTTTCTCTAAAAGTTATATCACAGTTCTTTGGGAAACCTTCCCAATTACAATGTTTATGAGCCACTGCTCAAAGGAGATACCTTCCCCTAACTCTGCTCTGGCTGGTGATCCTCTAGAAGACCTCTGCCTCCGCTGCCCTTAGCAAATGGATCTCTATCCATAGAAGACACCTGTCTTCCCTGCTCTGGCTGGAGACCTCTGTCCTCAACTCTATCACCTCAAAGCTGGCCCTCTAATTTGCACCAAACATAGTCCTTCGGTCTGGCACAAATGTCTTCTTCCTCTTTCTTTGATCTGCATCAAACATAGTCCTTCGGTCTGGCACAAATCTGACCTCAACTCTGCATCAATATTTGTCCTCAACTGGTCCTCAAATCTGGTTTACAGAAATGGTTCACCAGCTTGTACTAATGCTGGTTTGATCTTCACCCAAGTCTTCAAGACTTGTTTCAGATCTGCTTTGCAAGTTCTTACTTAGAACCTGCCCAAAACCTCAGCAAGCTCACAAAGAAGACTTGCTTAGCATGAACTCACAAAGAGAATTGTTAGAGACCCAATGTGATTCATCAACCTCATAGAAGCATAAAGAGAATTGTTAGAGACTCAATATGTTCTATACTTAATTCCTAATCTCAATATCAAATCTCAAAAGAATAAGATAGATGTAATATGCTTTTCTTAAGAACATGAAACACAAATCTGTTCTACGCAAACACAACCGCAATCACAGCCGCCCTTGATCGAATTCCAACTTTTGCACTTTCTTCGCAAATACAGCAGCACTTCAACACTCTGCGATCGAACTCCTCATCCTGCGCATCAACTCGCCACTTCTACGCTATCTACGCTGTTATGGCTGCATCTCGCACACTTCGCTCGAATCGACTTGACTCGCTCTCTGTGCACCGCGGACTTCCCTTGCGCAAGTTCGATGCACACATTCGATATATGAAACTCGAAAAATAGTCCTCCTTTTATAGCATTAATTCATGATCAAAAACTTAATCTTTAGTCGGTTGTTGCCCTTCAACCACGTCGGCTGCAAACCCTACGCTGTGTCGGCCCAGATTTAACTTTGTCGGCTCAAAGTTAACTCTGTCCTTCAACCGCCTCTGGTTCTGTAGCTATCCCTGCGAAACTACAACATGTCATGATATCGCGACACCTTTGCATGTCGTACGCCTTCTTTTGCCTGCTGTCACGAAATCGTGACACTTTTGGCCTTTGTCTGCTTTGACAACGTTCTTGTCATGAAATCGTGACACTTCAGACTTTTGCTGATGTCATCTTCACTCTGTCGTGAAATCGTGACACTTTAGACTCCATTGCCTTCTTCTCTGCTTTTGTCATGAAATCGTGACACTCCAGACTTTTGCTGACGTCATCTTCACTTGTCGTGAAATCATGACACTTTAGACTTCATTGCCTTCTCCTCTGCTTTTGTCATGAAATCGTGACATATTTGCTTCTACTGACGTCATCTCCAACTTTGTCACGAAATCATGACCCTTTTGTCTTCAAAGCCTTCTTCTCTGCTTCTGTCATGAAATCGTGACACTTCTCCTATAGAAGACCTTCTTCCAGTTTCTGTCATGAAATCGTGACACTTTCTCCAACTGAAAGCTGCCAACTCTACCTATCGTGAAATCATGACACTTTCTGCATTCGCAAGCTTTCTCTTCATCCTGTCGCAAAATCGTGACACTTCTTGCAACTTAATGCTGCCATCTCAACCTGTCGTGAAATCGTGACACTTTCTTCATCCGTACAACTTCTTTGTAGCCTGTCATGAAATCGCGACGCTTCTAGCTTCTGAAAGCTTTTCCTGCAACTTGTCACGAAATCGCGACGCTTTTGGCTTTCGTACGCTTTCTTTTGTAGCTTGTCACGAAATCGTGACGCTTCTCCTTTCAGGCTCTTCCCTTTGCTGCATGTCACGAAATCGTGACACTTTTTCTTTCAGACTCTCTCTTCTGCATTATGTCACGAAATCGTGACACTTTTCCTTTCGGACTCTCTCTCCTGCAACATGTCGCGAAATCGTGACACTTGCTCGTCCGAACAACTTTCCTGGCAATGTGTCGCGAAATCGTGACACTTTTCTTTCTCTGCCTTCCTGCGCTTTTCGAGTCGCGAAAATGCGACATGTCACGAAATCGTGACACTTTCCATCTTGCTCTGCTTCTCTGCCAACATGTCACGAAATCGCGACAGTTTTGCCAGCTTCTTCTCTTTCTTCCAGCATGTCGCGAAATCGCGACAGTTTTGCCCAAACTTTCTCTCTCCTCAAACATGTCGCGAAATCATGACAATTTTGCTAGCATTTTCTCTCTCCTCAAACATGTCACGAAATCGTGACAGTTTTGCCAGCACTTTCTCTCTCCTCAAACATGTCACGAAATCGTGATAGTTTTTCCAGCCGCTTGCATACTTTTTCTTACTTGTCTTTTTCTTGATCTTTTGCAACTGGGCTACTCTGATCTTCTTGGAAACTCACTGTCCAAACTGAAACCTTCATCAAAACACATTCTTTGACATCAAATCAAATTGCTTCAAGAACTCTTTGACATCAATGACAACATCTACACTTAGAGCAAAGGCAATGTACCCAAGGTACCCAAAATTGCCAACAATAAGTACTAATGTTTTCATCATATTTCATTCTTAACTCTTCAAAATATCCTTTGAGATTTTGTATCTTTGCTTCCTTGATACCTTTATCTCCTTCATATATACTTTACAACTTATCCCACATTCCTTTTGCATCTTGACAATGCATAACTTTTATGGACTATATTATGTGCAAACCTCTCAAAAGTGTATTCATTTCTTTTGAATTGTAATGTCGTAGAAGCTTACCTTCATTATCTGTAGGTGGATTAACTGTGGGGTTATATCCATTTTCAACTACTTCCCAAACCTCATTGCCAAGTGCCTTCAAGTAGATCTTCATTCTCAAACTCCAATATACATAATCACTTCCATCAAATACTGGTGTTGAATTATCTGATGGTCCATTCTTAGAATCCATTATGTTCTTATAATATTTTCCTTCAAGTTGTTAAACTCTTCTTAAGGAATTCGCCATGATACCAATTGAAGAACACAAGCTTATACTGAGAGGGTGGGGTGAATAGTATAAAATCACTTTTAACTTTTCTTTCCCAATCAATATTATGCAATGTAAAGATAGCAATTTCAATAGCAGTAATCAAAGTAATGCACAAATAACCACACACAATAGAGACATAATAATTTATGTGGTTCACCCAATGTGGGCTACTCCACGGAGAAAATATTTCACTAAAATTTTCTCAATCAATATCTTAGGAATCCTTTCCCTATTACAATGTTTATGGACCTTTGTCCAAAGGAGACACCAATCCCCTAAATCAATTTCATGGATCTCTATCCATAGGATACACCAATATCCTAATATCTGCTCTGGCTAGTGATCCTCTAGAAGACCTCTGCCTCCACTACCCTTAGAAAATAGAACTCTATACACATAAGACACCTATCTTCCTTTCTCTAGCTGGAGATCTCTATCCTCAACTTTGTTACCGCCAAAGCTCTGTCTAAAATCTATACTAAAATTTTTTTTTTGGTCTAGCACAAATCTATCCTCAGTCTCTGTCTCTCGTCTGGCACAAACCTTTCCTCAAATAAATATCAAAATCTATCCTTGAATATTTACTAAACACAATCCTTTGGTCTAGCACAAATATGTCCTCAATATTTGTCCTCAAGCCTTAACTCAAGACTCAATCCATTCTTAAGTCAACTCTACTGGATCTGCCCCAAACCTTAACTCAAGGTTTTGAACAAATAAATCAATCAACTCTACTCTCAAGCATTCTCAAAGACTTATCTCAAATCTACCTTGTAAGCTTCCACAAAATCTCACACCAATATGTCCACAAGTCCTCTCTAGAACTTGTCTAATATGCTCAATAAGTCCTCTTAATAACTTATCCAAATATGCTCAATAAGTCCTCACAAAAACTTATTCAAATCTGCTCTCAATCTATATTGTAAGATTCCACAAAATATTACTCAAAACTATCCACAAGTCTTCTCAAAGACTTGTCTCAAATATGCTCAACAAGTCCACTCTAGAACTTTTCCAATCTCATAGAAACATAAAGAGAATTGTTAGAGACTCAATATGCTCTATACTCATCACTATGCTCAATCACTTTCAATCACTTTCTTAGAAATATACACAAAATTTTTAGATACTCAATATGCTTCACATTCACCTCAATACTCAATCACTTTCAGTCACTCTTTGAGAAACATAAGGAGAATTGTCAAAGACTCAATATGCTTCAACTCAATACTTAATCACTTTCTCAAATCAATTCAGAATATAGAATAGTTTGTTTTTGGAACTTGAACAATCTCTTCACACATCCACTTGACTGTTGGATGTGTCTCATCCTTTGCTGTGGAATTACTGTACGATAGACCCCTGCTTCGGTGGTCCCTATTGTTTTGAAGATATTATCAGAGTTATTTTCAAAGGCGTTGGTGGTATTACCATGATTTATGGGTATAGGTGGTTTTAGCCCATGGTATTGTACCCACGATATTCTAATACCAGATTGTGGTTTAGGGTTGTAAGAGTTTCCTTTATATTTATTGTAATGTCTTGTTATGAGGAAGGAGTGAATAATAATATCAAAGGAGGTGTGGCTTTTGTTTGCTAGAGTAGCCCATATTGGGTGAACCAAGGTAAATCTCGCATGTTCTATGTGCATGATTTATTGTGAGTTGTTGTTTTCTTCTGAGTTATTTATTTCTATATTAATTATTTTGGAATAGGTTTGGGTAGAACTCTTCATATGGTATCAGATCCATATTGTTAGCCATAGAGGGATACCTTTATTACTAGGGTTTCAATTCATTTGAAGAGGATCTAGGGTTTCTAGGAGTTATAGAAAACCTATTTCGGAGTGGGAGTTTTACGTAGAAGGATCTTGAAGAAAAATAACATCAAATAATTCAAGGATAGATATTGAGAAATTTGATGGAAAAATTTTTGAGCTATGGAAGTTAAATATGGAGGATCTGCTCGTGGATAGCGATTAGTGGTTTGTTATCTTTGAAATGAAACTTGCCAATATAATTGATGAAGATTGGGAAAATTTGAATCAGAAAGCGAGGAGTCTAATTCGACCATGTCTTGCATATTCTGTCCTAATTAATATTTTTGGAGAAGCTACTGCAAAGGATATCTGGAATAAGTTAGGGGCTCTATATCAATCTATGTCCCTAGTGAATAAATTATTCCTCCAAAAGAAACTGTATACTATAAGGATGAATGAAGGGGATTTAGTAGAAGATCATCTTAATGCATTAAATACGATGGTAATTCAACTTAAATCTATTGAAATTAAGATGAGTGAGGAAGATAAATGTATTACTTTGCTATGCTCTTTACCGGATTCATGGGATAACCTAGTTGTAGCAATTGGTAGTACAACTTCATCCACATTGAAGTTTGAAGATGTTGTGGCATCTCTATTATCAAAGGATATGAGGAGAAAAGCCATGGAAGGCACATAAAATGATGCCTTAATAGTAAGAGGGTGTGCCAAGGAAAAATATAAAATGATATTTGGTGATAGATCTAAGTCTAGAGGTATATCTAAGTCTCGAGGAAAGTTTGAGATAAAATGTTGGAAATGTGGCAAGCCTGAACACATGAAGAAGGATTGCAGATCAAAGAATGTTGATTCTGGAAAGAGAACTAATAAATCCACTTCCATAGAGATAAATAAATCCATTGATAAAGGAGGGGATGTATATCTGGCATCTTACTTCACACATTCAGATAGAAATGATTGGTTTATCGATATTGGTGCCTCTTTTCATATGACTCCTCATAGGGGGTGGTTCAATGAATATGAAATATATGATGGAGGGAAGGTAATTTTGGGAGATAATTCACAACTTATAATCATTGTTCATGGAAGGGTGAAAATATTGTTGTAGGATGGTAGGGTGATGCATATTCCTTGCCTTGTTATAAATTTAATTTTTGTAAGAAAAATGGCTGATGCAGTAGTAAACATCAGTTTCAGTAAGGATTCATGCAAAATGGTTCAAGTATCTATGGTTTTATCAAGAGGAGTTTATATTGGAACCTTGTATAAGCTATTGGGAAGCATTATGACAAATGAGTGCAATAGCTCAACTATTCTTGAGGCTGAATCACATAAAAGTGCAACACTCTGGCATCAAATAATCAGACATATTGGAGAAAAGGGATTATGTAACCTGTACACAAAAGGTATGGTCCAAGGTATCCCTAATTTCTCAATGGTTTTTTATTTCTATGAATATTGTATTTATGGTAAGCAAAATCATGTTAGTTTTCCATATTGTGTTGCAAGATCAAAAGGGGTATTAGATCTGATTCACAGTTATATTTTTGGTCTTGTTCTTATTCCATATCTTGGAAAATCATAGTACTATGCTTCTTTTTTTGATGATTTTTTAATATATGCATGGATTTATTTTCTTAAAAGGAAATATGAAGTGTTTGATAAGTTTAGATAATTTAAAGCACTTATTGAAAATAAAACTGATAAAAAGATTAAGGTGTTGAGGTATGATTATGGAGGAGAGTATTGTTCAAATAAATTTGAGGATTGTTATAAGCAATGTGATATTGCAAGATATAAGACTACTCCATATACACCATAACAAAATGGAGTTGCTGAGAGATTGAACAGATCACTGATGGAAAAGGTAAGAAGTATGCTTAGTGGTGTTGGTCTGGCATAGGAATTCTAGGCAAAAGCAGTGAGTGAAGAACACAAGCTTATATTGAGAGGGGGGGTGAACAGTATAAGACCTCTTTTTACTTTTTCCTTTATACTTCAAAATAGTAAAGCAATATACCCAAAGCAATATCAAAGCAATGCACAATATCATCCACAAAGTGACACCAATTTTAACGTGGTTCACCCGGAATGGTTGGGCTACGTCCACAAAACTTTTCTCTAAAAGTTATCTCAAAGTTCTTTGGGAATCCTTCCCAATTACAATGTTTATGAGCCTCGGCCCAAAGGAGATACCTTCCCCCAAATAGAATTTATGAGCCTCTGCTCAAAGGAGATACCTTCCCCTCTACAGGGACCTTCCCTGCTCTGGAAATGATCCCTCAGAAGATCAACTGCCTCTACCTCTTGCCAGCACGTGGAACTCCTTTCCATCGAAGACCTCCTATCCTCAATGCTTAGCCTAAGAGACCTCTGCCTTCTATGATCACGTCCACAGCAGCTCAACAACCTGTACCAAACACAGTCGGTCGGTCTAGTACAAGTCTTCCTCTATCTGTCAGATCTGTCCAACACTTGAACAAATCAATCCTCTGCACACAAGCCTTCTCAAAGACTTGCCAAATCTGTCCTCAGGTTCTTCTCAAAGAACCAGTGCACCTCTATCCTCATACAGCAGCACTCCACGTTCGTCTTTGCCCTTTGTGCTCTCTACGCCCTCTGCTCTTTCTACGCACTCACAGCCGCACTTGGTCGAACTTCAACCTTTGCACTATCTGTGCAATCACAGCGGCACTTAGAACAATTCACCATGACTCTTCGCTCACTCTGCACACTTCGATCAAATTTTGCACTCTGCTCTCGGTGATCGAACTTCTCACTCTGCGCTCTATCTGCGAACGTCACCACCAACAACACCACCAACTCTTCAAAACAGCCTGCCTTTTATAATAACACTTTCAAGATCAAAACCTTAATCTTAGTCGGTTGTAACCCTGATCTTTAGTCGGTTGCACAACCCTAAACTTCGTTGACTGCAAACCCTAATCTTCGTCGGCTCACATTTAACTTTGTCGGCTTCAACTGCCTCTGTAACTCTTCTGTAGCTTTTGTCGTGAAACTACAACATGTCGTGATATCGTGACACCTTTGCAACCATACACTTTCTTTTGGCTTTTGTCATGATATCGTGACACTTCTGCCTCTGCAGACTTCGTCTTCACTTCTGTCGTGATATCGTGACACTTCTGTCTTCATAGCCTTCCTCTCTGCTTTTGTCACGAAATCGTGACACTTCTCCTATAGAAGACCTGCTTTCAGTTTTTGTCATGAAATCGTGACACTTCTGCTTTCGTCTGCTTTCTTTTCTGCCTGTCATGAAATCGTGACACTTTCTGCATCCGTACGCATTCTTTGCAACCCATCGTGAAATCGTGACGCTTTCAGCTTTCGTACGCTTTCCTTGTAACCCGTCATGAAATCGTGATGCTATCAACTTTTCATACATTTTCTTTGCAACCTGTCGTGAAATCGTGACGCTTTCAGCTTTCGTACGTTTTCTTTGCTCTTTGAGTCATGAAATTGCGACATGTCGCGATATCGTGACACTTTTCTAACTTGCTTTCTCTCTCCTGCTTAAGTCGTGAAAATGCGACATGTCGCGATATCGTGACACTTTTCTAACTTGCTTTCTCTCTCCTTTTCCTCCTTAGCTCTTTCTATTCTTCGGGTCATGAAAACCCGACATGTCACGATATCGCGACACTTTTTCTCCTTAGCGCTTTTCTTTTCTTCGGGTCATGAAAACCCGACATGTCGCGATATCGTGACACTTTTTCACTACTGAGCTCTTTCTCTCGAACCTGTCGGCTTGGGGTTTGCAAAAGACTTTTGAAACTGTCATGCCGTAACCTTCATCAAAACAAATTATTTGACATCAAATCAAATTCCTTCAAAAGCTTCTTGACATCAATGACAACTTATATACTTGAGCAAAGGCAATGTACCCAAAGTACCCAAAATTGCCAACAATCTCCCCCTTTGTCATTGATGGCAAACCTTTACTGAAAACACTTCTCAAGAGCCAAAACTGAAACCAACTGTGCTAACAACTTAGAATCTTCCTTTGAAGTTTTGCTCCCCATGACTTGAAGCTTTCCTCTTCACTTTGAAGCTCTCCCCCTTACTCATATCTCTCCCCCTTTGTCATCAATGGCAAAGGGTCACCGTTGGGGCTCGGGACTAAGAATGAGCCTCTTAGCTTAGTCCCTCCCCCACCTCCTGATGAGGTGATTAATTTTGGGGTGGGAGTAAAACTCCCATTAGGCACTGATCATCATCAGCGTCTATAACTTCCTTGTCGGGCCTTCTCTTGAACTCTTTGTCCATATTCCTATTCCTGTCACTGTTCTTGTTCTTGTTCTCATCCCTGTTCTTGTCCATGCCTTGATCCTTGGACCTGATCATGCCACTATTCCTGTTCCTGTATTCTAGAATTTCAGCTCTACACTGTCTGATTGTGTGACCTTCATTGTTGCACTTGAAACACTTGACGATGTTGTTTCTCTGAGGTAAACCTGATCTTTGAATCCACCGATTCGACCAAACCTGTTCGACCAAACCTATTACGACCAAACTGTTCGACCAAACCTGTTCTGACCAAACCTGTTCCTGTTATGTGCCTTGCAATAAACTGCCTTGTGCCCAAACTGTTGACAAGAGTAGCAATACCCTTGAAAGAAACTAGCACTTCTGAAATTGTCGTTTACCTTCTTTACTTGAGCCATGCAATGTGAAGCCATGTGACCAAACTTATGACAAGCAAAACATCTGCCTTGAAATTTTCCTTTATTTGACCTCTTGGGTCCTGAAAACTTCTTCTTCTCATTCTGAATTCTGTTTTCTATTTCTGTGCTTCTATCATTCAAGGACTCATGATCTGAAATACTTTCCTCATAAGAACTCTCTTCCTTTTGGAGTCTCTTACTAGACTCTCCAACTTGTTCCTTGTGTGGCTTAACAAAACCAAGGCCTGTTTTATCTGTTGTCTTTCTTTGACCTTTGATGAGTGACTTAACCTTTTTGGAGCTATCTTGAAACCTGTAAAGCTTATCCTTGTACTCTTTAGTTTCCTCTTTCAAAGAAGCCATTTTCTGTTCTAACTCACTATACTCAAGAACCTTAGACTCTAACTCATCCTTGAGTTCTTGTGTCTTAGCTATAGAGAAATCAAGATTTTCTATAAGATCATCTCTCTCCATACAACATTCATCTAACTTATCCTTGAGTCTAGCATTCTTCTTTCTTTCCTTTTTCAAAGCACTAAGAGCATTAATAAGTTCACTTTCAAGATCCTTTATTTGTTTGCTTTCTGAATCATCAAACCCTTTTTCAGATTTCTTATCACTAGAGGTGCTACCTTTTTCAAAAACCATACAAGCATCTTCCTTATAGTTTTCTGAAGCATCCTCATACATACTGGAAACCAAATCATTATTTGTACAATCATCCTCAAGGTGACCAAAATTTCCACATCTAAGACATTTCATGATAATGAATCTATGTTTCGGTTCTTCCTCTTTTTATGATATGAACAACATCTCATTTTCATTATCACTTGAAGAACTTTCACTATCACTACTAGAACACTTACTTGCTTTGTCTAGATAGAAACTCTTCTTGTGCTTGTGAGAATACCTCTTTCCTTGATTGTTGTGCTCATATTTGTTCTTTCTGTGATGCTTATGCTTTTCAGAAACCTTGCTCATAGAATCCTGTTTATCTTCATCACTTTCATTCTTGGGAACAGTACAATCAGTAGCATAATGACCAAACTTTCCACAATTGAAACATCTTATATTTTTCATGCTTTTGTGCTTTCTAGAGAACTTGCCTTTCTTGTTGTAATATGCCTCTTCATCACTAGAAGACTCATCACTATCTTGAAGTTGTTTACCCTTGGATTTCTTGGTAGCCTTGAAAGTTGCCTCTTTCTTGACATCAACCTTCACTTGAGTTCTCAACTCAAATGCTGCAAGTATACTATGGAGCTCATCCTTTTTCAACTTATCCAAATCTTTAGCTTCCTCAATAGCAAAAATCTTTTCACTAAATCTATTAGGAAGAGATCTTAAAATCTTATCACAAACATCATTTTCAGCAAGCTCAAGACCTAAGTCTTTCATGGAGTTAACAACCTCATCCATACGAAGCATGTAGTCACTAATATTTTCATCATCATTCATCTGGAGTTGTTCAAACATACCTTTGAAGTGTCTCAACTTGGCCTTTCTGACATTTGTATCACCTGTATGAACCACCTTCAACTGTTTCCACATTTCACTAGCTGTCTTGCGGTGAATCACTTTGGTGAGATCTGCTTTATGTAAGCCTTTCAGGATTGCATTCATTGCTTTTGAATTGTTGTGATGTAGGAGCCTTTCTTCTTTAGTATTAGGACCATGTACAGGAATAGTGTACTCATCTTCAATCACTTCCCATACCTCATTACCAAGTGCCATTAGATGAACCTTCATCCTTGCACTCCAAAGACCAAAATCTGACCCATCAAGAATAGGTGTTGCATTGCTACTTGAATGATCCATTGTGTTCTTTACTAGCTTTTCCTTCAAGTCTGTTAAACTTTTCGAAGGCACCTGCTCCGATACCAATTGAATAACACAAGCTTATACTTGAGAGGGGGGTGAACAGTATAAGACCTCTTTTTACTTTTTCCTTTATACTTCAAAACAGTAAAGCAATATACCCAAAGCAATATCAAAGCAATGCACAATATCATCCACAAAGTGACACCAATTTTAACGTGGTTCACCCAGAATGGTTGGGCTACGTCCACAAAACTTTTCTCTAAAAGTTATCTCAAAGTTCTTTGGGAATCCTTCCCAATTACAATGTTTATGAGCCTCGGCCCAAAGGAGATACCTTCCCCCAAACAGAATTTATGAGCCTCTGCTCAAAGGAGATACCTTCCCCTCTCTGGAAATGATCCCTCGGAAGATCAACTGCCTCTACCTCTTGCCAGCACGTGGAACTCCTTTCCACCGAAGACCTCCTGTCCTCAATGCTTAGCCTAAGAGACCTCTGCCTTCTATGATCACGTCCACAGTAGCTCAGCAACCTGTACCAAACATAGTCAATCGGTCTAGTACAAGTCTTCCTCTATCTGTCAGATCTATCCAACACTTGAACAAATCAATCCTCTGCACACAAGCCTTCTCAAAGACTTGCCAAATCTGTCCTCAGGTTCTTCTCAAAGAACCAGTGCACCTCTGTCCTCATACAATAGCACTCCACGTTCGTCTTTGCCCTTTGTGCTCTCTACGCCCTCTGCTCTTTCTACGCACTCACAGCCGCACTTGGTCAAACTTCAACCTTTGCACTATCTACGCAATCACAGTGGCACTTAGAACAATTCACCATGACTCTTCGCTCACTCTGCACACTTCGATCAAATTTTGCACTCTGCTCTCGATGATCAAACTTCTCACTCTGTGCTCTATCTACGAACGTCACCACCAACAACACCACCAACTCTTCAAAATAGCCTACCTTTTATAATAACACTTTCAAGATCAAAACCTTAATCTTAGTCGATTGTAACCCTGATCTTTAGTCGGCTGCACAACCCTAAACTTCATCGGCTGCAAACCCTAATCTTCGTCGGCTCACATTTAACTTTGTCGGCTTCAACTGCCTCTATAACTCTTCTGTAGCTTTTGCCGTGAAACTACAACATGTCGTGATATCATGACACCTTTGCAACCGTACACTTTCTTTTGGCTTTTGTCATGATATCACGACACTTCTGCCTCTACAGACTTCATCTTCACTTCTGTCACGATATCGCGACACTTCTATCTTCATAGCCTTCCTCTCTGCTTTTGTCATGAAATCGTGACACTTCTCCTATAGAAGACCTACTTTCAGTTTCTATCATGAAATCGTGACACTTCTACTTTCGTCTACTTTCTTTTCTGCCTGTCATAAAATCGTGACACTTTTTGCATCCGTACGCATTCTTTGCAACCCGTCGTGAAATCGTGACGCTTTCAGCTTTCATACGCTTTCCTTGTAACCCATCGTGAAATCGTGACGCTATCAACTTTTCATACATTTTCTTTGCAACCTGTCATGAAATCATGATGCTTTCAGCTTTCGTACGTTTTCTTTGCTCTTTGAGTCATGAAATTGCGACATGTCGCGATATCGTGACACTTTTCTAACTTGCTTTCTCTCTCCTGCTTAAGTCATGAAAATGTGACATGTCGCGATATCGCGACACTTTTCCTCCTTAGCTCTTTTCTATTCTTCGGGTCGCGAAAACCCGACATGTCATGATATCGCGACACTTTTTCTCCTTAGCGCTTTTCTTTTCTTCGGGTCATGAAAACCCGACATGTCGCGATATCGCGACACTTTTTCACTGTGAGCTCTTTCTCTCGAACCTGTCAGCTTGGGGTTTGCAAAAGACTTTTGAAACTGTCATGTCGTAACCTTCATCAAAACAAATTATTTGACATCAAATCAAATTCCTTCAAAAGCTTCTTGACATCAATGACAACTTATATACTTGAGCAAAGGCAATGTACCCAAAGTACCCAAAATTTCCAACAGTGAGTGGCATGTTACTTGCAGAATCGATCTCCTACATTAGCATTTCTGGATCAAACTCCATTTGAATCATGGTTTGGTAATAAACCCTCTCTTTCATACATATTACAAAGGAAAAAATAAGTAAGCTTGATAATAAGGCTGTTAAATGTATATTTATTGGTTATAAATATGGTGTTAAAGGATATAAACTTTGGAATCCATAAAATAAAAGGACCATTTATAGTAGAGATGTGGTGTTTAGAGAAATGAAAATTGATAATAGGAATGAAGTAACAAAAGAAGAACCTGGAAAGGTGCAATTTGATCTCATGGAAGAAGGATCCTACTCATAATAATAAGAATAGGATGAACCAGAGGTTCATACACTTGTGGTAAGGAGATCAACATGAGAAAGAAGGCAACTTGATAGGTATAGTCCATCTATTTTTCCTTATTCCTTTGTTTTATCTATTACTGATGAAGATCCTAGAACAGTTAAAGAATCTGTTAATTCTAAAGAGGTTAACCTTTGGGAGGAAGCCATGAATGAGGAAATGATGGCCTTGAAAAAGAACAAGACATGGGATCTAGTAAAATTACCTGGTGGTAGAAAAGAAATAGCTAGCAAATGGATCTTCAAGAAGAAGCAGAATTTTGAAGGTAAAGTGTAGAAATATAAAGCTCATCTGGTTGCTAAATACTATTCCCAGGTAGAGGTAATTGATTATGGTGAATTATTTCTCCTATTGCAAAGCTAACCTCAATAATATTTATTTTATCTGTGGCTACTAGATTTGATCTTGAAATAGAGCAAATGGATGTAAAAACTACATTATTTCATGTATATTTGGAAGAAGAAATCTATATGAGACAGCCTAAAGGATTCATTGCTGAAGGAAAGGAGGATTTTGTATGTAAGTTAAAGAAATATTTGTATGGACTAAAACAGTCACCTAGAATGTGGTATCAAAAATTTGATACTTATGTTTTAGGACTTGATTTTGTTCATAGCAAATACTGATCATTGTGTATACTCAAAACAAATTGGTAATGAACTTGTCATTATAGTTTTGTATGTTGATGATGTTACTAACTGGAAATAGTAAGGAAATGATCAGGGAAGTGAAGTCTCAGTTAGCATCACAGTTTGAAATGAAAGCTATTGGCCCTACAAATTTTATTTTGGCATGAAAATAAATAGAGATCATTCAAACAAAAAGCTATGGCTAAATCATAAAAAGTATGTTGAGACAGTATTGAAGATATTTAGTATGCATGATTGCAAACCAGTGAAGTTACCTATTCCTTTGAGGGAAAAATTGTCTGTTGAACAATATACAAAAACAAAAGAAGAGGTAGAAGAAATATCCCATGTTCCTCATGCAAATGTTGTAGGGAGTTTAATGTATGCCATGGTATGTACTAGACCACATATTGCCCATGTAGTGGGAGTTTTGAGCAAATACATGTCTAAACCTGGTAAAGAGCATTGGACTATTGTAAAAAGAGTTTTTAGATATTTGCATGGTACATCTAATTTTTCAATATGTTATGAAGGTGTAGGTAACAAAAATAGATCCTTGGATATAGAAGGTTTTTTTAATGCAGATTGGGCTAGAGATATTGAAAATAGAAGATCTACTAGTGCTTATGTATTCAACTTGTTTGGAGGGGCTATTAGTTGGATGATCAAAAGGTAAATTTATGTTTCTCTCTCAACCACTGAAGCTAAATACATGGAAGCCACTAATGTGAGTAAGGAAGCAGTATGGCTACAATGACTATGTGCTGAGATTGGGTTATTTCAAGGAGATGTGAAGATAAATTGTGATAGCCAAAGTGCTATATTTCTGGTAAAGAAACCAACTTACCATTCAAGAACAAAGCACATTGATGCAAAGTACCACTTCAGTAGGGATATGATTGAATAGAAGAAAGTGTTGCTAGAAAAAGTGGATACCAAGGTAAATGTTGCAGATGCTTTAACCAAGGCAGTTAGCATAGAAAATTTCATATTTTGTATAGTTGAAATGGGTCTGGCAAGACTGAGTGTTGGAACTAACATTGATTACAACATTTCTACAAAGTATTCAACAAGTGGGAGAATGGTGGATGTGTCTCATCCTTTGTAGAGGAAGTATTGTACGATAGGCCTCTACTTTGGTGGTCCCTATTTTTTTGGAGATATTATTGGAGCTATTTTCGAAGATATTATCGAAGCTATTTTCAGAGGCATTTGTGGGATCCCTATGATTTTTGGGTATGGGTGGTTTTAGCCCATGGTATTTTACCCATGGTATTCTAATACCACATTGTGTTTTAGGGTTGTAAGAGTTTCCTTTATATTGATTTTAATGTCCCATTACATGCAAGGAGTGAATTATAATATCAAAAGAGGTGTCGATCTTATTTGCTAGAGTAGCCCATATTGGGTGAACCAAAGTAAATCTCATGTGTTCTATGTGCATGATTTATTGTGAGTTGTTATTTTCTTCTGAGTTATTTATTTATGTATTAATTATTCTAGAATAAGTTTGGGTAGAACTCTTCATTGACTAGGCTCAACCAACTCTACTCAACCAATCACTCGATGAAATAATCCTTGCTCACAAACCCTAGTCCAAGCATATGATCACTCACTCAAAATGTTTCCAACAATGCTTAACAATAAATATCACATAAAAATGATACTAATATTATTTTCAAACCATAGTTCAAGTTGTTTGCTCAACAACTCACTTCAACAACAATGCTTATAAAATAACTCTCACATAACAATGATACTCATGTTATTTTTCAAAACCTAGTTCAAGTTCTTCACTAAAAAACGTACTTAAACAAAAATGCTTATTAAACAACTCTCACATAACAATGATATTCATGTTATTTGAAAACCCTAGTTCAAGTTCTTCACACAACCAATGGCTTCAACAACAATGCTTATAAAACAATATTCACATAATAATGATACTCATGTTGTTTGCAAACCCTAGTTCAAGTTCTTCACACAACCAATGGCTTCAACAACAATTCTTATAAAAAAAGGTTTTAAAAACAACTCTTCATTCCAGAAAAACTTGAAGCATTAAATCAACACACTCAATAAGGAATCCCTAATCAAATCCTTTTCACTCCAAACTTATTTTCTAGATGTAGACACCTAAAATGCGTCATGTCAATGTGACTACTCATATGTGACATTCTAGAAGACCATATGGAAGACCTTGGACAGATTTCAAGGTATAGCAGTGGTTTTTAGCACTCATTTGGGCACATTTTCCTAGTCAATGTTAGCTGCTACTGATACCCACGATTAACAGATCTGACCATGCTTGTCAGTCATAGTCAGGACTGAAAATCAGTTGGCCTTCATCCGATCCAAAATTAGTTTCAATGGCCAATTGGTTGTGGATTGAAGTGGTTTGAGCGACAAATGCTCTAGATACTTCCATCCATCAAGTTCAACTACCCAATATTGTTCTTAGCTTCCTCATGAAGCCATGCCTATACCCTAGTTCGTAATTAAGCCAATAGATAGCTAGATCTGCTTTTGCTTATATGTTTGTAGCAATATTTTTAGGTTTAACATAAGTTTAGTATGTTTCTTGCACTTTCTTGATTTCATGCTAGTTATACTACCTTTTATGCAAATACCTCCTAAAAGCCTCATCAAGAGAGGCCTCCTTTGTTGCTAATTGCTTCTTGTTGTTTATTGCATGTAGGACTAACAGGGTTTTGAGATGCAAGGTAGAAAATACCTCTAATCATGGAGAAGAAGGTCATCGACACCTTGGAGCAGTTCGTGTCCATTTAGAAAGTCTATGTATTGCACCTACCCCATTGGGGCTTTCAAATTGTGTTAATTGTATCAACATTTGGGTGACCCTAAGAGGGGCATGATTGTAACCGAGATTTGATTCAAGATTAATAAAAGAAACATTCATTTTCTTGTCATATGCAATCTTGTCTTCCATTTCATGCTTTAATGATTGATTTCAATTAATGTATTAGTTTAGGTGTATGCTTTTTAGATAGGTACAGAAGGTGATCATGGTGGAACCTCCGCATTTCATGCCATGGATCACTGACCTCTATGATTTTTTTATGATAGGTGCTCATCATGGTTGATAGCCATGGTCAATAGTTGTCACCATGGTTGACACCCATGGGTAACAGTGGTCACCGTGTTACAGAGATACGGTCAGAGTCTGATAGACCAGACAATAGAGGAGTAAAGCTCAATCAGATGTGGACCTGAGGTAGGTGCCACTATCACCTTCTATTTCTATTTTTACTCTCTGTAAATTTCTAGAATGCAAAAATGTTAGACTAATTAGGGAAGACAATAAAATTAGCAATATGCATATGAGTCCTTAGGTCTTTCTCTTTTTAGGTCTTTACTAGGCATTGCTAGGAACAGCGGACCTCTGAGTGCAGTCCGCCCTAGTCTCCAGCATTCTAGAACGTCTTTTGTATTCTATTTGCTTGCTTGAGGCCCGATCAGTGGCCATACCATCATTAGTATGCATTGTCAAAATATCATGTAGAACTAATCATGCATACTTTCTTAATTTGAAACGTTCCTTTTTTGCATTGCATATAGAAGAGAATCATTTGAATGTTGTATTATGCATATTTCTTTCATGCAAATTAAAAGGAACCACACACACCATGATTCACATTAAATGCTAGTGAGTTGGAAGTCACATCCAACCACTAGTAGGGTTTCAATGATGGTGGTAGTGATTTCCATCCATTGGCCCAACTCCCATGTACCTTATGTTCTAGACCAAGGCCGGACTCAAGAACCTTTCGTAGCCCAAAAAATTTGCATGTGCTTCTCTTCAGAGGGTATAACATTGACTAGGTGAAAATGGGTGAGAGTCTAGTAGGACCTATGCTCCCTACCTAGGTGTGGACCTCATCACCACATTTCGAGGGGATTACGTGACCTAGAGTTCATAGCCAGGTTGTCGAGCTATGAGTATATAGGTGAAAGCCCTTTAACAATTGAGTATATCATCAACATATTGAAAACATGATGAGAGTTACATACTGATACAACAAATTTGCAAAACACATCAAACAATTTAGGGTTCACAAGAAAAACTTAAAATAAGATAATCATCATTGTTTACTTTGCTTGCCTTAAAATTTACATATAAGATAACACAATGGTGCAAACACAGAGGGGTCGATCCAGGCATAGACCTGAGATCGAAGCCCAAGCTCCACCTAATGCACAACATGATGTAGAATACCCTCAATCATAGAATCCTCCTAGACATCATTCAATGAGTATTAGAGGGGATAATTCTACATGAGGGGATTCCATTGAGAATACCCCGATTAGAGGAAGTACTAGACACTCCTCTAGACATAGATCAGAGCATGGGACTTCCCAGCATGGGGGTTCCACACATGGTAGCATTTACCATGACCACATTCCTCGTGCATCCATGGGTTCTACTAAAGAATATGTCATTGAGGGATCCAGATTGGTACCCCTTCGACCTATAGCTAAGGGAGGCTCATGACCTCCACCATCCGAGTATAGACAGGCTCGAGATCCACCCATTCAAGGGCAAGTAGATGGGACCACTTTCGAGCATAGGCCCATGCAGACTCCCTATAGGGGTGAACCTTGTAAGTTCACCATAGATATATCAAAAGTGGGAGCTAGAGGTATGCCACCTCATGAGCCATGGCATAGTAGTTAGTTAGATGGTCTAGACAGAGTCCTAGGGTAGCTAGGATATAAGCCTATGCCTGCACCCTCTCGACCTATGAGTGAGTGTAGTGGAAGCACCATTAGGACCACCCAAGAACCTGGAGAGTGCTCCAAGCATTCTCATGACATACGTGCTCCTACATCTCATGCAGGCACAGAGTATAGGAGACAACCTGACATGAATGTCATATTTACAGACAAAGGCAAGAGTGTGGCAAATCAGTCCATTGGGGGACATACCCATAAAGTCGCTCGAATAGAGCGCACACACCAGAGGCCTCAGATGGCTGA
The DNA here is from genome assembly GCA_028583015.1 of Wollemia nobilis. Lineage (NCBI taxonomy): Eukaryota > Viridiplantae > Streptophyta > Pinopsida > Araucariales > Araucariaceae > Wollemia > Wollemia nobilis. The sequence continues at coordinate 9,454,619 of JAQPPZ010006249.1, forward strand.
TCATGTTGATAGATCTCATAGACTAGTGTCAGAATAGAGATGATAGATTCTCCAAGACCAATTGGAGGATGTTCACACAGAGAAAGAGCACCTCAAAAATGAGAACACTCAGAGGCAGAGGTTCATAAGACAAAAATTATATGAATAATGCATGCATGAACAATGCATCCTTGATCAGAAGGAGCATGTTGAGAGAGAGGATCGATTGGCTAGCATCGGTTTACCTCCTCATAGTGAGACCAGGGAGCGTGTCGATAGATGAGTGGCTTCACAGCCCGAGTTATACCCTGAGTACATAGACACACATACTCATCATACGACTCAACATAGAGATCGATATCCAACATCCAAACAACATGAGCATAGGTAGTATGAGGAAGAAGTGGGAGAGGAATTAGAACAAGAATATCCAAAAATCTCCCAATTCGAGGAGGAGGATGAGCCTAGTCCACCACCTCGATAGAAGAAGAATCTACCTCCGAAGGTGCCTCCAAGGCAATCTCGAGAAGAGGAGTTCCTTTCTTCATAGGCCTATAAGGCCTTAGAAGAGAAGGTCCAAGCCATAGAGAAGCAAGGAATGACTTATCAAAATCCTACCTTGAACAAGATTCATAATGAACCTCTATGCACATCAGTGCCTATTCTAGCCTATCCTGAGCATTTCAAGATGCCTAGGCTGGAAAAGTTTCAAGGAGAGGAAGATGCACAGGAGCATGTGATGAGTTTTCTAGATATGTGCTTTCATATTGAGAGCAATGATGCTTTGCTCCTATGCACCTTCATTATGACCCTCTCAGGCCCAGCTCGGGAGTGGTTCAACCAATTAAAGAGGCACAACATCACTAGTTTCAAACAACTAGCCGATGCATTTCTTGAATGCTTCTCCTTCGACATCAAGAAAAAGGTAAACTTATCCAACCTAGCTACTTTAATGCAACATGATGATGAGCCAATGATGGATTATGGAAAATGATGGAGGAAGATGATGGCAAAGCTACCATTCTCCATCCCATCCTCTAAATTAACTCGAATGTTCATGAAGAGTTGTACCAAGCACATTTCATTATTGCTACAGTTGTAGTAGTACCAGACATTCGAAGAGGCTTTGGTGCAAGCCAAGGTGATAGAGGACATCAAGTTATAGGAGGGTAACTTGAAGCTCAAAAATAAGGAGTGGAACAAGAAAAGCATTGAGAGACAATAGGCCAAGCCGACCCATATTAATCAGGTGGTGTTGAACCTTCAAAAAGGGGATAAGGGGTAACAACAATGAAACTATCAAGCCCAACCTCCTCCTGTGCAATATGAGTAGTGCAACAATAATCAGAGGGGTAAGGATAAGGAAAGATACCCTCCTCATATATTCACTCAGTTATCAGAGTCATTGGCTTCGATTTTTCATCAGCTATGTGAGGTGAAGGCTATACACTTACCCGAGGTCAAGTTAATGGACCCTAATCAGCCTAAGCCTAAGGGCTACAAGGATGATCAATATTGCATCTTTCATCGATCGAAAGGCCATGACATTGAGGTATGTTGGTCTTTCAAACATCTTGTGCAAAATATGATCGAAAGAGGTACGCTTCTTGTCGACAACCCACAAGCGCCTGACAATAAAAATATGGGGATTTACAAAAATCCTCTACCAAATCATGAGGTACCAAGGAATAATGTTGGCCAAGTCAACCAAGTATGCATCGAACCACCAACCCATGGGTTCATCGGAATGGTCAATATTGTCACAAGACACGTGAGGTATGAATGACCAAATCAACCTCTAACACCCATTAGAGTCCAAGTTATGCCTCCTCCAAGGCCAGCCCAACATGTGCCAGGCCCACCAACTAGACCGATGGTGACAATCAAGAGTAGGTTAGTCCAAAACCTACAGATGACTCCAATAAAGTTGTCAATTTATGAGCTGATTCAGTAGTCTCCCAAGCATAGGGAGACGCTTATGGACATCCTAAGGTCCATAGAAGTGCAACCTCAGGATCCCGAAGCATTTACACACTTCATGGGGCACGTACAATAGTGTCAAGAACCGGTCATACAATTTCATGATCATGAAGTCAAGATGGTTTCCACTATTATAGCAGACCCACCACTGCATATTATTGCATGTGTGAATCACAAACCATTCAAGCAGGTTTTTATTGACATGGGGTCATCAATAAATATCATAACTACCAAGGCGTTAACTCACTTGAAGTTGCCCAAGATGCATATCATCCCTTCTACCTTCACGTTGAGAGCTTTCAATGATGCATTATGCTCAATGGTCGGTACTATAGTTTTACCTATCCAGGTAGGACTGAAGACCATCCTGATGATGTGTCATATAATCGAAGGTGCTATGCAATATAACATACTTCTAGGGAGGCCTTGGATCAGAGAAATGTATTGTATCCCTTCTATTCTACATCAATGTATCAAATACATTCATGAGGGATAGGTTCACGTGGTGCCTTCAGATGAAGAACCCTTTAAATACGTGAATCTAGCAGATTTTCGAGGGAATTCATGCTCCCCTCAATGCACCTAGATGTATGGCCAATATCACCGATCAAAGAGCTAGGAGGTAAAATCAAAGAAGTGTGTGCTAAACCTACAATATCCGCATCTCAATGATCGGAGCACACGATAATTGCTTCTACTAGACCATCTGCATCTATGATGCATCGAGATGATAGGAAGTTGAAAGCAAATATGGGTGAAAAAGAGATAAAGCAAACACCCAAGCCAATTATCATTGAAGCCCCTACTCCCATGGAAGTAGAGGAAATTCAAGGAGAAGTCGAAGAGGCACCTCAGCCTGCTTCACCTGCATCTTCAGTAGGGTCATCTGCACCGTAGGTGACCATCCATTTGGTTAATCCTAGATTAGGGGAATATATCATGCAGAATGTGATGTTCACACCGATTATCGAGACTGCATAGGACATGGGCCGACCATGAGCCCATCACCTTCCCGTAGGGATGGTGGCACCATTAGGGGTGCCGCCTAACCAAACCAACTTCATCTATGGAGGGCTAGACCAGCTTGCATCTCCCATGCCCATGGATGAGGATGATAATGAACCATTCACTATGAATGTTCATTATCTCTCTAACCTAGAATACGCCATGCGATACTTTGAGCATTACCATTGGCATGGTTACGATCTCAAACTATTCGAGCAAGGGCGTAGGAGGCCATATGAACCATAATATCAGTTGCCAACTGATAGGTTCGGGTTAGGATACTATATTCAAGGACAGGATGAACTTCTCATGGCATCTTTAGACCACCTGTACCTCAGTCTAGGGGTGAAGTTGACTTCAATCCTTATCACCCTAATCCTTCCACATTTTAGAGGGATAACTAGCTAGTGACCTATGTCACTATAGAGCCACCCGAGAGATACCATGCAAACATCTTGGTGGAGACCAACCTAGAACACATTCCAAGAGCCAACTTGGACAATCAAAGTCATGAAGCTATCGATGATATTGGTATGCACATCCAGAGTCTAGACACAGCTATAGACACCAAATCAAAAGTTGCTTCTGAGGACGTGCATGTAGTATCCATCATCGAAAGTGATGGACCAGACTATAATTCTAGAATAGATGACACTGAGTTATCCTCAAACAATGAGCAATCCGAGGATGAAACCGAGTTGGCCTACTTGGGCCCTACACTCTTACATCATCTTTTACCTTTGGAATCAATAACTACGAGTGAAGAGCCCTTCAATGATGATGATGGCTATAAAGCATACATAGCCTACATGGGGCCCTGATTCCATTAGGTAGAAGTGAGGATCCTTATTATGATAGTGATGATGAAGATGAAATAGAGAGAGCCTATTTAGGACCTCCCTACTTGCATCATCGTAATGCGCCATATACTACTGAGGAGATGTATAGAGAGATCAATCTCCATCCTCACCTTAGGGGAAGACCACCAAATCTCAATGTGATTTATCACATGGTGTTTCCTGATCTACCAATGTACATGGAGCTCCTTGAGCCCAATGATCCCATCCGATAGTCTATTCATGGACCGGATCCAGAGATCCCCATACCCCTAGAACCACATCTCGAGGATGGAAGTTTTGCTAATATTGAGTCACATGCACGTGGTCCTGGAGACATGATCCATTCCATCAATATGATCTCCATTGATTTGACCACTCCACTCTACAATCCAGTTGATCCTTCCAAGCCATTGTGTCTTAATGTAGATGCTATTGATTGGGACCGCATTGATTCACCTTTGGAGCCTGAATATTTCTTCCCTAATGAGGAAATGTTGCAACCTTTCCATTTTGCGCTAGGCTATGCACATGATGTCTATCATGCTGAGGATGCTTCCAATGAGGAACCTATAAACCCAGCAGATGACATCCACTTGATCCCTACACCTCATCAGCTTGAGGAGGGATCCCATATGTCAGTAGAGGAAACCTTTGAAGTGGATATCAGTAATGATCCCACTAATCCTAAGAAGGTTAAATTTGGAGAAATTTTGACTCCTGATGAGCGTGCCAACCTCATCCCTCTACTGAAAGAGAGACCTGATCTCTTTGCTTGGACTTATAAGGACATGTCGGGTCTAGATCCAAAATTGGTTACTCATAACCTTTCGCTAGATCTATCAAAGAAGCCAATCAAGCAGAAACTTAGGAAGATGCATCCAATAGTAGCCTTAATGGTTAAGGATGAATTGCAAAAGTTGTTGGATGTAGAGTTTGTCATTTCCATCGACTATCCGGAATGGGTATCAAACATGGTGCCTATAGGAAAACCTGATGGAAGGATCCATATCTGTATGGATTTTAGAGACCTAAATAGGGCAACACCAAAGGATTCATTTTCATTGCCAAACATAGATGCTCTCGTAGATGCAACTACGGGTCATGAGATGCTCTCCTTAATGGATGGTTTTTTTGGTTACAACCAAATTTGGATTAAGCCCGAAGACCAGCATAAAACCATGTTCATAATGCCATGGGGGACATTCTATTACAAGGTTATGCCATTCGGCCTGAAGAATGTTGGTGCTACATATCAGTGGGCTATGACATATATCTTTCATGACTACATGCATAAGATCTTAGAAGATTATATCGATGACTTATTGGCAAAGTCATTGCTACGTGAAGAGCATGTTGAGGTCCTGAGAAAAGTCTTCGATCACTTGATAGAGCATAATGTCAGGTTGAATCCTAAGAAGTGCGTATTTGGTGTAACTTCAGGGAAGCTCTTAGGATTCATCATTTCAAAATGAGGCATCGAAGTTGACCCAACAAAGGTCAAGGCTATTTTAGAAATGCATCCTCCCACAAACATCAAGGAATTAAGAAGCCTACAGGGCAAAGTAGCATCCATAAAGTGATTTATCACACAATTATCGGATAAATGTCGACCCATGAATCGACTGCTACACAAGGGGGTCCCATTCAACTAGGATGAGGACTATCAAGCAACCTTTGCTGAGATTAAGCAATACCTAGCAATGCCACTAGTGCTAGCTCCACCAAGACCAGATGTACCATTCTTGTTGTATATATCGATGATGGACTTTGCACTAGGGACCATGTTAGCCCAAAAGAATGTGCAAGATAAAGAACAAGCCATATATTACATTAGTCGAACCTTGGTGAGTTACGAGCTAGGATATGCATACATGGAAAAGTTATGTTTAGTGGTAGTGTTCACTACAAAGAAATTGTGGCACTATATGTTAAGTCATACGATGTATGTCATATCAAAACAAAATCCTTTGTAGTATATGATGAGCAAGACATATCATAATACACGTACTACGAAGTGGATCATGCTATTGATAGAATTTGATTTGGAATTCATAAGCCAAAAGTCCATTAAGGGACAAGTCATAGCTGATCAACTGGTTGAGGTACCTCTCGAGAATAGTAGGCCCCTCACCATAGAGCTTCCTGATGATGCAATATTTGCCTTATCAGAAGCACCCAAACCCGAGGAACTAGATAACAAAGCTGATATGACCTTGTTCTTTGATGGTTCAAAGTGTGAGCAAGGGGGTGGTGCAGGAATAGTGTTGTTCATACCACAAGGAGCTCCAATGCCCTTGTCATTCAAGTTGGACTTTCCTTGCACTAACAATAATTTTGAATACGAAGCCCTAATTTTGGGTCTCCAAATAGCTATCGCCATGAAGATCAAAAGGCTAAATATCTTTGGTGATTCCCTTCTCATTGTTAACCAAGTTAAGGGATTATTTCAATGTCGATGTTCGATATTGAAAGCTTACAAGGATCTTGTTGACATTTATCTAGCTCAACTAGAATGGTATGACATCGAGGCAATCCCTCATTCATCCAATAGATTTGTAGACACAATGGCATCTTTGGGATCTTTAATCCCTCAGAATCCATCTATCGATTTCACTACCATCCATGTAAAAATATTGTCACATTCTACTGTGCAACGTGAAGCATTGGATAACAAAGAGTCAATCAACATGATTCATGTAGAACCAAACCATGAATGGTTCTACAGAGCCAGAGACTTTCTCAAGAGAGCATCCTAGGGGTCTTTGATCTCGTAGGATACGATGGGGAGTGGTACTACCATTCACCACAAGGTTGTTTCCTAGTCTACATTTACAAATGTGGAACCATAGGGGGAACATGTTGTCTTGTCAATCGAAGTCGAAGCTTATCATAACTGGACGTCATAGATACATGACTTCCTTAGACTTGGTGTAATCCCTCAGGGATTATCATGTGTCATGAAATGCACATTTAAATAGAAAGTGATAAAGTATGTCTTGTTAGCAGACATCCTGTACCGTAGAAGCTACGATGGAGTTCTCCTTCATTGTCTTGAGCCCCAAGAGTCATCTTGGGCAATTTTGCAAGCTCATGATGGTACGTGTGGTGGCCATTTCAGTGGCATGGCTATCATCAAGTGCATCCTTCGCATGGGTTATTATTGGCCCACTATGGAGAAGGATTGCAATGTGTATGTCAGGAAATGCGTTAAATGTCAGCATCATGCTAATCTTACGCACTTGCCATCACAGGCCTTACAACCCATTCAAGCGGCTTGGCCATTTGCTCAGTGGGGATTTGATCTCATCGGTAAGATCTCTCCTCCATCATCGGGTCGACATACATTCATTATTATGGCTACTGAGTATTTTACTAAATGGGTGGAAGCCATTCCCTTAACAATGACAACTAGAGCACGTATTGTTGAGTTTATACTCACCAATATCATAAGTCATTTTGGGATACCATCCAAGATAATTTTGGATAATGGAACATCATTTAAGAACAAAACTATGAGAGCTTTGACGTCTAAATATAAGATCAAACATAGTTTTGTGACTCCATATTATCCGTAAGCAAATGGACAAGCTGAAGCTTCAAATAAGATAGTGGTTTCCATATTGAAAAATATGGTACAAGAACACCACAAATATTGGCACATCCAACTACCCCTTGCATTATGGGCTTATAGGACTAGCATTCAGACACCCACTAGGGCAACTCCATTTTCACTAGTATATGGTGCTGAGGCCATTATGCCCTTAGAGTTGGAAATTCCAATGTTATGCATCGCATTGAAAGAGTTCATTGATGATGACACCGCGTGACAAGCTCACCTAGATCAATTGATGCTACTTGATGAACATCATGTGAATGCCCTTGAGCACCTCCACATTTATCAAGAGTGCTTAAAATGAGCTTACAATAACAAAGTCCATCTGAGAGACTTTGAGGTTGGTGATCTTGTGCTGAAAGAGAACCAACAGAACTCAAATTTACCACCAAAACTATGAGATAAATTTATGGCTAACTGGTTAGGTCCTTATATGATCTCTGAGAATATTGGACCTAGGACATATCGCTTGACATCGCTCGAAGGAATTGAAGAGCCTGAACCTCTCAACATCCTTCATATTAAAGTGTTTTATGCCTAAAACCATAAAAAGGCTCCAAAGGCATCTATAAGCCCTTTGGTCAATTTCAAAAAGGCTCCAAAGGCATCTATAACCCCTTTGGTCAAATCACAAAAGGCTCCAATGGTTTTTAAAATCCCTTGGTCAAAATTTAAAATCCAAAAAATAATAAAAAGCAATAAAATCCAAAAACATTGCAAAACATAAAATCAAAAAATTGCATTTCATTTCAAAAAACATTGCATTTGCATATGGCATTTCATTTTGCATTCATTCATTTAATTGCATTGTTAGTTTCTCTATTGCATTAGGATAGATTGTGTTTGCAATCTTACAAATGACACCACGTTTGTGTTTCAATCATGCATCATTGCATTTTCATCATTCATCACCCTTGTGAGTAATTGTGTTTTTCAACACAACCCATCTTGTTGCTATGAAGAATATACTAGGGTTTTCTGGTCATTCAACCATACCTAGTGGTCTTCTCAAGAGTTTGGTAGAAATCTTGCTTTGATTTTGTAGATGAGGTCTAGTTTTGATAGCACTTAGCATATCAGAATCCTATCACTAATCAAACACATTTAAACAATCCTAATTAGGGTAAGGAAGGATGAAAACTACAAAAGTGGTCCAGGTCACCTTGAGTGAAAGGTTTTATTACTTGCTTATTTTGTGAGGAGCAATGGTCTAGAGTAGTGGTCATTGGAAAAAGGACAAGTTTACCCCCTACCCAAATAAATCCCTTGCTTACAAATGAAGGAGCAATATCCCAGAATGATATCCCTAAAAGATATCCCAAAGTGAAACTCCCAAAGTTAAATCCTCAGAAGTCAAATCAAATCAAGATCAAGTTTTATCAAAGAAATCCTATCAATATCAAATCCCTTGCTCAAAAAAAAAATAAAAATAAATTTATCTCAGTATATACAAAATAAATAATGATTTTTATCACTATATATGAGCAAGTATCCCAATAAATTGAAGAAAATAAGGGGGTGAGCTTGAATCCCTGGAATGATCAATACTTGAAAGCCATAGAGTGATCCTCAATCTCAACAATGGGCTGAAAGAATCCTGCCTATCATTGAAGGGGTAGTTCTAAGCAATTTACAAATGAGCTAGCTTTAGGTGGCCTAGATTGCCTAGTGGTCTAGTCTAACTAAATCCAAACCTAGGATGAGATAGACATTTGAGGATCCCCAATATTAGCAATGGGCTGAAAGAATCCCACCTGACATCGGGGTATGCTTATGTCTTATCTAATATATTCATTTGCACACACAGGGGTAATGAATAGCTTGGTCTTTCATAGTGAAAATATTATTTTTCAGAAGTCTAGTATGGTCATTATACAACTTTTGATAAGTCAACTAGGGTGTTTGAGTTTCATGGAAAACCTCAAAAATTCCCAAATAGCAACAACCAATTTTCAATGCAATCATCAAATATCAAATTTCTCTTTATAAGATTTTGTTTATTAAAGATTATTCATAATATAGGTTAGATACCGGATGGATGTCAGAAATGATATTTAAATGGCCACTGACTATGTTACGCATATTCTTTTAACTTACAAAAGCTTATAAATAGAAACAATACATCATTGCATCTCACATAAGGGTGTACAATTTATCAAAATTTTACAAGGATATAGCAATTACAATTCATGATTGTTATACATTCTGTGGTGTCATCCATTAGATTGTTAAATCCATATTACATTCATACATTATGTTTTAATGATTAAAACATACATGTTCATTTACATAGCATTCATCATAGAAAAATTATGCAATACATACATGGCATAAATTATGTCATAGCAACATAAATTAAATGCATACAAGTGAAGCAAATTATACATGCATTTAACATAAAATATTGCATTCATATACATTCATCATAAGTAGTCCATCTACACATGTATATCATCGCATCTAAATCATACATCCATCATATAGCTAGTGCATGTCATCCATACATCACATCATATAGCATTAAATCAACATAACATATAAGCATTGCATCCATGTGCATCTCATAAAACATAAACAATAAAACACATAAAATCTACACATATAATGAGTCTCCAATATCATATATATATATATATCCAAAAATAATAATAATGTGCAGTACATCGGCATGGTCAAAAATACCCGTAGGCTACATATGTGTAGGTCCTCGACCTTACACTAAAAAATGGTACAATGACATCTCTAAGATTTATACTAGCCAAGGCCTACACCCCTAGTCTGTGAGGCACCACCATCGCCTCCACCCTCCCTATGGGTCCTCCATAAGCTAGCACCAAAAGTCCTCTCTGACCTATGAGTCCTACGTTGGAGCTAGCTGACGACTGGCTTGTCTCTCGAGTGTGAGTCCTCTAAGACCCTAAAGCCATGGATCTCTAGAACCTCACCCTCAAGTAGTCCAATCTCCCTCTTAGAGTAGGTGATGTAGTGAGGCTCATGAGGCATCATCAATGTGCTACTCAACTAGAGCCTAGAGTCTCCTAATCTCTGCCCCTTGATCCAAACCTGCTACTGCCTACGGAATATGCTAGGTGCTAGAACAACCTATGAAGATGAGGGAGTTGATACCCCAGCCTGGTAGGTATGAGCAAATCGAAGCATCTACTTGAGACTGTAGAAGAGTGCACTACCCTGTGAGCTTCTATATCTCTGCGTCAGTTGTAGTGATCCTAGCCTATAAAGTGGTCCTCTCCTCCTTCATAATCCCTCCCCCTATATCCTAGATAATGGTGTTTCCACTATAGCATCAGTCTAGGAGAGCCTACCTAAGTCTGTAGGCTAGCAACCTAGGTCTTGAGCTACCCAATCTCATTTTCCTCGCCCTCCTCAAGAGCATTCCCTCCTCCTTTATGGTGCCTCCTCTACTACTACCTTACCCCATCCACCCTTAGTCCTCTAAATTCCCATGCGAATCTACCTGGACCCTCATACCCTCTATCATCATCTATGACCCTACCTAAGGGGCCATCAAAACCCTACCATACCTAGAGTGTCCACCATGTGTCAAATGAGGGGGTAGTCCCTCCATATCTCTATCCTGACTCCTAAAAGTCATCATCCTCATCACCCAATGGAGTAATCCTAGGCCAAGTCAGGTCCCTCTCTAGATGGAGGTGATGGTAGATGGTCGACATCTCTAGAATATCCTATCGAATGCCAAACTATCTCAGGATGTGAGAGTAGTAGAAGAACTCACATACCTCAAACTTACATCCGAGGAGCCATCTATCCCTACATGCTCGACGTAGCCTATCAGCAGCCTCCACCCATGGAGGGTAGTCTAAGTAGGGGTACCACTCAATATGATCGACCTGTAGCCCCACAAACCATACAATATAGTGAGTCAGGTCCCCTACATGAGACCTACTCCAGAAGCCCTCCTGATCTCAAGGCCAACATGCAGCATAACACTGGCATCACTCCTCAATAGTGCCAATATCCAATGGTAGGCTCGTGGGGTGCTCGATATTAATGTGCTGCCACCCCTAGATCTATAGCAGCAAGCTACACCCAATGCCAACTCTGCTCCTATAGGTGATCTGATACAACTCATTATAGAGCTGCGCCAATAGTGCACTACCCCAGGATAGGATCAGGGATGATCAGTAGGACTCATGAGGACATCCATAGTCCTAGCTAGGAGGTTCCAAGGGAACCTCACTCTAGAAGAATCAGGGAGGACAACCTATACGATCAAGTGCATGAATATGACTGTGCTCATTGAAGACCCTCACCATGTACCAATCCTCAATATGGACCCCTCCATGGTTCGAGTCTGCTCTACCTCCACACTGCATCCAAAAATCTATGCAAATACGACCTTCTTCACCTCGATTGATGAAGATGTGATGGGCTCACCATCTAGAGGAATGTGAAAGATGTGGTAGACATCCTCCAGTGTCACTATCATCTCACCTATGGGTAGGTGAAAGGTGTTGGTCCGCACATCCCAACGTCGGGCCAAGGTAGTCATATAGGCCTGGTCGGCCCTGATGGTGGGGAGGCACAATACGTAGCCAAACCCCATGACATCGAACCAAGCCTGATCCATCGGATCAAGGGCACCACGTAGGTTGCGAAGGATCTCAGACTCCCTCACCCTCATAGTCAAGGTCTAACATAAAGCAAAATGAGGCCAAAATTAATAAAAGACAATAAAAAATGAGCAAAAACATTTAAAAACAATTTCAAAATGAAAAACAAAGTAAAAAAATGTCAAAAGCATAAAAAAATGAAAAACAACACTTCAAAAATAAAAAAATCAATTAATTCTATCAAAAAAAATTGAAAAATTAAAATTTTTGCCTAAAATGGTCGAACCACGGTTCAGACCCACGGTCGGGATGGCGGTCAAAATTTTGACCATTGGATTTTAAATCCCATCGCAGCTGACAACCTACCCCCAATTTACCAATTGGGGACCGCGCCTACCAGCCACAGCTAGCAAGGATGACCTTTTTAGGGTCATTCCTTATCCTAGGGCACCCCAAAAATTAAAGCCCTCCCCTCTAAGCTAACCTAAGCTAAACCTAACTAGGGTGAGGTTCATTACCAGCAGTTTAGTGAAGTTAATTTACCTCATTAATTAATGTGGTTAATTTTTAAACTAGTAATGAAAGCATGGTCTCGGTTTGCATGTTACCTTTGTAACACCGACTCCTCCACTGGTAGAGGCCTCGGTCTACCATTAGGATGGGAGATGAGGTAAGCGGATCAGTTTTTTAGCAGCATTTCATGTCAAATTTCAAGTTTTACCTCTCAGAGCTCTCAGATTTTCAAACTACAATAGGAAATAATGAAATTTTAAATTGCGCAAAATGCTTAAATATTTCTAATTTTGGTCCTGACCATGCCTGACAACCGCGGTCCCCAAATTAGGGTTTTCCCACATGATTCTGACCCACGGTTAAGAAATTTGACATTTTTAGCTATCATTGTCAAACATGGTTAACAAGCTGCAATAAATGCTCTTAAATCCCACCATGTGGAGTTCCAAAATGGTAAATTCTAAGTACCAACTAGATCAAAAAATTCAAAAATATTCAAAATTAACAAAAAAATCAAATAATCCAAAAGCCAAATGCACCTTGTATCTAGTTATTTACCCTATACACTTGGCGGTTGTAGTGACTTGCGCTCCATGCAAACCGACAAGATGAGTAAATTACCATAAGGACATTTGGGGTAAATTAGTCATCGCTGAATTGTATGCTTCATTTCAATCCCTAAGAAGGCCCAGACGGTCGGACTGCTCCAAGGGAATGAGATATTCATCGTAATTCCCCTATGACATTTTTAGAAAATCATCGACAATATGATTCAACACAAGCATAATTGACATTGTTACCATTTTGATTCCCTAAGAAGGCCTTCATGGCTGGACCGCTCCATGGGATAGAAATATACAATTACTATTAATAGTTGCAATCATAGCTGATTAGGCCTTGCCAAGTATTCAAATGCTAAATCTTAATTTGTTCAAAGTCATTCATAGTGGTCAAGCGACTCGTCGCTTCATTTAATTGTCATTACCCTCATCGACTCATCGCTTGAGGGGGTAGTCATAATATCAAATCATAATCAAAGTCAACAGAAGATCCCTTGATCGTAGATCCCTAGATCTTGTCAAATTGCGTTCATCTTACGAATCATTGCCAATGACTATCATAAGCTTACCCTCTGCTGGGGAAAAAGCAAATATGATAGTTAAGTTAGTAGCTCTCCTCCTTTCAGAATCTATATGGTGCGAAAGCCTATAGTAGCCCTGAGCTGACCGATCGATGCTGGAGCTTGCCAAAGCTTTTTCAAATTTAAGCCTTCCATCCAGTTGGAAGCAATGATTCTAGGATGCGCGTCTTCTTTGCAGGACTTGGGCATCTAATGTTGATCAGACCAATGATCATCATCCAACCTACGACATCATTTTAGGAGGTCTATTTTTGCTCAACATTGTTCGATCTCACAATGCATCTCAAAAGGGGCATCTGTAGACACCTAAAATGCATCATGTCGAGGTGACTACTCATATGGGACATGCTAGAAGACCATATGGAAGACCTTGGATAGATTCCAAGGTATAGCAATGGTTTTTACCACTCATTTGGGCACCTTTGCCTAGTCAGTGTTAGCCGCTGCTGACACCCATGGTTAACAGATCTGACCATGCTTGTCAGCCATGGTTAGGACTAAAAATTAGTTGGCCTTCATCCGACCCAAAATCGGTTGCAATGGCCAATTGGTTGTGGATTGGAGTGGTTTGAGTGAGGAAGGTTCTGGATCCTTCCATCCAACAAGCTCAACTACCCAATCTTGTTCTTGGCTTCCTCATGAAGCCACCCCTAGCCCTTGGCAAATGCTATAAAACCCCCCTCCAAATTGGAGAAAGATATAGACAAGTCTCGAGTTGAAACATAGTGAAGCCCTATCGAATTGCATACTCACTTACATGCATTGAGAGGAACACTTTGGCTGCCCAATTGGAGATCACATGCCATGGAGGTCCTAGGAGGCTAGGAGATTCAAGAAACGTGAATTCATGCAATCCATGCACCAACTGAGCAATTCAACCACCAAATCTATCAGAGGACATAGTGGCGACCCTTGATCATCAATTCCTCAAGGAGAATTGAAGATTGGACACCAAATTAGGAGGGCAAGAACATTTCAAGCTCAGCCATGGCTATCAACCATGGCTAATAGTGCTCACTATGCATCAGACCCATGGTCAGGTTGTCATCTTCAATTTCCTTGTTTTCTAGTCGTAGGATTTGCTTAATTGTATTAGATTAGACATATATCATGTTAATTTGCTTTAATAGAAACTTTGACCGGTGCAATTAGAGTTTTTAGTCATTTTCCTTCACTTTTGCAATTATGGCACTAATGGTTCTTTTCATGCTTCCATGCTTTCAATTTCGTAATTAAGCCAATAGATAGCTAGATCTGCTTTTGTTTATATGTTTGTAGCAATATTTTTAGGTTTAACATAAGTTTAGTACGTTTCTTGCACTTTATTGATTTCATGCTAGTTATACTACCTTTTATGCAAATACCTCCTAAAAGCCTCATCAAGAGAGGCCTCTTTTGTTGCTAATTGCTTCTTGTTGTTTATTGCATGCAGGACTAACAGGGTTTTGAGATGCAAGGTAACAAATGCCTCTAATCATGGAGAAGAAGGTCATCGACACCTTGGAGCAGTTCGTGTCCATTTAGAAAGTCTGCGTATTGCACCTACCCCGTTGGGGCTTTCAAATTGTGTTAATTGTATCAACATTTGGGTGACCCTAAGAGGGGCATGATTGTAACCGAGATTTGATTCAAGATTAATAAAAGAAACATTCATTTTCTTGTCATATGCAATCTTGTCTTCCATTTCATGCTTTAATGATTGATTTCAATTAATGTATTAGTTTAGGTGTATGCTTTCTAGATAGGTACACCAGAAAACAACCAATCAACTCAAATATGGAAGAATGTACTCATACCTTTTTGATGATGAAGGAACTTCAAATATCTGCCACAACCACAAACACTTATTTTCCAATCTCAAGAAGTTAGAAAAACCACATATACAATGCAATGCAAATATCAAACCACATATACATCTTATCGCTCCATTTTAAGGAAAGCATTCATGTACAAAAATGATTGACCAAATACACCTTATGATCTCCCTATAATAACAACAATATCACTTTCAACAAAAGGTTCTCTTAAAATAATCAATCTTCAATTTACCCTCTTGATAAATCAATCATGTAAAAATACCTTCATGTAAAAATAAAGTTTACCCTTTATCTCTCCTTTTAATCAACAATTAAAATTTAAATTAAGTCCTTTTAACTTTAACCCCTTATAACTCCTTTAAACTATATTTAAAACTTAGGATTAATAAAAATTAAAATTAAAATGTTTACCTCCACCTTGGGTGAGACTTGAACCTTCTATTGCCACCTCCTTGTGTTCCCTAGTCGTGGCCTTGGCTATCGCGAGCGCTAGGCACTCATTTAACACCAAACGAGCACCACATGCTCCTTAACCCTTGTTGGTTCCAAGTAAAAATAAATCACATGCTTCCAATGCCAAAACGATCCCACCGTGATTCGAACGTGGATTTCACACTGCCCAAATGCCTTAACTCCCATCCAAGTGCCACTAGGTCATATCGCCTAGTTGGATGGGGGTTCTCCTCTATGGAAAATTCAACCTCCTTGTTGGCGCTAAAACCAATTTCGTCTTCTTTCCTTCTACAGCCTTCGATTACGAATTGCACGATTAGAATATTTTTCAAACACATTTTAGACTGTCATTAAGGCAATATATTAATATACAATACCTCCCATTTCCTTGGACATCGACGTATTTCAATTTTTCACTTTAACCTTATACATTGGTGTATTTCATTTTTAAATAATTAATTTATAAATTATTTAAATTCTTTAGAATTTAAATCTTATAAGTTAATATTTATTAAGGCTTAAAAGCCTTTTCTGAATTTACCACCTTGTATAGGTAATATTTATTTATAAAATTTAAATTCAAATTGAATTTAAATATTTTATAAACTAAATATTAAAACCTCTTTTATCTTTTCAAAAAGCTTCCTTCGGTTTTTATGAAAAACCTTTTATTTTGCTCATCCATGGTTTTAATAAAAACCTGCCTTCATATGCTTCCACATAATATTAAAGATATTATGAAGTTCTTTTACCATTAACATTTGCATTGTTCTTTGACATATTCCTTGACATCAATGACAACTTGACTCAAAATGTCCACAATGGTTTTAATGGAAAAATATTTTATTTTCTAACACCATCGGTTTTATGGAAAAACTTTTACTTGTGCCACCATTGGTTTTAAGGAAAAACCTTTTATTTTTGTTCACCAATGGTTTTAATAAAACCCTTCATATGCTTCCACATAATATTAAAAATATTATGAATTTTTTTGCCATTAACCTTTGCATTGTTCCTTGACATATTCCTTGACATCAATGATGACTTCGTTCCTTGACATCAATGCCAATTTTGACCCAAAGTGTCCAAAAATATTACTATATTATGACTATCATATATTTGATCTTGTGAATATTTATCCTATGATTTTACATTAATATTGAGGCTTCAAAAGCCATTAGTGGTATTAAAGCTACAACAAGAATTTTCTTGCATAGGGTGAATTTGTTTAAGTGTATATAAAATCAAATTTTGTCCAATGTGACATAATTGGTTGGAATTTACCTAATTTAAAGGGAGATAGACCTAGACTCTATTGTAATATCACTAGAAAATTGAAGAATATTAAAGCAAAGAAGAATGAAGATAAAAGCTAGGGTCTTTCCATAGTTGTAGAACAACTAGTGAATACTAGGACTCAACTAGGGTCTTTTCATTAGGTTGAAGAATAACCAGTGAAGACGAGGACTCATATTTGGGTGAATCAACTTGAAGATAGTTGATTATTTAGGAAAATATCCAACCCTGACATTGATTTGAAGATTTATATATCAATGATATAAGAAATTTTTGCAATAGAGATTGATCATTAGAAGTGTGAGAATATTTCTACAACATATAGAGAAGACTTGCATCTTCAAGTGCGAGGAGAAGGAAGAAAGCTTTCATTGAGCAAATATTAATTTAAGCTACATGTTATTATTGATTTAGGTCTTTGAGATAGACTTGAATATTGATATTGATATAAAGGTCTTAAAGAGAGGCCTTGATAAAGAAAAAGTGTAGAGATATAGATCATATTGATCTTGACATTGGTTTGAGAAACCAATATAGAAGACCCAAGAGGTCAAGAAGGAGACTCTTTGTGAAAAGAGGTTTGAGTAAAGAAAAAGGTCCTTATAGTAAAGAGAAAAGAGGCCTGAATAGTTTGAAGAAGAGAATAGAAGTTTGAATAATTTTAAGAATAGAAATAGAAAAGAAAGAATCTTCATGATAAAAAGGACGTAGTTTTATTTGTTTCTACAAAATTAAGGGAGTGGCCTAAATCTACAAAGGTCAACTTAAAAGTAGCCAAAGTGAAGGTAAATGTATGAGTATCCAACATAAAGGCCAATTTCTAAGTGTCCAAGCATGAATATCAATGTCCAAGTAGCCAGCATAAAGATCAATAGTTGAGCAGTTAATATAAAGAATAGTGAACATAGACTACCTGTTAGTATAACAATGGCACAGAGAGGGGGGGGTGAATCTGTGCAATTTAAAACTTTAATTTCCAATTTGAAATATTATTTAAATAAACTCATGTATAGCAGCAATATATATGCAAGAGAAGCAACCCACAACACATGATATGCCGGAGGAAAACCACAAGGGTAAAAAACCTCCCAAAGAGAATTGCTTGCTATGACTACTGCATAGAACAAGCCTCAAAATGAAATACACTAAAGTTTCTCTGCCACAACAGAAGGATGGCTGCAACCCACCTATATCAGATCAAAATAATAATAATATGATGAAAAATAAAGCATAAAAATGCTTCCAGTAAAAGCAAGCTCTAACAAGCCTACAAGCTCAAAACCAACAACACTGCTACAAACCAACTGTGCACCCAACCACTGCAAAATGATTTTTCTGTCAAATATGATCCAAAAACTGCAATAAAAATGTCAAAATTATTCTCTCTCCATCCACAATAGGTTCCCAAACCTGCATGCTAAAATCTATACACTTATGTCTTCTATAGAAATTTTGGCAGCATTCCGGCAGCACCCTGTTACTCTCAACAAAAACTCCATAATTCCACCATATCAAACACTGAATTTATAGATAAATGATATGGAGAGAAACCATAAATGGTTTCCAAAACCATGAGTAGAAAATCACTCAAAAAATCACGCCCAATGTTGAGAAAATTTCTAATTTTCCAAAAAAGAAATTGTTGCCATCACCACTACACACACTCACCAGCTGCCAATCAAAGTGGAGATGCTCTTACACAACAAAAATAATATTCCAAAGTGTCTAAAAACTAATTTTGCAATTATCACATTCCATATCTCCAAAATCCCACAAAAATAAGGCAGCAAAATATTCTTTCCTTACACCACTATGACGGATGTCATAAAGTGAGTCCCACACCAAGTTGAACACCCCAATTAGCATATTTCCATTTTTGCACCACAAAATAAATTCCAATAAATATTATAAATAATTCCTAACCCTTATGATGCATTATTAAATAATTAAAATCAATTTTCCCTCCATTCCTAAGTCTTGGAACACATTCCAAGGAACTTGGAGATGACATAGTGGAAATAAATAAATGTTGAATGTTACAATATAGCACCAAGGCACATAGAAAATACAAATGCAACCTTATATCACCTTTACATAAATAAATGTGCCATAAACATAGAACCAAGAGAAATAATATATGCAATAACCACAAATTATACCTCCAAAGTCTCTGTAAAAGGTGTGTTCAAATACACACAACATTTTGCAACATTGCCCAAACTGCAGCATAATCACCATGATGAATAGGATGCCAACTAGGAGAAAAAGTAGAAGTGTTGAAAACAATGAAAACACATCAAATTCTCAGCAACCTCCCCCTTTGGCATTGTTGGCAACACCAAATAATCTGCATATAAACTACAACAACCAAGACCATGAAATAGGCAACAAGAAGGTCATGTAAAGCCTGTAAAGCACAAACCAAGAAGTGAAACATTCTTCAACATATCTCACACCTGAAACAACATCAAATTTCTCCCCCTAACACCAACCATACATATCTGAAATCAAATAGCACAAGAAGCAGATTATCCAACTCTCTCCCCCTTTGACAATCAATGACAAAGGGCAACCAGTACATCTGAAAACATGATAAACATTACAACTCTCCCTGAACCAAAGCACCAAGACACTTTGAACTGATTTGAATATGAAATAATAGAGTGTAGTGATGAAAACATCAATGGGAAAGATTACAAGATACCCCAAAGAAGTTCTACACAAGATACAGTGCCACTAGCTTGCACAACACTACAACCAGGTACCATATAATGCATCAAATAATACTAAACCTTGATGTTGTGAAAAGAATTGATATATATATCTGATATGAACTAATATTCAACATGAAAGTATAGTAGCTACAACAGCAAAGAGATACCCAACAAAATCTCACCAAACTGCAAGAAGTTGCCAAGCAACTAGGCAACAACAGAACAACCCGAACAACACCAAACTCTGCAACCATCATCCTCAAGCATACATCAGAAAATATGGACATGAAATATCAGAAATAGGAGCATAAAATCAGACCATAAGAAGCTCCCCCTAAGGATGTGCACCAACAAAAATATCTAGTGAGATGGAGAAGAAACAACTCCCAAGAGTTGTCTCAAATGCTCAAATGTCTCCATAGGCAATGGCTTAGTGAATATATCAGAAACTTGTTGCTTTGTAGGCACAAAATACAAAGAAACCAGACCATTAGAAACCTTCTCCTTCAAGAAATGATACTTTATATCTATGTGCTTAGTCCTTGAATGCAAAACTAGGTTCTTGGAAATATTAATAGCACTAGTATTGTCACAAAGAAGAGAGATAGGCTCACCAATCTGAATACCCAAGTATAAAAGCATTTGTTTCATACAAAGAACTTGAGTACAACATGAGGCAGCAAAAATATACTCAGCTTTAGTAGGAGAGAGTGATACTGAGTCTTGCTTCTTGCTATTCCAAGAAACAAGCATGTCACCAAGATAGAAAGCACCACCACTAGTGCTTTTTCGATCATCAACACATCCTGCCCAATCTGCATCTGTGTAGGCTCTAAGTGTGAAGTATTTTACTCTTGGATACCATAATACAAATTCCATAGTCCCCTTGAGATATCTGAAAATCCTCTTAACAACTTTCACATGTGTTTCTTTGGGTGCACTCTGAAATCTAGCAACCATACAAACAACTTGCAAAATATCAGGCCTAGAAGCAAGTTAGATATAATAAACTTCCAATCATAGACCTATAGAGTGTTTTATCAACAAGAGGAGACTCATCACCCTTACTTATCTTACATCCGGTTACCATAGGTGTACTCACAGGTTGAGAATCCTCCATGTTAAACTTTTTCAATATTTCCTTGACATATTTTGATTGTGAAATGAAAATGCCTCTATCAAGTTGAGCAATTTGTAGACCAAGAAAATAAGACAACTCTCCAATCATGGACATCTCAAACTCACTTTGCATAGCAGCAGAAAAATTATGACACATACTATATTTGCTTCCACCAAAAATAATATCATCAACATAAACAACAATCACTAGCTGATGGGAATCAACAACTTTGAAGTACAAGTTGCTATCAACCTTACCCTTTTGGAAGACTTTCTGCAAAATATACTTATCCAACCTTCAATACCATGCTCTTGGGGCTTGCTTGAGCCCATACAAAGCCTTCTTTAACCTGCAAACATAGTTCTCATCCCCAAGCTAAAATCCTTCAGGTTGCTCCATATAAACTTCCTCTTCCAAATTGCCATTAAGAAAAGCAGATTTCACATCCATTTGATAAAACTTAAAGTTCTTATGAACAACAAAAGAAAGAAACATTTGGATGGCTTCTAATCTAGTAACAGGAGTAAAAGTTTCATCAAAATCAATACCTTCAACTTGAGCATACCCCTTGCACACTAATCTTGCCTTATTTCGAACAACTTTGCCATCCTCATTGAGCTTGTTTCTAAAAACCCACTTGGCTCCAATTACATTTTTGTTCATTGGTATTGGAACAAATTCCTAAGTGTTGTTCTTTTCAATTTGATTAATCTCCTATTCCATAGCATGAGTCCAACTATTATCCTTAGAAGCTTCAATAAAATATTTAGGCTCAACTTGTGATAACAATGAAAAGTGACTTTGCTCATTTGGTCTTACCAATTTTCTCCTTGTTTGCACACCTTGTGTTGGATCACCTATGATTTGATCCATTGGATGATTCTTATTGATGTATTTTGGAGGTGACTTGGTAGCTTCACTTTGTTCTTCTCCTTATGAAACTTGCTTGTTTTCATCTTGCACTTCTTCTTCCTCATATGGTTCAAACTGTGATGGTGAAGACTCCTCAAGATCAACTTTGGGAACATGTCCTTCATCAACCCTCACATTTGCACTTTCTACCACTTTTCCAAGATTGTACTTATCTATAAGCCTTGCTTTTTGTGGAGTAGCCAAGGAAAATCCCCTTGCTCTATCTTCAAACTTGCCAAGATTGTACTTATCTCTCCTTATGTAGCACTTGGACCCAAATACTCTGAAATGCTTAACTGAAGCTTTCTTTCCTATCCATAGTTCATAGGGTGTCATATGGCTATGAACTCTAAGCATGCACCTATTTTGTATGTATACTGCTATATGCACTGCTTCCTTCCAAAATCTAGTTGCAACCTGTGAATCATTAAGCATTGTTCTAGCCATTTCTTGTACTGTTCTGTTCTTTCTCTCAACCACCCCATTTTGTTGAGGTGTTCTTGCTGCTGAAATTTGTCTTCTAATACCATGCTCATGACAAAAATTATCAAACTCACTAGAAGTTAACTCACCACCTCTATCGGATCTCAAGCATTTGATCCTCTTTCTTGTATCATTCTCAACCATAGCCTTAAACACTTTGAAACAAATAAAAGCCTCTGATTTCTCCTTCATGAAAGATACCCATGTTAGTCTAGAATAATCATCAATAAACAAAATGAAATACCTCTCACCATTAGTTCCTTTAGTCCTCATAGGACCACACACATCGGTATGCACAAGCTCCAAAGGCCTTGTAGAATATTCCTTAGTTTTGAAGTGTGATTTGGTTTGCTTGCCTTGTTGACATGATGCACATATGCTATTGTTTGGCTTAGTCAACTTTGGAAGATGTCTTATTGAATTATTGGAGCTGATCTTAACCAAGCTATCAAAGTTAATATGGCCAAGCCTCTTGTGCCATAACCAACTATCATCAACTTGTCCAGTGAAGCATGTTTTCTCATTTGCACTACAAAGATTGTACAAATTTCCTAAAGTTCTTGTAGCCTTTGCCAATATTTTACCACTCATAGCACATCTAATCTCACAACCATATGATTTAAAAATCACATATTTGCCACTATCACACATTTGGCTAGCACTTAAAAGATTATGCTTGAGGCCATCAACAAAAAGAACATCATGAGAAGTGATTTTACCATTGTTGATGTTGACCATACCTTTACCCACAATCTTTGCATTGTTATTGTTGCAAAACTTTACCGAACCACCATCATAATCTTGCAATCTTGTAAGTTGCCTTCTATCTCCAGTCATGTGACTAGAGCATCCACTATCAATGATCCAATATGTAGCCTTTCTTTGTTCCTTGAAAGTGGTTTGAACAATCAATGAATCATGCTTAGTAATGTCTTCCTGTTTTGACTTTCCCTTCTCAACCCATGTCATCTTGGGCTTGTTTTCTAATTTATTATCTTCCTCATACCTCACGACCTTCTTGGGAAAATGTTATTTATGCATCATGGATTTCTTGTTTTGCACCTTTGGAGGCTTGTTGCTACTTCTATCCTGCATTTGATTAGTCACAAAAACAGTTCTGCAATCTCTAGCGATGTGACCAAAGTTATTACACTTGTAACACTCAACATGAAAATAAATGAGAGCAGCAAATGAGTTGTGACTAACAAATATCTTAGGCCTAACATTAAGCCTACAATCCATCATCTTGTGACCATAAGTATTGCACTTAAAACAATAACCAGAAAAGGAAGGAGTATACTTGTATTGAACTTGATGCCATGAATTGAAACTCCTTCTAGGTGCTCTTCCCATTTGATGTTTTACCTTTTGAAACTCATCATTGCTAACATTTATGGTATGATAAGGCATATTTATGTTGGTCTGATTTGAGACCTTTTCTTCTTTATTTTTATCTCCTTGGGGTTTCTCTACAATGGGTTTCTCATTCTTCAAGCTTTCACCAACTGATTTTGCATCTTTGGCAACATATGAACTTTCACCTTCATCAAACCCAAACCAAACTTGATTTTGGTGTATCTTTGACTACCAATAAGCTCATAAAGCTGATTAGAACTTTTCTAAAATTTAAAATTAGTGCTCAAATCCAAATTAGCATTTTCAAGTTGCTTTCTCAAAGTAACAATCTCCTCTTTTAGTTTGCAACACAAATCAGATTTTTCACATACCTGATTCTTAAGATCATCTATTATTTTCTTGGAATATTCAACTTGAACTTTTAAGTCTTGTATCATTTTTGTAGCCACATTATTAGACTCCTCTAAATATGAAATATTTTGGTCAGCAAATCTTTTTGACTCTTCATGTTGCATCAACAAGTCTTCATTGAGTTTGTTTAGCTCCTTGATCTTTTCATTCATCCTTTTGTTTCTCTTTCTCTCAATTTCATATTGTTCCAATGCTATTGCAAGCTCTTCCTCAAAATAAATTTTAGATTCATCATCCTCTTTGTTTGCATTTATATTGGATTTGTCTTCAATAGCCATAAAGAGGACTTCAGTAGCCTCTTCATCTGAATCATCTATGCTCTCATCTGAAGAATCACTATCTTCATGTGTCATCAAAACCTTTCTCCTTGAGAATCTCTTGCTAAATCTTGAAGCTTTCTTTTTTTACTCCTTCTTGTTCTTGTGACTCTCACCATCATCATCTAAGTGCTCCTTGTAAGGACATTTTGAAGCAAAATGCCTAATGTGCCCACACTCAAAACATTTCAATGGAAAATTTCCATTGTATTTCCCTTTTCCTCTTTTCAATTTTCGAATAAAGTTTGCTTGCTCTTCATCTGAGAATCTCTATTCATCGGATTGTGGATTCAATTTCATGTTTTTGAATGCTTTGAAAGCACTTTCCTTTTCAATAGACTTGCTGCAACCAACTCTCATCTCATATGCAATAAGAGAGCCATGTAGTTCATCTAGTGGGAGATTGTTTAAGTCCTTTGCTTCTTCAATTGCAGAAACCTTTGAATCAAACTTTGAAGTCAAAGAATGAAGAACCTTCTTCACAACAATACTATCTGTGATAGTCTCTCCTAAACCTCTAAGAGAAGTGATCACCTCACTCACACAAAGCATGTAGGCAGAAATATCCTCATTCTCATCCATTTGGAGACTCTCAAATTGAGCTCTAAAAATTTGAAGTTTAGCTTCCTTAACTTTGTCATTACCTTCATGAATAGCTTGCAACTTATCCCATACTTCTTTTGCTATTTGCAAAACCATAACCTTCACCAATTCACTTGGTGCAAGAGCATTTGTGATAGTAGATTTGGCCTTCATATTGTTTTCATATTCTTTGATTGCATCAGGATCTGTAGGAATTGTAGTAGGAAAAGCATAACCATTCTTAACTGAAAGATACACACCAATACCAAGAGAACCCAAATAGTCCATCATCTTGTAACTCCAAAATGCATAATCACTCCCATCAAAGTATGGAACCTTGCCAGTGTTGACATCCCTATTAGCCATTGTGAACTAGGAATCAATCCGAGCCGATTAAGTCGCTAAAAGGACAACTAGGCTCTGATACCAATTGTTAGTATAACAATGGCACAGAGAGGGGGGTGAATCTGTGCAATTTAAAACTTTAATTTCAAATTTGAAATCTTATTTAAAACATAAATAAACTCATGTATAGCAGCAACATATATGCAAGAGAAACAACCCACAACACATGATATGCCGGAGGAAAACCACAAGGGTAAAAAACCTCCCAAAGAGAATTGCTTGCTATGACTGCTGCATAGAACAAGCCTCAAAATGAAATACACTAAATTTTCTCTACCACAATAGAAGGAGGGCTGCAACCCACCTATATCAGATCAAAATAATAATAATATGATGAAAAATAAAGCATAAAAATGCTCCCAGTAAAAGTAAAGCTCTAACAAGCCTGCAAGCTCAAAACCAACAACACTGCTGCAAACCAACTGTGCACCCAACCACTGCAAAATGATTTTTCTGTCAAATCTGATCCAACTCCATAATTCCACCATATCAAACACTAAATTTTTAGATAAATGATATGGAGAGAAACCATAAATGGTTTCCAAAACCATGAGTATAAAATCACTCAAAAAATCATGCCCAATGTTGAGGAAATTTCTAATTTTCCAAAAAAGAAATTGTTGCCATCACCACTACACACACTCACCAGCTGCCAATCAAAGTGGAGATGCTCTTACACAACAAAAATAATATTCCAAAGTGTCTAAACACTAATTTGGTAATTATCATGTCCCATATCTCCAAAATCCCACAAAAATAGGGCAACAAAATATTCTTTCCTTATGAGGGAAGAAAGTAGAGAGGGGAGGGCTCTAGTCCCTCCCCTGCTCCCCCTCCCATGGCTCCTGGTTCCTGCCCGGTCCCTGGCTCAACCCAGGTCATCCCTATCGGGGAGTGGTTGTTTGCATATGATCTCTTGGGGGAGATCCTTCTCCACTATCTACGCCCCTCCCGGTCGGCTAGGGTTTCCTTGGTTGTTTTTTCGGACTGGTGCTTCCCAAGGATCCCTGTTTGGTTGGGGATCCCTTCCATTTTTCCCTCAGGCTTCCCCATGGGGTTTTTTGCAGGTTATTCATGTGGATCTGGTCCCCTGCATTTCTCGATGTGATGGAGGTGATGGTTTAGGGTTTGGATAGCTTTTTGGGGTCTCCCTTGAGGTCCTCACAACTTTGGGGGTGGTCTGGGGGGGCCTCTTTCCCCCTTTTGCTTGTGAATCCTCGACGGGATCCTGGCTGCTATTATTCCCACGTGGAGGCTTCTTCGTGCTAGTTCTGCTCCTTGGTGGACACCCTGGGCATCTGGTTTGGCCTTGGGGGGGGCTTTTCCTTGTCTGGGTTGTTCCCATTCCTAGTCCCAGTTCCCTGAAGCTGCCTCTATGCTTGGACGGGATTCTTGGTCCCTGCTGTTGGGTTTCCTTTTTCTGTTGCATGTTTCATTCTTGGGGGGGTCTAATCTATGCATGCAGACCATAGATCCCACTGTTTTGGTTCCTAAGGATCCCATCCCTGTGACTATTTCCTCTTCCCGCTCGAGATTCCCAGTCCCTGGATCCCTGGTCCCTTAACCTGTTGTTTCTTTTTGTTTTGCCGGGACGGGATCCTCTTCTATTTTCCCAGGGCGGGTTCCTCGTGGTGCAGCTCTCTGGTCACTTCCTGATGGGCTGGATCCTCTCTGGTGTTGGCTGTCGGCTTCCTGCAAGATGGCTCTCACTAAACGGAATGTTTTCCCGATGGGCGAGATGGTTTCTCCACAGGGCGGGATCCGCCAAATCCATCGATTTTCCCGTGAGGTGGGATCCTTTCTTTTCTGCTGGTTTCTCGGATGGCGGGATTTCCCTGCTGCTTCCCGCTAGGCGGGACTGTTTGTGGTGGTTTTGACTGCTTCTCGCGAGGCGAGATTTTATTGTAACGGTTTTTCTTTGCTTCCTGCTGGGCGGGATCTTCTCTATGGTGGTTTTTGGCTACTCCCCGCTGGGCGGGATCTCCAAAACTACTTTCTTTATTTTTTGTTTGTTTCCCGCTGAGAGGGATTGTTTCATGCTTACTGTTACCGCTGGGCAGGATTTCTGTTTTGGTGTTCAGTTTCAAGGGATTGATGCCCTAGGCCCATTGCTTATGTAATCAAGTTTTGGGATCCTTGTTAAAACCCACTGTAAATACAAACACTACTTACCAAAAAAAATATATTCTTTCCTTACACCACTATGACGGATGTCATAAAGTGAGTCCCACACCAAGTTGAACACCCCAATTAGCATATTTCCATTTTTGCACCATAAAATAAATTCCAATAAATATTGGAAATAATTCCTAACCCTTATTATGCATTATTAAATAATTAAAATCAATTTTCCCTCCATTCCTAAGTCTTGGAACACATTCTATGGAACTTGGAGATGACATAGTGGAAATAAATAAATGTTGAATGTTACAATATAGCACCAAGGCACATAGAAAATACAAATGCAACCTTATATCACCTTTACATAAATAAATGTTCCATAAAAATAGAACCAAGAGAAATAATATATGCAATAACCACAAATTATACCTCCAAAGTCTCCGTAAAAGGTGTGTTCAAATACACACAACATTTTGCAACATTGCCCAAACTGCAGCATAATCACCATGATGAATAGGATGCCAACTAGGAGAAAAAGTAGAAGTGTTGACAACAATGACAACACCTCAAATACTCAACACTACCAATATAGAATATAGCATCAAAGATAGTGAATGTAGACTACCAATATAAAAACATAGCATCAAATACAAAAAATATAAACATGATAGTTAGAGATACAAACACAAAGGTCAAAGCACTAAGAGGTCAAAATAGAGTTAAGTGCACTATAAATGCATGAGTAGAGAAATGAATGCAGAGGACTAAAGCCAAAAAGTAAGCAAAGTAGCATAGGAGAAAGATGTTTAGAGAAGCACTAACAGGCTACCTAAAGGAAAACATTATCAGGCAAAGGCTAGTAGTTGAAAAACATTCAACGGGGAGTGAAGAGAAGACACTATGATTCAACATAGAAGAGACCTATGCACACCTATGAAGTAGAAAAAATAATAAATCCTATGCGACATGCAACAGAGAATATTTTTTGAAGAAAAAGCAACATTCGACTAGGAGAGGAGAGCACAACAAGATACAAGAATTCAAAATATCATCGAACAGAGTTTCTTGAGGAAGAAGGTGAAAATCTAAAAAGTCTCAAGCTTCGAAACATCTTAGAATGGTTTGGAAATATGAAATGCATGGAATTATTGAGTGTTAGAGTGTTTGGAGAATTGCATAACACTTCATAAATGTGAATATTTAGGTCAGAAACTAGCAACCAAACATTATGAAGTGGAAAGCATTCCAATATTCCATGTAGCATTCAAGCATGTAGGTTAAAGTTACATTCAAGGCAAAGTGGTAGTGTGAAGAGATAGAGGTAGAGTGACATCATGTGAGGATATAGGTGCAACTAGCAATGTGAGAAGAGATAAGAAAATAATAGCGAGAAAAAGGTGTGAGCGAAGGTAAAAATAGATTTAAATTTATTTGGGTTTTTTTTAATTTTCAAAGGAGTGATAAGTAGTAAAGTATTTATTTTATAAGTATTTATTTTATAAGTTTTTATTTAAAAGGAACAATAAGTGATTTATTGGCATAAGTTTATCTTTGAATATTTGAATAATGAAGAAGTAAGTAGTATGGTATTTTTGGAGATATAAGGACTTATTTAAAAAATATATATTTGGTTAAAGTTTATTGAAATTTAAAACTAATTGAATTTTTGTAAATTAATTAAGTTGGGAGTCAAAAGGTTTACAACTTCAAACTTAGGAAATTAATTTTGTAAAATTCATATTTTCTTAGTTTCTAAATATTAGGGAGATATAAGGAATTCTACTTCATAGGTTTTGTAATTTAGAAAATTTGAATTTATTTAAACCTAGGGAGACATAAGGTAGACTACATCAAAGGAAATATTTTCTTAGTATTGATTACATATCATGGAAGAAATTGTTAAGAATGCATTTAATGAGGATAGTGAAGAAATGTTGCATGCACTTAAGTTTTATTCTCAAAACTTAATAAATGATTTTGATGGAAAAATACAAATGTCTAATGGTTTAAAATAAAAGTTGTCTTTATTTCTCAAAGAGGCAAAAGAAGGAAATTTTACAACACTTATAAGCTATCTTCATGAAAAACTTTTTAGGACAAGGTAGGATTCTCAAAACACCATTATAATTTCTTCAGAAGAGTGTTTAATGATGTATCTATCATTAATTAGTTTTGAGATTTTCCAAGGGAAGAGACAAGCTGAAAGAAATGACACATATAATCCAAATGAAACATATGTTAGCTTCAATGAGGAATCACTAAAATCAAATTTATATTATTGTGATGATTTACTAACTCAATGCTTAGAAGGTATATCATCAGGTATATCACAAATGAAGATGCAGAAAAAGAAAAAATAAATAGAAAGAGAAGGAATCACATCAAGGATAATAAAAAAGAGAGCAAAGCAAGCACATGTGTGAGGATAAATTGAAGGCTAAAGACCTTTATTGAAGACTAAAGTATTCAATACACAAATAATGTAATATAAAGGGGTGTTGGAGAATATTACATTATTTGGTACATGGTAATGTGTCCTCATGGTACAACTTGTAAATATTAGATTAGGGTTATGTCTTAAATTAGAGTGTGAGTAAATATTTTGTGTAATGTAATAATATGTAGTAAATGCACAAGTATCATTTGTGCAAGTATGCAAGTGTAATGTGTGTAGATGTACACAAGTGTTTCATATGTAAGTGTGCACAAGTGTTCTTAGATTATAAAGTGTTATATGAATAGTCATATCCAAGTGTGTATACAAGATAAATCCATGTGTATGCAAGTATCAAGTAGAGAAACCAAGAGTCATGAGACTTTGCATAAGGAAAGGAAGAGTCAAGTAACCAAAGAGTCATCCTACAATGGCTATATATTACTCCATAGAGACGTCTACATAGTCTACATTGTCTACATAGTGAGCATAGAAAGCATTATTATTGTATGAGAGTTTTATGATACATTTGTAAGAGAAAGAGGAGTAATAGATATTATATAAATTTATGCAACTAATATTATAAGTTGCTACATGCTTTGTACATGTATGATTTAGTCTATTACATTCATATTGCTTCTTATTAATGAATTTTAGTTGATATATTAAAAGTATTGAATTTACATATTAGTTGGATCATTTTATTTTGTTTGCATTATTATTTTGATAGTACTATATTGTGGTTATCATATATTTGATCCTATGAATATTTATCTTGTGATTTTATATTAATATTAAGGCTTCAAAAGCCATCAATCAGAAGGGTCACATCCACCTAATAATGTAGGAGAATTCTAGATCCATTCCCTTTCTCCTCCTTGAAGCTCACCATGCCCACTAGTTCCCTCATTAAATAAATGGCCTTTAGACTAGTAAGAATCACCTTGGAGTGTGAGAAGACCACCAACAAAGGTAAACCATTCTAGGAGTCCATGTGGGAAATGTATTGCAATGGCAAAAAGACTAGATATGACATGAAATAGACTTTTTATATGTGAGAGTAGTGAAAAAGAATATGTTTTGGTAGTTGTAGATCTTCCCCACGAGGAAAGTGAGAAGGATATGTATCTCTTTTGTAAAAAATATAGAAAATGTTCTTTTGAATGGTTGTGTATGTCCAATATTCACAAGAGGTATGTTGTACTTATGACTAGTTGTATGTCACTAGTCATGAGGATGTGAATATTGAGTGTGTCTCTATTCACATAATGAATATGTGACTAGTTGTAGGTCAATAGTCGTAGAATATTGGAGACCATGTGTTTGTCCTTATCTTATTCTTTGATGGATAGAGTATGTATCCCTATCTAGATTGGTTGTACAATCATAGATATTTGATCATGTACATATCCCTTATTAAAAATTTAGTGATGTGTGAGTAGTTGTGTTTGTCCATGTTCACATTATTGTAAATCATGGATCATAAAGTTTATCCTAGTCCATGATTCTTATGTACTAGTGAAATTTTGAGTTTTTCCTAGTTCATCAAGTGGTTGAGTGGACTATTGTGTTTGTCCTAGTCCATCTATTGGTGTTTATGTTACTGTTAAGAGATTGATATTCAAGGGGGTGTTAGAACAATGAATATCAAACTTAATTTAGTATTTTTAGGTAGCTCAAATTGTTAGATGGTGTGTTTTTTAGTTATTTGATTTTGTTGAGTTGTTAGTTAGTTTGTTGTTTACGAAATCATGCAACTAGATTTCTTTGTATAGATGCATTTCAAATGATAACTAAATTATAGACTATGTTTTTTTAACAAAATAGTGGTTGAAGAATTTAGATTAATGGCAAGTATCCAAAGAGAACATTAGGAGCATAAAAGTTGGAGTATATTATTTGAAAAACAATAATTAATGTGAAAAAGTAGGACAAAACGATATTTTTTAAAGGATATGAAAATAAATCAAAACAATATAAAGGCAATGTGATATAGAAAGACATATTGTAAAATTAAAAAATAAATGTAAAAATAAAAAGATAGATCTAGAGATAGAAAAGTGTGATCAATTAGTTAAGAAAATCTATTTGTATTGAGTCTATAAATTTATGTATTTAAAATTAATTGACTCATCAATCCATACTTCAAGTGGATCATCCACATTTGCATTAGATTGTATGGAGGCAGGAAAGCCTATGTGATGTAGTGAAGAAGATTGTATGGAGTTGGATGGTAACAAATATGTAACTTTTAGTGTTGATTGAATGATAAATATGAGTGGTGTAGTTGCACCCAAATTAAGTAAATTTTTCACATTGTGTAAATACTATGTGTGTGTTCTTTGCACTATAAGAATGATGAAAGTGTGCAATGAATATACATAATTTGTACATTTCGACAATATTTGAATTAAGAGAAATTTGATTATTAGAGTATTTGATTAGAGCATTGGATATATATATATATATATACAAATCCTTTTAATTTATACCTTGTTTTTAGAGTACTCAATCCTTCACTACCAAGTACATTCAGGTTGTATAATTATATCGTATAAATTAATATAAATTGTTGTTATTAGATATTTAATTTCATTTGAATATTGCAATTTTTAAAATAATATTATTTAATTAATAAAAAACTAAAAATAGTTTAATACATAATAAATTATTTAAAATTAAATTATAGTACTTTTAACATATATTTAAATGATTAAATAATTTACATAGTTTTTTATATTATAATTTTTTTAATTTTAAATAGCCAATTAAGTACTATTGTTAGTTTTTTTCAATGAGGTTTGATTTCATTTTAAACAAAGTTATGGTACAATAAAATATGAAAGAATAAAATAACATTTAAGTTTGTAAGCTCATGATTAATATATTCAAATCTTAATGGTAGTGTTTTCCAAAATAAACACCAATAACCTAAGAACCTATAATTGTTTAATCATGACTTTTAAATAGAAAGAATAAGAACATTTTCTTATTAACACCTAACATTCAAATATGAAAATAAGTATGATATGTGCAAAGTTCATGAAGTATTTGATACAACATTAAAATCATACACTTTGTAATATTAAGTGCTTAGCATTATATTCAAGCAAAATAACACCAATACCAAAAGAAAAATAATAATAATATGTTTAATGGAATCAACAAAGATAAAAATTGTAAATCCCTATTTTGATATAATAATAGATAATATATCATATCATATGAACACACAATACACGCGACTACCAATTTTGAATTAAGAAATATGGAAATCACTACCTCTTTTTCACATTCCATCAATCACCATAAAATATAGAATTAATAGTTGATGATAAATATTTTGATGGAGGAGCTTCATGATAATTATAGATTTCCATTTGAAAAAACACTTAGTTTTAATGGTTTTATTACAATTTACTTCAAAAATTTTTGAGTTCTAATAAATAATATTATGGATGTAGTAAAAAGGGTTAGGAAAAAAACTACAATAAGTGTTATCAACTCTATTGTTATCAAGCTAGTTCTATAAAATATGAGAAAATAATTTGATGTTTTTTATTCTATAAGCCTTTGCAAAATGACTTAGAAGATTTTTTAACCTAAATTTAAATAGGTATTGCAAGACAATACACCTCTTAGGTAAATGAAACAATAGAAGAAATATTAATCAAGCAAAATCAAAAAATTAATGTAAAACTAGGGAAGGCTAGATTGGATTTTAGAATAGTGATACTCATATGAGGGTGATTCAAGTATGAACATAATTTTTTAATGGTATAGGTGGGATGAAAACACTTGAGATAACTAGAGAGAGAGAGAGTACTAACCTTCAAGGGTAATAACATATTGATGTGTATATTTGTTCTTGATGAAGGGTAATAACCTCTTGATGTATATATTTGTTCTTGATGATGAGTTTGATCCTTGGATTCTTGAGTGGTTGACTATCCTTCATACATTTCTATTATTGTTCTAAACTTTTTTCTTAATAGGGAGCCTAATAATTGGCCTCAAGTTAAGGACTCCTTTGTAGGAGAAGAACTAATCAAAGGGCGAAGAAGAGTGTTCTCTTCTTGTGTATTTATTTACTTATTCTAACCTTCTTGGTTAATACGAAGGTAAACTATTGACCTTGAGTTAAGGACTTGTGATTGTCGTACAACACACCCCAATTTTGGGGACCCACTTAAAATTTTGATGTCTTTGGGAATTTTGGTTTTCTTTGAGTGGTAATTTTGATAGGTCCCTACCTAGGATTTTGCAATGTAGATCCCAAGGTTTATTTTTGGGTAATGTCTTTTAAAATATCAAGTGTTTGGTTAGGTTTAATAGGTTTAATTTATTTTCGAGTGTTTAATGTTAGTTAGGTTTAATGTTGTTTGTTAATTTCAAATGTTTTGAATTAAGTTAATTCAAACATTTGAACTTAATTAAATCCAATTTAAACAAAGAAAAAAAATAAAAAATAAAACAAACAAAAAAAGAAAAGAGAAAAAATTATATATATATATATATATATATCAAAGTAAAGCCATCAATGTGTTTTTTGGAAATTTTAATTTAATTTTATCTTTAGTTTAGTTTTAATTTAATTTTATTAATAGTTTTATTTTGGAAAGTTTAGTTTATCTGTTTTTTATTGCAAGCTACTAAAAAAAGCGAAAAAAGTTGTAGCACTCAAGAAAAGAAAACGTTGGAAAGCCAAGAGTTGGAAAAATAAACGAATAGCCAAATGTTGGAAATTTTAAGAAGAAAAGAAAACATTAGAAAGCCAAGAGTTGGAAAAATAAATGAATAACCAAATGTTGGAAATTTTAAGAAGAAAGCCAAGAGTTGGAAAAAGAAATGAATAGCCAAATATTGGAAATTTTAAATAGCCATTGAAGCTCATGAAGAAGGGCTGGAATTTTTTTGAAACATTGAAGCATGAAGAGGATTGGAAGATCTTCAAGCTATTGCAAATAATTTTTTCTCACCTTGTATGCAGCCAAAGAAGGTTCTGAATACATGTTTTATTGCATATTTTTCCCCTACATGTATTGAGCTCATTTACGATATTTTATGCATGGATATGGTAGCATCATTTAATGTTTTTAACAAATTATTTTATTCCTTAGACTCTTGCACTTAACAATATTTAGATTGTGTGGATGCAGGCCTAACCTGATTTTGTTTTAATATTCACAATATTCTATTTTCTATAGAATAAGAAGGATTTATTTATAGTAGCTCTCTTTGATCGTTTTTTACACCTTGTTTTAATATTTATTTTAGATTTTTTTATATTTGTTTTCTATTCCTATATTTTTATTATTTTTTTTACCTTTCATTTTATTTTCTTTAAAATTATATCAAGCACTCAAAATCCTAACAAGTTCATGATTTTATACATTAATATTAAGGGTTTTGAAGTAATTAGACATCCAAGTAATTGTGTTGTTTAAGGCTAACATATTCAATTATTTGGACAATTTTTTTTAATTAAGGCATTCATTTTAAAGTTTCAAAGCATTTTTATTTGGACTCCACAGATTACATTATTTTCAAATTAGCTTAACAGAGTTCATTTTTGTTTAAAAATAAACTTTGCAATTTTTTATTTATAAGAGGGTTTTGAAAGGACCCTAAACCTTGTACATCAAAATAAGGTGGGAGGACCACATATACCATAAGAGGAGTCCCTCCTCAAACTAGGTACGAAATTAAAAGACCAGGAAATTGAAAGCCATGGAAAACATCGAAGAACCAATCCAAAGGGTCAAGCCACTAGAGGAAATAGAAATAGATGCAACCCAAAGAAGGAAATTACTGCAATGGAGTGTCCAAGTAAAACAAAGAGAAATTATGTAAAGGAATTTACATTGACAAGGAAACCAAGCCAAAATATGTAAATCCTAACAAACCAGAAGTCCATAAAAATACGTAAACCTAGACAAAAATAGAAGGCCCATAAGATAGTCACTCATCAAGGTTGTCTTTCTACGATGCCTCCATAGTTGTTTTAGGGTAAACTTCTTCATTCATAGTTTCAATGATGTTGTCCACTTGGAGAAGGGTAGAAGAAGTAGAGCTCAAAAACTCATCCATGCATACCTAGGGTTTTTTCTTCTTTAACTCTTTACCATTCATAGCAAACCCAAGTGCAAGTGGAGATACCTTCAATCTTGATTTTCTTTGCTAAATCCAGGGTTGTCTCTGCACCATAATCCAATGATTCCACCTCCATATTAATCCTGGAGGTGCTCCTATGGTATGAGCACTGATAGGGACATTTTTTGTAGGGGAAGGGGTGTAGGCCTAAGTAGCCTCGTCTTTGATTTCAACATCAAACTTTGAATCATTATCTTAATTGGGGGTCTTAATTTTGGTTCCTTTGGTACTTATCACCATGAGAGTGGCTATGTTTGCTTCTTACTATAGGGTGAAATGGTATAGGAGCAAGTGGAGCCCCTGATGCTTAGAGTGGGTGGATGACCCTTCACAAAACAATATCAGTAGAATGCTCGATGGACTTGAACAAGAACACCATAATATTTATGTCCTTTACAAACCTCATATGGTTCAAGAATACCATGTGAAATCTTCTTAGAGGGTTGTTGATAATATCCACCGTAATATATTCCATTATTGAAACCATAACCCTATTCTAGGGTGGGGTAAGAAATTTTCGTACAATCCCTCCTTTCTCATTTTTGAGGTGCTTGCCTCTATCCCAAAAAAGGACAAGCTCATCATCCAATTTATGTTTATCTTTGTGAACATTATCTCCATCAATGGGGAGCTCTAATACCATAGCAATAAAATAGACACCGACTCTAAACTTTAATTCCTTGATAATGACCCACCCTTTATCCTAAGTTGCAAAAAAATCATCAGATACTTCAGGATAATTACCTTGGAAATTTTGAATAAAAGGTAGCAACTGGCGAAGAGTCAAGAACTCATCAACCAGTGCATCAACCTGGAGGAAAGTGGGCTTGAGCAAAACCATTACAAAGTAGGATAACTGGATGAAGTCCCCCTAAGCATCCCATACAGATAAAAGTCTAAAGAATCCATCACACATAGAAGTAGAATTAAGAGGCCAAGGACCAAACATGGCATGGGAATTTACATCCACCCAAGATGGAAACCCGACACTCACTCTATGATACATGTTGCTGATGAGAGTATGTTGATGATATGTCTACATGATTCTAACACACACAAAAATGGGTACTTCAATAGAAATAATCTAAAAAAAACCAATGAGAGTAGAATTTTGCTTGAGGAGAGACCATGATGAGAATAAGAGGCTACTACCATAGGACAAGTCCCACCTTAGGAAATAATTATTATCGAGAGTGATGAATGGTGGAGGACATTTTCCAAAAGCACACAAAATAAAGGATGCATCACATTACGAGGGGATACGATGGTTGATGTGAGTGCATATGAAATTGGGATTACAATGCCACCTACAAAAATGATTATCAAGATAATTGTTAGTGGGTAAAGAGCCTGTGTGGGAAATATACACCTCGAAGAGCTTTCCAAGCCATGTGAACCTTTTCCCTTGGTGAGTGCAATTATGGATGAATTTGCATAAGATTACCTGCACATGGGTCAACCTATCATCATGATCATGGTGACCAAATTTTACCTTGTGGTGGTGATTGGATTGATTACGAGGCCTGCACAACAATAGAGGAGAGTCCATCATACTTTTATGATCACTATGGTTGTTGAGAAACCACTAACGAAGGTATCTCCATGCATACCACCTAGTAACCCTTGCTTGCAACAACTACTTAGAGAAAGGTTATTTCATTTTTTTTGTGATCAGTAAAAATGCCTTGGGGATAGTGGTCATACCACACTTGGAGCTTGTATTTGAAGGTTGCAAAGTTTTCCATGACATCCACTACTTTATTCCCTTCCTGGTAAGTATGTTGGATGATCACATTTTTGTAGTTTCCAAGTAAACTCTTAGAATCCTTAGTCATATTTCATAGATTACTAGCACTAGGTTCAAAGGTATCTTTGATTGCATTGATGATGTTGAGGGAATCATCTTCAATAATGATATTAGTGAAATGAAATTCGATCAAGATGGAGAGGCCTTGGTGGAGGGCTCAAGCTTCTACCACATTATTAGTTTGGCTACCAATGCCCTCAAAAATGCTAAAATAACCATGCCTACATCATATCTAATAATTCCACCTTCGCTGGCTCTACCTAGGTTCCTGTTGGAACAAAATCTGCCTTCGGTTAATAGTGATGCGCCTTAGACTTTGCCAACATTGAATAGATAGATCTTGCTTGAGATCATCTGTCTAGTCTCTAGAGAAGGCTGGTTCCTTTGAAGTTTTTTAGAGAAAAGGGGAAACAAGAGATAAGGGAAATATAGCCTAAGCTAGAAACTTTATATGGTGCAGGTTAGACAACATCAAAGACAGATTTACTTACTTCTATCCAAAGCATTTAAAAACACATTCCAAAGCAAAAATTATATAATTCCAGATATGATTTCTGATGTTTCATTTAGCATGCGTATATATTAGATTCTTATTCCAGCAATATGATTTATGTATTGCGAAAGTTTAGATACAAGAACAGACTCAATCTATAATTCAATATTGTGAGCAGAAATAAAGAACATTAATACATACACTTGCACGATATGAACCAGAAGCCAATGGGAGATGTGATATTATTGCTTGTATTCAAAGTACATACACACAGTCTTGTAAACATCCAAGAGCTTACCCTTTATTAGAGTCGCTCACCCCTATATATAC
Source organism: Wollemia nobilis (assembly GCA_028583015.1). Lineage (NCBI taxonomy): Eukaryota > Viridiplantae > Streptophyta > Pinopsida > Araucariales > Araucariaceae > Wollemia > Wollemia nobilis. The sequence continues at coordinate 9,493,485 of JAQPPZ010006249.1, forward strand.
CCTAAAAGAGTATCTTCCTAAGTACATCTTACTTATTTTACAAGTAATCATCTATAGTTTCTAACAATACACAATGGATTTCCCACATATTGGATAGATTGGCAATCATCCAACAGACCTGCCATGTTATAATCAACATACCATTCTCCAGAAATCAGCACCTGATGTCAGTGCTCGTCTCCAGTTGCCAAAAATATACTTTATTCCTTTACAGCTAGCATGTCACAAAATCATGACATTCGTCTCCTGCTTTGCTCCTCTGTCGCTTCTAGCCATGAAAATGAGACATGTCACGAAATTGTGACATTCGTCTCTTCCTTTGCTCTTTTGCTGCTTCCCGCCGCAAAAATGAGACATGTCACGAAATCGCGACATTCGTCTCTTCCTTTGCTCTTTTGCTGCTTCTAGCCGTGAAAATGAGACATGTCGCGAAATCATGACATTCATCTCTTCCCTTGCTCTTTTGCTGCTTCCCATCGCAAAAATGAGACATGTCACAAAATCGCGACATTCATATCTTTCGTTGCTCTTTTGCTACTTCCCACCGCGAAAATGAGGCATGTCGCGAAATCATGACATTCTTTCCTTGCTTGGCTCTTCTGCCGCTTCCAGCCACAAAAATGGGACATGTTGCAAAATCGTGACATTCATCTCTTCCTTTGCTCCTTTGCTACCTCCCACCGCGAAAATGAGACATGTCATGAAATCGTGACATTCTTTCCTTGCTTTGCTTTTCTGCCGCTTCCAGCCACGAAAATGAGACATGTCACGATATCACGACACTTTTTCCTCTTGGATCTTTCTCTTTGCTTTGGACCATGAAAAAGCAACATGTTGCGATATCATGACACTTTTCCCTCTTGGCTCTTTCTCTTGCTCTTAGCCACAAAAATGCAACATGTCGCGATATCGCGACACTTTTTGCCCTTTGATCTTTCTCCTTGCTGTGAACCGCAAAACTGAGACATGTCGTGATATCATGACACTTTTTGCCCTTTGCTCTTTCTCCTCGCTGTGAACCATGAAACTGAGACATGTCACGATATCGTGACACTTTTTGCCCTTTGCTCTTTCTCCTCGCTGTGAACCGTGAAAATGAGACATGTCGTGATATCGCGACACTTTTTCTCTTTTGGCCGTGACAAAGCAACATGTCACGATATTGCGACACTTTTTCTCTTTTGGCTATGACAAAGCAACATGTCGCGATATCGCGACACTTTTTCTCCATTCGGCCATGACAAAGCAACATGTCGTGATATCGTGACACTTTTTCTCCATTCGGCCGTGACAAAGCAACATGTCATGATATCGCGACACTTTTTCCCTTTTGCTTTTCTTTTTGCTTTGAACCGTGAAAATGCAACATGTCGCGATATCGTGACACTTTTTCCTCCTTGCGGTGTTTTGCATTTTATTTGATATTTAGCATATGGGCCACTTCGGTCCTCTTGGAAAATATGCAAAAAGGAGCATCAGATGTTTTTTTGTAGTTAGTCACTTTTTGACTAACATTCTTGGCGCCTTTCGAGGGATTTTTTGCTTGCAAAAATTTTGAACCAGGCCTTTATCCATTGGGTATCGGAGTCAACAACGCAGTTGTAAAAAGAATCTTTCAGAGAAAGATAAAGAACACAGGAAAATGCACTTAGATCAAATGTGAACATTACCTCGCCAAAAACTCCCTTTATACCTTAGTATCTCTATTCAAAAAAAAATGTCGACTTCTGATTGGCTGCGACTGAAAATCTTTTTTTTTTGTTAAGGCCGAAAAAATGGTAATATTTACAAATATTGTCTAAATATGCTTATATTATACTGTACATATAATTCCTTTTTTGCTTTTGCCTAAAAGGATTAGCTCCTATTTTACGCACTTCTCTGATTCGGTTCCCTTCCTCTTCATCCTGCAGATCCCGGTTGGCTGTGCAATTCATTTTAGGGATTAAGAAATCCGGTACCTGTTCATCATTTTCAAAAACTAAAGGCCTGTATATAAGTCTAACAGTTTTAGACTTCTGAATAACATTACTTACAAGACAAAAATTAGCTCCCACTGAAGCTAACAAATTTGCATGGGTATTCTATTCTCTAGGGATAAACTTTATATTTAGGGCCTCAAAGGCCTCTAAGAGATCCCACACTTTGTTCTTGTAAGCCTTCAAATAATCCTGTTTACTTATACCTTTTTTTGTGACTTGATTCACAATAAGTTCTGAATCTCCATAAATGAGTAACTGTTTGATTCTCAATTTCTCAGCCTTTCTTAACCCTAAGCATAGGGCCTCATATTCTGCTGCGTTGTTGGAGCAACTCCAAGTCAACCTGTAAGAGAAAACCTTTTCCTCTCTAGTGGGAGAAATCAAAACTATTCCGGCACCAGCTCCATTCTTGCACCTAGCCCCATCAAAGAAAAGCTTCCACAAATGATCCACAGAACCATACTCTTCTAGGGAGGGTACCAATTTTATTTTTGGTATCTCAATAGAATATTTTCCTATTTTTGTTTCTATCATGGCATTAAAGTTTCGTAGAGAAAACTCGTCCTCAGCTTGGAGCTCTTCTAATGTTTCTTCCATCAGGTCTTCTTCTATTGTTTCTTCAGTCATCATATTTACACGATCAGTTTCACCAATCCTTTCTACATGAAACGTCGATGGTTTCTCATTAAAAATATTGACCCTTCTACCTTTGAAAGGTATCTCCAAATGAGAATAATCTAAGGATAAGTATCCTCCTATCTTTGATGTGAACTCTCTGGATAGACACATACCAAAATAGGGCTCCAAGTCTATGACTACTACCTCTTGTATGACTGTCATCTGAGGAAAATTATGCAGCCGTATGGGAATATCCTTTATCACTCCTACAATTTTTATTGGAGTACCATCTAACTGTAGGATGCCTGCGTTGCTCCTAGTGTACTCCATTCCCATAATATCACATACTGCTTTGGGTATCACAGTGGTAGCAGTGCCTGAATCTATCATGCAGTTGTGGACAACCCATCCTTTCATTTGAAGGGATAAATAAAAGGGGGGGGCTGTTCTTACCAGTGGTAGATGTCAAGTTCGTTAGAACCATTTTCGAAGATGATGCAGTCCCACCTCCATTTTTCATTGTCCTTAGGGATTCTTGTAGGAGATTGATTTGACCTGGGATTTGAAAAGCATCATACATACTTGCCTTAGAAGGAGTCTTTTTCATTTCCTCCACTATACTGAATATAGGTGAATCAACTATCCTTTCTCTTTCTTTGGCAAAAGTTTCACATTTATTTTTGTATCCCTGGGTAGCTTCAGCCCTTTGCCTTTTTGTCAGCGAGGGGAAACTCAACCTTTCCCTAGCCTGTTCTTGGGTTTCATTTTCCCCCTGGGGAAAAAATTCTTTGTGTGTTTCTTGCCCTTGACTTTTGGCTAGAAACTGATATTCTCTTTCCTGAGGGAGACTTCCTTTAGGATTTTCTTTGGGAACTTCCTTGGGAGCAGGGGAAACATCCAAAGGCTGAAGCTCTTTAGGGTCTGCTTGCAGTGGTTTCTTACCTGATCTTGTCAAAACTAAAACCTGTTCTACTGTAGGCATCATGAAGTTGTGGTCCTCCTCTCTAATTATATTTACATGACTTTTCATTTTTTCTTTACTCTTTTCAACTGCTATACTTTGTACATAATGCTGGTGTATTATACATGAACTTTCCCCATGTGGATTGTTACATGTAGTACACCAAGAGTTAGAATCAGTGGGAGGCTCATCGGCCTCCACTGTCTCATTTGTATATACCATGCTCGGTCTTACATGTCCCCTATTGCTTGATTGTGCTGCATCTCCTGTTACCTAAGGGAACCTTCTTGGCAGAAAACTCCTTTCAGCCTCTCTCTTTTTCATGGATGCCATTTCATTTGACAATGCCTTCATTGTATCAATTATGGTCGTGTATTGATCACTGGGGGGAGCTGATGCAAGGGGTGTGGCTGGTAATGCACATAATGCAGGAGGTGCAGCTATAGCTGGGAGGGCCTACGTTGATGGGAGTACAGGCAGTTTAGAGATTGACACTTGGGAAAACTCTGGTAAAATTAGCAATAGATTTTATAATGGATATCTTTTTGTAGCGATGAGATCAGCTTCGCCCTTTGCTACCTCTACATAGATCCCAGGAAAAGTGGTTACACAGGATTGCCTTATTATCATACTGAGATCTGAATCAAAAACCCTTAGATAATAGCATATAGCTTGTTCTTCCATGGGCTTTAGGCCTTGCGGTACTCTATCATGAGTTCTGGTAAACCTGATGTTGAAATCTTGGATTTCTTCTTGTGGATGCCTCTCAATGACAGTGAATTGATTCAACAATGTGAAAGGATCCGCATGTATATTGAATTCATCGACCAAACAGTCGGCCAGTACTACCCAAGAAGTAATGGATCCAACGGGAAGTGCTCTGTACCAATAGAGCATCTTTCATTTCAAAGATATGATCAACAATCTAACCATTACATCTTCCTCAGTGATGTTGTAAACAGATGCTAGTGCTGATACATCCAAACAGTGCTCATCTGTTGTTTTGCCTGTTCCATCAAAGGTTGGTAAGGCTTTTAGCGCAGCTTGTGGAATTTGGTGGTGTGTTCCCAAGTTCAAAGGGCCAGTTTGATTCCATACAATATGTGCTGGGGCAGGGGCAGCTGCCATGATTGCTAAAGGAGTTACAACTGCTATGGGATTGCTTGCAGATGCTCCTACAACGGGTTGTAAAGAGGTGCTAATGGTGTCAGGAGAATTTTATCGTGCGACTATCACAGGGTGTGCTTTTAGGCTCCCGAGATGTGGTTCAAAAAACTTGATAGGTTCTTCAGAGTTTCTAGCTCGGGATCTGGTTATCATATGGCTATATAACCAGAAGGATTCTAGACAAGGTCTTTCTTTTATGGTCTAAATGCAACGGAGTTGCCAGGTGATTCTTTTCTTGAGATTTTGCAAACAAAAGGCTCTGAAGGTAAAACACCAAAACTTATACAATACTGTGGGATTGCTGGTCCCATCGGGCATGCCAAAAACTATTGGAAAAAAATCTGCCTTCGGTTAATAGTGATGCGCCTTAGACTTTGCCAACATTGAATAGACAGATCTTTCTTGAGATCATCTGTCTAGTCTCCAGAGAAGGCTGGTTCCTTTGAAGTTTTTTAGAGAAAAGGGGAAACAAGAGATAAGGGAAATATAGCCTAAGCTAGAAATTTTATATGGTGCAGGTTAGACAACATCAAAGATAGATTTACTTACTTCTATCCAAAGCATTTAAAAACACATTCCAAAGCAAAAATTATATAATTCCATATATGATTTCTGATGTTTCGTTTAGCATGTGTATATATTAGATTCTTATTCTAGCAATATGATTTATGTATTGCGAAAGTTCAGATACAAGAACAGACTCAATCTACAATTCAATATTATGAGCAAAAATAAAGAACATAATACATACACTTGCACGATATGAACTAGAAGCCAATGGGATATGTGATATTATTGCTTATATTCGAAGTACATACACACAGTCTTGTAAACGTCCAAGAGCTGACCCTTTTTTTGGAGTCGCTCACCCCTATATATACCCTAAAATAGTATCTTCCTAAGTACATATTACTTATTTTACAAGCAATCATCTACAGTTTCTAACAATACCCAATGGATTTCCCACAGATTGGATAGATTGGCAATCATCCAGCAGACCTACCAGGTTATAATCAACATACCATTCTCCAAAAATCAGCACCTAATGTCAGTGCTCGTCTCCAGTTGCCAAAAATATACTTTATTCCTTTATAGCTAGCATGTCGTGAAATCGTGACATTCATCTCATGATTTGCTCCTCTATCGCTTCCAGCCGTGAAAATGAGACATGTCATGAAATCGCGACATTCGTCTCTTCCTTTGCTCTTTTGCTGCTTCCCATCGCAAAAATGAGACATGTCGTGAAATCGTGACATTCGTCTCTTCCTTTGCTCTTTTGTCGCTTCTAGTCACGAAAATGAGACATGTCACGAAATCACGACATTCATCTCTTCCCTTGCTCTTTTGCTGCTTCCCGTCGCGAAAATGAGACATGTCACAAAATCGTGACATTCGTCTCTTCCCTTGCTCTTTTCCTGCTTCCCGTCGCGAAAATGAGACATGTCACGAAATCGCGACATTATTTCCTTGCTTGGCTCTTCTGCCGCTTCCAGTCGCGAAAATGGGACATGTCATGAAATCGTGACATTCGTCTCTTCCTTTGCTCCTTTGCTGCCTCCCGTCGCGAAAATGAGACATGTCGCGAAATCGCGACATTCTTTCCTTGCTTTGCTTTTCTGCCGCTTCCAACCACAAAAATGAGACATGTCGCTATATCGCGACACTTTTTCCTCTTGGCTCTTTCTCTTTGCTTTGGACCGTGAAAAAGCAACATGTCACGATATCATGACACTTTTCCCTCTTGGCTCTTTCTCTTGCTCTTAGCCGCGAAAATGCAACATGTCGCAATATCGCGACACTTTTTGCCCTTTGCTCTTTCTCCTCGCTGTGGACCGCGAAACTGAGACATGTCAAGATATCATGACACTTTTTGCCCTTTGCTCTTTCTCCTCGCTGTGAACCACGAAAATGAGACATGTGATATCGTGACACTTTTTGCCCTTTGCTCTTTCTCCTCGCTGTGAACCACGAAAATGAGACATGTCGCGATATCGCGACACTTTTTCTCTTTTGGCTATGACAAAGCAACATGTCGCGATATCGTGACACTTTTTCTCTTTTGGCCGTGACAAAGCAACATGTCACGATATCGCGACACTTTTTCTCCATTCGTCCATGACAAAGCAACATGTCGCGATATCGCGACACTTTTTCTCCATTCGGCCGTGACAAAGCAACATGTCGCGATATCGCGACACTTTTTCCCTTTTGCTTTTCTTTTTTCTTTGAACCGCGAAAATGCAACATGTCACGATATCACGACACTTTTTCCTCCTTGCGGTGTTTTGCATTTTCTTTGATATTTAGCATATGGGCCACTTCGGTCCTCTTGGAAAATATGCAAAAAGGAGCATCAGATGTTTTTCTGTAGTTAGTCACTTTTTGACTAACAGTTCCCCTTAGAGGAACCATAAAATTTGATTTTAATACACCTAGCTAGTGGAGGGACCCAATGCATAGTTGAGTGGTCAATGGAGGGGGGAACATCTACTGAACACCTCAGTAGTAAGATTAAAATGAGCGAAAATATAAGATTCAATGCCTCAACATAGAATATCATCGAAGGAAATAAGTCAAGTATTCTTGGTCATAAATTTGAGGATCCACACAAGGATGGAAGAAGGCTAGATATGAGACCCATAAAAAATCCTTTTGTTCCTCTCCATCCATATGGACCAAAGAAAATGGGCCCTACAAAAAGATCACAGGGAGAAAAGATGAGGATGATGGAAGGGCTAAGACCATTGGGTGAATAGGTCAAGTATGGTATTGGACTAGGTCCAAGTGATGTGGAAGGATGCAAATATGGAATACAATATGGAATAAGAGAAAGTATAGGAGAGTAATAGTTGGGAAACCAACTCCCAATCATTGGAATGCAGGAAACAATAGTTTGGTAGGACCATACCCATCAAAATAAGATTATCAACCATTCACTCGATTTTGAAAGACTAACCAGGAAAACAATAAGATTTTAGGAGTCAAATGGTGAAGCCAAATAATATTCAAAGGAAAATCTAGAGAACAACCCTCATCCTCGATAAAATAACCATATTTAACATTGAAAGCACCATCCTCATTGGCATTCCAAAAGGAATAATAGGAACTAGGATATCTAGGAATGACAATGATTCTGAGGGCCATGGATTGGGATTCAGCTACATTCACTTGAACTTGAGAGGCCTTCCATGGGAATAGTTTTCCATGTTTGATATGGACCATCCTCAATGAAATTAGAAACCATTTTATCAAAGATGTGATCGGTAACCTCTTTGACAGGGGAGAAGTAGGGAAGAGATAAAATAGGTTCAGCTTTTAACCATGGATCTTCTCATAATTGGATTGAATGCCCACCACCAAGCCTCCATAAAATTCCTTTCTTGAGTATGTGTCTTATTTTGACCACAGAGTTCCAAAACAAGGATCCTTCAGGGAGAGGCCTATCATCGAGGAGGGAGTTCCTTTGGAGGTATTTGCTTTGAATAATTTCCACCTATAAGGTTTTGGCCTCAGAGAGGATTCACAAGCCTTGTTTAGAAATGAGAGGTAAGTTCATTTTGCCTATCCTTTAGAGACCCAATCCTCCTTATTTGTTAGGGTAATAGACACAATTCCAATACACAAGGTGAATTTTGTTCCTATCTTCAGATCTAGACCATAGAAATATTTTTTGAATTTATTCAATATTTTGTTATGGTTGTTGGGGATTTACAAATAGACATGAAGTAAATAGGGATGCTCTAAAGATAGGCTTGAACCATAACTATCTATCTACTTGACTGAGGAGAGTGCCCTTCCAAACCACTAATTTACTTGAAATTCTTTTGGTAACCAAATTCTAAATGCTCTCGGGAGGCTTATCGATAAGAAGGGTGAGACAAAAATTAAAATTTCATTCCAATCTAAAATTCCAAACCTTAGCTGCTACATTATATAGTTTACTTGCAACTAAAGAACGCAACTGAAGGAGAAGATGAAGGGGATAAGGAGATAGAAGAAGTAGGGATAGGGAGGAGAATAAATTGAAACAAACTTTGCCGACATGTGCCTTTGCCGACATTGCCATCTACGTAAGTTAAACTCTAACATTCTCCCCCTTAAAGTTGAGAGGACTGACAAGACAGTCTCTCAGCTTTATAAATTGAGCTTTAGCCATGCCTTTGGTGAAGATGTCTGCAATGTTCTCCAAAGTGCTGCAATATTTAAGCTCAACAATATTTTGGTCCACCATGTCTCGGATGAAGTGATACTTCATATCAAAGTGTTTTGTTCTGCTATGGTGGATAGGATTATATGCCAACTGAATGGCACTGATGTTATCACAGTATAATCTGGTAGGACCACTTTGTTGTTCTCCAATCTCTTCAAGGACTTTTCTCAACCATAGGGCTTGAGTACTAGCATATGTGATGGCTATATACTCAGCCTCAGTAGATGACAATGCTACAATAGTCTGCTTTTTGGAACTCCATGTAATTAGTCCCGACCCTAGACTAAAACAGTTCCCTGATGTAGATTTTCTATCATCGATATTGCTGCCCCAATCACTATCACTGAAGCCAACTAACTTGACAGTATTACATTTGTGGTAATGGATTCCAAAATCCAATGTACCCTTTACATATCTTAGAATTATTTTAGCTGCTTGCAAATGCAGCTCGGATGGATTAGCCATAAATCTTGAGACAAGAGAAACAACATACTGAATGTCAGGTCTTGTGTTGGTGAGAAACATCAAACTCCCAACCATGCTCCTGTAAGTGGTCGTGTCAACCTTCGGTGCTCCATCATCCTTGCTCAATTGGATCCCATGTCCAATTGGAGTTGCAACTGCTTTGCAATGCTCCATAGCAAATTTCTTGATCATATCACGAGCATACTTGTGTTGACAGATGAAGATCCCTCTATCTATCTGATGAACTTCCATGCCTAGGAAGTAGTGCATTAAGCCCAGATCTTTCATCTCAAATTGTTTTATCATGGAGTGTTTGAACTCCATATTCATCTTATCATTACTACCCATAAATATGAGATCATCCACATATAAACAAACTATGAGGATGTCTTTACCTTGCTTTAGGTAGTAGAGAGTTGGTTCACTTTTGCTCCGGGTGAACCCATATTCCTTGAAATAGCCATCAATGTGAGAGTACCATGCTCTTGGTGCTTGCTTGAGGCCATACAGTGCTTTTTTCAGTTTATAAACAAGGTGCTCCTTACCTTGTTCTTGAAAGCCTTGAGGTTGTTCAACATAAACCTCCTCTATTAAGTACCCATTGAGAAAGGCACTTTTTACATCCATGTGTTGAATTTTCCATCCTTTGTGGGCAGCTAAGGAAAGTATTGTTCTGATTGTCTCCTGTCTAGCTACAGGAGCAAAGGTCTCCTCATAATCAATGCCATACTTCTGTGTGAAGCCTTTTGCTACCAGTCTTGCCTTGTGTCTTTCAATGCTCCCATCAGCATTGAATTTGGTCTTGTAGACCCATTTACATCCAACACATTTTTTTCCTTTAGGAAGCTTTACAAGCTCCCAAGTATCATTGTTTTTTATAGAGGTCATCTCCTCTTTCATGGCTTCCTGCCATATCTTCTGAGTACAAGCCTTCTCATAGCTAGAAGGCTCTAGTTGTGCACTAGTCAATAAAGCATAATTGACTACATCTCCCCTAGGCTCTTGGGAGTCATCATCTCCATACAAATGCAAATTTTCAAGTCGTTGCAAAACTGTACTCATTTCACTAGCTTGGCTTCTAGTGTATCTTCTCTAAAAATTTTATCCAACATTTGATAAGATGGATGATGTTGTAGTGTTCTCTTACCTCTGGATGGAGAATCAATATCCATCGGTGAAGAACTGACTGATCGTTGTGGAGAAGGACTTGGAGAAGTTGTTGATGTACTAGAAGTAGCACTTCTGCTTGGGCTTGGAGGGGGTGTGTCTTTGCCTTTCTTGGGTGACACCTGCTGAATTTGAGAAGAACCTGCATCATGGGATTCATCATCAACAAAAACTCTTGGATGACCCCATTCTCCCCCTTCATCAAAAATCACATCCCTGGAAAGGACAATTTTATGGGTCTTTGGATTGTAGAGTCTATAGGCTTTGGTAGACTCACAATATCCTACAAAAATACATGCTTGACTCTTGGGATCAAGCTTTTTCCTTTTTTCTTCAGGGATGTGTGCATATGCTAAAGAACCAAAAACTCTGAAATGTTTTACATTTGGCTTCTTGCCATACCACACCTGGTAAGGAGTGATCCCCTTCAAACTAGAAGTAGGACTCCTATTTAGAATGTAAACACTGGTTCTGACAACATCAACCCAATACATGTTACTTAGATGCTTTGTTTGAAGCATCGATCTGGCCATCTCTACTATGGTGCGATTTTTCCTTTCTGCCACACCATTCTGTTGTGGAGTATAGGCAGTGGTGAATTGCCTTTTTATCCCACATTCTTTACAATATTGCAGAAATGCCTTGGAAGAGTACTCTCCTCCTCGATCTGTCCTGAGACATTTTACATGAAACCCACTTTGTTTCTCTACATTATTCTTGAAATCAATGAAGCAATCAAAGGCTTCATCTTTGTGTTTCAGGAAATAAATCCAACACATTCTAGAGAAATCATCTATAAAAGTGAGAAAGTAAGAATTGTTACCGATACTTTTTGTCTGCATTGGACCACAGATGTCCGAATGCACTAATTGTAGTGGATAGTTGGCCCTCCATGCTTGTCCTCTTGGAAACTTGGACCTGGAGTGCTTTCCCAAAGCACAACCTTCACAGACTTCCTTGTGATCCTGAATTTTAGGAAGTCCAGTCACCATAGCTTGAGAAGTCAACAATTTTAGGCTAGCAGAATTCAGGTGACCATATCTCAAGTGCCAAAGCACACTTGGATTTGCAATAGCAATATTTGCAAGTTGAGCTCCCCCTGGCTGTCCAAACTTAAGGGGAAATAACCTATTTTTGGTCATAGGTACCTGTGTGATGACTCTATTACAATTGTTCTTATCAAAAATTACACATTTTCCCTCATCAAAAACAAGTTTGTAATTCTTTTCCATCATTTGTCCAACACTTAGCAGATTATGTTGGAGTTGAGGGGTGTAGTAGATATCATTCACCTTTTTGATGCCTTCCTTCATTGGAACCTCCATGGCTCCAATGCCTTCAACTTGCAATGCTTTATCGTCTCCCAACTTGATTCAGGATTTATAGGTGGAATCTATTGTAGCAAAGAGTTCTTCTTTGCCACTCATATGGTTGGAACAACCAATATCCAAAATCCAAGTATCATTCAGATTTTGATCCGATTGCCCATAAGAAAGAAAGAGATTAGAAGTCCCTTCTTCTTCACCATAATGGCCATACTGACTGCTTTGACTATTGCTTCCCTGAGAATATTTGGACCAACAGTCTCGAGCAAAGTGACCTGGTTTGCCACAATTAAAACAAACCTTTTTGGATTTGTCACTTCCTCTTCCTCGACCTTGATTTCTACCTCTGCTTTGTTGACTACCTCTGCTTTGACTTCCACCTCTACTGGGAGTTCCTCCTCTACTAGGATTTCCACCTCTTTGGCTGCTCTTGCCTCTGCCTCTTCTCTGACCTCTGCCTTGGCCTCTTCCTTGTCCTTTTCCTGCACCTTCTTGAGATGCGAAGGCTTTATCATCACCTCCATAACTTGTTGATGGAGATTCCTGTAATCTCTCTTCATGTGAAAGTAATGAACCAATTAAAGCATCAAAGGATAGTGTAGACAGATCCTTTGATTCTTCGATGATGATTGCTATGTGATTCCATTTCGAAAGAAGTGTTCTCAACACTTTCTTCACAACAATTTCTGGTTTGACTTCTTCTCCAAGTGTTACCATCTTGTCAACTACTGCTTTGACTCGAACGCAGTAGTCACCAACTTTCTCATCTTCATTCATCTTGAGATTCTCAAAATCTCATTTCAGTGTTTGAAGCCTGACCTGCTTCACTTGATCACTTCCTTGGAAACCTTCTTTTAAGGCCTTCCATGCATCTTGGGCAGTTATACAAGATGCAATTCTGGGGAAAATACTTTTATCCAATGCTGCTTGAAGATGATAAAGGGCAGATGAATTGTTCTTTTGTGCTTCCTTCCTTGCTTTCTTATCAGTTGCACTCAATGTAGTCCAATCGGAGGGTTCTGAGTAACCCTCTTCTACTATATCCCATAACCCCTTACCTATGAGTAAGGTCTTCATTTTGATAGACCAATACTCATAATCATACCCATTAAATTCTGGAATGGGTAGATTAGCATTCGAGGCCATAGCTATTGAAAGAAACTAGGAACAAACTTTTATTTCTCTATTACAATCAATTTCAAAAGAAAGCAATTACAAATTTAGATCAAGTCTAGCTTGATCTACTCTTTCACTTATGGCTTGCTCTTCTTGTTGAGGCTCTCCAATCACCGGATTCCCAAAGTTATCACCAATCGAATCTTCATCGTCACTGATGAGGATAATTTCTGGTGAAGCTGGCTCCAGTATTTGGACTGAATCACTATTACTGATCTGAGGATTTGCTGGTTCTTGAGGTGCAATGCCAACTGAATCTGAGTGCTCAAATCTATTTCCAAAGGAATTATCTTCTGAATCTGCTTCGTATCCAGAATCTGGATGTCTTTGATGGGCTATGACTGCGTTTTGTAATTGGCTGAAAATTGTATGCAAACCATATCTCTGAACTCTTTCATCAAAAGATTCGGCATTCTCTCTTAGTAGAAGAGAACACAGGGCATGATAGCACCCAGTAGATCGTATCATCTACTCATCAATGCAAAAATCTCCTCCTTTACAGCCGCTGAGGCTATTACAAAAAAATTTCAGCCTTGAACGAGGGTTCCAAAATTTTTTGGAAGCGCTAAACGAGCGCTCCAGAAGGCTTCCCATCACTTTTATGCTCCCCTTTTTTACAAAGCTTACCTTTTAGGCTATTACACAATTTGCAAGTTTTTCAAGCCCCTTGGGCATAATACATAATTTGCCTCGGAGGCAATATGTTCAATTTTCCCTTTTAAAGTTTACTAAAACAATTTTTTAAAGTTATTTTAATACAATTTCTATTTAATAATCAAAATTTGCTTTTAAAGGAGGGGCTCATAAGCCACTTTACACCAGCTACAGCACTTTTAGCCTTCATCAGCAAATATGATTGGGGAATCAAGTCATACCCGCAAAAAATGTCACATGCTCACATCTTGCCTTTGGTGGGGGGGGGGACTGACCAGGCTAAGTTGGGACTTCAATCAGAAAGGGAAGGGGAGCACAGAGAAATGCTTGAACATGACGCTGGTTCAAGGTAGGGGTCTTAAAAGCTATGGCTTGAGCGAGCCTTGAATCCTTAAGGTCCTCTTGCCTGAAACTAGAGGTCTAAGAATCGCTTCAGAGGATAACAATTGGTTGAGGTGATGGCCGTGACTGGGGGCCGAGCCTGGGGAGACCTCATTCTTGAGATCGGCCCCGGCCAAAGTAGAAGGTTTCTAGGAATGGCATTTTGTTTGGCTAAGTACAGCAAGACCCTTCTCTTGATATGGACGACTTTACTCAAAAGTTCGCACAGCCTGGGAGGCAGCTTCCTTTCACAAAGGAGGCCAGGCCGAACCACTAAGTTCCCTTTAAGGATTTTCTAGTTTCTAACCCATGAGCTATCCTCAATTACCCCAAAGGTTTTCTGGGTTAATTAAAAGGCTTTGTTTCGCAGAAGGTTCAAATCATTTAGGGCGTTACACCCCCTTTTGCTTCAAAATCTTGGACCTTTATTAAATGTGGGCTTCCTATTCCTGACTTCGCAAAACCTTCTTTGTCCAACTCTATACCTTTGCATTATACAAAAACACCAAACAAAATGCTTTTAAAAAAATCAAAATTTAAAATAAAATATTTTAAAAAGCAATAAATTTTAATTATTAAATAAAGTATTAAATAACTTTAGAAAACTATTAAATAAACTTTTAAAAGAAAAAACAATATTTAATAAAAACTTTACCTTATATTTGCCTCTGTCGTGAGTCGAACTCGCGACCTCACGAACCAGAGTCACAACCTGCAACCGCCTTGTCTATCTTGGCTGATGGCTCTTAAAAAACATTCTTGGCACCTTTATTGCCTCGTTCATGACAGATAAAGAATTTAAAAAAAAAAAAATGTCGCCCCTGGGTTTCGAACCCGCGACCTAGCGGGCGAGACCAACTTAAAACTGGCTCCTCTAGCCAGTCGGGCTACATGCCCATTATGAACTTAATCGGTCGGCCTCCTATTTTAACACATGCGGTGAAAATTTTTTTTTTTAAAAATGTAGGTGCATTATCCCACATGCACCAAGCTGAGGGCAGTGGAGGTGTTTATAATCTTGGACATGCGGAAGGTTTATCAATTACGTTCGAGCAATCATTCCTTGCCCTTTTGCCACTACGAAAACCAATCAAATTGTGCCAACTCACCATCGTTATCTTTGCACCATGTCTCTACTCACTTGTTATCCTACTGTCATACCCTTGATACCATGTCGTGCCCTACTGGAATCCATGTCAGCCAAGCCACCGCTGCCACAGTCGTGTCTGATTCTAGTGGCCTAATTCCACGTGCTATCTCGATATGCATGCAGTTGCATGTCAGGTCCTCATCAGCTACCACGTTAGCTACATCCATGGTCCTCCTCTACTGCCTCACCAATTTTTACCTCACTTTCCATGCCCACTCAGCTGACTATATCAGGTTGGCCTCAAGATCCGTGCAAGACTCTATCTGGTCCACCTTGAGATCTATGCTCGGCTCTAGAGACTACCCAATCCGACTACCTCAGGAACCGTGCTTGGGTTTCGATCTACAGGCTCGATCTCAGGAGTCATGCTAGGATCTCCTTGGGAGTCATGCCTGGACCTCATAACAGGTCAACTATCCTCAAAAACCATGTTGCTCTGATACTAGAGTGAGACAAAAATTAAAATTTCATTCCAATATAAAATTCCAAACCTTAGCTGCTACATTATATAGTTTACTTGCAACTAAAGAACGCAACTGAAGGAGAAGATGAAGGGGATAAGGAGATAGAAGAAGTTGCGAGAAGAAGGGGATAAGGAGATAGAAGAAGAAGTAGGGATAGGGAGGAGAATAAATTGAAATAAACTTTGCCGACATGTGCCTTTGCCGACATTGCCATCTACGTAAGTTAAACTCTAAAAAAGGGGGAGATCAAGATAGGTGGAGGGGAGATCATAAATGGAGCAGCCCTGGATTCTAGCTATCTTGAATTGGTGAATGAAGGGGTATTAACGAATAAGGTTTTACTTTTTTGAAGGTTTACCTTTTGACCCATTGCTTCCTCATAAAGGGTTAGGACTTTTTTGATGACTTTGGCTTCAAGAATAGAATATAGAGTGGAAATAATGGAAAGAATGGTATCATCGATAAAATATTGGTGGGTAATGGGTTAGGAGGTGGAGGAAGCCTTAATGCCGAAAATGGATCCTATAGAGAAAGCAACCTTGAGAGACCTGCTTAAGGAATCAACAAGAATAATAAACTAGAAATGGGAGAGGGGGTCTCCCTACCGAAGGCCTTTGGAGCTTCTAAAGTAGCCAATAGTGGAACCATTAATGAGAACTAAGAACCATAGCATTAGAAACACTTTATTTAATAAGGGAGATCCACTCAGTATGAAACCCAAAATTCAAGAGAATAGTGAAGAGGAAGTCCCATGAAACTCTATCAAATGCTTTGTTCATGTTGAGCTTGAGGAGAAGGCTTGCTTTTTTTATTTTTGATAGAGAATGAATGAGCTCATGGATGGTGATCACACCATAAATGATGAGGTGATATTTGATTGAGCTCCCCTGACAGGGATCAATGATGAGGGGAATAATTCCTTTCATTTTATTTGCCATGACCTTGGTGATGATTTTGTAAATGACATTGTCTAGACTAATGGGTTTGAAATCGGCCATGGACTTGCCAACTTGGTTCTTAGGGATGAGTGCTATGAAGGTTGAATTGATGTATTGAGGCATGAAATTGTTTCTTTGGAAGTCTTGGATTGCCACAGTCAAGTCATCACCCACAATATCCCAAAATTATTGGAAAATTTTGGGAGGGAAATTATCCAGCCCTAGAGCTTTATCAGGTCCTATAGAGATAATTGCCTCTCTAATATTGTCTTAGGAAAATACTTTGATGATATTGATGTTGGATTCTAGTGAGACAACTTGGGGAATGTTTTTTATGAGTGTATTCCATAAAATATCAGAATAGGGGGGCAGGGCTTGAGGACTTCTTCAAAGAAGGAAACTACTTTGGCTCTAATGTTAAGAATTCTATAAATGGAAGTGCCATCACACTTCACAAGCTCTCTGATTTAGCTTGAGCTTCTGTACCTCAGGGTTGAGTTATAAAAGAACTTAGTATTGGAATCACGCTCCTTCAACCACAGAGCTCTGTATTTCTATCTCCAAAAAAATTCTTCCTTAGCAATAATGTTATGATATTCAGCGAGGAGATTCTTCTCTGAAGCCCGGTATTTTGAGGATGGGTTTCCCACATGGTCTCTATATTCCATGATTTTAATTTGATTTATGATGCACTGTTTAGATTCAAAAATTTTACCAAAAACTTCCTTGTTCCATATTTTAATGTTCTCATTGATAAACCTTAGATTTTTAGAAATCTGGGAAATACGAAGGTCAAAAAAGTTTTTTTTCCACCATTCAAAAATATCATTTTTGAGCTCTAGGTGCTTGAGCCACATAGATTCAAACTAGAAGGATTATTTGAATGAGGAGGTTGACCTCAGTCCTTTAAACACCAATGGATTGTGGTCAAAGCCTATCCTAGGTTTAGAGTGGAGCGTAGCATCGTCGAACAACTAGATGATTTCTATGGAGAGGAGAAATTTGTCTAACCTGATTTGGATGAGTTGGGTACCAATACTTATATTTGACTATGTGAATCTAAATACCTTGATTTGAATGTCCATGATTTCATTGAGATGGATAAATTTTGAAAATTCTTCGTAGAAACTAGGGTTTGAAGCACTACCTCCTTTTTTCTCCGATGGGTACAAAGTGATGAGGTTGGGAATTGCCTCATCTATGGACTATTTTTGATAACTTATAAACTCTTTTAAACACCTTATGTTATGTTTTAATGCTAATTATGGTGATATAATGCATTATGTATTAGTATTTACATGTTTTAAATGTTGAAGAGCATATATTATGTTTTGACTATTTTTCTGCAATTTCTAACCTATTTTAGCTGAATTCTTTAAGCAAATTAGGATTTATTTTAAGTTGTAATTATAGGTGTTGATATGTCTTCAGTTCTGAAATCATTCCATTTTATTTCCCTGCCGTCTAGTCATTTAAAATGACAAAAAATGTGTCAAAACCTGTTCAAAATAATCTGACTATGTAGGAAACAAAATTTGACCATACAAATTCCAGCCAGCTATGCATGAATAGCATGGCATGGAATTGGTCAGCTCTAGCACACACCAACTATGGAATAGGTATTATGGGGACAAAGGGAGACTGTTTAGTTGGTCAAAACCACTTTCCTGTACATATGATACATGGATAAGTGCTAGAACTATTACACTACCTAATATTCCAGAGTAGCTCTGAAATGAGCGGAACAGGAACATTTTTTGTCAAAATCATCCACAAACAAATAAAAAATGTGGCAAGTGGTGATACAAGGTTGCAACTATATAAGGGGTTGTATTACCTTTTCCAATGTATTTATCCCAATGGATGCATCCCAACAAAGGAAATGGATAAACTGTAGTAGAATAGTCTCCTGTATTCTAGGAAGATAGTTTTGAAAACAACTGTAAAATCCTTGGAAAGCAGCAAAAAACCATATTAGCATTGTAATAGAATAGTATAAATAACTTAGCTCCCATTTAGTTTAGAATATAGGAGATATATAGAGGTACAGAGGAATTCTAGTGTTGTGGTATTGTAATTTTTTGTACCAGAGCAATATTTTGTAGGCTTTCTCTTGCACTACTATAATGCTATTGCAGAGTCAATAAAGCTGCAATTTATCCATTATGTTTGCATTCTAAATGAATGTGTAAGATTTAGATAGTTTAAAACAAGTTTTTTCCACATTATTCTGGTTCATGGAGCAAGGGCAACTTCCAGGCCCAGGAGAAGGGATCACATTGACAGGTTTTCTGCTCATTTCTTGCTGCAACAGATTAGTAGAAACCTGACAATTTTTATTACATGTTACTAGTTGTGTTAGATTGTATATGATGTTTAGTAATCATTAGTGCATTTTAGCTT
This sequence comes from Wollemia nobilis, assembly GCA_028583015.1. Classification (NCBI taxonomy): domain Eukaryota; kingdom Viridiplantae; phylum Streptophyta; class Pinopsida; order Araucariales; family Araucariaceae; genus Wollemia; species Wollemia nobilis. The sequence goes on from JAQPPZ010006249.1 coordinate 9,512,546, forward strand.
ATCACCTAGGGTAGATTCATGCATATTACAACATAAAACATGTTTTGTTTCTACAGTATTCTCATATTTTGGCATTCCCAATTTGCATCAGAGAATTTTTTGATGTTCCAGTTTTGCAATATTTGATTACTATCATTTGAATTATGTTACTGTAATTAGGTTATCCTTTATGCAAAGTGTGATTTTCAATTCTGCAAGTTTTATTTCTACAATTTTCATTTCTACATCATTTCATTTCTATCATTTTAGATTCTACAAATGTAGATAGTTTCCTTTTTCCTGTAAAGTTTCAATTCCTACAATTTCATTTTTGTAAGGGTAAATAGGAATCAATTTTAGTTTATAGGATTTAGAGGTGACATCAAACCTCAAAAAACTAACTGTTTCACCAATAAAGCCATATCCTGAATGAAATGATCCTTAAAATACTTACCTTTCCTATTATATACATCCATTGGACACCGCCCTGGATTGGCAAGTATATTGACTATATGATGAATAATTGATGACACTCATCATTTTTGGCACCATTGCTAGGGAAAATTTAGGTGTTGTTAGGAGAAGCATAGCAGTCTAGGAATTGTCCTACTACAGGTAACAATTCTTGAAAAATGAATTCTAGTTCATTTAGTGGATGAGCATGAATGCATAGGCCAAGAGACGAAAGAGGAAGGTTTATCAGAACTAGATTTTTTCCACCAAGGCGTTCTTCACGATCAGGTGAAGATCTACTTGTGTATAAACTTCCTAAAATACTTAAACAAGAATCATCTTCTTCATCAACTAAAATTTTAGAATCTTTGCAAGAAGAACTCTTAGAGGCACTTGCTTCTAGACATACCCATAGGTTTGATCCATATGAACCATTTTAATAAGTCAAAACTAAGGAAGCACCTATGGCAGAACAAGGAGAACATGATAGGGAAATTATTGGTCATGATGTTGAAAATCTTGTTAGAACTTTTGAATACCCTATTCGTCTGAATCCTACTGAGAATGCTCCTATGAAAATAATTTCACCCTCAGTATTGCCAATCTTTAGGGGAATTGTTTCTGAAGATCCTGATTAGTTTTTGTTTGAATTCAAAGTTTTGTGTCAGACTTAAGACTATGTCAATGACAACTAGAAATTGAAGTTATTTTCCTCTACACTCAAGGATGCAGCCTTACAGTTGTTTATAATCCTTGAACCAGATTCAATCTGCACTTGGGATTAAATGGAAACTACATTTTTGGATAAGTATTAGGAGTATTGTAGAGTGAGAAATAGGAAGGATGAGTTATTTTGGATTATACAAGAACAGGATGAAAACTTAGAGGATTATCTTGATAGATTTACCTTTATCCAAAAGAGATGTCGTCCTATGGAAACTAACTTATTAAAAACTATATTTCTAAGAGTTTTAGAGGATGATTCCAGAGAAGTATTAGATTTAATGGGAAAATGAGATATAAACCAGCTTGAGATTAATCATATTGTAGAGCTATGCAGAAATTATTCCCGCACTAGGCAAAGAAGAAGGAAGCGAAATCCTAGTAATACTAATAGAAAATATTTTATGGAAGAAATGGCCAACTTGAAAACTGACATTCTTGTTCAATTAAATACTACATTAGGGGAGAGAAATGCAAAATCCAACTCTACCCCACCCCTAGCTATCTATTGTCCTAGATGTAGAAATAAGCATGCCCTACATGATTTTCCTTTGGATAGAACTTCTATCTCAACTATTTGTGGCATATGTTCAAAAGAGCATAAAACTAATAGGTGTCATCTGTTGCCTCACCTAAAAACTATTTTGGAAACTAAAACTGAAGAACTCGATGTTATTGGGCAGAGGCCAGGTGGTAACTTTTCACAATACCAAAATGCCCCTCGTTTTCCTAAAAATTGGGGATAAAATCCTTGGAATATGCCTTGGGGATATTCAAAACCACCTTCACAACCATGGAATCAATCTTGGGCATCTTCCCAATATTGGTCACATCCCCCCTAGAATCCTGTTAATCCACCTTAGACACATAATCAACACTATGGGCAAATATGGGGGCCACAATACCCATCATATCAAAGGTAGCAAAGATATCAAGGGCAAACTCAAAACTTGCTGCCAGCTCCTAATCAGAACTTTCAAGGAAGAATACAACCTCAAAAGCACAACCATTTAAGCAACCCCCACTTCCAGCTCAGCCTGTGGCTAACCCAAATAATACCAGACAAGCAACCCTTATTTATGGATCTGAGTCTGAAGACATTACTGCAGTTCATGTACTTGAGTGTAGTAATATCTAGTTACATTCAGGGAAAGTTTTACCTAACCTTGCCCCACCCACCATTGAATAAATTGATGGAAAGTAAGAGTCTCCATGTTCAGAACCAGTGCAAACAAAAGGAAAATAAGAGAAACCAAAAAAATGCAAGGGCAAAAGGAACCTTCTGCAGAAGTAGTGCCATACCCTGAAATATTTGATCATACTATCACTACTCCTAAATCAGAATTGGTTACAAAACTTAAAAAGATGTCTATCTCCTTCCCTTTGTTGCAAGCAATAAAGGATATGCCCTTAATCAAGAAAACCATTCAGGAGTTATGTATCAAGAAACATGGTAGAAAGAAGAAAGCTTTTTCTAAAATTATGCAAGTAGAAGGGAAGTTGGCCAACCTACTATCTAAAAAACTAGTGCCTTCCAAATATAGTGATCCAGGAAGTCCAGTAGTCACAATAACTATTGTATTAATACAAATTCCAAGTTTACTAATTGATCTTGGAGCTGAAATCAATGTAATGACTAAAGAAATAATGCAACAACTACAGCTCAATAATCTCAGTCCTACCACCACAGTTTTTGAAATGGTCGATAGGTCAGTAGCCAAGCTAGAAGGGATCCTAGAAGATATTGCCATTGAAGTTTCTTCCTGGGAGTATCCTGTATATTGCTTGGTAATTCAGCCTAGAAATTTAGTTAACGGTTATCCCATAATTCTAGGATGACCTTGGATTGCTACTGTAGCTACTTTTATAGATTGCAGGTCATGAGAAATGACTATTTCAAATGGCATTGACCTTAAGAATATTTCCCTATATCCACCAGACTAACCTTCAACTAAATTTTTTGGACAGATATGGTATCTTGGGTCTGATGAAGAACAAGAAACTATTGTCACTTTGGCCACAATAATAGTGAAGGAACACATTGAGGAAGTCAATTCACTAGAAAGAGAAATATTTGAAGATGAAATTGTCCTAGTGAAAAAATTACAGGAAGGACTTAAAGATGATCAAATTCTTGTCCATCGCCTACTATGGAAGGATGAAGAACAAACTTCACAATACAAGAAAGCTCTTTCACACTACCACATGGATGGCATCATCATCTTCTTACCTCTTTCACATGTCCTATGCAAGGAATGATTCCATCCGATATCACTTATAAAACAAAATCCAGAGTATTTCATACTTTGTAGCCACATCATTGTCCATTAAATTATTTTATTAGTAGATATGAAGCAGTCAATTCTGTTTATCCAGGGATTAAACAAATTGAGATACAGCTAGGAAAAGTTCTCAATATTAATAGTTGGCTGACTAATGAACAAGAAGCCCAATTATTTTCTGTTCTACAGAAACATGTTCAGGATTTTTCCTAGAGTTACAAGGATATGACTGGCATTCATCCTGATGTGTGTACAAATAGGATATATACTGAAGATGTCAAACCAGCGAGACAACCTCAAAGATGCCTGAATCTTGATTTGAAAGATATTTTTAAAGAAAAAATTGAAAAACTTTTAGATGTAGGATTCATTTACCCAATTTTAAACAATAAGTGGGTTTCTCCATTGGTCATTGTTCCAAAGAAAAATGGAAAAATGAGAGTGTGTTTGGATTAAATAGAGTTAAACAAAGTGACACATAAAGACCATTTTCCATTACCATTTATATACCAAGTGTTAGATACCCTTGATAGTAAGAAATTATTCTATTTTTTTGATGGTTTTAGTGGTTATAATCAAATACAAGTTGCACCAGAAGACTAGGAAAATACTACTTTCACCTGCCCTTGGGGAACATTTGCTTACAGAGTTTTACCCTTCATTTTGTGTAATGCATCAGCAACATTTCAGAGAGCTATTTTGGCCATATTCTCTGATTTGACAAATGAAAGTATAGAAATTTACATGGATGATTTCACAGTGTTTGGAGATAGTTTTGAGTATACCTTAGAATAGCTTGAAATTTTTTTAATACGTTGTGAAACATACCATTTGTCTCTTAATATTGAGAAATGCTTGTTAATTATGGATTAAGGGATTGTCCTTGTTCATCATATTTCCTCTTATGGGATCAAGGTTGATCCTAAAAAGGTGGAAGTCATCAAAAACCTTCCTCCAAAAACTCAAACTAATGTAAGGATTTTCTTGGGACACGTTGGTTTCTACCACAGATTTATTGCCAATTTCAGTACCATAGCTAATCCAATGTTTGCATTACTAACTAAGGATTTTGAATTTACTTGGTCTACTAAGTGTCACAAATATTTTGAAGTATTAAAAGAAAAGTTAACAACTCCCCCTGTATTGAGAGGACCTAATTGGGAACTGCCATTCCATATTCAGACTAATGCTTCCAATATTGCTATTGGAGCTGCATTAGGACAAATTGAAAATGAGGAGCATTATGCCATTTATTACATCAGTAAAAACTTGATAGGAGCTGAAAAAAACTACACCACCACTAAAAAAGAATTCTTAGCTGTCATATATGCTATTAATAAATTCTGATACTATATCACATGTTATCAAGTGTTCATTCATACAGATCATGCTACCATAAAATACTTGATGAATAAACCTTTGGTTAGTGCAAGAATTATTCACTGGTTAATACTATTGCAAGAATTTGATATCACCATAGTTAATAAACTAGGAAAATCTAATGTGGTGGTAGATTTTCTGTCAAGGTTGCCAAATGCAGATACAGGAGAATTGGTTAAAGATACGTTCCCAGATGAAAAATTGTTTGCTACTTTTGTAAAATATCCATGGTTTGCAGATATAGCTAATTACTTGGCTACATGAAAGATTCCTCATCACTTACTCTTAAGAAAAATAAATAGTTAATCAAGCAAAGTTCTTCTTTCAAATGGATAGGAGGCTTATTCTTTAAATATAGTCCTGACCATTTTTTATGCAGGTGTATCTGCAAGGATGAGGTATATGATACGGTATATCATGATGAACCGTCAGGAGGACATTATTCATTAAAAAGAACCATTCAAAATATTTTGGGTACTGGTTACTACTGGCCATATTTACATAAATATGTGAAAAGATATGTCAAACATTGTGATGCATGCCAAAGGATGGGAAAACCTACCTTCACTAGTGAAATCTCATTACAACCTCAAATAGGAACAAAACCATTTGAGAGATGTGGGCTAGATTTTTTAGGACCCATTGAACCTCCTTCCCAAGGGAAAGTGCATATCTTGGTATGTACTGACTATGTAACCAAATGGGTAGAAGCCCGTGCTTTTAAGCATGCTCGAGAAGAAAAAGTTGTTGATTTCTTGTATTCATAGATTTTCTTATGTTTTTGGGCTCCACAATCCATCACCATAGATCAAGAACCTCAGTTTACCTCAAGAGTTGTTGAAGCTTTCACTCAACTATATCAAATCAAACATAGGAAATCCTCACCTTATCATCCACAAGCCAACAGACATGTTGAAGTGACTAATAGGGAACTAGAGATAATCTTAACTAAAATCATAGAAGCCCATAGGAGGAATTGGTTGTATAAAATACCTGAAGCAATTTGGGCTTACAACACTACTTGGAAATCCACCACTGGATTTACACCATATGAATTGGTTTATGGTAAAAAGCCTCTTTTGCCTATAGAATTTGAGTTATTGACTCTTCAAACTGCTTTGGATGTAGGTATTGATTTGTCACATACACAAATAGATGTAATTCTACAACTCAATGCATTGGATGAACTATGAATGGATGTATTGCACCATACTGAGATGATCCAAGCACAACAAAAATTGTGGCATGACAGTCACATTTAGAAATGAAAATTTTAGCAAGGTGATTGGGCTTTGTTGTTTGAATCTCGTTATGAATACTATCCTAGAAAGTTGCAGAATAGGTGGATTGGACCATATCATATTGAGGAATTGTTTGAAAATGGAGCTATTCGACTTTCACCCATTTATGATTCATGATGAAATTTGGTGTTTAATGGACATCATCTTCAGATATACCATAAACCACTAACTAAAGAGGATTTTCTCAAGCAAGTGGAAAACTTGGATGTACACATGTTGGAAGAAAAACTTATTTCACACCAGACTCAGCAAAGTAACATGAAATAAATTGAAAAACAATAAAAAAAGAGAGAAAATGATAAAAAAAAATGAATAATTCAGAAAGTGAAAACCTCTTTGAGGTGCTTCTAAATTAGGCTTACATGAAAACTGGTCTTCCAGCATGTTTGCCTTGTTGAAATCATAATTTGGATTTGTTGAGCAAGGTGTAGTGACAGTATTATCATTGTTGTCAACACAGTTAGATAGATCGGTTGATGCAGTGGATAGGAGTTCAGAGGTTATTCAGAGTATGTACAGTGATGTTAAATGCTTATGAGGATGTTTTTGATGTTTGGGTGAAGTTGTTATAGGTTTTTTGTGCAAAGTTGAAAAAATTGTCTTGTTGTGGCTGCTCCACAACATACCCCAAAATTGAGGACCCACCTTTTTGCATATTTTCCAAGAAGACCGAAGTGGCCCATATGCTAAAGATCAAAGAAAAAGAAAAACAAAGCAAGGAGAAAAAAGTTTCGCGATATTACGACATGTTGCATTTTCGTGGTCCAAAGAAAAGAGAAAATGCAAGGAGAAAAAAGTGTCGCGATATCGCGACATGTTGCATTTTCACGGTCCAAAGCAAAGAGAAAAAGCAAGGAGAAAAAATTGTCGTGATATCATGACATGTTGCATTTTCGCGGTCCAAAGCAAAGAGAAAATGCAAAGAGAAAAAAGTGTCGCGATATCGCGACATGTTGCATTTTCGCAGTCCAAAGCAAAAAGAAAAAGCAAGGAGAAAAAGTGGCATGATATCGCGACATGTAGCATTTTCATGACTCAAAAAGGGCAAGAAGGCAGAGAAACAAAAGTGTCATGATATCGCAACATGTTGCATTTTCGTGACTCAAAAAGGGCAGGCAGGCAGAGAAACAAAAGTGTCACGATATCGTGACATGTTGCATTTTCGTCAAAGGAAAAGAGTAGTTGACAATGAGTCTGATATTAGTGATGAACACGAGGATAGTGAAACTGAAGACTGCATAGTGACGTGGACCTATAAGGAATAAATCAAAGATTTAATAAGGTAATTTGTCACATAAGGACAAAATTCAATGAATAAGACAAAACGTTACATAAGTAATATTTAATGATTTGAAATCATCTAAGATGGTAGTTACACATGGAAAGAAGCGGACGCATGCCCATGCGGAGAAAAGGAAATGAAGGGCCACAAAATAGAAACGAAAAGCCTTTTTGGAAACAAAAACACATGCATGCACAAGGGAAGGAGAAAACGAACAGTCATGGAAGGAGAAACAAAAAAAATTTAGAGGTTTTAAATACGCCATTCAAAGAGGCCATTAGATGTTGGTGCTCCTTTCTGTTGGTGTAGAAAAATTAGGGGTTGGTGCTCCTTTCTATTTGTGAAGATAAATCAAGGGTTGGTGCTCCTTCCAGTGGGTGCTGGTAAATTAATTGTAAATTTGGTGCTTTGCAAAGGCTGGATTTGGATGGGAGTCCAAACAGTCATTTTGAGGATGTAGCCAAATCGGTGAACCTCGATACATCTTGTGTTGTGTGATGTTCTCTTGTTATACTTGCTTTATTTGGTTTCAAGTTTTCATTGTTTTAGCTTTAAGAGTTGAATATTTAAGTTTTAAAAGATCTACACTGATTCACCCTCCCTCTCAGTGTCATTGTGAGACTAACAATTGGTATCAGAGCGAGGTTCCTGAACAAGCTTAATCGTCTAGGGTGATCTTGGAAGTGACACAATGGCAGGTGGTGAAGGCTTCTCATCAAACAAAGCACCATTGTTTGACGGAACTAATTATGCATTTTTGAGACTCAGGATGCAGACATATCTTTGTGCTTTGGGATACGACATTTGGGATTTAGTAGATAGTGGATACACAATACCCACCACTTCTCCAACCAATGTTATCGATAAGAAACTATTTGAGAATGACTCAAAAGCAAAGAATGCTATCATGTGCGGATTAGTGGACAATGAACTGGTAAATATTATGAGTTGTAAAATGGCAAAAGAAATATGGGATAAACTGAGGAGCATTCATGAAGGAGACGTTAATATCAAGGAGGCCAAGTTACAAACACATCGAGCTCAGTTTGAAGTATTAAATATGAATGACGATGAGAACATAGAGGCATATATGCTAAGAGTTAATGAAGTCATTAATGCGATTAGAGGACTTGACAAGGAAATTGAAGATTCTATCATCGTGAAAAAGGTATTAATATCTCTTCCCCAAAGATTTGATTCTAAAGTTTCAGCTATAGAAGAAGCTAAAGATCTAAATTCTTTTAGTATGGATGAGATGCATGGTTCTTTGACTGCATATGATATGAGAATAGGAAAATCTAAACCCACAGACAGAGAAGCTACTTTTAAATCCCATAAAAATATGAAAGCAAAACAAGAATCCAAGGAAGAAGAGACATCAAATGAAATGGAAGCAAACTTTGTTCGAAAACTAAAAATGGGAAAAGGAAAATACAGAAGAAAGTTGCCATTTAAATGTTTCAATTGTGGAGGCGTTGGGCATTTTGTAGCTAAATGTCCACTTAATGAGAAGAAAAAAAGTGATGAAGGATTGCACCAAGAAAGAAGTGACTAGAAGAAAAAAACAAATTTTAGAAAAGGCAACTTCAAGAAGAAAAGTTTCATCTCCAAGAATGTCAGTTCATCAAAAGACAGCTGCAGTGAGGATTTTGAAAAGGAAATAGGTGAAGCTAGTTTCATGGCACTCAAAGAAGAAAAAATAGAAAAAGAACAGGAATGTGATGAAGAAGAAATTGATGCAGAAGTAAATTTGGAAGAGGAACTAATTGCAGCTCTGGATGAATTGAAGATAGAAAGAAAAAAGAATAAGAAAATTTCAAGAAAGCTTGAGGATGCAAATGAAATCATAACCAGTTTGAAAGTATAGATAGAAGAATCCAAGAAAATATCTAAAGATCTCGAAGTGCAAATAACCATGAAAATAGATTATTGCAGCAAGCTAGAAGAAGAGATTGTTGGTTTAATGATGTAGATAGAAGAGATGAATCGTAAAATTAGTTGTTATCACAAATGTGAAGAAAGTTCTATGAAGCTGAATAAGATCATAAATACCCAAAAAACTACAGGCATCAAATTTGGTTTGGGATTTGACAAAGGAGAATCATCAAATGGATCAAAGGCCATAAATGAAGAATCCATAAAGAATGAAGATAAGAAATAGGTTGATCAAGAAAAATTGACTCATGCAAATGAAAGCAATAATGCAAGGCACGAAAGGAGAATTGACAATGATGGATTCACCAATGTCACACATCAAAGAAGAAGAAGATTTATGGCTCCTACAACAACATGGCAAAGACCATCACCTAGGTTCAATCATCTCTTTTCAGTTACTGTTTTAAATGCAATGATTATGGACATAAGATTTCAGATTGCAAGTATAATGTAGGACCAAGGAATTTTACCAAGAGAAATGTTTTTTCACCTTTGATGGATTATGCAGTAGAATGTTATAACTGTCATAATTTTGGGCACATTGCAAGAAATTGTCGAAGTACATTTGTATCAAATCAATTTCAGAGAAGAAAATTTCAACCAAATGGAATGAGACAAAATAGAAAATTTCTCAAAAAACATGCACAAGCTACTAAAAAAGAAAAGTCAAAACAAGAGCCCAAAACTATAATCAAACCAGAGTGGAAAGAAAAAGAGCGATCTAAGGAAGAAAAGGAATCCCTGATCGTACAAACAACATTTAAAGCACATAATAAATTTGCACCATGGATACTTGATAGTGGATGCTCCAGTCATATGATAGGTGACAAACAAAAATTTGAGAAGTTATAGCAATATGAAGGTGGTTCAGTAATATTTGGAAATAATGATGGAGCTAAGATAGTTGGCAAAGGTTCAGTTAAGATCAGTGACAGAAAAATCAAGTCAAAAGAAGTCTTGTTTGTGGTTGGTCTGAAGCATAACTTGTTGAGCATAAGTCAAATTTGTGATAGAGGTCATGAAGTGATTTTTAAGAAGTAGGGTTGTGAATTTAGAAAAGCAAACAGTGGAAAGTTGATAGCAACTGGATCGAGGACATCTAGCAACCTGTACACTCTCTCAGAGACTTTAGAAGGAGCTTGCTTGATTGGACAAGAAGAAGAAAATTGGTTGTGGCACAAGAGGCTCGGTCATATCAGTTTTGACAATCTAGTAAAAATCAGCTCAAAAAGGAGATATTCCCACCATTGGAAAACCATCAAATAGCATTTGTGCTTCATGCCAAAAGGGGAAGCAAACTAGAGTCTCATTTAAAACAAAAGAGTACTACACAAGCAAACCTTTGGAACTAATACATACCGATTTATGTGGACCCATGAGAACGCAAAGCATAAATGGTGACAAATATTTTATGTTGTGTATATATGACTATTCCAGGATGACATGGGTACTATTTTTGAAGCATAAATCAGAAGATTTTGAGATGTTCAAGGTCTTCAAAAACCAATTTGATAATCAAACAGGAAAAATGATTAAATTTTTAAGATTAGATAGAGGAGGAGAGTTCATTTCAGAGGATTTTATAGATTACTGTGAAAAATATGGTATTAGGAGACAGTTTTCAGTAGCCATGACACCTCAACGGAATGGTTTGGTAGAAATAAATAACAGGACAGTGCAGGAAATGGCACGGACTATGTTTACTGAGAGCAAAGTAGCAGACATATTTTGGAAAGAGGCAGTCCATACTGCGGTATACATCCAAAATAGATGAATGTTGATAATGCATGAAAGCAAAACTCCTTATGAGTTGTGGTTCGGTAAAAAGGCAACAGTAAGATACTTTAAAGTTTTTGGCAGCAAGTGTTACATCAAAAGAACTAAAGAAAACCTTGGTAAGTTTGAAGATAGAGCGGATGAAGGTATTTTTCTTGGCTATTCATCAAAAAGCAAAGTTTACAAATGCTACAACAAGAGGCTAAGGAAAATTGTGGATAGTACCGATGTTAAAGTTGATGAAGGTAGGGAACGAGTAATTAGCTATGAAGAGAACTACCCAATTTATGAAGAGGTTATTAAAGGAGATGAGGAAAATGAAACAGAAAAGAAACAAAAAATTGACTCAGATGATTCAAACAGTGATTCAAAAGTGGAAGAAAATAAGAAATTTAAAACATGCATCTGGCAGAAAGATCATCCTAGAGAGCAAATAATTGGAGACCCCACAATTGGTGTTCAGACAAGAAGAAGAGTAGTAAGTAACTACTCTCTATTATCTAGCATTGAGCCCAAAAATGTTGCTGAAACAAGCAAAGATGAAAGTTGGATGAAGGCAATAAATGAAGAATTAGATCAGATCGAGAAAAACAAAACTTGGGAGTTAGTACCAAGACCTGCAAATAAAAATATAATTGATACTAAATGGGTCTTTCAAAACAAATTGAATGAATACGGACAGGGAGTTAGGAATAAAGCAAGATTGGTATGTAAAGGCTATGCACAAGTTGAAGGTATTGACTTTGAGGAAACCTTTGCACCTGTGGCTAGACTAGAGGCAATTAGAATGTTTCTGGCTTTAATAGTTTACAATAATTTCAAAGTTTATCAAATTGATGTGAAATCAGCATTTTTGAATGGGAAACTTGAAGAAGAGGTTTATATTGAGCAGCCAGATGGTTTCCAACTTGGTGATGATCCCAACTTGGTTTGCAAGTTGAAGAAATCATTATATGGGTTAAAACAGGCACCTCGAGCATGGTATGCAAGGCTAGACAACTATCTTACTCAACAAGGGTTCAAGAAAGGTATGGTGGATAGTAATTTGTATGTCAAAATAGAAAATGGCCATCTTATTGTTCTTGTTGTATATGTAGATGATATCATATTTGGCAGCAACAAAGATAAGTCGTGTAAAGATTTAGCAAATAAGATGCAGAAAGAATTTGAAATGTCAATGATTGGTGAACTTTCGTATTTCCTCGGGTTGCAAGTTAATCAAAATGAGAAGGGCATATTTATTTCTCAAATTAAATATGTGAAAGAGATGCTAAAAAAGTTCACAATGGAGGATTGTAAGCCAATTAGCACTCCCATGATGATAGGTTGCAAGTTGAGCAAGGATGAAAAATCTCCACATGTTGATCAAACCATGTACAGATCTATGATTGGGAGCTTACTATACTTGACAGCTACCAGACTAGATATTTTATAGGCAGTATGCATGGTAGCACGATTTCAAGCTAGTCCCAAGGAGACTCATGTGACAACAATGAAGAGGATTCTTCGGTATCTCAAGGGTACTATGGAGTATGGGTTATGGTATCCGAAAGGTAAGGACTTCACCCTTATTGTGTATTCAGATGCAAATTGGGTAGGATGTGTAGATGACAGAAAGAGTACCAGTGGAGATGCATTCTATCTTGGAGACAGGTTGGTCACGTGGCATAGTAAGAAACAAGAGTCAGTCTCCTTATCCAAGTAGAGGCAGAATATATTGCAACGACAACATAGGTATTATGGATGAAACAAACCCTAAAATATCTTGGTATTAACTTCAGTGAGCCAATTTCAGTTAAGTGTGATAACACCAGTGCCATTAACATCTCAAAGAATCCGGTTATGCATTCTTGCACAAAACATATTGCTATCCGGTATCACTTTTTGAAGGAGAAAGTTGCGAAAGGTGAGGTTAAGTTGGATTTTGTTCCAACAACAGAGCAAGTAGTGGATATCTTCACAAAACCTTTGCCCAAGGAAGTCTTTGAGTACCTTCGCAATAAATTGGGAGTGGTCACGCTTCCCAAGAATTGACTAGCTATCGGGACCACATTCTCAGGGGGAGCATTTGTGTATTTTTTTATCTTTTTGCTCATGTTTGTGATTTTTGCTAAGTGTAATAATTTTTGCCTGAGAATGTTGTGCATGGACTCGTGGGGAGTTTGCAGCAGCCCTTTGATATTGTTGTCAAAGGGGGAGAAGAGTTACAGGAAATTGCACGTGTATTGCCAACAATTCCAAAGGGGGAGATTGTTGAGCAAGGTGCAGCGACAATATTGTCATTCTTGTCAACACAGTTAGATATATCGGTTGATGCAGTGGACAGGAGTTCAGAGGTTATTCAGAGTATGTACAGTGATGTTAAATGCTTGAGGATGTTTTTGATGTTTGGGTGAAGTTGTTACAGGTTGTTTGTGCAAAGTTGAAAAAATCATGTTGTGGCTACTCCACAATGTACCCCAAAATTGGGGACCCACCTTTTTGCATATTTTCCAAGAAGACCGAAGTGGCCCATATGCTAAAGATCAAAGAAAAATAAAAACAAAGCAAGGAGAAAAAAGTGTCGCGATATCGCGACATGTTGCATTTTCGCGGTCCAAAGCAAAGAGAAAATGCAAGGAGAAAAAAGTGTCGTGATATCGCGACATGTTGCATTTTTGCGGTCCAAAGCAAAGAGAAAAAGCAAGGAGAAAAAAGTGTCACGATATCGTGACATGTTGCATTTTTGCGGTCCAAAGCAAAGAGAAAATGCAAGAAGAAAAAAGTGTCGCGATATCGCAACATGTTGCATTTTCGCGGTCCAAAGCAAAGAGAAAAAGCAAGGAGAAAAAAAGTGTCATGATATCATGACATGTAGCATTTTCGTGACTCAAAAAGGGTAGGCAGGTAGAGAAACAAAAGTGTCACAATATCGTGACATGTTGCATTTACACGACTCAAAAAGGGCAGGCAGGCAGAGAAACAAAAGTGTCACGATATCACGACATATTACATTTTTGCCAAAGGAACAGAGTAGTTGATAGTGCATCTGATATTAGTGATGAACACCAGGATAGTGAAACTAAAGACTACATAGTGACATGGACCTATAAGTAATAAATCAAATATTGAATAAGGTAATTTGTCACATAAGGACAGAATTCAATGAATAAGACAAAATGTTAGATAAGGAATCTTTAATGATTTGAAATCATCTAAGATGGTCGTTACACATGGAAAGAAGCGGACGCATGCCCATGTGGAGAAAAGGAAACGAAGGGCCACAAAATAGAAACGAAAAGCCTTTTTAGAAACCAAAACATATGCATGCACAAGGGAAGGAGAAAACGAACAGTCATGGAAGGAGAAAACGAACAGTCATGGAAGGAGAAAATGAATAGTCATGGAAGGAGAAAACGAATAGTCATGGAAGGAGAAACAAAAAAAATTTAGAGGTTTTAAATACGCCATTCAAAGAGGCCATAAGATGTTGGTGCTCCTTTCTGTTGGTGCAGATAAATTAGGGGTTGGTGTAGATAAATCAGGGGTTGGTGCTCTTTCCAGTGGGTGCTGGTAAATTGATTGTAAATTTGGTGCTTTGCAAAGGCTGGATTTGGATGGGAGTCCAAACAGTCATTTTGAGTATGTAGCCAAATCGGTGAACCTCAGTACATCTTGTGTTGTGTGATGTTCTCTTGTTATACTTGCTTTATTTGGTTTTAAGTTTTCATTGTTTCAGCTTTAAGAGTTGAAGATTTAAGTTTTAAAAGAGCTACACTAATTCACCCCCCTCTTAGTGTCATTGTGAGACTAACAGGATCCACCATCATTATTCTATTTTTTCTCACAATCATTGTTCACATGTTTTTAGATTGCACCTATCTTAGTCAGTAGAGCAGCCAGATGGACTTAGCAGAAACAACCATATGTACAAATATAGATAAATGGTTATATCAGGTATGTGCCTTTTCATTTTAGAACATTGTTGATATTTAGTATGTAGAGTATAATATCCCTAGTTAGTATATAAGGTATACATAGGGTTTATTTAGAAGTTATCTATCTGGTCAATGGGAGATGTGGCTATAATATGATCATGAAAATTTTTAGTCGATGTCTTCAAAATACTTCTGCATGATAATGCTCCAGAATGAGAATGTTGTTCACAATAATTTCGAAATGATGGTAGCTCCGGAACCAAAACAAACAAGAGCAGCTTCAGAATAAAAATGGTTATGCTTTAGAATGAAGAAGTATTCATAATTCAGAGAAAAATCCAAAATGAGCAAGGTTAAAAGACAAAACAACATGTGGCATCAAAATTATTTTTCTATTATTCGACGTAAGGAAAAATCATGGCATAGATTTCAAGATGCGGGTTTCCAACATCAACGGTGGGATCAAGGTTGTTGGAAATCATCGCACATTTTATGATATGCAAATATTTGTCACACTTAACAGGACACTTCAGAAAAAGGGAAATTTTACACATTGTACACAATGCAACCAACAATTAACTACCACATAAGCACATCATAATTATTTAATCCAACATAATAGAAATAGATAAATCATGTTCCTATGGGAAATAGGAATCTGCCACATGAGACGTAAAAGGGGAATTTAATTTTCCAAATGCTTCAACATGTTTCGAAGCATTTTTTCGATGCTGTGAAAATTTAATTCCTAGCCCAAAAACATTTTTAGCCTATGCAGCTGCAAATTGTTCAATCCAGACCCAAGAACGACATTACTTCAAAAAGCTGAGAAGAAACAAAGCACAAAAAAAATTTAAAAATGAAGGGAAAGAAAAATAGGGTTGAACTAGAAAATGTTAAATATTTGCAAAAGGATTCTGAATCCCTACGATTCTTCATGGAAGGTGGGTTCATGCCATTTTTGAGCAATTTCGATGGATACTCTGAAGGGTTTGCAGCAGATTTCACTCAAACATTCAGGAACAACTAAGTCCATATCAGCGATATGACCATCCAGGTAACTCCATAAATTCTTAACCATATTACTAAAATGCCTTTGCAAGGAGTTCAGATTGTGAAAACTAGTAAAAATACTTTAGTAGAAATCGTTAACCAGTTTAGGAAAGAAGGAGACAGACCAATTGAATTTTTAATGAGTAAAAATATCTACAAAGGGGTTAAATGGTCTAGTCTACCACCTCCCTGGGATAATGTAGCGATGTGGGTTATTAGGTTTTTAACTTGTGATGGAAAATTTCCTGTTCTGTATGGGCATCATGTTAGAATTTTGAATCATTTATGACATGGTCATTCAAACCTGGAGGTCAAGATAAATCTTCCCTTATATCTTCACTAGGAATTGAAAAATATGGCTAGAAAATACCAAGAAGAAAATGGCACTCCCAAACACCATGGGCTCATCAAGATCATCTGCAAACACCACTTTAGGGGAAACCCTAGGAGTTTTGAATGATTTTTTTCTGCATGGAATGAATTAGAAGTTGAAATCCCTAGATCTAAAGAAGAGGTAGAGGTTGAAGGACCTGAATCTAAAGCAAAAATAGAAATTGAAAGTTCTGAACATGAAATTGAAACTGAATCCTCTAAAAAAGAAATTCCCCCCTCACCATAGGGACCTCCATCCTCTAGTACCATGAAGCAAAGAGAGAAATAATCTAAGAGTAATCTTTTAGGAAAGAGGAGGAAGGTTACATTTTCTAAAAATGGAACTATTTTTCCCACATAGTCCACTGAGCAATTTGGAAGTTCAAGCAGGGAAGAGCAGATGGAGAAGGAAATACCTAAAAAATACCCTATCCTAGAATTGACAAGCTCTATTCTGAGATCTACAAAGAAACAAAAACAACCTGCTCTAGGGTTACAGAGGTCCTCAAGACTTCAAAAATCTAGTTCCATGGAAGAAGAGATAAAAGAAAGTGTAACAGAGCATATTAATTTATCTGGTGAGGACACATTGCAGGAAGAGAAATTCATGGAGGAATCTAAAAATACAGGTACCCATGCTGAATATACAGGTCCAGAAGATGTAGGAGTAGGCACAATAACATATTTAGATGCAGAAATGCCTATAATCCCACTTGTTGACTATTCGGATTCTGAAGATTTTGGTTCTGAAAAGGATCCATAAGAGAAGAAGAAGAAAATTACATGCAAAACCAACTGAAGTGATATTCTTGCCACACATCTTTACAGGTGATCTCCAATTGAGGGCTTTTATGTCAACATTGCAAAACCAAATTCACTAGGAATAGGAAAATAAAGTAAGGAGATGGAGCTCCAAGCAGTGTTACTCATCAGACTTGTTCATCGTAACCACAAAGATTCCACCTTCTAGCATTATACTCTGATGAGAGATACAAGGTTAAAAAATATGTATATGAGAAATCTTCAAAGGTGTATGACTCATTTTCACGATTTCTATGTAGAATCTTTTGTTGATTTTTTATCAGCATGCAAAAGTAGATGGGGTGAATTACCCATAACACTGCAAAAGAGGGATCCCATCTCTCCAAACAACCTATTTTGGTCAAGAAAAAGAGCATAAAGTATTATCCAGACCATCCTATAGGTAAAGGACCAATGGGTAGGTCTTAGGTACAGGTCACCAAAAGTCATCACTCTTGTCCCTTATTTCTTTGACAATGATCCTCAATCTGATGAAAAATTCTAAGAATGACTTAGAGAAATAAAGGAACATAGAGGATATTATAATATTGGGGGAATATTATAGAAGTATCATGAAAGATATCTTGACATAGATCTTTGTGCCTCTGTAGCTACACATAATGCATGAAGACATGCATTATAACAGGTTGGGGGGAAAATGATGAGGCTGGGAATTGCCTCATCCATGGACTATTTTTGATAACTTATAAACTCTTTGAAACACCTTATGTTATGTTTTAATGGTAATTATGGTGATAGAATGCATTATGCATTAGTATTTATATGTTTTTAATTTTGAAGAACATATATTCTATTTTGATTGTTTTTCTGCATTTTTGACCTATTTTAGCTGAATTATCTAAGCAAATTAGGATTTATTTGAAGTTGTAATAATAGGTGTTGATATGTCTTCAAATATGAAATCATTCCATTTCCTTTACCTACCGTCTAATCATTTCAAATGACTAAAAATACGTCAAAACCTGTTTAAAATAATCTGACTGTGCAGGAAACAAAATTTGACCATTACAAATTCCAGTCAGCTATGCGTGAATAGCATGGCATGGAATTGGTTAGATACAGCATGCACCAACTATGGAATAGGTCTTCTGGGGACAAAGGGAGACTATTTAGTCAGTCAAAACTACTTTCCTACACATATGATGCATGGATAAGTGCTAGAACTGTTACACTGCTTGATATTTCGGAGTAACTCCAGAATGAGCAGAACAAGAACAGTTTTGGTCAAAATCATCCACAAACAAGTCAAAAAGGTGGAAAGTGGTGAGACAAGGTTGATTGAAACTATATAAGGGGTTGTATTACCTTTTCTAGTGCATTTCTCCTAATTGATGCAACCCAACAAAGGAAATGAATAAGCTATAGTAGAACAATTTCTTGCATTCTAGGAAGACAGTTCTGAAAAATAATTATAAAATACCTAGAAAGTAGCAACAAACCATATCAGCATTGTAATAGAATACTATAAATAACTTATCTCCCATTTGGTTGAGCATATAGGAGATATATAGAGGTATAAAGGAATTCTAGTATTGTGGCATTGTAAGTTTTTGTAGTAGAGCAGTATTTTGCAGGATTTCTCCTGCACTGCTGTAATGCTATTGTAGAGTCAATAAAGGTGCAATTTATCCATTATGTTTGCATTATGAATGAATGTGTAAGGTTTATATAGTTTAAAACTAGTTCTTTCCACCTTATTATGTTTCAGGGAGCAAGGGCCACTTCCAGGCCCAAGATAAGGGATCGCATTGACATGTTTTTTGCTCATTTCTTGCTGCACCAGATTAGTAGGAACCTGATAGTTTTTATTACATGTTACTAGTTTTGTTAGATTGTATATGATGTTTAGTAATTATTAGTGCATTTCAGTTGATCACTTAGGGTAGATTCATGCATATTATAGCATACAACATTTTTTGTTTCCACAGTATTCTCAAATTTTGGCATTTCTAGTTTGCATTAGAGAATTTCTTGATGTGCCAGTTTTACAACATTTGATTACTATCCTTTGAATTCTATTACTGTAATTAGGTTCTCCTTTATGTAAAGTGTGATTTTCAATTCTACAAGTTTCATTTTTGCTATTTCCATCTCTGCATCATTTCATTTCTGTCATTTTAGATTCTGCAAATTTAGATAGTTTCATTTTTCCTACAATGTTTCAATTCCTACAATTTTATTTCTGTAAGGATAAATAGGAGTCAAATTCAATTTATAGGATTTAGAGGTGACATCAAACCCCCAAACACTAACTATTTCACCAATAAATCCATCTCCTAAATGAACTGATCCTTAAACTACTTACCTTTCCTATTGTATACAGCCATTAGACACCACCCTGTATTGATAAGTATATTGACTAAATGATGAATAATTTATGACACTCATCACAAATGGGTATTGAAATCACCTGAGAGCATCTATACCTCATTATTGATAATCATCCTAATTTTAATGAGGGTACTCCAAAGGGATAGACTTCCTTGGGAGGTGTTGGGAGCATAGACATTGGATAGGACCCAATGGAATTTGGACTCTTTGCAGAAGAAGATAATATTAGTTATTTTGTCAAAATAGGAGAGGAGCATGCCTTCAATTTTGGAAGGATCCCAAAGGTAGAGAAGAACTACAAAGGCACTACAAGTATTACTGGAAACAAATTCATAGTTGTGCCAAATTATTTTTGAAATTTTTAAAGAGCTAGCTTCATCTGGCTTAGTTTTCTAGAGGAGAAAATACTAGGTTTAAGATCGAGTCTCATTGAAGACACTAATCTCTACTTGGATACGCCATTGAGGTCATGAAAATTCTATGATATGGTCTTCATTTGGAAAATTTTGCTGAATAATTTCTCCCTCTACCACTGGTATTCAGGTTGGGAAGTCAGCCTCTTTTCCCTGAAAAGTTAGAGGGTTCATCAGTTGGGTTTTCAACCCAAGATAGTGGGATTGTGAATTATAATCCATTAGAAATATCATATTTGGCTTCTTTCCTTCTAGAATATTGATTCAAGGATTATCTCTTTTTTTTGAACGCCAACTTCAGTAGACTGCTTCTTCTGGATCTTGGTGACCAGTTTGGGAGAGGAAGGGGAACACATGGTGGAGGTACCCAGGGAAGAAATAGGGTTGGACCTGACCTAAAACATGGAAGGTAAGGGGAAGGAGGGGATAATGGAGTGGGGTGTAAGGAGGAGGGGTTTGCAAGGGAGGTAGAAGGAGAGGCAAGTTTGGTTAGGGGAGAGGGGGGCAGGGAGGAGGGGATTTTAGGGGAGTTAGGGGGTGGGCTTGGACAAAGAAGATTATTATTTGGGTGAAGGGGAAGAAATAGAAGGAAAAGGAGTGGGAGGAACCCCAAAATCCAAAATGAGAGAACCAAAAATAACCTTAGGACCAGGGTTTGAATCCATTAGATCATGAATCAATGAAGAAATGAAATTTGGGTTAGCGAAGAAAGAACAAACCTTGTTGGAAGGGCTGTAGGTAGAAGGGGACACCATAGCAGTCTATTTGCATTTGGATTTAGATTTAGCCATAATTGGAAGAGCAGACACTAAATTAGGAAAAAATATTTAAGGGTGAGGGCACCCACGCACTTGTTTCTAATATTTTCCTTGGGTTTTTTTTTTAATTTGGGACCATCAACTTTGGTCGACTCTACAGTTTTCAAATAATGTTAGTTTACCATGATGGATCCCAGTATCAGGCTAATGTAGTCATATAGGCCTAGTCAGACCTGATGGTGGGGAGGCACAGTATGTAGCCAAACCCCATGATATCGAACAAAGCCTCATTAATTGGATCAAGGGCACTGCATAGGTTTCGAAGGATCTTGGACTCCCTCGCCCTCACAGTAAGGGTCTAACATAAAGCAAAATGAGGCCAAAATTAATAAAATATAAACAAAAAATGAGCAAAAACATTTAAAAACAATTTCAAAATGAAAAACAAAGTCAAAAAATGTCAAAAGCATCAAAAAAATGAAAAACAACACTTTAAAAATTAAAAAAAATCAATTAATTCTATCAAAAAAAAAAAAAAACTTGAAAAATTAATTTTTTTTCCTAAAGTGGTCAAATCGCAGTTAAGACCCGTGGTCGAGATTGCGGTAAAAATTATGACCGTTGGATTTAAATCCCATTGCAGCTGATAGCCGTGACCCCCAATTTTCCAATTTGGGACCATGCTTACCAACCGTGGCTAGAAAGGATGACCTTTTCAGGGTCATTCCTTATTCCAAGGCACCCCAAAAATTAAAGGTCTCCCCCCTAAGCTAACCTAAGCTAAACCTAACTTGGGTGAGGTTCATTACCAGTAGTTTAGTAAAGTTAATTTACCTCATTAATTAATGTGGTTAATTTTTAAATTGGTAATGGAAGTGTGGTCTCAATTTGCATGTTACCTTTGTGACATCGACTCCATTGGTAGAGGCCTGCGACTGGTCTGCCATTCGAATGAGAGATGAGGTAAGCAGATCAATTTTTTAGTAGTGTTCCATACCAAATATAAATTTTACGTCTCAGAGCTCTTAGATTCTCAAACTGCAGTAGGAAATAATGAAATTTTAAATTGCGCAAAATTCTTAAATATTTCTAATTTTGGTCCTAACCGTGCATGACAACCACGGTCCCTGAATTAGGGTTTCCCACCCATGAGTCTGACTCGTAGTTAAGAAATTTGATATTTTTAGCTGTCATTGTCAAACATAGTTAGAAAGCTACAATAAATGCTCTTAAATCCCACCATGTGGAGTTCCAAAATGGTAACTTCTAAGTACCAACCAGATCATAAAATTCAAATTTTATTTAAATTAATAAAAAATCAAATAATCCAACAGCCAAATGCGCCTTGTATCTAGTTATTTACCCTATACAATTTGCGGTTGAAGTGACTTGCGCTCCATGCAAAATGACAAGATGAGTAAATTACCATAAGGACATTTGGGGCAAATTAGTCATCGTTGAATTGTATGCTTCATTTCAATCCCTAAGAAGGCCAAAACGGTTGAACTGCTCCAAGGGAATGAGATATTCATCATAATTCCCCTATGACATTTTTAGTAAATCATCAAAAATATGATTCAACACAAGCATAGTTGACATTGTTACCATTTTTATTTCCTAAGAAGACCTTTGTGACTAGACCGTTCCATGGGTTAGAAATAGACATTTACTATTAACAGTTGCAATCATAGTTTATTAGGCCTTTCCAAGTATTAAAATGCTAAATCTTAATTGGTTTAAATTCATTCATAGTGGTCAAGCAAATCGTCTCTTCATTTAATTGTCATTACCTTCAGCGACTCGTCACTTGATGGGGTAGTCATAATATCAAATCATAATCAAAGTCAATATAAGATCCCTTGATCGTAGATCCCTAGATCTTGTCAAATTGCGTTCATCTTACGAATCATTGCCAATGACTATCATAAGCTTACCCTCTACTGGGGAAAAAACAAATATGATAGTAAGTTAGTAGCTCTCCTCCTTTCAAAATCTATATGGTGCGGAAGCCTATAGTAGCCCTGAGCTGACCGATCGACACTGGAGCTTGCCAAAGCTTTTTCAAATTTAAGCCTTCCATCTAGTTGGAAGCAATGATTCTAGGATGCATGTCTTCTTTGCAGGACTCGGGAATCTAATGTTGATCATACCAATGATCATCATCCAACCTATGAAATCATTTTAGGAGATTTATTTTTTCTCAGCATTGTTCAATCTCACAACGCATCTCAAAAGGGGCATCTATAGACACCTAAAATGTGTCATATCGAGGTGACTACTCATATGGAAGATCTTGGATAGATTCCAAGGTATAGAAGTGGTTTTTACTACTCATTTGGGCACCTTTGCCTAGTCAGTGTTAACCGCTACTGACACCCATGGTTAACATATATAACCGTGCTTGTCAGCCATGATCAGGACTGAAAATCAATTGGCCTTCATCTGACCCAAAATCAGTTGCAATGGCCAATTGGTTGTGGATTGAAGTTTTTTGATCAAGGAAGGCTCTGGATCCTTCCATCCAACAAGCTCAACTATCAATATTATTCTTGGATTCCTCATGAAGCCACCCCTAGCCCTTGGAAAATGCTATA
Organism: Wollemia nobilis; assembly: GCA_028583015.1. Lineage (NCBI taxonomy): Eukaryota > Viridiplantae > Streptophyta > Pinopsida > Araucariales > Araucariaceae > Wollemia > Wollemia nobilis. The sequence goes on from JAQPPZ010006249.1 coordinate 9,535,917, forward strand.
AAACCCCCTCCAATTGGGAGAAAGATATAGACAAATCTTGAGTTGAAACATAGTGAAGCCCTATTGAATTGCATACTCACTTATATGCATTGAGAGGAACACTTTGGCTATCCAATCGGAGATCACATGCTATGGAGGTCCTAGGAGGCTAGGATATTCAAGAAATGTGAATTCATGCAATCCATGCACTAACTAAGCAATTCAACTGCAAAATTTGTTAGATGACATAATGGCAACCCTTGATCATCAATTCCTTAAGGATAATTGAAGATTGGACATCAAATTAGGAGGGCAAGAATATTTTAAACTCAGCTACGGCTATCAGCCATGGCTAATAGTGCTCACCGCACATCAGACCCATGGTTAGGTTGTCATATTTAATTTCCTTATTTTCTAGCTGTAGGATTTGCTTAATTGTATTATATTAGACATATATCATGTTAATTTTCTTTAGTAGAAACTTTGATCGGTGCAATTAGAGTTTTTAGTCATTTTTCTTCACTTTTGCAATTATGGTACTAATGGTTATTTTCATGCTTCCATGCTTTCAATTTCGTAATTAATCCAATAGATATCTAGATCTACTTTTGCTTATATGTTTATAATAATATTTTTAGGTTTGACATAAGTTTAGTACATTTCTTGGGCTTTCTTGATTTCATGCTAGTTATACTATCTTTTATGCAAATACCTCCTAAAAGCCTCATCAAGAGAGGTCTCTTTTGTTACTAATTGCTTCTTGTTGTTTATTGCACAAATGACTAACAGGGTTTTGAGATGCAAGGTAACAAATAACTCTAATCATGGAGAAGAAGGTCATCAACATCTTGGAGCAGTTCGTGTCCATTTAGAAATTCTGTGTATTGGACCTACCCCATTGGGGCTTTTAAATTGTGTTAATTGTATCAACATTTGGGTGACCCTAAGATGGACATGATTGTAACCGAGATTTGATTCAATATTAATAAAATAAACATTCATTTTCTTGTCATATGCAATCTTGTCTTCCATTTCATGCTTTAATGATTGATTTCAATTAATGTATTATTAGGTGTATGCTTTTTATATCGGTACACCAGAAAAAAACCAATAAACTCAAATATGGAAGAATGTACTCATACCTTTTTGATGATGAAGGAACCTCAAATATCTGCCACAACCACAAACACTTCTTTGCCAAGCTCAAAAAGTTAGAAAAACTCTCACAAAGATACAATGCAAATATCAAACCACATATACATCTTATCACTCCATTTAAATGAAAGCATTCATGTACAAAAATGATTGACCAAATACACCTTATGATCTCCCTATAATAACAACAATATCACTTTCAATAAAAAGGTTCTCTTAAAATAATCAATCTTCAATTTACCCTCTTGATAAATCAACCATGTAAAAATAACTTCATGTAAAAATAAAGTTTACCCCTTATCTCTCCTTTTAATCAACAATTAAAATTTAAATCAGGCCCTTTTAACTTTAACCCTTTATAACTCCTTTAAACTATATTTAAAACTTAGGCTTGATAAAAATAAAAAATAAAATGTTTACCTCCACCTTGGGTGAGACTTGAACCTTCGATTGCCACCTCCTCGTATGTCCTAGTCGTGGCTTCGATTGCCGCGAGCACTAGGCACTCGTTTAACACCAAATGAGCACCACATGCTCCTTAACCCTTGTTGGTACCAAGTAAAAATAGATCGTGTGCTTCCCATGCCAAAATGATCCCATCGCGATTCGAACGTGGATCTCACACTGCCCAAGCATCTTAACTCCCATCCAAGTGCCACTAGGCAACACCACCTAGTTGGATGGGGGTTCTCTTCTATGGAAAATTCAACCTCCTTGTTGGCACTAAAACCAATTTCGTCTTCTTTCCTTCTGTAGCCTTCGATTACGAATTGCACGATTAGAATATTTTTGGAACACATTTTAGACTACCATTAAGGCAATGTATTAATATACAATACCTCCCCTTTCCTTGGACATCGACACATTTCGATTTTTCACTTTAACCTTAGACGTCGGTGCATTTCGTTTTTAAATAATTAATTTATAAATTATTTAAATTCTTTAGAATTTAAATCTTATAAATTAATATTTAATTCCTTTGGGTCTTATTAAGGCTTAAAAGCCTTTTTTGAATTTACCACCTTGTATAGGTAATATTTATTTATAAAATTTAAATTCAAATTGAATTTAAATATTTTATAAACTAAATATTAAAACCTCTTTTAGCTTTTCAAAAAGCTTCCTTACGTTTTTATGAAAAACCTTTTATTTTGCTCATCCATGGTTTTAATAAAAACTCGCCTTCATATTCTTCCACATAATATTAAAGATATTATGAAGTTATTTTACCATTAACATTTGCATTGTTCCTTGACATATTCCTTGACATCAATGATGACTTAACATCAATGACAACTTGACTCAAAATGTCCAAAATGGTTTTAATGGAAAAACCTTTTATTTTCTGCCACCATTAGTTTTAAGAAAAAACTTTTACTTGTGCCACCATTGGTTTTAAGGAAAAACCTTTTATTTTTGTTCACCCATGGTTTTAATAAAAACCCTTCATATGCTTCCACATAATATTAAAAATATTATGAATTTTTTTGCCATTAACCTTTGCATTGTTCCTTGACATATTCCTTGACATCAATGATGACTTTGTTCCTTGACATCAATGACAAATTTGACTCAAAATTTCCAACAATATTACTATATTATGACTATCATATATTTGATCTTGTAAATATTTATCCTATGATTTTACATTAATATTTAGGCTTCAAAAACCATTTGTGGTATCAAAGATACAACAAGATTTTTCTTGCGTAGGGTGAATTTGTTTAGGTGTATATAAAATCAAATTTTGTCCAATGTGACATAATTGGTTGGAATTTACCTACTTTAAAGGGAGATAGACCTAGACTCTATTATAAGATCACTAGAAAATTAAGAATATTAAATCAAAGAAGAATGAAGAGAAAAACTAGGGTCTTTCCATAGTTGCAGAACAACTAGTGAAGACTAGGACTCGGCTAGAGTCTTTTCACTAGGTTGAATAATAACCAGTGAAGACGAGGACTCATATTTGGGTAAATCAACTTGAAGATAGTTGATTATTTAGGAAAATAACCAACCCTGACATTTATTTGAATATTTATATATCAAGGATCTAAGACATTGTTGCAATAGAGATTGATCATTAGAAGTGTGAGAAGATTTCTACAACATATAGAGAAGACTTTCATCTTCAAGTGTGAGGAGAAGGCAGAAAGCTTTCATCGAGCAAATATTAATTTAAGCTACATGTTATTATTGATTTAGGTCTTTGAGATAGACTTGAATATTGATATTGATATAAAGGTCTTAAGGAGAGGCCTTGATAAAGAAAAAGTGCAAAGATATAGATCATATTGATCTTGACATTGGTTTGATAAACCAATATAGAAGATCCAAGAGGTCAAGAAGGATACTCTTTGTGAAAAGAGGCTTGAGTAAAGGAAAAGTTCCTTATAGTGAAGAGAAAAGAGTCATGAATAGTTTGAAGAAGAGAATAGAAGCCTGAATAATTTTAAGAATAGAAATAGAAAAGAAATAATCTTCATGATAAAAAGGATGTAGTTATATTTGTTTCTACAAAATTTAGGTAGTGGCCTACATCTACAAAGGTCAACTTCCAAGTAGCCAAAGTGAAGGCCAATGTTTGAGTATCCAACATAAATGCCAATGTCTAAGTGCCCAAGCATGAAGATCAACGTCCAAGTAGCCAACATAAATATCAATAGTTAAGCAGTTAATATCAAAAATAGTGAACATAGACTACCAATATAGAACATAGCATCAAACATAGTGAACGTAGACTACCATTATAAAAACATAGCATCAAAGACAATAAATATAAACATGATAGTTAGAGATACAAACACAAAGTTCAAAGCACTAAGAGGTCAACATAGAGTTAATTGCACTAGAAATACATGAGTAGAGCAATGAATGCAGAGGACTAAATCCAAAAAGTAAGCAAAGTAGTATAGGAGAAAGGTGTTTAGAGAAGCACTAACAGGCTACCTAGAGGAAAACATTATCAGGCAAAGGCTAGTAGTTGAAAAACATTCAATGAGGAGTGAAGAGAAGACACTATGATTCAACATAGAAGAGACCTATGCACACCTATGAAGCAGAACAAAGAATAAATCCTATGCGACATGCAACAGAGAATAGTTTTTTGAAGAAAAAGCAACATTTGACTAGGACAGGAGAGCACAACAAGATACAAGAATTCAAAATATCATCGAACAAAGTTTCTTGAGGAAGAAGGTGAAAATATAAAAAGTCTCAAGCTTCGAAACATCTTAGAATGGTTTGGAAATATGAAATGCATGGAATTATTGAGTGTTAGAGTGTTTGGAGAATTGCATAACACTTGATAAATATGAACATTTAGGTCAGAAACTAGCAACCAAACATTACAAAATGGAAAGCATTCCAATATTCCATGTAGCATTCAAGCATGTAGATTAAAGTTACATTCAAGGCAAAGTGGTAGTGTGAAGAGACATAGGTAGAGTGAAATCATGTGAGGAGATAGTTGCAACTAGAAATGTGAGAAGAGATAAGCAAATAATAGCAAGAAATAGGTGTGAGCGGAGGTAAAAATAGATTTAAATTTCTTAAGTTTTTTTTTTAATTTTCTAAGGAGTGATAAGTAGTAAAGTATTTAATTTCTAAGGTTTTATTTAAAAGGAGCAATAAGTGATTTATTGGCATAAGTTTATCTTTGAATATTTAAATAATGAAGAAATAAGTAGTATGGTATTTTTGGAGATATAAGGATTTATTTAAAAAATATATATTTGGTTAAATTTTCTTGAAATTTAAAACTAATTGAATTTTTGTAAATTAATTAAGTTGGGATTCAAAATGTTTATGACTTCAAACTTAGGAAATTAATCTTGTAAAATTCATATTTTCTTAGGTTCTAAATTTTAGGGATATATAAGGAATTCTACTTCATAGATTTTGTAATTTAGAAAACTTGAATTTATTTAAACCTAGGGATACATAAGGCAGACTACATCAAAGGGAATATTTTTCTAAGTATCGATTACATATCATGGAAGAAATTTTTAAGAATGCATTTAATGAGGATAGTGAAGAAATGTTGCATGCACTTAAGTTTTATTCTCAAAACTTAATAAATGATTTTGATGGAAAAATACAAATGTCTAATGGTTTAAAAGAAAAGTTGTCTTTGTTTCTCAAAGAGGCAAAAGAAGGAAATTTTACAACACTTATAAGCTATCTTCATGAAAAAAAGTTTAGGACAAGGTAGGATTATCAAAACACCATTATAATTTCTTCAAAAGAGTGTTTAGTGATGTATCTATCATTAATTATTTTTGAAATTTTCCAAGGGAAGAGACAAGCTGAAAGAAATGACACATATAATCCAAATGAAACATATGTTAGCTTCAATGAGAAATCATTGAAATCAAAGTTATATTATTGTGATGATTTACTAACTCAATGCTTAGAAGGTATATCATCAGGTATATCACAAATGAAGATGCAGAAAAAGAAAAGAAGAAAGAGGAAGAGAAGGAATCACATCAAGGATAATAGAAAAGAGAGCAAAGCAAGCATAGGTCCTAGGATCAATTGAAGGATGAAGACCTTTATTGAAGACTAAAGTCTTCAATAACCAAGTAATATAATATAAAGGGGTGTTGGAGAATATTACATTATTTGGTACATGATAATGTGTCCTCATGGTACATCTTGTAAATATTAGATTCAGGTCATGTCTTAAATTAGAGTGTGAGTAAATATTTTATGTAATGTAATAATATGTAGGAAATGCACAAGTATCATGTGTGCAAGTGTGCAAGTGTAATGTGTGTATATGTGCACAAGTGTCTCATATGTAAGTGTGCACAAGTGTTCTTAGATTATAAAGTGTTATGTGAAGAGTCATATCCAAGTGTGCATACAAGATAAAGTCATGTGTATGCAAGTATCAAGTAGAGAAACCAAGAGTCATGAGACTTGGCATAAGGAAAGGAAGAGTCAAGTAACCAAAGAGTCATCCTAAAATGGCTATATATTAATCCATAGAGAAAATCACCTACATCGCCTACATAGTCTACATTGTCTACATAGTGAGCATAGAAAACATTGTTATTGTATGAGAGTTTTATGATAAATTTGTAAGAGAAAGAGGAGTAATAGAGATTGTATAAATTTATGCAACTAATATTGTAAGCTGCTACATGCTTTGTACATGTATGATTTAGGCGATTACATTCATATTGCTTCTTATTAATGAATTTTAGTTGATATTTTAAAAGTCTTGAATTTACATATTAGTTGGATCATATTATTTTGTTTGCATTATTATTTTGATAGTACTATATTGTGGTTATCATATATTTGATCCTATGAATATTTATCTTGTGATTTTATATTAATATTAAGGCTTCAAAAGCCATCAATCATAAGGGTCACATCCACATAATCATTTAGGAGAATCCTAGATCCATTCCCTTTCTCCTCCTTGAAGCTCACCATGCCCACTAGTTCCCTCATTAAATAAATGGCCTTTAGATTAGTAAGAATCACCTTGTAGTGTGAGAAGACCACCAACAGAGGTAAACCATTCTAGGAGTCCATGTGGGAAATGTATTGCAATGGCAAGAAGACTAGATATGACATGAAATAGACTTGTTCTAAATCAGATTTGAATACTAAGAAGACATTATTTATATGTGAGAGTAGTGAAAAAGAACATGTTTTGGTAGTTGTATATCTTCCCCACGAGGAAAGTAAGAAGGATATGTATCTCTTTTGCATAAAATCTAGAAAATGTTCTTGTGAATGGTTGAGTATGTCCAATCTTCACAAGAGGTATGTTGTACTTATGACTAGTTGTATGTCACTAGTCATGAGGATGTAAATATTGAGTGTGTCACTATTCAAATAATGAATACGTAGCTAGTTGTAGGTCAATGGTTGTAAAATATTGAAGACCATGTGTTTGTCCTTTTTTTCTTATTTGATTGATAGAGTATGTATCCCTATCTATATTGGTTGCACAATCATAGATAGCTGAGCATGTCCATGTCCCTTATTAAAAATTTAGTGATGTGTGAGTAGTTGTGTTTTTCCATGTTCACATTATTGTAAATCGTGGATTATAAAGTTTATCCTAGTCAATGATTCTTATGTACTAGTGAAATTTTAGGTTTTTCCTAGTTCATCAAGTGGTTGAGTGGACTATTGCGTTTGTCCTAGTCCATCTATTGGTGTTTATGTCACTGTTAAGAGTTTGATATTCAAGGGGGTGTTATAATAATGAATATCAAACTTAATTTAGTATTGTTAGGTAGCTCAAATAGTTAGATGGTGTGTTTTTTAGTTATTTGATTTTGTTGAGTTGTTAGTTAGTTTGTTGTTTACGAAATTATGCAACTAGATTTATTTGTATAGATGCATTGCAAATGATAAATAAATTATAGACTATATTTTTTTTAACAAAATAGTGGTTGAAGAATTTAGATTAATGGAAAGTATCCAAAGAGAACATTAGGAGAATAAAAGTTGGATTATATTATTTGAAAAAACAATAATTAATGTGAAAAAGTAGGACAAAACGATATTTTTTAAAGGATATGAAAATAAATCAAAACAATCGAAAGGCAATGTGATATAGAAATACATATTGTAAAATTAAAAATAAATTCAAAAATAAAAAGATAGATCTAGAGATAGAAAAGTGTGATCAATTAGTTAAGAAAATCTATTTGTATTGAGTCTATAAATTTATGTATTTAACATTAATTGACTCATCAATCCATACTTCAAGTGGATCATCCACATTTGGATTAGATTGAATGAAGTGTAATGAAATGGCAGGAAAGCCTATGTGATGTAGTGAAGAATATTGTATGGAGTTGGATGGTAACAAATATGTAACTTTTAGTGTTGATTGAATGATAAATATGAGTGGTGTAATTGCACCCAAATTAAGTAATTTTTTTCACATTGTGTAAATACTATGTGTGTGTTCTTTGCACTATAAGAATGATTAAAGTGTGCAATGAATATACATAATTTGTACATTTCGACAATATTTAAATTAAGAGAAATTTGAGTATTAGAGTATTTGATTAGAGCATTGGATATATATATATTTATTTTATAAATCCTTTTAATTTATACCTTGGTTCTAGAGTGCTCAATCCTTCACTACCAAGTACATTCAGGTTGTATAATTATATTGTATAAATTAATATAAACTATTGTTATTATATATTTAATTTCATTTGAATATTGCAATTTTTAAAATAATATTATTTAAATAATAAAAAACAAAAAATAGTTTAATACATAATAAATTATTTAAAATTAAATTATAGTACTTTTAACATATATTTAAATGATTAAAAAAATTACATAGTTTTTTATATTATAATTTTTTTAATTTGAAATAGCCAATTAAGTACTATTGTTAATTTTTTTCAGTGAGGTTTGATTTCATTTTAAAAAAAGTTATGGTACAATAAAATATGAAAGAATAAAATAACATTTAATTTTGTAAGCTCATGATTAATATATTCAAATCTTAATGGAAAGTTTAATTTAATTTTATCTTTAGTTTTATTTTAATTTAATTTTATTAATAGTTTTATTTTGGAAAGTTTAGTTTATGTGTTTTTTATTGCAAGCTACTAAAAAAAGCGTGCAATACTCAAGAAAATAAAATGTTGGAAAGCCAAGAGTTGAAAAATAAACGAATAGCCAAATGTTGGAAATTTTAAGAAGAAAAGAAAACATTGGAAAGCCAAGAGTTGGAAAAAGAAATGAATAGCCAAATGTTGGAAATTTTAAGAAGAAAAGAAAACATTGGAAAGCCAAGAGTTGGAAAAAGAAATGAATAGCCAAATGTTGGAAATTTTAAATAGCCATTGAAGCTCATGAAGAAGGGCTGAATTTTTTTGAAACATGGAAGCATGAAGAGGATTGGAAGGTCTTCAAGCTATTACAAATAATATTTGTTCACATTGTATGCAGCCAAAGAAGGTTCTGAATACATGTTTTATTGCATATTTTTCCCCTACATGTATTGAGCTCATTTATGATATTTTATGCATGGATATGGTAGCATCATTTAATGTTTTTAATGAATGATTTTATTCCTTAGACTCTTGCACTTAAACATATTTATATTATGTGGATGCAGGCCTAACTTGATTTTGTTTTAATATTCACAATCTTCTATTTTTTATAGAATAAGAAGGATTTATTTACAATAACTCTCTTTGATCATTTTTTGCACCTTGTTTTAATATTTATTTTAGATTTTTTTATATTTGTTTTCTATTCCTATATTATTATTATTTTTTTACCTTTCATATTATTTTCTTTAAAATTTCATCAAGCACTCAAAATCCTAACAAGTTCATGATTTTATACATTAATATTAAGGGTTTTGAAGTAATTAGACATCCAAGTAATTGTGTTGTTTAAGGCTAACATATTCAATTATTTGGACAATTTTTTTAATTAAGGCATTCATTTTAAGGTTTCAAAGCATTTTTATTTGCACTCCATAGGTTACATTATTTTCATATTAGCTTAACAAAGTTCATTTTTGTTAAAAAATGAATTTTACAATTTTTTGTTGATAATAGGGTTTTGAAAGGACCCTAAACCTTGTACATCAAAATAATGTGGAAGGACCACCGATACCATAAGAGGAGAACCTCCTCAAACTAGGCATGAAATTAAAAGACCAAGAAATTGAAAGCCATGGAAAATATCGAAGAACCAATCCAAGGGGTCAAGTTAGTAGAGGAAATATAAATAGATGCAACCCAAAGAAGGAAATTACTGTAATGGAGTGTCCAAGTAAAACAAAGAGTAATTATTTAAAGGGATTTACGTTGAAAAGGAAGCCAAACCAAAATAGGTAAATCCTAACAAACCAGAAGTCCATAAAAATACGTAAACCTAGACAAAAACAAAAGGCCCATAGGATAGTCACTCATCAAGGTTGCCTTGCTATAATGCCTCCATAGTTGTTTTAGGGTCAGCTTCTTTGTTCATAGTTGCAATGATGTTGTTCGCTTGGAGAAGGGTAGAAGAAGAAGAGATCAAAAGCTCATCCATGCATGCCTAGGGTTTTTTCTTCTTTAACTCTTTAACATTCGCAGCAACTCGAGTGCGAGTGGAGATACCTTCAACCTTGATTTTCTTTTCTAAAGCCAAGGTTTCCTCTACACCAAAATCCAATAATTCCACCTCCATATTGATCTTGGATGTGCTCCTATGGTACGAGTGCTGATATGGACTTTTTTGTAGGGGAAGGGGTGTAGGCCTAGGTAGCCTCGTATTTTATTTCAACATAAAACTTTGAATCCTTATATTAATTGGGGGTCTTAATTCTGGTTTCTTGGGTACTAATCACCATGAGAGTGGCTCTATTTTCTTCTTCCTATAGGGTGAAATGGTATAGGAGCAAGTGTATCCCCTTATGCTTATAGTGGGTGGACGACCCTTCACAAAACAATATCAGTAGAATGCTCGATGGACTTGAACAAGAACACCATAATATTTATGTCCTTTACAAACCTCATATGGTTCAAGAAGACCATGTGAAATATTCTTAGAGGGTTGTTGATAATATCCACCATAATATATTCCATTATTGGAATCATAACCCTATTCTAGGGTGCGGTAAGACCTTTCCGTACAATCCCTCCTTTCTCCTTATTGAGGTGCTTACCTCTATCCCAAAAAAGGACAAGCTCATCATCCAATGTATATTTATCTTTGTGAATATTATCTCCATAAATGGGGAGCTCTAAGACCATAGCAATAAAATAGACACTAACTTTGAACTTTAATCCCTTGATAATGACCCACCCTTTATCCCAAGTTGCAAAAAAAATTATTAGATACTTCGGGATCATTACCTTGGAAATTTTGAATAAAAGGTAGCAACTGGTGAAGAGTCAAGAACTCATAAACTAGTGTATCAACTTGGAGGAAAGTGGGCTTGAGCAAAGCCATTGGAAAGTAGGCTAACTGGATGAAGTCCACCTAAGCATCCCGTACAGATAAAATTCTAAAGAATCCATCACACACAAAAGTAGAATTAAGAGGCCAAGGACCAAACATGGCATGGGAATTTATGTCCACCCAAGATGGAAACCCTACACTTACTCCGTGACACATGTTGCTGATGAGGGGATGTTGATGATATGTCTACATGATTCTAACACACATAGGAATGGGTACTTTAATAGAATTGATCTCAAAACAACCAATGAGAGTAGAATTCTGCTTGAGGAGAGACCATGACGAGAATAAGGGGCTACTACCATAGGAAAAGTTCCACCTTGGGAAATAATTATTATCGAGAGTGATGGTTGGTGGAGGACATTTCCCAAAAGCACACAAAATAAAGGATGCATCATATTACAATGGGATATGATGGCTGATGCAGGACTAACTTGATTTTGTTTTAATATTCACAATCTTCTATTTTTTATAGAATAAGAAGTATTTATTTACAATAACTCTCTTTGATCATTTTTTGCACCTTGTTTTAATATTTATTTTAGATTTTTTTATATTTGTTTTCTATTCCTATATTATTATTTTTTTTTTTACCTTTCATTTTATTTTATTTAAATTTCATCAAGCACTCAAAATCCTGACAAGTTCATGATTTTATACATTAATATTAAGGGTTTTGAAGTGATTAGACATCCAAGTAATTGTGTTGTTTAAGGCTAACATATTCAATTATTTGGACATTTTTTTTTAATTAAGGCATTCATTTTAATGTTTCAAAGCATTTTTATTTGCACTCCATAGGTTACATTATTTTCATATTAGCTTAACAAAGTTCATTTTTGTTAAAAAATGAATTTTACAATTTTTTATTGATAATAGGGTTTTGAAAGGACCCTAAACCTTGTACATCAAAAGAATGTGGAAGGACCACCGATACCATAAGAGGAGAACCTCCTCAAACTAGGCATGAAATTAAAATACAGGAAATTGAAAGCCATGGAAAACATCGAAGAACCAATCCAAGGGGTCATGTTAGTAGAGAAAATATAAATAGATGCAACCCAAAGAAGGAAATTACTGCAATGGATTGTCCAAGTAAAACAAAGAGTAATTATTTAAAGGGATTTACATTGACAAGGAAGCCAAACCAAAATAGGTAAATCCTAACAAACCAGAAGTCCATAAAAATACATAAACCTAGACAAAAACAGAAGGCCCATAGGATAGTCACTCATCAAGGTTGTCTTGCTACAATGCCTCCATAGTTGTTTTAGGGTCAGCTTCTTTGTTCATAGTTGCAATGATGTTGTTCACTTGGATAAGGGTAGAAGAAGAAGATATCAAAAGCTCATCCATGCATGCCTAGGGTTTTTTCTTCTTTAACTCTTTAACATTCGCAGCAACCCGAGTGCGAGTGGAGATACCTTCAACCTTGATTTTCTTTTCTAAAGCCAAGGTTGCCTCTACACCAGAATCCAATAATTCCACCTCCATATTGATCCTGGAGGTGTTCCTATGGTACGAGTGCTGATATGGACCTTTTTGTAGGGGAAGGGGTGTAGGCCTAGGTAGCCTCGTATTTTATTTCAACATAAAACTTTGAATCCTTATATTAATTGGGGGTCTTAATTCTGGTTTCTTGGGTACTAATCACCATGAGAGTGGCTCTATTTTCTTATTCCTATAGGGTGAAATGGTATAGGAGCAAGTGTAGCACCTTATGCTTAGAGTGGGTGGACGACCCTTCACAAAACAATATCAGTAGAATGCTCGATGGACTTGAACAAGAACACCATAATATTTATGTCCTTTACAAACCTCATATGGTTCAAGAAGACCATGTGAAATCTTCTTATAGGGTTGTTGATAATATCCACCATAATATATTCCATTATTGGAATCATAACCCTATTCTAGGGTGCGGTAAGACCTTTCCGTACAATCCCTCCTTTCTCCTTATTGAGGTGCTTACCTCTATCCCAAAAAAGGACAAGCTCATCATCCAATGTATATTTATCTTTGTGAACATTATCTCCATAAATGGGGAGCTCTAAGACCGTAGCAATAAAATAGACACTAACTTTGAACTTTAATCCCTTGATAATGACCCACCCTTTATCCCAAGTTGCAAAAAAAATTATTAGATACTTCAGGATCATTACCTTGGAAATTTTTAATAAAAGGTAGCAACTGGTGAAGAGTCAAGAACTAATAAACAAGTGCATCAACTTGGAGGAAAGTGGGCTTGAGCAAAGCCATTGGAAAGTAGGCTAACTGGATGATGTCCACCTAAGCATCCCGTACATATAAAATTCTAAAGAATCCATCACACACAGAAATAGAATTAAGAGGCCAAGGACCAAACATGGCATGGGAATTTATGTCCACCCAAGATGGAAACTCGAAACTCACTCCGTGACACATGTTGCTGATGAGGGGATGTTGATATGTCTACATGATTCTAACACACATAGGAATGTGTACTTTAATAGAATTGATCTCAAAACAACCAATGAGAGTAGAATTCTGCTTGAGGAGAGACCATGATGAGAATAAGGGGCTACTACCATAGGAAAAGTTCCACCTTGGGAAATAATTATTATCGAGAGTGATGGTTGGTGGAGGACATTTCCCAAAAGCACACAAAACAAAGGATGCATCACATTACGAGGGGATATGATGGCTGATGTGAGTGCATATGAAATTGGGCTTACAATGCCACCTAAAAAAATGATTATCAAGATAATCATTAGTGGGTACAGAGCCTATGTGGTAAATCTGCACCTCAAAGAGCTTGCCAAGCCATGTGAACCTTTTCCCTTGGTGAGTGCAATGATGGATGAAGTTGCATAATATTACCTACACATGGGTCAACCTGTCATCATGATCATGGTGACCAGATTTCACCCTATGGTGGTGATTGGATTGATTACGAGGCCTGCACAACAATATATGAGAGTCCATCATACTTTCATGATCACTATGGTTGCTGAGAAACCACTGACAAAGGTATCTCCATGCCTACCACTTGGTACCCCTTGTTTGCAACAACTTAGAGAAAGGTTATTTCATTTTTATTGTGATCAGTAAAAATGCCTTGGGGGTAGTGGTCATACCACACTTGGAGCTTGTATTTGAAGGTTGTAAAGTTTTCCATGACATCCACTACTTTTTTCCATTCCTTATAAGTATGCTGGATGATCATATTTTTGTAGTTTCCAAGTAAACTCTTGGAATCCTCAATCATATTTTTTAGATTACCAACACTAGGTTCAAAGGTAGCTTTGATTGCATTGATGATGTTGAGGGAATCACCTTCAACAATGATATTAGTGAAATAAAAGTGGCTCAGTATGGAGAGGCCTTGGTGGAGGGCTCAAGCTTCTACCACATGATTATTCTGAATACCAATGCCCTAAAAAAATGCTAAAATAACCATACCCACATAATATCTAATAATTCCACCTTCGCTGGCTCTGCCTGGGTTCCCCTTAGAGGAACCATCAAAATTAATTTTAATCCACCCAGCTAGTTGAGGGACCTAATGCATAGTTGAGTTGTCAATGGAGGGGGGAACATCTACTGAACACCTCAGTAGTAAGGTTAAAATGAGCGAAAATATAAGATTCAATGCCTCAACATAGAATATCATCAAAGGGAACAAGTCAAGCATTCTTGGTCATCAAGTTGAGGATCTGCACAAGTATGGAAGAAGGATAGAGATGATACCCATTAAAAATCCTTTTTTTCCTCTCCAGCCATATGGACCAAATAAAATGGGCCCTACAAAAATATCATAGGGAGAAAATATGAGGATGATGGAAGGGCTAAGACCATTGGGTGAATAGGTCAAGTATGGTATTGTACTGGGCCCAAGTGATGTGGAAGGATGCAAATATGGAATAAAAAATGGAAGAAGATAAAGGATAGGAGAGTAATAGGTGGGAAACCAACTCCCAATCATTGGAACATAGGATACAATAGTTCAGTAGGACCATACCCCTCAAAATAATATTATCAGCCATCATCACTCAATTTTGAAAGACTAACCAGGAAAACACTAATATTTTTGGAGTCAAATGGCGAAGCCAAATAAGATTCAAAGGAAAATCTAGAGAACAACCCTCATCTTGGATAAAATAACCAGATTTAACAGTGAAAGCACCATCCTCATTGGCATTCCAAAAGGAATAATAGGGACTAGGAGATCTAGGAATGACAATGATTTTGAGGGTTATGGATTGGGATTTAGCTGCATTCACTTGAACTTGAGAGGCCTTCCATGGGAATATTTTTCCATTTTTGATATGGACCATCCTCAATGAAATCAAAAACCATTCTACCAAATATATGATCAGTAACCTCTTTGACAGGGGAGAAGAAGGGAAGAGATAAAAGAGGTTTAGCTTTTAACCATGGATCTTCTCAGAATTGGATTGAATTCCCATCACCAAGCCTTCATAAAATTCCCTTCTTGAGGATGTGTCTTATTTTGACCATAGAGTTCCAAAACAAGGAGCCTTCAGGGAGAGGCCTATAATCAATGAGGGAGTTCCTTTGGAGGTATTTGCTTTGAATAATTTCCACCTATAATGTTTTGGAATCAAAGAGGATTCACAAGCCCTGTTTAGCAATGAGAGACAAGTTCATTTTGCCTATCCTTCAGAGTTCCAATCCTCCGTATTTCTTAGGGGAATAGACACAATTCCAATCCACAAGGTGAATTTTGTTTCTATCTTCAAATCTAGACCATAGAAATATTTTTTGAATTATTCAATATTTTTATAGATGGTTGTTGGGGCTTTGAAAATAGACATGAATTAAATAGGTATGCTTTGAAGATAGGATTGAACCATAACTATCTATCTACTTGATAACTAAGAACTATGAATTAAATAGAAATGGGAGAGGGGGTCTCCCTACCGAAGACCTCTAGAGATTCTAAAATAGCCAATAGTGGAACCATTAATGAGAACTAAGAACCATAGCATTAGAAATGCTTTATTTAATAAGGGATATCCACTCAGTATGAAACCCAAAATGCAAGAGAATAGTGAAGAGGAAATCCCATGAAACTCTATCAAATGTTTTGTTCATGTCGAGCTTCACGAGAAGGCTTGATTTTTTTCTTTTTTATAGAGAATGAATGAGATCATGGATGGTGATCACACCATAAGTTATGAGGTGATATTTAATCAAGCTCCATTGATAGGGATCAATGATGAGGGAAATAATTCCTTTCATTCTGTTGGCCATGACCTTGGTGATGATTTTGTAAATGACATTGTACAGACTAATGAGTTTGAAATCGGTCATGGACTTGCCAACTTGGTTCTTAGGGATGAGTGCTATGAAGTTTGAATTGATTTCTTGAGGCATGAAATTTT
The DNA here is from genome assembly GCA_028583015.1 of Wollemia nobilis. Classification (NCBI taxonomy): domain Eukaryota; kingdom Viridiplantae; phylum Streptophyta; class Pinopsida; order Araucariales; family Araucariaceae; genus Wollemia; species Wollemia nobilis. Next base: position 9,552,398 of record JAQPPZ010006249.1, read on the forward strand.
TTCTTTGGAAGTCTTGGATTGCCACAATAAAATCATCACCCACAATATCTTAGAATTGTTGGAAAAGTTTGGGAGGGAAATTATCCAACCCTAGAGCTTTATCAGGTCCTATAGAGAATATTGCCTCTCTAATATTGTCTTAGGAAAATACTTTGAGGAGATTGATGTTGGATTCCAGAGAGACAACTTGGGGAATGTTTTTTATGAGTGAATTCTACAAGATATCAGAATAGGGGGGCGGGTCTTGTGGACTTATTCAAATAAGAAAACTACTTTGGCTCTAATGTCAAGAATTATATCAATGGAAGTGCCATCACACTTCACAAGCTCTCTGATTTAGCTTGATCTTATTTACCTGAGAGTTGATGTATGTAAGAACTTAGTATTGGAATCACCCTCCTTCAACCACAGAGCTTTGTATTTCTATCTCCAAAAAAATTCTTCCTTGGCAATAATGTTATGGTATTCAGTGAGGAGATTCTTCTCTAAAGCTCAGTCTTCTGAGGATGGGTTTCCCACCTGGTCTCTATCCTCCATGATTTTAAGTTGGTTTATGATGCACTATTTAGATTCAAAATTTTTACCAAACACTTCCTTGTTCCATATTTTAATTTTCTCATTGATAAACCTTATCTTTTTAGAAATCTGGGAAATACAAAGGCCAAAAAAGGTTTTTTTCCACCATTCAACAATATAATTTTTTAGCTCTAGGTGCTTTAGCCACATAGATTCAAAATAGAAGGATGATTTGAATGAGGAGGTTGATCTCAATCCTTCAAACACCAATGGATTGTGGTCAAAGCCTATCTTAGGTTTAGAGTGGAGTGTAGCATCGTCGAACAACTAGATGACTTCTATGGAGAGGAGAAATTTGTCTAACATGATTTGGATGAGTTGGGTACCAATCCTTCTATTTGACCATGTGAATCTAAAGCCCTTGAGCTGAATGTCCATGATTTCATTGAGATGGATAAAATTTGAATTCTTTGTAGAAACTAGGGTTTGAAGCACTACCTCATTTTTTATTCGATGGGTACAAAGGGGTATTGAAATCACACGTGAGCATCTAGACCTCATTATTTACAATCATCCTCATTTGAATGAGGGTGATCCAAAGTGATAGCCTTCCTTGGGAGGTTTTGGGAGCATAGACATTGGATAAGACCCAATTGACTTTGGACTCTTTGCAGAAGAAGATAATATTAGTGATTATATCAAAAGAGGAGAGGAGCATGCCTTGAATTTTGGAAGGATACCAAAGTTAGAGAAGACCTACCAAGGCACTATAAGTATGATTAGCAACAAATTCATAGTTGTGCCAAATTATTTTTGAAATTTTCAAAGAGATAGCTTCATCTAGCTTAGTTTTCTAGAGAAGAAAATACTAGGTTTAAGATCAAGTCTCATTGAAGACACTAATCTCTACTTGTATGGGCCATTGGGGTCACAAAAATTCTAGGAGATGATCTTCATTTAGAAAATTTTTCTAAAGAATTTCTCCCTCTACCTCTAGCATTTAGATTGGGAGGTCGACCTCTTTTCCTTGAAAAGTCAAAGGGTTCAGCAGTTGGGTGTTTGATCCAAGATAGTGGGATTGTGAATTAGAATCCATTATAAATATCATCTTTGGCTTCTTTCCTTCTAGAATATTGATTCAAGGGTTGTCCCTTTTTTTGAACGCCAACTTCAGTAGACTGCTTCTTCTAGATATTGGTGACCAGCTTGGGAGAGGAAGGGGAACACATGGTGGAGGTAGCTAGGGAATAAATAGGGTTGGACCTGACCTCAAACATGGAAGGCAAGGGGAATGATGGGATAATTTAGGGGGGTGTAAGGACAAGGGATTTGGAGGGGATGTAGAAGGAGAGGCAAGTTTGGTTAGGGGAGAGGGGGGAAGGGAGGAGGGGACTTTAGGGTAGTTAGGGGGTGGGCTTGGACAAAGAAGATTCTTGGTAGGGGGAAGGGGAAGAAATAGAAGGCAAAGGAGTGGGAGGAATCCAAAAATCCAAAATGAGAGAACCAAAAATAACCTTAGGACCAAGTTTTGAATCCATTAGATCATCAATCAATAAAGGAATCAAATTTGGGTTAGGGAAGAAAGAACAAACCTGGTTGGAAGGGTTGTAGGTATAAGGGGACACCATAGCAAACTATTTGCCTTTGGATTTAGATTTAGCCACAAGTGGAATAGCAGACACTAAAGTAGGAACACATACTTAAGGGTGAGGGCACCCACACACTTGTTGCTAAGATTTTACTTGGGTTTTTTTTGAATTTGGGACCATCAACTTTGGTCAACTCTATATTTTTCAAAGAATGTTAGTTTACCATGATGTATCCTTTCTTAATACAAATGGTACATAATTTTGGTGTGTTTTCATATTCTATAGGTTGGCATATTCACCATGATACTAAAACTAGGTCAAGATGCGAAGATAGTTCCACATCTAGCTTTGCATGGATGTAATGGTAGGAAAAAACTATCCTGGATTTGGCCTTAGTGGTAGGATCAAGGGCCATAAGCTCTCAAAAAAAATTGATGATATATCTAAGGATCGATTCATGCTATAAGTGTATGGTAGGATTAGGTAATACTATATAGATCAACCCAAAATTAATATTTTGAGTTTTGGGGTTGAAATCAACATCCAAGCGATGAAGAAATAGGACTCAACAATAGGACTCAACAACCAACGAACTAGGGGCCTCCCATGTGAATGTGGCTAGTTTCCATGGCATTTTTGAGTCTCATCAAGAATAAGCCTCTAGCAATGACCACTAGCTCCAAATTACCATAGGCCTCCACCTAGAGATTGCCCATCGACGAATGTGAAGAACACAAGCTTATATTGAGAGGGGGGTAAACAATATAAGATAAAACTTTTTACTTTTCTTTCCAAAGTAGTATTATCCAATATCATCAATTACAATAATGAAAAAATGCACAAATAATCACACACATAAGAGATATATATTTAACGTGGTTCACCCAATGTGGGCTATGTCCATAGAGAAAATATTTCTTATAAAATTTCTCAACAAATATCTTGGGAACTAATTTCCTATTACAATGTTCATGGGCACCAACCAAAATGAGATACCAATCCACTCTCAAGTTTATGGACATCACTCCATAGGATACACCAATCTCCTAAAATCTAGTTTTGTGGACACCACTCCATAGGAGACACCAATTCTCTCTGCTTCAAATTTTATGGATACCATTCCACAAGAGACACCAATCTCCTCTACTTTAGGTTTTGTGGACACCACTCCATAGGAGACACCAATACCATCTACTTTAGGTTTTGTGGACACCACTACACTAGAGACACCAATCCCATCTGCTTCAGGTTTTATGGACACCACTTCATAAGAGATACCAATCCCATATTATTTAGTTTTTATGGACACCACTCCACAGGAGACACCAATACCCTCTACTTCAATTTTTTTGGACATCACAAAATAGGAGACACCAATACCCTCTACTTCAGGTTTTATGGACACCACTCCACAGAAGACACCAATCCCCTTTGCTCTAGTTCATGGACCTCTATACACACAAGACACCAATCCCCTTTACTTTGGTTCATGGACCTCTATCCATAGGAGACACCAATCCCCTTTGCTCTAGTTCGTGGACCTCTATCCATAGAAGAAACCAATCCCCTTTACTCTGGTTCATTGACCTCTATCCACAACTCTAATCAAATATCCTCACATAAACCTACTCAAAACTCTTCTCAAATCTACTTCAAGCCTAAATACATGGCTTACTCAAATCTACTCCAAAACATTCTCACAAATCTACTCAATTCTGCTTCAAGCCTATATACAAGGCTTGCTCAAATTTTCTCACCAAAATTTGCTCAACCTGCTCAAAGCTTACTCACAAGGCTTGCTCAAATCTGCTCCAAGCCTACTCACAAGGCTTGCTCAAATATGCTCCAAGCCTACTCACAAGGGTTGCTCAAATATGCTCCAAGCCTACTCACAAGGCTTTCTCTAATCTACTCCAAGCCTACTCACAAGTCTTGCTCAAATATACTCCAAGCCTAATCACAAGGCTTGATCAAATATACTCCAAGCCTACTCACAAGGCTTGCTCAAATCTGCTCATAGAACTACTCAAATCTGCTCCAAGCCTTCTCACGATGCTAGTTCAAATCTGTTCAATAGAACCTGCACAAATCTACCTCAAACCTACTCACACAACCTACTCAATCCAACTCACAAAACCTACTCAAACATTCCCAATTCTTGCATAGAAACCATTGCATATATATTTCCCAAAAGTGCTTTCTTTGACTAAAGTAATTCAGACATATTCTACCCAGAATTATTTTTCTTCATGAACATATAGAGAATGATATGCAATACAATTACCCAATATGTTCTTTCACATTCATTAAGTTTATCACTTTCACATGTCCCACTTTTATTGCTTTTAAAATATATTTCTAGTATAGCACTTGATAATTGACCTTCTTATGCATTTTCCAAAATCAATCAAAGCCAATGAATAAATTTTTTCACAAAACATATCTATAACTCTTGCACTTTTATTCCCAATGTCACTCAAAACCAATGCACAAATTACTTCAAATAACTGCTCTATAACCCTTACAAATTTATTCCCAATATCAATCAAAACTAATGCACAACTTTCTTCTCAAATCCTAGCTCTTATATTTCCAACAATGCACATAAAATTAATACTTATATCTCCAACTTATGACTTAAAAATATTTTCCTCAAAAAAAACCACCTTGAGAAAGTATTAAATCACCGTACCTCTAAAACCTACCTTGATGAAGATGTGCCATCAAAAACCTGTCTCAAAAATAATTTTCTTTCTTTTGCCACTTGAAAACTTGGTTAGCAAATCTCTTCTTCATACATTAAAAATCCCTCTCAAAATATATGCACAATAATGCCTGAAAAATAATGCTCTATAAATCCTTTTTGGTCTCACAAGATAAATCTTTTAAACCATTACAATTTTCCTCTTTATCATACAAAAATACAATTAAACAATAAGCCACAATACACCTTATGTCTCCTTTCTAAAATGCACGAGTTATACTTTTCAAGCAATATCAAAACCACCTTGTCTCTAATTTTCACATACAAAAATACACTTTCAACTAGTCCCTTATACACCTTATAACTCCTTTTGTTAAATAAAATATAAACAAAAATTTGCTCCCTTTTTAATCAATAACCAGCCAATAAATCTCTCCTTTTCACAAAAATATTTGTCTTTATTTTAATCAACACAAGGCAGAAAACTATATCCTCATTTTAATCAATACAAGGGCAACACACTTTATCCTTTCAAAAATTTAAATAAAAATTTTGGTGCTCATACCTCAATCAACACACCTCGCGAGTGCAGGAGAATCGAAGCCGTGACCTTTGCCCACATAGTTCCCTAGCCAAGGCTTGGTTACCAGTTGGGCTACCCCAACAGGTATTTACCTTAGTGCAACACGAAATATTTGAAGCACTTTTTCTGACCAATCAAAATATTTTTAACTTTGAAAAGAAAAAATAGGAGCCGCATGATTTTTAACCTGTGACCTTCCTACCCCAAGCGTACTAACACTAGATCAATGACCAACTGGGCTAGCCTTCTAGCTAAAGCTCAATACACATCATGAAATATTTATCCTTCATTTGTTGGTGCCACAAATTGTGCTTTGTTCCCTTTTCTCATTCATCGATTCCAACATGAAGGGATATTGAAAAATGCTATATCTGAGAACATTCATCTTTGCATTAAAATCGTTGGTGTATTTATATCCTTTGCTTTATCCTTTGCCTTGCTTCATGATCTTGGTGCTAATATGACATTTAACTTTGGTTTTATGCACTTAATAATTTTTGGTGCCTTTTCCCTTTTGAAACTTTATATTATAATATTTGAAAAATATTATAATATTTATCCTTAAGCCTTGTCCTTTGCAGTTTAAACCTCTTTCCTTTTATTTTAAAAATTAGATCTTTTTGGCCCATGCAAATTTAAAATTTTGTCCCAATATTTTAAACTTAGCTTTATAATATTTAAATTTAAAACTTAAATATTGTAATCCTTCTCTTGCCTTGAATTTTTATTTTTTTGACCATTACTTTACCTTGAATTTTTTTCCATTGCTTGCTATAAAAACCATGGGGAATATTTTTGCCTTGACAACCATGCATCTTGAATATTTTTGCTTTGATAACCATTTGACATCAAAATACTTCTATCTTATGTACTCTTTGAAATCAATGACAATAATATGCTCAATATTTCCAACAATATCCCCCTTTGTCATTGATGGCAACCCTTACAAAAAAAATTATTTTGCTGCAATTGGATTTAAAAACTGCTCCCCCTAAGAAGCTGCTCCTCCTTACTGAAATCTCTCCCCTTACTAAAATCTCTCCCCCTTTGACATCAATGATGAGCACCATAGATACTCATTTTATATACACTGTTGAGGGGTATCATTATTGGTTTAATTAGCATATGAGATGTATTTTTATATAACTTATGCATATAATTGATATAAAATCTGGTATTATGCTTGACTAATGTTTTTAGTGGAAATTGTGTATAAATGCAGGTTTTGCTACTAATATGGTGTTTTCCAGTATACATCCCACTTGGACTTGGCGGTGTGGAAGAAGAAGCCTCACTCAAATGGTGCTTTACTCTGGTGGCACCTTACTCTGGTGCCTTACTCTGGTGGCGCCTTACTCAAGTGGCGCCTTACTCTTGTGCCTTACTCAGGCAGGCACCTTACTGAGGCGCCTTACTCTGACCCAGTCAACTTTGATTGGTTGACCAGGGAACTACGGAGGATGTTGCATGTGAAGACAAAGGAGATATTTTAATTATGCAATATTATTAAAATAGAATAAAGCATATCTTATTTTTTGATTGGGTGGTTCACTTTGTAAGGCGGGCATTTATTCTCACGCTCACGAACCAATCAATGTAGTGATTTATCGACAAATAATATGCGTAACAGATAGTGGAACGAACCAGATCCATTAGTCACTGAGAAGGACAACCACCATAATGGATTTATTGTTGCCAAATATATTATGTTCTAATAAAATAGAACACGCTTGATTTATGCTGCAATGGGGTAAAATTAGAGAGTGACTATTTTAATTAATATATTATTGTTATAATTGAACGGCGACAATATTCATTGCATATCTATTGTACCTGCAAGTCTGAAATAGACTTGCCTAAATTTGTAACAGAGGAATATTGTGCATTGTATAAATGCATAGGTCTTCCCTGATAGATCAATGATTAATTTTACACAGAAATTATTTTATTTTATTCTTTGTCTAAATTATTAAGAGTGCAACTCCTCTTATTCGAGCAAGCTCTACGTAGCTAGCCGGGTGGACTATCTGCGGGAGCTTGGGCCCACTCCCTGTAGTAGTCCTCCCCTATTTATTTTTGTTCTTTATTTTCTGTAGATTAGTTCATTGCTTTAGTTCTTGCTTTATTTAATTTAGGTGTGTGTTTCTTTTCCACGCATTTAATTTCTTGTACATTTCTTTCTAGCATTTTATTTCCAATATTTAATTAATTTATTTATTTATTCTGCACTTAGTTTATTTAGTTTGGCTGAAATGAAAATGCACAAACATCCCCCACCAAACTAAATAAGGTACAACCGGATTCATACCCACAACACTACAGGAATATACTGTGTGTGACACTCGTAAGTTTATGGACTTACCGGATTGATAATTTATGGAAGAGAAATTAATGCTTTTCGAGACATGAATTTCTACTCTCCATTTTGACGTCGTTGTCGGGGAGTGTCAAAACTATAGTGTTATGATTTACAGGTTAGATAAAAATCCCATTTAAAATTACCTGTAGATATTTTAATTGAGAAGTGTGAGTCCACCAAGGGCCTTTTTATAAGGCCAAAAATAGTTGTCAGCATAGTCAGAGCCAAATCCCATAGGCAACAGTTTAAATTTACCAACTTCTCAGGTAAATTCGAGAATGAACCTGATGTACCAGATTAAGTGTAGAAGTAGGAATAAATTGTGTTGTTGAAAAAAATTAGAAAAATATGGCAATGAAGGATTTCTATCATATTCTCAATGGTTTCAGGAAAACAAAAGAAATAGCACAACCCAGGTTTGATTGAAAATTTTTAGGGATGTGTTTTTATACATAAACTATTGGGAAATTATGCCTCCAAAAGCTTAATTTTAATGATTGAAATTTTTTTTACAGGCTTAACGCTTTGCAACATATTGGAAAATTATTTTAATGATGTAGGGAAAATGACAGAGCTAAATTTAAAACATCTTGTTTTGGAGTATGCTCTTCACTTGCACTTGAGGCGACCTGGTGAATCAGAAACTAGCATGTGTTTTTAAAAATACTGCTATGCCATGTTTTTCCAAGTTGCTAACCTATAGATAGTCATTTTTTTGGCCTGTGCATTTTGCCATTATGTTGAGAAAGTTTGGTTTTGAGGCCATGGGATAAAATGCTCTTCTCATGCTATGACGTATTAAACTAGTTTATAATGAAGTAGATGATTTTTGAAAGACTATTTTAAATATAGGCATGGGGTAGAACCCACCTTCATCATTGCCACCTAGGCATGGGGGAGACCCCACCTTCATCATTGCCACCAACAACACAATGCACATTGCTTATAGTGTTAATGAAAAAAGTGAAAAATATATCTTTTGTTGTAAAAGGCTCCAAGTTAAGAATAGATAATAATAATAATAATAATAATAAAAATAATAATAAAAATAATAATAAATAATAATAATAATAATAATAATAATAATATTAATAGATTTTTATTTTGCTACTTGTTGGAAGAGAGTATCCTCTTTCCCGAGGACCAGCTTGGTCCAAAAGGGAAATGAGAAATCTCCAACCAGTAGCTAAATAAAGCAGGAAAAAAAAAATTAAAAAAATAAAATAATAGAGCTTTATTTTCCACTACTTGTTGGAAGAGAGTATCCTCTTTCTCGAGGACCAGCTTGGTCCAAAAGGGAAATGAGAAATATCCAACCGGTTGTTAGATAAAGCAGGGAAGGAGCCTGGAAGTAATCAGAAGATGAAAACAAACATTTAAAAAAAATTAGTTAGAATTTTATTTTAATGTCTTTAGTTTAGATTTTTCTTTTATGTTTTGTAGGACAATGTGAAGTGCAAAGTAGACAAATAAAGGTGTCTGTGAAGATTTCGTGAATTGATATTTATATGTGGAGTTCGTATTAACACTATACAAACTATCACATGTAGCTTGATCGTGTAGCATCCAGTATAACAGGTGAAAGCTAGCGGAGTTTTGCCTTGGCAACATTGGGACCTGAAGGTAGGCTAAGCAACCCTGATCAAGCAAAAGGCTTCTAGCCCAAGATGCTTATGGAACTTTGGGAAATTTTTGCTACAAGGTGTGTGACTATTACAACTTGAATAAACGATAAGCAGATTCAAATATGCTATACCAAGTGCAGAGTAGATGCCGAGATAATGTTCGAGTAACAGTTGATGAGATACATTCACAATCGCCTCACATTTACGAAATTAGGTTAGGCATCTGCACAAGGAGGATACAAAAAAATTATTATGGGAAGCATATTACTCCCATAGTAAGGTGCCTTATTCCCATACTCCCAATGCCTTACTTCCCCCGACACCTTACTTCCCCTGGTGCCTTACTCTCCTGATGCCTTGCTCTCTCGACACCTTACTTCCATCAGTGTGTTACTCCCATAGTAATGTGACTTACTCACAGTACTAACATATATATATGGAGGCGCAATACTCCAAAAATTTCGAAGAAGAAAAAAAAAAATTGGGAAGCGTCTTACCCAATAAGGTGCCTTCAAAAATTTTGGAGAAAAAAAAGAGAAAAAAAAGGGGAAACCCGCATGGAACATGTCTTGTGTAGCATAAAATTTATTTTTATTTTTCTTTCCAAGAAATCATGAACCGCATGCAAGCTACAAGCATCCTGAGAGCCAGGGACTAATAGGCACGGAGTCATAACTCTTGTTTTCCTGCTTTTGTGTGTTTTTCCTTTGCAGGTCATCATACCCTCTGAATTCAATCTGAAGGTATCCTAAGAGCTAGGGCCTCAAGCACAAACATGATTCTTGCTTTTGTGTATTTATTCTCACAAGACAAGAGTGTGAGCACAATCTATAGGTAGAGCTGGCTTAAACTAGGCCCAACAGATGTGCCATCTTGTGCCATGTAATTAGGAGTGCAACGAAGCAGAAAAGGCACTTACTTCCCACCAGGAAGAGAGTACCTACAATCAGCCCAGTACAATCGTGCCTTTCCCACCTGGAGGAAGGCACCAATAAGTGGTGTCACTCTTCCCACCAGGAAGAGTGGTGCCCATATATTTGAAATTTTTTATGGAGAATCGGATGGCTGGGTGCTAAAAAGAAGTTGCAACTCTTCTCTAAGAAGAGAGCGATAGACGCACTCTATACCCAGTAGTGCTCAGCTTCTTATCCCTAGATTAGGGAATACTTGTTTTTCAGTATGGGACCTGATGTTCAGAGGGATGCAGACCTATGCATAGAGGGACATATTACTGGCAATGAGGATGTCACCTATTAAAGTGGGGGACATGATGCGTGAACTAGAATATCCTGCAAATAAAAAAAACTTCTTCTGAAATGGCTCCAAATTAAAATGCAGATCAGAAACAGAGTTTTATTTTGCTACCGGTTGGGTGACATACTCAATGGCATATAGTGAGAAAATTATAATGTACAAATATTAATCCTTGTGATGCATTCAGAGAGACGTCAAAGCAAGATTAAAATATTTTTATATGTGCCATTGATGATGAGTTGAGTATTTCAAATGCACAGTGCCAATATTTCAGATTTTTTTGGCAACATTTTTATATGTGGAAAAAAATTACACAGAAGGGATGGAATTTCACTACGATGGAGGAGAATGCCACATTTTTTTGAAATTACCAGCTCATTTATTGCAGTTGACTCTGTCCTTTGATGCAAAGGATAAAAAAATAAATAAATAAATAAAAAGAGAAAAATTGAGATCTGTTCTGGGCATGCTCTCTTCCATGACAGAATAGATGAAAAAAACGAAGGTAAACTCTGGATGCAATGCTATAGTCCACACTAGTGGAATAATACCTCGATGGGTAATATTGATTAATATGTCTTATGGGAGCTACGTAGGAAGGATCCGGTGATGGAATTTTAAAATTGCATCATTTCCTGAATTTTCATACTTAGGGAAAATGACGTCTTCATGGTTGTTGAGAGTCATTGATGGATGATCATGATGTGTACAAATCATTGGCTTCATTGCTAGAGCAGCAATGCTCAGAGGAAGAACAATGGTGATGATTGATAGTGTGGAGGAAGAAGACATCCAAAGAAAAAAAATAAAAAATAAAAAAAAAATCTCCAGGAGCACCAATGTACAGGTAGTGTGGAAAAATTTTGCACAATCAGCATCATACACATCGGGATCTGCAAAACTCACCTAGGTATATGCTGATTTTTATTAATTATGTGTACAATTATTTTAAAATTCATTTCCATGCTAATATCAGTAGATGCCTCTTTAAATTCTCTTTATTAAAATCTCCCATCAAAATTCTAGCGTATGAAATGCCTCGGATGAGAAGAATTTTACTACCTCGAAACAATTGAAAAAAAGAAAAAGAAAAAACAATGGCATTCACTTTAATAGATTGGGCATTGCTTCATTGTCGCATTGTGAGGGATCTATAAGGTGGAGTGCAAAAAGAAAAAAAAATAGTAGTCGTGCTGAATGAAAAAAATAGCAGTGCTCAAAGAAAAAAAATAGTGCTCAATAACAGTGCCCATGAAGAAAAACAGAGATGTTGAAGGCCATTTGAAAAATAATATATATATATATATATATATATATATATATATATATATATATATATATATATATATATATATATATATATATATATATTTGGGGGCTTTTTTCATGAGGACGTGACAATATTTAGGCATGGGGGGAAGAACAACAGTTCGGATAATTCACCCTTTGGTGTAAAGCTGAAAAGATACACGGGAGCGGAAGCAGATTGAAAAAAAAATGATAGGGAGGCACCTTACTCCCATGGTAACAAAGGCACCTTACTCCCATGTAAAAGAGGTGCCTTACTCCCGTAATAACAGAGGCACCTTACTACCATGTAAAAAATTGTGCCTTACTCCCGTGTAACAAGAGGCACCTTACTCCCGTGTAAAAGAGGCACCTTACTCTCGGTGCCTAATTCCCATAAAAAAAATAATAATAAATAAATTAAATAAATAAAAAATATTTCAGGGGTTGTTATCATGAGGACGTGACAATATTTAGGCATGGAGGTATGATGAGCACCAGAAATGCTCATTTTATATACACTGTTGAGGGGCATCATTACTAGTTTAATTAGCATATGAGATGCATTTTTATATAACTTATGCATATAATTGATATAAAATCTGGTATTATGCTTGACTGGTGTTTTTAGTGGAAACTGTGTATAAATGCAGGTTTTGCTACTAATATGGTGTTTTCTAGTCTACATCCCACTTGGACCTAGCAGCATGCAAGAAGAAGCCTCACTCAAGCGATGTTTTACTCTGGTGGTGCCTTACTTTAGCGCCTTATTCTGGCACCTTACTCTGGTGGTGCCTTACTCAGGTGGTGCCTTACTCTGGTGGCACCTTACTCTGGCGCCTTACTCAGGCAGGTGCCTTACTGAGGCGCCTTACTCTGACCCAGTCAACTTTGACTGGTTGACCAGGGAGCTACAAAGGATGTTGCACGTGAAGACAGATGAGATATTTTAATTACGTAATATTATTAAAATAGAATAAAGCATATCTTATTTTTTGACTAGGTGGTTCACTTTGTAAGGTGAGCATTTCTTCTCACGCTCATGAAACAATCAATGTAGTGATTTATCGGTAAATGATATGTGTAACAGATAGCGAAACAAACCAAATCCATTAGTCACTAAGAAGGACAACTGCCAGAATGGATTTATTGTTGCCATATATATTCTATTCTAATAAAATAGAACATGCTTGATTTATCATGCAATGGGGTAAAATTAATGCGTGACTATTTTAATTAATATATTATTATTATAATTGAACGACGATAATATTCATTGCATATCTATTGTAACTGTAAGTCTGAAATAGACTTGCCTAAATTTGTAACAGAGGAAGGTTGTGCATTGTATAAATGCACAGGTCTTCCCTGAGAAATCAATGATTAATTTTACACAAAACTTATTTTATTTTATTCTTTGTCTAAATTATTAAGAGTGCAACTCTTCTTATTCGAGCAAGCTCTACGTAGCTAGTCGAGCGGACTATTTGTGGGAGCTTGGGCCCACTCCCTACAATAGTCCTCCCCTATTTATTTATGTTCTTTATTTTCTGTAGATTAGTTCATTGCTTTAGTTCTTGCTTTATTTAATTTAGGTGTGTGTTTCTTTTCCACACATTTAATTTCCTGTACATTTCTTTCCAGCATTTCATTTCTAGTATTTAATTAATTTATTTATTTATTCCACACTTAGTTTATTTAGTTTGGCTGAAATAAAAATGTACAAACATCCCCCACAAAAATAAATAAGGTACAACCAGATTTATTCCCACAACATTATAGGCATATACTGTGCGTGACACTCATAAGTTTACGGACTTACCGGATTGATAATTTATGGAAGAGAAATGAATGTTTTTTGAGACATGAATTTATGCTCACCAATCAATGTCAAAGGGCTCCTTTTGGGGCTAAATATAAGACACTTAGCATAGCCCCCTCACCACCTCCTTTACTCTCTTCTTTTTTTTTTCCAAACTTTTGAAGTCATATCTCTTTGAACATTTTGAGCACCCTTTTTCTTGCTTGTCTTTGTAATTTCGAGGAATTATGTTCTACACCACTTTGCTCTATGCCTAAAATTATTACAATTTTAACACCTAATGTTGTAGTCTTTGAAAGGTGTAAATAAATTCTTGGTGAAGCTATAATCATTCTTACCATAAACCCTGCAATGTATAGCTTTGAAACACATGATGTTGTAGTCCTTGGAAAGTGCAAGTGACTTAAAAATTTTCTTGTTGAAGCCATAATCATTTTTATCATGAATCCTACAATGTATAGCTTTATTACCAAAATGATTACATGAAAAATAGTAACCTTGGAAGAGATATTCATCTTGCCTTGATCTCATGTTTCTTTCTTTGATTTTCTTGTGATGGTCTTTGTTCCTTGATGATTATTTGTTTACTTCCTCTTTGATGCTACCACTTCTCAACTTATCAGTATAGGTCTTAGGCTCTTCTTCAAATACCTTCTTTGATGCTTCTATTTATTTTGAGCTTGAATCCTCTTCTTGTACCTCTTGACTTTCCTCAAAGCCAAGTCCAGTATTCATAAATGGAGATCTTTGTGTTTTGATAATATCATCCAAATATTTTGAGCTTTTCCTAAAATGATATATCTTATTATTAAAATTTTCAAGTTCCTTCCTTAGAATGACAGCTTCATGTTCTAATCTTTCACATTCTAGTTCTTTTACCTTTAAATGTTCAGCCATACCTTCTTCAACTTTATTTACCTCTTCAACCTTCACTTTTAAGTCTATGAGATCTTGTAGGAGCTTTGTCTTTGTTTCCTCATCCTCTTGAACTTGAGCTTTTGATTCTAAATTCTTCTTTCTAACCCTTTTTAATTCTCCAAGAGCAACAATAAGTTCCTCTTCTATGTTAACCATGGTTTCTTCTTCATTTTTTGAATCTTTCTATTTTTCTAGGTCTTTGATAACATGAGCATCTTCATTCTCTTCTATAGCCAAAAATAGTATTTCCTCCTTTTCACTATTGGAGAAGCTTTCATCACTATCACTAGAAGTACTGTTTTCTTATTCAACATAAAAACTATTTTTGTGCCTTTAAAATATCTTCTTCTCATGCTTACCTTGACCATGTCCTTTTTTATTTTTATAATAAAACTTTATTTCCTTCTTTTTCTTGTAATCATTTTCCTCTTCATTGCTGCTACATCTAGTTTTTAGACAATTAGCTGCATAGTGACCAATGTTACCACAGCTAAAATATTTCACGGTATGCATACTTTTGTATTTTATTGGACCCTTTTTATTTCTTATCACAATGTTAGCCTATTATTCACTTTATTCTTTTCCTTCCTTGAAGCTTTGAATGATGCCTCTATTTTTGATGTTTATTCTTTTTCTATTCTCATCTCATAGGCTATGATAATTCCATGTAGTTCATCCATAATTTAAGTTTTGAGATACTTCATATCTTCTATTGTTGAAATCTTTGCATCATGCCTCATAGGGAGTGACCTCAATATTTTCTAAACAATAGTATTTTTCTCAATATTTTCTCCAAGTCCATGAATAGTGTTGACAACCTCATCAACACAAAGTAGATACATAGCAATATCTTCATCATATTTCATCTTCAAGTCTTCAAAATTCCTTTTGTGTGTTTGAAGTTTTGCCATTTTGACCTTGTCGTCTCCTTCATATGTTCTCTATAACTTATACCATATTTATTTTGTTGAAGTACATTGCATGACCTTTACAAACTTTGATTCACATAACCCACTCAAAATTATATTCATTGCCTTGGAATTATCTTCATATGGTTTCTTACCACTTGCATCTATAAGAGAAGTTGTAGATGGTGTGAATATATTTTCTATGGATTTCCATGTATCATATACATGTGCCATCAAATAAGTCTTCATCCTTACACTCCAAAAAGTATAGTTAGTCCCACAAACATTGGAGCCTTATTTGATGAAAATTCTTCCTTATGAGCCATGCGTATTCCTGTAAGATCTTCCTTCATGTTTTTAGGCTTTCATGAAGGAACCCGCTCTGATACCAATTGAAGAACATAAGCTTATACTGAGAGGGGGGTGAACAGTATAAGATAAAACATTTTACTTTTATTTCCAAAGCAGTATTATCCAATATCATCAATTGCAATAATGAAACAATATACAGATCATCACACACATAAGAGACATAGATTTAATGTGGTTCACCCAATGTGGGCTACATCCATGGAGAAAATATTTCTTATAAATTTTCTTAACAAATATCTTGGGAACCAATTCCTTATTACAATGTATATGGGCACCAACCCAAAGGATACACCAATTCCCTCTCAAGTTTATGGACACCACTCCACAACATACACCAATTTCCTCAAATCTGGTTTTGTGTACACCACTCCATAGGAGACATAAATCCCCTCTACTTCAGGTTTTGTGGACACCACTCCACAAGAGACACCAATCCCCTCTGCTTAAGGTTTTATGGACACCACTCCATAGGAGACACCAATATCATTTGCTTCAGGTTTTGTGGACACCACTCCACAGGAGACACCAATCTCCTCTACTTCTAATTTTGTGGATACCACTCCATAGGAGACACCAATCCTCTCTGCTTTAAGTTTTGTGGACACCACTCCATAGGAGACACCAATCTACTCTACTTTAGGTTTGTGTATACCACTCCATAGGAGATACCAATCCCCTTTGATATAGTTTGTGGAACTCTATCCACAAGAGACATCAATCCTCTTTAATCTAGTTTGTGGACCTTTATCTATAGGATACACCAATCCCATTTGCTCTAGTTTATGAACCTCTATTCATAGGAGACACCAATACCATTTTCTCTAGTTCATGGACCTCTATCCACAATGCTACTCAAATATCCTCACATAAACTTGCTCAAAAATTTTCTCAAATCTGCTTCAAGCCTACATACAAGGCTTGCTCAAATATACTCCAAACTTGCTCTCAACTCTGCTTAATTTTACTTCAAGTCTACATACAAGGCTTGCTCAAATTTATTCACCAAAATCTACTCAACCTGATCAAAGCCTAGTCACAAGGCTTGCTCAAATCTGCTCACCAAAATCTACTCAACCTGATCAAAGCCTAGTCACAAGGCTTGCTCAAATATACTCTAAGACTAATCACAAGGCTAAAATCTACTCAACCTGCTCAAAGCCTAGTCACAAGGCTTGCTCAAATCTGCTCACCAAAATCTACTCAACCTGATCAAAGCCTAGTCACAAGGCTTGCTCAAATATACTCTAAGACTAATCACAAGGCTAAAATCTACTCAACCTGCTCAAAGCCTAGTCACAAGGCTTGCTCAAATCTGCTCTAAGATTAATCACAAGGCTTGCTCAAATATGCTCCAAGCCTACTCACAAGGCTTGCTCAAATATGCTCCAAGCCTACTCACAAGTCTTGCTCAAATATTCTCCAATCCTACTCACAAGGATTATGCTCCAAGCCTACTCACAAGGCTTACTCAAATCTTCTCCAATCCTACTCACAAGGCTTGCTCAAATATGCTCATAGAACTACTCAAATATGCTCCAAGCCTTCTCACAAGGCTAGCTCAAATATACTCACAATCACAACTCAAATATGTTCAACGTAACCTACTCAAATCTACCTCAAACCTACTCACAAAACCTACTCAAACATTCCCAATTCTTACATAGAAACCATTGCATATATATTTCCCAAAAATGCTTTCTTTGACTAAAGTAATTCAAACATATTCTATCCAGAATTATTTTAATTCATGAACATATAGAGAATTATATGTAATATAATTACCCAATATGTTCTTTCACATTCATTAAGTTTATCGCTTTCAAATGTTCCACTTTTATTGCTTTCAAAATATATTTCTAGTATAGAACTTGATAATTGATATTCTTATGCACTTTCCAAAATTAATCAAATCCAATGCACAAATTTGCTTCACAAAATTGATCTATAACTTTTGCATTTTCATTCCCAATGTCACTCAAAACCAATGTATAAATTACCTCACAAAAATGCTCTATAACCCTTACAAATTTATTTCTAATATCAATCAAAACTAATGCACAAATTTATTCTCAAATCCTAGCTCTTATATTTCTAACAATGCACATAAAAAAATCCTTATATCTCCATATTAGGACTTAAAAATATTTTCCTCAAACAAAACCACCTTGAGAAGGTATTAAATTACCATACCTCTAAAAACTACCTTGATGAAGATGTGCCATAAAAAACCTTTCTCAAAAATAAATTTCTTTCTTTTCCACTTGAAAAATTGGTTAGCAAATCTCTTCTTTATACATTAAAAATCCTTCTCAAAATATGTGCATAATAATGCCTGAAAAATAATGCTCTATAACTTATTATTTTTCTCACAAGATAAAGCTTTTAAACCATTACAATTTTCCTCTTTATCATACAAAAATATAATTAAACAATAAGCCACAATACACCTTATGTCTCCTTTCTAGAATGCATGAGTTGTACTTTTCAAGCAATATCAAAACCAAATTATCTCTAAGTTTCACATACAAAAATACACTTTCAACTAGTCCCTTATACACCTTATAACTCATTTTCTTAAATAAAATATAAACAAACATTTTCCCCCTTTTTAATCAATAACCATCCAAAAAATCTATCTCCTTTTCACAAAAATATTTTTCTTTATTTTAATCAACACAAGGCATAAAAATATATCCTCATTTTAATCAATACAAGGGTAGCACACTTTATCCTTTCAAAAATTTAAATAAAAATTTTGGCGCTCATACCTCAATCAACACACCCCGCAAGTGTAGGAGAATCAAAACCGTGACCTCTACCACAAAGTGCCTAAGCCAAGGATTGGTTACCAGTTGGGCTACCCTAGTGGGTAGTAACCTTAGTGCAACATGAAATATTTGAAGCGTTTTCTCTGACCAATCAAAATATTTTGAACTCTACAAAATAAAAATAGGAGCTGCCCAATTTCGAACCTATGACCTTCCTGTCCCAAGCGTCCTAGCACTAGCTCAATGACCAATTGGGCTAGCCTCCTAGATGAAACTCAGTACACAACATAAAATATTTGTCCTTCGTTCATTGGTTCCACAAATCATTCTCTTTTCACTTTTCTCATTTGTCAATTCAAGCACAAAGGGATATCGAAAAATGTTATATCCAAGAACATTCGTCTTTGCAATAAAATCATTGGTGTATTTATATCCTTTGCTTTGTCCTTTGCCTTGCTTCACGATGTCGATGCTAATATGACATTTAACTTTGGTTTTATGCACTTAATAATTTTTGGTGCCTTGTCCCTTTTGAAACTTTATATTATAATATTTGAAAAATATTATAATATTTATCTTTAAGCCTTGTCCTTTGCAGTTTAAACCTCTTTCCTTTTCTTTTAAAAATTAGATCTTTTTGGCCCATGCAAATTTAAAATTTTATCCCAATATTTTAAAATTAGCTTTATAATATTTAAATTTAAAATTTAAATATTGTAATCCTTCTCTTATCTTGAATTTTTTTGACCATTGCTTTACCTTGAATTTTTGTCCATTGCTTGCTATCAAAACCATGGGGAATATTTTTGCCTTGACAACCATGCATCTTGAAAATTTTTGCCTTGATGACCATTTGACATCAAAATAATTCTACCTTATGTACTATTTGACATCAATGACAATAATATGCTCAATATTTCCAATAGAATGGCTTCCATATCAGGTTTGGAGCCTCAGAACTTCCCAACAAGGGATAAGCATTATGGCATAGCAAGGGATGCCATAACTTTAGCAGTAAAGATTAATTCTTTGCACTTTGAATAAAAGTCCCTTTGCATTGGGATGGAAGTAAAAGATGGGTTGAGCACCCCTCAGAACTATATTGGGATGGATTTTTGCAATTTTCAAGTTTTCACACAAATTCACATTACTAAGAGAAAATTTGCAATCTAAGTTTTGCACAAATTCACTTTAAAAGGGAATACTGAATCCAAACTTTGCACTATTAAAGACAAGCAAATTAATTTCATTTAATGTAAAAGAGGAAATTTTTTCCAATATTTCATTAAAATGAATCATTAAGGTGCTATTCTAAAGCTACTACTACATTGCAAAGTTAGATTCTAGTTATTTTTCTTTTATGCTCAAGCAAAGCTTAACAAAGCAAGATAAAATTCATTCACTAAGCAAGATAAAATGAATCCAATTTTCATTCAAGATTCACATTTCAGAGATAGATTTTAGTCTTTTCTTTTATGCTCAAAGCAAATTTTAACAAAGAAAGATAAAATTTGTTAAAATCTTCTTAACAAAAAGAAGATAAAATCTATCTAAAACACTTCAAGATAAAATCAATTAAATCACCATTTTAGCATGGTCATATGAGGACCAATCCCCTTACATTTTATTTTCTTTTAAGTTTCATGAACAATAAAGAACATGACAAAATAAAATTTATACCAACACAAGCCCCTTGGTAATAGTAACTTGCACCGCTAAGGTATTTCAACAGTTATTTTGACACATTTTCACAAACACACATTAAGTAAAAGGAACCTTGGAGAAATTTTAATTTCTTTTCAAGAGAGGGTTTTCTAAAAAAATCCTAACTATGATTGTGGTTTTGCAATTGGGAAAAATTATCACTCAACAGAATTGGCGCTAGAAGGAGGGTCTGAATTGGTCATTTTATTGCTACTTAAATGCTAAATTGTTCATTGTTATTTGAAAGGTTATTTGAAGGTATTAGTCTTGACTAACAATGTTTTGTTGATAGGTGATCACATTTATTTGATTGGAGAATTCTCTAATTTTTGATGCATTAATTCTAACTTTTTGTTACAAATTTAAGAATTTGCTTGATTGTTAAGGCTTTGCATGAACATGATGATTTATTCATTTAAACATTTGAAAATTGTTAGTCATTTCACACATATTTGCAAGATATATTTCTTTGACTAAAAAAATTGATACTAAAGTTATATTTTTTAGGTCCACTTATGACAATGTTTACTCCAATGATGATATGCTATCCTTTAAACATACGTGGGACTTAACCTGATGTACCTATATATATTATGTGTTATCTACCTTAGTTTAGGCATGATGAAATGAGATCAACTGAAGCACATATTCATACCTTCAAATATAGTATAAGTCATTTGCAAATAATGCATGAAGGTGTTGCATGTGAAGTGTTTCCATACACATTGGATAAGGGCATGTATGATTGGTACAACTTATCACTAGGTTCTATTACCTCTTGGGATCAACTAGAACCAACATTTCTCAACCATTTTAGAAAATTGGTTGACCCAGTTATGATATTAAATAAGTTTATATCTATTTTTAAATAACCTAATGAATCCATGAAACTATTCAATGATAGGTTCCATGAGTTGTATACCACAGTGGTGACACATTACATCATTTCAATAGAAATAGCCACTTAAATATACATGGGAGACATATACCCCTTTAATTCTATATTTATGGGGAGACTTCTTAAAATTCCATCCTTACCCAGAGCCTACAGTGAGGCAATAACATTAGAACAATGGTGGATTTTGAAAGGTATTAATGTGGATCAATTATCATTACTTAGACCTAAAGCTCACAATAAGATACCATAAATGAGTTAGGCTGATGTACAACCTTCTCCCATGATGAACTATTTTTTAGGAGTTATGGATTCCAACCAATACCAACCATCCAATTTGACACCCTTGGATCAAATGATACCTAATGTGAGCAATCAACATGATGAAATTGATTATCTAGAAGTTAGGGCTACCTTTGATATCATCCAAAATGAGGTGAAAGTTTCAAATCCACTACCCATAAATGAGGATTGTGATAATCAAGTTAACCAAAATGTAGAGATGGGCTTAGTTTTGGAAACATATGAACCTTTAGAAATGGAGGAAGTTGAATCTAAAGAAGGTTATAGCCTAAAGGACATTGAATATGAAGAAGAAACTGAAGATGGTATGAAGGAAGGGGAATTACTCACTTTGTTCCCATTTGAGGTACAAGAAATTGAAAGCCCTATCCCACCCAACAATCCTATAATACCTATGTTACCTCAGATAGAGAAAACTCTAGAACATGAGTGGTTTGGATTTGATATAGTTGATGATCTAGAGGAAAATATTGCTTTATTTGAGAAAAATCAAGTCATTGATTAGAAAATTGTGTTATTCGACACATACCTTGACCAACAAGAGTTATGGTTTGAAAAGGATGGGCATATTTTTAATTGGATGATTAATTTTGGTGTTTTTGAAAAATAGGTAATTGATGAAGGGGAAGCACTACTAAAAGAGGATGATGAAAACCATGATGGAAAAGAAGAAACTACAATGGATCACCAAGGCTTGGTAAATGAAAATGTATAAAAGTTAGAACCTCAATCTTTTTGTTCAGCCATTCAAATACCAGGTAAAATTTTACATGATTATCTACTATATTTAAATGGTTTTGATAATGAAGTGTCATTTGTGGTTGACAAAGAATTTGAATTAATGTCTACTCGCACTAATAATAAGATTGCTATGTTGAACAAGATAGAAGTAGATGTGTTTGAATGGCTAAATCAAGTTCATCAACAATTGATTAGTCAACCTGAGATACAAACTTATAATGATCCTCATTTAGTAGATATCCTAGATGATTGCAAATTATTACATAAGTATGATTGATCTAAAACTATGAATAGTGGTTTGGCATGCAAATTTTCAAAAATAGGGTCAAGCTTGGAAGAACTCATATCTAATTAGGATAAGGAGGATAGTATTTTGAACATTAAATTAAAAATAAAAATTTACACCATGCTAGTTGAAACAATGATTGAAGATACAAATTCAATAATAAACAACACACACAATAGTCACAAAATAATTCAAATCCATTTGTGGATTTATGAATTTAATTGATTAAATTTAAAATATGGTAGTGATGGGATTGAATCAAGTTGGTGGGGTGAAAGAGGTAAAATAAGTATTGTTGTATTTTTTAGCCTAATCTTATTTTGGTTGGATTCATATAAATCCTGGCATGCATATCATGATAGATATCTTTTAAATTATGATAACCGTATTTGGGATCCAGGGAAATGATAGCCAAAATTTTGTAGCATGCTTGTATATTATTTTATATAGCTTTTTAATTTTTATACTTTCACCTTTATTTATTTTATTTGTGTGGCCTTGTTGTACATACTCTCATATTTTGCAAGTATTTTTCTATTTGCTTTCTTGTTAGTTGCTATTAGGTTAGGATTTGGCTTATTTTCGAGTGTTGCACTTTTGGATTTGTCCCTCGGATTGAGGTAATGTTTGATGATAGCTACTAACTCTTGGTTCCATTGTTGATAGTGTATCTTTGTCATGTAGATTGGATGGCCTAGTTTAGAATCAGGTGGAATTTAGAAAAAAGTGGATGAAATTGTTTAGAAATCATTCGTAGATTTTGGACTAAGATGGTGGAAGGTAGAACGATGAAATATTTCTCTAAAGCTTCACATGTAACTCATATATTAAAGGGTATTCTTTGAAATCTTGAAGGATAAAGTCATTTTGGTTTGTAAATTAAGGCAAAAATTTTATACACTCCATATTTAGCCTTAAGTGGTCTCTAACCTAGTGGCCATACAATATTTTTGAAGCATTTAAATGCTTGGTAAAATATAAAAAATGAAATAAGAAAAATCTATATCATGCCTAAGTGATTTAGATAATATCTATCGGGGCTATAGACACCTAGTTGGCAATAGAGCAAGGTCTATAAGAGATCAAGGTCATATCTACTAGGGCTATGGATGCCCAACTGGTAGTCGAGCAATGTGGAGACACATTTTTAATGAGTGACACTTTATAGCCTAAATGCAAAAAAAATGATGGAATATGAATTGTTTCAAGAATGCAAAATGAATCACCATTCACACACCGAGCAAAGGCAAATGGATCATTTGTTTTCATTTGAAGCTATCTATCCCCATCTTCTCTGGATATTGCTAGATGATTTTTATTTCTCTAATATTTGGTTTTCTTGGTTCCAAATTGGGTTCTTAATACGAAATGCTCTAGCAGCAAAGTTGTCATTTGTTGTGATTGTCGCACAACACACCCCAATTTTGAGGACCCACTTAAAATTTTGATGTCTTTGGGAATTTTGGTTTTCTTTGAGTGGTAATTTTGATAGGTCCCTACCCAGGAGTTTGCAATGTAGATCCCAAGGTTTATTGTTGGGTAATGTCTTTTAAAATGTCAAGTGTTTGGTTAGGTTTAATAGGTTTAATTTCTTTTCATGTTTTTAATTTTAGTTAGGTTTAATGTTGTTTGTTAATTTCAAATGTTTTGAATTAAGTTAATTTAAACATTTGAACTTAATTAAATCCAATTTAAGCAAAGAAAAGAAATAAAAAATAAAAATAAAAAGAGAAAAGATAAATAAATAAATAAATAATAATAATAATCATGAAAATAAAATATAAAATAAAACAAACAAAAAAAGAAATAAAATTAAATATATATATATATATATATCAAAATAAAGCCATCAATGTGTTTTTTGGAAAGTTTAATTTAATTTTATTAATGGTTTTGTTTTGGGAAAGTTTAATTTAATTTTATCTTTAGTTTTGTTTTAATTTTATTTTATTAATAGTTTTGTTTTGGAAAGTTTAATTTATGTGTTTTTATTGCAGGCTACTAAAAAAAGGGAAAAAGTGGCAGCACTCAAGAAAATAAAATGTTATGAATCTTGTTGTAGACACCTAAAACGTGTCATGTTTAGGAGACTACTCATATGGGCACATCCATAGACCATATGACCAATCTTGGACCTTTCCAAGAGCAAGCAGTGGTCCTAACCACTCAAAATGGTAGTTTTAGCCCATTTAAGCTTAGCAGCTGTAGACTAGAGTGGCCAGCTAGCAGTTGTAGCTAGCAACTGTAGACTAGAGCGGCCAGCAATCTTGGCTGCTATAGACTAGAGTGGCCAGCTAGTAGCTGTAGACTAGAGCGGCCAGCAATCTTGGTTGCTATAGGCTAGAGTGGCCACAACTAGCCGCTACTGATGACAGCGGCTAGCCCTAAAACATGAACTACCATGAAGGATTGCCCAAATCATGGGTGGTAACGGTAGTTTGCATGCATTTCGAAGGGATCTCGATGAGGAACTCCTAGAGTTCCTCCTAACTACCCCTTCCATACCAAGTCAAGACTAAACCTTCCCTCTGGGATAGTCAGTTGGCATGCAGATCTGGAGCTTGGCTTCCCTAGGAAGCCAAGCCCTAGATCTAAACCTGAAACCTGGAATTCTATATATGCATATTTCTAGTAAGGCAAAGAGGAGGATGAATGTTCAAATCTTATGCAGCGAAGCCCTGCCAAATCAGAGATACAGAGAGTTCAAATTGTGTGTAGTGGAGCCCTATCAACATGGAGAGCCAATCTATGCCCCTTTGAGGAGCATTGGAGCACCGTCTAGCTGAGCCACATCCACGCATCAATATTCAGACCCATCATTCTTAACCACCAATCAGTGTAGGAGACACACTTGGCGACCCTTGAACATCAATTCGAGCCAAGGAGTGATTAATTACAGCCCATAAGACCTGAGGTAACCTATTAGTTAGAGGTCGCTGTCTTTGACAATGGCCCATAAGCATAGCCAGGTTTTAATATGGTCGTTCCTTTGTTCTTAGTAATAGATATGCATTTATTATTATTTCATTTACATGTCTTTAGCATAGATCTGAATCCTTCATTGCATTTAGATTAATATTTCTTATTTTCATATGCATATTGCCCAGATCTGGTATATTTCAATACAAATTATGCTTATTTATCTAGATTATCATATTTTCTAATAAGAGCCTCTTCCGGAGAGGTGGCCCGTACTACTAAGCGTGCTTTGTTATTTCCATGTATGCAGATCTACAGGTTTATAGGACTAGATCAAGACATTCAGAGCATGGGATCCCTCCTGGATGAGAGAAGGAGAAGGAGGCATCTGTGAGCCCTCAAACAAGTTCATGTGTGAAACTGGGAAGCCTACAAAAGTGCACCACCCCTTTGCAAGGGGACATTTTATTCACTTGTACTTCATTGTATCAAAATGGGTATCCCTCAGAGGGACCGACATGTAACCGGGTTTCAATATAAATAAAAGGATCTCTCTTTGTTATTTCTATGTTATATGCATTTCATGGTCTTTCATTTCATTTCGATATAATATTGCAAGTAGAGTAGAGGTGCGTGCTTCCCGGGGTCGCTACAGATGGCGATCACGGTGGGACCCCCACCAATTTTTATTTTTTGGCCATTTCACTAATATTTCAGGTATTTTTTGTGTGTAGATTCGACCGCTCTGGTCTACAGCGGCCCATAGACTCGGCCGCTCCTGTTGACAACGACCAAAAATCAGCCGCTCTGATCAACAATGGCCAGAAGAAAAGTGCAGTAGAGGGCAAAATTTTTGTCATATGAGCAGGATTCGAGGTTGGTACCCCTTTTCTATATTTTTTTGATTTTCTGTCTGCATCTAGTTTCTTAAAAATAATGAACATTAAAACACATTTCAAATTGGGAAATTAAAGAATGAAAGGGAAATAAAAACTGCATGTTGCATTTCTTAGGTTTCTTTTAGATTTCCTCTAGGTGTTTCTAGGAATAATGGACCTCTACCTGTAAGGTCTGCCCTAGTCTCCAGTGTGCTAGGCCATTGTATTTTGGTTTGCTTGCATGTGGCCCAATCAGTGGCTGTTTTCATCACAAAGTAGGAGGATGCATTAAAATCATATAGACTAGTTATAGATGCATTGGTCTGAGAATAAACATTATTTTTAGGCATTGTAGGAAAGTAGTCATGAATGCTGGTTGATGCATTTCTTTCTATTTTTAAATCTAAAAAGAACCCCACACACTTGCACGTATCATAATAAACATTGGGGAGTTGGATTTCATCACCAACCCTCAATTCAGTCCGGTGACGTTGGCATTCATCTCCTTCCATCGGCTTGCCCCCTAGATCTTCCTAGAATGGAATAGGGAACTTTTTTATAGTGGTACTAGTTACTCATGTTCAAACTGTCTCCCACTATTGGAACAACCATTGGTTCAGAGTGGAAGAGCTAGGTGAACCCCCCACTGGGATTTAAGCGGTGTACCCTAGTCTCTTTTTGAGAAAATCATGTTTGGCATGGGTGTTCTTGGTTTCCACTATGGATGAGTCCCCTCATTCTAAATCCAAAACAAGAGCAAGAAAGCAAGAGCAACAACAAATCTAAACACACTAAAACAAGTTCTTAGGACACACATTTAATCCATAAAAGAGATAATCATATTGTCTGCTTTGTGTGTTTCTTTGTTATTTGGGACCAAACCCTAACCCTAATTTTTAAGGAAATTTATTAAAAAAAACTACTTTTTTATTCTACATCCAATGGATCGAGAATCATGCAAATCGGAGCTATAACGAAAAAGTTATTTTGGTTTTATTTTTACTCTATTTTCGAAGCTAAAAATAGGGAAAAACTACACTAAAACAATCATAAAGTGGGCTAGACAACTCCAAAAACTACCAAATTTATTTTTTTGTCTTAGTTAGCCCCTAGGGCACCTCTCCCAGAAATTTTGAGTCCTAAATCTTCACGGTTCAAAAATTCCTAAAAATTCCTAAAAGTGGGCATTTCCCCATGGACCCCGATTGGCCGATTATTTCAAAAATACAAATTTTTGACCCAAAAGTCAAATTTTGGAGTTATAGCTCATTATGATCAGCACAACACACTGATCATTTTGATATATGACACCCACAACATTTTTTGGAAGTCAAAAATTTTATAACAAAAATTATGGTCAAGAGACCTCCCATGGTGAGCAAGACCTTCAATCTAGAGAGGGAATCAGGTTCCATACCCACCACATCTCATTACACTGAGAGTTCAAATCAGCCCAATGAGGGGCAAGATAGAGGGAAGAGAGTTGCCAACCTTGTTGCACAATTCGAAGTAGACAAGAACCCTCACAGAGTTGTGGAGTCATAGACCCAACACAACAAACTGATCAAATCAATCACATGGGTCACATGCAATTCAGAGAGAACAAATGCTCCAAGATCAATTGGAGGAATTGGATCAAATTTATTCAAGGCTGACTCCCAAAACCATAGCCATAGAACATTCTACATCTGGAAGCTCACAAAGCGTAACTTCTAAATGCACCACTCAACCTAGGGAAGCTTCAAAGCAACCCCATAGTTCACATATAGCGTCCGACTATAGGGACACTTATCAACATACAGAATACATAGAGCAAGTTACACTAGCTAGCCAAAGCAAAGAAATAGTGGAAACCTCTTCGAGGGACCTACGAATCAGAACTACATGAACATAATTAGATAGATATGAACCTTCTCTAACAATGCAATCTGACCACGTGCGATGGTTAGAAAATGCATTGTGCAAAGAGCGAGAGCTAGTGGAAGCTCTCGAGCATGAAAAACAAAGAGAAAGGCTTTTGCACCAACATGAGCAACATTTAAGAGAACAAGTTGAGCAGCTAGCTCGTATCAACCTACAAGCAAATGGTAATGATCACCAAAGAGATAAACATGTTGGCTCACCAAAAGAAAGGCGCACTAGGCAAGAAGATGAGAACACTCACATCAGCCCACAATGAAACCACCACTCAAACCATGAACAAAATCAACTTGGTGGGGAAAGGGTAAACATAGTAGATCAAGATCAAACACATCCTGAATCCCCTCTTAGGAGGGAGGAGAATAGAACAAGTCAAGTGGATAAAGGGTTACCTCCATTACCACCATGAGTGGGTCTGCAAGAAGAGGAACTCCTTGCCTCAAAGGCATTCCAGGAACTCACTGAAAATATCAAATCCTTTGAGAAGCAAGATACGATTGGGCACCAATCGAAATTGAGTAAAATACACAACCAACCATTGTGCCCGTCAGTCCCTAGCCCCGCATATCCTAAGCACTTTGAGATGCCTAGGTTAGAAAAATTTAAGGGTGAAGAGGATGCACAAGAGCATGTTACCAACTTCATCAATGCATGTTTTCATCTTGAAGACAATGATGCTCTTATGTTAAGAACCTTCATTATGACATTTTTGGGTGTTGCCACTCAATGGTTCAACCAACTGCCCAAGCACAACATATCCAATTTTGAACAACTAGTAAATGCATTCTTAAAACATTTCTCTTTTGGTGCTAAGAAGAAGGTGAATCTCTCAGACCTAGCCAACCTAAAGTAGTATGATGATGAGCCAATCATGGATTATGGGGATAGATGGAGAAAAATCATGGCAAAGTTATCATTTTCCATCCCGATCGAAGAGCTAATCCGAATGTTCACAAAAAGTTACACCAAGCACATCTCATTACTATTACAACTACAATAGTATGATACATTCGAAGAAGCCTTGGCTCAAGCCAAGCTTATTGAAGATATAAAGTTGGAAGAAGGAGACCTAAAGCTCCGTAGCGAGAAAGAATGGAATGAGAGCATGCAACATCAACCACAACAGACCGAACCTATGCACATCAACCAGATTGTGTTAAACATTCCAAAAGCAGCATAGAGCCAACAACAAGAGAACTATCAAGCTCAACCTCCTCCTATGCATTACAACCAATGCAACAAAAATCAAGGTAGGGGCAAACAGAAACAACCCCCTCACAACTATATGCCATTGCCTGAATCTTTGGCATCAATTTTCAACCACCTTTGTGAGGCCAAGGTTCTAAACTTGCCTAAGGAGTGCATCCTAGATCCTAATTGCCCCAAACCTAAGGGGTATAGGGAAGATCTCTATTGTGTTTATCATCGACAAAATGGCCATGATATCCAGGATTGTGTTGCATTCAAGAATGTAGTGCAAAATATGTTGGATAAGAATGAATTGTAGAACATCGACATATTCAAAAATTATCTTCCCAATCATGGGGCCAACAACAATCAAGTTGAGCAGGTCAACAAGGTGCATTTAGCCCCACCTAATGAGGGTTTTATCGGTATGATCAATACTACAATAAGAAGCAAAATATGCCTTGATCAGCCCCACATACCAAAGAGATCAACTAAAGCTGATAATCTATCATGGTCCATACCAACAATGAGTTCAATTCACTTACAAAAGGACCCTGTGATTACCTTTCATAGATAGGAGATTAAGCCAATCTCTCAGGATGAATCTGATCCTCCGCTACACATCATAGCAAGCATCAATCAGATTCCATACAAGAGAGTCTTGATTGACACTGGGTCATCTATCAACATCATCACAGCTATAGCCTTGAAGCATTTAAATTTACCATCTTCAAGCATTACGGACTCAACATTCACATTGAGAGCCTTCAATGATGCCACTTCCTCAACAATTGGCACAGTAATCCTACCTATACAGGTTGGGGTAAAGACAATACCTACATTGTGCCATATCTTGGGGGTGAGAGGCAGTATAACATATTGCTAGGTAGACCATGGATGAGAGATATGGAATGCATACCTTCCATAGTGCACCAAAACATAAAATTCATACACCAAGGACAAGTGTATGTGGTCCCCCATGACCCTGAGCCATTCAAGTATTACAAGAAGGTTGATGAGACACAAGAAAAAGTGCCTTCTCAGGAGTTTGTGGCAATGGTCAATAGCAAGGTAGAGGACCAAGTGACTCTAAAGTAGATAAAACAAGATGTGGAGCAATCAGATGTTGCCTCCCCATTGAAGGGATCAAAACCATTGGCTTTAGTCACCCCTGACTCACTTCTCATGATGCCTCCTCAAGAACAAGAACAGGTGTTTCCCCCACATCATACTAGAGGTACCAAAGTTGACATAGTTCAACACCACCAAGTAAGATAGAAACATGAACTGAGTCATAAACATGAGCATGTGGATGCCACTATCAAAATGGGTCATCATGAATCCTCCACATCGACTCAAATGAAGGAAATCAGTGACTTAGAGTTACCTGGTAGATCTTTAGCACCTGCTCTTTTGCCTCCTTCAATAGACAATGGTATTTCAAACCAATCACTAGAAATACACATGGGAGCCTTATCAGTATTGGAGCATATGCAAAATCACCTCTATAATATAGAGGCCCAAATGGATAAACAAAATGAGGCATTGCACTTTATCATGAACCAGCTTGAGAGCCTAGAATTATGGAAGCCACCCTCATCTGAGATCAAACCACCTCCTGTGCATCCACAAGAAAAGCCTCAACTAGAGCAAGCACCAACTCGACCACCTCAACAACCTAGCAAGCATCCCTCATTGCTTGAGCCTGCATTATCGATTTTCAATCGGTTAATTACCGCAAATGCCATCACCCTACTAGAGGTGCAACCTTTAGATCCAAATCATCCTAAACCCCGAGGGTATGAGGAAGAGTCACACTGTCTATATCATAGGCAAAATGGGCATGATATTCAATCATGTAAAGGTTTCAAAGCCATAGTACACAACATGCTCAACAAAAAGCAACTTCAAATTATCAACCAACAAGTGACCATAGTCAGTAATCCACCCCTTGCACCCAAAAAGCAAGAGGAGCCCCCTAAGCCAACAATCAAAATACCTATGGCTCAATCTGGTTACCAAGCTAGACCAGAGCATGCTAAACGCTCAAAACAGTAGCAACACATTTGGACTCCTTTAAACGAGTCTATGTCAGACATCTTACAAAAGTTACAGGAAGTTAAGGTCATCACCTTACCTGACATAAAACCTTTAGATCCAAATAGAGCTAAACCTAAGGGTTATAGGGAGGACCATTATTGTCTCTATCACCGAGTGCAGGGCCATGGCATTCGTGATTGCCAAGTATTCAGACATGTAGTTCAAGATCTCATAGATAGTGGGGCATTTCCCATAAATGGTTCATCCATAGAACCCCAACCTACCAAAATAGAGGCTACATCATCCCAGTTGAGACCCCAAGGTCAGTCACAACCTCGTAGGCTAAGCAAGCCACCTCAATAAGAGGTCACATTTGAAATGACTACTACAACTTTATTTCAAAAGTTGTACAAGGCAAATGCATTTGTGTTGCCCGAGGTCAAGCAAAGAGAGCCCAAGCATGGGTCCACTGATGAAATCATCCATTGTATGTATCATCGTATACAGGGGCATGACATCCATAACTACCAATCATTCCAAAAGGTGGTCCAAGACCTATTAGAATGAAATGAGCTCCATGAAGATGGTTCACTCATTTCTTCCCACCAAGACAGGGGCACCCTACAGAGGTCCATGCCCCAATTGGGAGAGTTGATTTATGTCACTCTTCCTAAGCAATATGACTACATTATAGTAGGACATGCACATTGGCGGCACCTAAGGTATCATACCTTCCCCTTTAAAACCAAAAAAATATCAAAAACATTCATAAATTTCAAAATTACATAAAAACAATACAAAATCCAAAGAAAATGCAAATCAAAAGGCTCCAAAACATTTGATCAAATCATACAAAAGCTCCAAAGGCATCTCCAATACATTTGGTCAAATCATCAAAAGGCTCCAAAGGCATCTCAAAGCCATTTGGTCAAACAACCAAAAAGCTCCAAAGGCATCTCCAAGTCATTTGGTCAAATCATCAAAAGGCTCCAAAGGCATCTCAAACCTTTGGTCAATCACAAAAAGCTCCAAAGGCATCTCCACATTTGGTCAAACCACCAAAAGGTCCCAAAGGCATCTTAAAGCCATTTGGTCAAATCATCAAAAGGCCCCAAAGGCACCATAAGCCCTTTGGTCAAAAATAAAAAATTCAAAAACAATTCAAAAATAAAAAATTCAAAAACATTCAAAACAATCAAAGTTCAATAAACAATTGAAAGCATCAAAAATACAAAAACATTTGCATTACACATTTACATTTCCATTCATGTAGTTGCATTGCATTCACACATTGCATCCATTACATTTGCATTAAATACAATTGTGTTTGCAATCTTACAAATGACACCATGTTTGTACCTCAATCATGCATCTTCAAAATCCATCATCATCCATCACCCATGTGTGTAACTATGTTTTTCAACACAACCCCTCCTATTGCTATAAGGAATATACTAGGGTTTTTCGGTCACTCAACCATACCTAGTGGTTTTATCAAACTTTGTAGAAAGTTGTCTTAGCTTTTGATAGGTGAGGTTTAGTTTTGATAGTACCTGGTATATCTCAAAATCCTATCACTAATCAAAACACTAAAATCCTAGTTGAAACAAGGGAAATATGAATGCTACGAAGTGGTATTAGGTATCCTAAGGTGAAAAAGGTTTATCTTGCTCATCCCCCTGTGTGGCCGGTTTGAAAATGTTGAGAATTGGCAAAAGGACAAGTTCACCCCTACCCAAAGAAATCCCTTGCTTTGATCAAAACAAGCAAAAATCTTGAACAAAGCAAAAGTTCAAAAACAAGTGATTATCATCACTACAAAAGTCCCCAAACAAATCAAAGTTCAAAGTTCAGAATAATTCAAAAGTACAAATAAATAGTGATGATCATCACTACATAAATCCCTTGCTCAAAAGGAAAAACAAAAAGTCAAAATAAATAGTGATTTTCATCACTAAAACATGAGCAAGTATCCCTAATAAATATGAAGAAAAGAAGGGAGTATTGAACTTGAATCCCTGGAATTCTCAGTGTGAATGAGCCTTACACACGATGATATGTCTATCACATTGGCATCTTGCTTTGGTATAGACCAATGTTTGCATGTGGAAGAGCTAGCCTTAGGTGTCCTATATTGCCTAGTGGTCTAATCCAACTAAGTCCAACTTAGGATCATGATAAACATTTGAGGATCCCCAATACAACAATGGGCTGAATGAATCCCGCCTAGCACTGGGGTATGCTTATGTTCTATCTAATATATTCATTTGCACACATAGGGATAATGAGTATCTAGGTCTTCATAACAAGAGCTTTATCCTTCAAGGGCTCTGTATGATCAGTATACAACCATTTGATGAAGCAACTAGGGTGTTTGAGTCTCAGGGAAAACCTCAAAAATCTCCTCATAGCAACAAATCATTTCATCTCATAAATCACTATATACATATCACATCATCTCATCTCACATTTGAAGGTGTAAATAATTAATCCTTATTATCAGAGTGATTATTTACATTCATGATTGTTATACATTCTGTGGTGTTGCCCATTAGATTGTTAAACTCATATCACATGCATACCTTATATTTTAAGTGATTAAAGCATACAAGTTCATGTACATTAGATCACCATCATAATGCATTTCACACATTTCATTTATCATATCATAACAATATAAGTTAGATACATACAATTAAATCAAAATTAAACATGCATTTAACAATAAGCACTGCATCCATAAATGCATACATCATAAATAGTGCATCTATACATCTAGATCATGGCATCTAATAACACATCTATCATCTAGCTAGCACATGTCACCAACACATTACATACATATAGAAAAATCAAATCATTATCTAGGCATAGCATCCATCATTGCATCCATAACATAAAATCAAAACAAAAATATTTCTAAACATCAACTGGGGCATTATTGGTATCATACCTCCCCTAATCAGAAATCAAATAGTTAAACAATCAATTCCAAAATTCCCCAAAGGTAACATAAGCCCTTTGGTCAAACCAAAATTCCCCAAAGAGCATAAGCCCTTTGGTCAAACCAAAATACCCCAAAGGTAGCATAAGCCCTTTGGTCAAACCAAAATACCCCAAAGGGCATAAGCCCTTTGGTCAAACCAAAATGCCCCAAAGGTAGCATAAGCCCTTTGGTCAAACCAAAATACCCCAAAGGGGATAAGCCCTTTGGTCAAACCAAAATGCCCCAAAGGGGATAAGCCCTTTGGTCAAACCAAAATTCCCCAAAGGGGATAAGCCCTTTGGTCAACCCAAAATGCCCCAAAGGGGATAAGCCCTTTGGTCAAACCAAAATGCCCCAAAGAGGATAAGCCCTTTGGTCAACCAAAATACCCCAAAGGTAGCATAAGCCCTTTGGTCAAACCAAAATGCCCCAAAGGGCATAAGCCCTTTGGTCAACTCACAAAAGCCCCAAAGGCATCATAAGCCCTTTGGTCAACTCACAAAATGCCCCTCAAGCCCATGACTTGGGGCATCCAATGTTGATCAGATCAATGATCATCACACACCCTACAATATGGTCCTAGGTGGTCTACTTTTTTTTCTTCGCACTATGTTTTGCTCACAATGCATCCCAAAAAGGGGCATCTATAGACACCTAAAATGTGTCATGTTTAGGAGACTACTCATATGGGCACATCCGAAGACCATATGACCAATATTGGACCTTTCCAAGAGCAAGCAGTGGTCCTAACCACTCAAAATGGTAGTTTTAGCCCATTTAAGCTTAGCAGTTGTAGACTAGAGCGGCCATACCTAGCACTAGAGCCAACAATCTTGGCCGCTATAGACTAGAGTGGCCAGCTAGCAGCTATAGCTAGCAGTTGTAGACTAGAGCGACCAACAATATTGGCCGCTATAGGCTAGAGCGGCCATAACTAGCCACTACTGATGATAGTGGCTAGCCCTGAAACATGAACTACCATGAAGGATTACCCAAATCATGGGTGGTAATGGTAGTTTGCATGCATTTCAAAGGGATATCGATGAGGAACTCCTAGAGTTCCTCCTAACTACCCCTTCCATACCAAGTCAAGACTAAACCTTCCCTCTGGGATAGTCAGTTGGCATGCAGATCTGGAGCTTGGCTTCCCTAGGAAGCCAAGCCCTAGATCTAAACCTAAAACCTAGAATTCTATATATGCATATTTCTAGTAAGGCAAAAGGGAGATGAATGTTCAAATCTTATGTAGCGAAGCCCTGCCAAATCAAAGATACAGAGAGTTCAAATTGTGTGCAGCGGAGCCCTGTCAACATGGAGAGCCAATCTATGCCCCTTTGAGGAGCATTGGAGCACCGTCTAGCTGAGCCACGTCCATGCATCAGTATTCAGACCCATCGTTCTTAACCGCCAATCAGTGTAGGAGACACACCTGGCGACCCTTGAACATCAATTCGAGCAAAGGAGTGATTAATTACAGCCCATAAGACCTGAGGTAACCTATTAGTTAGAGGTCATTATCTTTGACAACGGCCCATAAGCATAGCCAGGTTTTAATATGGTCGTTCCTTTGTTCTTAGTAATAGATATGCATTTATTATTATTTCATTTACATGTCTTTAGCATAGATCTGAATCCTTCATTGCATTTAGATTAATATTTCTTATTTTCATATGCATATTGCCCAGATCTGGTATATTTCAATACAAATTATGCTTATTTATCTGGATTATCATATTTTCTAATAAGAGCCTCTTTCGGAGAGGTGGCCCGTACTACTAAGCGTGCTTTGTTATTTCCATGTATGCAGATCTGTAGGTTTACAGGACCAGATCAAGACATTCGGAGCACGGGATCCCTCCTGGATGAGAGAAGGAGAAGGAGGCATCTGTGAGCCCTCAAACAAGTTCATGTGCGGAACCGGGAAGCCTGCGAAAGTGCACCACCCCTTTGCAAGGGGATATTTTATTCACTTGTACTTCATTGTATCGAAATGGGTATCCCTTAGAGGGACCGACATGTAACCGGGTTTCAATATAAATAAAAGGATCTCTCTTTGTTATTTTTATGTTATATGCATTTCATGGTCTTTCATTTCATTTTGGTATAATATTGCAAGTAGAGTAGAGGTGCGTGCTTCCCGGGGTCGCTACACATGCCAATAAAAAGGAGAAAAAGGTGGCAAGAATTTAATAAGAGAGAACGCTATGAATCATGCCAATTAAAAGGAAAAAAAGTGGCAACACTCAAGAAAAGAAAATGTTGGAAAGCCAAGAGTTGGAAAAAGAAACGAATAGCCAAATGTTGGAAATTTTAAGAAGAAAAGAAAATGTTGGAAAGCCAAGAGTTGGAAAAAGAAACGAATAGCCAAATGTTGGAAATTTTAAGAAGAAAAGAAAATGTTGGAAAGCCAAGAGTTGGAAAAAGAAATGAATAGCCAAATGTTGGAAATTTTAAATAGCCATTGAAGCTCATGAAGAAGGGCTAGAATTTTTTTGAAACAGGGAAGCGTGAAGAGGATTGGAAGGTCTTCAAGCTATTGCAAACAATTTTTTTCTCACCTTGTATGCAGTCAAAGAAGGTTTTGAATACATGTTTTATTGTAGATTTTTCTCCTACATGTATTGAGCTTATTTATGATGTTTTATGCATGGATATGGTAGCATCATTTAATGTTTTTAATGCATACCTTTATTTCTTAGACTCTTGCACTTAACCA
Source organism: Wollemia nobilis (assembly GCA_028583015.1). Lineage (NCBI taxonomy): Eukaryota > Viridiplantae > Streptophyta > Pinopsida > Araucariales > Araucariaceae > Wollemia > Wollemia nobilis. The sequence continues at coordinate 9,589,679 of JAQPPZ010006249.1, forward strand.
GATTTATATTGTGTGGATGTAGGTCTAACCTGGTTTTGTTTTAATATTCACAATCTTCTATTTTCTGCAGAATAAGAAGGATTAATTTACAGTAGCTCTCTTTGATCATTTTTTTGCACCTTGTTTTAATATTTATTTCAGATTTTTTTATATTTGTTTTCTAACCCTAGCTTTTATTATTTTTTTACCTTTCATTTTATTTTCTTTAAAATTTCATCAAGCACTCAAAATCCTAACAAGTTCATGATTTTATGCATTAAATAAAAAGAAATTTAAAGAAATTAGACATACAAATAATTGTGTTGTTTAAGGCTATCATATTCAATTATTTGGATATATATATTTTTAATTAAAGCATTCATTTTAAGGTTCCAAAGCATTTTTATTTGCACTCCATAGGTTACATTATTTTCATATTAGCTTAACAGAGTTCATTTTTTTTGGTAGGTAAAAATGATTTTATTTGTTGTACGGGTTAAAGGGTCCCGTCCCTGTTACATTAGTAGCAAAAAGAGACAACTGTGGCCTCCAGTGGCAACAGATAAAAACCAACTGAGGATTCACCCCATACATAATAACCCAGACAAGGCCAAAGCCCTCCAAGATAGAAGAAACTAAACTATTACAACAACTGATAAAAGAAAACCAAGCAACCCTACTGCCAAGACACCACCTTCCCAGGTTACTAGGATTCTTTGTTCCTTTCCTACTGGGCATTGTCATCAGGGGATAGGATTGTCTTGATCAGGGCCGAGAAATCTCTGAGCTCATCGATGGCACTGGAAATAATGGTGCAACCTTCCCTATAGATGTTGGCAGTCATCTGCAATTGGCTTATAGTATCACTGGCTCTTGAAGAGTTGCAATAAAAAAACTAGCCCATATTGAAGGAATACCATCGTGAGGGTAGCATGAGCTACCTAACAGATCACGTTCCCACATCCTGATTAGCTTGGGTGATGACTTCTTACAGGAAGTCTTCTTCCTAGATGACCAGGGTGGACTGATTGACTACTTTATTGGCTAGAATGTCAGCCACTTTGTTAGCTTCCCTAAACACGTGGTTGATCTGGCTTTGAGGTTTGTTGTTGAGAGAAAGTTGGCAATCCTGAATGATGTTCTAGATATTCTTCCCCCCTGTGCTCTTGTTGATAATGTGGCCAATGATAACTGATGAGTCTCCTTCGAATATGATTGGCTTGGGAAGGGTTTTTCTTACCTCAATGCTTCTCCACAAAGCTCTGGCTTCTGCATAGTTGTTGGTTTGGGTCCCGAGATTTTTTGTGAAAGCCTTGACAATGCTGTTTGTGGTCCCTGATGACTCCTCCTACCCCAACGTTCCCTGGGTTTCCTTTGGAGGCACCATCGAAGTTGGCCTTAAGCCATCCCTATGGAGGGGGGGACCATTTGGCCGTGGTTCTGGAGCTACGGGTATTCTAGACTTTGCTACAGTCTATGGGAATCCTGAGGGATGCAAATAGGTGAGATTCCAGCCCATAGTTTGGGACATCTACGCAGGGGATGAGGCTGTTATTTTCAATAGCAAGGGACAAAGCTCTGTTGGCGATAGCTTCTGGATTTTTGGTGATCTCCATGAAGATGCGGTTGTTACATTCCAGCCAGATCTGCTAGGCCGCGTGATGAAGTAGGGAACTCCACAAGAACCTGAGTCTTGGGTTTTTAAATGTCCTTGGCCATTGGATGAACAGGTCCGAGACCACCTTGGGTCGGATCCAACAAACCTAGAATTTGTTGGCCAGGATAGAAAAACACTCTCGACAAAGGGGTAATCCAACAAAATGTGTTGATTGGATTCCCAAGCTTGAGTACAGAGGTAGCACCTATTGGGAACCATCACTCCTCTTCGAATTAAGTTATCGGTGGTCAAAATTTTATTGTGAGCAACAAGCCAGTAGAAGTGGGCCACTTTCAGGATCAGGAGCTTGAGCCATACACTTTTGGCTAAGGTCTGACTGTCACAATTTCTAAAGTCTCTGGGAGGGGTTTCCAACATCTGGGATGCAGATTTGATAGTGAAGCCTCCATCGCTAGATTCCTTCCAGCAGCGTTCATCATTCTTCTGGGTCTACGGGATGAAATTCGCTCTAAAAATATCCTGAAGAGTTGCTAGACCTTTGTTGATAGTATCATTCTTAATTCTGAACTGTACCTACTTCCATTTTTGGATTCCCTGATCAAAGGTGATGAAATCAGCAACCTGGGACCCATACTTACTATCGATGAGGTGTTTGATTGAAGTCAGATCGACATCATTGATGAGGGGGTCTTTTCTAACCCACGCATATTTCCAAAAATCAATAGACTTACCATCTCCCAACTGCCACCAAGATCCCTGATGTAAAAGTTGTTGGGTGTGGCTAATGGATTTCCAGAAGTGGGAGCCATTACGGGGAGTCTCCATGTCTAGGAATGAGTGGTGTTGCAGGTATTTTCTTTTGACAATCGATACCCACTCTAGGTTGGCATCGGTGACCACCTTCCATGCCTGCTTGGCTAGAAGGGCCTGATTTGTGATGTTTATGCGGTGCAGTCCCAACCCCCCTGTCTTTAGGGGTGCAAATTTTGTCCCAGGCTACCAGGTGGAACTTTCTTTGATTATCATTCCCAGACCATAGGAAATGCTTCTGTAGTTTCTCGATGGCCTCTCCCACCACAGCAGGGATTTTGAAGACCGATAGAAAGTAGGTGGGAATACTTTGGAGGACCGACTTTACCAACGTTGCTTTGCCTGCACTGGAGAGGAGGGCCCCTTTCCATCCTACCAACTTCTTGTGTATCTTTTCTGTGACATTGTTCCACATACCTTTAAGTGGTCTTCCCCTGAACATTGGAAGGCCCAGATAGGTAGTTGGGAAGTCAGCAATGGTGCACCCCAAGATGCCTGCAATCTTGACCTACCTTCTGGTGGGGGTGTTGATGAAGTAGAGTTTACTTTTGGTGTAATTGATCTTCTGGCCAGCCGCTTCCTCATACAGATTGAGGATGACTTTGATGACTTTGGCTTCAGATACTGAAGCTTTAGTGGCCAGTAGGGTGTCATCCATGAATTGTTGGTGAGTGGAGGGGGTTAATCCTGAGGCTGCCTTGATGCCTGAGATCAGGTTTCTATAGCAGGCATTTTTGATGGTTCTTCCCAAGCTCTCAGCCAAAATGATGAAAAGTATAGGGGAGAGTGGGTCACCCTGTCTCAGCCCCTTGGTGCTGGGAAAGTAACCAGTAGCAGACCCATTCACAAGGACCGAGAACCAAGAAGAAGAGACACAATTTGAAATCAGATTCACCCAAGATTCATGGAACCCATATTTGAGGAGGATTTTGGATAGGAATTCTCGGTTCACTCTATCAAAGGCTTTGTTCATGTCAAGCTTCAGGAAGAAGGCAATGGAGTTAGAGTTGTGGGTAGAGTGAATCATCTCATGGATGGTGATGACTCCATCGAGGATATTTCACCCCTTAACTATGCTCCCCTAGTAGTGGTTGATGATGGTGGGGAGGATCTCGATGAGTCTATTGGCTAGGGCTTTGGACAACACTTTGTAGATGACATTGCATAGACTGATGGGGTGGTAATCAGAGAGGGACTAGGAGTTTACACCTTTGGGGATCAGGGCCAGAAAGGTGGAGTTCACATCTCTGGGAATGGTACTGGACTTCTGCATTTCTGTGATGGTGAGGCATAGGTCAGGGCCCACAATGTCCCAAAAATTTTGGAAGAACCTAGGGGAAAAGCCATCAGGCCCGGGGGCTTTATCGGGCTTCATGGAGAAAAGGGCTTGGTGGATTTCCTTGTGGGATAGGGGACTGAGGAGGAAATTATTTGTAATGTTAGAGATGGTTTTGGGAATATTCTCTAGAAGAGACTCCATGGCCATGGGTGAGGAAGAGGGGGGAGAGGCGAGAAGGTCTTTGAAGTGGCTGACAACTTCATCCCTGATCTGGTGGATGTCAGAAGTGAAAGTCTCATCCTGCTTGATGAGGCCTTTAATTCTGTTAACTCCCCTATGCCTGAGAGTGGAGATGTGGAAATACTTAGAGTTGGAGTCACCTTCCCTGAGCCATAGTTATCTTGAATTTTGGCACCAAAAAGTTTCTTCTTTACCTAAGGTGCTATGGTATTCGGAGAGCAGAATCCTCTCTTCATCTCTGAGTCTGTCATCACCCTGCCCTTTCTAAAATCTATCCTCAATCTGCCCTAGTCTGGTTTTGATGTCCTGCTTAGCTTCAAAAATATTCCCAAAGGTTTCCCTATTCCAAACTTTCAGATTTTCCTTGATCTGCCTGAGTTTTTGCATAAATTGGTTTGAAGTTGTCCTAGGGAATTTTGTCCCCCACCATTCTGCTATCTAATTTCTGAGATCAGGGTGGTGGGTCCACATTGACTCGAACCGAAAAGGAGTCTTGAACTGGGGTCTGCTCACCATCTCAAATAGGAGCGGGCTATGATCGGACCCTATCTTTGGGAGAGCCTGCAAGCTGGCATCTCCGAAGAGAGGAAGGGCTTCTTGGGATAACAAAAATCGATCAAGGTGCTCTTGGATGAGTTTATTTCCCATCCATCTGTTACTCCAGGTGTAAAGGGATCCCTGTAGCGGAACGTCCATAAGGGCATTTGAGTCCATGAACTACCTCAAGTCATTTGTATCCCTGTGAGTGACCGAGTTCCCTCCCTTTTTATCAAAAAAGTGCAGGGGGAATTGAAGTCCCCTGCCAGAACCCATGGAATATTGACAAACACCTACCTCATCTGGGTGAGGGTGTTCCACAAGATCATTCTACCCTGGGATGTGTTGGGAGCATAGACATTTGTCATAATCCAGGAGGTCTAGGAGTTGGGGTCATGGAACAAAATGTTGGACAACCTGTCTTGGCCTGAAATAAATCTGCCTTCAACTTTGGTTGGGTTCCATAGGCACAGGAGCCCACCTACGGTCCTGGAGGTTGGGGAGTAGACGAAGTCATAGTTTTTCCATATGATTTTAGCTACCCTAGGAGACCACTGATCATCTAGTTTGGTTTCCTGAATGAGGAATATTGTGGGGTTATAATATTTTCTCATGGCTGCAACCAGTATTTTCTTGGCTGCCCCATTCAGTCCTCTCGCATTCTAGGAGAGGACTTTCATTTGGAACTTTTTGAGAGTTTTTTTCCCCCTTTGCCTTGTTGCATGGGGGGTTTGGGTCTTCAATTTTCTTCCTTGATAGTGTTTCCGATTTCCTGAAACAGGGTTTTCTGCGTTCCATTGGCTATATCCTCGATGGTATCCCAATTTCTTCATTCTATGCCGGATGGCCTACCCTTATTTCTGTCTACTCCTACATCGATTTGGGACTTTCTAAAACTTTGAGTTTGCTTGGGGCTCCATGGTTTAGGGGATTCCTGAGTGGGCTCGTCGCTATCAGAATTGGTGGTGTTAGTGTTGGTCGGGGAGGCAGGGAAGTCAGACCCAACAAGGGGGGGCGACGGGGCTAGGGAAGAGGGCGACCGAAGGGGTTTTGGGGTAGGGCTTTGGGGGCCATCACTGGTGGTGGGAGGGTGGGGCTGGCATGGGGGGTGAGAGGGGCAGGGACTCTTCTGGGTGGGATTGGGAGTAGGGCACAGCTGGGAGGCAAGATTGGGGTCAGGGGAGGATCTAACAGGGATTTCTCCTTCCTCAATTTCCTCATTGGTTCCAAAATCATTAAGCAAATCAAATTTATTAGCAGTGGTAATCGATGTACTTGCCTTTTGAGGAGTTGGGGCTGGAGGTGGTCGAATATGTTATTTGTTCTTCAAGTTTTGTCCTTGGCTGATGATTGTCCTCTAATTTGCGCTTGGCTTTGGGTGTCCCACTGGTAGGTGATCGACTTTAGGGTTTCTGTGCTTAGGGCATTGAGATGGGAGGTGCCCTTGGGATTGGCACTCCAAGTAGAAAGCTAGCTTGTTCTCGAATATTAGTGGTTGTCTCCATCTGAAATCCTCGTAAATCAGATTGAGGTGGTCTGGGAGTTGCGACTCTAGATTCACATTGATGTAGATGCGTGCCTGGGTTAGGCGAGTTCTAGCGCGAGTGGTAGGATCAATGGCCACTAATTCCCCAAAGGCCCTAGCTAGGCCTTGAAGAGCATCCTCATAAAAAAATGAGCGGGGAGATTAGGGAGCCAGACCCAAATGGGGGTAAAGTTAATGTTCTGTGAGTCGGGGTCAAAATTTGGCTCCCATTTCCTTAAAAATAGACTTCATCTCCCGAAGAACCATGGACCTCCAGATAGAATGCGCTCTGTGTCCTCCCGAGTGTTCAGCTGGATCATAAAAAATCCTCTGGTCATCGTGGACAACCCCATGTTTCCCAAGATTTTCCACTTTGAAGTCGCCCAACGGTGGATTGCGTCCATGTCTGGGCATCCTCCTACAAATTTTCCCACAAGGGAAAAGGAATCACGGGATGCGTAACCTTCCATAATATTTTGAGGGCACAACACATCGCACCCTTGTGAGACAAAGCCATTCGAACCGTCTGTGGGTGATCTGAGTTTATTCTGTAGGAGGTCTACGTAAGACAGGTGGCCTCGGTAGCTCCCTGTGTTGCCCGCTTTGTCAGGGGGTTCCTTTCCCCGATCGATGTCACTTTGGATGTTCCCATGTTTGGCGATAGACAAAACCTCGACTGGCCCTGTTGCCGCAAGAGCGGTGGGAATGTCCTTCGAAATCGCGCCAATGTTTGTTTGCTCTTTCGATCGCGTCTTCTCCTTACCTGCGAGCAGGTTTTCATCGAATTTTTTGTTCACTGAAACCATATTTGCCTCTCAACCATCAAGATACACAACTTCTTGAGTTGGCAGGTCCTATGCTTGAGTATTTTGAGTCATTGTTGGCCAAATAAAATATTTTCAATAGAGTTCATTTTTGTTTAAAAAGGAGTTTTGCAATTTTTAAGTTTTCACACAAATTCACATTACTAAGAGAAAATTTGCAATCTAAGTTCTGCACAAATTCACTTTAAAAGGGAATACGGAATCCAAACTTTGCACTATTAAATACAAGAAAATTAATTTCATTTAATATAAAAGAAGTATTTTTTTCCAATATTTCATTAAAATGAATCATTAAGATGCTATTCTAAAGCTACTACTACATTGTAAAGGTATATTCTAGTTATTTTTGTTTTATGTTCAAGTAGAGCTTAAGATAAAATCCATTCACTAAGAAAGATAAAATGAATCTAATTTTCATTCAAGATTCACATTTTAGAGATAGATTTTAGTATTTTCTTTTATGCTCAAAGTAAAGTTTAACAAAGAAAGATAAAATTTGAATAAATATTCTTAACCAAAAGAAGATAAAATATATCTAAACATTCTGAAATTAAATCATAATTTCAGCATGGTCAAATGAGGGCCAATGACCTCACATTTTATTTTCTTTTAAGTTTCATGAACAATAAAGAGCATGACAAAACAAAATTAATACCAACATAGGCCCCTTGTTAACAGTAACTTGCACCTCTAAGGTATTTCAACACTTATTTTGACACATTTTCACAAACACACATTAAGTAAAAGGAACCTTGGATAAATTTTAATTTCTTTGCAAGAGAGGGTTTTATAAAAAAATTCCTAACTATGATGATGGTTTTACAATTGGTCAAAATTATCACTCAACATGTCTCCTTTTAAGGAGAATAATTAATTAAGGGGATAAGAAGAGTGTTCTCTTTTGTTTTGTGTTGCATATGAATTCTAGAGGACTTTTTAGAGGTATTTAAGAATATTTATAATATTAGCATAGCATATTATCTTAGATGAAGAGCTAGAAGGAGAAAATTCTTATTTCCTTGAATTGCTTTATCCAACTTTAAAGGATACTCACTTGAAATATGACTACAAGACCTTTTGAATTAGGTAATAGTAATTTATTATTTAGGATATTTCTTGTAAGTGCCTTAGTTAGTACCAACTATAGTCATCATCCAAAGTTCCTATAATGAATTTGGGATTAGAATTAGACTCTATGGGACCAGAAAAAGGCATGCATATTTGGTTTACAAAACATCATAAAAATAGCAATTGCATTGATCTATAATTAGTAGATGTAGTATGGAGGCATACTAGTTTACAAAATTGCTATCAACATGGTACATTCACCAATTATGGAGGGAAAATAAAATTAAATAGATCTTAGATTAGTTAGTCCTATCCCAAAAATCCTAATGGGCATAAGGAATGCTATTTGAACCAATGATGACCTTAATCCTATATTATTGTGTAAGAAGTCTTGGAATTTGACGTATCCAAGATTTATGAATCTCAAGGTAATCCATCCCCTTGACCATAAATCCATCAACTAGAAATAAATTAGGATTTAATTATATTTGTGATCTACATATGAATTTTAGTTTTTAGATTTTCCTATATATATCTTGCCCCACACAAGTTGCCCACTTCATAACAAAGTAAATAAATAATAAAACACATTTGGAACGAAAACATATAAACCTATAAAATATCAAATAACAATAGGATCAAATCCAATATGGGGTCTTATGACTAACATGTTATCACAAAATTTAATTTGACCTAAAAATAAGTGTGGAAAAAAAAATAAAATTTACAAGTGGCTAGTGTTAATTGCTTGTGGTTAAATTACTAATCACCATGTGAACAACATATTACATTTGGTCAAAGGTATAAAAAGTGGAGGTTAAGGTGTCATTTTGAATTTTTGAATTCTAATAAAAAAATTATGAGCTATTAAATGGAGCAAAAAATAATTGGTATTTGATAGTTTTGAGTGATTCAAAGTGGACAAAATAGGGTTATTCATTATTAAAGGAAAACACACCTGGATGACCTTGTTTGCACCAACTAGTAGAGCTGGAGGCCTAATTTTAGGATATGATTTTGGACTATAATTTACAAATTTTATCAAATTGAATTGCTTGATATGTTTATTAGAAGATATCTATAAATATATATTTAGTAATATCATCTATATTAAGCTACAAATGTGATGCCCTAGGATTTGAGGTAAACCTTGGGTTTGATAGGATTTTTCATTTCTTGCTTGAATATCATTAGGAACTAGATAGAATAAATTGTTAGGGTCTATAGTTTATCAATTAGGCTCCTTTTAATATAATTTTGGTCTACTTTGGCCTAAGACATTACTTTTCTAACCTTCCCACATGATTGTGCCACTTTGTGATATGTCATACACTTGCAAAATTAGGAAATTTATGCTAATTGTTGGTGAAGTTATTAAATTAGTGTAGAGGGGGAAAATTTCCCTATCGTGCACAATTCTTGATTAGATCCACTGGGATCTGAGATGACCTTAGGGGTATGTTATATTCTCTACACTCGAGGGTTTGGGGATCGAAGGATTCACCAGGAATGATTTTAGGACTCGCTACAAGTCCAAGATGGAGATGTTTAATGTGTATATTGAACAAAGACCTATGTTTAGCCTTTCTAAAATCTAAGCTATGGAAAATGGAAGAGCAATGTAAGACAAAATAAGGATGCAAGAAAATAAAAATTAATCCTAGGATAATTCATGATTTTCAATGATGACTAAACCCTAACTTGCAATAACATAATTTATTTTCTTTTTTAGCAAGGGTTTAAGAGAATGCACAAATAGAGTTAACTATAGAATGAAAACTATATGATTTTTCTCTTTCAAATTCCTAAAAAGGGGATCTAAATATTTTTCTTTTGTTTATGATTTAGATTTGGAATAGAAATGGGTAGAAAGCAAACAAAAAACAACCTAATAATTTTACTTAGGGAACTTATTTGATCTGATGGTTGACCTTATATTTTAACTTACATCTATATATATCCAAAGAATTCACAACCCATAAATTAGCTTCACAAAACCCTAGAAAAATTGATTAGCATTTAGGGACTTGCTTAGGCCATTGTGTGACTAAGCTTGGAGGTGTAGTAGTGAATTTCCCTTGGTCTGTTTAGCTAACCATTTGTAAACAAAAGTGATTTTTGACCATTTTGGAAATGAACAAGCAAAGGTGCAAAGAAATGAAACAATGCAAAAAATAGAATGTAAATATCAGTATCATGATCTAGACGAAGCATGCAAACACAAATTAAGGGTTTTGGAGTAACATTTTACCTATAAACCCAATGAATCTAAAATAATACCCCATAAGGGGAAACCACAACTTTGGATCTATTAAAATCATGTCTTGTATAAATGGGGCATAATTTTATAGTAGAAGTGTAAGAGTGATTTATAAATGAGAAATGAAACACAAAATATAGAATTAATGATATAGGAATATCAAAATGAAAGAAGAAACCTGGTAGCAGTGAAAGAATAGTCAAAAGGATGAAAGCCTCCATGAAATGGTAGACTCCTCCTCAAGGCTCCAACACTTATCCACCAAGAACAAAAAAATAAAGTAGATCAATAGAAGAGCATTAGAAGACACTTGATATTGTTAGAAGAAGTTTTCAAAAATACAAAAATCACTTAGCATTTATAGGGAAATATCACTTGGAAAATATTCTAGAATCACTTAGCACTTAGGAGGAAAAGAGGATCCAAATCCTCTATTTATAAGATGTTTGGAGGGCAAAAGGGTAGAAAATAAAAATACAAACCTAGGGAAGGGCCAACATCTTGGGGGTTGGTCCAAAAATTGGGTTTTCTAAGAGAAAACCCTAACTTGCTAAAATCATACCTCATATTGGGCAATCATTATTTCAACAAAAATAGGGAAAAAGGAAGGAGGGTAAAGAGAGGCCCAAAATTATATTTTTACAAGTTTGAGGGTCTCTTTGAGGCTCTAGGAAAAATGACTCACTTAGGTGGGTCAATTTTTCATGTCTATATTTGAGGCTCTAGGAAAAATGACTCACTTAGGTGGGTCAATTTTTTGTGTCTATATTTTACCCCCTATTTTATGCATTTATGGCCTAATAAATGCATCAAAGAAATATGTAGACACCTATGGGAAAAGAATGATAAACATAAAAAAGTGGTGGCTAGTTTAGAATAAAGGTGTGGTGCAGAAAATGGTGTCATACCAGACACTTTAAAATTTTGCATGCAAAATAAGGCATTAGGGACTTTAATGCCTCTCAGGTTAGGGTACCGCTTCAAGTTGTGAAAGTAATGCAAAATTCCTAAGTAAAATTAAAAAAGTCTAACATAGAAGAAAAGAGAGTAGCAAAAAAATAAAAAGAGAGCAAAAATACAAAAAAGAGAGACGAAAAGAAGGGGTATAAGGAGGGGGAAGGACGAAAATGAATTCATTTTTAACACACAAGAAGAAGAAGAAGAAGAAGAAGGGCTCTAGAGACAAATACAAATGATGTTTCCCACACACCATTCTACCATTACCAGGGGTAAGGTCAATGTAGTAGTGGGGCGAGCATAGTTAATGACTAAAATCCTTCCTCTAGACTAGGCTGGATTAGGGTTTTTAGTTCTTTTTAAGTATTTTTATCTTTTTAGAGGAATTTTCCATTCATGACCCCAACACGATTTTAGGGTTTAACCATAATTTTGGTTGGTTCATATCGGTGATCAAAGTTATACCCCAAAATTATAGGGTGTGACTTTATGAATTCATGCCTTGCAAGCATGGGGTATGAATTCAAAAGAAGAAGGGAGGGGAAAAAATCACACTCAAAGAGAACAAGGCACAATTTTGATAGAGAGAAAGAAAAAAACAAAGAAATGTAAAAGAGGTAAAGAAAATTAGAAGAGAAAAAAGAGACAAGACAAGAAAGTTTAGATGCTATTAAATTAATATTTTTTGCTTTTTAATGTGAAACTTGTTAAATTTGTTGTTTTGTTTCGGTTGCAACATGACGTACTAGAAAACTAAGAGTGGTGATTGAGCTTCTTGGAGTAGCAGCTACGTGGGATCACACCAGTAGAGAGGGATACCCTAGGAGTGGTGGGGCTACTACATCTAGTAGAGATACCCCATATGGAGGTAGATAGAGTGCTACTAATAGCACTGGTAGAGAGGTGGTACCTAGAGCTATCTACCTTTTGGTTACCAAAAAGGAAGATGATGGTCACATTGGAGGATGTGTGGTGCATCCTATGCATCCTCATAAAGGTAATGGTAGTTTGTAGGACATGAAGGCAACAAGCCACATTACAAATATTGTCAAGGAACTAGGCCCATAAGGTCTGAGAGATTCAAATCCCTATCAATGATTTAGTGGTGTACCATTGGGTCAATGCTCTAATGATCGTGCTCTGTGGGGTGGTGAAAAAATACTTGGTGTGCAATACTAGTAGGTGAAATCTACCATGGATACTAGCAAGGGTAGTGGAAGACATGAGGTACCAAAAAGTGTAGTTTGCATGGGATCCATATGTGTTGGCCTATTTGTACAAGATATTATACAATATCATGTATAAAAAACATACAGGGTTGGTATGTACAACCTTGCTCTAGGTGTGGTTCTAGGAGCACATAGAAATCAAGATATCGTATACACTACTAGGGCCATTACCTAACCTAGAATGGCCAATGGCACATAGGTTGTCCAAGAGCTATGAATGTGTCTAGAGGACATATGTCAGGTGATAGATGAGCTATGAGAGCACAATATCATAAGGAAAATATGGTTATTACATCTTGTATGGATAGATAACATGGAGGAGCTAGTGAGGGTTAGGAGGATCATATGGGTCTCTACAAAGAAGCAAAAGCTAGATATATTTTGATTTGATAACATCCAATGGTAGTTTGGTATCTTTTAGGAGATACCAAACCAAGAAAACTACTATTTTAGGTGGGTATGGAGGGACCCATTAGGATTCAGAGGAGACCTTGATGTGAAGAGATGGGTAGAGGAGGACCTAGAAAACCCATTGTACATGGACCTAGGGATGGACAATATTGGGGTGGCTCTTGAGTACAAGAAATGGTACATGGACATTATGCTATTGAGGATCTCCCCATCAATACTAATGCAAAGGTGCTAGGTTATGATTTGATGGGTGCAACTAACACTTCAAGAGGTGACTTGATGCACCAAAGAGTGATGGTGATAGGGATAGAATACCCTATGGAAGACAAAGGCATAGGTTTGAGTAGATATGGTGGTAGTGGTTACCATCACTTCTAGGACCAAGGAGGGAGGAGCAGTAAGAGATACCCCCACTATGACTAGTGCTAGACCAAGAAGAGTAGCCATAGAGGCCTCCACATTGATGGCAATAGGACCGAGTGAGATGACGTATCAAGGAGATCTAGTTATGGAGAGAGGTGTTACATACTCAAATAGTATCCATGTAGAGGGAGATGGACCTAATATTAGAGGATAGGTCCAAGAGGATAGAGGGGTTATGGATTTCCTTGACCATAACACTCTTAGAGAAAGATGCGATGAGAGTTGAGGTTGATTACCTTAGGGGAGAGGTGAGATGACTAGACCAAGAGTGAAAATAAGCTTAGGCATAGGGGATGACTATCGTGACCAACATCCAATAGGGCAATGGGATCCACCTATTATAGGTAAATCTATATAGGGTAGATGAGAGGCTGGAAGTGTCTATACAAATGGAGACCTTCTACCAAACCCTATACTTTTAGATGGTGCCAATGGAGTAGAGGTTTCTTCCACCATTCTCACTTTATACATAGGATCAATCATGGTCTAGATCATGGATGACTATGCGATTTGTGAACATGCCCCAAAAGGACCACCTATAATGGGTAAATTAGAGAGATGGGCTTGCAGAGCTAGGGCTAGGATCAGGATGACATGCTAATTTTGAGTATGGCATGCATCCCTAGGGAGGGTCGAGTGTACTAGACTTGGATTTTGGCACACAAACTAAACTAACACATGTATCCTTTCTTTCTTGAGTAATATCATGTGTTATTATTTAAATGTGTGTATTTATGTGTGTTTGTGAATTTTTATGTGATGTTGATATTTTTAGTTATGCATGAACACAAGAACTAAACTGTGGAATGCATAAAAGGACTAAACTAATGCAATGCATGATGGGATGAATCTAAGGCATGAAATGCATATATGGATGAAGGGATGTGTAGGTCAATTTTTGACCACATTGTAGAGATAAGAGAAAGTGCAAGTAGAGAGGGAAATATTGTAATATGAGACTATCAAATCTTTAAAAAAATGGTTGTGTTTAGTTGGAGGTCCAAAACCGTTGTTTGCTTTAAAATTATGCTCATTCAATCATAAAAAGTGGGGTGAAGTCTTCAGGAGATCATGGCCACAAGTCGTAAAACAAAATACTATGTTTTTCCTTCAAGCCATCAAAGAGTTGGCTAAAGTCGAGTTTAGAAGAAAAAGATACATGATTGTGAGTCATTTATCTAAAAATTATGATTTTCTATGAAACCACAATGAATTAGGATAAGTTGATACAAATTTTATTTTGTCACATGGCTATGATATTTCCTTTGTAAGCAGCATGACTGAGAGAAATCTAAAAGAAGAGGCTAGAATCCATGAAATAACACAAATCCATGGTAAGAATGGTAAAAATGAGCCAAGGTTCACTTTGAAGCTTGGTTGCCAATTTTATTTGTTAATGCCACAAAAATGGAAAAAACACTTGGAAGCATAAGCATGATGTTTGGAGTGTCTTGAATTCATTTATTTGCATAAATCCATGGAAGAAATTGTTAAAACAAGTCCAAGTACAAATTGAGCCACGATCAACAAGATCCCTTGTTAGCATCATGACTACAAGAAAGGAGTAAGCATAAGCCCTAATCTATAAATTTTCATGAAACCATGGATTTACTCATTGCTATGGTTAAATATATTAAAAGGTCCCAGATCTCAAAGTTGAGCTTAACTTCAAGAAATATAAAGAATGATCCATGGTCGTGAGCTAAGACATGCATCGGTTTATCACAACCATTCATCTCCAAATTGATGGTGGACATCAATATCGCTTTGAATATCAAATTATAAATGTAATTCTCATGTGGTTGCATGATAGAGTGATATTAGGAATCAAACTAGATGCTATATAAGCTGAACCATTAGGAAGTGTAGAAAGCTATGAAAACCACACAACTAAAGATATTGTAACATAAATAATTGAAATCATGTAATCTATGGAAATATTTGAAAAAAATAAAATAACAAAGTGAGCTCTCTTTTATTAATCAAATGAATCACTTATTACAAATTTATCCCTCTTAGAGATACCAAAGTTTGATACAATATTACAATATGCAAATGACCTCGAAATAGGGGAATATGTGCTTCACAATGATTTTTATGCCTCCACAAACTCTGCTTGAGGGCTTACAAGGATGCCTCCTTCTTTATTTGTCAAGAGGAATTTGACATTGAGAGTGCCCTAAAGCTTCAAAGCTCCTTTCACCTGCATGCAAGAAATAACAAAACATGTCAAATGCATATGAAGCCTCTCATGATGAGGCTATTATTCAAGAAATACAAGAAATAAGGTAAATACTTGAAATAAGCATAAATATATAAAAATATGCTTATAAAATGGCTAAATTAATGTAAAGCATGTAATTTGAAGCATAAAGCATGAATAAATCTAATCTATGAATATTTATGGAAATAAGCAAATGTGACAAATATTAAGGTAAATCTACCTCTAATATTATGAATTAACCGTGCACATATCTACTACAATGCTAATATATGCTAAATTAAACTACTTGCATAATTGGAAATGGAAATCTATGACTAAAAATGGATGAAAAAGGAATCAAACCCTCATTGTGGGTGCTCAAATAAGCTGGATCTGTTAGCCGTGGGTGACAGTCACAACTAGCCTTGTGGGTCACTGCTAACAACAGTGGCCATGGGTTGAAATTCCTTTCTCTTAGAATCAGGGCCATAAAATCTCAAATCCTCCAAGGAATTGATGATCAAGGGTCACCTCAATGTTCTAAAATAGATTTGTGATTGAATTTTCTTGAATTCACGTTGGATTGGTATGGAATTGTGAAGTTTGCTTCTCAAGCCTTTGGAAGCTCCATCATTGTAAATTTGGTTGTCAAACTAGATTTTTGTAGTATCTCCTCACTCTTCACAAGGTGCAATTGACTCTCTAGTTCTATAGGGCTTCGCTACAATATATTTTGATCCTATTGACCTAAAGGAGGGGTTTATAAATAGACTTCCCAATTCCCAATATTGGCTTCCCAAGAAAGCCAAGATGGGGCAATTGGGAGGAAGCACCTAGAGGTTTCCTCATCCAGAATCACTTAGAATCATTTGCATTTGACCATTAAAACTGATTTGTCTTGGCTCAGGAGGCCGAGATAGTTACAGAGCTATTCACGGCTCCTCAACACGACCAAGATCCTAGTTGCGGTTGTCAACCGTGATTGAGATCTTAGTTGCGGATGCCATCTACGGCTAAGGATGAATAGGCCTAGGATGCCTAAAATGAGTGGTTAGAACCACTTCTTAGCCTTGTAAATATCCAAGATCATTTATATGGTCTACAAAGATGCCCATATGAGTAGTCTCCTAAACATGACTTATTTTAGGTGTCTACAGGAAGATAAAATTTTGCAATCCAGAAGCTTGTAGAACTCACTATCCAAATGACCTAGTTGAATATCTATGGTCATGAAGATGTTGCAAGAACAAGGGATGAAAAATATTGAGTCTATTCTATATTTACTATAACTATTTCAAGAAAACACAACTAGATGTCACCATTGATAAGCAAGTTGCAAGAAAATCAAGAAACTCTGAAAATGCCCTGTAATGCTCAAAATGTAAAAAATATATAAATAGAGGTTGAACCCTCATTTCAATAGATTGGATCTAAAGTGTTTGCTTGCACTACTACTATATATTACATCAAAATTACATCTCCTTATATTTTTATTACAAACTTGTGAAGTCATTTCTGTTACTGTTGCTATGATTAGTTTATTTTGCTAATTTGGATTACTAACTTAGAGTAAATTGGAATGATTCATATCCAAAAGTATGCTCAGAAAGAATTTATTTTATATTAGTCAGAGTGTTGATCTAATTTTTCTAATTTGGATTGTTAATACTCTAGATGTTTGGAATAATTCTTGAAGTATGCAATTGTCTTAATGTTGAAGATGGCTAAGTTGTGAATGTTGTTAGTTCCAAGTACCATTTTGAAATTTAAGCTATCAGGAAATATTTTTAGATGCCTATGTTGTTATATTTATTCATCCACCATTGATTCATTTATTTGTTAACCATTTTACCCTATTCTCTATACTCTCAACTGAGCTTAATTGAGTCAACATTTAGTAAGTTAACAAGGAATACCAGTCTAATCTAGATGTTGGGTTAAAGTATTTTGATCCATCCAATGTGTAGTTTTGGCTATGATTAAAAGGTGCTATCCTTTTCAAATATTGTAGATGAGAGTCACAATTCAAGTTTACCTTGATGTCAATCTAAGCCACAACTATTTCTAGTATACCCGATAGGACCATTCACAAGATTTTTTATCTTCCCATTATACATTTTGATCGCTTTGCTTCCTAGAGGAACCAAGGTGTAGTGAATTACCTTGAACTTATTAAGTGGATATTATAAGTTCACTTGGTGACTCTATATGTGATAGAGCCTAGAAACCCTATTTTTCATTCAACCAACTTATTTTCACAATAATTTTGGGCTAGTTTTTTGCTTATATGTTTGTCTAACGACTATGTTAATGAAATCCAACATTGTATATCCTCTTTGTGTTTCAATCCATACAATATGATGTACCAAAATATCATATGATATTTGAAAATTATATAGGTTAGGTCCAATGGCTCACCAAAATTTTCCCTCGTGGTATGATGTTGACCCTCTTAATATTCCAAATTTTCATGAGATACATAAGATTACCCTAAGATATCTACCTAGTTATGAAAGGAAAGAAAAAATAATAGTTGAGAATTTTCAGGACAAAATCATATTTGAAGATGTCATGGTTATATTGCATGTTCTATCATTTAAAGGTAAAGTTTTGTTATAGTATAAGTCTTTAGAATACAAAAGTATAGGTACCTAGCTAAACTTAGTTGGAGCTCTAATTGATGAATTTGATATTCCTAGAGATCCTTTCTTGCTACTTACTCAATTTTCTTTCATAAAGATGTTTTCTCATGAAATAATTTCTGATTTCAAAGTCTAATTTAAAATAATGTGGAGGATAATTCCCCAAGAATACCAACCCTCCCACCCACAAGCATATCTCTATTACATCCATGCATTTCATTTTGATTTAGCTATCCTTATTTAGTAGTCTAAAGAAAAAATATTCCCTCATATTTTCTAAGAAGCCATTTGAGCTGAGAATATGTTGATCATAGTAGGTAAAATCCCTCCCAAAGAAATTAATCCTTATTTTGATACTCCTTCCAACCCATTCCACTATAAAATCCTAGAGGAGGTGAAGTCATGGTCACTACAAAAAACTAGGAATTATGTTGTTCCCAATTATCAATACAATCAATTTTAGAGAGAAAAATTTGAGAATGGTGATGCATAATACCAAGAAAAACATGAAGGGACAAAGACCACTTTTCTCATAGGTTGAAGGGATGGAATCTAGCAATGTTAAGCTCTAGTGGCAACAATTCCATGAATGTTATGGGTCATGTTGAAAATGTGAGCATGTTTTGTTGTCATTGATGTCAAGAGGTTTGATTTTCCAATTTGATGGAATTATTTACAAGAGGTTTGATGTCATAATTTGATGGAATTAATGTCAAGAGGTTTTATTAATGTCAAAAGGTTTAATATCATAAAATTATGGAAATAATTGTGAGAATATTTCTCTTGATGGAACATGAGGTATAAGACAGCAAGAAGAAAGGAATACCTCTCCATAATATTTGAGAAAGGATTTATAAATTACCTTGGTGGTAATTTGGCAAAGGTTAAAATACCCATTAATGGTGGCAAGGTTGTCCCTAAAAAGAAAAATCCCAAAAGGATTTTAAATATAAAAATCCTTTACGATTTAAATTATTATAATTAAATATAATAATTCGAAATACCAAAATTTGGATTACAAAAATAAGCCGATGTCAAATAATAGAGTGGGCATGTGTATTAATAAGGCTAAGGTTTAGCCTAAGCCTTGGTGTAATTCGAATGAAAAATCCCTCAAAGTAATTGCCTTGCATGATTGACATGATGAAGGGAACAAAAAGAAGACATCGCAAATCCCAGTGCAAAAAATTTGTCAAAGTGTAGGCAAAGTGTGTCCCCACTTGTGTGTGGTGGTAGCCAAGCTGGAAAGTAAGGCTTGCATAATGGCGTAGGAGGCAGAAGGTGTGGATTCGATTCGTGTGAAGACCCTTTTTCTGTGTGTTCAATTTAAGGTTTAGCACCGATGATAAATACAAGAGGGAGGTTTTGTATTTTTATTGCGTGTGGGTTGTCTAGCCCACACGGTAGCCTAACGGTGGCTAGGGCGCAGGGCCAATAGGTAGAACGGGTTTGACTCCCAGTGATAGGCGATAGGTGGCAGGTGATAGGATTTTTTTTAATTAAATTTTATCCTAAGGTCTAAGGTGGCTAAGGTATGTGCTAGGGAGATATAAGGTATTTTAAATGGTTTTTATTTTTGCAATAAAAGGGTTATAAAATTAATTTATTTTTCAGAAAAAATTAAGGTAGTTTATTTTATTAATGCATTGGGATAAAAAGAGAAGTGATATTTTATTTATCCTTTGGAAATGCATTAATGAAAAGTAGGAGATATAAGGTGTAAATAAAATTTTTGCTTATGTGATTGATGACTCTTGTTGGTGAAATTTATTGGTAAAGATGGGAGCAATAAGGTGTATAAGTGTTTTGGTATTTTATTAATCTTTGTATGGTGAAATATTTATTGAGGTGAAAATTCATGTGGAGATTTTGAGATAGACTATTGCTATCTAACCTTGAATTGGCATAAAATAATTTGATTGTAAGTAAGACAAGTTTTGAAGACATATCTTTAGCAAAGCAAAGAGGTATGGGTACATATCTTTTGTTTGAAGTATTTTTTTGGAATGAATGTTGTTGAATATAATGTGGAGTGAAAAGGGTTGTTTGATAAGTATTATTGGAAATATTTGAGTGAGTCTTATATACTTCATTGTTGAATGTTTAGATAATATTTGAGATAGATATTGGAAATTATTTGAGTTAGGGTTTGAGATCTAAATTGTGCTCTTTATTTGAAGGGGTATGAAAATACTTGTTTAGGGGTTGTGAGCAAGTTGTGTTTCATTGGTTGAATGATTAAGTGAAACTTCTTGAGCATTGGTTTTTAGTGATATTGAAAGTGAATGTGGAAACATTAGAAATCATATTTGTGAAAGCAAAAGTGTAGATCATAAATATAGGTGTCATATGCTAGATTTATTATATCTTTAAAAGAGCAATAAAAGTAAGACATGTGGAAATGACATGCTTAATGATTGAGTAGAACATATTGATTTTTGATAGAGTGCATCATTATTTATATGTTTTAGAGGTTAAATAAATTCTAGATAGAATATATCTAAACTACTTCAAGTTAAAGGAATTACTTCGAAGATTAGACAAAAAAATTGATAGCATTGTGTGCAAGACTTGAGAGCAGATTGAGCAAGTTCTTGAGAGGACTTGAGAGAAGATTGAGCAATTTATTGAGATGGCTTGAAGGCAGAGTTAAGAAAGTCTTAGTGAAGACTTGAGAGCGGTTTGAGCAAGTTCTTGAGAGGAATTTAAGGTAGATTTGAGCAAGTCTTGTGAATACTTGAAACAACAGGGTTTATTTGTTCAAGATTTGTGTTAAGGCTTGGGATAGATCTAAGCAAAGTTGATTGGTTGATTTGTTAAAGCTTTGTGTTAAGGCTTGGGGCAGATCTAATTAGAGTTGAATGGTTGATTTGTTCAAGATTTGTGTTAAGGCTTGGGGTAGACATAAGTAGAGTTGATTGGTTTATATGTTCAAGCTTTGTGTTAAGGCATGGGGTATATCTAAGAAGAGTTAATTTGTTATTTGGTCAATATTTGTGGTAAGGCTTGGGGACTGATTTGAGACAGAGTTTGGTGCAAATTTATGAGCAGATTTAAAATAGATCTATACTAAACTTAGGATAGATTTTGGTACATATTTGAGATATATTTGAGAGTAAGATTTGGAGGTGACAGAGTAAAGAGGACAAAAATCTCTAGTGGATAGAGATCCATTTTCTAGTGTAGTATGGATAGAGATCTCCTATGGAGAGATACCTATAAGGCAGAGCAGTGGGGGTAGAATTCTTATAGAAGATCATCAACCAAAGCAGAGGGGAAAGAGTTCTCTTATGTATAGATATCCATGAACTAGAGTAGAGGGAAAATATTTCTCTTGTGGATAGATATCCATGAACCAGAGCAGAGGGGAAAGAGTTCTCATGTGGAGTATGATCTGTGAACTAGCTAGGAAGATAGAGTTCCTCTGTGGAGAGAGATCCAAGAACTAGTTGAGGACATAAAGTTAGCCTAGATCAATTTCCATGAACTAGAGAAAAGGAAAAAGAGTTCTCCTGTGGAGAGATCCACAAATCAGATCATAGGGGATTGGTGTCTCCTTTGGATAGTGGTTCATAAACATTGTAATAGGGAATTGATTCCCAAGAATATTTTTTGAGAAAATTTAGTAGAAATGTTTTCTCTGTGGAGTAGCCCACATTGGGTGAACCATGTTAAATTGGTCTCTATTGTGTGTGATGATTTATGCATTGCTTTTATTACTTCTATTGATATTTCCATTGATAATATTGGATAATATTATTTGGGAAAGAAAAGTGAAAGTTGGTCTTATACGGTTCACCCCCCTCTCAGTATAAGCTTGTGTTCTTCAAGTCACAACTCATCGAGGATAGTTTTGAACCAAATAATAAAGTAGAAGATAACTAAAGGGAGGTTGAAGGTAGGCTTAACATACCCCTAGTATTATATCATAGTTATATCCAGATAAAAAATGCATACCAAGGAATATTAGATAATGTGATAGCCTTCAACACAACAATAAACCATTAGGTTAGCAGTGATGGTGATCACTATCTAACCCCACAACTCCAAAAAGGGGATAAAATAGACCAAATAGATATTTAGGAGTAACTCCCACTAGTAAAGTATTTGAATCAAGAGAGGATGAAAGCTTATAGAAGCCTATATTTCCCAACTATGACTCTAGAGGAAAGGAAGGAAAAGATAGTGCAATTCAAAATATTATTCAAACATTTTTCTCTGCAAAGGCAAGATCTAAGGTAGGACTTGCTAGTACCTTTAGAAGTTAATTTGGTTGATATCTCTTTGGAAAAATTAATAGAAAAGGACAAGGCAATTTCAATAGGTAAACATTTAAGCTTTCAAAAGGACCATTTTGACCCATTTTATTTACCACTATTTTTAGAAAAATATATATTATAAAATTGTGTAATCAATCCAAGAGCCAAAATTTTAGTAATGCCACTTGAGATATATAAGAGTTTGGAATTGATTATGAATTACTTAGAACAAAAATGACTATAGTTAAAAGGGAGGACTGTAAAAGGGGTAGGTATTTTAAAGTAATTTTTTATGGTATTAGATGGACATCTTGATCTAGTTGTCATACAAGACATAATGGTCATTGATATCCCTCCATTATTTGGTATATGCCTAGCTGAATTTCTCCTCAAGTAGTCTTCAATTTATTTTTGTCAAGGGTTGAATCAGATAAAAATCTTAGAGTAAAAAATGTAGTTACTATGCATAGCCAAGGACTTCATTCTTTATTTATTGAAATATACGATCAACACCAAATAGTTTTTCTAAAGGGATTTGATTGTGGTATAGTGGTAGAGAAGTGTTTTTTGCAAGAAGATCATATAGAGTATTATCAAAGTTGTTTTAATTAGAATTTGTAGAAGACACCTACAGTTAGTGTTTTTTCTCATTGGGAGGAAAGGAATTTTCATCTCCTCTATTCCTGCTCCAATGAATGATAAGAGTTGTTGGAATCAAGGAATAAGGCTAAAAAATTACATCAAGAGCCTTTATGCATAAAAAAGTATTTGCAAAAGTTTTTAGAACCTATGGTGCTTGGTTGGATAGTACTTGTTGATGACCTGTATGATATATGATATATATGGAAATTGAATTTAAATAAAATTTTAAGTTTGGTACTATCTAGTCTAGACATTGTAGATTCAAAGGATAAGTTCATGAAATCTCTATAGCCAGACATGGGCACACACACCACATTTTTGTGTACATAGCTAGCAAGTAAATAAAATGGTTGACTGCAATCATAATAAATAAGTAGGGTGAGCTCATTTGAGATGGTATGCCTTAAAACACCATGTACATATACTTAAGATGAATGAGGGGAAATTTATATGGCAAGCTTAGCAAATCATAAGATACTCTAGAGGATCAGAAACTTGGTGGATCAGACATATTATCTATCATAATCATAAAATATAATGCAAAACACCTTCTTGTGTTTATTTTTTCTTTTCTCATAAAGTGTGTTTCTTCTATCCTTTCTCATTTTTCTCCTTTCATTTCTTTCTTGACTTTATAACCCAATGGGTAAATATAGGCTATTTTTAGTAAGAAGATATATGTCCAAAAAATATGATATAACATTAGCTAGACTAATATGATCCATGTAAGTAAGATACAATGTCATCTAGTATGCAATATGATTCTAGTAGAATGTAGAATAGCACGAGCATAAAATTTAGCTGACATATGAATATATAGCCTAAAGAATGTTGAAGATTTTTTAAATTAGAGAAGAATAATTTCATGAGCATCAGCTAATGAAATGGCCTCACTTGACTCAACCTTATATAAGGAAAAAAATACTATCATAAAATGTAATTCAAGGCATGAATATGGGTCTGAGGCTACAAATAACTTTTTTTAGAGTGAGATATGAATAATTAAAGATGTTTATGCTTACCCACATCATGAGATAAGGGAAGCATAAGAAAAACATGTGATAACCTATGAATGGTTGGATTAGAAATTGTTGGCAATCTATTTGTTATTGAAATGACTGAGAGCGACAACAAAGTATACTCATGGAGGTGCATTTTTGTTGGGATAGTCCATAATTTGGGTATATACATTTCCTTTATTTTGTTTTCTCTTTTCTTTGTATCTAGCACTATAGTGATGCTTCCTCATGCTCACCTATAAAATAATCTACAAGATCCTTAGTTTTTCAACACCTCTATCACCCCTCACTACCATTTCATATAATTTTTGATGAATATTTTATCCCTATTCTTTGTATATTTTTGAAACTATGCATCCACATTTGTTTCAACCCACCTAGAATTTGCATTCATTCTGTGCTCATTAGTAGTTTTAATGCTTCTTGTATAATCTCCTCTTCCTCCTCCAATGTGTCTTCTAGTTTCCTTCTATCCTTTAGAAAGTGTTGACTACATGATAAGGCTATCTAAGTTCTACCACTTTGCAAGTAAAGTTCCTTGAGAGGCACCAAATATGTAGGTAAAATTTTGACCACATTGTAAATATGAGAGAAAGTAAAGGTAGAGAGGGCTATATTGCAATATTAGGCTATCAAATATTCTAAAAAATGGTTTTTTTTAGTTGGTGGTCCAAAACCATTGGTTTTTTTAAAATCATGCTCATTCATGCAAAAAAGAAGATGAAGTCTTCAGGATATTTATTAGGAACCTACTATTAAAAATAAGCAAACTCACACAAAATACTAAAATTAAGAAAAAACTCATGCAATATCACAATGAGAAAAGTAAATACAAAAATAAACACTCACACAATAAAAATTTAACCACAAGCCTTTTCAAGGGGACAACCTCATTCAATATTTCATTCACTTGCAAAAAGATACATTCATACATGGCTTTATATATTTTAAAGAAAGACTTTATGCAACCCTAATCCTAATATCAAGAGTTGTATTACATGTAAAATGCCACTCGAGCTATAATATTCTACCAAATATCAGTTACAATCTTGATAACGGTTACATTAAATGGACCCACTTGGCTAGGAGCCTAACTTATCACATACACTACAAAGTATTTCAAAATAACATTATATATGGGATCCCCCATGTTGTAAGTGGATCATTACATAAGCAATGGGAATTAAAAAATAATGTTAGGATGAGATTCTAACATGTCCTTGCCCTTCAAACATTTGTGCCCTCAAAGCTGAAGATGAGGAAACTAGTGCTGGATTTGATGGAGAGGATCCCATGTAGCATATTCTAGCTGGAGTCCATGCCACTGAACAAGGACCTCAGTAATGATGCGGTTGTATAGAGTGCGAGTATGATAATCCAACAACTATTTGACCTTGAGCAAGATAAAACCTTATTCATCTAACTCTAGGAGTGAAAATTGAACATGTACTTGAGTGCCTACCACCTTTTTGAGAGAGGAAACATGAAAAGTAGGATGAAACTAGGATGTAGGTGGAAGGGCCAATTTGTAGGTTGTGGCACCAATTCCTTGTAAAACCTGGTAGGGTCCATAGGATTTTGTAATAAGTTTTTGGTACCCGTGAAGCTATAGGGACAACTATTTATATAGCTACAAGCGAAGGAAAAACATATCATCCACATCAAATTTATGCTCAAAATGGTGTTTTTCATCCTGTTCATGCATCTGGTTCTGGGCTGCATCCAAATTTATCTTTAGTTTATGGAGGACATTAGCATGCTAACTGATAGTAGTGTCGATGACATGGACCGTGGAGCTACTTGGAATGTAGGAGGAAGGCATGAGTGGAGGGCACCCATAAACTACCTCAAAAGGAGTAACCTTGGTTACGGTGTGATAGGAAGTGTTGTACCACCACTCAACTAAAGGAATCCACTTAACCCATTACATAGGATGATCAAAGATAAAGAAACAAAGGTAGGTCTCCAAAAATTATTGACAAACTTGATTTGGCCATCCATTTGTGGATGATAAGCTAAACTAATTTTGATATGAGTTCCCTACAAGTTAAATAATTCTTGCCATAAGTGACTAGTAAAGGTTGGGTCACAATAAGACACAATGGAGGTAGGCATACCATGAAGGTAAAAGATACAATTGAGAAAAATTTGGACAATGGTGGAAGTTGTGTAAGGATAGGAGATGGAACAAAAGTGACCATACTTCAAAAGATAATCCACTACCACAAAAATAATGGATTTACCTCTAGAATTAGGTAACCCTTCAATAAAATCCATGGAAATATCATTCTAAACTTGGTCAAGAATGGAGAATGGTTGGAGAGTGCATGGAGAATGCATTGTTTTGCCTTTCATCTATTGACAAGTATCACAAGCTACCACAAAATTTTGAATGTCCTTTTTTATGCCCTTCCAAAAAAGAGTGTGCTTAAGTCATTCATATATTTTGAGGAATATTGAATGGTTAGTAGATGGGATGGCATGCAGTTCCCTCATGACAAGTTCCTGGAGGGATGATGTGTGGGGAACAACAAAATATTGGTGGTAAAGAAAATCATGGCCATCCCAAGTGTAGCTAGAACATAAAGTAGAGTCAAAGTGTAGAGAGGAAATCAAAGTTTGTAAGATTGAATATTGAAATACCTCCTATCATAAGGAATTGATCCATTGTGGAATGGGTGATGAAAAGATGCATAGCATATTGTGATCCTCAAATTAGTGAGAGAGAACATTAGCCACAATGTTCTTCTTGTCATTCTTATAAGTGATATCATAATCATAACCCATGAGATTAGAAACCCATTTTTGTTGTTTGGGGGTGGCAAACTATTGCTCCATAAATTTTTTGATACTTTTATGGTTAGTTTTATGGGATAAATGACACCCAATGAGATATGGTCACCAATGGGTTACCACATGCAAAAATTGCTAGCATTTCCTTAGCATAAGTGGATTTTTATAGATTACAACTAGAGATTGCTTTACTTGTGAAAGCCAAGGATCTTCATTCTTGCATCAACACTACACCAATACCATGGCTAGAAGCATCACTTTCAATGACAAAGATTTTAGAGAAATTAAGTATGGCTAAAACTGACATAGTGATCATAGAATGCTTCAATTCTAGGAAAGTTTATTCAATGGGTCTCGTCTAAGTAAAAGAGTCCTTATTTAATATGGAAGCGAGGGGAGCTACTATTTTACCATAGTTACAAATAAATTTATGGTAATAACCTATAATCCCTAAAAATACCTAAATACCCTTGAGATTCTGAGGTTTTTGCCTTCCCTGAACCACTTGGATCTTCTTAGGGTCAATTTTGAAAACATACTTGGTGATAATGTGTCCCAAATACTCCACTTATATCAACCTAAAATAACACTTGGACTAATTAGCATAGAGTTGATGTTATGCCAATAACTGTAGAGTCTGATCCACATGAACAAGATGCTCTTCCCATGAGAGACTATACACCAAAATGTCATCAAAGAAAAATAGGATGAATTTTTGAAGGAATGGACAAAAAATATTGTTCATGAGGCTTTAAAAAGTGGAAGGAGAATTAGTCAAGCTAAATGGCATCACCAAAAACTCATAGTGACCTTCATGAGTATGAAAAGTAATATTGGAAATATCCTCATCCTTGAGCCTGATTTGATGGTACCCATAGTGAAGGTCTAATTTGAAAAAGTACATAGTCCTATGTAGTTCATCCAGTAATTAATCCACCATTGAAATAGGAAAATTATCCTTGATTGTGAGTTTATTGAGTTCACAGTAATCGATACACAATCACTAGGACCCATCTTTCTTGCATACCAATAAAACTAGAGAAGAGTAAGGATTTTTTCTTGGTCGAATGATGCTGGCTTTTAACAATTCCTATACTAACTTCTTGTTTTTGACTTAAGAGCACGAGAATACCAGTATGGTCTAATATTAGGCGGTGCATTACAAGGTAACAAGGGAATAACATGGTCATGAGAGCAACAAGGTGGTAATTATAATGGTTCAACAAAAACAAAATTATGCTTAGCCAAAATAAGTAGCAAATTTGTAGGAATAGAATCCTCCTTGGAAGGGTGAGTTTGGATCACAAATATCTTAGTTATGATACCCCAATATAATTTTTTTAACTTCTCCACCTGACATGAACTGATAATATGTGAAGGCCCTGCTTTTGAGCTATGGAGAGTGTGGAACTATCCATTCTATGAAATTTGTATCAAGATCTTGACAAAGTTCCATGAGATGGTTCCTAATGTGCCAAACCATTGAGATACCAACATAATATCACATCCTCCTAGTTGAAGTGCAAACATATATTGTTGGAGCTCACAGTCTACAATTTTTACCTTAACATTATGAAATTTACCTTTGCAAAGTAAGATCCCACCATTGGCTATCATAACCTCAAAGGAATTACATGTATGTGTATAATAATTTTCCTGCTTGGTAATGCAAGGATAAATAAAGTTGTGTGTACTACCAAAATCTATCAGGATGGTACGACGTAGGCCTTTAAAATAACCCACAACTTTTATGGTTTGGGGATTAGTAATGCCAGTAAGAGCATGAATATAAATTTTAGCTTGTGGTTATTCTTTGCTTTATTTCTTCAATTGGAGTGGTTCCTCTATTGGTTTTGTCTCATCATCACTTTGGTCATTGGTGTCAGGGTCATTAACATCTATGAGGAACAACATTTTTTGTGTGCACCTATGTCCATGAGTAAACTTTTTATCACAATTGTAGCACAACCCTTGGGCATATCATGCATCCATTTCTATGGTAGTTAGACATTTGGGTGCAGCAATTTTTTGTTCATTCTAATTTTAGAATCTAGGAGGGAAGGAGGGTCTAGCCTATAGAAATTTAGAAATCTACGTCTAAGCTAAAAATTTGGATTAGGTCAAATGAGCCAAATTTATAGTCTACATAATGAATTGTGGTTGAAACATCATAACCTCAGCTGGAGATCTTCCCTCAAATTTCTAACGAAACAACTCATAAAGAATCTTTCAATCCCTTACTTTTGTTGGCCAATTTATCAAATTATATTTTGTAATCTCGAACTATCAAAGTTTGTTTCAACTATATCAATGCTCCTGTAAAATCATCATACCCACTAGGGCAAAAGTGAGTGAGTAATTAAGACTCAAAGTATTTTCAAGAAGGATCAGGGGTAGTGTTTTGAAACCATTGGCACCACTATAAAGCTTTAGATTACAAGTTGAAGGAAGCCATTTGGACTCGATATATCATGGAGTTTAAAAAATTGAGCAACACAACATAACCACCCATCCACATACTTCCTATTGAACTTAGGAAAGTCTAATTTATACATCTTAAGCATAGGATCACGATCATAGTGAGGATGAGAATCATTTGTTGTCTTTCCTTTACCTTTATCAAAATGTAATTGTTTAGTATGGTACTCAAAATTGCTTGGATCCCCTTGCAATTTGGACTCAACATCTACAATTTGTTCTTCTAGACAAGTTTTGGAGGTATCATAATCATCTCTAAAATTTTGAAGCATTGACATCATGGCTTGATTTGCTATTTGCATGCTATCAATGATGATTTTTAGGGATTCCAACAATGAGGTGGTTTGATCTATCTCTTTTTTATGTCCACAAGTTCCAACGACCATTTTAGATAGTCTGGAACCTCTTTTTTCTGAATTACTAAAAATATAAGTGTGGTTTTAGGAGTTACTATTTTTAGTAAGGAGTCCAAAAAAGTGCTTGGGTGTTATATATCAAAATAATCAGCTCAAAAATATGTTACAATGAGCTATATACCACAACATGCATTTTGGACACCCTAGACTTATTTTTATCCTCTGTTTTGATGAGTCTACTTGTGTGGTTAGTTTTTGATTTAGAGATACGGTTCAAAATTTAGGTACTAGATCAACTATATTTGACCTATATGCTCTATCTATTGACCCCGAGTCACTATCCTATCCCTATCCCTATCACTTGTACTATAGTTACTAACACTATTCACTTACCTAACCTCATGAATCTATATTTTGTGTGGTTACTAACACTGACAATTTTGTTTCTAACATTAACAACCTGTAATATCTAACCAGTACAAATGACTATTACTACCACCATAAACATGACTATTACTATAATTGAATTGACTATTAATACCACTAACCTGGATGGTACTAAAATATTATTGACTCTCACAGACACTTGCAGACTCTGTCCTGACAATTCGATGCATGTAAAAATATTTTCTTCGATGATAAGGAAGTCCTCTGTATGCTCACTTTTGTGGGTCATAAATGCAGGTTTAGTAGAATAGGAGGGTTTTTTTTTTGTAGAATGAATTTTTGATAGAATCAGGGTATGCTTGGCAGAGGAGTATGTAATACCCATAGGCCCTATATTATACTGTAGTGAGGAACAATAGTGCTCAGACCAATATTTTAAGCCACTACCTAAGGAGTATTCCACACATACCCTTGAGCACACTATCTACCTCTCTAACAATACGGGAGGGTAATCATTTGAGATGTTGTCCCGTGGACTATGGATAATACAAGGCCAAAAATATTCCTATTGGATAAAATTTTGTTTAAGCCTAAATGGTCTCCCGATACACCCGAAGATGTGTGGGAGCTTAATTTTGTGTGTTAGTGTTTTTTGAGGCCTGGGTATTGGATCCTGATTGTCCCTCACTTAACTAGATTATTTATGGGCTATCTAGCTTAGCGAATAACAATAAATCCTTCAAAATATTTTAAAACCCCTAGCACAGGGTTTCTAACCTACTCAAATATTGTAAAAAAATATTTTTTTTTTGGATTTTTTGGTTTTTGTAATTTTTTTTTGCTTTTTAAATAAATAAAAATGGAAATAAAAAACATAGGAAAAATTTACCTAACAAGCGGAATGAATGGGTAAGAATTTTTATAGTCAAAGTAGAACTCGACCTTGGAGTGCTCTGATACCACTTGTTAGGAACCTACTATTAAAAATAATCAAACTCACACAAAATACTGAAATTAAGTAGAAAATCATGCAATATCACAATGAGGAAAGTAAATGTAGAAATAAACACTCTCATAATAAAAACTTAATTGTAGGTCTCTTCGAGGGGGTAACCTCCTTCAATATTTCATTCACTTGAAAAAATATACATTCATACATGGCTTCATAGATTTTAAAGAAAGACCTCATGCAACCCTAACCCTAAGCTCAAGAGTTGGCTTACATGCAAAATTCCACTTGAGCTATAATCTTCTACCAAATGTTGGTTACAATATTGATGACGGTTACATAAAATGGCCCCACTTGGCTAGGACCCTAACTTGCCACATACATTACAAAATATTTCAAAAGAATATTATATATGTGATCCCCCATGTTGGAAGTGGCTCATTACATAAGCAATGAGGATTACAAAATAACAATAGGATGGGATCCTAACAAGATCATGTCCATGGGTTGTAAAACATAATACTGTGCTTTTTCTTCAAGCCACTGGAGAGTTGACCAAAGTTGAGTTCAAAATCAAAAGGTGTATGGATGTGAGTCATTTAACTTAAAATCGTGATTTTCTATGAAATCATGATGAATTAGGCTAAGTTAATATATATTTTTTTAATCATGCAACCACAAGATTTCCTTTGTAAGCAGTGAAACCAAGAGATATCTAATAGAAGAGTCTATAATATGTGAAATAGTACAAAACTATGGTAAGAATGGTAAAAGTAGGCCAAGGTTCACTTTGGATCATGGCTTCCAAGTTTCTTTGTTAATAACACAAAAATGAGAAAAGAACATGGAAGCATAAGCATGATGGTCAGAGTGGCTTGAATCCACTAATTTGCATAAATCCATAGAAGAAATTTTCAAAACAAGTCTAAACACAAATTGAGCCATGACTGATAAGATTCCTTTGTAAGAATCATAGCCAAAAGAAAGGAGAGAATAAGTTCTATTGCACCAATTTTCATGAAACCTTGGATTTCCTTATTATCGCAGTCAAATCTATTAAAAGGTCCTAGATCTCAAAGTTGAGCATGGCTTCAAGAAATATATATATTGATCCACAACCATGAGCTAATATATGTATCATTTTATCATAACCATTCATCTTCAAACTGATGTTGAACATCAATATCGCTTTAAATATAAAATTCTAAATGTAATTCTCATGTAGATTCATGATAGAGTGAGCTTAAAAATCAAACCAAACACCATGGAAGCTTAACCATTAGGAAGATTAAATGTTGCAGTCTAGAATCTTCTAGAACTCATTGTCCAACTGACTCAATTGCATAACTATAGTCACGAAGATGTGGTAAGAACAAGGGATGATAGAGATTGATTATATTCTAGATTTACTATAACTATTTTAAGAAAATATAGCTAGATATCACTATTGATAAGCAATTTTCAAGAAAATTAAGAAACTCTAAAAAATCCCTGTAATGCTCAAAATGTAAAAAATATATAAATAGAGGTTGAACCCTAATTTCAAGAGGTCAACTCTAAAATGTTTACTTGTGCTACTATTTTATATTCCTATAATTTAATGAAAAGAGCATTACTTGGAATGTTTGCCTCAGACTTGCATCTCCTTATCTTTTGATTATGAATCTATGAAGTCGTTTCTACGACTAATGCTATGGTTAGTTTATTATGCTAATTTGGATTGCTAACTTAGAGCAAATTGGAATGATTCATATATAAATGTATGCTTGGAAAGAATTATTTTTCTATTAGTCAGAGTGTTAATCTAATTTTTCTAATTTGGATTGTTAATACTCTAGATGTTTGGAATAATTCTTGAAGTATGCAATTGTCTTAATGTTGAATATGGCTAAGTTATGAATGTTTTTAGTTCCAAGTACCATTTTGAAAGTTAAGTTATGAAGGGTTTTTTTATATGTCTATGTTTTTAGATTTATATTTCCACCATTGATTCATTTATTTCTTAACATTTTTATTTATATCTCTATCTATACTCTCAATTGAGCTTGATTGAGTCAACATTCAGTAAGTTGACAAGGAATAGCAGTCTACTCTAGAGGTTGGGTTAAAGTATTTTGACCCATTCAATGTGTGGTTTGGGCTATGATTAATAGGTGATCTCCTTTCAAATCTTACAGATGATAGTCATAGTTCAATTTTACCTTGATGTTAATCTAAGCCACAATAATATGAAAGAAAAAGATGATGGAAGAAGAAAGAGAAGAAAGAAGAGAAAAAAAAACATGGCTCTAGCCAAAATAATTCCCCGTAGAGATGAACTATGAATTCAATGTAGAGTGAAGTCATGCCCCATATGGACATGGCATAATTTTAGAAAAAAGGAATGAAAAGAATAAAATAAGAAGAAGAAGCAGAAGTAGAATATGGAGAAGGTCAACAAAGAAAAGGGTGATTGGAATATGATGTTTGAATTAGCGTAGACTGTAAAATATTAGTGTGAACAAACGATCATAGTCCAAGAAAAAACAAATAATGAAGTAGAACCCTACAAGGATGTATGCTTACAAATGACTGAATGGAAGCCACTCATCACTTGTGACCATGAAGCTATCCCATAAAGGTGTTATGATCGTAAAATCAAAATTGTCAAGTGGGAAGTGATACTTTCTATGGATGTAGTGTTCTCTAATGGTTAAAGATAAAGAGACACCCACTAGGATGTATGCTTGTAAATGGTTGAATGGATGCTACCCCTCACTTGTGAC
Source organism: Wollemia nobilis (assembly GCA_028583015.1). Taxonomy (NCBI): domain Eukaryota; kingdom Viridiplantae; phylum Streptophyta; class Pinopsida; order Araucariales; family Araucariaceae; genus Wollemia; species Wollemia nobilis. The sequence goes on from JAQPPZ010006249.1 coordinate 9,623,332, forward strand.
CATGAAGCTATCCTATATGGGGTGAAATAGGCAATTGATTTTTTTTTTTTGGTAGATAAGATACTATAGCATTAATACCGGGTTTTACAGGTTGACCCAAAACCTTTTACAAAAATCATCCCAGGGTTGTTGATGAACATGTCCTTACTAAGGATCCTATATATGTAAAATATACATGTCGCCAAAGCCATTACATCCGATAAGGCACATAGTCTATTATAAAAAATAAACTTCCCATACAATATTTTGGGTATACCCCGATAAAACACACCTACATCATAATTAAAAAATAAATAAATAGGCACAGATCCCTTCCTTGAAACAGTGAAGAAACAAAAAGCTACAGACACACATAGCAGAGTACTGAAAAAAACTTCCACAAGCTCTATATTGATAGTTACTCTTAATAATTATTTGGTAATTGCTTTCTTTCGTATATGACATGCTTTAGGACCACATCCCGTCTTGGCCAATCAGCCTTGGAGAAGTGAACCTATTGGCTAGATTTATGGCGGTGGCTATCTGGTGGTCCATGTGGCTCTGGTTCAAAGTCTTATATTGTCGATTATTTCCTACCCTGTGATTATAAACCAACCTCAAATTACTAAGACAACTAGGAGCCATGTTATCTAACATGTGATTGTTCCCATTAGTCTTTGTGGTATTTCCAAGCAACATCCACCAAGACTGACAACTCGGATAATTTTTATTGTGAGTCCATTTCAAAAAAGAGACGAGAATACTCATAGCCTTCGAACTTACAGTGCCTTCCCTATTGGTAAATTTGACTATAATTCTTGGCATTCTTGTTGAATAAGCTCCTCTACTTCACTCGGGACACTGTGTTCCCATTTGAAAAGTTTGTCACCATTGAAACCCAAATTGGCCAGCTTATCAACAACTTTGTTAGCTTCCCGAAATACATGTTGGGATTTTCTGTCCTATATTCCTTGGAAAAGGATCCTAGCCTCTTCAACAATTGTTTTAATCCTCCAAGGAGGTATTTTCCAATTATTGAGAAGATTTATAACATGCATAGAGTCTCCTTCTACGATCAAATTGCCTTCTAAGTCTTGAGTCATTTGAAGGCCTCTCCACATAGCTCTAGCTTCAGTTTCATTGTTCGTCCTTGTTCCCAAATATTCAAAAAACAAAAGAATCATATTTCCATTATGATCTCACACAATGCCACCAGTTCCTACTCTTCCAGGATTGTCCTTAGCCGCTCCATCAAAATTAAGCTTAAACCAACCCGTAAGAGGTGGGGACCACTTAACATTGGCTCTGGGGTTGACTACCCTAGGCACAGACTCATCTAACAAGGTTAAGCTTAAATATTGAGCAATCATGATCTCCTGTAGATGAGGTTTATGACTATCAAAAGGGATAAGGTTCACATTCTCATTGGCAAAGGATAAAATCTTGGCAATGATAGTTTGATGATCATAGATACTCATTAAAGACTCTATGGTTCCTTTCTAACCACACCTTCCAAAGATAATGATTGAGACAAATTTTACACATGTATCTAAGTCTTTGGATTGAAAATGGGCAAGGCCACTAGACGAAAAAATCAAGTACGATGGATGGTTTAACCCAGGAAATATTGAAGGCTTGAAAAACCCCACTTAGGACAGTCAAAGAAAAAGGGCACTCAAGGAAAATGTGATAAATGGTCTCCCAATTAGCCCTACATAGATAACAGTGATTAGTGATACAAATACCTTTATGCATCATATTATCAATGGTTAGAATTCTTCCTTGGATAACTAGCCATGAAAAGACTGCAATTTTTTGAATTAAATTTTTTATCCAAACTAAGTCCTTTTGGAGGAGAAAATCCTCGTCGTCAAGAAAAAGCTTGTAAGATGATTTAATAGTGAACTGCCCATTTTCTGTAGGAGCCCAGGTCACTTGATCTTCCTTGGGTCTCATGGGGATAAGTTGTTGCTTGAGAATTTTACAAAGATCATTTGATTTTGCTTGAAATCCTTGAATCCTTATTTATTTCCACTTCATTCTGCCTCTATCCTCAACCATATAATCGGAGACTTTTTTTCCAATGATTTCTTCTATGATATCTTTTATTAGGGCTAAGTTAGGATATTGCATCACTGGTTCATCCTTAGCCCACCTATCATTCTAGCAATTTATCCTCTCACCATTGCCTAAAACCCATTTTAAACCTTTTTTGATGATTTCCTCAATTGAGAATTGCTTTCCAAAAAGCAGAACCTTTGATCGGAACTGAGTCAATTATAAATTCCATATTTTGAAGATACTTTCATTTGATGATAGCTGTCCATTCATTTTCTTCACCATAAATGAGGCGCCATGCCTGCTTAGCTAGTAAAGCTAAATTCATATGAGCAATTCTCCTTAGACCTAAGCCCCCATTTTCCCTGGGTTTGCACACTTTGGTCCATCCTACAAGGTGTATCATTTTTTTCTCCTCTGATCCAATCCATAAAAATTATTTTTGGAGTTTCTCAATTTTATGGAAAACCTTCATAGGGGCTTTGAAAACGGAGAGGAAATAGACTAAAATGCTCTGAAGAGAGGCCTTAGTGAGGGTCAGCTTTCCTGCTTGAGATAGAATATGACCTTTCCATCCAGCAAGTTTTTTTTGAATTCTTTCAATAACCTTGTCCCACATTGACTCTCTTGGAGAACCAATGAAAAGAGGGAGACCAAGATACGAAGTGGGGAGGTTTGCTATATCACAGCCTAAAATTTTTGCAATCCTTCCTTGCCTCTGAATGGGGGTGTTCAAGAAATATAACTTACTTTTACTGAAATTAACTTTCTAACTAGAAGCGTCCTTGTAGAGTTGTAGGATGTATTTAATTCTTTTGGCCTCAACCACCGATGCCTTAGTCAATAGAAGGGTATCATCGGTGAATTGTTGGTGATAAAAATAGACCTTTAGTCTTATGAGTAGAGTGCAAAGCTTCATGGACTATGATAACTCCATCCAAGATTGACCTGCCCTGGACAGAGCTTCCTTGGCATGTGTCTATGATGCGGGGCAGAACATCTCTCATTTTATTTGCAATGGCTTTAGTTAGGATCTTGTAAGAAACATTGCATAGACTGATTGACCTGAAGTCAACTATAGATTCAGGGGTTTGCTTCTTAGGAATTAGAGAAATAAAAGTAGATTTGAGACCTTTTGGGATATGATTGCTTTCTTATAATTATCTGACAGCAAAAATTACATCCTCACTTACGATGTCCCAAAAATCTTGATGGAAACAAGGGGGAAAACCATCGAGTCCTGGGGCTTTATCTGGCTCCATGCTAAAAAATTCTTCCTTAATTTCCTCATCAGAAAATGGAGCTAGAATCTTAAGGTTTATATCCTCATTTATTATGCTAGGAATGGATTGCAAGAGAATATCTTTGGCATGCTCATTGCACTACGATTCCTTACCAAGGATAGAATTGAAATAAGTTACTGCCTCCTTTCTAATTTTTGTTAAGTCCTGAGTAATAGAACCATCTGATTTTTTTTTTAATTTTTATCTTTTTATTGCTTCTATTTCTAAGCGTAGTGACGTGAAAAAACTTGGAATTTGAATCTCCATATTTGGCTCATGGAACTTGTCGGGGCTAAAATTTTATTATTTACTGGAACTAGGGGTAGAAGAGAGAGAACCACCTTTATTTTTCCTCTAACAGTCTCAGCAAAATACAACCACTTCTTGGGCCCTGCATTGTCCTTCGTATATTTTTTTTCAGGGTCTTTCTGAGGAGGGTTGTACCCCCGCGTAATGCTCACCTCCAAATATTTCATAGCCTGACTGTATTCCTCCGAATCCTTGCTTGATCCATGCTAAAGGTTCCCACCCATCCTTTCTATACCTGCTCTACCTCTACCGCCTTGGCTGAGATTCTTGCCCAAAAAATTCAAACCCTCACTCTCACCGTACCCACTAAACCTCAACTCACTCATTCCTGATGATGCCCTAACCATACATAAATAGAAATAGACAATTGATTAGCCAAAGTGAGTACTACCCGATAGTGGTGTGGTTGGAGAAAACAAGCTTATACTGAGAGGGGGGGTGAATAGTAGATCACTTTTTAATTTTTCTCTCAAACCAATATATGCAATGTAAAGATAGCAATATCAACAACAATAATCAAAGCAATGTACACAACACCACATACAATAGAGACACCACAATTTATGTGGTTCACCTAATGTGGGCTACTCCATGGAGAAAATATTTTACTAAAACTTTCTTAGTTAATCTCTTGGGAATCATTTCCCCATTACAATGTTTATGGACCTTTTTCCATAGGAGTTATCAATCCCCTAAATCAATTTCATGGATATCTATCCATAGGAGAACTCCTTCTCCTCTGCTCTAGCTGGTGATCGTCTAGAAGACACTACCTCCACTGCACTGACTTGTGGATCTCTCTCCACTTGAATACTATTGTCCTCACTTAGAAGACCTATCCTTAATGTCCTAGCTGATGGATATCTATCCACTGGAGACTCTGTCCTATTTACTCTATCACCTCCAAAGCTTTGTCTCAAACTGTACTAAACTTAGTATAGTCGATCTAGCACAATTCATATCAATATCTGCACTAAACTCGGTACAGTTAGTATAGCATAAATATTATCAATATCTGCACTAAACTCGATCCAGTCAGTCTAGCACAAATATTCTCAATCTCTGCACTAAAAACTATCCAGTCGGTGTAGCACAAGTCTGCTCAACAATCTCAATCAAATATGCACTAAACACAATCCAGTCAGTCTAGCACAACTCTACTCAACTCTACACTAAACACAGTCTAGTTGGTCTAGCACAAGTCTTCTCAATATCCGCCTAAACTCTCCGCCCCCCCACCCAAAATTTCTCAAAATTTATCTCCGGTTCCAAACCCCCCCCCCCACCCCCCCCCCAAATTCTCTTAAAAAAAACCACCAACCCTCCTCACAACCCACACTTCTTTTCTCTCCCCTCACAACCAAACCACACACCCCCTCTCTTGTTCCCCCCCCCTCACACTAAAAAAAAACACCCAATCAAGTCTTCTCAAATACTTGTCTCAAATCTGCCTTGTAAGCTTCCACAAAAGCTCACACTAATCTATTTACAAGTACTCTCTAGAACTTGCTCAAATGTGCTCTACAAGTCCTCCCTAGAACTTTCTTATCTGCTCAATAGATCCACTCAGAACCTGACCAAATTTTCTCAATAGGTCCACACAAAACCTGTCCAAATCTTCTAAATAGGTCCACTCAGAACCTACCCAAATTTGTTCAACAAGCTCACTCAAAACTTGTCCAATATCATAGAAGCATAAAGAGAATTGTTAGAGACTCAATATGTTCTATACTCAATGATCAATTACTTTCACAACTCAATTTCAAAATATTGAATAGTTTGTTTCATGGAACTTGAAAAATCACTTCATACATCCACTTGACTAGGTTCAATCAACTCTACTCAACCAATTACTCAAGAAACAACCCTTGCTCACAAACCCTAGTCCAAGTATGTAAACATCAACTCAAAATATTTCCAACAATGCTCAACAACAAATCTCACATAACAATGATACTCATGTTCTTTCCAAAACCCTAGTTCAAGTTCTTTGCACAATCCAATGGCTTCAACAACAATGCTTATAAAACAAGGTTTTAAAGTCACTTATCTATTCCAGAAAACCTTGAAGCACTAACTCAAACTCACTAGGCAATATGGCAATAATTCCTTTTCAGAAAACCTCATGCATCAACCAACCTTCAAAGGAAACTCAAACAATTCCTTTTCACTCCAAAGATGTTTTTAGAAAAACCAATTACTCAACTCAATTAGGAAGAATATTGCCCATACCTTTTTCGTGTGAAGAAGTTGTTCTCATAAATCTGCCACACTCACAAAATTCTCTTTGCCAATCTCAATAAGGGTTAGAAGACTTCAATAAAATCACAATGCAAAATATGACTAAAATACACCTTATTACTCCAACTCAAAATTAATATTCACCATAGTCTTCTTTTAATAGAAAAACCCTTATAAAAAAATAATGCTCAAAAGGCTTAATATATCACTATATTAATTAAGCCTCCACACAATCTCCTTATTACTCCTAATAACAAATCTTTAAATAATATCACTTAATAAAAACCAACCCCTTTAATAATAACCACTCATAAACCTTATTCCTCCAACATATGCCTATAATAATAAAAATTAAACCAAGCACCTTTTGATTTCACTATAGGCTAACAAATAATAAAAAACAGCCTTATCTCTCCAATGTAGGTGGATAAAAATAATTTCACCAACAAAAACCTTACCTCACCTTTGGAGGGAATCGAACCCTCAACCTTACCCCAACACAAGCGCCTTAGCTACGGCCAAAGTCGCCGCATGAGCCACGCGCTCGTTTGAGTATAACGAAGCACCACGTGCTTCTTAACCTTCTCAACGCCTTTCGCCTTGGTCAAAACGTCATGCACCTTGGGCACCTCAATCAACATACCAAACGATGCACCACAAAGATTCGAACGCAAACCTTCTCGCTACCAGCGCCTTCGTGCTTTTCAAACTACCACTAGGCCATGCTTGCCCAATGCGATTTTGAGGATGGTGACCTCCTCCCTTATTCACTTCACTACCATGTTTTCAAAAATAATGCACGAGCTCTCTTTTCGCATGCCACCAACTTTCGATTCGAGCAAGGATAATTAAAACTTAGGACTTTGGGCATATTTATATGCTCCTCCAATGCATTAACGACATCGGCGCTCACCATGCTCCCTTCCATGACATCGGCGGTAAAGGCTTTGAATGCCTTTAATTTAAACCCAACCTTTGGGTTTAATCAACATTAAACTTTGCGCTTTGAAATATTTTTCCCTCCAAAACCCAACCTTAGGGTTTATAAAAATAATTAATTGACCTTTGTAAACCCAATAATATTATAATTAAAATTATAATATTTTATTTGGGTTTTTCACCAACTTGGTTAAATATTATAATAAATATTATAATATTATATCCTTCCATTGCTTTGGATACATTTTCTTCCAAAGGAGAAATGAAACCACTTTCTGACCCATTCTTTTGGGTGTAAAATAAAGATATTTTAACCCATTATAACTTCCATTAAACTTTGCACTCGAACTGGAGAAGAGCTATCACTGGCATCTTGACATCAATGACAACTGACTTTGGATATTAGTGCCAACTGCTCAAAATGTCCAACAATCTCCCCCTTTGTCATTGATGGCAACCCAAATTTCTTTTACTGAATGCTTAACTCATTTCTACTCTGCTCCCCCTGGGACATTGCTCTCCCTAGATCAATGCTTCTTCTTGAGTACCAAATCTCTCCTCTTTTCTTTAACTTATCAAGTTGCTCCCCTTACTCAAATATCTCCCACTTTGACATCAATGGTAAAGGGTCGCCTTTGGGTCTTGGGTCTAAGAATGAGCCTCTTAGCTTAGCCCCTCCCCCACCTCCTCATGAGGTGTTTAATTCTAGGGTGGGAGTATTTCTACTCCCAGAAGGCACTATTATTTACCTTTGTCATATTTCCTTCTTGTTTGATTCTTCTGATTTCTCTAACTATTTTCAATGTCCATGTCTTCATTTTTGTCCTTGTTCCTATTCATGTTCTTGCTCTTATTCTTATCCAAATCCATGTTCCTATTCATATTCTTGTCCTTTTTCTTATTCATGTTCCTCTTGTTCCTGTTCCTGCTTGGTTTGGTTATGTCTGCTCTACACCACTTCGTTGTGTGACCATCATTATTGCACTTGTAGCACTAAATATTGCTATTATTAATTGGAGGTACAAATGTCTTAGGACTTCCCTTAGTGAAGCCATATCCTCTTCTATCATGAACCTTGCAATCCATTGCCTTGTGACCAAACTGATTACATGAGTAGCAATACCCATGAAAATGCTGTCCATTTCCATATTCCTATCTTCCTTGTGTTCTACACTATGAAGCCATGTGTCCAAACCTATGACATGAAAATCATCTTCCATTGAAACCACTTTGTCTTGACCTCATTGGCCTTCTAGTCTCTCTTGACCTATTCTGATTGTTGTTCCATATGTATCTTCTTTGTGCATTGTTTTTGCTTTTGTCGAACCTTCTATTATCCGACTCATCATCAGATGTCTCACTTTCACTTCCACTATCTTCTGAGTGATCTTCTAAAGTTTCTTTGAAACTTGTGGTTGACTTTTCTTCTTGTTCCTTTTGACCCTATTTATATCCAATACCTATTTTACATGATGTTCGTTATTGTCCACTGATGAACTTATCCAAGTTCTTAGAGCTGTTTGTGAAACTCTTCATTTTGACCTTGGAATATTCTAAATTCTTCTTGAGTAGTTCCACTTCTTGTGCTAGCTTTTCACACTCTGAGATCTTTGCTTCTAACTTGTCCTTGAACCTTTTTGCCTTAGCTTTGGATTTTTCTAAATCCTCTATGAGTAGTCTTCTTTCTTCATCACATTCCTGTAACTGAATCTCAAGCTTAGAGTTCTGTTTTCTTACCTTATTTATTGTGTCAAGGGCATAGATAAGTTCTCCCTTGAGATCATATCCATTCTCTTCTAAATATTCTTCTATTTGTTTGCCTTTGTCCATATTTTCACTTTATTTTGACTTGTCTTCTACAGAATCATCCTCTTTATCTTCCAATGCCATTAGAATATTTTCATCTGGTCCTTCTAGTGTGTCTTCATACTCATCATCACTGAAACTATAACCATTATTTGTACAACTATCTTCAAGATGTCCAAAGCCACCACATCTAAAGCATTTGAGAATAACTGGAGTCCTATTCTTAACTGGTTCCTTTTCTTGAATCATAAATAGAACTTCATCTCTATCATTATCTGAAGAACTATCATCACTATGACTTGAGTACTTACTTGCCTTGTCAACATAGTAGCTCCTCTTTTTCCTTTGAAAGAACTTCTTTCCTAGTTTTCTTTGTTCATCCTTTTTTTTCCTGTTCCCCTTTTTTTCTATTCCCCCCTCCCTCCCCTTCCCCTCCCCCCCTTGTTATTCTTGGCATCTCTAAAATTTATCACAAAATGTCCATGCTTCCCACAGTTGAAGCATTTAACTAAATTTAGATCCTTGAATTTTCTATAGTCTTTATTCCTTCTACCATAATTAGCTTCTTCCTCATTGGATGACTCATTGCTTGATTCTTGTTGTTTATCCTTTGTCTTCTTTTTCTATTTGAATGCTATCTCCTTCAGAGGGATAGGATCTTTTGTTCTTATCTCAAAAGTTGTAAGCATGCCAAGCAAAGAATTTCTTATCAGACAATCACTATCAATTGATGTTTCTATAGCAGAGACCTTTTCATTGTACCTTTTTAGAAGAGTTCTCAAGATCTTATCACAAGCATCAGATTCATCGACCTTCATTCCAAGTCCTCTCATCTCATGTACAAGTTCATCAATCTTACTGAGATAGTCACGAATATTTTCATCATCCCGCATTCTTAAGTTTTCAAATTCTCCTTTGAGATTTCTGATCTTAGATTTCTTGACACCTTTATCTCCTTCATATATGTTATGCAGTAGTTCCCACATTTCTTTTGCTATTTTACAATCCATAACCTTCATAGATTCTGATCTACGCAACCCTTTTATAATTGCATTCATAGCTCTTAAATTTGCATGCATTAGAATCTTACCTTCCTTATCTATAGGAGGATTGATTGTTGGATCATATCCAAGTTCCACTGCATCCCAAACTTCATTGCCAAGTGCCATCAGGTGAAATCTCATCAGCATACACCAATACAAGAAGTCACTTCCATAAAATACTGGTGTTGTATTATTTGAGGACCCATCCCTTTGATCCTTTTGATCCATTGTGTTCTTTGACCGCTTTTCCTTCAAGATGTCAAAATTTTTTGAAGGAACCCGCTCTGATACCAATTGAAGAACACAAGCTTATACTGAGAGGGGGGTGAACATTATAAGACAAATTTTTACTTTTTCTCTCAAACCAATATATGCAATGTAAATATAGAAATATCAACAACAGTAATCAAAGCAATGTACACAACACCACATACAATAGAGACACCATAATTTACGTGGTTCACCCAATGTGAGCTACTCCATGAAGAAAATATTTTACTAAAACTTTCTTAGTTAATATCTTGGGAATCCTTTCCCCATTACAATGTTTATGGACCTCTATCCATAGGAGATATCAATCCCCTAAATCAAGTTCATGGATCTCTATCCATAGGAGAACTCCTTCTCCTCTGCTCTGGCTGGTGATCATCTAGAAGACATTGCCTCCACTGCACTGACTGGTGGATCTCTCTCCACTTGAAGACTCTTGTCCTCACTTAGAAGACCTATCCTCAATGTCTTGGCTTATGGATATCTATCCACTAGAGACTCTATCCTCTTTACTCCATCACCTCCAAAGCTCTATCTCAAATTGCACTAAAATTGGTACAGTTGGTATAGCATAATTATTCTCAATATCTGCACTAAACTCGGTATAATAGGTCTAGCACAAATCTTCTCAATCTCTTCACTAAACTTGATCTAGTCAGTCTAGCACAAGTCTTCTCAATATCTATACTAAACACATTCTAGTCAGTCTAGCACAAGTATGATCAACAATCTCAATCAAATCTGCACTAAACATAATCCAGTCGGTCTAGAAAAAATATGCTCAACTCTACACTAAACACAGTCCATTCGGTCTATCACAAGTGAAGAACACAAGCTTATACCGAGAGGGGGGGTGAACAGTATAAGACCTCTTTTTACTTTTTCCTTTATATTTAAAAACATATCAAAGCAATGCACAAAATCATCCACAAAGTGACATCAATTTTAATGTGGTTCACCCGAATGGTCGGGCTACGTCCACAAAACTTTTCTCTAAAAGTTATCTCAAAGTTATTTGGGAATCCTTCCCAATTACAATGTTTATGAGCCTCAGATCAAAGGAGATACCTTCCCGTCTGCTCCGGAAATGATCCTTCAAAAGATCAACTGCCTCTACCTCTTGCCAGCACGTGGAAATCCTTTCCACCGAAGACCTCCTGTCCTCAATGCTTAGCCTAAGAGACCTCTCGCCTTCTATGATCACGTCCACTAGCAGCTCAGCAACCTGTACCAAACACAGTCAGTCGGTCTAGTACAAGTCTTCCTCTGTCTGTCAGATCTGTCCAACTTTGAACAAATCAATCCTCTACACACAAGCCTTCTCAAAGACTTGCCAAATCTATCCTCAGGTTCTTCTCAAAGAACCAATGCACCTCTGTCCTCAAGCAGCAACACTCCACATTCGTCTTTGCCCTTTGTGCTCTCTACGCCCTCTGCTCTCTTTGCGCAATCATAGCTGCACTTGATCGAACTTCAACCTTTGCACCTCTGCGCAATCACAGCGGCATCGTCTTCGCACACTCTGCTTCCTTTGCGATCTTTCACACTTAGAATGATTCGACGAAATGCACTCTGCACACTACGATCGAATTTCGCACTCTGCTCTCGATGATCGAACTTCTTGCTCTGTGCACTATCTGCGAACGTCGCACTTCAACAACACATTCATCGACACTTCAACTCTCCAAACAACCCTCCTTTTATAACAAAATTTTCATGATGAAAACTTTAATCTTAGTCGGTTGTTATAACAAATGCAAACCCTAATCTTCATCGGCTGCAAGCCCTAATCTTCGTCGGCTAAAATTTGACTTTGTCGGCTTCACTGTCTCTGTAACTCTTCTGTAGCTTCTGCCACGAAAATACATGTCGCGATATCGTGACACTTTTTGCTTTCTTAACCTCTTCTCGGCTTGCACCCGTGAAAGCAGAACATGTCACGAAATCGTGACACTTTTGCTTCCTTGCACTTTTCTCTGCTTGCACTAGCGAAAACGGAACATGTCGCAAAATCGTGACACTTTCGCTGCCTTGTGCTTTTCTCTGCCTTACGCCCACGAAAATGAAACATGTCACGAAATCGTGACGCTTTCGCCTTTGAGCTCTTCCTCCTTGAATTTGTCGTGAAATCATGACGCTTCTTCTTCCATGCTCTTTCATTTTGCTTCTATCATGAAATCGTGACTCTTCTCCTATTGAAGACCTGCTTTCTATTTTTGTCATAAAATCGTGACACTTTCTCCAACCGTATGTTGCCATCTCAATCTGTCACAAAATCGTGACACTTTCTGCATCCGTAAGCTTTCTCTTCAACCTATCATGAAATCGTGACACTTTCTACATCCATACGCTTTCTCTTCAACATGTCACAAAATCGTGACATTTCTTACTTCGAAACCTTTCCTTTGCTGCATGTCACGAAATCGTGACAGTTCTTACTTGGAACATTTTCATCTGCAGCATGTCACGAAATCGTGACACTTTTTGTGTTACTTTCTCTCTCTTCGAACTTGTCACGAAATCATGACAATTCACACTACGGACTCTCTCTTCTGCATTATGTCACGAAATCATGACACTTTTTCTTTTGGACTCTCTCTCCTGCAACATGTCACGAAATCGTGACACTTTTTCGTCCGTACAACCTTCCTTGCAATATGTCACGAAATCGTGACATTTTTGACTCCGTACATTCTCTCTCCTCTTTGAGTCGCGAAACTGCGACATGTCGCGATATCGCGACACTTTTCTATTGCTTTCTCTCTCCTATTTAAGTCACGAAAATGCGACATGTCACGATATCGTCACACTTTTCTAAAATCTTTCTCTCTCTTCATCATGTCGCGATATCGCGACACTTTTCCAACTTACTTTCTTTCGAACTCTTGGGTTTGCAAAAGACCTTTGAAACTGTCATGCCATAACCTTCATCAAAACAAATTATTTGACATCAAATCAAATTCCTTCAAAAGCTTCTTGACATCAATGACAACTTATACACTTGAGCAAAGGCAATGTACCCAAAGTACCCAAAATTGCCAACAATCTCCCCCTTTGTCATTGATGGCAAACCTTTACCGAAAACACTTCTCAAGAGCCAAAATCGAAACCAACTCGTGCTAACAACCGAGAAATCGTGCCCACAACCGAGAATCTTCCTTTGAAGTTTTGCTCCCCCTGACTTGAAGCTTTCCTCTTCACTTGAAGCTCTCCCCCTTACTCATATCTCTCCCCCTTTGTCATCAATGGCAAAGGGTCACCTTTGGGGCTCGGGACTAAGAATGAGCCTCTTAGCTCAGTCCCTCCCCCACCTCCTGATGAGGTGATTAATTCTGGGGTGGGAGTAAAACTCCCATTAGGCACTGATCATCATCAGCGTCTATAACTTCCTTGCCGGGCCTTCTCTTGAACTCTTTGTCCATATTCCTGTTCTTGTCACTGTTCTTGTTCTTGTTCTCATCCCTGTTCTTGTTCATGCCTTGATCCTTGGACCTGATCATGCCACTTGTTCCTGTACCTGTATTCTGGAATTTCAGCTCTACACTGTCTGATTATGTGACCTTCATTGTTGCACTTGAAACACTTGACGATGTTGTTTCTCCGAGGTAAACCCGATCTTTGAATCCACTTTTGCCCAAACCTATTCCGACCAAACCTCGTTCGGCCAAACCTGTTTTGATGAAACCTGTTCCTGTTATTTACCTCGCAATAGACTCGCCTTGTGCCCAAACTGTTGACAAGAGTAGCAATACCCTTGAAAGAAACTAGCACTTCTGAAATTGTCATTTACCTTCTTCACTTGAGCCATGCAATGTGAAGCCATGTGACCAAACCTATGACACGCAAAACATCTGCCTTGAAATTTTCCTTTATTTGACCTCTTGGGTCCCGAAAACTTCTTCTTCTCATTCTGAATTCTGTTTTCTATTTTCTGCGCATCTATCATTCAAGGACTCATGATCTGAAATACTTTCCTCATCAGAACTCTCTTCCTTTTGGAGTCTCTTACTAGACTCTCCAACTTGTTCCTTGTGTGGCTTAACAAAACCAAGGCCTGTTTTATCTGTTGTTTTTCTTTGACCTTTGATGAGTGACTTAACCTTTTTGGAGCTATCTTGAAACCTCGTAAAGCTTATCCTTGTACTCTTTAGTTTCCTCTTTCAAAGAAGCCATTTTCTGTTCTAACTCACTATACTCAAGAACCTTAGACTCTAACTCATCCTTGAGTTCTTGTGTCTTAGCTATAGAGAAATCAAGATTTTCTATAAGATCATCTCTCTCCATACAACATTCATCTAACTTATCCTTGAGTCTAGCATTCTTCTTTCTTTCCTTTTTCAAAGCACTAAGAGCATTAATAAGTTCACTTTCAAGATCCTTTATTTGTTTGCTCTCTGAATCATCAAAGCCTTTTTCAGATTTCTTATCACTAGAGGTGCTACCTTTTTCAAAAACCATACATGCATCTTCCTTATAGTTTTCTGAAGCATCCTCATACATACTAGAAACCAAATCATTATTTGTACAATCATCCTCAAGGTGACCAAAATTTCCACATCTAAGACATTTCATGATAATGAATCTATGTTTCGGTTCTTCCTCTTTTTCTAGATATGAACAACATCTCATTTTCATCATCACTTGAAGAACTTTCACTATCACTACTAGAACACTTACTTGCTTTGTCTAGGTAGAAACTCTTCTTGTGCTTGTGAGAATACCTCTTTCCTTGATTGTTGTGCTCATCTTTGTTCTTTCTGTGATGCTTGTGCTTTTCAGAATCCTTGCTCTTAGAATCCTGTTTATCTTCATCACTTTCATTCTTGGGAACAATACAGTCAGTAGCATAATGACCAAACTTTCCACAATTGAAACATCTTATATTTTTCACGCTTTTGTGCTTTCTAGAGAACTTGCCTTTCTTGTTGTAATATGCCTCTTCATCACTAGAAGACTCATCACTCTCTTGAAGTTGTTTACCCTTGGATTTCTTGGTAGCCTTGAAAGCTGCCTCTTTCTTGACATCAACCTTCACTTGAGTTCTCAACTCAAATGTTGCAAGTATACTATGGAGCTCATCCTTTTTCAACTTATCCAAATCTTTAGCTTCCTCAATAGCAGAAATATTTTCACTAAATCTATTAGGAAGAGATCTTAAAATCTTATCACAAACATCATTTTCAGCAAGCTCAAGACCTAAGTCTTTCATGGAGTTAACAACCTCATCCATACGAAGCATGTAGTCACTAATCTTTTCATCATCATTCATCTTGAGTTGTTCAAACATACCTTTGAAGTGTCTCAACTTGGCCTTTCCGACATTTGTATCACCTCGTATGAACCACCTGCAACTGTTTCCACATTTCACTAGCTGTCTTGCAGTGAATCACTTTGGTGAGATCTGCTTTCTGTAAGCCTTTCAAGATTGCATTCATTGCTTTTGAATTGCTGTGATGTAGGAGCCTTTCTTCTTTAGTATTTGGACCATGTACAGGAATAGTGTACTCATCTTCAATTACTTCCCATACCTCATTACCAAGTGCCATTAGATGAACCTTCATCCTTGCACTCCAAAGACCAAAATCTGACCCATCAAGAATAGGTGCTGCATTGCCACTTGAATAATCCATTGTGTTCTTTACTAGCTTTTCCTTCAAGTTGTTAAACTTTTCGAAGGCACCCGCTCTGATACCAATTGAAGAACACAAGCTTATACTGAGAGGGGGGTGAATAATGATAAGACCTCTTTTTACTTTTTTTCTTTATATTTCAAAATAGTAAAGCAATATACCCAAAGCAATATCAAAGCAATGCACAAAATCATCCACAAAGTGACATCAATTTTAACGTGGTTCACCCAGAATGGTCGGGCTACGTCCACAAAACTTTTCTCTAAAAGTTATCTCAAAGTTCTTTGGGAATCCTTCCCAATTACAATGTTTATGAGCCTCGGCTCAAAGGAGATACCTTCCCCTCTACTCGAAATGATCCCTCGAAGATCAACTGCCTCTACCTCTTGCCAGCACGTGGAACTCCTTTCCACCGAAGACCTCCTGTCCTCAATGCTTAGCCTAAGAGACCTCTGCCTTCTATGATCACGTCCACAAGCTCAACAACTTTTACCAAACACATCATCGGTCTAGTACAAGTCTTCCTTCTTCTCTTGATCTATCCAACTTTGAACAAATCAATCCTCTACACACAAGCCTTCTCAAAGACTTGCCAAATCTATCCTCAAGTTCTTCTCAAAGAACCAATGCACCTCTGTCCTCAAGCAACAACACTTCACATTCATCTTTGCCCTTTGTGCTCTCTATGCCCTCTGCTCTCTTTGTGCAATCACAGCCGCACTTGATCGAACTTCAACCTTTGCACCTCTATGCAATCACAGTGGCATCATCTTCGCACACTCTACTTCCTTTGCAATCTTTCACACTTAGAATGATTCGACGAAATGCACTCTACACACTACGATCAAATTTCGCACTCTGCTCTCGACGATCGAACTTCTTGCTCTACGCACTATCTACGAACGTCGCACTTCAACAACACATTCATCGACACATCAACTCTCCAAACAACCCTCCTTTTATAACAAAATTTTCATGATGAAAACTTTAATCTTAGTCGACTGTTATAACAAATGCAAACCCTAATCTTCGTCGGCTGCAAGCCCTAATCTTCGTCGGCTAAAATTTGACTTTGTCGGCTTCACTGTCTCTGTAACTCTTCTGTAGCTTCTGCCATGAAAATACATGTCGCGATATCACGACACTTTTCGCTTTCTTAACCTCTTCTCGGCTTGCACCGTGAAAGCAGAACATGTCATAAAATCGTGACACTTTCGCTTCCTTGCACTTTTCTTCTTGCACTAGCGAAAATGGAACATGTCATAAAATCATGACACTTTCGCTGCCTTGTGCTTTTCTCTGCCTTATGCCCATGAAAATGGAACATGTCACAAAATCATGACGCTTTCGCCTTTGAGCTCTTCCTTCTTGAATTTGTCACGAAATCATGACGCTTCTTCTTCCATGCTCTTTCATTTTGCTTCTGTCACAAAATCATGACTCTTCTCCTGTTGAAGACCTACTTTCTATTTCATGTCATGAAATCGTGACACTTTTTGTGTTACTTTCTCTCTCTTCGAACTTGTCCGAAATCACGACAATTCACACTACGAACTCTCTCTTTTGCATTATGTCATGAAATCATGACACTTTTTCTTTCGGACTCTCTCTCCTGCAACATGTCGCGAAATCGTGACACTTTTTCGTTCGTACAACCTTCCTTGCAATATGTCACAAAATCGTGAAATTTCTGACTCCATACATTCTCTCTCCTCTTTGAGTCACAAACGAACATGTCACGATATTCTGACACTTTTCTAACTCTGTTCTCTTCTCTCTCCTTCAAAAATGCGACATGTCGCGATATCGTGACACTTTTCTAAAATGCTTTCTCTCTCTTGCTTAAGTCGCGAAAATGCGACATGTCGCGATATCGCGACACTTTTCCAACTTACTTTCTTTCGAACTTATCAGCTTGGGGTTTGCAAAAGACCTTTGAAACTGTCATGCCGTAACCTTCATCAAAACAAATTATTTGACATCAAATCAAATTCCTTCAAAAGCTTCTTGACATCAATGACAACTTATACACTTGAGCAAAGGCAATGTACCCAAAGTACCCAAAATTGCCAACAATCTCCCCCTTTGTCATTGATGGCAAACCTTTATTGAAAACACTTCTCAAGAGCCAAAACTGAAACCAACTGTGCTAACAACTGACCAACTGTGCCCACAACCGAGAATCTTCCTTTGAAGTTTTGCTCCCCCTGACTTGAAGCTTTCCTCTTCACTTTGAAGCTCTCCCCCTTACTCATATCTCTCCCCCTTTGTCATCAATGGCAAAGGGTCACCTTTGGGGCTCGGGACTAAGAATGAGCCTCTTAGCTTAGTCCCTCCCCCACCTCCTGATGAGGTGATTAATTTTGGGGTGGGAGTAAAACTCCCATTAGGCACTGATCATCATCAGCATCTATAACTTCCTTGTCGGGCCTTCTCTTGAACTCTTTGTCCATATTCCTGTTCTTGTCACTGTTCTTGTTCTTGTTCTCATCCCTGTTCTTGTTCATGCCTTGATCCTTGGACCTGATCATGCCACTGTTCTTGTTCCTGTATTCTGGAATTTCAGCTCTACATTGTCTGATTATATGACCTTCATTGTTGCACTTGAAACACTTGACGATGTTGTTTCTCTGAGGTAAACCTGATCTTTGAATCCACCAGTTCTGCCCAAACCTATTCTGACCAAACCTATTCTGGCCAAACCTATTTTGATCAAACCTGTTCCTGTTATTTACCTTGCAATAGACTGCCTTGTGCCCAAACTATTGACAAGAGTAGCAATACCCTTGAAAGAAACTAGCACTTCTGAAATTGTCATTTACCTTCTTCACTTGAGCCATGCAATGTGAAGCCATGTGACCAAACCTGTGACACGCAAAACATCTGCCTTGAAATTTTCCTTTATTTGACCTCTTGGGTCCTGAAAACTTCTTCTTCTCATTCTGAATTCTGTTTTCTATTTCTCGTGCATCTATCATTCAAGGACTCATGATCTGAAATACTTTCCTCATCAGAACTCTCTTCCTTTTGGAGTCTCTTACTAGACTCTCCAACTTGTTCCTTGTGTGGCTTAACAAAACCAAGGCCTATTTTATCTGTTGTTTTTCTTTGACCTTTGATGAGTGACTTAACCTTTTTGGAGCTATCTTGAAACCTGTAAAGCTTATCCTTGTACTCTTTAGTTTCCTCTTTCAAAGAAGCCATTTTCTGTTCTAACTCACTATACTCAAGAACCTTAGACTCTAACTCATCCTTGAGTTCTTGTGTCTTAGCTATAGAGAAATCAAGATTTTCTATAAGATCATCTCTCTCCATACAACATTCATCTAACTTATCCTTGAGTCTAGCATTCTTCTTTCTTTCCTTTTTCAAAGCACTAAGAGCATTAATAAGTTCACTTTCAAGATCCTTTATTTGTTTGCTTTCTGAATCATCAAAGCCTTTTTCAGATTTCTTATCACTAGAGGTGCTACCTTTTTCAAAAACCATACATGCATCTTCCTTATAGTTTTCTGAAGCATCCTCATACATACTAGAAACCAAATCATTATTTGTACAATCATCCTCAAGGTGACCAAAATTTCCACATCTAAGACATTTCATGATAATGAATCTATGTTTCGGTTCTTCCTCTTTTTCGATATGAACAACATCTCATTTTCATCATCACTTGAAGAACTTTCACTATCACTACTAGAACACTTACTTGCTTTGTCTAGGTAGAAACTCTTCTTGTGCTTGTGAGAATACCTCTTTCCTTGATTGTTGTGCTCATCTTTGTTCTTTCTGTGATGCTTGTGCTTTTCAGAATCCTTGCTCTTAGAATCCTGTTTATCTTCATCACTTTCATTCTTGGGAACAGTACAATCAGTAGCATAATGACCAAACTTTCCACAATTGAAACATCTTATATTTTTCACGCTTTTGTGCTTTCTAGAGAACTTGCCTTTCTTGTTGTAATATGCCTCTTCATCACTAGAAGACTCATCACTCTCTTGAAGTTGTTTACCCTTGGATTTCTTGGTAGCCTTGAAAGTCGCCTCTTTCTTGACATCAACCTTCACTTGAGTTCTCAACTCAAATGCTGCAAGTATACTATGGAGCTCATCCTTTTTCAACTTATCCAAATCTTTAGCTTCCTCAATAGCAAAAATATTTTCACTAAATCTATTAGGAAGAGATCTTAAAATCTTATCACAAACATCATTTTCAGCAAGCTCAAGACCTAAGTCTTTCATGGAGTTAACAACCTCATCCATACGAAGCATGTAGTCACTAATATTTTCATCATCATTCATCTTGAGTTGTTCAAACATACCTTTGAAGTGTCTCAACTTGGCCTTTCTGACATTTGTATCACCTGTATGAACCACCTGCAACTGTTTCCACATTTCACTAGTTGTCTTGCAATGAATCACTTTGGTGAGATCTGCTTTCTGTAAGCCTTTCAGGATTGCATTCATTGCTTTTGAATTGTTGTGATGTAGGAGCCTTTCTTCTTTAGTATTTGGACCATGTACAAGAATAGTGTACTCATCTTCAATTACTTCCCATACCTCATTACCAAGTGCCATTAGATGAACCTTCATCCTTGCACTCCAAAGACCAAAATCTGACCCATCAAGAATAGGTGTTGCATTGCCACTTGAATAATCCATTGTGTTCTTTACTAGCTTTTCCTTCAAGTTGTTAAACTTTTCGAAGGCACCTCTCTGATACCAATTGAAGAACACAAGCTTATACTTGAGAGGGGGGTGAACAAGTATAAGACCTCTTTTTACTTTTTCCTTTATATTTCAAAATAGTAAAGCAATATACCCAAAGCAATATCAAAGCAATGCACAAAATCATCCACAAAGTGACATCAATTTTAACGTGGTTCACCCAGAATGGTTGGGCTACATCCACAAAACTTTTCTCTAAAAGTTATCTCAAAGTTCTTTGGGAATCCTTCCCAATTACAATGTTTATGAGCCTCGGCTCAAAGGAGATACCTTCCCCTCTACTCTAGAAATGATCCCTCAAAAGATCAACTGCCTCTACCTCTTGCCAGCACGTGGAACTCCTTTCCACCGAAGACCTCCTATCCTCAATGCTTAGCCTAAGAGACCTCTGCCTTCTATGATCACGTCCACAGCAGCTCAACAACCTGTACCAAACATCAGTCGTCGGTCTAGTACAAGTCTTCCTCTGTTCTGTCAGATCTATCCAACTTTGAACAAATCAATCCTCTACACACAAGCCTTCTCAAAGACTTGCCAAATCTATCCTCAGGTTCTTCTCAAAGAACCAATGCACCTCTATCCTCAAGCAATAGCACTCTGCATTCATCTTTGCCCTTTGTGCTCTCTACGCCCTCTGCTCTCTTTGTACAATCACAGCCGCACTTGATCGAACTTCAACCTTTGCACCTCTGTGCAATCACATGGCACCGTCTTCGCACACTCTACTTCCTTTGCGATCTTTCACACTTAGAATGATTCGACGAAATGCACTCTGCACACTACGATCAAATTTTGCACTCTGCTCTCGACGATCGAACTTCTTGCTCTGCGCACTATCTACGAACGTCGCACTTCAACAACACATTCATCACACATCAACTCTCCAAACAGCCCTCCTTTTATAACAAAATTTTCATGATGAAAACTTTAATCTTAGTCGGTTGTTATAACAAATGCAAACCCTAATCTTCGTTGGCTGCAAGCCCTAATCTTCGTCGGCTAAAATTTGACTTTGTCGGCTTCACTGTCTCTATAACTCTTTTATAGCTTCTACCATGAAAATACAACATGTCACGATATCGCGACACTTTTCACTTTCTTAACCTCTTCTCGGCTTGCACCCACGAAAGCAGAACATGTCACGAAATCGTGACACTTTCGCTTCCTTGCACTTTTCTCTGCTTGCACTAGCGAAAATGGAACATGTCACAAAATCATGACACTTTCGTTGCCTTGTGCTTTTCTTCCTTACACCCACAAAAATGAAACATGTCACGAAATCGTGACGCTTTCACCTTTGAGCTCTTCCTCCTTGAATTTGTCATGAAATCATGACGCTTCTTCTTCCATGCTCTTTCATTTTGCTTCTATCACGAAATCATGACTCTTCTCCTATTGAAGACCTACTTTCTATTTCTGTCATGAAATCGTGACACTTTCTCCAACCGTATGCTGCCATCTCAATCTGTCATGAAATCGTGACACTTTCTGCATCTGTAAGCTTTCTCTTCAACCTATCACGAAATCGTGACACTTTCTGCATCCGTACGCTTTCTCTTCAACATGTCACGAAATCGTGACATTTCTTACTTCGAAACCTTTCCTTTGCTGCATGTCATGAAATCATGACAGTTCTTACTTGGAACATTTTCATCTGCAGCATGTCACGAAATCGTGACACTTTTCGTGTTACTTTCTCTCTCTTCGAACTTGTCATGAAATCGTGACAATTCACACTACGGACTCTCTCTTCTGCATTATGTCACGAAATCATGACACTTTTTCTTTCGGACTCTCTCTCCTGCAACATGTCACGAAATCGTGACACTTTTTCGTCCGTACAACCTTCCTTGCAATATGTCACGAAATCGTGACATTTCTGACTCCGTACATTCTCTCTCCTCTTTGAGTCGCGAAACTGTGACATGTCGCGATATCGCGACACTTTTCTAACTTGCTTTCTCTCTCCTACTCAATCACATGTCAATATCGACATGTCGGATATCATGACACTTTTCTAAAATGCTTTCTCTCTCCTGCTTAAGTCGCGAAAATGCGACATGTCGCGATATCGCGACACTTTTCCAACTTACTTTCTTTCGAACCTGTCAGCTTGGGGTTTGCAAAAGACCTTTGAAACTGTCATGCCGTAACCTTCATCAAAACAAATTATTTGACATCAAATCAAATTCCTTCAAAAGCTTCTTGACATCAATGACAACTTATATACTTGAGCAAAGGCAATGTACCCAAAGTACCCAAAATTTCCAACAATCTCCCCCTTTGTCATTGATGGCAAACCTTTACTGAAAACACTTCTCAAGAGCCAAAACTGAAACCAATTGTGCTAACAACTGACAAACTGTGCCCACAACTGAGAATCTTCCTTTGAAGTTTTGCTCCCCCCGACTTGAAGCTTTCCTCTTCACTTTGAAGCTCTCCCCCTTACTCATATCTCTCCCCCTTTGTCATCAATGGCAAAGGGTCACCTTTGGGGCTCGGGACTAAGAATGAGCCTCTTAGCTTAGTCCCTCCCCCACCTCCTGATGAGGTGATTAATTTTGGGGTGGGAGTAAAACTCCCATTAGGCACTGATCATCATCAGCGTCTATAACTTCCTTGTCGGGCCTTCTCTTGAACTCTTTGTCCATATTCCTGTTCTTGTCACTGTTCTTGTTCTTGTTCTCATCCCTGTTCTTGTTCATGCCTTGATCCTTGGACCTGATCATGCCACTGTTCTTGTACCTGTATTCTAGAATTTCAGCTCTACACTGTCTGATTATATGACCTTCATTGTTGCACTTGAAACACTTGACGATGTTGTTTCTCTGAGGTAAACCCGATCTTTGAATCCACCAGTTCTGCCCAAACCTATTCTGACCAAACCTGTTCTGGCCGAACCTATTTTGATCAAACCTGTTCCTGTTATTTACCTCGCAATAGACTGCCTTGTGCCCAAACTATTGACAAGAGTAGCAATACCCTTGAAAGAAACTAGCACTTCTGAAATTGTCATTTACCTTCTTCACTTGAGCCATGCAATGTGAAGCCATGTGACCAAACCTGTGACACGCAAAACATCTGCCTTGAAATTTTCCTTTATTTGACCTCTTGGGTCCTGAAAACTTCTTCTTCTCATTCTGAATTCTGTTTTCTATTTCTGCGCATCTATCATTCAAGGACTCATGATCTGAAATACTTTCCTCATCAGAACTCTCTTCCTTTTGGAGTCTCTTACTAGACTCTCCAACTTGTTCCTTGTGTGGCTTAACAAAACCAAGGCCTGTTTTATCTGTTGTTTTTCTTTGACCTTTGATGAGTGACTTAACCTTTTTGGAGCTATCTTGAAACCTGTAAAGCTTATCCTTGTACTCTTTAGTTTCCTCTTTCAAAGAAGCCATTTTCTGTTCCAACTCACTATACTCAAGAACCTTAGACTCTAACTCATCCTTGAGTTCTTGTGTCTTAGCTATAGAGAAATCAAGATTTTCTATAAGATCATCTCTCTCCATACAACATTCATCTAACTTATCCTTGAGTCTAGCATTCTTCTTTCTTTCCTTTTTCAAAGCACTAAGAGCATTAATAAGTTCACTTTCAAGATCCTTTATTTGTTTGCTCTCTGAATCATCAAAGCCTTTTTCAGATTTCTTATCACTAGAGGTGCTACCTTTTTCAAAAACCATACATGCATCTTCCTTATAGTTTTCTGAAGCATCCTCATACATATTGGAAACCAAATCATTATTTGTACAATCATCCTCAAGGTGACCAAAATTTCCACATCTAAGACATTTCATGATAATGAATCTATGTTTCGGTTCTTCCTCTTTTTCTGATATGAACAACATCTCATTTTCATCATCACTTGAAGAACTTTCACTATCACTACTAGAACACTTACTTGCTTTGTCTAGGTAGAAACTCTTCTTGTGCTTGTGAGAATACCTCTTTCCTTGATTGTTGTGCTCATCTTTGTTCTTTCTGTGATGCTTGTGCTTTTCAGAATCCTTGCTCTTAGAATCCTGTTTATCTTCATCACTTTCATTCTTGGGAACGAGTACGAGTCAGTAGCATAATGACCAAACTTTCCACAATTGAAACATCTTATATTTTTCATGCTTTTGTGCTTTCTAGAGAACTTGCCTTTCTTGTTGTAATATGCCTCTTCATCACTAGAAGACTCATCACTCTCTTGAAGTTGTTTACCCTTGGATTTCTTGGTAGCCTTGAAAGCTGCCTCTTTCTTGACATCAACCTTCACTTGAGTTCTCAACTCAAATGCTTCAAGTATACTATGGAGCTCATCCTTTTTCAACTTATCCAAATCTTTAGCTTCCTCAATAGCAGAAATATTTTCACTAAATCTATTAGGAAGAGATCTTAAAATCTTATCACAAACATCATTTTCAGCAAGCTCAAGACCTAAGTCTTTCATGGAGTTAACAACCTCATCCATACGAAGCATGTAGTCACTAATATTTTCATCATCATTCATCTTGAGTTGTTCAAACATACCTTTGAAGTGTCTCAACTTGGCCTTTCTGACATTTGTATCACCTGTATGAACCACCTGCAATTGTTTCCACATTTCACTAGTTGTCTTGTAGTGAATCACTTTGGTGAGATCTGCTTTCTGTAAGCCTTTCAAGATTGCATTCATTGCTTTTGAATTGTTGTGATGTAGGAGCCTTTCTTCTTTAGTATTTGGACCATGTACAGGAATAGTGTACTCATCTTCAATTACTTCCCATACCTCATTACCAAGTGCCATTAGATGAACCTTCATCCTTGCACTCCAAAGACCAAAATCTGACCCATCAAGAATAGGTGTTGCATTGCCACTTGAATAATCCATTGTGTTCTTTACTAGCTTTTCCTTCAAGTCTGTTAAACTTTTCGAAGGCACCTGCTCTGATACCAATTGAAGAACACAAGCTTATACTGAGAGGGGGGGTGAACAGTATAAGACCTCTTTTTACTTTTTTCCTTTATATTTCAAAATAGTAAAGCAATATACCCAAAGCAATATCAAAGCAATGCACAAAATCATCCACAAAGTGACATCAATTTTAACGTGGTTCACCCAGAATGGCTGGGCTACGTCCACAAAACTTTTCTCTAAAAGTTATCTCAAAGTTCTTTGGGAATCCTTCCCAATTACAATGTTTATGAGCCTCGGCTCAAAGGAGATACCTTCCCCTCTGCTCTGGAAATGATCCCTCAGAAGATCAACTGCCTCTACCTCTTGCCAGACACGTGGAACTCCTTTCCACCGAAGACCTCCTATCCTCAATGCTTAGCCTAAGAGACCTCTGCCTTCTATGATCACGTCCACAGTAGCTCAACAACCTGTACCAAACACAGTCAGTCGGTCTAGTACAAGTCTTCCTCTATCTGTCAGATCTGTCCAACTTTGAACAAATCAATCCTCTACACACAAGCCTTCTCAAAGACTTGCCAAATCTGTCCTCAGGTTCTTCTCAAAGAACCAATGCACCTCTGTCCTCAAGCAGTAGCACTCCGCATTCATCTTTGCCCTTTGTGCTCTCTACGCCCTCTGCTCTCTTTGTGCAATCACAGCCGCACTTGATCGAACTTCAACCTTTGCACCTCTATGCAATCACAGCGGCATCGTCTTCGCACACTCTACTTCCTTTGCGATCTTTCACACTTAGAATGATTCGACGAAATGCACTCTGCACACTACGATCAAATTTTGCACTCTGCTCTCGACGATCGAACTTCTTGCTCTACGCACTATCTACGAACGTCGCACTTCAACAACACATTCATCAACACATCAACTCTCCAAACAGCCCTCCTTTTATAACAAAATTTTCATGATGAAAACTTTAATCTTAGTCGGTTGTTATAACAAATGCAAACCCTAATCTTCGTCGGTTGCAAGCCCTAATCTTCATCGGCTAAAATTTGACTTTGTCGGCTTCACTGTCTCTGTAACTCTTCTGTAGCTTCTACCATGAAAATACAACATGTCACGATATCGTGACACTTTTCGCTTTCTTAACCTCTTCTCGGCTTGCACCCATGAAAGCAGAACATGTCACGAAATCGTGACACTTTCGCTTCCTTGCACTTTTCTCTGCTTGCACTAGCAAAAATGGAACATGTCACGAAATCGTGACACTTTCATTGCCTTGTGCTTTTCTCTGCCTTACGCCCATGAAAATGGAACATGTCATGAAATCATGACGCTTTCACCTTTGAGCTCTTCCTCCTTGAATTTGTCATGAAATCATGACGCTTCTTCTTCCATGCTCTTTCATTTTGCTTCTATCATGAAATCGTGACTCTTCTCCTGTTGAAGACCTACTTTCTATTTCTATCATGAAATCGTGACACTTTCTCCAACCGTATGCTGCCATCTCAATCTGTCATGAAATCGTGACACTTTCTGCATCTATAAGCTTTCTCTTCAACCTGTCATGAAATCGTGACACTTTTTACATCCATACGCTTTCTCTTCAACATGTCACAAAATCATGACATTTCTTACTTCGAAACCTTTCCTTTGCTGCATGTCACGAAATCATGATAGTTCTTACTTGGAACATTTTCATCTACAACATGTCACAAAATCATGACACTTTTCGTGTTACTTTCTCTCTCTTTGAACTTGTCACGAAATCATGACAATTCACACTACGGACTCTCTCTTGCATTATGTCACGAAATCGTGACACTTTTTCTTTCGGACTCTCTCTCCTGCAACATGTCACGAAATCGTGACACTTTTTCGTCCGTACAACCTTCCTTGCAATATGTCATGAAATCATGACATTTCTGACTCCATACATTCTCTCTCCTCTTTGAGTCGCGAAACTCGACATGTCGCGATATCGCGACACTTTTCTAACTTGCTTTCTCTCTCCTGCTAAGTCGCGAAAATGTCGACATGTCGCGATATCGCGACACTTTTCTAAAATGCTTTCTCTCTCCCTTCTAAGTCGCGAAAATGTCGACATATCTTATGATATATTTTTCCAACTTACTTTCTTTTGAACCTGTCAGCTTGGGGTTTGCAAAAGACCTTTGAAACTGTCATGCCGTAACCTTCATCAAAACAAATTATTTGACATCAAATCAAATTCCTTCAAAAGCTTCTTGACATCAATGACAACTTATATACTTGAGCAAAGGCAATGTACCCAAAATACCCAAAATTGCCAACAACAAGTCTTCTCAATCTCTGCACTCAAGTCTTCTCAAAGACTTATCTCAAATCTACCTTGTAATCTTCCACATAATCTCACACTAATCTATTTACAATTCCTCTCTAGAACTTGCTCAAATATGCTCTACAAGTCCTCTCTAGAACTTGCTTATCTTCTCAATAGGTCCACTTAGAACCTGACCAAATATTCTCAACGGGTCCACACATAACCTGTCTAAATATGTTCAATAGGTCCACTCATAACCCAACCAAATCTATTCAAAAATTTCACTCACAACTTGTCCAATATCATAGAAGCATAAATAGAATTGTTAGAGACTCAATATGTTCTATAATCAATGATAAATTACTTTCACAACTCAATTTTAGGATATTGAATAGTTTGTTTCATGGAACTTGAACAATCACTTCATATATCCACTTTAATAGGTTCAATCAACTCTACTCAACCAATTACTCAAGAAACAACCCTCACTCACAAACCCTAGTCCAAGTATATAAACATCAACTCAAAATTTTTCCAACAATTTTCAACAACAAATCTCACATAGCAATGATACTTATGTTCTTTCCAAAACCCTAGTTCAAGTTCTTTACACAATCCAATGGCTTCAACAACAATGCTTATGAAACAAGGTTTTAAAGTCACTTCTCTATTCCATAAAACCTTGAAGCATTAACTCAAACTCACTAGGCAATATGGCAATAATTCCTTTTTAGAAAACATCATGCATCAACCAACCTTCAAAGGAAAATCAAACAATTCCTTTTCACTCCAAAGATTTTTTTAGAAAAACCAATTACTCAACTCAATTAAGAAGAATATTGCCCATACCTTTTTCCTGTTAAGAAATTGTTCTCATAAATCTACCACACTCACAAAATTATCTTTGCCAATATCAATAAGGGTTAGAAGACTTCAATAAAATCACAATGTAAAATATGACTAAAATACACCTTATTACTCCAACTCAAAATTAATATTCACCATAGTCTTCTTTTAATAGAAAAACCCTTATACAAAAATAATGCTCAAAAGGCTTAATATATCACTATATTAATTAAGCCTCCACACAATATCCTTATTACTCCTAATAACAAATCTTTAAATAATGTCACTTAATAAAAACCAACCCCTTTAATAATAACCACTCATAAACCTTATTCTTCCAACATATGCCTATAATAATAAAAATTAAACCAAGCACCTTTTGATTTCACTATAGGCTAACAAATAATCAAAAACACCCTTATCTCTCCAACGTAGGCGGATAAAATAATTTCACCAAAAAAACCTTACCTTGCCTTTGGATGGAATCGAACCCTCAACCTTGCCCCAACACAAGCGCCTTAGCCGCGACCAAAGTTGCCGCATGATCCATGCACTCGTTTGAGTATAACAAAGCACCACGTGCTTCTTAACCTTCTCAATGCCTTCCATCTTGGTCAAAATATTGTGTGCCTTGGGTGAATCAATCAACACACCAAACGACGCACCATAGAGATTCGAACACAAACCTTCTCACTACTAGTGCCTTCATGCTTTCCAAACTACCACCAGGCCATGCCTACCCAATGCAATTTCAAGGACAGTGACCTCCTCCCTTATTTGCTTCACTACCATGTTTTCAAAAATAATGGACAAGATATCTTTTCGCATGCCACCAACTTTCAATTTGAGCAAGTATAATTAAAACTTAGGACTTTGGGCATATTTATATGCTACTCCAATGCATTAATTATGTCGGCGCTCACCATGCTCCCTTCCATGATGTCGATGGTAAAGGCTTCAAATGCCTTTAATTTAAATCCAACCTTTCGGTTTAATCAACGTTAAACTTTGCGCTTTGAAATATTTTTCCCTCCAAAACCCAACCTTAGGGTTTATAAAAATAATTAATTGACCTTTGTAAACCCAATAATATTATAATTAAAATTATAATATTTTATTTGGGTTTTTCACCAACTTGGTTAAATATTATAATAAAGATTATAATATTATATCCTTCCACTGCTTCGGATACATTTGCTTCCAAATGAGAAATGAAACCACTTTTGGACCCATTCTTTTGGGTGTAAAATAAATATATTTTAATCCATTATAACTTCCATTAAAATTTGCACTCAAACTGGAGAAGAGATATCACTGGCATCTTGACATCATGCATAGTATCTTTTGAGGTACATTATGTTCATTGGTTCTTTAAGTTCTTTACTATGTAACAAAGCTAAACTATAGGCTATTGATCCAAACTTAGTTATTATGAAAAAGGGGCCTAACTGATTGGGCTAAAACTTATCTTTAAGATCTGAATAAGCATTGGTGTTATTTTGGTTTTCCTTGAGGACAAGGTCCCCAACCTCAAAATAATTATTGCAAACTCTCTTGGAATAAGATCACTTGAGCCTATTATGATATGCTTGAATATGCTCTAAGGCATGAATGCACTTTTCAAAAAGTAGCTCCAATTGGTTTAAATGATCTAAGAAACACTTCCTTAGTCCCATAGACCAAGACATATGGAGAAGCATTTGTATAAATTTTCACACTGGTACGATAGGACCACAAGGTAGGATAAAGTTGGATATGCCAACCGTGGTCGGTTTTACTAACTAAATTATTAAGGATATTAACTAAATACTTGTTTGATGCTTTGGCTTGATCATTACCCTAGGGGTAATACAAAGTTGACCACTTGTGTTGAATCTTATACTTAGCAAAAATTTTATGGATATCCTTTTTCTTGAAAGGAGTGCCATTGTAATCACTAAAGGAATCCAAGCATAAACCAAAGTTATCTCATTGTAAAAAAATATGTCAATGGGATAATATGGTCTATCATCCTCATCACTCCACTCCAATCCTTGATGATACAAATATTCAACATAAGTAATGAGGTGATCATTATCATCAAATGGAAAAGGTTGGTTTTTATTGTGTATGTAGCCTATACCACATGTCCCAAGCCAAAGCTCAACTTACAAAGGCTCTCGAATCCCTTTTTATTGTGGACCCAAAATTTTACCTATATATCCCATACTAGACAAGATTTTCTTATGAAGGGGGTAATCATTGGATAGATAATAATGGGTAAAATACCACTCTATAGGAATATGGTTGCTACTATAGATCTTTTCTTTGAGGGATACACCTTCAAAGATAAAGGTACGCATGCCAATGTATACTACTTCCTGAATATAGAAGAGGCTCTTGTAGAAAATGATTGACCTGATCTTGTGATGAAACTTTGATTAGTGATTCCTCACTTACCTTTAAATTTTTAAGTTTCTTGGTAATGGGATATGAAGAAACCGATGGACATAAATTAAGACTAGATTGAGCTTTCTCAACATTTGAGCAATATTGGAATGAATGAGGGTCATCTAGAATGGTGACAAGTTGATTACAAAAATTGATGAAGAGTAGAAGGGACAACCCTCATGGTATGAATCCAAGGGCATCCAAGAAGGAGATTAAAATATGTATGGTAATGTACCATGTTAAATAAGGTATCTAATATATTAGGTCCAACCCTAAGGAGGAGAGATATAATAACATAGGCATCTTGGGACTCATTGTTGAAATATTTGATGATGTCATCATATTTTATTAAATATTCCTCTTTCAATGAAAAATTTTGGAAAATTTGATAAGTGCATAGATTGAGGGAGGAGCCATTATCTATCAAAATTTTCTTGATAAAAATTTCCCCAATATATGCAGTGATGTAGAGGGAATAATCCCCTTGTAAGTTTGAGGAAGAAATATCATCATATGAAAATATGATATGATGAATCCTAAGGTAACCTACAACATCCACTATAATGCTAGAGAAAATGTCTTGAGGGACAAATTGTTGACTTAGAAGCTTCAACAAATCTTCCCTATGAATAGGAGAATTTTGCAAAATTTCTAAGAGGGAGATCTTGGATGGGGTAGTATCTAACTATTGTTGAATGTAGGAGGAGACTTTAGGTTGTGGTTTCAACACTTAAAGTGGATTTTCTACTCTTGTGATCCTTTTTTGGGTACTCTTAAAAACTAAGGGTGGTTTTGAAGGCTTATTGGATGTAGAACTTATCTCCTGCTAATATCATTGAGCTTATTGAGATTGAGATTGTTGCCTTATAGTTGCTGCTATCATACCAATCATGTTATTGTAGGGAGGTGGTACATTATGATATAACACTTGGTTAGTTTCTTGTTACCCATGATTAGGTAGAGAATCTTATAAGATCCCCATGTCTTGATTAGTTGTGGATGCTTGTTGATTAGGAGGTTGAATCCTTGTTTGAGTATTAGGTTGAGAACCCTCTATAACAAGGTAATATGCATTAGTTAAGTCCTGAACCACATGTTTCAACCTCTTACATGAATTTTTCATGTATCCCTCCACTCTATGATATTTATAATGTTGACCAAACTTATACCAATCAGTTGTGGTATTGGATTGCCTTATCGGAGGTAACTCAATCATATGAGCTTCCAAGAGTTGATTTAGGACCAAAAAGTAGGTTGGTTGAGTCTTGTGAAATTACTTGGTGGGGGATTTTTGAGATTTTCTAAGCTCCATATTTTGCAAAGTGTTAGCAACACTATTGGCATATCTACTATCTATTACCCCATCACCTACTACATGCTTGTTCTTATATTGAGATTTTTAAGTCTATCTTCTTCTTTTTTGGCTTCATTTGACCTCTTCAAATAAGGGTTTGTAATACCCTTCTTGCTAGATATATTTCTTGGTCAAAAGAGGTAATACTTATTGTTTCCAATTCATATGATATTTTCTCTTATAAATTTTTGATAAAGATATCTAGCATGTCTAGAGGAGGTAAGTTGTATTTGAACTGTCCAACTAGACTCCTCCAATAAAACAAGATTTCTGAATGAATTTCATTTTACCTTGCTTCAACATATAAACATATTTCTTAGTCACATTTTTTCAACATAAGCTTCAAATTTTTGAAGAAACAACTTTGTTCTCTCTTTAAAATTCCTCAAATGATGATGAGATAGTTGATAATACCATTACAATGCCATACCACCAAGGCTCTTAGGGAATATCTTTAGTAACAATATTCCATTATATATAATATCATGGAATATTATCTTAAACATATTTAAGTGTTTTATTGGATCCTCTATTCCCTTAAAAATAGGAAAAACTAGTATTAGAAAATACTTAGGGTAGGGCCTAGAAGCAACAACAGGGTATAAGGGTTGATTACACATTTCTTTATAGTTGTAGGTGAAAATTGGAGGTTTAATCATATCCACTCTTGAGACCAATTATTTCACCATATTTATAAATATTTGCATGTTGATATTGTTGTGTAATGCCCATAGGTTCCTTAAGGGATGGTTAAAGTTATGATATTGAAAGGGAACTTGGCCAATATAAGAAATTGATATTGTTATGGTATGGATTATGATATGTGGTATCTTGGTGTGGAGGAAAACTAAACTTTGGTGGAATAGAAGCATGAATGTTGAGATGAGAAAAATGATGAGAAAATTGAGAAAAATGATGAGAAAATTGAGCACAATCTTGAGATGCACTACTAGTTGGAGGAACTCGTGGAATTCTTCCAACGTTGGTGGTCACAATAGTGATATATGTTGGCTTATGAAAATGATTAATATGATGTGAAGATTCAAACAACAGATTAGTATGAAAATTTTGAGGAGAAATGGTTGGAGGATGAGATGTCCCAACCTCTTCAAGTTGGGCTTCCTCCTCCATAGCCTTAACCAAATAATCCTTATGATATTTAATGAATGTTAGATATGATCATATGATTTAAAGGTGAGGTGTCCATTAAACCCATCAAGAGGATCAAGGTCATCACTAGTTTCTATATATTATTACTCTTATATATTGGGATTATCCCTATCAATTTGGTCATCTTCTTAGGGAATATGATCAGTTTCTAAAATATTTTACTTACTCCTAAGTTTAGGAGCCATTAGGAGAAAGAGAAAGGATAGAGGAGAAAAAGGAGGATCTAAAAACTAGAAAAAAAGAACACAAATTATTCTTAATATATTTTTAATGTTTACTAATTCTAAGTAAAAAAATTAGTGGTATTGCTTAAAGTTTCCAAAAATAAATACAAAAGGAATATGCTTCCTAATTTGGCCACTAAAGACATGTGTTCACATCGGGTTCACCAAATATGTAGAGTGAGAAAAAAACCCTATCGTGCATGATTCTTGGTTGGATCCATTGGGAGCTGAGGTGACTGCAAGGGTGTGTTATATTCTCTACACTTAGGGGCTTGGGGATTGAATGGTTCACTAAAAATTATTTTAGGACTCACTTCAAGTCCAAGATGGAGATGTTTAATATGTATATTGAAGTCTAAAATCTAAGCAATGGAAAATGGAAGAACAATACAAGATAAAACAATGATGCAAGCAAACAAAAACTAATCCTAGGATGATTCATGATTGTCAATGATGACTAAACCTAAACTTGCAATAAAATATTTCCTTTTATTTTTCAACAAGTATTTAAGGGAATGCACAAACAAAATTAAACTTAGAGTGCAAACTATATGTTTTTTTCTCTTTCAAATGTCTAAAAATGAGACCTAAATATTTTTATTTTTTTTATGATTTAGATCTGGAATGTAAATTGGTAAAAAAAAATTATAGCCTAATAAGTTTACAAAATAACACAAGCTTATACTGAGAGGGGGGTGAACAATATAATACCACTTTTTACTTTTCTTTTCAATTCAATATTATGTAGTGTATAGATAGCAATATCAATAGTAGTAATCAAATCAATGCACAAAACACCATATAGAATAGAGACACAAATTTTAACGTGGTTCACCCAATGTGGGCTACCTCCATAGGCAAAATATTTCTTCTAAATATTTCTCAAATAATCTCTTGGGAATCCTTCCCAATTACAATGTTTATGGATCTCTGTCCAAAGGAGATGTTGATCCCCTAAATCTTAAGTTTGTGGATCTCTTCCATAGGAGAACTCTTTCCCCTTCATCTTTGGCTAGTGATCTTCTAGAAGACTGTATCTCTCTACTACACTGACTGGTGGATCTCTCTCCACTTGAAGACTCCTCATTGAGAATATCTATATTCAATTGTCCTGGCTACTGGATCTCTATCCATTGATACGATGTCCCCTATACTCTGTCATATCCAAAGCTCTATCAATAGGTTCACTCAGAACCTTCTTAAATATGCTCAATAGGTTCACTTAGAACCTGATAAAATCTAGTCAATAGGTCCACACAGAACCTGCTCAAATATGCTCAATAGGTCCACACAAAACCTGCTCAAATATACTCAACAGGTCCACATAGAACCTTTCCAAATCTGCTCAATAGGTCCACTCAAAACCTGCTCAAATTTGCTCAATAGGTCCACTTAGAACCTGTCCAAATCTACTCAACAAGATCACTCATAACTTGTCCAAATCTGCTCAATAATTCCTCTCTAGGACTTGCTCAAATCTGCATTGCAAGCTTCCACAAAAGCTTACACAAAATCAGTCCACAAGCCTTCTCAAAGACTTACCTCAAATATGCTTAACAAGTCCACACAGAACTTGTTCAATCTCATAAAATCATAAAGAGAATTGTTAGAGACTCAATATTTTCTATACTCAAAGCTCAATCTCAACTCAAATCAATCTCATAGAATCATAAAGAGAATTGTTAGAGACTCAATATGTTCTATACTCAAATCCTAATCTCAACTCAAATCAATATCATAGAAGCATAGAGATAATTGTTAGAGACTCAATATGTTGTATAGTCAATCTCAACTCAAATTAGAATATAGAAAAGTTTTTTTCATGGAACTTGAACAACCACTTCACAAAAACACTTGACTAGGCTCAATAAAATCTACTCAACCAATCACCTCAAGGAACAACCCTTTCTCACAAATCCTAGTCCAATCATGTATCAACCAACTCAAAATATTTCCAACAATGCTCAACCACAAATCTCACATAACAATGATACTCATGTTATTTTCTAACTCAATTTCAAATTCTTTGCATAACCAATTGGTTTTAACAACAATGCTTATAAAACAAGGTTTAATCACAACTCTTAATCCAAAAAACCTTGATGCATTAAACCAACCACTTTCAAAAAGGAACCACAATCAATCCTTTTCTCTCCAATGATATTTTCAAAAATCAATCACCCAAACAAGTCAATGGAGAATATTGCCCATACCTTTTTGATGCCAAGTAGTTGTCCACAAAATCTTTCAAACTCAACACACTTTCAAATATTTCCTTATCAACCACAAGGAGGTTAGAGGACTTTAGTAATATTACAACAATAAAAATAATATCCCAATAACATCTTATTACTCCTACTCAATAAAATTCACCATGTCCTCTCATGAAATAAATAATCCCCTTTGAAAAAGAATAAATCAAACTCACTTTTGAATATCTTTTACAAAAGTAGAAATATATATTTACACACACCTTATTTCTCCTTCTAAGCAAGTTAATCAAATAGCCCTTGAAAAATGCTTTCCAACGATATATAATATGCTACCCTTCCAAAAATAAAACCATAAGAAATTTCCCAATTTTCTAGGGCATAACATAACCCTTATTTATCCTTAAGGCTATTTAACAAAAATTAAAACATAAAAAATTAACTTACCTTTGCCTCTCGGAGGGATTCGATCCCCCGACATCCTCCTTCTCAATGCCTTAGCCACAACCAAGACACCATTGGGCCACGGGCCCTCACGTGCCTAAAAAGGCATGACCAACATCAAATACCTCACAAACCAACGCTTTTCAAAATAATCAAAATGTGCTTCGAGCACTTTGTCCTTGCAAGCAAATCTCAAGAGAATCAAACATGGAACCTCCTCTCTTGCCAAGCCAACACACCACTGAGCCACGCTAGCCTATGTGCTCAACAACTCCGCACGTTCTCTGCTTCCACTTTTTGTAAATCATCAAGCCTTTAAGAATCACAAGCCTTTTCGCATGCACTCAACGAAAATGCAAGGGTCAGTGATTAATGTCTTTGATGGCATTATATATAATGCCCTTGTATTCTTATGCAATCACGTCGATGCTTCGAATAAAGTCGACGTCGACGTGGTTTTAATTTATAATATATTTAAATTTAAATATTATAAATTAAAACAAACCAACCTTAGGTTTTAGTTTAAATAAACCTTGGAGCCTTGTCTTAATGCACAACCTTGGAGAAATCAAATATTATTAATAAATTTTAAATTCCTTATGAATTTAAATAATTTATAAATAATTATTAAACCTCCTTTTTAACTTTTACAATAACCCATATTGGGTTTTTATGGACCAATCACTTAACCTGTGCTCCCATTAATATTAAAATATTATGGAGCCTTTTTCATTTCACTTTTGAACTGATGAAGCTTTTTCCTGGATGAATGTGACAACCATGAATGACTTTATTTCTTTCCGAATTATTTGATAAGAGTGATAATTCTATCAGGTGACATCAATGACAACTTTGACATTGAGGACTCAAAATGTCCAACATTTACTTAGGAATATTACTTGATTCAATGGTTGATATTAGCTTTTAACTTGCATCTAGATATATTCAACATCTTCACAACCTCCAAAACAACTTCACAAAACCCTAGAAAATTTAATCATCATTTAGCGACCTACTTAGGCCATTATGTGAATGAGCTTGGAGGTGTAATAGTCAAGAACTCTTGGTCCTTTTAGCTAACCATTTGTAAACAAAAGTGATTGTTGACCCTTTTGGAAATAAACAAGAAAAGGTGTAAAGAAATGAAAAAGTGTGAAAAATAGAATGCAAATAATAGTATTATGACCTGGACGAAGCATGTAAACATAGATTAAGGGTTAGGAGTAAAATTTTATCCCTAAATCTGATGAATCCAAAATCATGCCCCGTAAGGGATGACCACAACTTAAGATCTAATGAAAACATACCTTATACGAATGGGGTATAATTTTGTAGTAGAAATGTAAGAGTGATTGATAAATATGAAATGAAACACAAAATATAAAATTAATGATCTAGGAATATTAAAATGCAAGAAGAAACTTGGTAGTAGTGAAAGAACAATCAAAATGATGAAGGCCTCCATGAAATGGTATCCTTCTCCTCAAGGATCTAGCACTTATCCACCAAGAACAACAAAAGAGCACTAGAAGACACTTGATTTTGTTAGGAGAAGTTTTCACAAAACCAAAAATCACTTAACATTTCTACCAAAATATCACTTGGAAAATCTTCTAGAATCACTTAACACTTAGGGGGAAAGAGGATCTAAACCCACTATTTATAAGAGGTTCGAAGGGGAAAATGGTGGTAAAAAAAAAGATAAACCTATGGAAGGACTAACGTCTTGGGGGTCAACCCAAAAATTGGGTTTTCTAAGAGAAAACCCTAACTTGCCAAAATCGCACCCCATACTGGGTGACCACAATTTCGAAAAAAACTAGGAAAAAATAAGGATAGGAAAGAGAGTCCCAAACTCATTTTTTAACAAGTTTGAGGGTCTCTTTGATGCTCTAGGAAAAATGACTCACTTAGGTGGGTCAATTTTCCATGTCTACAATTACGTGTACTCAATAGAGCAATCATATAATAGGTGTAATGATATAGTGATCTTGATTTACAAAGTGATATACTCACTATAAATGTTATGTTTTATCAATTATACATAGTGTTTGATGAGTTTGAATAACTTTTTAATAAATTTCAATGTTAGTTTTGTGTTGTGTACCATTGAAAAAATTATTATGGCAAACAAGAGTTTGAAAACATCCTATAAAGTACCCTTTACTAGTGTTGTGATAAAATTTTGGTTGGCAAGAGATTTGTCATGGCTGGGGGAGGTATTGCATTGACTAAGAGATGATGATTTATAAGTCTTAGAGGACTATGGCTTGGATAGGATTAGATATAGGTCATATTTGATGATTCTATATAAGGTGATATCAAAGGTAATATAGCCATAGAGGTAAAAATAAAACACCTTTATATGTAAGTTAAACAAGGTGGTATATGAGATTGATATTACTCTAGAGCATGCACATGAACTACTTAAATCAATAATGGGTAGATCATAGTACTATATATCTATAATGGATTCTATAACTAGGACATATATAATATGTTTAATGTATTTAAAGGAGTAGTGTGACAAGGATTGTGAGTTACATGATTGTGGAATTTTCTAGCCATCCAAACCTTTAGAAGGATGTAGTTGGGTTATATTGGGAATCAATATTCTGTAATATAATCAACATGTTACCTTTTTATATTGCTAGATGTGTACATATGGTCATGCAAAAAGGCTTAAGTTTTTACTAGGGAAGATGATTCTTGTATATCTCCATAATTCTTTAGCATTCAAATATAAAGTCATTAGTATATTGGATGTGTCCTTGTTAATGGGGTGGTTCTATGGGATATTTCCTTGATAGAGACTATATGGATCACCTCAAGATAAGGGTGTAAATGAAACATTGATCCATATATGTACTATAAGATATTCTATAGGAATAAAGAGTGCATGCATCCCTATTATGACAAAAATAGATTCTAAGGGGTATGTGATATATCACGCTTATATGAATTTCATTATTAGAAAAGATGAAGTGAGACATGTAATTGATATGGAACACTTGTTTGGTCATCATTAGTAGGCAATTGAGAGTTTGTATTGGATATCCCCATTCAACCATTATTAGAGTTTGTGTTGAGTAAACTTGGGATATATATATGATAACAATAGCATCGTTTGGACAATAAGATACACATAGGATAAGGAGAGTAAGTTAAGCTAGTATGAGGATTGAGGAGTCACATAATGTATCCCTATTGGAGAGTTACGCTAGTGTGAGGATTATGGAGTCATATACTTTATCCCTATCTTAGTCCATATCATTAACTAGAGGTAATAGAGAGGGAAATATTGAGGATGTATCCATGATGAAATATTAGAGTAGGAGAGAAATAGATGTCCCATATATGGGATGGAGGTATATAGAAAAATTATCACATATATGGGCTAGGATAGAGAATAATATATTGATAGATGAGGGGATCTAAGATGATGCCTTTATATAAATATAGTTGTGGTAGGGAGATGTGGTTACCTTAGAGGGAGAGATAGATACTAAAGTAGATATGGCTACATAGATAATCATTTTTATGGAATGTATCCATCAGGAGGTATATCTTAGTAAGTGTTTTGACTCTTTACTTATGGGCATAATTCATGTAACATGTATATATATAATGAAATACTATAAAATAATTGGTATGAACTAATAGTACCTCAAATGGATTGCAAGACATTATTGCTCAAGGTGTATGTAATTGTAAAAATGGTAATAACAACTAAATTTTTAGGTTATGGGGAGTCTCTTCTTCTATTTATGGTATAAGAGTGGGCTAGTAGTGTTAGTCCTTGGGTAGGATGATGATGAGTGATATTGGTTGGTTGTTTTGGTTCCATTTATCAACCTAGTTGTTACATATATACCAACTTTCTTCGTTGCTTTCATTTGTTAACTTTCTCAAAACCCCAAAATAAATATTAAGAAACTTGTTTAAATGTGTCTCCTAAAGCACATGTCCTAAAAATCAATGGTTCCAATAGTATCACTTTATATGTGGATCATGGTTGTTGATAGAAGTTTAGGGTTTTTGATGTATAGTCATAATCCTAGCATGTTTTAATGCCTAGGATTAATATGACATATTTTTTGGACTGATGATTATAATTTTATACCTCCAAAAAGAGTGTAATTTAGATATTGGCCTTAAAAGGGAAACTTATTCTTTTCACCCACTATAATTACCCAATTTTATTTCCTCATTTCTCACCACATCAATACCATATAATTACTATCTTACCTTACCATGTATTTTCTTATCAATGATTATTATTGCTGATATTAATCTCAATATTTATACCTATTGCTTTTATGATGTGTGACATTCATGCTCTATTTCTCTCTCTTTTCCTTGTAAGTACATCTAAAGCCATTAACTACTAGTTTTATGCCTTCCACTTTGGAGGACAAGACACTCTACTAGGATTTATAGTTAAATATTGAGATTTTTTACTCAAGGATAAGTTTTTGAGTCATATAAAATCCTTTCCATATATTCCACATGTGGTATCTCCTTTCTTACTATGGTGACATAGCAAGAAAGAAAGAAGAGAAGTGAGTATTTCCATGAGTGGTATGCTTCTTCATGCCCTAGGTTTAAGCAATTTACTTTATTGCATTAGGATTACCCTAGCATATGATTTTTGTGGATGATCTTAGTGTAGAATATTTTTTCAATGAGTCTTAGTGTAGTATGTTATTGAATGGTCTTTCTTAATTTTTTATTAGATCAATATAGTCTTAGATCTAATTATATAGTTATTTTTTACTTTTTCAATCTTTGCCTTTTTTATGTCCATAGTGGCAACTATGGGGGGAACTTTAGTTATTATTACATATATCATAATTTTTTAATAATGGAGTACTTCTAGCCCATAGTTGAAGATAATATTAATAATTGTGTAAAATCATGTGCCAAATATCTATTCTATAAAGATGAAATTCATGACACTAAATAGATTCTTCATCCTATTGTATTTTTTACCCTTTTCCACTTGGGATATTAACCTTGTAGGAACTCTATTTATCCTATTTTCTAAGCTGGGCATATGTTTATTATCACAACCACAAAATAGTTTACAAAATGGATGAAAGCTAGGCAACATACAAATTAGACAATCCTCACCATATCCAAAATAATTTTTAATCAGATTGTGTTTTGCTATGGTATCCTATGTACTCTCTTTTAGATAATGGCACTACTTTCAAAAATATAAAAATGTAGAAACTGACTTCTTAGTTAGGGATTTAGCACCATTTTTCTATGCCGTATTATACATAAATAAATGACTAGGATGAATATAATAATAGGATTTTATTATATAATTTGAAAGAGATAATTAATAAATCAAAGAAAAATGGCACTTAAATTTATATTCCATAATATGTGTTGATGTATCTCTAATACAAGGAGTCTAAGAACAATATGGCCCAACTTGGTAGCCCAAACACTTGCACAAATATCAATTTGAATAAGAAATGATAGCAATAAGAAATATGATCCAAAATTGAAATTAAATCCCAATGGAGCTTGCCAAAATGGCTTACAATTACTCAAAATTTGCCAAAATTACAATGTTGGAAAAAATAACAATAAAATTCATCGTAGTGAATTACCTTAATAGTTGATTAAAATAAACATGCAACCCTATTAAAAATTGATAACACACCTCAAGCTAGAATGTGTCCTTTGTCACCCAAGCATGTCACATTATCTATAAATAGCTCTTCAATTTGCCTAGATATCTTGATCTTATATTGTTAAGATATGTCATGACCAACACACCTATAGAGATGTCTTCAATTTGCCTAGGAATTTTCTTGGAGATCTATCCAGAGATGATCTCAAATGATTACAAGGTCATCCTTATAAAGACCTATTTTTTCCAACTTGTGAGGATACAATTAGATATTAGATAAAATATTATAAAATCATATCTAGATAAAATATTAGTTTTTGACATCCATTTTAATCTAGATAATATCAAATCCAGATAAAATATTATAAAATCAGATCCAACTAAATTTTCAATTTAGATAAACTATTATAAAACCACATCCAAAAAATATTATTATTATTTTTTTTTTTGGTAAATAAAAGTCTTCATTAATTACCGAGTTTTGCAGGTTAACCCAAAACCTATTACAATATCCAACCTTCTGCTGAGATTGTAGATCCTAGTCATCCTTGAAACTTTCTTACCAAAAATTGTGTTGAATCCCCTACAACACCTTACTAACAAAGCACACCCATACCTAAACATAACTATAAACATTACTTACATTGACAAGAATTGAAGTTTGGAACTTTGCACTTGTGAAACTTGTTGCTTGCCCATTTGCTATTCTCTGTCAGAATCTTCCAAGGCTTACACCCTGTTACCTTCATTTCCAATTTGGTATGATTTAGAGGGAAACCCCATAGTTATTACCAACTCCATTGGGAAAGAACACCCATTCATATTCCTCAACAGGTAGGTTTCTTTTCATGACTAATAATGTTTTCCACTTCACGTGGCACACCTTGTGTCCATGTCACCAAACTACCAACATCAACACCTATGTTGGCTAATTTGTCAGTTGACCTGTTGGCCTCACGGTACACGTGACGAGCCCTCCTATTCTGTCTTGCCACAAAAAGGATCCTCACTTCATGGATGACTCCCTCGATTCTCCATGGAGGTTTTTTGCCATTGGTTAACAAGTTGATGATGTTCATAGAATCACATTCAATCATCAAGTTACCTTGAGTTGCTTGGGCTACTTGCAACCCTCTCCAAAGGGCTCTAGATTCTGCTTC
Organism: Wollemia nobilis; assembly: GCA_028583015.1. Classification (NCBI taxonomy): domain Eukaryota; kingdom Viridiplantae; phylum Streptophyta; class Pinopsida; order Araucariales; family Araucariaceae; genus Wollemia; species Wollemia nobilis. The sequence goes on from JAQPPZ010006249.1 coordinate 9,666,283, forward strand.
GTTATTAGTTTTGATTCCCAATGGTTTAGCGAAGGCCTTGACCAGATTTCCTTGATGATCTCTGATTATTCCTCCAGCTCTAGCTCTTATCGGGTTCTCCTTGGCTACACCATCAAAATTTAGTTTAAACCAACCCTGGAGGGGTGGCTCCAAAAAAATCCCATTTTTGGGATTGGGCAAAGGAATGGAAGGTTTGTCCTCAATACCTAAGGCCCGAGCTAATTGTTTTTCTTAGGGAAGAATTGAGTGGTTCTCATCCACTAAGGTGCTAAGGTTTTCTTTCGCAAAGACAATAATCCTATTGAGGATGGTTTTTGGGTTGTGAATGGTATCCTTAAAGTCTCTGTGGTTCCTTTCTAGCCAAATCTGCCAGAGAAAATAATGCCAACAAATTTTCCATAGGTACTTAAGTTTTAGGCTAACAAAGGGTTGAGGCCATTGATGGAACACTTCGGATATAAGAGCAGGATTAACCCACAAGATCCTAAAGGCTTGGAAAAGTTCATCCAAGATGGACTCTGCTATCGGACACTCCATAAACAAGTGTTGGGTAGTCTCCCATCCTGCCCTACACATGTAGCAATGGTTAGCAATAACCATACCTTTGGATAACATATTGTCCATAGTGAGGATTTTTCCTTGAATCACCGACCATGAAAAAAAGGATATTTTAGGAATTAAGCCTTTGATCCAAACCAAACTCGGTTGAAATTGTTGACCTTCCACATTGAAAAGCAAATTATAGGCGAGACTTAACTGTGAAGTTACCACTTTCGAGTCTCAGCCCAAACAATGTGATCTTCATCCTCTCCAGAGGGAATAATTTGCTGAGTTAAAATGTTATAAAGCTCTTCAGACTCTGCTTCAAAACCATGTACTCTGATGTGTTTCCACCTGTTGATATTTATATCCTTCCACATATAATTTGCAACCTTCTTCCCAATATGCTACTCCATATGCTCTTGAATCCTAGCCAAACGAGGATTTTGGGATAACTCCTTAGCTCTCACCCACCAATCCTTCCAAAAGTCTATTGTTTTCCCATTTCCTAGAATCCATCTAAGACCTTTCTTGACAAGATCCCTGCTCATGAGGATTGCCTTCCAAAAAGTAGACCCCCTACTTGCTAAGTTGTCATTAAGGAAGTTCACACCTTGGAGGTATTTCCTCCTAACTATGGCAGTCCATTCATTATCGACCTTAGTAAATAACCGCCACGCTTGTTTGGCTAACAGAGCTGTATTGATATGAGCAAATCTCCTCAATCCTAACCCCCCATCAACTTTAGGTTTGCAAACATTGTTCCAACCTACTAAATGGATCCTTTTCTTATCCTTAGTCCCTGACCAGAGAAATATTTTTTGAAGCTGCTCAATTTTGTGATACACCTTACTGGGAGCTTTGAAGACTGAGAGGAAGTAAACGGGTATACTTTGAAGTGAAGCCATAGTTAAAACTGCTTTGCCTGCTTGAGATAACATATGTCATTTCCAACCTACTAGATTTTTTTGGATCCTCTCTAGAACTATGTTCCACATTGATCCTTCAGGTTTCCCCGTAAACAGGGGAAGACCTAAATAGTAGGTGGGAAGGGATGCAATCTGACATTCCATGATCCTTGCTATGCTATTTTGCCTAGGAATGGGGGTATTGATGAAATAAAGTTTGCTCTTATCAAAATTCACTTTCTATCCAACCACTTCTTCATACATTATGAGAATATTTTTAATCCTTCTTACTTCAACCACAGAAGCCAAATTCAGTAGCAATGTATCATCAACAAATTGCTGATGTGTCACCGGGGTAGTTAGCGATGTGGCCTTGATACCTAAAATGAGTCTAGCTACCGCTGTTGCCTTAATGGTTCTTCCCAAGGCCTCAGCTACAATGATGAACAACATAGGACTTATGGGATCTCCTTGTCTTAGACCACATTTGCTTTGAAAAAAAACTACAGTAGACCCATTAACCAAAAATGAAAAAAAAGGCTTAGAAATACACTCTCTTATTAACTTGACCCATTTCATGTTGAAGCCAAATTCTAATAAAATTGCCTCTAGGAATTCCCAATTTATCCTGTCATAAGCTTTGTTCATGTCTAACTTTAAAGCCATGACTATTTTTTTGGTCTGAGCGGTTGTATGAAGAGCCTCATGAATAGTAATAACTCCATCTAAGATTTATATTCCTTGTATAGAACTTCCTTGACTTGTATCAATGATAACCGGTAGAACTTTCTTCAAACGGTTAGCTAAAACTTTGGATAGAATTTTATAGGATATATTACACAGGCTAACCGGCCTAAAGTCAGCCATAGTCTTGGGGTTGGGGCCTTTAGGGATCAAAGCAATGAAAGTTGAATTGAAACCCCTTGGAATATGATTTGAACTTTGGAACTCCTTGATTGCAGCAATAACTTCTACTCCAACAATATCCCAACAAACTTGGAAAAACCATGATGAAAACCCATCCGGCCCAGGAGCTTTGTCAGGATCCATGTTAAAAAAAGCCTCTTTGATCTCTTCATCTGAAAAATCTATTGTAAGAGACTCGTTAATCATTTCATCAATGAGTTGTGGAATAAATTGAAGGAGAGAGTCCTTTGCTTGGGCATTACAGGCCCATTCTTCACCCAATAATGAACTAAAAAAATTAACAGCCTCGTCCCTGATCTCCTGAATGTTTTGAGTTGAGGATCCATCCACCTTAGTTAAATTTCTAATATTATTTTTGCTTCTATTGCTCAATGTGGTAACATGGAAATTTTTTGAATTAGAGTCCCCTTCCTTTAGCCATAATGCCCTTGATTTTTGCCTCCAATACATCTCTTCACAAGCTAAAATATTATAAAAATCACAAAGGGTTTCCTTCTCTTCAGTCCTTGTCGCCTCATCATAGGTTCCATTTTGGATTTTGCTTTCTATTATTCTCAGTTTTTCCCCCATTGCTCTCTTATTCTCAAAAATATTTCCAAAGACTTCTTTATTCCATATTCTAAGGTTGTTTTTCACCATCTTAAGTTTTTGAGATAGTTTGAAGGAAACACTTCCCTGGATAGGCTACTACCACCATTCCTCTATTCGTTTCTTGAAGTTCGGATGTTTAACCCACATTGACAGAAATATGAATGGATTTTAAAGGAGTTAGCTTGAAATGCCTCCCATAGAATAAGATTATGGTCTGAAGTGCATTTAGGAAGGGCTTGTAACACTGAATCACCAAACATTGTTGTAGCTTCCTTGGATAAAAAAAACCTGTCCAACCTTTCTTGAATTAGCTGACTTCCTATCCTCTTGTTACTCCATGTAAATTTGGCTCCTTTTAGTCTTACATCCATCAATTCATTTTTGTTAATGAATTCATTGAAGTCCTCCATGCTCCTTGAGGGTAAACCAGATCCTCCCTTCTTATCAGATGGGTAAAGGGGGGTATTGAAATCTCCCCCAATCACCCAAGGAATGTCTTTAAAAGCTTGGCTCAAATGCCCCAAAAAATCCCATATTTTAGACCACCCTTGGACAGAGGTGGGGGCATAAAAATTTGACATAATCCAATTCTTATTAGTATCAAAATCATGAAACAATATGCTTAAGACTCTTTCATTTGCCTGAATAATACTTCCTTCTATTTTAATAGGATTCCATAAGATCATGAGGCCCCCAGATGCTCCTCTCACCTATTGAAAGGCCACTTCCCCCTACTTCCAAATCCTTCTAGCTATAAGTGTTGATTGTGCCGCATCTATTTTGGTTTTTTTGAAGAAAAATGATAGTAGGATTCCAATCCTTCCTTATAGACTTCACCATACTTTGTTTTGGTGGGCCATTTAGGCCTCTCACATTCCATGAGAGAACCTTCATTTAGACTTTTTGATATCTTTTCCCTGCCCCCTTCCCTGATCCAAACGGGGTTTGTCAATTTTGCTATTATCCTAGCCAGGAATAGCTTGCTGTAACAATGTTCTTTGCTTTCCATTTGCAATTTCTTCATTGATTCTCATTCTATAGTGCTCTGCTATAGATATTCTCCCTTTCTTTATTTCACTTCCATAATCTATCGGAGGCTTGGTAGTGCTTCTAGTCTATTTTGGACTGAAATGAGGGGGCATATACTGTGATAGTCTAGGGCTTGAACCTTCTTCTTCATTTTGGGGGTTTTCAATTCCCTCTTCATCCTCAACCTTATTTTGGTTCACCTCTCCTATCTAGTTCCTAAACAGGGGGCTTTCCTTTAAGGAACATTTTACCGTTGGGCTCGTCTGATAAGGGATAATTTGCTCCACTATCGGATTAGGAGCTACATTCTTGGCTCTTGTTTCCACAACTTTGACTCTTGACTCTATTTTTTCCATGTTTAAATTGAAATGACCTGGCAATTTTTCTTCATTTTGAGCATAGCTTTTGGGGATTTTTGTCATAGTTGTGGATGGTCCCAATTTGGATGGGGAGTCTAGGGTTTTAGGAAACTTGACACTGATGGTATCATCCTTACTATTTTCTTTTTCAACTTCTAGATTTGCTAGGATATCAAACATGTTCAAGCTGGGATCTTTATTACATACCTTATGATTTTTGCTTCCCTCATTATGTTGCTTTCCTTTCTCATGGATTTTTTCTAGTTTTGTGTTGGCTTGGTCAGCCTGGTTATTCTTAACTTGTCTGTATCCTTCCAAGTTAAGATGCGGTCCTTGAAAATTTGGGATCCCTATCCCATTAGCTTTCCCCAGAAAACCTTCGCTCGTGTCTTGTTTGTAGTTCTTGTTAGACATTGGGCTTGAAGGTGGCCCTGGGTTTTGCACACGCTACAAAATGCCAGCTTGTTCTCATACTCCATAGGCTGAATTCTTAGAAACTCTCCATATGCTAGTTCCACCTGAGAAGGTAGATCAGAATCCAAGTTTAAATTTACATAGATCCTGGTATGCATCAGTCTAGTCCTTACTCGGGTTGAATGGTCTATTGTCACGAGCTCTCCTATCATATTTGTTATGCCACTAAGCCAGTACTCATTAACAAATTGGACTGGGAGGTTTGGTAAGTGGACCCAAATGGGTGCTATATTAATGTTCTACTTCTCAGGGTTGAAATCCTCCCCCCACTTCCTCAGAAAGAGGCTACACCTTCCTAGAAACTAGGGTCCTCCTATAAATATGTGCTCTGCATCATCTTTGTTGTTGATTCTTATCATAAAAAAACCTCTTGACATGGCTATGATTTCTAAGCTTCTTGAAGTTTTCCACTTTACCGCGGCCCATGAACGAATAGTCTCAATGTCTGGCCTTCCTCCCAAAAAATTGCTAACTAAGGATGATGCCTCCATATCCAAGAATCTTTCCATAATCTCCATTGGCGCAGTTAACCTATTATTGTTTGGTATTAGAGGCGGTAGTTCACTGACTAGCTCCTTATTTTTCCCTTTTAACATTTCCAAAAAGGTTGGGCCCTTGTTGCTAGCTCCTGAACCCTAGTGGAACCCTTTGTATGAGGGTTTATCTGGAGGATCCGTACCTTTAGACTTTTTGAACTAAGCTAACAGGGAATCTTTTTCCTTTCCAGCTACAACATTCTACCTTGCCTCTGGATCTTCTCATTCCGTTGGTTCAAAATTCTTGCCTGCCATTTTTTCTCCTCCTCCGCTTCCTTCGCTTCCTCCACCGCTTCTCATATTCTACCTGCCATTTTTGCTCCTCTTCCGCTTCCTAATATATATATATATATATATTATTTTTTTGACATGCATAACAAGCTAGATAAAATATTATATAATCAAATCCAACTAAAATTAGAAAATCAAATTCAGCTGTGAACTTTTTTCTTCTTTTTTTCCTATTCCATTTTTTTCTCTTATTTTTCTTGGTGATGCAATATTTGACCATATACCCAAATGCTCTTGCATCATATATTCTAGGTAAGAGAACAGTTCCATATGCTCCGACTAATGGTTATGTTGCTTCAATTATTTTATAAACTATTAAATGTCATAACATCACCCAAGTAAGCAATTACAAACTTACCAAGAAATGACTTTAGCACTTCTACATATCTTCTCTATTATACCTCATTCAAAAAAACATCACTTGTTACATCAATGTTCTCCATGGCCTATATGGAATCTGATTTAAACTCTGCTAATATTTCCATGGCCAAATTTTCTCTCCTTGGTGTCTCTTCCTATTTTCTTGACTCTTTAATAGGTTGAACATCTAGACATTCATCCTTGCACTCCTCAATAATTTCTTTCTTGATAGTTTCTATTGTCATATTTTATTATCCCTAGTGGGGAAACCACACCTCATGGGGAGAAACATAATAGGGCCATGACTGAGAGCATGGGATTCGACTCAATCAAGGGCCTTCAAGAGTTTTTACAAGGATGGCTCCTTGTTATGATTTGATCTTCAAGGTGCATTTGGACTCAACAAAGGGAAAAAGAGTACAAGAGATGAAAATAAAGAAACTCAACAAAATGAAAGGTGTGACAATGTGCCAAGATATCCACTCATATATTCTTACAAAAATAGGTATGAATGATATGTTCCAATGATGAATACTTCCTCTCCTCAACACAGTGAAGCAAAAATGAGAGTTACTAGTTATTTGCATGCATAATAAGGCAGGTCCTACAAGAGAGCCAAAACAAGTCACTAGTCCAAAAATAGATGCAAGCCCTTCACACATACATACACTTAATAAAACCCAAAAAAAAGGCAAGAGGTCAAAAAAATACATACACACATAAATGAGCTAGTAGGAGGTCATAGATGGCTATACCAAAAATTTGGTATAGGCTCTTATGAATACACACACACACACACACACACACACACATATATATATATATATATATATGCAAGCAATATTTGATAAATATTGTGCAATAAGTGGGGCTTTGATATTACCCACAAGACACTCAATAGCTAACTATTTTTACAAAAATAAATGAAGGGAAAGCCTACAAAATAATACAATTGCAAACCTACTGATCCTTTCCATAGTCTATGTCGCTATTATTTATAGATTAAAACAAGGGGATTTTTCCCTTTAAAATCATATACAAATAAATTTGACAATCTCACCTACTTTTCCTAGGGATATTGGTCACTAAATGAAGTCCTTTTTGACCATAATAACTATCAGTCTTGAGATTGTCATCATCATACTTTATCTTGAATGAGTTTCTTAGAAATTTACTTAAGCTATACTATGGTAGGTGGTCTTTGTATCCTAAGTCAAGGAAGCATTAACTCAGCCCATCTACCTCTATCACCTTTAACTTGACTCAAGCATTAGTGTCTACTTGACTTTCTAGTATTTCTCTTGAATTTGGGTCATCTTGGAGACAGGTCATGGGTTTTTCTCTTGGCACTTCTTTATGGATTCAAAAATATCTAATATTATGGATTATTCTGAAAGGAATATCCTTTAGCACTCCACTTATATGTGAGGATGTTTTCTAAGAAATTTTTTGCATATATCCCAATTGTCAATATTTATCTCATCCTCTTCTCCTCTAAGCTAGACAAAACTCTAATCACCAACAATCAAGATTTTTCCTTAGTTGTGAGTGAGTAGTGAGTAATAACTGAAGTTTTGGTGGATCATAGGGGTATTCTAGCATGATTGAAGGAGAACTCAAAATTATATTTATCCTTGGGCTCAGAGTCAAATTTTTCATAATACTTGCAAAAGAAAATATAAAAAGCTAAAATAATAGTTAAGAGAAAATGTGTTGTGGAGAGTGTAATAAGTTCTCCACTGATATTTATCCATTATTCATCTGATGGAAATTGAATATGTCAAAACTCATTATACAAAGAAAGAAATTAGGGTTTATCATCCTAGGAGAAATTATTTATTTGGCTCATCACTTCATGTATCTACGCCTTAATTTTTTCTAATGGCACAATAATCTAGGTTATTTCTTTTGCATTAAGGGGGCAGTTTGCTCTTTTGACCTAAGTAGAAGCTCTTTATTAGATTCAATCTTGTTACTTTGTAGATTTCATGATGAAGGGATCCCTACTACTAATAAGGAGTCTATTTTTACTTTAAACCTATTGACTTTTAAGCCTTACTACCATAAAATATCACAGGTTCCAAATATAAAATATCCATAGCATTAAAGGTCAAAATATCAATAATGAAGAGTAGAATATGTATGAGAAAATTAATATATATATCAAGACCTATATAATAAAGCAAATAACATTCATTTATATATTGAAATATAAATGTAAATGACCTATGTCATTCATGAACTATGCATGAAGAAAACTTACAATATTAATTGCTCAATTCTATATACAAGCTTTATTCCTTTTCTTCATGTTACAACTCTATAATCTCACTTGGATTATATTTTAATTGTATTATTCATGGAGTATGATCTCCATAATATTTTTATAGTAATGTGATTCTTCACATGACTATTTCTCTCCATATGACATGTTCCATGACTATTGGCTTATCATCTTGCCACTTGCATACTAGATGGACACTTGAATCTAATAAACTTGCACACATCTACATGACTCTACACTTCTATGTGTGCTCCTAATCTAGGACACTTGTGCAATTCCTCACATTACATATTTGCACTCTTACATACAATACACTTGTGCACATTCTCTCTTACATGACACTTGTGAATTTCATGCACATTGACACTTACATAAAGGGAAAATATAAATTACACTCTAAACTATAGACTCAACCTTCATCTATTACATATTTGAAAATTTAGCATGAAGGTACCATGGGGGTACATTAGCATGTACCAAATAATATCCCAACACCCCCTTGTAGTATGTTATTTGGCTATTGAAGACTTTAATCTTCAATGTTGGTCTTTGTCTTTATATTCAATCTTCATGTGACCTTGTATTGTTCACAAACCTTTGATTCTCTAGAATATTATTCATCATCTTGAATAAATTCTACTTTGAGTTCTTCTTTATTTGATTCTTTAGTATTTGTATCTTCATAATCTAGATCACAAACTACTTGAGCTTCTTCTTAGATTTTAGGTTCATGTGCATGAAAAACTTAAACTTTTTCTTTATCTTTGAATTCTAGACCATGTGCTTCATTTGATCTAGTTTTATTACAATCTTGATATTGTCTTATCTCTTTTGAACATTCACTTAGAGAATCATAATAATTTTTTAAATTTGATGAACTTGGAATACCAATATTATAAGAAGAATGAAACACTACTTTTAGAGATGATTCAACTGCATCAATCTCTACTTTTCTTTTTAGAGTTTCAATCAACTATTTTTGTTTTAAATCTTCATATCTATAAATTTCAAGTGAAAACAATTCCATATATATTATAATAACTATATCAAGAGGTATCATAATATCATCCTTTGAATTATTAGTTGCTTCAACAATTTTTGAATGTAAATAGTATTGAAATGTTTTAAAACTTCATCTATAGCTTCTCCATAAATGAATTGAAGTGTCATATCTAGTTTACCCTTATATCTCTTAATGAATTTTCCAATGACAAATTTTATACTTTCTAATATTATCTTTTCCATAATGATCAAAGTGTACAAGTTGATTTCTTTTGAAATAGCAATTCTTATAACTCCCTTATAAATCCCTAATAACTCAAATATATTTTTTTCAAATTTTAACTAATCCTTTGTTGTTGAAAATATTTTAACTCCCTAATTTGATTGGCAAAATTTCAAAAACTTAAAAATCTAAAAACTTCAATTTTTTCAACCCCCTAAGTCTTTGAAGTTTAAATTTTCAAACAACTTTAAAAACTTAATAACCTTAAAACTCAAAAATTAAATAACCACTAACACTTTATCCATAGCTTTCTAATTTTCAACCTTTAAAATATTCTACCAAATTAAAAAGAAATTAAAAACCATTATCTCCTTATATCTCCATACCTTTCAAAATATTAAAAAATTCAAACCTTAAATCAAAACCTTATATCTCCAGAAATTCAAGTCAAAAGTGTAATATTCAAATTCTTTATAATTATATAAAATGCATTGTTAATATCATGGTATGGTAGGAGTAATGTATTTTATACTCTGTTGATTTTGGTGTAACACCTGGTGTTACGTATTTTTTTATTGCATGGAAAACTTTGTTGTTTAATTCTCATTACTCTCATGTGTCTAGTTCACCTAATTGATTTTATTTGGTATGCCTTGTCTCTGGTGCTTTTAACCATATATCTTTTTCCTTTCCTTTTGTTCTTTTAACCATATGTCATTCATCTTTCCTCTGGTTATTTTAACTAGATGCCTTTCAAATTCAAAATATGGATTTTCTTACCCTAGTTAGATTGTGTTAACTCATCTACCTCCTATCTGGATAGCATTAGCTAGTTCATTGCTTTCCTAGTTTATTTCTTTCTTAATTTGTCACTTTTCTCTAACGATCCTAATTAGTTCACCTTCTTCTTATGCTACTAACTAGTTTATCTTCTTTAGATGTTTCATAAGAGAACCACATTGCTTTAATGTTGGATTTTGGTTGAGTGTGCAAGCTCTAAAAAGCTTCAATATTCACTTACTTTTGTACTCAAACGAATAGCTTCTTTACTGCAACATTTTTATTTTTAATGTTGGTTGTATGGTCTTTCCTTCTTAAATTGGCCAAATAGACCTATTATGTTGTCTTACTTTCTTAAGCTGGTTGAATGGCCTATTCTGCTACTATATGGTCAAATGGTACTCTTCTACTATCTTCCTAAGTTGGTTGAATGGTATTTCTCTTTTACTATCTTCCTGCTCTTCTACTATCTAGCCAAATGGGCTATTATTTAGCAATATTGAATTCTAGGGCCTCTTTTCTCTAACTTGGACCTCTTTTCTGTATCTTGGCTTCTTGAACAAAATCTATGTTGGTCTTTTAGGTCTCTTCCTATTCTATATTGGCCTCTTGAACCTCTATCTTCTATCTTCTCTTCTCTGCTACAGAAATATCTATCTTCAATAACCTACTTCAAAAAGTGATCCATGGCCAAGATTGAACTGATATATGGATATATTTAGTTAGCCTAGTTCTTCAATGTATCTTGGGAATATACTTACCTCTTTTTTGATTTATAGTATTCTAATTATTTATTCATTATTATTATGCTTCTCTTATTCTCTCTACTTCTTCTCTTCTCTCTTTATATACTGATCTCTTCACCTTCAATGGAGATCTCTTAATTCTTCAATATAGGCTTCTCTAGCCTTTTTCTTCAATGTAGGTTTCTTGAACCTATTCTCTACTTTGTATTTTTTATTCTTTTTATATTCTCTCTACTTTGCTCTTCTCTCTATTCTCATTCTATTTTTTATCTTTGCACTTAGAAGTTGAAATTCTTCTCTATATTAGGTAGGAAGCTTCTAGAATTTCTATAGATATTTTTTTGTTGCTCTTCTAAATATTCGATGTCTCAGGTCATACCTAAGAACCCAATATGATTCTCCTCCTTACTATAGAACCTAATATCAATGTTAGGGTGGCTATGTATATCCCTAAATGATCAATATATCTATAATTGATTCAACCTCAATATTAAATCTATAAATTATCAAGTCTTCAAACCAATGTCAAGATGATTATATCCTTGAATGATCAATTTTTCTTTTGGGTTGGTTCATTCCATATATCAATGTCCAAATTCTCTTCTAAGTTGGCCCTTATCTTCAATATAGTTGAGTCCTAGTATTCACTAGTTTTCCTTCAACCTAGTGGAAATACCCTAGCCTATTAATCAAGGTGATTGAATCTTGGTCCTCTCAATATTCTACTCAATAAGACCTTTAAAAATTAGAGTCCAATTCTACACTACCTTCAAAGTGAACAGACTCTAGATTAAATTGATCAAAAGTGGATAAACTTAATTAATAATGGTGCCTTAAAAAACTCTATCAAACTAGACAAAGTTTTGTTGTAGCATTAATACCACTATTGGATTTTTAAGCCTTACTACCATAAATTATCACAAGTCCCAAATATAAAATAGTCACATTATTAAAGGTCAAAATATTAATAATGAATAGTACAATATATATGAGCAAATTAAAATGGATATCAAGGAGTATATAATAAAGAAAATAACATTAACTTATATACTAAAATATGAATTTAAATGGCTTATGTCATTCATGAACTATGCATGAAGAAAATTTATGGTAAGACCCCAAGGTCTTACTATAAAATTATTAACAAATTAATGTAAATGTAATCGCAGGCCACTCAAAGGGGGCTCCCTTGTAATCACTTTGCCACTATAGGGGGCTCCTTCCTTAGAATCTATGATTATTATTCTTCTTCTTGGATGATTTGATATGGATGGCCAACCTAATATATATATCTACCCTAAAGCTATGTTGGTGAAGAGACATGATGGTTCACATATGAAGAGATGTGATGGTTCACGTTATGAAGGGTTGTGATGGTTCACTTTATAAGTTAATAATATAATAATTAAATGATTAATAATACTAACTAATAATGTTAGGATTGAGGATCCTAAAAATTTACAATATTAATTGCTCAAAATTTTGTATAAAAGCTTTATTCCTTTTATCCCTATTACAACTCTATAATATCACTTGGATTATATTTTTATTATCTTATTCATGGAGTATTATCTCCATAATATATCCATAGTAATGTGACTCTTCACATACTTGACTATTGATATCCATATGACAAGTCCCATGACTCTTGGCTTATCATCTTACCACTTGTATACTAGATGGACACTTGACTCTAAGACACTTGTACACATCTACATGACTCTTACACTTATACATATGCTCATAATCTAGGACACTTGTGCATACCATCACATTACATATTTACACTCTTGCATACAAGATACTTATGCATATTCTCTCGTACATGACACTTGTGCATTTCATAAACATTGGTACTTACATAAAAGGGGAAATATAAATCAAACTCTAAACTATAGACTCAACCCTAATTTATTACATATTTACAAATGTGCCATGAAGTTACCATGGGGTATATTAGCATGTACCAAATAATGCAATGTATCTCAACATAGGCTTCCCACAATATTGTATAAGTTATCAAATAACTTTATATATTTTTTACCTATTTGTTCTCTTTTGAAGAGCGTGATTGCCTTTTGTGTTGTAGTTTCTCTATTTTACACCTTGATAGTAGTAATTTTGGAATCAAGCATCATGGCTAGCAGAGTTTGGTAGGTTCTAGCTTCTCTAATCCTTATACTAATTTTTTCTAGAATTACCTTTACTTCTTCATAAGGATCAACAAAGTTGTTGAATCTATAAATTTAAGGACTAGTAATAATACTAATTTCAAACTTTCGATATCATACCAATAAGCATCTCAAGTTTATCTCTTAATATTTTTTATTTTGATCTTCTCTTTATCTCATTGTTTAAGATTTTCCAACTCCTTTAACAAGGTATTTTTTCTTGATCGTACTAGACTCATTGTATGGTAAAATAAGCAGAAAATTATTTTAATTGTGTCTCCTTTTTTAAGACAACTTTAAAATCTTGTTCTTTTAGCTTCTTAGTCAATAAACGTATTTCATTATTTAGGGATTTGGCTTTATCCTATGAGTCTCTTAGGGTTTTCTTGGTCTATCATAGCTCCTTTTCATTTCTTTCTATCTTTTGGGTGGTCAAATCATAGTCATGTTCAACCATTTTGATGGATTTTTTGGTAAGATTTAACATGTCTTGAGGTTGAGCATCCTTTAAATCTATGCCTATTTTTGATGTCTTCCAATATTAATTTATCATTTCTTGTATTGTTTTAGCTATAAATGGATGTTTTTTGAAAGCAATAAATCTCCTTACTAAGGGCTAAAATAGAAATCCAGTAGGGTGGTGGCTATTTACTAAGATTATTGATCTTACCTCTCATAATTAAAATTTTCTATTTGTTGTTTTATTCTCTAGATTTTTTTCCAAGGGGTGAGGGCTTCTATATTCTTTGATGTTCCTTCTTATAGCCCTAAATATGAGGTAAAGGCTTCCAAATGCTTTATTAGTGGGGTAGTTGCATTGTGAGCCATTGGCGTAGTTGGGGCTGAGGCAAGAGGGAAAATTCTATAGGAAGGAAATATTTTTCCCTCTTCATAATTGGGATAGGTCATTGAATGTGTTGGGGATAATGTAGTATGCCTAGAAAGGGAATCTTGGGTGTTCTCTAGAGGAGGCATTTATCCTAATTTTTGAGAATTTTCCTTGGATGCATGGGGAAAAGGGTAACTTGATATTGATATTCTGCTACCACTTATTTATTTCATTATTTTACCATGCTTCCTTTTCTTCCCCTTTATGGCATTATATCATTCCTCTTCTTGACCTCTTTTGTGTATTATACCTAGGAAACTTAGGCAAAGCCTACTATTTGGATCATGAAGAAGGGGTTGCTTTCTTTTAGTAAGCAGAAGGACTTGCACCTTTTATTAGAGGATCAAGCAATAATTTTAACATACCTTCTTGTTTTGATTTTATTTACCCTATTTTCTAGTGTATTTCACTAAGAACCCATTCATTAGATTTCATGGTTGTAGAGATCTTAACATCCATATGTTCTTCATTGTATAATTCATTGAATATTATATCTTCTTTTATTAAGCTAGGATTGGCCTATTTATGTCCACTCAACTATCTCATCCTCCACCATGGCCCTATTTTAGGAATCTTCTAATGTTGATTCCTTAGTTCTTCTACACCATCCTAATTGACCTTATTCCATGGACTAGAAACATATTTTATATCATAAAATAATTTATAGGGTTTTAGGGAAGGTGAAGGTGAAGGTTTTGTCATTTCACTTAGGGGATGAGTTGTTATTTCATCTTTGGGACTTCTAAACCTATAAATATTAGGCCTCTACTCATGAATGAACATTTGCCTCTTTATACCTTTTAGGTATACAAAAAACTTTTATTTAGGGTTATATTCCCATCTATCCTATATTTGTTAGAGATACAATCTTTTTAGTTTACCTTATACTAGAGAGGTTTATCTTTTTCATGTAGAGTTATACCTCCTAAATTGAGAAACTACAAATAGTATAATTCCTTTTGCTTACCACTACCATGTTTAAATCCAGGGTGTTAATTTACCTAAAAATTTTTAGGGAAAATACCCAGTCAAGAACATATCTTGGTAAAAGATAAACCATGTAATTGTAACTGTTGGTCACCAGATCCGCACAGGAAAGGACTTTTGGTGATTTGTGCGCCCTGGACCTACGACCAACATTGAAAGGCCGAGGGGAAGAGATGCCCCTCATGCTGATCTCTGGAGAAAGGTTGGCTCCTATACTAATATATGTTTTGGGGTTTGAAGACAAGAGTGCAGGAAAGAGATAAAAGGGATAAGGGTTAGAAAAATAAATAAAAAGGGGTTAAGGGAAGAGAGAGTTGTGATTTGAGGTGGGAGAGAACAGGAAGCACGATCACCAACTAGCAACTTGAATAGCAGCAAAGAACACCAAGAGTAAAATGAAGGAAATGTGGTATCAACCTTCCTATGTATCCTCCCGAACGAGTTTCAGGACACTATCCTCGATCGCACCCCGGACGCAGAGTTCAGCATCTCAGTTTATAAATGAAGAGAGATGGAAGAATCAAGCAAGGTAGGCAACATAAAAGAAAGACAACACAACACTTATCTACTCCTATGTATCCTTCCGAATGAGTTTCAGGACACTGTCCTTGATTGCACCCCGGACGCAGAGTTCAGCATCTCAGTCTACAAACAAAGAGAGATGGAAGAATCAAGCGCGGAAGGCAGCATAAAAGAGAAGAAATGAGCTCAAAGTATCTTAGTATTAGACGCAGGACATCAAGTTACAGCAGCTTTCTAGCAGAAAGTTCCCCCCCTTTTTACATTGCAAAGCCTGGGTTTTTATAGAGGACCCGACCCTCTGAGTCATTATTACAAAAATGGCGGAGTACACCCTCGGGCCCTGAGAAATTGGCTCCTCGTGGCTGCTGCGACTGAGTTTTCAAATCGGTTTTTGAAACTGGCAACTATGACTGGGTCAACCGTGGAAACATTCATTTAATGTGCCACCCGAGTTATGCCTGCCGGGTTTTATTTCAAGGACTATTACGTTCCTTTCATTTGCCAAGAATGGTCAGTGAACTTATCGGGCAAGAAAGGGGGTACTTGTAAGGGGCCTTCGATCACCTTGGGAAGCTGCCCACCTTGGAACGTGGGCCCAAAAGTGCTTCGCTACATATCCGTCTCGCCAAAGCCTTGGGCCGAAGTAGATTTTCCTTGATTTGTTCTTCGCAAAATAATGCTTCGCAAAACCTACTTCGGGGATGTTGAGTGCCGAGCAGATTTTATGTTTGAAATGGGGCTCTTTATCCTTTTGCTGGTAAAACTACTTCGACTGAAAATGTTTCGGCCCGATTCTCTTTCAAAACTGTGGTTCGGGGAATATCCTCCCGAGGCATTTCTCTGTTTTCAATGCATTGTCATTTTGCTTCGGGCACCACTGCTTCGGGTGAAAACTGGCTGAAGTAGGTGTTGGAAATACTTCAGGCCCAAAGTAGTTTCCCTACCTTAGCTGATTTTGGATTATGCTCTTCTCCTTTGGCGAAGTCGTTCGGATGCTGCTTCACAAGACTTTCGCCCGAAGCGGCTGCTGAAAATGCTTCGGGTGCGAAGCGTTATCTTTGTATTTTCTTCGGCGAAAATATTTCGCAAGGTTTTCACCCGAAGTGGTGATTTGAAGTGCTTCGTGCCCAAAGCTCTTTTCACATTCTCCTTCTTTTCTTTTGGCGAAGCTATTTTCCTCGGCCCGTTTGGAAGCGAAGCTTCTCCTTCTTCATTCTGTGTACAAGGGGATGACATTGAAAGCCAAAATTGCTGCAACACTTACAAATGCTTTTGAAGCAACAAAAGAAACACTTTATAAAAGGAAAAAAAAAAATGATTTTTTTCTACCCCTTGTGTAATGTGACAGAATTGTCAACATTCTTGGCGGCTCGCGGGGCATTTTTCTAGTCTGAATGCAGAGATCCCAGGCCTTTATCCATTGGGAAACAGAGTCATTCCCATTATTTTCTTCTCTGATCATCCACTGACAGCATATACTTTTTTTGTTTGTGCCTAAGCTCCTAAGCAACCTTAGTGCTTTTGGCTCTTATTCACCAGTCGGGCTATTTACAATTTATACAAAATTTGTGGCATGACAGACATACCGCCATCACAAACTCAGCCTCGGGTGTCTATCCGATGAATCTACAGTGCCCAGACCAGATCATATTGAACTTCAGTTGATCTTTGAAGTTCGACTGGCTTCTTCCCAAAATTGTCCATGCCACAAACAGGAAGCAGCGTAGTGAGTTATCACTCCCGCTAGTACCCGCGCTGTTGATGAAACATGTGGCGAAGAAGTTTGCAGCGTGAGGGGCCTCTTGGGGTAGTGGTTGTGGTAGGGGCTGGAACCAATACTAGCATGCTGATGAATCTACTAGCTACGGGCTGGGTACAGGTTCCTCCATCCTTCTGATGGGGTAATAGGGTTCCTCCAACAAAGAGTGATCTTCTAGGGCCTCCTCGGGTTTAGCTTCTTGATGAGGCATGCCTAATGGGCTCTGGCTGAATGTCTACATGCTATCCACTAGGATCTGCTCCTCTCTTTGGTCTACCTCCTGATGAGGTATGCTTGATAGTTGGAAGGGGTCTTGGGAGCCATCAAAATCTTTGAGTAGTGCTCCCGCTAAGTAATACCATGAGCAGATGCTTTTATGCCCGAACATTCTATACCACTGTAGTGCCCTCCCTTCCAGAGATAGAACTAGGAGCCTGATCATGACATCCTCATGGAGTATGTCATAGATGGACCCTAAATCAACAAGATGTTCAAGGTGCTCTAGGGCCATTCCCTTAGCGCCATCATATTTTGGAATGTTTTTTAAGATGCCTCTAGGAATTTCATGGTAACTTTGAAGATTCAGAGGGTTATAAACATCCCAGCTGGGATAACATACCCTCTCCATTATAGCAGTGGCCTGCAGAGATCACGGTCCTCGCCACTAAGTCGGAGTCGCCAGGTGAACATACTTTTCTTCGCCTGTGAGGTCAAGGCTACTCATCAAACCTTGATTCCTCCGGGATGTCTTCTTTCAGCTTAAAAAAAAAAAGGGGCACCTACGATCAGAAATCTGGATCTTCAACTCAACGGAGTCGCCAGGTGATTTTGACAGATATAGACAAGCCAGAGATTCACCAAACTCAGGCTTCCTTAAAACATGGGGACTTTTGCCATGAAGGCACAGATTTGGGTACTGGTTTTTAAGACTTGGACATTTTCAAGTTGAATAGAGTTTCCAGATGCTATAAGTCTTCTGGTAATGAGAGCATCAGATCTCACTACCACTAGTCAGGTGAGACTGACCGAGTCACACCAGGAACTGATTAGAACTAGTGGCCCTGGTGAAATGGGATTGAGTTAAAAATTTGGGACCCTGACTGGTTATGGATTTATCTAGGACAGATACAGTTGGGTCCCACCGGGCGTGCCAAAACTGTTGGTCACCAGATCCGCACAGGAAAGGACTTTCGATGATTTGTGCGCCCTGGACCTACGACCAACATTGAAAGGCCGAGGGGAAGAGATGCCCCTCGTGCCGATCTCCGGAGAAAGGTCGGCTCCTATACTAATCTACCTTTTGGGGTTTGAAGACAAGAGTGCAGGAAAGAGATAAAAGGGATAAGGGTTAGAAAAATAAATAAAAAGGGGTTAAGGGAAGAGAGAGTTGTGATTTGAGGTGGGAGAGAACAGGAAGCATGATCACCAACTAGCAACTTGAATAGCAGCAAAGAACACCAAGAGTAAAACGAAGGAAATGTGGTATCAACCTTCCTATGTATCCTCCCGAACGAGTTTTAGGACACTGTCCCCGATCGCACCTCGGACGCAGAGTTCAGCATCTCAGTTTACAAACAAAGAGAGATGGAAGAATCAAGCAAGGCAGGCAGCATAAAAGAAAGACAACACAACACTTATCTACTTCTATGTATCCTTTCGAATGATTTTTAGGACATTGTCCTTGATTGCACCCCAGACGCAGAGTTCAACATCTCAGTCTACAAACAAAGAGAGATGGAAGAATCAAGCATGGAAGGCAGCATAAAAGAGAAGAAATGAGCTCAAAGTATCTTAGTATTAGACGTAGGACATCAAGTTACAGTAGATTTCTAGAAAAAAGTTCCCCCCCTTTTTTACATTGCAAAGCCTGGGTTTTTATAGAGGACCCGACCCTTTGAGTCATTATTACAAAAATGGCAGAGTACACCCTCGGGCCCTGAGAAATCGGCTCCTCGTGGCTGCTGCGACTGAGTTTTCAAATTGGTTGCCGAAACTGGCAACTGTGACTGGGTCAACCGTGGAAACATTCATTTAATGCGTCGCCCGAGTTACGCCCATCGAGTTTTATTTCGAGGACTATTACATTCCTTTCGTTTGCCAAGAATGGTCAGCGGACTTATCGGGCAAGAAAGGGGGTACTTGTAAGGGACCTTCGATCACCTTGGGAAGCTGCCCGCCTTGGAACGTGGGCCTGAAAGTGCTTCGCTACATATCAGTCTCGCCAAAGCCTTAGGTCGAAGTAGATTTTCCTTGATTTGTTCTTCGCAAAATAATGCTTTGCAAAACCTACTTCGAGGATGTTGAGTGCCGAGCGGATTTTATGTTTGAAATGGGGCTCTTTATCCTTTTGCTGGCAAAACTGCTTCGGCTGAAAATGTTTCGGCCCGATTCTCTTTCAAAACTACGGTTCGGGGAATATCCTCCTGAGGCATTTCTCTGTTTTCAACGCATTGTCATTTTGCTTCGGGCACCACTGCTTCGGGTGAAAACTGGCTGAAGTAGGTGTTGGAAATACTTCGGGCCCGAAGTAGTTTCCCTACCTTAGCTGATTTTGGATTATGCTCTTCTCCTTCGGTGAAGTCGTTCGGATGCTGCTTCGCAAGACTTCTGCCCGAAGCAGCTACTGAAAATGCTTCGGGTGCAAAGCGTTATCTTTGTATTTTCTTTGGCAAAAATATTTCGTAAGGTTTTCACCTGAAGTGGTGATTTGAAGTGCTTCGGGCCAGAAGCTCTTTTCACATTCTCCTTCTTTTCTTTCGGCAAAGCTATTTTCCTCGGCCCGTTTGGCAGTGAAGCTTCTCCTTCTTCATTCTGTGTACAAGGGGATGACATTGAAAGCCAAAATTGCTGCAACACTTACAAATGCTTTTGAAGCAACAAAAGAAACACTTTATAAAAGGATTTTTTTTTTTTTTTTTTTCTACCCCTTGTGTAATGTGACAGAATTGTCAACAGTAACCATGCATTCTAACTAAAGTTCCTTCTGAAAATTAGTCTCTGAGAATTGTACCCTCTAAAATAAATTTACTATTTTTTGAAATTTTGGGGATTTGAGACCCCTTTATTAAGGAAATAATGGGTGTGGAAAAATAATCAACAAAAATATAATAGGAAGAGCCCTTCTTTAAATCCTTGGACCAGTTATAAACTGATATATCATTTCCTTTTAAATACTTAAATTTTATTCTTAATTTGGGGAACATGCTCGAATGCTAATATAAAATAATATATATATATAATGATGAGTACCTAAATATTTGTGTTGATAGGAAACATCCTAGGCCTTCTCTAATCCACTCTACTATTAACTCAAAAAAATCTAAGGTTCTTGACCCCTGCTTCATTCTATATAAAATGCCCAACTAAGTTGTACTAAAAATTTTATCATGTTTCCTATCTAAGAGGAATGCCATCATACTCAACATGCCCTTTGTGCTTTCATAAAATAATTCAAGGGAAATAAAACTCTGTAGGACTGAATAATTTCATCCTAACCTTTCATATTTTGATCTAAAGAAGGCCATTTTCTCATTTTGTGGAAGCTTCTCAAAATTTCCCCTCTTCCTCCTCATTTATGTGTATTTGAACTTCCAGTAACAACATCATTTTTATAATACTAGGACCATCAATTTTTATCTTTAATTTCCCATCCAAAGAGTTAATTTCTTCGAAATGTGGCTTGTAAAAGTTTACATGTGTTCACCATCTCATAATAGAAGTGTACTTTAGTTGCCATGTAATACACCAAGAAACTAGTCCATTTGTACTTCAAAGCTTAAAGGATTACTAGCTCTACAATGATCATAGGTATATGTTCTCAATTTATTAGCTCCTTTGCAAATTTTAGGGTCAAAGCAGTCCTCAACTATGTCAGTCAAAACCTTGATATTGGAAGAATATGTGGGTATAGGTACTTCTAGCATTTCTTCAACACAAGAGTCCTTTGTCTTAATTATTTTGAACTTTAAACTAACTTATTTTTTGATTTGATAGTGAATTCTAAATTGTAGTGGTTTCATTTATAATGTTTACTAAGGAGTAGAATTATTCCAAACTAGTTACTCCTTTTACCCTACTTCTTTTTGAGGTCCTTGTGTGGCTTGTATTTATTGCCACTTGTCTACTTAATTTTTGAAAGATACCAATTTTTTTGGGGAATGATTTCATGCATATACATACCCTTCAAGGTTAATTTATTGCCACAATATTCCTTGTCAGCTTCTGTTCATGAATAGATTTCTATCTTGAGGTGGTATTTAATACATATTTTTAGCATGAATACCAACTTTCTCTCCCAAAGATCTTTTGGTGAGAGAGCAATTTCAAATTTTATTCATTGATTTTATGGTTGGCCTATCTTGGTCTATGTGCACCTTTCTTTACACATGTTCCCATCCTCATATTTTTCTTATAGAAAATGCATGGCTTCTAACTAGCCTCTATCTCCAATTTCAATCTTGTTTAGACTAGGGTCCCACATCATGATCAATCCTTGGTAGTTATGTTCATTGTGGATGTAAACATATTTGGTCACCATGTTTTCTATTTTGACCATATTCTCCTCATTTTTTTTTAAATAAAGGGGTAAAAATTTATTGATAAAAAGTCTGGATTATAGAGTACAACTGAGCTTCCAACCAAGACTCAAATAAACAGCCAAACAGGCTAAAACCACTAGACTAGAATAACACCTGGAAAAGACAACAAGAATAAACCACATTAAGTCTGTACATCATTGTGATCAACTCCCACAGGTGTTGAGAGTCCCCAGATAGGAGACTCTCCCAATTATCGATACTCCAAGGATCTAGCAGCTCAAAAGCCCTTTTGGCCAGGTAATCAACAACCACATTCCATTCCCTTGGAATGTGCACAAAGGATATAAATTTGAACTCTTCACTCATTCTGAGAATCTGAATGGCTACAGAGGCCAAATGCCAATTAACTTCCTCCACCCTTTTATTGTTTAAAATATTAACCACAATTTGAGAGTCAAACTCACAGATAATCCTATGCCAGCCAAGAGAAAACCCCCTTTGCAAGGCCTCAAGAATTGCAAGAGCTTCCATAAAATTGTTGGAGTGAACACCTTTATAAATGGAAAAGAAAAAACTGACACCACCAGTAGAATCTCTCCCAACACCACCAATGCTAGCATGTCCAGGATTACCCCTGGATGATCCATCAGTATTAATTTTTAAAACTTCTCTAGGGGGTGGCCTCCACCTACCAACTCTCCTAACCTTTTTTCTAAGCTGAGGAACCCTACTAGGGATAGAAGATATCACACCATACCCAAAGAGACCAAGGGCTTGTTGTACCTTCTCCTCCATAGAATCCAAAAGAGGGTCCACATCACATTTTCTATGGATGGTTTCTTGAACCATATACAAGATCCTTTTCTAGATCTGTTGACAAACCAAATAATTGCCCTAAAATATGTGTCGATTTTGTTTGAGCCAAATTTGCCAGATGATGCAAGAAGGGCCCAAATTCCAAGCCACCCGAAGGAAGGGGGTCTTGGTCGGAGGTCTGCCCATACTACTCCAAAACTCCACCAAGGATAGCACATGAAAACATGGATGGTTCCAGGCGCTCCACCAATGGTGCCAAATGTCTCTGGCAAAGGAGCATTGGAAAAATAAATGAGAAGAGTCATCCTCATTCTTACCGCAAAGGATACAAAAAGAGGGACCTTGAAATCCCCTCTTCCTCACATTATCCCAAGTGAGGCATTTATTACGAGCTACCAACCGGAGAAAGAAGTTACATTTTGGCCAGAAAAATTTGTTCCACACCTTTTTCCACCAAGTGACAGGAAGACTCCCATACTTTTTCTTATCAAGAACCTGATAACCATAGGCTACCGAGTAGGTTCCCTTAGGATCAAGGTTCTAAGCCAAAATATATTTACCCCTCAATGAAGAACAAGGCCTCCCCGTAAGAATAAAAGCAAGAACCTCTTTGTCCTTGGCCAGTCCCCCCTGGGGCCATTCTTGTGGATCTTTCGACCTGTACATATCTATATTTCCAAAATACTAGATTTTTTTAAAGTCCTCCACACGAGACCATCCCGCTTCCAAGAAAAAAAATTCTTAGGGAACATAACCTAGGATATTGATTCAAGATAGGAGGGTGGCCATCCCAAGAATCCTCCTAAAAAAGAGTATTTGATCCTTGATTGCAAATCCAGAACAAACCCTACTTGATTAAATTATCTCCTCTTTTCAAAGTGTCCCAGATAATCGAACCTTTCCCAACCAAGCTGACTCTAGGGATTTTAGCCTTAGAAATACCTCTCAAGTATTTACAAGATAATATTTTAGCCCAAATATGATCTTGAGAGGTACACCATATCCAATAAAGTTTTGCAGCCAAAACCTACCCAAAAAGAGTTTTCTGTCGCAACCCAAGGCCTCCCTCTTGCACCGGCCTACATATAGAATTCCACCTAACCAAACTCCATTTAGATTGATCAAGTTTTCTAGACCATAAAAACTGTCTTGAAAAAGCATCCACGTCCTTCATGAAGTGAGAGGGAGCTATTTGTACAAAATATCTATAAATGGGTAAAGCTTGAACAACAGATTTTAAAAGCAACACTCTACCTGCAGTGGATAGCCATCTGAAAGTCCAGTGATTCACCTTCCTTCTAAACTTATCAAGCATAGACTGCCAAGAAGATATAGGTAGAGGGTGAGATGAAATTGGAATACGAAGATAAATGAAGAGGGGAGTCCCAACCTAGAATCTTAGAATACGAGCAATCCTGGCTTAAATAAGAGGAGGGGTATTGAAGAAGAAAATAGAATACTTGTCCTTATTAATCAACTATCCAGAAGCACAAAGATATATGTCAAGAGACTGTCTAATATTTCCAGCTTCCCTAATAGTGGCAACTCCCAAAAAAATAGTATCATCAACAAATTGAAGGTGGGAAAGAGGTGGCAAACTACTATCCCACTTCCACCCCTGAATGAGACCCTGCATGACTTAAGACTTGAGCAATATTCCCAACCCTTTCGCCATAATGATAAACAAATAAGGAGATAAAGGATCTCCTTGCCTCAATCTCCTTGAGGCCTCAAATAGCTCTGATGGCTCATTATTAACAAGAATAAAGAATGAGGAAGAAGAAACACAACTCATAACCCATCTAATCCATTCCTACTCAAATCCAAAAGCAGTAAGAACTTTATGAAGAAAGGACCATCTGACCCGATGATAGGATTTGGCCATGTCCAACTTAATGAACATAGTTTTCTCATTAGAAGTTTCCATCGAGTCAATAGATTCTGTAGCAATAATAACCCCAGCCAAGATTTGTCGGCTAGCAACAAACCCTCCTTGCTCCTCATAGATGATTTTTCTCAACCATATCTTCAGCCTCTCAATAATAATTTTTGTGATGATCTTATACACAACATTTTAGAGAGCAATAGGCCTGAACATATCCAAGGAATTTGCTCCCTCTTTTTTGGGTATAAGCACCACAAAGGTAGAATTTAGGGCCCTTAGCATCTTTTTGTTCTTTTGGGACTCATGGACCACCTCCAAAAGATCAAATTTTATTAAATCCTAAAACTCCTAATAAAATTCAATTGGGAATCCATCTGGGCCTGGGGATTTTCCTTTTTTCATCTTGAATACAACATTTTCCAACTCCTCAAGGGAAATTGGACCCATAAAGTGCTCATTCATATCTCTAGAAACAATCGTTGGAATATAGTTTAGAATAAGCTTTTCATTCTCATCATCTAATAGGGAGTCCTCCTTGAAGAGAGAGAAAAAATACCTCTTAGTCTCTTCTAAAATATCCCTAAAAGAAGAGAGTCGGGCATCCTGAGAATTCACAAGAGAGGTAATCAGGTTACCATTATGGTCAGCCTTAACTGAGTTATAAAATAAGTTTGTGTTCCTATCCCCTTATTGAAGCCAATCTACTCGAGATTTTTGTTTCCAAAAAAATTATTCCCTCAATTCCCATTCAACAAGGTCTTTCGCAGCCTCAGATTCCTCAGCAAGAAGCTCCTTCATGAATCCCTGATCTCTAATATTCCTTGAAGCTTCTTCCATCCTCCTAAGAGCTGCCAGCTTAGCCAAGGAAAGGTTCCAAAAATTTAGTCTATTCCATATCTTCAATTTATGTTTTACAAATTATAGTCGCTTCATAAAGGAATACATAGCGGTGCCATGAGGAGGTTTGCCAGTGGTCCACTAGCCTCGCATGAAATCATGAAGCTTAGGATCACGAAGCCACATAAGTTAAAAATTAAAGGAGAGATTCTTTTTAGCCCTAACTCCAAAGTAGAGAGTTTGATAGGCCAATGATCAGATTCCCTACCCTCTAAAATCACACTAGCACCTCTGTTATTACCCATCCAATAACTAGATATCAAAAACCTATCCAGTATCTCTGATATGGAAGCTTTCCCACACCTTATATTGTGCCAAGTAAATATCCCATTATCTGTATTGATGTCAACCAAGTTTAGGGCCTAGATATGAGCACTAAATATAGAAGAAAAAGGCTCGAGATGGTCCACCCCACCACATTTTTCCTCTAGACAAGTGATAGAGTTGAATTCTCCAACCAAAATCCATGGGTATAGGGGAACCAAAATTCTCACAAAGCAAATGTGCTTCGACAAATTCACTTTACCATTGTAATCAACAGGAGCATACACATTTGTAAGTAGGATGATTTCACTAGATTCATTATCATGCCCGAGCATTGAAATAGATCATCTGTTGGAAATCCAAGTAAGAGGGGATATCTTAACCGGATTCCATAAACAAGCGATGCCACCAGCATATCCACATGCACCAATACATTGGAATTACCCCCTTATCCACAACTTGGGAGTAATATTGAATGTACTATCAATAGCCAATTTAGTATCCTAAATAAACACCACATCCGAAGAATGCACACAAACCAAATCACGAACAACTTTTTATCTGGGGATGCTATTCAACCCCCTTACATTCCATGAGAGGATAATCATTTTTGGGGGTTATAAAAATGGGATTCCAATGTTCTCACCAAGCCTGACTCCACAAAAGTCTCCCCCATTAACTTAATTTTATCCTGGTCCTTCTTTCGACCCACCTTCATATTCTTATCCAAAAAATGTTTTTTAATTATTTTTTGCTACAATCCCAACACCGTAGGAGTTTTGCAGTTCAAGGATGACTACATCAGTTCCTGAGCAGGAGAGGGCATAACTAAATCTGTACCACTTTCCAAAATATTTTCCCTTATAGGGCTAGACCCAACCATGTCCCCTATACTCAGATCCAAAGCCCTTTGTTCTTCATTTAAACCCCCTAGATCCGATTCCTTAAGTTCCCCCTCAGCAAGAGACATCTAATTTGGCCTTGTTATATTTGCATTAGGTAGCGACATTTCAGGTATCTCCATGCACTGATCAAGATCATATAATATTTCAAAATGGTTGAGTAGAGCATCCGCCGGCTATCCTTAAGGTATTTGTTTTCCCTTCATCCTCTGTTTCGGGCTTTTACCAAAACAAAACCTTCCTTATCACGTTCCCCTTCCTTTATCGGGGCTTTTCCTTTATCCAAACTTTGTACAGATCAAGAGGGACTAGGATTTGAAGCCACAGGTGAGACAAACTTAGGGTATTTTCTTTGCAGGTGGCCATATTCACGATAAATCTAGCAACAAAATGGAAGAGCTTCATAGTCAAGTTTTTTAATCCATGTAGTTGATCCAAATTGTATTTCAATAGAATCTGGAATAGGATTATTTAAGTCAATTTCAATGCAAATACGAGCAATAGAGATTATATTTTTATCCATTTTCTATTGTTATGGTCCAACCAGTTTCCCAAGCAGAAGAGCAATCTTATGCAAGATATCAGTTCTCTAGAATTCCAACGGGAGCCATGGAAGCCGCACCCATACTAGAACCCATGATGACCGATCCTTTGATGGGTTAAAACCCACATGCTAGGGTTTAAGAAAGAGTCTCACATGGTTATAGAAATAAGGACCCCCTTCAAATGCTTTGTTACAATTTGCAATACAAGAGAAAACCACCATAAAATAGTTGTTCGCACTCAGCATCACCTCCACATCGCCTTCAGGATTCCAAGTCTTCCTGACCCAAGCCTCCACAAAGGGGAGAGAAATTCAGATGCCCAAAAATTTACCAATAAGGGTATGTTTGGTTAGATACTCCACATCTTCCACCATCGAGTCTAGTTGAACCATTAGAACTGGCCTCGCTTCACATCCTTCTAAACATCCATTTTTCTTTAACAAGCGATTTCCGACATGCACTGGAAAATCTTGTTCCTTCCAGTCATTTTCAGATGAAAAAATATCATGAGCATGCACTCTATGTGCCAAACTCAATGCCATCATGACATTCCTCCAATTTTTTAGACCTCCTCCGAAAGTTGTTGCCATCCCCGCAAAGGAGTTTTTCTTCATAAAACCCTAGCAGAGTTGTTTTTCCACATCAAACCCTAGCAGAGCTCTTTCGACCATATTCTCCTCATTGTTGATGGTAATACAACAAAATAATTTTGTAATCCTTGTACTTATGTAATATGTAGACTTTAAAACCTCTTGCCCTTGATAACATATTTCCATATGCTAATGGAGGTAGGAGGTACAAGTCTTTGGATTGGGTTTGTCTTGATCATACTTGTTTGGATGCTCTATGCCCTACTCCTTTAGTTCCCCAAGTTGACTAATTTTGGACAACCACTTCTTTCTTATTATGGGTCTAGAGATATTGGCTATTTTTCGATTAGGGAATGATTGGTTGGTTGCTCTACTCTACATGACGGGCAGGGGGAATTTTTTTCTCCTAGATCAGCCCATTTCTAATGTAAACTATATTTTCTTAATTTTTTTATGGTGAATTTATTCATGAGTAATGAATCCAACTAATCCTATTCTATGATTAAATGAGAATTAAGTGTAAATAGTAAAAATCATGCATCTAATCTATTTGCAAACATGTAACAAATTAAAAATAAGAAATCATGTAACCATTGCAAGATAAAAGATGATAAAAAATGGGGTGCTCTTTATTAATCACAATAATTCTTGATTACAATATTTTCCTCTTAGGAAATCCCTCAATTTGATACAATTATTACAAATGTTGTGGCCCCTCAAAGGGGAGATATGCACTCCAATGATTTTCACTCCTCCACTACTTTACTTATAAGAGGGCTTATTAGCTCCCTCCTTATTTGATATCAGGATCTTGGATCTTGATGATATTTTATCCTTGAATGTCCCTATCACCTGCACACAAAGAAACTAAAACTGATCAATAGCATTGTAAGCCTCTTGAAATGAGGCTAGTTTCATGAAATATGCAAATAAGGAAATAAATGCATGAAATTATGTAAAGGAGTATAAATATGCATATAAACTAGAAATAAAGCATGTTAATGTATTAAAGATAGCTAATATATGTTAGATAAATAAAATAAAAATAATATAAATTTAATCTAGTGCTAAAAATAATGAAAAAGAGACATCAAACCCTAGCCATTGATGATCAGAGCAGTCATCTCTATTAGCCGCTATCAATGTTGGTGGTTGTGCCTACGAGCTACTATCGAAAATAGTGGCTACAAGAAAGAGGCTCTATCCTTTGTGCTCTCAACCTGACATCAATCAATTCTACTACTATAGGGATTGAAGTTCTTAGTGTATTCTCTCAGAATTACTTAGGGTGGGAAATTGGCTCAAATCATGTTGAACTAAGTGCTTGAATAGATGGTTGTTCTTCTCAAAATATGGCAATATCCATTGGTGGATAGGCACTTTTCATTGCTCAATTGAACAACACTTCACTACACCTCATAGGGATACAAAGTTGCTCTCCAATTTGACAGGGCTTCACTGCAATGAATTCGGGATGATTTCTTCAATTTAGGGAGGCTTTTTATAGACTTTTTAAATATTCATATTGGCTTCTCAAGGAAGCCAAGATCAAGAATTTGTTGGCATGGAGCAGTTAGGAAGAGGCTTTTGGAAGCTTCACAAATGAAACTACCCATGAAATCATTGCAAATTGGTTGAATGCAACTAATTTCACTAAAATCGAGGAGCCCGAGTTTGTTATAGGGTTAGCTACTATTGATAGGTATAGCTATGGATCTAGCTGCTATCACCATTAGTGGCTACCTATATCCACTCTGATCATCATTTGCTACTATTGTAGCTACTATTGATGTCAGCAGCTAGAGTTTCATAGGACTAGGTTGCCCTAAATTAGTGGTTAGAACCACTACTAGGTCTTGGAAAGGTCCAAAGTCATTCATATGGTTTGTAAAGGTGCCCATAAAAGTAGTCTCCTAAACATTATGTGTTTTAGGTATCTACAAATACCCCTTTTTGGGATGCATTGTGGGAAAAAACCATTGAGCAAAAATAGAAAACCTAAAGCCATATTATAGGTTTGTTGATGTTCATTGATCTAGTCAACACTAGATGCCCCAATGCTAGAAAGGAGGTGCATCTCATAATCATTAATTCCAATAGCATCGAAGGCTTAAATTGATGCTTTGGCATGTTCGGGTATAATCGAGTAGAATTCAAGCTACAATAGGTCCGATAAACGGAATGACAAAGTCTTAGCTCATTATATTTAATTTTTGCCCCTACAAATGAGGAAGCTGATAACATTTGTTAGCAATGATTCATAATATGAATGGGATTTACACAATCAAGTAATAAATTATTGATTTTGATTATGACTACCTCCTCAAGCGATGAGTTGATGAGGAAAATGGCAAGTGATGAAAGCGATAAGTCACTTGACCAAGATGACTAATTTGGATAGTTCAAGATGATTAAATTTGTTGTAAGGAATATCCTATTACAACTATAATTTCAACTATTAATAGTAATTGTACATATCTATCCCATGGAACAGTCTGATTGCAAAGGCCTTCTTAGGGAATCAAGATGATAGAAATTCAATTTAATCATGTGATGAATCACTATGTTCGATGATTTGATGAAATTTCATAGAGAAAATGAAATGAATACCTCATTCCCATGGAGCAGTCCGGTCGCAATGGCCTTCTTGGGGATTGAAGTGAAGACATTTTGATTCGTCAATGAATAATTTGGTTCAAATAGCCTTATGGTAATTTACTCATCCTACCGAATTGCATGGAGTGCAAGTCAATGCAACTGCCAAGTGTGTAGGGTAAATAACTAGATATGAGGCATACTTGAAATTTTATTATTATTTGATTTTTTTGTTAATTTTGATATTTTTAAGAATTATGGACCAGTAGATATGCTTAAAAGTCCATTTTGAAGCTCTTCATGGTGAGAAATTGAGAGCATTTATTTTTTTGTTTCTAGCCATTGTCGAAGTTGACGCTTGAAAATTTCAAATACCATAATCACTATCAATATTAGAAGACGAGGTTGCCCTAATCTGCACCCACTATCAAAGTGAGTAGTTGCTAAAAATGTAAGATATATATAATTTAGGGTTTTTGCAATTTATTATTTCTAGATGGCTTGAGAGAATAGTGAGCTCTGAGGGATAGAGGCTAAAAAATGATATAGGATGCTACTGAACACTACCTAAAACCACCATGGTGGATCAGCAAAAATCCTCTACAAGTGGTGGAGCTAAAGCTTCTAAGGTAGATAACCCATCTCCTACTCTAGTGAATTAAGCATTAAAAATGAACCACATTAAGTAATGGGTTAATTTAACTTCACTAAACTATAATAAATGAACCTCACACCTTTTTTTAGGTATATCTTAGGCGGATTAGAGGTTTAATTTTATGAATATTTGATGTGGTAAATGACCTCATGTGGGGTCAATCTCATAGCCACTATTAGCGATGACCGCTCCCAATCTATCAAATGAGGGCCACTGTCATTGCAGGTGGCTGGGTTCAAACCCCAACGATAAAAAAAATAACCATTAACGGTTAGCCATTGACGATATCAGTGATGACCATGGTGGCTATTGTTGATATGGGTGCTTAGGGAACCTTAGGTAAATTTTTAATTTTTGATTGATTTTTTATTTTTTTATGAGTGAATGATTGATTATGCTTTTTGAATTATCTTTTATTTGCACCTTAGACTCTAATAGCTCGAGGGTGAGAGCCTAATATACTTCTCAAGTTGAGACCCCATTTATAAAATGCAAACTAGTATTTTTTTATGGTGATTAGTCTCAGCTACATCATCTTATTATCGATAGTTATGTTAGATCATGCCTACTTGACAACCCTAGACCATCGATGGGATTCTAGGACTAACACTTTTCATCTCTTGATTGGCAAGATGATGGTGATGTTGGAGGACATCTATCGTATCTTCAAAATCTTGATTGATGGTCAAGCCATTGTGTCCTTACCAATGAAAACTAGGGATGCAATATTCACTCAGGTTTTCTAGGATAGGGTTGCTGCAAATTGGGAGACATTATGCATGATGGGGTACCTGTTAAGCATTAGTACAGGGTGAATGTCTTCTCTTGGTACCAAGCGATGTTGATGCACATTACATATAATGTGATACTACCAAATACTTCAAGTGTGAGGTTCCTTTGGAACCTCTTAAACATGCTACAAGACCTCTTGGAGAGCACTACAAAGCAACCAATGATCATGGTGTGGAGGAGTGCACTGTTGGCTCAGCTTTACGATGATTTATATCAGATTATATGGTGGAGGTGAGTACGTATGGGCTACAACCTACTACTTTAGATCTTAGGATGGAAGCACATCTAGATATATAGACTAGGTAGATTTTCCCTAGGGATAGTGATAGTAGAAGCAACAACCCAATGCTATGCTATACGATGGCCATGAGAAGTAGAGACACATCAACGTTGATCTCATGTTGGGCCCTTGGGGATAAGGATCACTATATATGGTAACTAATAGGATTATAGGTGATAAAGATAATTTAGAGGCCTTACTTATACTATCCTCCATGGGAGGAGGTAGACAGGTAATGTTAGTCTAAAAAGACTACACCAAAGTTAGTGAAGGTTTTGAGGCCTGAACCAGTTTTCAATTTTTGCATAAGAGAAGCAAAGAAAATATTAAGGCACGAAGAATGGCATGATGTCATGAAATGTTAGAGTTCCATGAGCTCAAAGGAGAAAAGAGGTCCAAGGCACCAGAATGTCATGATGTCAAATTTTCACTGGCTCAAAGGAGAAAAGAGAGCCAAGGCACCAGAATGTCACAATTTCATGACATGTCAGAGTTTCATGGTCTCGAAGGAGAAAAGAGAGCCAAGGTACCAGAATGTTGTGATTTCATGATATATCATAGTTTCATGAGCTCAAAGGAGAAAATATAGTCAAGATTCCAGAAATGTCATGATTTCACAACATGTTGGAGTTTCATGGGCTTGTAGGAGAAAAGAGAGCCAAGGTACCAAAATATCACAATTTCATGACATGCCAAAGTTTCGTTGAACAAATGAATGTAAATAGAAATAAGTGAATGCACTTTTAGAAGGATGTGTCTTGGTGACCAGTGGTAGATGGTGATTGAAGCATCAAATACTAACCTCTTGCCATTGGTGATTTGATTCCCTATTGAACCAATAAAAGCCATGCAAAAATATACTGACACATTTTTTAGCAAATTTTTTATAACTGATTATAGGTCGTGGAATTTGTTAGCTGTTAAAAGATGCTTACAATAGAGTATATGTAATAGGAAGTACACCCAAAATAAGGGTCAGCTCGTAGATGTTTATAGGAATGGATGTATGTACTCTATATTAAGCAATAATATGCTTCTATTGGCTTCTAGTTCATTGTACACAAGAGTATGTATGATCATTTGATGCTTCTACTTACATTATTGAGTTATACTTTGTATTTATTCTATTATCTGGATACATGCATGCCATAAAATAGTATTTCTATAGTTAATGATCTTTATACATGCATGTTTTATGTTAATATCTAAATTGCATTAAGAAACCATGATTTTTGCATGAAGATATATGTAGAGAAAAAAGCACAACACTAAATAACAGTAGAAAATAAACAAATACAATAAGACAAATGTAATTACACAAGAAATATTATTATTGAATAACGGGGGGGAGCTGAGAAACTCCTTTGTACAATTAATTCTACCTTGATAGAAATGTTGTGATACAATGAATACATATTGCTAGGGTTCTCCGAAACCCTAGCTACAATGAAAGAGTGTCTTCAACGTGCTTCGCTCCCAACAGGTTGAGTGGGCTTCTTGATATTCGTAACTGGGCCACTCCAGCTTCAACAACCATTCAATGCTTTTGATGTATTATCAAATCTTGCACACAAATAAACAAAGGAAATCAGTAATAACAAATGAGGGCTCCACAGTGTGAGCCCTTAGAAATCACCACTTTACAAACCCTAGTTATGGCAATAAAATGTGAACATAATGAGATAATATGAAATGTAACAATAAATAAGTGATTTAGCTTGTTGTTTATTGATGTTTTGTTGTAGATTCATTGGTATGATGCCCTAGTAGCAGCAACGGATGTGGTGTAGTAGGTTCAAGGGGCATTTGATGATGATGGAAGGCTCTAGTGAGCACTTGGCAAGCTCTGGCGTGAGCTTCATAGGCTTTGGTGCACACCTGTAGAATATGGCAAGCTCTGGTGAGCGCCTGGTAAGGTTGTGCAGTGAGCTTTGCAGGCTCTAGCACACACCTACAGAATGGTAGGCTCTGGTGAGTGCTTGGCAAGATTTGTAGTAAGCTTGGCAAGCTTGAGAGGGTGCCTATGGGAAAAGGTGGATCTACAAAAGCAGATCATGGGAGATGCGATGAAAGCGATGGACGGGAAAAAGTGGTAGCGACAACAATGGCGGAGGGTGAGGTGAAAAGGATGGATATGGGGGATGGCTGTAATTATGGAGGTCCTATGGTCATATAGGGTTTAGGGATCTTTAGAGTTTTGCAACCTTTAGTTGCATCGGTATCTCTCAAAGGTACAACTATTTTAGGGCACCAATATTCCAGGGTTTGAACATTCTAGCATTTGAGCATTTGTAAATGCCCTTACTTATAATCCAACCTAGGGTTTTCCTAGGGTTTTAGCCTTACACTTTTAATCGTGTGGCTAAGATCAAATCAGATCCTAAGGTTGATATTACATTTTATATGTGGCATGGATTAATGAAGATGGACGGTGGAGATTAGATTGGATCGGATGGTTGAGGTTAATTGGGTTTAAATATATATTTTATAATAAATATATTAAAATATAATAATAAAATATTATATTAAATATAAATAATATAAAATATATATAAATTAAGTCCAAAGGGGTTAGAAAATGGTGGTAAAGGGCTAAAGTGGGCCTTTTGAATGCGGTAAAGGTGTATGGTGGACAAGTGGGTGGTGGGATGGTTAGGATGGAGGATTAATGGCTGTAATTTGGTGTCTATAGATGCCCCTTTTTGTACCATGTTGCATGAAACACAATATGGTGCAAAAACATGAGACACCTGCTTGGGCTATGGGCACAGAAGTAGCTTCTCTCTATTGTATTGGAGTACTAGCATTGAAGGCAAAAGAATTTTAGAGTTTTGCGTAGCTTACCCCCTCAATTGGCAAATGAGAAGATTCTCATGAGCCAATTGAAAATGAATTTGTGCAAGTGATGATAGATGTGCAAGTGATGCATGAATTATGTAACATGTGATATGATTGTAGATGACGAATGATGTAAAATGTGATATCATTTTACCCCAATGGTGAAAAAGGGGTTGGTGTGAAGTACCATGATGCTTGTGGATAAATGATGATGTCAAATGCGATACCATTTTTGCCCCAATGGTTGAAAGGGGGTTTTGTCAAGTGTAGATGTCATGATCATGTAATATGTATCCCATTGTGGGAGGATCAAGATCAAATTGTGGTTGCCCCAAATTTTGGGATGATTCGATGTTGTTGAATAATATGCTCTCTGATGCCATTGATATGCAAGTATGATGATGCTAATAAAAAGAAAAAATAACAGTGGATAGCCTACTGGTGATTGTTCTCATAATTGGAACTAATCATCCTAGCTAGTTCCTATCATTAGGTTTTTGAATAAAAATGATGAAATTTGAGTTTTTGTTCATGTGTTAAGCCTCACAAACTAGGCCATCAATGACAACAATTATGCAAATTGTTCTTGGGAAGGTTTCACTCCAAAATGTGAAGTTTTCAATGTGATTGTGATCTTGGATAATGAGATAATTGATGATGATCATGGTCAAGTGTACTTATTGTAGGCTATTCATCTTACCAAATTGCATGGATAACCAGTCGTTGCAACCGCTAGATTTCTAGGATAAACTACTAAATATGAGGTTCACTTGTGAATGTTGCATAATGATAAATTAATGGATGATGAGTTATGATTTTATCCATGTTTCTAGCCCCACGAACAAGGACATTATAATTTTGTTGTTTGTATTTCTAGCCCCACAAACAAGGACATTAATGATGATAAGTGAATGTTATCTATTTTTGTCCCAATATATGAAGGGGTTTTTGATGAGGTAAGTGTCCTTATGGTAATCTACCCATCCTACCAGATTGCATGGATAACCGATCCACTGCAACCGTTAGGTTTCTAGGATAAACCACTAAATACAAGGTTTACTTATGAATGTTGCATAATGATAAATTAATGGATGATAGTTATGATTTTGTCCGTGTTTCTAGCCCCAAGAACAAGGACACTATGATTTTGTTGTCTGTGTTTCTAGCCCCACAAACAAGGGCATTAATGATGATAAGTTAATGTTATCTATTTTTTCTCCAATATACGAAGGGGTTTTTGATGAGGTAAGTGTCCTTATGGTAATATACCCATCCTACCAGATTGCATGGATAACCAGTCATTGCAACCACCAGGTTTCTAGGATAAACCACTAAATACAAGGTTTACTTATGAATGTCACATAATGATAAATGAATAGATGATGTTAAATGTAAGTGTGATATGTTTTTGTCCCAACAGATGGAGTTTTTTAAATGTGGAAATTTTATGAATGTATCTATTTTTACCCTAACATATGGAGGGGTTTTTGATGAATGTATCTATTTTTTCCCTAATAGATGAAGGGGATTTTGAAATGTGAGCATGTGATGAATGTATCTATTTTTGTAGATAAAAGGGTTTCTTTGAAATGTGATAAGTGCAAGGCAAAGGGCGCAACCTTTGACAAAATAATTCAATATTTTGAACCTAGCAATGATGATGATGATGATGTAATGCTAGGTAAAGGGCACAACCTTTGACAAAATAACATAGTATTTTGAACCTAGAAATTGACTTGTTGATGATGTGATGTGATTGCATGATTGACTTGTTTATTGCATTGGTGGGGAAGGTGTGAAACCTTGAACACCCCCAAGTTGTGATGATGTTGGATTAGGGGAAAGGTGTGAAACCTTAAACACCCCCAAGTTGTGTCGATGTTTGTTTTATTGGGGTAAATGTGTAAACCCTTGAGAACCCCCAAGTTGTGCTGATGTTTTTTTTATTGGGGTAAAGGTGTGAAACCTTGAGCACCCTTGATTTGTGATCTTGTTTGCTTGATTGGGGGAAAGGTGTGAAACCTTGAGCACCCCCTAGTTGTGATGATGTTTGATTAGGGGAAATGTGTGAAACCTTGAACACCCCCAAGTTGTGATGATGTTTGATTAGGGGAAAGGTGTGAAACCTTGAGCACCCCCTAGCTATGATGATGTTTGAACTTTCTAGCGATCTTTGCATATGCGAGTTAGATATATATATATACATGGCTTTGATTTTTTTTTGAATGCAATACCTATTTTAAGAATATTTTATGCATGTTTTATGGCTTATTAATGTAGCGACAAGCTTATTTTAATGTAAGCTAAATATGATGTGCATGCAAAATGTTTATACGGATGACTAAGGCAAGCTACATGGTGAATATAAATGCAATGGAAAATGCTTATATGGCTGATTAATGCAAGCTAATGGTAAATGAATGCAAACTTATATGATAGGAATGCATGTTGTTCGTATGATCTTTTATAGTTCAAAATTTTTCTTGGCCATTTTTGTTGTCCATTGTTTAGCCATCGGGGGTACCAAATTTGGTGGTGTTATGCAACTTGACTATGGAAGACATGGATGTTGACATGAAAGAAGATATGGATGTTGATATGGAAAAAGATATGGATGTTGATATGGAATGAGTACTACAGGATTTTCAAAGACTTAAACATACTAGTGTCCTCAACCAAACTCACTAAGGTTGTCTAACTTTATTTAGGACCAAATGTGTGTGCGAGTGAATTTCAATTATCAAATCTTGAGTATGACAATGAACCTATCCAATCAAAAACTAATGTGTGTGCATGTTAATTTCATTAACCCATTATGAGTAAATTAGGCATGACCTGTTATGCAGATGACCCCAAGGCTAGTCTGTCCTTATGTGCGGTCAGAGGTCTCTCATTTTTTGTGAGAGAGACATGTTGTTGTTGAGGTGTATTTTTTGTCTGATTACAAAATCATTCGACAACTAGGATTTTTAGTATCCTTCCTTGCAAAGAAATGGGGTTTCTCCAAGGTCTCCACTTAAATGTTTATAATGTTAAGCATGTATTCATGTATAAGTGCCTTAGAACTCTGTGTGGTTTGCAAGTGTTGTTAACAATGGGCTTGGGAAATCAAGAAATTGAATCTCTTCCTATTATATAAATCATGTTTCTTTCCATATTAGTTCAACAAAATAAAATTGGTTTATGATTTTGAGTTTAAAAATACCCAATTTTATATCATCTCCTTTAATATAGTGTTTCAAAATACTTTAAGTGAAATCAACATAACGGGACTCAATATTTATTTTTATTTTAACAAAATTAAATGAGGTTTAATGAACTCATTCAACCTTTGGAATAATGGTAAAGTTATACCAAATCATTTCCAAAATATCCCTTTGATAAAGTGGTTGTTTATTCAAAACCCCTTTGTGAAATCATAGATTGAGTACAAAAGAGGTGAATAAATGAATAGTGTCTTTCCCTATTTAATGACTAGCATATAGGTATTGCTATAAATACTAATGTATAAACTTTAATTTATATAAATTAAATTTTATAAATAAAAAATATATAATAACTGCTTTCTGAAATATTTATATAATCAAATATCTTAGATGATCAAGTTGTTATAAATCAAACTTTGTAACATTTAATCTTGATCAAATAATTGTGTATAGACCTCTGCAATATTTACTCTCCAAAATGTTTATAAGGTTAAATATTTTAGATAATAAAACCTTCTTGTTAATATAATCCTTGAAATTTCCCTGATGTAGTCAGATTATATCATTGTATATTCCATCTTCTTTCTTTTATTGGGAGATATCAGTTTTTATATCCTCTTCCTTATAATCGTAAGGAGAGAAAATAGAATGGTCCTTTATCTCTTGAATTGATTATTACCAATATTAATTGATCTAATATTGGAATAATAATTAAAAACATTGCCTAGTTATATAATTTTTATTTTATAAGCAACAACTAGGCTCATTATTCATGTCTTTGATTTAAATAAATTATAAAAGTGTAAGGATTTAGAAATGTAATACTTTCGGACCTATGTAAACTGAATATTCAAGCACAGGAAATATAAACCAAAACTGCTATCAAACCAGATTAAACACAATAAACAACAATTTGGTGTAATATCCAATAGAATTCATCACAAACTGGATTACATACAAAAAATTGCTTTGAAAAACAAATACCAAAATTTTGCTTATTTGAATTTACAACATCACTGAATGTAATTAGAATTTTACAATTAAAAACTTTGCTCCTACAGCTTGTTTTCCTATTACACAGACTTTTTCCTTTTGCTAGTTCTTATGCTCCTCTGTTTCCTTCAATCTATCTCCTCCACAAAAAGATGTCCGACCATTTTACCCAAAAAAAAATTAATATGTGTAAGTTGTGCTTGGTTCAAAAAAATTTCATCATCAGTTCCCGATCTCAAGATCTTTTAGTGTATATTGTGCAATGATCCTAAGAGAATCTGACATGCTTTTTGGTGGTTTCCTACCACACTAGAAATGGTTGAGTGATCGAAAACATTTAGGGATTCGAAAACTATGGTGTGTAAACATGAAGCTTTGTCTTTTATAGTTTTGTATAAAATGCCTTTGTGAAAGTGCCCCTGATTAAAGCAACATGACTTTTGATAAAACCAATTAGAACTTTTGAATTTGATAAATGATCCTTTTATGGGATATGAAATATGAAGTGCGAGGGTGATGTATGCAATGTTATGAAACATGTTTATGAAATGCGAGTGCATGTAAGGATACGAATTTTTTGCAATACAATTCCAATTTTTCATATTTGCTTTATCTTTGTTCACATTCATAAGGACATAAATCAATACCTCATTTTCCCTTTTTCCAAGTTTCATAGGTCCTCAATCTAGGTAGCTTTATCCTATTCAATCAAAATACCTTACTCTTGGAAGACTCACCTAAAACTTGTGCCAAATTGAAATAC
Organism: Wollemia nobilis; assembly: GCA_028583015.1. NCBI lineage: Eukaryota > Viridiplantae > Streptophyta > Pinopsida > Araucariales > Araucariaceae > Wollemia > Wollemia nobilis. The sequence continues at coordinate 9,706,220 of JAQPPZ010006249.1, forward strand.
ATTCAATCACAAAACTCCAACAAGGTCTGGCGAAGTCAATCTGTCATTAAGCTCAACAATACACAACAAAATGTAACAAGACATATGGAAAACAAACATAACAACAAAAAACAACAACACAACAATAACATATGACAACAACACATCACATGACAAAATAGTATATACAAAAAATATACATAATATACAAGACACTACCAAAATGTCTACCATCATTTCCCTGGATCCCATACACGATAGACACACCTTAAAAGACATATCTCATGATTTGCATTCCAATATTTACACAATTTTAACCAAAAGAAGATTAGGCCAAACCATGCAACCTTCGTTTTTCCTTTCACACCCCACTAATTTGATTCAAAATTATAAGCAATTATGTGTTTAAGATTTGATTCATTAACCTTACAAGCAAATACACGATCTTCCATGATCTTATGTTTATTCAACAAGGTAGGAATTCAAACCCTGATTCATCATTTTGACCTAAATTCTCATTTTTACAAGTATATAGGATTCCTTTCAAATATGAAGCAACTTATAAAAATTTTAAAGTCCAATCATCATCCATGTTTATAGGCCAATCATATTCATGTAACAATTTGCAAGAATCTAGGATGTTTACAAAATAAGGATCATTATAGTTTTGTATCCTAGGTTGAATTGTTAGTTGTTGATGAATTTGATTCAATAACTCAAGCATATCTTCTTTTTCATTTGACAATACAATCTTATTGGTGGTGGGAATAAGAATCCCTTTTATTGCTTCATCGACCTCTAATGGCATCTCATCATAAATATTAGTGGAAACCAATAAATGATTATGCATAAATTTACCTGATTCTTGAATGTTTGAATACAAAGGATAAGATTCTACCTTTCATGCGCTTTCATTTACCACAACCTGATGAGCCATTGAAATATTTTCTTTTTCTCCATGATCTCTATCATCACCACCATCATTTTGTATTCCTTCATCAATAACCTACTTTTCAGAAGCATCAAAATTTGGCATCCAATCAAGAATGTGTCCATATTTTCCACACCATAAATCTTGTTGATCAAACAAAGCAATAGTTTCTTTAGGATGAATAGGAACTTCTAATTATTTTCTAGCCATACATGAAGTTTCTTCATTTGAGTATTCAATACAATCCTCAAAATTTTCACTCAAACCTTTAGCATTCAAGAATGAAAGAAAAGAATTTACCTCTTCTTCATCTAAAATAGATAAATCATAAAAAGGTTTTACCATTTCTTCCCTTTCTACTGTAGAAGAATGTTCTACAAACTCATGTTCAGAATGATCAACTCTTGGAACTTATTCTATTTCTGAAATTGGCATATCATTTTCTGATTGCATAGGAATTGTGAAATCCTCTTTTGAAACAGAAGTTTCAACCTCCTGCATAGTAAGTGAAACAAACATTTTATCAATAGATGTGTGAGAAAACAATGATCCACCATACATACCCCATCCATTGTAATAATTATCTTCAGAAGCTAAAGGGTAATATTCAACCATATCTTCACATTTTGTAAATTTAACAATCGAATGCTCTTCAAATTCACTTTCTTCACTTTCGAAAAACCTATCTTCAATAGGAAATTCGTCTTCCTCAAGTAATAAACTTTTATGATCGGTCATAATGAAACTGCCTCTAGAATATTTTAATTCTAGATCTTCAGTTGCTTCATTTGACTCTGTGGAAGACTCTATTCTATCATAAGTTTCAAAGCTAGTTAAATCTAAAGTTCCTCCAATATCTGAAGATTCATGCATTTTTATGTTTTGATAAACTTGACTACTACAATCCTCATTAATGGTTATTAACTTTGAAACTTGCACTTCTTCCTGGATAACATCAAAAGTGGTTGAAAAGCTAGGACATTCAATTTTATTCGATGGTGTCAAACAATGCGTATCATGACTCATAGATGGTAATTGATTTGAAACCTTAGAGTGATGTAATGATAATCTACCCACATCAATTCCTCTTGAAATCGACCATTGCTCTATAGCTACTGCCCCACCATACATGCTAGATAAGGTTAAATATTTAGGAAATGCTTCTAAACACTTAACCGTAAAAGGATCTAAAGCTTCCAAATAAATTTGAACAACTTCTTCTTCTGTAATGATAAAGTGTATCTCCATTTCCGTATACAACTTATGAAACCTATCATTAAATTGATTCATGGATTCATTAGGTTGTTTACAGGTAGAAGAAAATTGATTTGATAATAAGTCAGTGTCAACTGATGTTCCAAAATGTTCAAGAAACATTGTTTCTAGTTGATTCCAAGAAGCGGTAGAACCTGCAAGTAAATTGATAAACCAATTTTTAGCAACTTCATCCAATGTGTATGGAAACATTCTACAGAAAAAATCTTCCTACATAATTTGAAAACTAAGCATAATATTTTTATATGCCTGAATATGTTCTTCTAGCGTAATCGTTCCATCATGCTTATAAAATGGTAAATCATTTTCTGCCATTTAACCAACTTTAATATGCAAGTCTATGTATGAAAATTCACAAAAGTTGCATCATAACCTAATTTTTGAATTTATGATAGATTAACATTAATGCAACATAAATTGAAAATTTCAAACAATTTTTTTTCTTTTTATAACAAATTGCATGAAAAACAAAACCAATTACCAGTTTTTCATCAGGCCCTCCTTCTAGCACCAATTTTTTGAGGTGTAATTTTGTCCTATTACAAAATCACTCGACAACTAGAATATAAATATCCTTCCTTGCAAAAAAGTGAATATTTCTTCAAGGCTGCTACTTAATGTGTCAAATGTAAAACATGTATATATAAATTGGCACCAATTTGTTGAGGTGTAATTTTTTCTAATTACAAAATCATTTTACAACTAGGATTTTGAGTATCCTTCCTTGCAAAGAAATCGGGTTTCTCCAAGGTCTCCACTTAAAATGTTTATAATGTTAAGCATGTATTCATGTATAAGTACCTTAGAACTCTGTGTGGTTTGCAAGTGTTGTTAACAAGGGGCCTGGGAAATCAAGCAATCGACTCTCTTCCTATTATATAAATCATGCTTCTTTCCATATTAGTTCAACAAAATAAAATTGGTTTATTATTTTGAGTTTAAAAATACCCAATTTTATATCATCTCCTTTAATCTAGTGTTTCAAAATAATTCAAGTGAAATCAGCATAATGGGACTCAATCTTTATTTTTATTTTAATGGAATAAATGAATTTTAATGAACTCAGTCAACCTTTGGAATAATGGTAAAGTTATACCAAATCATTTCCAAAGTGTCCCTTTGATAAATTTGTCGTTTATTCAAAACCCTTTGTGAATTCATGAATTGAATACAAGAGGTGAATGAATGAATAATGTCTTTTCCTATTTAATGACTAGCATATAGAGATTGCTATAAATACTAATGTATAAAATTTAATTTTATATAAATTTAATTTTATAAATAAAAAATATATAATAACTGCTTTATGAAAGATTTATATAATCAAATATCTTAGATGATCAAGTTGTTATAAATCAAAATTTTGTAACATTTACTCTTGATCAAATAATTATGAATTAGACCTCTCCAATATTTACTCTCCAAAATATTTATAAGGTTAAATATTTTAGATAATAAAACCTTCTTGTTAATATAATCCATTGAAGATTGCCCTTACATGCTATTTTATTGTACACAATTGGTAGATAGTTTGTTTGGTTTGTAATCTCTGCGGTTGTATCACTGTGACTGTGTGAATGATCCGACAACATTACTATTTTCTATAAAACCTAATTACTTTTACATTTCTTTTAAAGGGTTGTCTCTAATCTCACAGTTAGCCTAGTTTGAATCTTGGAAAGATTAAATTTCTGCAACTAGGTGATTTAAAAAATTAATTCATTAATTTAAATAGTAAGTCCTTTACTATTTGAATTAATAAATTATTTGGATAAATGATTGCCCTGAACTTCTGCCTTAATTCATAAGGACGGAGAGTCCAGACTGATATCAGTCAAAGAAATTTCGGAGTATAGTTTAATGAAACTATTTTTTTCCCTTGTTCCTGAATTCAAAATGTTTCATTAAAACTAGTTTTACTATTGGAATATTTAATTTCATAAATATTTCAAGGGTAAAATATAATGATTTAAATTATAAACTTTATTTTGCATAAAATCAAAGTTTATAAGTTTATATTTTGTTTAATTAAGCCCCAAAGCATATTCGTTATAAGGTTTAAACACCTTTTAAAATTGGGCAAGACATTTCAAATTTATTCCCTTACTTGGACATTCTGGTCTACATAACATCATTTCATGAATAAGGGAATTTGACTTTTTAGACTTGGAATTATTGCAACAATATTTTAAAAGGTCTATTTTGCTAAAACTTACAAATGTTGAATGTTTCTAAATATTAATGACAAGTTTTAGTCAAGGTAATGCTAGATCTATTTCTTGATTAATACACATGGAGGCATATGATAAAGGGAAATGAGTTTCACATATTTGTTTTAGGATCATAAAAACAAAATTTCATTTTATTATTGGGATAAATTGATAAAGCATGCTATACATGATATTTTCGAGATTATTTACTTAATTTTCCAGGCCCCTTGTTAACAACACTTGCAAACAATAGAGTCTTAAGGCACTGATTTATATATACATGTTTAACATTTTACGCATTAAGTAGGAGCCTTGAAGAAATATTCACTTCTTTGCAAAGAAGGATATTTATATCCTAGTTGTCGAGTGATTTTGTAATAGGACAAAATTACACATCAACAAGTCACCTCGCATGAGCTTACTCCACTGCCAGTCAAGTGTTTATAGCCCCGATGGAGATTCACTCCATAGTCCAATTGGGATTGATCTTTTAGGTCTTGGGGATGACTACCCATCCTTCTCAAGGATGTGTAGTACAAATCCTTACGACTTTAGTGATCAAGGGTGGGGGAATTGAACTTGTTAACTTTGTATAGAGCTTTGGGGAATTGGATTCTCAACCGAAGTGTGATGAGAATTTTGACCCTATCCTTACTACTCTATGTTTTTATGTTTATGTTTGGAGCAATGTTGGTAGTGGTGAAAACCACTATTTTTGGACTATGTTGCATGATGGGACAAGCGAGGGATATCTTATTTTTGCCTCAAGGTGCTACCCAAGTATGGTACTAACCCTCCTTAACTAAAAATATTCTTAAGATGTGAGGAAATGTGGTTGGTTCAGGATTGTATTCAGAATCAATCGACAATGCTCAAGACTTTCTTAGTGTGTAAAGTGTGTTTTTTGTTCTAAAGAAAATCGAACATCCGTTTGGAGGTTGCTTGCTACACTAGTAATGGATGAGTGACTAAAAATCTAGGCTTTATGATTTTGAAATATGGTTTTATTGGCTTATGTATTTTGTGAAAGTCGCATGATTGCTTCAAACTAGGTACCCCCAATTTGTATAACTTAACCTTTTATTTGTGGTCGTATTACTATGCAAGATCATTGAACATGGGATGGGATAAATGCAATTTGTACAATGAATGAATATAACGAAATGCATGTGAAATGTAATGAATGCAAGTATGTATGTAAAAATACCTATATGTATGAATGCCAACGAGAAAAATGCATGTAAAGATTCCTATATGAAAGCATGCCTATGTAAATGCAATTTGTTTTTGTTGTTTTTAATTTTTTTTTAAGCCATGTATATATACATATATAGTAATCACAGTAAGCATGGAACGCTTTCAAGTGTATGATGTTCATTGGCTTAGTTTTTTCCACTTCCCCTAGCTTGGGAAGCTTATTACCAAAGGGCTTAAGTGCCTTTGAGGCTTTTTTTTTTTTTTGAAATTGGAATTTTATGTGACCAAAGGGATTGAGACCTTTGGGGATTTTTGAAATTTGAATGTGACCAAAGAGGTTAAGATCTTTGGGGCTTTTTGAAATTTAATATGACCAAAGGGGTTAAGACCTTTGGGGCTTTTTGAAATTTAATGTGACCAAAGGGGTTAAGACCTTTGGGGGTTTTTGAAATTGAATGTGACCAAAGGGGTTAAGACCTTTGGGGCTTTTTGAAATTGAATGTGACCAAAGGGGTAAAGAACTTTGGGCATTTTTGAAATTGAATGTGACCAAAGGGGTTAAGACCTTTGGGGCTTTTTGAAAATTGAATGTGACCAAAGGGGTTAAGACATTTGGGGCTTTTTGAAATTGAATGTGACCAAAGGGGTTAAGACCTTTGGGGCTTTTTGAAAATTGAATGTGACCAAAGGGGTTAAGACCTTTGGGGATTTTTGAAAATTGAATGTGACCAAAGTAGTTAAGACCTTTGGGGCTTTTTGAAATTGAATATGACCAAAGGGGTTAAAACCTTTGGGGATTTTTGAAAATTGAATGTGACCAAAGGGGTTGAGTACCCTTCCCATTCTGTCCAACCTAGCTTGTCTATCCAACCTTACCCATATTTGTTAATTATAAAATGGCTAAGTATTAATCCATGTTAGTGATGAATATGGCTAAGGTTGATCCATGTTAGTGATGAAATGGCTAAGGTTGAGTCATGTTCATGATGATATGGCTAAGGTTGAGCCATGTTAGTGATTAAATGGCTAAGGTTGAGCCATGTTAGTTATGAAATGGCTAAGGTTGAGCCATGTGAATGATGAAATGGCTAAGGTTAAGCTATGTTAATGATGAAATAACTATTGGTTAAGCCATGTTAATGATGAAATGGCTAAGGTTAAGCCATATTAATGATGAAATGGCTATTGGTTAAGCCATGTTAATGATAAAATGGCTAAGGTTGAGCCATGTGAATGATGAAATGGCTAAGGTTAAGCCATGTTAATAATGAAATGGCTAAGGTTAAGCCATGTTAATTATGAAATGGCTAAGGTTGAGCCATGTTAATGATGATATGGATAAGGTTGAGCCATGTTAATGATGAAATGGCTATTGGTTAAGCCATGTTAATGATAAAATGGCTAAGGTTAACCCATGTTAATGATGAAATGGCTATAGGTTAAGCCTTGTTAATGATAAAATGGCTAATATTGAGCCATGTTAATTATGATATGGCTAAGTTTGAGCTATGTTATTGAGAAAATGACTATTGGTTAAGCCATGTTAACGATGAAATGGCTAAGGTTGAGCCATGTTAGTGATGAAATGGCTAAGGTTGAGCTATGTGAATGATGGAATGGCTAAGGTTAAGCCATGTTAATAATTAAATGGCTAAAGTTAAGCCATGTTAATGATGAAATGGCTACGATTGAGCTATGTGAATGATGGAATGGCTAAGGTTAAGCCATGTTAATAATGAAATGGCTAAGGTTAAGCCATGTTAATTATTAAATGGCTATTGGTTAAGCCATGTTAATGATAAAATGGCTAAGGTTAATCCATGTTAATGATGAAATGGCTATTGGTTAAGCCTTGTTAATGATGAAATGGCTAAGTTTGAGCCATGTTAATGATGAGATGGCTAAGGTTGAGCCATGTTAATGATGAAATGACTATTGGTTAAGACATGTTAATGATGAAATGGCTAAGGTTAAGCCATGTTAATGATGGAATGGCTAAGGATTGTCTAGGAAAGATAGGTTGGACAAAATTGGAAGGGTTGGCTACTGAAGTAGCAAGTGGGTTTGTTTTATTTTCCATTAAACTGTTCTAATCTAATGTAAATCAAAACTACTAAATATATGCCAAAGTAAACACAAAACTTAACAGCATAATTTAAATTACTGACAGGAAATTAAACAAACAGTCCTAAGTTTGAACCATGTGGCTTACCTCATGTTTTGTTATTTTTCTTTATTAATGTGAGATTTCTTTTAAGTGATAGTTTCATGTGTTTTGATGATTAATTAATCTTGTTTAATGTAGAATAAAGGTAAAAACTAAGGCTGACTAGGGCAACGAGATTCTTGTTGGTAATGACCTCCTACAAGTTTGCTCGGGGGTATGTCCTAAGGTGTCTAGGGGTAGATATTTTGTGGATGGATATAAATGCCACTGTCACCAAACCTCAAGCAATAATTGGTGATGAAATCCAACTATTACTATTTAAAAGTGCAACATGCGGTGTGTGATGTTAATTTTATGTTTCTTGTTGTTTATTGTGTTACAAGCAATATTAAAAGCAACAATATTCCTAAGTTTAAACTAGAATCTAACATAAATATACAAATTCCATCAATGGAAGTGAAGTACACCACTTGAAATCCCTACCTACAAATGATACCAAATGATATCAAAAGAGCAGCGGAGGGTTTGTCCACTTCCCCGCTGAAGGTGCCACCCTAGAGCAGGACTAATTTTTGTATGTTCATGTTATTCCAGCTTAAAAAAATAAATAAAATAGCTTTTAACCCTAAGATTACAACTTGGTATGATCTTTTTGATTTTAATGCAAATAAAGATGCAAACAGTCACACCATTAAACAAGAAACCTAAAACTAAATGTTTAAACATGCAAGATGTAACTTAAAAATGCAACTTATGATGATTGCTTTTCTAGATTTCTTTAATGTGGTTAATTTTTAGCCTAAATTTATAAATTACACATAGAAAACCAAATAAGTAAATAAATAAATAACACCAAAATTTAAGCTGAATGGATGTAGGGCTTACCAGGAAAGCCTATTTTTTGGTGAAGTTATTATGAGATCTCTGCTACTCCAATTGACCTAAAATTTTTTGGATATGTGCTATGGTGTATTAGGAACCTACCCGCAATACAACTCTGGATGAGTGAGATATGGCCAAAATAGTTAGGGTAGTTTGTGCAAGAAACGCAACCGAATACCTCTAATCAACACCAGGCGTAGAAGGGTGCCTACGAGGTGTAGCAGGGTGCCTGTGTAGGCATATAAGGGCACCTATGATGGTTGAATTTTTTTGTAGAATGGTTATGTAACCTTTGAAAGTGCTGCAGAATGCTGCAAAAACCTTAGCGGCGAAATCAGTGACTTCTGCACTTCTGAAAATACCTACAATAGATAAAAATGAAATCAAGTTAGCAAAGTAAATCAATTTAAATAATGAAACCCTTGTGGGGTCCCACCATTATCACCATTTGTAGAGAAAAAATCATAACACTAAATAACAACATAAAATAAACAAATTCGATAAGACAAATGTAATTGCACAAGAAATATTATTATTGAATAATAGGGGGGAGCTGAAAAACTCCTTTGTAAAATTAATTCTACCTTGATAGAAATATTATGATATAATGAATACAATCTGCTAGGGTTCTCTGAAACCCTAGCTATAATTACAAAGGTGTCTTCAACATGATTTTGCTCCCAACAAAATGAGTGGGCTTCAGGTATCCGTGTGTTTAGGCCACTCTGACTACAATTGTCTTCCAATGTTCTTTTGATTTATATTATCCAATCCTACACACACATCAAACAACAAAGTATTTAGTAAATAAAAGGAGGGTTCCATAGTGTGAACCCTTAAAACTAAAAAACCAAAAATCCTAGATCTTATATAAACTGTATATGTAAAATGTGATAATACAAAAGGATAACAAAAATGTAGAATTGCCTTGCTCGTGGTGATAATTTACTCTATTTTTGCAACTCTGACGGTGGATGGCATGATGTAGTAGACTCTAATTTACACTTTGATGATTACAATAGGCTCGAGCGCATACCTAGTGATTACGACAGGCTCTGGTGCACACTTGACAGGCTCTGGCATGAGCTTCACAGGCTTTGTAGCGAGCCTGCAATACAATAGGTACTGGCATGTGCTTGAAAATATCTACATCAAGCTTGGCAGGATTTTGTAGTGAGATTTTCAAGCTCTAGAGTGTGCCTGCAGGTGAGGGTGGAATATACAGAAGTATATCATGGGTATGGGAAGAACACGATGATTGGGGGATGATGGAGGTGACGGAAAATGGCTAGGGAACGGATGCGGGGATGGCTAGAATAGTTGAAGTCCTATGGCTAGCTAGGGCTTGGGGATCTTCAGAGTTCTACAACCTTCAGCTTCACCATGATCTCTAAAGGGCACAACTATTTCAGGGCACCAATCTTCGAGGGTTTGAACATTACAGCATTTGAGCATTTGCAAATGTCCTTACTTATAATCCAACCTAGGGTTTTCCTAAGTTTTTAGCCTTACACTTTTAATCATGTGGCTAGGATCAAATCAGATCCTAAGTTTGAGATTACATTTTAGATGTGGCATGGATTTATGAAGATGGACGGTGGAGATTATATTGGATCATACGGTTGAGGTTAATTGGGTTTAAATATATTAAAATATAATAATAAAATATTATATTAAATATAAATAATATAAAAAATATATAAATTAAGTCCAAAGGGGTCGAAAAGTGGTGGGAAAGGGCTAAAGTGGGCCTTTTGAAGGCGGGACAGGTGTATGGTGGACAAGTGGGTGGTGGGATGGTTAGGATGGAGGATTAATGGTTGTAATTTGGTGTCTACAAGATAGAAAACTCTTAGACTATGAGATATATGTATTTGTATTTATTTTTATTTAATCTGTACCCCATTAAAAATCTTGTAATAGCTATATTTCCCTTTCTTTCAATAAATTTCTCTCTATCCTTCTCTCATAAAAATCACCAAGGAACTAGCCTCCTCTGGAGATTAGATGGAATCCCTCTTAACTTAGTCCGTCTACTCAATGTTGGTATGATTTTGGACGTAATCACAACCATAGGCCAATTTTGCACCAACAATTTTTGGCACACCCTGTGGGATCCCAAGTCCACCATAAGTTACATTTCAAAGGTCTGGTGTTTGTCTTTGTCTTGTTTAAATCTAAATCAATCACCTGGTGACTCTGTCCAAAGGTCTAAATCCAAGAAGAACCTTATCTACCTTCTAGTTAAATATCATAGATATCTGAATATATGATAACCAGATCTAAAGCTAAAATTTTTGAAGAACCCATTGAGTTCTTTGAGTTACATCTCAGTAGCCTCAAAGCCCATCCATTTTTATCCTCCAAATCGACTTCATTTCCTACTGATATCAAAAGCCTTGTACCTACTATAGTCCCTAGTACTACTACTAGCGGATCCTCAAGTGTAGCTATAAGTACCACTACAATATAGAGAGTCATAATATCCAACATGGCTCAAAACCCATCTTCTTTACCTTATAACACATGGAATCACATAGGTCCTTTAAACCTGGCAGTTCAAAATAATATTCCTATACTAGCTTTGAAGGCTTTACCCTTGTATTATGGTACAGGCAAGATGACCTTTGAGCATTATCAAGATATTGCTTCTTTAGCCACCATACACAATATTACACAAGAATATGTGATGATCAGATTGTTGGTCATTTCACTAAAAGTAAATATGCTCTATTGGTATAGGGCACTCCCTAACCAGACTATTGCAACCTAGGCTAATCTCACTAGCAAGATGGTGGAAGAATTCAACCAGCAGGCAGACCCATTCTCTTTACTTAGTCAATTTACTATCATACAAAAACATCCTCAAGAAGATATAGTCGATTTCAACATCAGGTTCACCTACACCTAGAAAAGTGTACCTGATGGGTTGAGACCAACTGATAAAAAAGTTATGTATTACTTCTTGAGAGTGTTTAATTCTTATATCAGTATGGCTATAAGGCAGTATTAGATTGCCATATTTCTAAAAATCTTTCAAGAAGCACTAAAAGTGGAAAAGGACCTGTTGTGGGTGATCCACAACACACCCCAAAATTTGGGACCCACCTTTTTGTTTTGATATCCGAGTGTTGGCATTTCTTTTTTTTAATGTCTAATCCTTCGTTTTCTCGCAGATTTTACAATTTTGTCAGCATTATCGTTTGAGAGTTTGATGTACGCTTGTTAGGTTTTATTTCATTTGTGATTGTGACCCAGGTTCACTTCCCACGGCGGACATGTATATGTATAAGAAGTATTTACTCAAAAAATATATATATATTAAAAATAAAAAAAATAAAAACAATAAAATATAAATAAATTAAAAGTTTAAATTTACCACGAAACCATGGTGTTTCATTCACCATGTTTTAGTTTTATAATAGTTTAACTTTATATTTGTTTTAATAGAATTTATTTTTGTTTTTTTTAAAAAGTTTTAAAATTAATTCACCATTTGTCCTATGTATAGGTAAGGTGAAATAAGGGGATGCCACGTTGTTTATGGCAGATGAGACAGAGTGGTCTACCCACCAGATGGGGGAAGTCCGCGAATTCGACCCCGAAGCAAATGGTGGCATATGGCGATGTGGCAGTAAACATCAGAGACTCTAGGGGGGTGGCGCCAGTTTGGCAGGTTTGTCAGCAACGTCCGTTGGAGAAAGGGAAACTCCACAGTGAGTTCATGAAAGACATGTGGTGAAATTGTGCAGCGGTATAGACCCTCACTGAGTGGATGACGCGTTGGTCAATGTGGAGCGGTTTGCCAACGAAAATGCAGCTCACATAATGGATGCCACGTTTGCCGACGTGGAGTAGCCTGGCAAAGAGCGGGTGGTCAACTGTAGCAAAGGGACGAATTGATGACGGGGTTGCGGGGAAGAAAAACCGAATGGAACTGATAGAAGACAGCAACACCATCGAGAAGATTATATTGCCATTTTCGCGATAAATGCCATGCTATACAGTATGAGGTGGAGATTTCGTTCACGCAGAAGACGCCATAGGATTATGCGGCTGCCACGGTGGACACGGTAGTGCAGCGCCGCAGGGCAGAATTCACGGCTAACGGGACCATCACCGAAAGCTTCGACGAGGCAAAATCTAGATGCGGTCGGCACTGCAGGGCAGAATTCATGGCAACGTTGGATGAAGTTCAATGTTATGTCAGATGCAATGACGAGGGACCGACCGAAGAAAAGTGGACATGGACATCATGGATAGACGACCACGTGCATAGTGAACGGTGATTTCTCGGACAACGCGGCCATGACGAAGTAAAGCGAAGATCATCGCCAGGAATAGCAGATAACAGAACAACAAAGTTTTTAAAGCGTGCAGTCCAGAGCCTGGAGAGCGGCGAGAGTAATTCAGGTGGGCAGAATAGTCTGTTTCGCAGCTATGTCATTTGTTGTGACATTCCCCCGGGGAAAGGCAGGAACAGCATCCTCGGCCACTCGATGCCATCTTTGTTAGATGGGAGAATCCCTCAACATAACCTTAGTCTTGGCGCTTTGAAGACGGTGGAGATAAAGACAAAAGAGCCTTTTATTATTGCAAAGCCAAATAAAGACTCCAGGGGTATAAGGGTAAAATGTTTTGGCTATTATAAGAACCCGATCTGTCACCATATTGATGATTAAATTAAGCCTCAGAACACACGCGGCTACTATGTGCGATTTATAAAGTTTTAATGTTATCCCTCGCACATGGAGGCGAATGTAAGTAATGGCAGTACATGAGAATGATTTCGGAAAGGGCGAACGGACGCATCGAAAAATAAAAGAAGACAATATTGAATTCTTTGACAAAAGAAGATTATTGATGTGGCCCTTTTCGAAGGCATTTTGGTTACACAGAAGCACCAAACAATGGAAAAGGAAGTGAAGGGTTTTTTTTTATCAAATGGGAAAATGCAGACCGTTTTTCGACTGGAATGAAGGAGAAACAAAGGGGTTTTGGAAATCTGAAACGAAGGGTTGGGAGAAAATTTTAAAACCCCAAACAAATGCATGCAGAAGGGGGGAACGGAAATGGTGGCGTGGCCAAACGGGAACTTTGGGCATGGCCACATTTGTAAAACAGGGATTTTAATTTGAATGTGAAAGCTTCTCTTTAGAAATTTCAGGCCTTGTTAGCAAGAAAGAATGAGAAATTTTCTGCATGCTTAATTTTAATTGTTTTATTTTTTTCCTTTCAGATTTCAGACTTGTATGTGAAATTGATGCCATTATTTGGGTTGTTTCATGTGAATGTCTGCAATTTGGAAATTATTTAAGACCCTAGGAACCAGCACCTAGTTTACTTTGATTGTGTTTATTTTGCAGGTCAAATGAGCTAGGTTGCATGTACGAAACTCTCACGTATTCGGTTTTGCAGGACGGGGTGCTATCAAACTGAAGGAGCTTTTGCATTGCTGTGTTTTCAGCAATTATTTTGATGCAAACTTTAATTTTCTGTTTCCAAAAATTTTAATTTCAGAATTTTTTTTCCTATTTTCAGACATTAAAATAAACATTAAAAAAATTTCAAAATCTAAAAATGATTTCACCATTGCGGATATTATAATTCAGACTTCAAATACGCACTTTGAAATTTCATTTTCGGACTTGTTTAGTATTTTTAAAAATTCATCGAAGTTGCTGTTTTGCTACAGATTTTAAAATTCCGAAAATAGAAATTTTCCATTTTAAAGTCAAATTTCATTTTTCCAGTTTTGTTTTGCATTCATGAGCCTATGATGACATTCCCTTCATGGAAATTCCAATTTCATTGAAGGGGTTATGTTTTATGGCATTTTCACAAATTTCATTTGGGCCTAAAATTACCCTTTCTTCATAAAAATTCCAATTTTACGAAAGAAGGGTAGTTTGAGTACTACATTGAAAGTCTTTTCCTTAAAGCACTTAATTGTTCATCTTGATGAAAATTTGATTTCATTTAAGAGGGATAAGTTAAAGTGACATTTTGAAGATACATTTGAAGACCCTATTCATCATTGAGGATTTAATGCAAGATAAAATCTATCTTAAAACCATCGAGATAAAAGGAATTAAAGCATTACATCGTGGTCATATGAGGGCCAACTCACATTTACTTTATCAGGGTTCAATGAACAATCATTAAATTTTCATAGTAAAAATAAACCAACAGTGCCCCTTGTTTTCAGTTACTTGCAATCACTAAGGTGTTCCAAGCATTTTAATTTAATATCTTTCATACACAGATGCAAAATGCTCACATAACAGGAACCTTGGAGAAGTTACATGTTTAATTTCTTTGCAAGAGGATTTAGAACCCAAATCCTACCGGAGAGTGTGCTTTCACAATTGGGTGAAAACACCACTCAACAGGACCTTATTGCCATTCGAAGGTTCCCCCAAAGATGAAGATGCTAATTTTTCCAGATTTTTCCCAAACATCTAGTGCTGATCCTTTAAGTTCTTCAACTAAGCCCAACATATATTTTCCAAAATGGGGTGGTCAACTGTCTACTCCAACAATACAAGCACCCTCAAGTTTTCTATTGTTTCCTCCAATTCCTACGGTTCCTTTACTATCTACACCACCTTATGAGTCAGCTAATGAGTCTCATATTGTTGTCTTACTGGACATACAATCAAAAATGAAGAATTTGACTAATGAGATCACATCAATGAAAAGAAGGGAAGCTGAAAGAAGTTTTCAACCAAGAATATTTCCACAAGTAATGAGGGACCAAGCCCCTATAGGTAATAAAGGTCAAGAAAGACCGAATGTAGTTTATGCAAACAATGATGAAGAATATATAGTTCCTTCTATGGATTTTGACTACTGGTGTTCTACTTGTAATGATCCACATGATGAAATATCATGCATGATCCATCAACACTTCGTGCAGAAGGTAGCCATTGAAAAGGTAGAGAAAAAATTGAAAGGACATGTGAACATGATCAAGGAAGAAAACCATAATTTCATGATGCCTTTAGTAGAACAAGTTGTAGTTCTGACAAGATCATGTAAGAAACCTCTACAAGTAGATCCCCAGGAACTACAACCTCTGATATTTTCCTCGGTCCCTAAGACTCTATCTGAAAAGGAGATTCCCTATGAAAATAAATCTCAGGTCCCTATCCAGAACACTAGATCAGAGATACATAAAGAGTCTATCCCATGAAAGGAGGTTGAAACTCAAGAATAGGGTAAGGAGAAGTTAAGATTTTCTTATCTTACTAAAATACAGAGAACAGAAGCAACTCAAGGATACAGAAGCATATATGATATTTTTCTAAAGAAAGAGAGAAGAATGTTGATTCAAATTATTTCAATATAGTAGAAGAGATGAAAAAGACCCCTGTATAAGAAAGTATGTATGCCCTACAGTTACCTGGTCAAATTGACCTCTTGCAAGAATATTTAAGGTCAATAAAAAACAAAGGTAGGAATCCATCCTACTCAAATGCAGTTCAAACAAACCTGACATCTACTACTGGAAAGAATAAAACACCCCTTTTATCTATCTATTCAAATGGAAGGGTGGGTTGTACATAATTGTATGATAGATTCACGTGCTGCTACCACAGTTATACCAAAATTAGTGTGTAACATAATGGGAATGGAATACACTAGGAGTTATACAGTTGGATGGCACTCTAGTCAATATTGTAGGGGTAATCAAAGACATCCCTATAAAGCTTCATAGAATACCTCAAATTGTAGTGATACAAGAAGTGGTGGTAGTGGATTTAGAACCATACTTTGGTATGTATTTATCCAAATATTTCATGGATAAGATAGGAGGATATTATAGAGTGGGAAAACCTCCCTACCATATATAATTTCCAAAAATGTTGGATCTGCAAAAGGTAGAAAGCCTTATGGGGTGAACCTTTAAAGCAATGGTGCAAGATAAATGCATAATATTAACCCTAGA
The DNA here is from genome assembly GCA_028583015.1 of Wollemia nobilis. NCBI lineage: Eukaryota > Viridiplantae > Streptophyta > Pinopsida > Araucariales > Araucariaceae > Wollemia > Wollemia nobilis. The sequence goes on from JAQPPZ010006249.1 coordinate 9,722,812, forward strand.
TGCACACTATATGCTTTTTATTTTTGGATGCATAAGAATCAATACTCAAATAAGATCTTCAACCAATAAAATAATTAGAGCACTTATCTTGATTGGTGGTTGACTTAGCTTTTTTTGCCTCTTGTCCAATGATATCAGAAATGCTTGTTTCTGCAAGACAAATTATGAAGCACTTGAAAATGGGATTAGCATTAGAGGGCCTACTTAGGCCGTTGTACAACAATGCTTGAAGGAACATCAGTCAACCCCCCAGGTTCTTATAGATGACCTTTGGATAATTAATCATAAAATATCAATGCAACAGTAGAGAAGCAAAAAAAAAAATTATGATATCATGCCCTAAGTACAATTTAGAAACTACTCATGCAATAAAAATCTGATAGATACCCCTAGTTCAGTCCTAAGCAAAATTGTACCTCATAGATGGTGGGCACGATAATGCTATAAACAAAGTCACACTCTATTAGAATGGGGCACAATCTCACTTATATGATAAAAAACCCTAAATTAGGGTTAGAAAAGTTGCACCTCACCAGGATAGGGAATGATTTTTCTTCATAGACATGAAAAATAAAAGATAAATGTAGAGCGTAAATAAATACAAGAAACAAAGTGTGCACAACCTGATGGACGATGCACAAGTAGGTAGAAGAGATCGAGGTATCCAAATTGGCACTCTCTTTCCTTCCAAACTACAATATGAATCCACCAAACCACACAACAATCCAAATCAATGTAGCAGAATATCAAATTCAAAATTCATAATTTGGGGTTAGCTTGTAGAAGAAATAATAAGCAGAGTGAAATTAAGAATGCAAGCACTAATTAATCATAATAATTTTAAGCTTATTTAATTCCAAGATTGATCACTTGTCTCTCTAGGAGTGGGATTAACCCCTCCTTTTATAGATAAAAATCAGGGTGAAATAAGCGGGAAAACAAACACAAGCCGATGCCAAGCATGCTAAAAAGGTTAAACCCAAGTTTTAATAAATTAAAACCCTAAAATAGCAAAATCGTGTCCCATGCTAATGGGGTGCGATATTGCTTCTACGAAGTTGTGCCCTATTGTAACCGGGTGCGATTTCTCTAAAAGACTAAATAAAGACAAGGTAGGGGGAAAAGAGGCTTACCTTTGCCTAGTCCAAAGGTTAGAAACCTCTTAGCGGCTCTAAGGAAGATTGCCCACTAAAAGTGGATCAATTTTTTGTGTCTACATTTTTCCCCCTATTTGATGCATTTAAGGCCAATTAAATGCATCAAAGAAAGGATGTAGGCACACTCATTGGAAGAAGACAAAAAGAAAAAATAGGATGGCCAATTTAGAAGAAAGGGGTGGTGTAAAAATAGTGTTATTCCAAACACTTTCTTGTTTTAAACGTAAATCGAGGCATTAGGGACATTAATGACTCTATAGTCTAGGGTTCCCCCTCGTGTTTTTATGAACATGAAATATCTCATAAAAGCTCAAAAGAAATAGTAAATAAGAAGAAAGAGAGAGAAATAAAAAAAATCGAGGAAAACAAGGGTAACAAACAGAGCTTAAAAGGGTGAAAAAGGGTAAAACCCTTATTCATTTTCACCACGCTTTGGCAAAGAAAGGGATATAGGGAGAAAAATAAATGGCATTACCAGTTCATCGAGCAACGGTCACGAGGAGTGAAGTTGGGGTACGAGAGTAGGTAAGTACCAAATTCTTCCCTCCTGATGCTTATTTTTCTCTATTTTTCATGGATTTAAGGGTAGAATCTAGGGAATTTCACCATTTTAGATGGCAATTTTTGTGCTCGAATAGGGCACAATTTTTTGACCCAACCACAATTTTATTCCAGGTGAAGTGCAGTGAAATCATGCTCAGGTAAAACCGAGTGCAATATTGTGAAATCATGCCTTCCAAAATGGAGGGCACAATTTTGCCAAAAACTAGAAAAAGGAAAAAAAAAAAGCAAAAACAAACACAAGAGGAAAAAGAGGTAAAACAAGCAACTATGAAGTATGAATTAAAAAATCATGATCAATATTTGTGTTTTTATTTAAAATTATGAAAAAAAATTATTTTATTTATTATTATTTATTTTAATTTTAATTCATGAAACTGATTGAATTCGATTTGTTTATGGACGTAGCAAGGTATTCTTGAGAGTCAAGAGTGGAGGGTAGGGGATTTGGTAGAGTTAGATGCATGGGGGCCAACGAATATGGATTGGCTAGAGGTAGTGGGGCTAGACCACCTGGTGAGGATGCCTTGAATTGAGACGGATAGGGCTATGTTGATAGCCTTGGCAGAGAGGTGGTACCCAGAGTCCTCTACTTTTTAGTTACCACATGAGAGCTCAGTGTCACACTGGAGGATGTGTGGTTGGTTTTGCATATCCCTATTATAGGGATAATAGTTTGCAAAGTGTGGGGATAAGTAGTCACACTACAACGGTTTGCAAAAGTGTTTACCCATTAGGTGCGAGAGAGCATCATATTAGTTAATGATCTAGTGGGCTACTATGGGGTAGATACTTTTACCATCGTGCTCTATGGGGTTGTGGTTGGGCTACTTATATGCCATACCAATAGGTGGTACTTACCATGGGTGATGGCAGGAGTAGTGGTAGACATGTGTGATTAGAGGGTTTGATTTGCATGAGGCCCATATGTGTTGGCCTGCCTATACAGGATGTTGTACAACATCATGTATAAGTGGCATATAGAATTGGTGTGTACGATTTTTCTCCACTTCCTCCATCCTTGCAATTAGCGAGTAGATCATGGTCTTGATCATAGATAACATTGATATCATGGTAGTCCATGTCATAGCCTAGGTTGCCTCCTCCTTAGGATAGGCCAGAGGAAGCTAGATCACATAGCTAGGAGAGAGAGAGGATTGAATATTGGGATGATGCACCAATTTTTAGATTGTGGTTTACATCCCTATGTTTAGTGTACTGAGTCTGGATTGTGTTACACCAACTAGACACGAGGACTATGTACTATTTTTCTCTTAAGTAATATATAACTGCTTTTATTGTTTTATTTGTGTGTAATGTGTTTTTATTTAATTTATGTTTTCATGTATGCAAACTATCTTAATGCAAACTATATGAAAATGGATGGATGCAAAAGAAGAAGGAGAAATATGAAGAAGACAAACAAGAGAAGAGAAAGAAAGGAGAAGAAATAAGAAGAGAGGAAAAGGAGGGAGAAGAAGAAGAAGAGGAAGAGAAAATGGAAGAAAAGAAGAAGAAAAATCCAAATGTCAACCATATAAAAAGGAGAACTAACAACCCATAGCATGGAACTAGCATAGGTTGCAATAAACTAGTGTAGTTAGATACCATAGATCATTTCAAGAATAGAGCTAGACCTGCTATAGGTTTAGCACTTGCAGTAGTGTTAAGAAAATGTGTGGAGTCTGACCCACTATGGGTGGTTGCTTTCTTATTTACTAATATGAGGTGTTTACCTACTAGGATGTATGTCTAGGTCTACTGAAATTGACCAAGAAGATTATCCTATAATGGGGTGTTGAGCCTGCTAAGTCAAAAGAGAGTATGGCCCGATAGAACATCATAGACGATGTAAAACCTGCTAGGATTTAAAAGTATCCCATGTGGGGTGTAATATGTAAATAAATGATATGCAAGTGCTATCCCATATAGGGATCTTAATAAGACTTTGAAAGTATTATCATGATAAAGAAATTTGAGAGAAGGAGAAGAAGCAATTATAAGAAGAAAGAAGGGAGAAATCCCTATGGGGATCTTGCTAGGCATCAAAACCCTAGTGAAAGTGCAATGCACGTGAGTTATGATCTATTAGGTATCATCACATGCCATTGTCACAAAATCTCCAAAAATATATATGAGCAAGTAGTCATGAACAAACAACAATGTGATTATGACAGGCAAACATGTAAGGTGTTATTTAGATGTCAAGAAATCATGCAAGGATAACAAGCAACAATGCAATATGAGCAAGTAGGTGGATGCAATGGGAATGCAAATACAACTATATGAAATATTTTTTTTTTGTTATACAAAATTGAAATCAATGCAAAACCTAAATGCATCATTCATCTTATTAAAATAAATTAATGTGCCATGAGGTGTCGAATCAAATATATCCCCAAGGAGTGGAGTTTGCCGATGATAAAAATCATGGGAAATTTCTTCCAAGGCCCTTTTTTGGACATCCATGGCACGATAATAAACACATCTTCTAACAACACCATTATCTTTAATAAAACAAGCATTATATAAAAACCCACCATTCTCTTGCACAGAAGCAATGTCATATTTAAAATAAATATAATCAATCATATTGCAAGATATTATCTTTGGAGAAGAATCATGATTAATGCTTTTATTCTCATTTATTATTATCTTTTGATATTCTATATATTTTGCATAATTCACAAGATGATCATCATCCTCAAAAGGCAAAGGTTAATTTTTATTAGGTATGAAACCTATACCACATATCCCAACCAAAATCACAACATCCAAAGTTTATTGAATAACTGTCTATTGTGATCCCAATCCTTTACTTGCATATCCCATACTAGAGATTTTTCTTAGGAAGGGGATAATCATTAGTGAGATAAAATTGAGTGAAAGAGCACTCACTAGGAGATGGGTTGCTACCATGAATATTTACTTCAAAGGCAATACCTCCAAAGACAAAGGTACATATGCCAATGTGTACACCATCACCCTTCTTATGGGGTAAAACCATAGTTCAATGTTATGGTGGTAGCTTGGTGACATCTAGAAGAGACTCTTAGAGAAACTGATTATCATGATCCAAGGATGAAGAATAGGTTTGATGTTCCTCACTCACTTTCAAATTTTGAAGATGCTCAAAAATTTGAGATAAGGAAAATGGAGAATTTTCTGAATAAATAGAAGGACAAGAATAAGATTCAAATTGAGCTAACTCTATATTTGAATAGAATTCAAATGGTCGAGGATCACCCAGAATGGTGATAACTTGATTCTTGAATTTAAATTTGAGATATTGATGAAAAGTAGAAGGGATGACCTTCATCACATGAATCCAAGGTCATCTAATAAGAAGATTAAAATATGTAAAACAAGACACCACATAAAATAAAGTATCCAATATTCGATGCCCCACTTTTAATGGAAGAGCTATGACACCACAGGCCTCTTGGTACTTGTTGTTGAAGGCTTTAATAAGGATATCAGATTTCGTTAAATCTTCCTCTTTTAACTCAAATTTTTGAAAGAATTAGTATGTACACAAATTGAGGGATGAGCCATTATCAATCAAAACTCATTTGATAAGGGTATCCCAAATAAGTGCAATGATGTAAAGTGATGAATCTCCATGTAAGTTTGAGGAAGGTTTATCATCATCTGAGAATGAAACATGATGTATCCCAAAAGAACCTATGGAATCAACTATGGTATCAGGGGTGACATCTGGAGAAATAGATTATTGTTTTATAAATTCCATTAAAGCATTTTGATGATTAGGAGAAGTTTGTAAAATCTCAAAGACTAATATTTTTGCTGAAGTATTAGTTAACTTCTTATGAATATCGTATGAAATATGTGACTATGGTCTCAAAACTATAGATGGAAATCTTGTAGCTAAGTTTTTTCTTTGATTATAATTTTAAACTAAACTAGGTTATAGTGCTAAAATTTGTCCTTGCTAATTCTAAGCTTGTTTCCTTGTAGTTACCCCAACCATACCAACCATATTACTATGGCGTAGAGAATCATATTGATGAAACACTTGGTTGGCTGGTTGTTCAGCATGATTTTGTAATGGATAATTGAATATCCCCATATATTTATTTTTTTTTGGGGTTTGTTGAATAAGAGCTTGATTACTTGAAGTTTAGGAATTTCTTAAATCAATGCGTCCTGCATCAATTAAATCTTGAACCACAAGCTTCAACTTCTTAAAAGAATTTATCCAGTGTCCTATTCTATGATATGTGCAATATTGACCTACCTTATACCAATGAGTTGTAGTATCTGGTTATCTTATAGGAGGTAGTTCAATTACCTTATCTTCTAACAATTGCTTCAAAAATGCTTCCATAGGTATATTAAGTCTGGTAAAATTCCTTTGAGGAGGTTTATGAAGTACAATATTTTGTAGGCTATTGGTGACATTATTAATAGGCCTCCTATCATTATTACCTCCTGTAGGCTTATTCTTATGCCAAGACTTAGTAGAATTTTCTTCTTTATTCTTAAGCTGACCTCTCCTAACGAGATCTTGTTCCACTTTTTTGGCTAGCTCAATCGCTTGATCAAGAGAGGTAACAATAGTAGTTTCTAGTGCATATGATATCTATTCTTGTAAATTACTAATGAATTTATAAAGCATATATTTCTGAGACATAGGCTATCTTAATAAACCAACTAAAATTCTCTAACGAGCTAAGAATTTTGAAAAAAATTCTTCTTTACTTTATTTTAAATCATATAAGTCTCTCATTGTCACTTCCTTTTCAATATAAGCACTAAAATAATGAACAAATATTTATGCACTTTTTCAAATCTCTTTAAGGAATAGTTGGGTAATCGATAATACCATTCCAATGTAACCCAGGAGCTCCACCTCTTAGGGGAGGATCTGGTCATTCCCAAAAATTTGATGGAAAGCTATATGGAGATGGAGAAGTTCACGCTGATTAGGAAGTTCTTGGGGGGATGCTCGAATATTGACACTATCTGTAGATGGACTACCTCCAAGTGGAAAACCAGTGGCAACATGGAGATTGTGGCCCTATCCCAAGGTTTCTTTGCTATCCGGCTTAACAACCAGATGGAATTTTGCAACATCTTTGCCGGAGGGACATGGTTCCTAGGGTGCAAGAGCCTCTTTCTCAGGAAATAGGGGGAGTATTTTAATCTTGAGACCCAAAACATAAATGTCACTCCATTGTGGGTGAGACTTCCAAACCTGCCCTTTCAATGTTGGCATGATAATGTAATCAGAGGGATTGCTCGGTCCATTGGGGAGTTAGTGGCTTTTGATTCCTCAACCAAGGTCAGGTCCAAGATGGTACATGGTCGGTTCTATGTTATTACTAGCTTAGAAGCTAAGCTCCCCACTTTCATCAACCTATATAGAGGAAAAACCCTAATCAAAAGGCAACCTATTGAGTATGAAAATAAGCCTACCTTTTGCACTCATTGTCATACTCAAGGGCATCTCCAATCCCAATACCCAAATATGAGGACTCAAAAGCAACGGGAAGAAGAGGCTAAGAGAAGAAACTATAGGAACCAGAGCCTTGGGGCTAGCAACAAAAAGTCTCAGCCAGAACTCATTTTGCACAACCCTACCCATCGATCCTATGACCAAGCCAAGACTCCTTCTCAAGGCAAAGCTGAAGTTGTATAGAGGGAAGATCATATCCCACTCTCTATGGACCATGAGGAACCTAATAAAAACCTTGAGCATGAATACGCACATGCCAAAGCTCCCTCACCAAGTCAAAACTAGCAAGAATATCCTTCAAAACCCTCGTTGCAAGGTAGTCTTCGAGCAGAAGGCTCGGTTTCCCAAGTATAGTTTTCCCCAAACCTGGTATTTTGCAATCCTTCATGGAAGAATATCTAAAAATTAATACGAAATCCCCACCTCGATGAGATAAAGACGAAGGAGGGCCTTCCCTATCAGGGCAAATCAGCCCTAGGAACACCAGAAGCAAAAAGTAGACTATTGACTACGACAGTGAATGAAAGAGAGGAAGACCCTCTGGTAACAACCGGTAGAACAAATAAATGACAAAGGATGTGGCAAATGGGACTCAACTAACTTTGTTCTAAGATGATTCTTACACAGAAGGATGAAAAATAAGGCACCAAACCCCCCTTCCAACTAGTGAAGGGAGGTAAGAAAAACCCTAAATTATTGAAATGAAGGTCATCTCATGGAACATGAGAGGCCTAAATAGCGTAGCCAAGTAGAGGATGGTTGTTGACCTCATAAAAAGGATGAACCCTTCTATTTTCATTATCCAAGAAACCAAAAATGATGATTTCTCATAAAGGAAAGCTACCAAAGTCATTTGGAGCAAATGGGAAACCCTGGTTAGCCCTACTCAAGGCACATCGGGAGGGCTCATGTGCCTATGGGATCCAACTTTAGTGGAAGGGAAGCTTTTGTATTCCTTAAATAGAATCCTCAACATTCTTTTTAACTCAAATACCAGCAATCATTCATGGATCCTATCCAACATTTATGCCCTTAACTCTCCTATAGAGCAAGCTAAGATATGGGAAACTAATACTCAGATGAGAAGTAACTTCAAGACTATACCTTGGATCCTTTGTGGATATTTCAACTGCCCCTTGCACCCATTAGAGAAGAAAGGAGGTTCTAACTTGTGTAGCAGAAGTATGGAGGACTTCAAAAACTTTGTCAAAAATAACGAGCTCATGGACATTAAGCTCAAGGGATCCTCCTTCACTTGGAGAAATAGGAGGGTGTGTAGTGGGCTTATCCAGGTTAAGCTAGATAGATTCTTCATCTCCCAAGAATCCATTCCTTTCCTAGGTAATGCAACCCTGCTTGCCTTGCCTAGAATCGGGTCGTACCACAACCCCATCATCCTTGAATCTGGGAAAGCTCCCTCTTTCAAAAATCCTTTTAGGTTCAAGTCCATTTGGATTCAGCATAAGGATTTTAAAGGGCAAGTTGCTTCTTGGTGGAAATAGAAGGTTGGAGGATCAGCCTCAATGCATTTGGCCCAAAATATCAAGATAGTAAAGGAAAATCTCAAAATATGAAACAAAGAGGTCTTTGGCAACATTTTTGAATGCAAAAAATCCATCTTAGAAAGGCTGCAAGAGATAGAAAAGAGAATGGAAAATGGGGACCACAGTGCAACCTCTAGAAATGAAGATAAGATCCTCCTAGCATACTATCATAACATCCTATCTAGGGAAGAGACCTTTTGGAGGCAAAAATCTAGGGACTTATGGCTAAAGGAGGGTGATTCCAATACCAGTTTCTTCCATGCTTCGACCATGCGGCATAGAGGATCCAATAAAATTAGAGAGATCATTCACAGTGATGGATCCTTGACCAAGGATTTAGTGGAGATAAGAGCCAAAGCAGTGGCTTTCTTTCAGGACTTATTGGGTTCTCTTCCTGAAAGTGACCAGTAGGCCCAAGTCGAGATCTTGGCTAACATCCCATGCAGAGTCACCCAAGAGGCTAATCAAAAGCTCATGGAACCTTTCTCCTCGGATGAGATTAAGGAAGCCCTTTTATCCATGCAACCTGATAAGGCCCCGAGTCTAAATTGTTTTCTTCATCACTTTTTTCAAACAGTGTGGGACATAATTGGAGAGGACGTCTGTGCTACCATAAGGGAAATCCAGTTTTCTAGAACTGTTCACCATGGGCTAAATTCCACTTTCTTGGCTTTGATTTCAAAATCATCTTCTTGTAGAACCTTTTTTGACTTTAGGCCCATAAGCCTCTGTAATGTTGTCTACAAAGTTCTAACCAAGACCATGGCCAATAGGTTAAAGCCCATCCTCCCCCTCCTCATTGACCCATGCCAGGGCAGTTTGATGAAAGGCAGGAACATCTTGGATGAGGTCATCATGATTCATAAGACCCTCCATGCTACTTATATGGCTAAGAAGGTAGCCCTTTTCCTTAAAATCGACATGAACAAGGCTTTTGACAGAGTTGACAGAATCTTCCTCTGTGTAGTCCTTTCCAAGTTTGGCTTTCACCCTCTTTGGATCGACCTTGTTCGAAGATGCATCTCCACCCCTTGATTCTCTGTGTTGGTCAATGGTTCCCCTACTGAGTTCTTCCAAAGTACGAGAGGGCTTCACCAAGAAGATCCCCTATCGCCCATCCTTTTTTATTATCATAGTAGAAGTACTAGGCAGAGCACTTAAAGAGGCACTTCGAAGGAATAAGGTGGCTAGAATTATTCCCGCATCTAGGATTAAAGCGATCACCCTTCAATAGTTCATGGATGACACTCTATTGTCTACTTATGCCTCATTAGACCAGGATAGATACATCAAAAGGATCTTGTTCCTCTATGAGTGTGTTGCAGGTTAAAAATTGAATTTCATCAAAAGTAAGATCTTCTTCCTCAACACCTCGGTAAGACAGTAGAACCAGTTAGCTAGGATCCTCGGGTGCTCCATTGACTCCCTTCCTACCACATACCTTGGTCTTCCCCTGTTCTGTGGCTGGGCCAAGGAGAGTTTGTGGAATATGGTCTTAAAGCACATCCATAAAAAATTAGCTACCTGGAAATGTAAGTTTCTTTCCCAACAAGGTAAAGCCACCCTTACCAAGGCATGCCTTCAGGGTATCTCGACCTATTTTATGTTGGTGTTCAGGCTCCTAGCTTTGGACCTTTGCAAGATCGAGCAGATCCAAAGGACCTTTATGTGGTCAAGCAATGAGTACAAGGGCATAATTTCCCTAGTAGCTTGGGAAAAGGTTTGCAAAAGAAAGGACCAAGGGGGACTAGGGATAAGGAGAATGGGATTGATTAACCTTGCTTTGGTGGCAAAACATGCCTGGAGGATCATCTCCAATGATTCAACTGAGTGGGTGAAAATAGTAAAAAAGAAATACCTCTCCATCCTTTCTATCCTTGATGAAGGCATTCCCTTGGGTGGATCAACTTTCTGGAAGGCTGTCATCCAGTCGTAACACTTGGTTGTGGATGGAACTAGATGGATCTTGGGTGATGGGCAAAAGATAAACTTTTGGAAGGATAGGTGGCTTGAGAAGGTTCCTTTGTGTCAGCATACCAAGTTGTGTCGTCTTAGATCTATGGTGGACCCCAACTATGATTAGAAGGTGGCCGACTTCATTGTTTGGAGGAATGGATACCCACATTGGTCGATTAACAAAGTGGATGGGTGTGACAAGGAGTGTGACAAGGAGGTTTTTGTGCTATCCTCTATCCTAAAGGGGTCACAATACCTTATCGAAGGGGAGCTGATCGCAGGATTTGGAGAGGAACAGATAGTGGCACCTTCTCAGTAAAGTCAGCTTATAATCTCCTGTGTAGCGGACCAAGGGTGGAGTTTCCTTGCAACTTGGTTTGGAAAAAATACTTGATCCCCAAGGTAATTTTCTTCTCTTGGATCACTTTTTAGAATAAATCCCTCACTATTGATAACCTCCATAAAAGGGGCTTTGCTTTCCCAAATAGGTGTTACATGTGCATGTCAGCCTGTGAGTCTTTTGACCACCTTTTATTGCACTACTCTTTCACAAATTTCATCATTGGAGTCATCCTTTCCACTTTTCATATTCATTAGAGTCCTCCCAATAAAATTAAGGAATCCTTATTTCAATGGCCCTGTCATTTCTAGAACCTGAAACTCCATTTCCTATTGAATTTCTATTTCCACCATTTCATTTGGTAGATCTGGTTGGAGCGAAATGGTAGGATATTTCAAAACTCCCCCAAAGACCCTCCCTCTATTGCCCATAGAGACATGGCATTTTCCATTGAGAACTCCAAGATACTCTCCAGCCCAATCCCAAATTTTGGCCTCAAGGAGGAAATATTTATGACTCTAAAGCTTGACGGGGATCCTGGCCTAGCGGACCCAACTCTAGACAAAAAAAAGACCAGGTGGATCAGGCACCCTCATGGTTGGATAAAGCTAAACTTTTATGGAGTTGCCAGAGGCAACCCAAGTATAGCAGCAGTAGGTGGTGTCATCAAAGACCATAATGGGAAGCTCATCCTTGCTTACTAAAAAAATCTAGGGATTCAATCAAATCACGTCGCAGAAGCCAGAGGGGTCCTGAGGGATCTCGAGCTCATCTCGGAGGATCCTCATCCTCTACTGGTTGAAGGGGATTCAATGAACATTACAAACTACTTGCTTAAATCCAAGACCTCATCTTGGAAGGTTTTCAACATCATTTCTGAGGCAAGGAACCTCCTTCTTCAGCATTCCTTAGTCCAAATTCGGCATACATTCAAGGAGGGTAATGGTCTGGCAAACCACATGGCAAACAAAAGTTTCTTTTCCATGTGTCTCATCGTATGGCATCAGAGCTTCCCAGAGGATGTGGTGAGAGATGTAAACCAAGAAAGTTTTCATGGAACCACCTAGGAGGAGGTCGACGATGATCCTCAGTGGTTTTGATTCTACTTGCCACATGTCTCCTCGTCAGCTTGGCGCAATTCCAAAGTGGAGGTTGGTAAGATTGGTAATTATGGTCGAGGTCCAAAGTGCTTTGAACAATGGCCTAGCCTCACTCAGATTTCTAAACCCCATCATGGCATAAGGAGGTGCCTTTCCAGAATGATTGTAAAATCTTCACACCTTTGGGGTCAGATCAACTTTGCTCGAAGGAGGTTTCTCATTGGATGGAGCCCTGGTTCCATCGAAAGGAGGCTCCGACTCTCTTTTCTTGGTGAGATCGCATGTGAGGTCATCAATAAGCATCAGATATCTTGCTACACATGGTGGATGCAAGTAGAAATTGCAATCTCAGCTTGTCCTTTGGCCGCCATTCTATTTATTTCACCACCTTGGGTAATTATGGAAGTTTCTGCATGCATTTGATTTCCCCCTCATCAGGCATCCATGGATCATGCCTATTTATTTCACATTATCCTTGTGTGGTTAAGCTTCATAGTTCTCTACATTTCTCTTTCCATCCCTCTGCCTAGTCCAGTTATGTCGTTAGGAGCTGATGTAGTAACAATAGTATCCCTTTGCCATTTGAGAACTTGGAGAAAACTTCTCAACTGCAAATCTTCGACAGATCTACTTCTTCTCGACAAATGCATCTTCTTGGCCACAACTTGGCCTCAAATTGGTGCTTAAAACCTAGTGTAGGGGTGATTTCTCCCTCTATCACCTCAGCTTCACTTGTGTTGTGGGTGACTTCAAGCCAACTCCAAACAACACCTCCTAGGATCTGCAATGAAGTGGTAGCTCTCTCCTCCTTCCTACAATTCTCCTGAAGCTAACTGATACCAATGATGTAGTAACAATAGTATGAAGCTATATTATTCATCATAATGCAAGTATATATAGAATTACATAGGAATCTCACGTAGGTTAAGTCGTTGCAACAATATGCCAAACATGGCCAACCACTTAACTACTTGTTAACAAAATGCTAACTATGGATGTCCACTAACTGCTAGAAGACAAACAAGATCTCTAACAGTTAACAACCATCTAACAACATGCTAACAACCTATTTCTAACATGGGCATACTATGCCTCACGTGAATACAAAGTGCAAGAAATAGGAATAGTAAATAATAATAATAATTAACTTAGGCTTAAGTGGATAAGCCTAAGTTATCCTCAACACTCCTCCCAACCATATAAGCATTGGACCCCAATGCTCTCAACAAATGTGGAAAGTCATGGGCCATCTCATGGTGAGGAATCCAGTGAGCCATGTGTGGAAAGTGACCATGATGAGCAACAAGGTAAGTAGTGGAAGAACCCTATCTCGTGTGATGAGTCTTCATCTCGAAAACTCTATATGAAATGAGCGGAAGCTGACGATCAGGTGCCACTGCTACTATAGGACTGAAAACAGGATTAGGTACCAAAAGAGGGTCCTAAAATGGTGTCTCTGGAAAGTGACGCTCATCCAAAGGAACCCAAACTCGCCTCCAACCTATGGTGAGTGAGGATTGTGATGCTTTCGCACCACTCCCTGCAGAGTCTCCTGCAAGTCCTGTGGTATCTTGCCTCGAAGGCTCTGCCGATGCTCAGTAAGGGAAGTAACCTTAGCTTGCTCCTCCATGTGTGCAATGGGAGTGGGCAAAGCCAAATGTAACTTCTGTGGAATAAGTGGTTCAGTATTTGTAGGTGCACCCAAAATTATACCAATGGAATCAATGGTATCTTTCTCATGAGTGAGAATGGTGGGTTCCTTGACCACTTGCTCTTGTGACTGTTCATTATGTGGGAGTGAAACTTCTTCCTTTGCATGTTTCTTAGGTGGTGCTTTTTCTTCATTTTGTGTGGGACAAATGCTAGTAGGAGCCAAAATGAGTGCTTGACTTAATGGCTTCCTTACTTGCCTACAACTTAACATCAAATTGGAAGTAGGTGTAGTGCTTTGTATCAAGTAGTTTTTACCATGCAACTCCAATGTGTAGGTGTTCTTTTTAGCATGATAAATAGCATTCCTATAAAATTTATAGGGTTTACCTAGGAAGAGTCCACAGCAATCCATATCTGTGACATCACACCTAACTTTGTCCACAAACTTGTCACCAAAAGAAAAATTCAAGGTGCAAGTATGGGTGATGTTGGATGTGGAGTCTACATCTTTCCACCCAAGTGCATAAGGTTGGTGATGTGGTTTGATGGGAAGTTTTAACTTCTCCACAACGGACTTCACAATGAGGTTCTTTTGCGATCCGTTATCAATGATACAATCAACATAGAAATCATGCGTCAAGTGGGCTTTAGTGACAAACAAATGATCACGCCCCCTTGAGCAAATGCATTGGACATTAGGGTAACTTTGTTCAGTTTACCCTTTAAAGCAGGATATTCTTCTTCTCTCCATATAGCCAAAATGGGACCATATTGTGGTTCCTCATGTGTAGGTTGTACAATTAGGGATTTTTTCTTCTTAAACTTCTCAAAAGTATAGCATTTGGATTTTACATGTCCATGCTTTTTACAAAAGTCACAATACAATGAAGAAGAAGAATCTTTAGCATGAAAGGAAGAAGAATGTGCTTTAGGAGAAGTGGGAGGAGAAGAAGAATGAGGGGAAGATTGATAATTGTTCTTCACCTTCTATTGATGCTGATTCTCGCCTTTGGAAGAGCCCTCCTGTGATGAACGATACTTTTGATATGCACCAACTTTCTCCTCTGCAAGAATGGCATGATTGAATGCCACATCCAAGGTGAGGAAGACATTGAATTTGATCTCCCTGAAAATATGATCTTGCAAGCCATGAGTGAATTTATTAATCAAATCATATTCTGAATCTTTCACACCAAGCAATACCCTCAACCTATTAAATTGGAAAATGAAATCAGAAACTGAAATTCCATAGGTTTGCCTCAATCTATACCCCTTGGTAGTGAGGTCACATTGGTAGTTTGGTGGAAAGAATGTGTTTTTCAGAATTTGAGTTAATTCTTTCCAAGTCATGGTGGCATTATGACTCTGTCTTTCTACAATGAGAAATTTTGCTAAACCTATGAGTTTTAGTGTAGCAAATGTGGCTTTTTCATCCTCCGGAATTTCAGCATAAGCAAACCAAGTTTGCATATCCAAAATCCATGCAGATAAGACATTGGGATCCCTAGATCCATCATACATTTTAACCTCACATTTAGCTTTGTTGGCATGATTATGGTGGATTTTGATTTCACCAGGATTGAATTGCACAACAATATCTCTTACCTTCTCTGCTAAAATGTCTACTGCAGAAGTAAGGTTTTCCATGTTTGATCTGAGGTCTTGAGCCATATTTTTCCTAGTATATGCCAGACTAGGAGGATTACAAAATGGTCTTGCAAAATATTAATCTAGGCTTAGGAACAATTTCAGGTTCCACGCAGCCAAATTGCCTAGATTTTACAAGTTTTGCTCTCAAAATTAGGGCTATTTTAGTGCTTTTACAAAATGGATTTCAATTTTGCAATTACAAAGTGCACTAATAAAATGCTGAAATTTAGCCCTTTTACAATGCTAAAAATTGGATTAGGAGGCAAAATTAGCAATCTTCAGAAAATTTGCAAAAGAACGCAAAAAATTTGGTCAAAAACGGACCAATAACGAGGAAGATATCACCTCTTGAAGTTGCTCTCCTTTTTGCTGGTTTTTGGCGCCAAAAAAATTGAATTCAAATTTTTAAATTTTGAAAATTTGAATTTTCAAATTATGAAAATTCTCCTACCAAGTTTGGTTTTTGCCGCCAAAATAAATTGCAGCAACAGTGAGCAGAGAGAGCACAATAGTCAACAGACAACATGGCGTTCAAAGTGCAGTCCTGGCCGTGTTCCATCCAAATGGGTGTTCACGCGTGCGGGCATGGCAGAGTGGCCACCAAAAGGTGTTTATCACGTTAGTTGCGTAGGGGCACTAGTAAACGACAAGTTTCCCCCTGCACAAAGCATGTGGGACAATGTCCCTTTAAAATTTTTCAACCCGTGGATGCCGACGCCGGTGGAGAGGATGCCGGATAAGTCTGCCTGTCGGAAATAGTTACCAGAAAACGTGGTCCTTTGTCGAGAAACTGTAACTGGTTTAAACTAAAATTATTACAGTCATCGGGATGTATTATCACTCACCAAAAACTCACGGCTTGAACAGTGGCCTGCGGAGCTATTGTAGCTGCGGTGCTGGGTGCTGCTAGCCGCCGGTGCAGTCGAGGCAGTGCCCTTCTGTGCTGCGGAGCTATTGCAGCCACGAGTCAGGTGGATGCCGATGCCTATGGCTTGTTGCGTTGATGGTGATTCTATGACACCGAGTTGGCCGTAGTGTGGGGGCCAGAGGTCGGTTGCCAACTGCCGATGGTCATCGAGGCCGGTGGGCCGGATCTGGGCCTTACTGTCGTGGGTCAGTCGGTGCTACCGCGGGTCGACCGACTGTGGTTGAGGCTGGTTCGATGGTCAACGCTGTCGGCTGGCCGATGTGGCTATCGCTGGCCGTTGGTATCTGGCCCCTGCTGCCACGTCCGGTGGTCAGCGCTGCCGGCTGGTGGGGGCGATCACCGAGTGGCTGGCGGCGCCGGCTGGTGTGGCCGCCGGTTGCTACCTCTCTCAAGTGGAAGTTAGGCCAAGATCAAGGCCTATGCTTGCATGTTTTTTTTTTTTTTTAATATAGGAACAATCCTCAAAAAATTAAATATTAATATCTTCTAAAAGGATTGAAAATCTTTTCATGCAAACAATAATCCACTTTTTTTTTAAATAAAATATTAATATAAAATTAATATTTTATAAAAAATATCTTTCTGCATTAAAATTAATGCATTCTTTAAGTTGAGTTAAGTGGACTCAACTCAACTTCTTTTTCCTCCTAAAAAGAAGAAAACTTGGAGAAAACTTCTCAACTGCAACTCTTCGACAGATCTGCTTCTTCTTGGCAAATGCCTCTTCTTGGCCACAACTTGGCCTCAAACTGGTGCTTAACACCTGGTGTAGGGGTGATTTCTCCCTCTATCACCTCAGCTTCACTTGTGTTGTGGGTGACTTCAAGCCAACTCCAAACAACACCTCCTAGGATCTGCAATGAAGTGGTAGCTCTCTCCTCCTTCTTGCAATTCTCCTGAAGCTAACTGATACCAATGATGTAGTAACAATAGTATGAAGCTATATTATTCATCATAATGCAAGTATATATAGAATTACATAGGAATCTCACATAGGTTAAGTGGTTGCAACAATATGCCAAACATGGCCAACCACTTAACTACTAGTTAACAAAATGCTAACTATGGATGTCCACTAACTGCTAGAAGACAAACAAGATCTCTAACAGTTAACAACCATCTAACAACATGCTAACAACCTATTTCTAACACGGGCATACTATGCCTCACTGAATACAAAGTGCAAGAAATAGGAATAGTAAATAATAATAATAATTAACTTAGGCTTAAGTGGATAAGCCTAAGTTATCCTCAACAGAGCCTTGGTTTTATCCATAATGTCTTATTTCATCGAACTAGCTGAGCTCCAACTGTGTAATGAAGCCCTAATTTTTATGAAGGCCAAGGGGCTAATTTCCTTCCTTGAGATGTTTTAGGGGCCTAATGACGAGGTCACCCATGCCTTTATCGAGACATGGAATAGGGGTGAAGTCATTATTTGGGGTGTTCATTTTCGTGTCTCTGTTGAGCTTTTGTGTGAGGTGTCTGGTCTACCCTGTACTGGTCGTAATATTCATTGGGATAGTCACAATTGGGGTGAATAACTTAAGTAGTTTAATGATAAAGGAAAGAATTTGGGGTGGGAAAAGTCTACCCTCTTTCGGTCATCCCTTATGGAGCCATGGATTCTCGAAATGATTCATATCATGCAGTATATAACATGCGATGATCCTGACAAACAACTCTATAGTTTTCACATCAATTTTTTGAACCACCTAAGGGACGCTAAGCACGTGTGTATCCCTGATTACCTTGCTCATTCATGGGTTTGGCCATCAAAAAGAGTAGGAAGGGATCCTGCATGCCCATTCACCAGGGTTTAATAGTTGTCTTGTATCGGCATGTGCTGGCCAACCATCCTCCCATACAAGTTGTCCCACCCAGGAACTCCCAAGCCCTGGTGAGCCCTTATGTTGGCCACGATGAACGGGTGCCTAGCCCAATTCGAAATAGTCCACTAGATAATGACAAGTCGTCCGCTTTCAAATATTCCTCTCGCATCTGGTCCATAAAGTGGGGGACATCTGGGGATACTCCCACCCCTTCCAGAGCCTCTCAATGCCTGAAGAAGATGAAGACGGAGAAGGAGAACTAGCCGGTGCAGCAGACCAATTTCAACATGGAAAGTGAAGCCGAAGATCTTTCAGTTCAGTTCCTGGAGGACATGGCAACTAACATTATGGCCTCTACTAATGCGATTGTCAGAGATCTGAAGCGTTACAAGGGGCACCAGGCCCAGGACAACCAGGAGGAAACTGAAGCCTAATGGAGGTTCCCCGGAGTTTCTTGTTTTGCTGATGATGGATGTGTGGGTTGTAACCGGTTTTGGTTTTTTGGGTTTTTTTGGTTTTAAACTATGTCTACTTCCCGTTAGGGATAATAATGTATGTAGCCCTATGGGCATCTGTTTATATATTTTGGTAAGTGTCAAGCAAGGTTTTTGTGCTACTCCAGCCTATGAGGCTTTCTGTATATGCCAGGGTTATGGCCTGCGATGTTATAAGGTTTTGGGATCCTCTCAAAAAACCCTCTAAGTAATACAAAATCCAACTTAACAAAAAAAAAAAATCCGAGTTATTGAATTAATTATAAGTTAATTATAATTATAAGTTAGTTTATAATTTATTTTAATAAACCCTAAAGGTTAGGGTTATAAGGGGAATAAAATATTAAATATTTCAAATTAAAAATCGACTTAAATTGTTCGTCGATGTTTTGAACATATGACATAATGTATATAATAAGGGGAATGTTTCATTCATTTTATTATCCATGTGATAAATTAAAAACTATAGAAACTCATGCGCAAAGGGGGGAGAAAGAATCGCATGTGCTTTGAAAGGTTTAAGGAAACATAGAAAGTGATAAATAAGTGGGGATCCCACTTCATGTTACAAGGTTTTGGGTAGCCTGGTTGGCAGCCGATGGCTGCACTAGGATGTTGCAGGTACAATGTTAGGGGTTCAAGTCTCTTGGTCTTCATTTTGCAAGTGGAGAGGATTTTCTTGATTGTGTCGTTGAGGAAGAATCAAAGGGAAGGCGTTGCCTTTCCCTTTGTGTGGAGGCACACAGCCCACTTTGTGGGCATGCACTATGCAAAGGTTCTTGGGGCAGAAGGTTCACGTGTTCAAAACTTGCTGAGGCCTTTTTGGTAGTTGGAAAAGGTATGCACTCACATTTGCTAAGGTTTGATTGTTGCATCTAAAATTACAAAGGGGAAAATTAATTTTTTAATTTCTTAAAGTTTGGTTTGTTGGAAATTACATATTTAAAAGGGATTAAAGAGTTATACAAGGGAGATAAAAGGGTATGCAAAGTTTTATTTTTGTGTTTGATTTTTGAGTGGTTAAAATTAATAAAAGGAGAAATAAGGTGTGCCAAGGGTGTTAGATATTTTGTTGAAATAAAGTTATATTATAAAGATTGTTTTGATATTTTGACTTGGTGAAATATTTTTGAAAAGAAATATTAAGGACAATTTTTTTTGTTATCTAACCCTTGAGATTAGCAAAGAGAGTAATTGTGATTGAGACAGGTTTTGAGGTCAAAATTCATCAAACAAAATATTCTATGTGAGGAATTATTGAGCATATTTGAGGTAAGTCTTGGTGAAGACTTGTTGAGCAAATTGGATAAGTTCTAGTGAGGACTTGTTGAGTAGATTGGACAAGTTCTAATGAGGACTTGTTGAGCAGATTTGAGGTAAGTCTTGGTGAAGACTTGTTGAGAAGATTAGACAAGTTCTAGAGAGGACTTGTGGACATATTAGTGTGAGATTTTGTGGAAGTTTACAAGGCAGATTTAAGACAAGTCTTTGAGAAGAATTGAAAGCAGAGTTGATTGAATGATTTGTTGAAATATTGGGTTAAGGTTTGGGCTAGATATAGCAAAGTTGATTTGTAATTGAGTCAAGATTTGTATTAATGCTTGAGGACATATTTGTGCTAGACTGAAGGACAATGTTTAGTGCATATTTGAGGACAAATATTGAGGACATATTTGTGCTAGAATGAAGGACTGTGTTTAGTGTAGATCAGAGATAGAGATTGAGCAGATTTATTCTAGACTGAAGGAATGTGTTTAGTGCAGATCAAAGACATAGATTGAGCATATTTGTGCTATACTTAAGGAATATGTTTAGTGTAGATCAAATAAATATATTGAGTAGATTGGTGCTAGACCGAAGGACTATATTCAGTACATAGAGTAAGCTTTGGAGGTGACAGAGTATAGAGGACAACGATCTTCGATGGATAGAGGTCCATTAGCTAGGGTAGTGAAGACAAGTTTTCTAAGTGATAGTAGGAGTCTTTAGTGTATAGATATCCATAAGCTAGTGCAGTGGAGGCAACAGTTCTTCTAGAATATCACCAACTAGAGTAAAGGAGGAGTTCTCCTATGGATAAAGATCCACAAACTTGATTAGGGGATTGGTGTCTCCTTTGGACAGAGGTCCATAAACATTATAATAGGGAAAGGTTTCCCAAGATATTTGCTAAGAAAATTTTAGTGAAATATTTTCTCCGTGGAGTAGCCCACATTGGGTGAACCACGTTAAATTTGTGTCTCTATTGTGTGTGGTGATTTATGCATTGATTTGATTATTGTTGTTGATATTGCCATTGATATATTGCATAATATTGATTGGGAAATAAAAGTAAAAAGTGGTCTTATATTGTTCACCCCCCTCTTAATATAAGCTTGTGTTCTTCAATTGGTATCAGAGGAGGTTCCTTCAGCTTGAAGGAAAAGGTCATAAGAATACAAATGGATTCTAAGAGTAGATACTTAGATAATTCAGCACCAGTTTTTGATGGGAGCGATTATGTATTTTGGAGTATGTGAATGAAGATTAACCTGATGGAACTTGGAAATGAAATATGGGAAGCAGTTGAAAATGGATGCATACCACCAGCTACTCCACCTACAGATAAATATGGTAAGCTTCTACATCATTACAATTCAAAAGCAATGAAATGTAATTTTGAGAGTCTTACATAAAATAGAGTTTATAAAGGTTATGCATTGCAAATAAACAAAGAAAATTTGGGATAAATTGCAAGGCATATATGAAGGGGATAAAAAGGTCAAAAAGGTAAAGTTGCAAAATATCAAGGGAATTTTTGAAGACCTAAATATGAAGGATGAGGAAAATATTAGTGCTTATCTACTTCATGTGGATGAGGTTGTTAACTCCATGCAAGGAATTGGACTTGAAGTTCAAGAATCTAATGTTTGTGATAATATTTTAAGGTCACTCCCAAAAAGGTTTAGTGAAAATATTTCAACTATAGAGAAATCAAAAGATAGTGATAATTTGACAAGGGATGAATTGCATGGCATTCTCACTACTTTTGAGATGAGAACAAAAGAGGAACCTATTCTCCAAAAAGAAGCATCATTTAAATTCACTAATAAGACTAAGGGTAAGAAGTCAGATTCAAGCAATGAGTCATCCATTTATGAAGAAGCAAATTATGGCAGAAGGAACAAGGACTCAAGGAAGTATAAAGGTACATAATTAGTTATATGTTTCAATTATGGAAAGTATGTTCACTATGCAACTAATTATCAATAAGCTAAAAATATCAATAATGAATAGAAACATGATCATAAGAACAAGGAAACATAAAAATACAGGAACCAAAAGAAAAGCAGGGATGTACAAGGCAAGCAAGTAAATAAATTATTCGAAATACATAAGAAGAGTTTCTATGTAGACAAGGAAAGTAAGAATTCAAGTGATAATGATGATAGTTTCTTATATAATGATGAAGATGAAGTTCTATTTCTGGAAAAAGAAAAATAATTGGTTAGGAAAAGGTCACCAATAATTCTCAAGTGTTCTAGATGTGGTAACTTTGGTCATCTCGAAGATAGTTGTACAAGGAATGGATTCAGTTTTAGTGATGATGAATATGAAGATACACTTGAAGGACCATAAGATAATTTTCTAATGACATTAGAAGAAGAAGGGGGTGATCCTATAGAATATGAGTTAGAAAATAATGAAGATGTTTTCAAAGGCAAATAAATAGAGGAAGAATCAGAGAAAGGAGAAGTTGATATTGAGGGAGAGCTTATTCATGCCCTTGATGCATTAAAGAAGGTAAGAAAGCAAAACTCCCAACTTAAGTTTTAGTTTCAAGAATGTGATGAAGAGAAAGGAAAGCTTATAGAGGATCTAAATAAGTCAATGGCTAAGACAAGGAAGTTCAAAGATAATTTAGAAGCAAAGGTCTTAGAATGTGAAAGGTTAGAGCATAAGGTTGCTTCACTAATGAAGGAAGTATAAGAGTCTAAGGATATGTTACATAAGTTTGGAAGAAGCTTAAAGAACTTGGATAATATTATCAAGGTACAAAGATCTTCGTCAAACAAGATAGATCTTGGTTTTGAATAGGTACAAAGAAAACAAGGAGAGGATTCAACCTCAAGTTTTGAAGAAGAAACTTCAAAAGAAGAGAGTGTAAGAGAGAGTGAGACTTTTGAGGATGAGTTGGACAACATAAAGTTCAAAAAGGAAAGGAACAATGCACAAAAGAGGAACAAATGGAACAGGAACCAACACAGGGTAAAAGAGACTAAAAGACCCATGGGGTCAAGGCAAGGCAATTTCAATGGACAATGCTTCTTGTAGCACCCTAAAATTGGCGCAGTAAACCTTAGCAAATAATTAAAATTACCTTAGTAATAATTTAAATTCAAATTTTAACCCCGAACCACCTGTTGAACCACTTTCCTTATTTTTCGTGTCATTTTTAGGATTTGTTGTGACCGTTGGATGATATTGTCGCCAATCAGACGATATCGCCTCAGATCGGATGAATTCGTCTGGAGAAGAACGTACAGACGATTTCGTCTCAAAATTGGTTTTTCATAATTAGCTTCTGTTTCAACAGCTTCTCTAACTCGGGCAGAGACACATCTGCACCGTTAGAGTCTCCCCCCGTTGGAGATCTCCCAAAATTGGATGATCTCCAACCTCCCAACCTCTTTCCTATGCCTATTTAATCTTAGGCCCTCCCCTTGACATTCCGCTGGCTAAATTTTTCTACACTTCTAGTTTCATATGCATTAGGATATCCTAGACTATTGTTTGCCTTTGTCCCTTCTTGAGTTTTCTTGCAGGAACTTTGTTATTCTTCAGCCGGAGCAAGCTCAGATCATCGCAGACGATCCTATCCAATATGAGATGATTTCATACCAATCCGAGATGATTTCGACTGTAGTCAACATTGGGGGAAATCAGTGCCCAGAGTTTGCGTTTTCTCCACTCTTTTTTGCTGCATTATTATGCATTTAGTTAATTCTATTGTTATTCCTTATTACTCTACATTTTGGAGTTCACCCATATAGTTTTAATGCATGATAAAATCATAATTTTCCATTAAATCATTGAAATACACTCATATTTTGTTTATAATTATCCATCTAATATTATTGTTGTCATTCTGCATCATTGCCCTCTGTTTGTATTACTGCATTTTTTGTAATTTGTATCTACTTCTCTGATTGTAGGTCTCTGACGAATTCGTCTCGAATTCGTCAGATCTCAGACGATCCTGTCAGATCGGAGATGATCCTGTAAAATTCCAGACAATCCTGACTGCTTCAAAAATTAGAACCTCCATCAGACATCCGAATCAGGTATGTCTCTTTAATCTAGCTTATTCTCTCTATTTTTTGTTCAAATCTATTTTCTGTATTCATTTAATTTGCATTCTCATATAGAATAACTTAGATTCATCTGGCAAAACCTAGGACTTGGATGTTTAAAGATAAAATTGAACACATTAAACTCATTCCCAACCTAGGCGTGGAAACTGCCACTAAACGTTTCTTGGTGAACCCCACCATCCGTCAAAAAATCACCTTAATACCCCTCCCCCGAGAGGCGAGACCTTCAAAGGGCCTCTCATTCCAAGGTATTGTCCCATCCTTTTCCCATCCTCCTTCCGGGCATGGATCCTTTAGCCTGAAGGTAAGGATGCGAAAATTTTGGAGCGATACATTTTGGTGAACCCGACGTGAAACTAAAATCTTTTGAAAAAAAAAAAAAAAACAAAAAAAAAATATAGATGCATTTCAAATCATTAGAAAAATACTAAGTTGCATATAATGTCTAGATGGTAGCTCCTAAGAAAATATTAGTTGTTACTATAAATGTTGCAAACCAATTAGCAACCATAGAAGTTAATTCTGTGCTTAGTGTGCCTGAAACAGATAGAAACCAAATTTTGTGGAAAGAACTTGATAGGAGGCTAGGTATCATTTCATCTAAATCAACCGAACTTAGACAAATCAAGAGGTTTGCCCTAGATAGGATCATGGATCCTCATCAACTCATTGTTTATCATGAACTTCAGAGAGCCTGCCATAGGTGGTTAGCTTATAGGAGAGCTCCTGTGTCTTCAGAATTGTTCACCTTCGAGGAATACCTCGAGAACGCAGCTGTTATACACCAATTCCAAGGTCATGTAGAAGATCAAGAGGTCATTCTTACGGATAGGTAAAGATGGAATAGAGGCCATGAACTTTATTTCTACCAACCAGAATCTGAGACAGATAATATCACTATAGCACTTTTTGTCAAATTCTTGAAAGAAATTTTTTAATTTGAAGAAGAACACTTCATGACTCCTGAAGAACTGGAGCCCATTAATGATATTTATAAATTTTTTATAGAAAACTAGATCATTGCTTTCATTATTATTATTTCTTGCATTTAGTGTGTTGTTTGTTATCTTTATAATATTGTTACAAAAACAAGAAAAACCAAAACATAACAAAAACCAAAAACATTTTATTTCAAATACTATAGTAGGTATATAATTAAAATATATACCTCTTAAGCTTGTTGCATATATATATATATATATATATATATTTGCTGAAATCTAAATTTAAGCACAATGCCTAAACTTAGGAATGGTAAACAAACTGAACAAGAAGAAGAAGATTGGTTAGGAGACAAAACAAAAAACCCAAATGTCCTTCCTAAGGAATCAATTCCGGAAGGAGAAACTCTAGAACAGCCAGAAGATGACCTGGCTGAAGAAAATGAACAACAAGAAAATCTTAAAGAGGAAGGATCCTCATCCCCTAGAATATCTCCAGACGAAACTATTGCTTTTGATAACTTAGATCATTTCTGGAAATTTTTCAATAATAACATTGGTGCTCTTAATATGGCAGTTTGTATTGATAAAGGACAAATTAGTGACACTCAAGAAGCCATGGAACATATGTTTGACATACACACTAATCCCTTGTCTTTCATTGATCAAGAAAGTGATAAAGCTGGACCATCCAATAGAGATATGGTCACTATGATTCAGAACATGCCAAAACAATAGGTTACCCAACCCCCTAAGGAACCTGTTGTAGCACCCTAAAATTGGCGCAGTCAAATTGGAATAATTACATTCACCTTAGTAAATAAATTTAAATTCAAATTTAACCTCCCAAACCACCCGTTAACCATCGAGAAACTCGTTTCCCATTTTTCTGTGCCATTTTTAGGAGTTGTTTTGACCGTTGGACGATATCGTCGTCGATCAGACGATATCGCCCCAGATTTGACGATTTCGTCTGGACTAGGACGTCCATACGATTTCGTCGCAAAACCGCATTTTCATAATTAGACTCTGCTCCAACGGGTCTCCAATTCGGCAGAAGCATGTCTGCGTCTGTTGGGACCCTTCCCTCGTTGGAGATCTCCCAAATTGGGAAGATCTCCAACCTCCCAACAACTTTCCCTAAGCCTATTTAACTCTAAGACTTTTCCCTCCCCAACCCCTCGCTGAATTTTTATGCAAATCGACTCCCTATGTGCTAGAACTTCTCAAATTTGCTTTTTGCACTATTCCTATAGTAATTTTATTGCGGGTATATCATCGGTTTTCAGCCGGAGCCAGCACCTATCGCAGCCGATGAACCTGTCAAGATCAGAGGCGATCCTATCAAATTAGGGACGATATCGTACTGATGCGAGACGATCTCGACTGCAGCATACATCGAAGCAATCAGTGCCTAAAGTTTGCTCTTCTCTCTTTTCTCTCTATCATTTTATGCTATAAATCAGATCATTTATTTAGTTTTTATTCTACTTTGCATCTAGAGTTCACCCATCTAGTTTAGATTGCACATTAAATTCATGATTTGCCATCATAATGCAGTGATCTGTTTTACTTTTTGTTTTGAATTATTTCTTAGTATTCACCTTGTTCTTTAGCATATTTTGCCTCTGTTTTGCATAGTAGAATTGCTTGTATTTTGCATCTGTTCTCTGTTTTGCAGGTTTCTAACGAATTCGTTTGACAAATTCGTCAGATCTGAGACGATTCTGTCTGTCTCAGATGATCCTGTCAGATTCCAGATGATTCTGACAGATTGCAGGCAATTTTGTCGAATCCCAGACGATCCAGACTACTTCAAGCATCAGAAACTTCATCAGACATCCCGGATCAGGTAATCTCCATTAGCCTCCTACAAATTCTTTGTTTTTCTGCTTTCAGTCTATTTACTGTATTCATTTAAATTGTATTTTCATGTAGTTTAAGTTAGAATCATTCGGCAAAACCTAGGATGAATGTTTAAGGATAAAACGAACCCATTAAAACACATTCCCAAAACCTAGGCATGGAAACTGTCGCCAAATGTTTCTTGGTGAACCCACCATCCATCGACAAATCACCAAAATGCACCTCCCTTGAGAGGCGGGACCTTCGCAAAGTCCTCTCGTCCGAGGTACCGCATCATCCTTTTCCCATCCTCCTTCCGAGCGTGGATCCAATAGCCTGAAGGTAGGGATGCGAAAAATTTTGAGCGATATATTTTGGTGAACCCGACGTGAATGCATTGTAAAACTTTTGAAAACAAAAACAAAAATATATATATGTATACAAGAAAAACAAAAACAAAATCATCATTTCAAGTTTGTATGTTTTAGATTCAATTCTAAATAGTAGATGCTAAATATTACTTTTTGAAGTACTAAAGAAACCATGAGTTTTTACTCAAATCAATATGATCCCATCAGTAATGTTGGAAGAATTCAGCCAAATATATTTGTTGATTATGACCAACCTCATCCCTATTCAACACCACCTCCATCACACTTCTCTCATTTTTCATCCATAACTCAACAAAACAATCTCTTTTCCAATCCTCTTCATAACGATATTATCTATTCTCCCATATATCCATATTATGTCTATCAATCCACATATAATCCTCTGCCACCTTTTCAAAACTCTTCTTTCAATACAACACATCCATTTCAACAAGAAAATACTTATTCTTCCAATTCTACCATGCACTCACCTCCTACATCGCAATCTTCCTATCATCATTCTACCCATAACAAAGAAAGTAGAGGTGAGAAACCATTAGGTCCTTTTATGAAAAAATTCCTAAGGCATTTATCAAAAACCTCTCAAAAACCTTCATCACGTAAATTTACTAAGCTCAATCAACCAATGGATATAATTCTCAAACATTTACTTGATACAAATAAGATTGAACTCCCTTCCATAAGACAACCTGATACCACATCAGATTGGTTTAAACCTGAGCTACATTGTGAATATCATAGAGTAGATGGACATATGACACAACATTGTAAAGATTTAAGATGTGCAATTCAAGATTTGATTGATAAGCGTCTTTTTAATATAAAGGAATTACAATCTACAAATCGATGATAAATCTCCAGTAAACAATCAAACTCCTACACAACAAATGCCAATAATCAATCAAGACATGGGGATCTCCCAAGAACCCCTATTCAATTATCAACAACAAGAAACCAATCAAATATTGCATGTTAATGTGTCCCATCATGATGATATTATTAATATTGTAACAAAAACTACAAATGAGCAACCTCAAGTTCAATCAACTCAATCTGATATTCAAGATATGGATTCCTCATTTGACCAACCTTCAAAACTATCTTTGACTCTCGAGAATGATCCAAAATGGAATGTGAGCATAGAAAGCTTATCTTTAGAATCAAAATCTCAATCTAAAATCCACCTTGATAATCAACAACAAGTGATTAATCCTCAAGCAAAGATGTCTCTTTTAGAAGTATTACAAATTTCTCATAAGGAAACTTTGTTCAAAATACCTAGCCAAAAATTTGTTCCTCATCATATTTTTTCTAAGAACATAATTAATGATGTAAACCCTCTTGAGGTTAACCATATTTCATTCTATGATGAGGATATTACTTCCTCTACTCCACAAGAAAACTCCTATCTTTACATTACAGGATCTAGTAAAGAAACACCTGTTAAAACTATCATGGTAGATAACGACTCCTCTCTTAATTTATACACTTATCAATTATTCCAAAAACTCAAAACAAAGGAAGAAGATAGTAATGAATCAAATGTTATTATAAAATCTTTTAACAATGAAATTCAAGAAGCTCAAGGTACTATAATTATTCCCCTTAATATTGGATCCAAGATCCTGGATATTTTATTCTATGTAGGATATTGTCTTTCACCTTACAACATACTTCTCCAGAGTCCTTGGATTCATACGATGAGAGTTGTCCCTTCCACTCTTCACCAATGTTTGAAGTTTGAAATTGTAAATAAAATTGTTACCATACAGGGTGACCCAAAACCATTTGAATAATATTTAACGATTGAAACATCAAGTTCTATATATTCTCTATTATCACAATTATCTTCTATCCATCACTTTTCTTCATCCATATATGATCATCCTCATTTACCAAATAACACCCATGCATATATTTCGTCTTATCAAGACTGGGAATATAGTGATAAGAATGAAGAACCCTCTTATCCTTCTGACATTTTATTTTGTAACATGATCAATTTTCCACATATAAAAGTCAAATCTTTTTCTACATTATTCTACATTATAACAAAGCTTTTGTTATCACTACCTTTTATTCATCACCTTATATTCTTACCTTCACCTCAACCAGATTATCCTTCAAAACCTCCTTTGATTTTGAAGCAACCTTAGATATGCTATACTCAAATAACCTTGTATAGTGTATATAGATCATCTTGTATATACCACCAATTTCAATTCATAAATTAAAATCAAAATACAAAAAAAAAAAAATCAAAATCCTCAAAATCTTTAAAAAAATACAAACGCAACTAAGGATCTTAAAGGTAAATTTGAGCCCAACTGGCTCGGACCATACATCATTACTGCAAAATTTGAATCAGGAGCGTATAAATTATCTACCTTAGATGGTAAAGAACTTAAAGAACCCATGAATATTTTACATCTCAAACGTTATTATGCATAAATTTGGTCATTTCATCCATGTATATATTTGTTCAAAATCATTATCTTGTATTTCTTTCAATTTATTCAAAAACCTCAAAAACATTCATAAAACCTTCAAAAATCTTCAAAAATATTTATTGCATTTATTTAAAGCACTTGTAAATTTCCTTTTGCTCAAAACAAAAATCAACATAAAAATCCAAAAACAGCTATATGCTTGACTCTTTCGAAACCAAAACAATATACAGAAGAAAGAGAGAGTCAACATTCTCAAAACTTTCTCAAAATCATTATTTTCTTAAAATTATTGCAATTATATGTTTCAACTTATTTTGGATAAAATTAGCATTTATTTAGCATCCCTCACTTGCACAATCACAACAATAAATATCTTGATTTTATCTAGCATGATTACTAATATCTCTTATATCAAAGTTCACAAAATTCAAATTAAATAAAGTTTGAGCATAGAGAATTGATCTTGTTATTTACTTAAACCAAGCACATCTTTTCACAATAAAATGATTATATTTGTAATTTCCATGTTTTGCTACATAAGAGAACCGATTTCTTGAGTGAAAAGTTTCCCTGCTATCCTATCATGCACACGGTCTAGAATATTTGAGAATTGGCAAAAGGACAAGCTCACCCCTACCCAGAATAAAAATCCCTTGCTCTACAGCTAATCCGAGCAAGTATCCCTAGAAAAAGAAAAGAAAAATTCAAGAAAAAAAAAGAGAAAAGAAAAATGTTATTTCAGCAATGTTCCAAGCATTATCAAGCAAAAGAAATACAAACAAGAAAAAAATAAGCAAAATTCAAAAGCAAGCAAGAAAGCAATAAAATCCCTTTCCCTACCCTTTTAAAAGAAAATAAGGGTTAATGAGCTTGAATCCCTGGAATCCTCAATTATTCAAAAACTGTGAGGTAAGCCCCATAACAGGTGGTTTGTGCCCAACTCCGCTTGGCCTTGGGTAACTCCTAGCGTGGCGATATGTCCATCACATTAGCGACCTTATTTTGTACGAGACCTATGTCCGCTTATGGATTAGCTAGCTCTTGATAATCCGATCTACATAGTAGTCTAGTATGGTTATATGCATCTACATCATGGTTAATGAACACTTATTTGGTTTCTTCAAATCACTTGTATCATAGTATCTTGCTCAAAACTGGTAAATGAACAATGCAATTGCACACACATTTGTATTTGAGAGATTTTGTCTATCATTATGATAAATCAATATGGGAAATGAATTCACATATGCACATGGGATTCCTTATAAATATAACTTTTTATCTTCAAAATACTTTGAAATATCATTTTTGCAACTTGTTTGGAATAAATCAAGTACGATTGTTTTCCACAAAGACAACTATATAATAGCAAAAATCAAAAATTCCTTTCAAAACATATCATATATATCGTGTTGACTTTCGCAACGATGGTATAGTTTCAAAACCAAAATTGGAATTTTATGCCTAGCGCAAGTCCTCATTATCATATTTTCTGTTCATCAAAAATCAATCATGCAATAAAACTATCCTTTTTTGGATTTTCGCGATGATGGTATAAGTCTATACCTACATATTCTATGCCTAGTGCAAACCATTGTAACAATTTTTTTTCCCAATTTATCAAAAATCATACAAAACATATGACTTCATATTACACAAATTTTGCTTTTCAAAAGAATGCACATTTTCATTATTTCATGTCATTATGTCAACCTCCAATTTTGCAATGACGGTATAATTCCTAAGGAATTATTCAACAATTTTATCACACTTAGGAATTTATGCCTAGCAAAAATCATTTTAAAATATTTCATGCATAATATTTTTCATGAAAATCTGAAAACAAATTATTATCATCACCATCATTTTTCATCATTGCAACAAAGTCTTAAGACAGTCTCTTAAGCACTCCTTTTACTTTTCGCAATATTTCTATACTGGGATTAGCTTGACGACCGAGTGAGCGGCGACTCCATGAAATGGTCTATAATAGCGACAATGTCCTTTGAAATTATTGTTAGAAGTCTCTTTTTATTTTTTTATCACATTTTCATTACAAACAACCAAATTGTTACATCAGATTATTTCATTTCAAATATTACAAGCATGACATTCCAATTATAATATATCCACCGACATAATCACATGAAATCAATCAATCAAACATAAAAGCATCACACAAAATACATAACACAATATAAGTCATATGATCAAAAATATCTCATCTATATATATATCTCAAAAAATTATGTACATCATATCCACCATTTCTGCTTCAGAGCTCTAAAAACCAGAAAATGAACAGTAAAAATGAATTAGGGTTTTACCCTATTTTTCTTAATTTTATTCAACAATAATTTTTTGCTTTTCGTGTTTTTACCTCAAACGTTCGATTTGGGTAAAAACACGGAGGGGGCACCATAGTAACTTGTCGTACGATTCGACCAAGAATCGTCGCCTAAAAATGGGAATAATTTTTTGCTTTCTCGTAGATCGAGAAGAACTCATCTTTAACGCATTTTCTTCAGAAAATTCGCTAAAGAGGGGGCAAAATGTAGCACCCTAAAATTGGCGCAGTCAAATTGGAATAATTACATTCACCTTAGTAAATAAATTTAAATTCAAATTTAACCTCCCAAACCACCCGTTAACCGCCGAGAAACCCATTTCCCATTTTTCTGCGCCATTTTTAGGAGTTGTTTTGACCGTTGGACGATATCGTCGCCGATCAGACGATATCGCCCCAGATTTGACGATTTCGTCTGGACTAGGACGTCCAGATGATTTTGTCGCAAAACTGCATTTTCATAATTAGACTCTCTTCCAACGGGTCTCCAATTCAGGCAGAAGCGTGTCTGCGCCGTTTGGACCCTTCTCCTGTTGGAGATCTCCCAAATTGGGAAGATCTCCAACCTCCCAACAACTTTCCCTAAGCCTATTTAACTCTAAGACTTTTCCCTCCCCAACCCCTGGCTGAATTTTTATGCAAATCGTCCCTATGTGCTAGAACTTCTCAAATTTGCTTTTTGCACTATTCCTATAGTAATTTTATTGCAGGTATATCATTGGTTTTCGGCCGGAACCAGCACCTATCGCAGCCGACGAACTTGTCAAGATCTGAGGCGATCCTGTCAAATTAGGGACGATCTCGTACTGATGCGAGATGATCTCGACTGCAACATACATCGAGGCAATCAGTGCCTAAAGTTTGCTCTTCTCTCTTTTCTCTCTGTCATTTTATGCTATAAATCAGATCATTTATTTAGTTTTTATTCTACTTTGCATCTGGAGTTCACCCATCTAGTTTAGATTGCACATTAAATTCATGATTTGCCATCATAATGCAGTGATCTATTTTACTTTCTGTTTTGAATTATGGCTTAGTATTCACCTTGTTCTTTAGCATATTTTGCCTCTATTTTGCATAGTAGAATTGCTTGTATTTTGCATCTGTTCTCTGTTTTGCAAGTTTTTGACAAATTCGTTTGACGAATTCGTCAGATCTGAGACGATTTTGTCTGTCTCAGATGATCCTGTCAGATTCTAAATGATTCTGATAGATTGCAGGCGATTTTGTCGAATCCCAGATGATCCAGACTACTTCAAGCATCAAAAACTTCATCAGACATCCCGGATCAGGTAATCTCCAGTAGCCTCCTACAAATTCTTTGTTTTTTTGCTTTCAGTCTGTTTACTGTATTCATTTAAATTGCATTTTCATGTAGTTTAAGTTAGAATCATTCAGCCAAACCTAGGATGAATGTTTAAGGATAAAATGAACCCATTTAAACACATTCCCAAAACCTAGGCGTGGAAACTGCTGCCAAATGTTTCCTGGTGAACCCACCATCCATCGAAAAATCACCAAAATGCACCTCCCTTGAGAGGCGGGACCTTCGCAAAGTCCTCTCGTCCGAGGTACCGCATCATCCTTTTCCCATCCTCCTTTCGGGCGTGGATCCAATAGCTTGAAGGTAGGGATGCAAAAAATTTGGAGCGATACACCTGTTATTGAGCCTAAAATCATTCCCACACAAAAGAAACCTTCCTTCACTACCTTACTTCGCCAAAATATTGATCAATATGCTTCAAGTAGACAAAAACCTAAAATGAAGCCAAACATCAACTTTCAACAATCGGGCATACAACATAATACAACTTCAAAATTTCTTCATAACACCCTTCCTACCAACAATTTACACAATAGCAATATAGCATCTAATCTCCATGTCCCTCCATCATATGCTCACAAATCCCATATTAATGCCCTACCGAACCAATATGGTGGGCAAACCAGTAATCTAGAAGCCATGGTGAAACAGTTAGCTTCGCATATGGACCAAATAGATCCCTATCGTCCCTCGTACAATTATGATATGTAGTCAACCTCTGGATCCCATAGTTGTAGCACAGCCATACCCTAAACACTTCCCCATGCCCGTCCTGCCTATATATAAAGGAATTAAAGATCCCATAGAGCATCTTCGCATGTTTAGGATAGCATGTCATGATATATCACATGATGAATTGCTATTAAGAGGAATGGCATTATAGTGGTACTATCAATTGCACACTCATTCTTTGAGAAATTTTGAAGAAACAACTGAATCGTTTGTCCATCAATTTAGTGCCTACATCGAGAGGCATGTCACCATTAAAGATTTGTACAACTTAAAACAAGACAAAGATGAATGTTTTGCTGATTTCTTAGCTATATGGAGGTAGTTGACAGGAAAACTACACTTTGTGCTACCTTATAGGGAAATGTTGGACATTTTTATTAATAATTTACAAGAAAAAATATCTTATGAGTTATCAACTGCCACCTTAACCACCTTCGATCAAGCTATAGACTTAGCTCGAAGGGTAGAAGATGCTTTCATTAGAAGAGGTCAGCTCAAAAAGAAAGATGAGAAAACATCTAGAAATTAGTATAAAAACAAACAAGTTGTAGGTGACGGAGTCACTGATAGTAGAAACGTTGCTAATATCAATACAACGAAGACAACATAAAAATTTATATTAAAACCTCCTGATAAACCTCCTCAAGAATTTACTAGATTGAATCAACCTTTATCAACCATTCTTCCTCAATTATTAGCATGAGGCTTGATTCAATTATCAACTATTCGGGAACTTGATCCAACTATACACGGATACAGAGCTGATTTACATTGTGACTTTCATAGAGGACCTGGACATGCTACAAACTCTTGTAAAATATTGAAACATAAAATACAAGATCTGATTGATAATAATGAAATGGAGGTGCAAGCCTTCCAACCTAAACAAAATGCTCCTAATAACGCTCAAAAGACCATTCCCCAAAATCAAAATCAAAATGCTAATCAATCATTGGATATATTTCAACATCCTTTACCAAACCATGGTAAAGAAGTGGCCAATCAAATCGAACATCATAATGTTACCCCTCCTACCCGATATGTAGGGACTATTAGCGAACAATTATCTGTTCAGGATCCTCAAATATTTGGCACAACCTTATCCATGGTCACGACCAGACCCCTACATAATATTCAAACTCCTAATCCTAGTGATGTAGAATCAGATATTGAAAGTGGAGTAGACATCACCTCAAACCAATCGAATAGTTCTGAAAACGAATCAGATCCTATTCAACCCATCACAGATGCTATGGTTCTAGAAGAACCATTTCCTAGAAGAGTTACTACTCAACCCTCTTCTAATCAGTTCCTTCCTAATGAACAAGCCATAAACGCTCAACCAAGACTAGTTCAGCGTCTTCAATATAACATTGTAGGTACCATCGGAGCCGTTACCAGACAACAGGCTCAAAACTCTCAACAAGATCAAACTTAGAATGATGGATCAGCTCCATTTATTTTGAAAAATCCCAATAAAGGGAATCATATGTCTAATGTTCAACCAAAACCTCCTTACAATATTAATGAACAATTATCCAATACTATAGCCAGAATTTCCCTTTTGGACTTGTTAAGATCTTCTCCTACCCATAGGGATGAGTTAATGCTTACATTAAGCCAAATGATGTTACCTCAAAATATTCAACCCTAAGCCATGTCCAATACTATCATCAGTCGAGAAGTTGATTGTATTGACTTTCGGGATAAAGATATCCCACAACATAGTTTACATAAGGATAACCCCTTATATTTTACTGCTCTAATTGGAGATGTAGCTGTTAAAAGAGTCTTGATTGATAATGGTTCATCTCTAAACATTTGCACTTTTGACTTCTACCAAATATTTGGCTTTAGAAGTGATGAAATGAAGAAAACTGACATGATTATCAAAGCTTTCAATGACGAGACACAAGAAACATGTGGAGTCATTACCTTACCCTTGCAAGTTGGTCCTAGAACCCTAGATACAACCGTGTTTATTGTACATTGCCCAACATCGTACAATATACTTTTGGGTCACCCTTGGATCAATGCGATGCGAGCGGTTCCCTCTACTTTACATCAGTGTGTTAAATTTGAATTTAAAAATTAGTTGGTCACTATCCATGGTGACCCTAGACCCTTTGATATGTGTGCTTTGGCAGAACCTGTTGGAGTGCAATTTTGCCCCGCTCTGTCATCCACACATCCTAATTCTTATTTTTCATCTAAACGTGTGAAAAAAACACACATAACATTATCTACTCCATCAATTACACCTATACATTTAACTCAACCATCTTCTGAACAAACCACACTAAAACCTCAAAAAGGTCTTCAATCCACAACCAATCCTTCATATTCTATCCCTATAATTTCAAAACCTATAGACCCATTTATTGACACCTCCACATTATCAACATCTATCATACCTTCCACATATAAAGATATAGGGAATGATCCTTCTACATCTTATGCTCTTTCTGATGAACTTTTACCGAATTTATCCACAATCTTAATATAAAAAAAAATAAATGCTTTTATGCAAGATTCAATTCTTTTAAATAACTTGCCATCGTCTCCTTGTACTTTGGGCCTCCCACAACCTATGGGAAGTACTTACCAAGTCGGGAGTTGTGCTTTTATTTATAAAGGATATGATTGGGGAAGAATACCCCGAAATATCAAAACTCATCATGAGGGATATGCTCGATGTTATTTTACTAATGAATATATTAAAGCTAAACCCATCATGCTTAAAATGGGATATAAATGGAAAGGCTTGGGACCTTTCCAAAATGGTATGAAAGAACCTATTGAGGTAGAGCCATGGCCCGCCCGATGTGGTGTGGGCCTATTTCCTAGTAAGGGTCAACCCGTCCCTTTTGAAGATGATGATCAACTCATATGTTATCAAGATTATCTAGATAAACAAGATTCTTTGTGTTCAAAGAATAATCTCTTTACCTGCGATATGCTATCCATAGCTTACCCTGAATTGATTGTTGAATCCGATGAGGAGTTGGAAGGAGATATTTTCCATGATGTCTCCGTTGAAGAGTTGTTACACAATGGTTTTTATTTTGATGGTTCTATACCAACTATAGCCCAAATTGAGGCCACCACTCATCAAGACGAATTATCCAACTTAACCTTAAAAGAATTACAAGAATTGGGCATTTCACCCGCCCCACCTAATTTTGAAAGAGATCTACACATGGAAGTAGAAAACGTCCTTAAAGTTAACATTGGAACTGAGGATAATCCTCACATAATCAATATTGGATCAGCATTAAGTCAAGAAAAACAAGAGCAATACATTGCATTCCTTAAATAATATGAAGATGTCTTCGCTTGGACATATGAAGATATGCCAGGTTTAGACCCTTACGTAGTCATGCATCATCTAGGAGTCCATCCGGATGCTAAACCTGTTAAATAGAAACTTAGAAAAATGCATCCCAAAGTGGCCCTGCTAGTCAAAGGAGAGTTAGAAAAACTCCGATTGTTATTTTCATACAAGCTATTGATTATGCTGAATGGATCTCGAATGTAGTTCCAGTCACCAAGAAAGAAACTACCAAAGTTAGGGTTTGCACAAACTTTAGAGATATTAACGCTGCATGCCCTAAAGATGATTTTCCTCTTCCAAACATGGGCCAAATCATTGACTTTACCATCGAGAGTGGAATGATGTCCCTAATGGATGGATTTTCTAGCTATAATCAGATTAGGATAGCTCCTGAAGATCAGGCTAAAACAACCTTTATTACCCCTTGGGGTACCTTTTGTTGGAAAGTGATGCCATTTGGTTTAAAGAATGCAGGCGCAACATATCAACAAGCTATGACTTATATCTTTCACGATATGATGCATGATATCCTACATGATTACGTAGATGATATTATAGCTCGCTCTATTAAAGAAGATGATCATTTAGATGATTTGAGAAAAGTATTTAATCGGTTAAGAGAATACCTTATTCGATTAAATCCAACAAAAGGCATATTCGGAGTTAAGTCCGGTAAACTATTAGGGGTTTTAGTTTCTTTACGTGGTATCAAAATCGATCCTCTCAAGATTGCGGCTATCACTGATATGCCCGCACCTACCAATATATCTGAGTTACGAAGTTTACAAGGTAAACTTCAAGCCATCCGTCGCTTCATCGATAAGCTGGCAGACAAAATCACTCCCTTTCTTAAGCTCCTTAAGAAGGATGTCCCTTTTAATTGGGACGACGAATGTAAGGAAGTTTTTGAACTTCTCAAACAATACCTCCTTAACCCACCGGTGCTTCCACCGCCTAGACCTGATCGCCCGTTTCTCCTGTATATTTTAGCTTCAGATTTTGCTTTAGGAGCTATGTTAGCTCAGCTTGATGATGAGAAGAAAGAACGTGCTAATTATTACATTAGCCAAACTTTAATTAGTTATGAAACTCGTTATACCTCATTAGAAAAAACTATGTCTAGCAGTCGTATTTTCTACGCAAAAATTATGCCATTATATGCTTAGTCAAAAAATATGTCATTGCTAAATATGATCCCTTGTGGTATCTCATGAGTCGACCTTATTTATCGGGTCGCACAACCAAGTGGGTTCTTGCTCTAACCAAGTTTGAACTCACATTCATAGGACAGAAGTCTATTAAGGGTCAAATCATAGCAGATCAGTTAGCTGCTACACCCTTAGAGTCTACCCATCCCCTCATCATTGAGGTTCCTGATGAATGCCTTCAATTAGAGGTAGACCATATTAAACAATGGTCCTTATACTTTGATGGAGCCCGATGCATGAGTGGGGCTGGTGCAGGTATTATTTTAATATCCCCATAAAAACATCTTATACCTTTGTCCTTTAAATTAACATTTTCTTGCACCAATAATACTATCGAATATGAGGCTCTAATCCTTGGATTACGAGTTGCCTTGGCATTAAAAATCAAACATCTGCTAGTTTTTGGTGACTCCCAACTTGTCAGAAATCAAATTAGTGAAGTTTATCAGACCAGAGATGATAAATTGTGCCCATATAAAGCATATGTTTTGCAATTGTTATCCTTGTTTGATAAAGTTACTTTGGAAGCTATTCCGCGAACTAGCAACCGTGCGACTGACACTATGGCCACAACTGCATCTCTTCTGCCCTTGGAGTTAGATGACGAATATGCCACCATCATTATTCATCGACTCCAAGAACCCGCTTCAAATAAGTCATGTTTAGAACCTTTGGATGTGTTTCTAATCAATGAAACTACTCCTGACCCTTGGTATATAGATATAGTTGATTTTCTTCAAAATGGGACTTTCCTTGCCAATTCTAATAGAAACCAACGTCGGTTATTACGTAGACGAGCAAGTCAATTTGTAATAATTGACAATACTTTATATAGGATATCTTTTGAAGGTATCCTATGGAGATGTTTGAATCTAGAAGAATCCAAATCAGCTTTAAGTGAAGTCCACAATGGATCTTGTGGAGGACACTTCAGTGGTAGTGTCATTGCTAAAAAGCTCCTTAGGATAGGCTACTTTTGGCCTACCATGGAAAATGATGCACATGATTATGTGTGCCATTGCGACAAGTGCTAGAAACATGCTGACCTTGTCCATGCGCCTGCACAAGAGCTGCAGGCTATTTCATCTCCTTGGCCCTTTTCAAAATGGGGCTTAGACATTATTGGCAAAATTAATCCTGTGTCATCTGATGGACACAAATTCATCATAACCACCACTGAGTATTTCACGAAGTGGGTTGAAGCTATGCCTTTAGCTTCCTACACTAGAACACAAGTCTCTAAATTTATTTTTAATCAAATCATTTGTAGGTTCGGAATTCCTACAAATCTCATCTCAGACAATGGAACTTGTTTCAAAAATAAAGATGTCAAGAAATTATGCCAGAAATATAAGATTCAACATCGCTAGTCCACTCCCTATTATCCTTAGGGTAATGGCCAAGCAGAAGCATCTAACAAAACCTTAATCAAAATTCTCAAAAGATTGGTCAATAAATCTGGCCACGACTGGCACATTCAATTATATCCAGCTTTGTGGGCCTATCGAACTAGTGTTCGAACTCCCACCGGAACTTCACTTTTTGTCTTGGTTTATGGCGCTGAAGCCATTTTTCATTTTGAATTAGAAGTTCCTTCTTTGGCTCTACTACTTCAAGATACCGAAGTAGGAGATGAACATCGAGCTGGCAGACTCAGTCAGCTAGAACTCCTAGATGAAAAGTGCATCAATTCTTTGGAGCATCTTCGTGCTTACCAAAACAAGCTTAAAAGATCATATGCCAAGAAAGTTCGTCATCGATCCTTTGAGGTCGACGACCTTGTTTTAAAAGAAAATAAAAAAAATACTAATGCAACTAAAGACCTTAAAGGTAAATTTGAGCCCAACTGGCTTGGACCATATATTATCACTGCTAAATTTGAATCAAGAGCATACAAATTAGCTACCTTAGATGGTAAATATTTAAAAGAACCTATGAATATTATGCATCTTAAGCGATATTACGCATAAAATTTGGTCATTTCATCATTTGTACATATTTTACATGTTGTCTCACTTTAAAAATATATATATAACTGTTTACGCAAAAACAAATGAAAAAAATAAAAAGTCAAAACAGCAATATTACTGACTCTTTTGAAACCCAAAAACATAAAGAAGAAAGAGAGAGTCAAAATTATCAAACTCCTCAAAAATATTTGTTGTATATATTTCTTCTTCAAGTATTGCAGTTATATTTTCAAAATTATTTTGGATAAATTAGCATTTATTTGGAATCCCCCACTATCACAAACACAAAAATAAATATCTTGATTTTATCTGGCATGATTACTAATCTCTCTTATATCAAAGTCCGCAAATTTTAATTAAATAAAGTTTGAGCATAGAGAATTGATCTTGGTATTTACTTAAACCAAGCATATATTTTCACAATAAAATGATTACATTTGTAATTTCCATGCTATGCTACATAGTAGAAGTGGTTTCCTGAGCGAAAAGTTTCCCCTGCTATCCTATCATGCACATGGTCTAGAATTTTTGAGAATTGACAAAAGGACAAGCTCACCCCTACCCAGAATAAAAATCCCTTGCTCTACAGCTAATCCGAGCTAGTATCCCTAGCATAGGAAGAAAAGAAAAGTTCAAGAAAAAGAGAAAAAGAAACAAGTTATTTCAGCATTATCTCAAATATCAAGCCAAAATACAAAAATACAAAAAAAAAAAAGAGAAAAAGAAAAGCAAAAACAAAGAAAAAGAAACAAGCAAAAGCAAAAGCAATAAAATCCCTTTCCCTACCCATTGAAAAGAAAAGAAGGGTTGATGAGCTTGAATCCCTGGAATTCTCAATTATTCGAAAACTGTGAGGTAAGCCCCATAACAGGTGGTTTGTGCCCAACTCGCTTGGCCTTGGGTAATCCCTAGCGTGGCGATATGTCTGTCACATTAGCGACCTTCTTTTGTACAGACCTATGTCTGCTTATGGATTAGCTAGATCTTGATAACCCGACCTACATAGTAGTCTGGTATGGTTATATGCATCTAAATCATGGTTAACGAACACTTATTTGGTTCATTCAAATCACTTGTATCAAATTATCTTGCTCAAAACTGGTCAATGAACAATGCAATTGCACACACATTTTGTATTTGAGAGATTTTGTGTATCATTATGATAAATCAAGATTGGTAATGAACTCACCTACGCACATGGGATTCCTTATAAATCTAACTTTTGTCTTTAAAATACTTTGAAATATTTTTGCAAATTGTTTGGAATAAATTCATTTTCCTCTTTAAAGAACAGGTGTTTAGTATAAAGACAACTATATGCATTATCAAAAATCAAAATCATTTTCAAAACATGCAATAAAGTTACGTTTATATATAACTTTTGACTTTTGCGACGATGGTATAGTTCCAAAACCAAAATTAGAATTTTATGCCTAGCGCAAGTCCTCATCTTCATATTTTCTGACTATTTCAAAAATTAAAAATCAACCATGCAATAAAACTATTATATTATTTTCTTCTTTGGATTTCGCGATGATGGTATAAGTCTATACCTAAATATTTTATGCCTAGCGCAAACCATTGTACCAATTTTATTTTCCATTTATTCAAAATCATAAAAACATATGACTTAAATCATTATGTTACACAATTATGCTTTAAAACAAAACAAACACTTACTCTATTTTCATGTCATTATGTCAAACTTCAATTTTGCAATGATGGTATAATTCCTAGGGAATTATCCAAAAAATTTATCACACTTAGGAATTTATGCCTAGAAAAAGTCATTTTAAAATATTTCATGCATAATATTTTCATGGAAATCTGAAAACAAATCATCATCATCATCATCATTTGCATCATCACACCAAAGTCTTAAGATAGTCTCTTAAGCACTCTTTTACTTTTAACAATATTTCTATACTGGGATTAGCTTGACGACCGAGTGAGCGACGACTCCATGAAATGGTCTATAATAGCGACAATGTCCTTTGAAATTATTGTTAGAAGTCCCTTTTCTTTTTTATCAAATCACATCACAAACAACCAATTTGTTTACATCAGATTATTTCATTTAAACCTGTATTTCCAACCGACATAATTACATGAATCATCAAATGAATCACACCACAACAATAAAGCATCATACAAACACATAAGACAAGTCATATGATCAAAAATATCATATATATATATCTCAAAAATATATGTACATCATATCAAAACTAGATTGGTATGCCATAATCTACATCTTGGCATACTCAATCCTCTCAAATCATATAATCGAGTCTGTATAGAGCAGTAGCCTAGCCTCGAGAACCCCTCGAGCTCTCAGCCTCATCTCCTCCCCAGCCCTGAGGTGGACGAGGTGGCCCCATCACAGTATGTGTGGTACTGCGAGTCCTAGTCGTCAATCGGGATGAAGTCCTCGATGACCCAACCCGTACCAGGCATCATAGCCGTCAGCTACCCCTGCATCATCCCCATCCATTGGCTGAATGGGGGTATCATATGCGTCTTGAATCCAGAAGCGCTGCATATCTGGAGCCCCGCTAACTGTAGTGTTATCCCAGATGGTCCGGGAAAACTCGTAGTCTCTGAGAGATGGGATCCCCTATCGTAGACTGAACTGCCTCAAAACTCGGTCGTAGCGGTGGAGATCCACCTCTCCCCTCTCCATCCTCAGCCAGTAGGTTTGCCTAACGTGAGCTAGCTCCTGTCCGTCCTCGGCCCACCCTGGATGATCTCTCCAAGGCCTCCATGTGATCTTGTCGGAGACAAGGTCGTCAAGTAGTCTCTGGGACATTAGCAGATCTATCCATCGTTGTGACCCTCTCCGGAGCCTCCAGTAGAAAGCTCAGGGCCTCTCCCCATCAATCCCTATCAATGGGAGCCCTACCGGCCTCCGCACCGTGATGTGCTCCCAGCACCAAACTTGCAGTAGTGATGTCATGACCAGACATCGGTCGCCCTTGTATACGACCCCATGCAGGATCCTATACAATCGGCATAGTACATAACTCCCCCAAGAAAACCTGTATCCGTGGTCTCTCATGTCGCAGACCACATCTGTCTGTTGGAAATTTTGGGTTTGAGATCCTAGCTTCTTGTCTATGAGTTGTCATTGATGTCAAAAGGAAATGACATTAATGTTAAGAGGATGTGTTGGCTTCAAAGGTGGAATATTCCAAGAGAATCTTTTTAAGAGAAT
This sequence comes from Wollemia nobilis, assembly GCA_028583015.1. NCBI lineage: Eukaryota > Viridiplantae > Streptophyta > Pinopsida > Araucariales > Araucariaceae > Wollemia > Wollemia nobilis. The sequence goes on from JAQPPZ010006249.1 coordinate 9,766,617, forward strand.
CCGGAGAGATTCCATTGGCAATGGTTTTTATTAAAACCAATGGAGGTTCTATTTATTATTTATTTAATTATTATTTAAAACCCTTCAAGGTTTTAATTAATTAATTATTTAATTAATTAAGGGAGAAATTATTTTTAATTTATTAAAAATACTTTAAGGGTTTTTAAACCCTTTAGAAAGCAAATTTCGATTAAATTCGAAATTACTTTTCTTTGCAGCCGACGTGCTCTAAAGTCCACGTATGGACTATAAATATGAGAAGGTTACTAAGGTTAAACCCTCTTGGAAAATTGAAGGCAATTAATTGGTTTGGCTGCGATCGAATGTTCTGTTTACGCTGCGAAAGAGGAGAGCTCGTGGTTTGAAAAGCTTGACCATTTATGTGGAAGGAAGTCCGTCTTGGACTTCGTAAGCCCCTTGTGGGCTAGTAGCAGTGAAGGCTGCGTTTGGGCCTTGCATAGGTGGAGGTATGCGTTTTGATCCCCGTGGAGGGAGTTGTGCATGGATTAGTCACGTTTTTATTAAAATGTGTTTTGTGCTACGAATTTCGGATTCTTCAAGGATAGCCATTATAAGGTGTGATTATTTTCTTGATATGATTTTTGGCATTGTTTAGCATTGTTTAAAAGACAGGAGAAATAAGGGGATATTTCTTTGGTTGTATTTTTGAGATTAGTCTTTTGCTATGCTAAATTTAAAAATGGAGATATAAGGTGTAAGTTTTGGTTGTTGTGTTTTGGCTTCTTTGGTGGTTGTTTTTAAAGAAGAGGAGCTAAAAGGTGTATTAAGGAAAGTTTTTATATATGCTCATTTATCTTGGTTCTAACCCTAACTTGGTTGGAATTTTGAGGGTTGTGTGTGGTGACAGATTTAAGGATCAATTTTCTTCTACTCCAAAAAGGTATGGGCACATTTTCCTTATGAGTATGATTGGTGTATGTTTTTCTGAAATAAGGTTGGAGTGAAAAGGTTTTCAACTAGGTTTCCTTTGGTTGGGTGTAAATCCTATTTTCTGGTTTGTTGAAGACTTCTTATGCATTGTTATCCTTGATGAGAGTTTTGGTGAATGCATAATTCTGGTTTGGGGTAGTGGAAGCATTGTGCACTAGGGTTTATGTTTGTGAGTCTTGCTACTTGCATTGAGTTGGTGGAACCCTTGGTTGGCTGTTTTGAGTTTGATGGTTGAGTTGCTTCCATAGAGGTTGTTTGATCAAGTTATTGCTTTACTTGATTCATGATATTGGGCTTACTCCATTGAGTTGATTTGAGCAAGTTATTCTTTGCATTTGGTGATATTGTGTTGGTGGTCGTTTTGTTCAAATATCTTTGGAGGGAAAAGGATTTCTACTTGTTTCCTTTTCTTGTGATGATTGGTTGAATGCTTCAAGGTTGATGTTGAGTTGAATGATGTTGGTTGACTAAACCTTGTTTGATGAGCATTGTTGTTGAAACCCTAATTGATGGTGAAAAGAACATGAGTATCATTGTTATGTGATTCTTTGCATAGTTGGCAATTGTTGGGGTTTCATGTTCTTGAAAGAAAACATTCTATCCTATCCATTTCGAGATATTGAGTTGAGTTTTCAGATTTGAGATTGAGTTTGAGCTGAGTTGATTTGAGTTGAGTTTTGAGATTGGGATTTGAGTATAGAACATATTGAGTCTCTAACAATTCTCTTTATGCTTCTATGAGTTTGACAAATCACATTGGGTCTCTAACAATTCACTTTGTGATTTCCTACTAAGAAAGTTTTTCTTGGTGAGCTTGTTGAGTTTTTGGATAGGTTTCGATGGGGACTTGTGAGCAGTTTTTGGACAGGTTCCGGTGGGGACTTGTGAGCAATTTTTGGACAGGTTTCGGTGGGGACTTGTGAGCAGATTTGGACAGGTCCTAGTAGAGGACTTGTGATCTGAGTTTGATAGTTCTATCATAGAACTTGAGGACAGAGGTGCATTGGTTCTATGAGAAGAACCTGAGGATAGTTGGCAAGTCTTTGAGAAGGCTTGTATGCAGAGGATTGATTTGTTCAAGAGTTGGACAGATCTGACAGACAGAGGAAGACTTGTACTAGATCGACTGATTGTGTTTGGTACAGGTTGTCTGAGCTACTGTGGATGTGATCATAGAAGGTAGAGGTCTCTTAGGCTAAGCATTGAGGATAGGAGGTCTTCGATGGAAAGGAGTTCCACATGCTGGCAAGAGGTAGAGGCAATTGATCTTCTGAGGGATCATTTCCAGAGCAGAGGGGAAGGTATCTCCTTTGAGTAGAGGCTCATAAATTTTGATTGGGGGAAGGTATCTCCTTTGGGCCGAGGCTCATAAACATTGTAATTGGGAAGGATTCCCAAAGAACTTTGAGATAAATTTTAGAGAAAAATTTTGTGGATGTAGCCCAACCATTCTGGGTGAACCACATTAAAATTGGTGTCACTTTGTGGATGATATTGTACATTGCTTTGATATTGCTTTGGGTATATTGCTTTACTGTTTTGAAGTATAAAGGAAAAAGTAAAAAGAGGTCTTATACTGTTCACCCCCCTCTCAGTATAAGCTTGTGTTCTTCAATTGGTATCAAGCCGGGTTCTTTCAAAAATTTTAACGACTTGAAGGAAAAGCTAGTAAAGAACACAATGGATCATTCAAGTGGCAATGCAACACCTATTCTTGATGGGTCGGATTTTGGTCTTTGGAGTGCAAGGATGAAGGTTCATCTAATGGCACTTGGGAATGAGGTTTGGGAAGTGATTGAAGATGAGTACACTATTCCTGAACATGGTCCTAATACTAAAGAAGAAAGGCTCCTACATCACAACAATTCAAAAGCAATGAATGCAATCCTGAAAGGCTTACAGAAAGCAAATCTCACCAAAGTGATTCACTACAAGATAGCTAGTGAAATGTGGAAACAATTGAAGGTGGTTCATATAGGTGATACAAATGTCAGAAAGGCCAAGTTGAGTCACTTCAAAGGTATGTTTGAACAACTCAAGATGAATGATGATGAAAATATTAGTGACTACATGCTTCGTATGGATGAGGTTGTTAACTCCATGAAAGACTTAGGTCTTGAGCTTGCTGAAAATGATGTTTGTGATAAGATTTTAAGATCTCTTCCTAATAGATTTAGTGAAAATATTTCTGCTATTGAGGAAGCTAAATATTTGGATAAGTTGAAAAAGGATGAGCTCCATAGTATACTTGCAGCATTTGAGTTGAGAACTCAAGTGAAGGTTGATGTCAAGAAAGAGGCAGCTTTCAAGGCTACCAAGAATTCCAAGGGTAAATAGCTTCAAGATAGTGATGAGTCTTCTAGTGATGAAGAGGCATATTACAACAAGAAAGGCAAGTTCTCTAGAAAGCACAAAAGTATGAAAAATATAAGATGTTTCAATTGTGGAAAGTTTGGTCATTATGCTATTGATCATGCTTGTTCCTAAGAATGAAAGTGATGAAGATAAATAGGATTCTAAGAGCAAGGATTCTGAAAAGCACAAGCATCACAGGAAAAACAAAGATGAGCACAACAATCAAGGAAAGAGGTATTCTCACAAGCACAAGAAGAGTTTCTACCTAGACAAAGCAAGTAAGTGTTCTAGTAGTGATAGTGAAAGTTCTTCAAGTGATGATGAAAATGAGATGTTGTTCATATCAGAAAAAGAGGAAGAACCGAAACATAGATTCATTATCATGAAATGTCTTAGATGTGGAAATTTTGGTCACCTTGAGGATGATTGCACAAATAATGATTTGGTTTCTAGTATGTATGAGGATGCTTCAGAAAACTATAAGGAAGATGCATGTATGGTTTTTGAAAAGGGTAGCACCTCTAGTGATAAGAAATCTGAAAAAGGCTTTGATGATTCAAAAGGAAATCAAATAAAGGATCTTGAAAGTGAACTTATTAGTGCTCTTAGTGTTTTGGAAAAGGAAAGAAAGAAGAATGCTAGACTCAAGGATAAGTTAGATGAATGTTGTATGGAGAGAGATGATCTTATAGAAAGTCTTGACTTCTCTATAGCTAAGACACAAGAACTCAAGGATGAGTTAGAGTCTAAGGTTCTTAAGTATAATGAGTTAGAACAGAAAATGGCTTCTTTGAAAGAGGAAACTAAAGAGTACAAGGATAAGCTTTACATGTTTCAAGATAGCTCCAAAAAGGTTAAGTCACTCATCAAAGGTCAAAGAAAGACAACAGATAAAACAGGCCTTGGTTTTGTTAAGCCACACAAGGAACAAGTTGGAGAGTCTAGTAAGAGACTCCAAAAGGAAGAGAGTTCTGATGAGGAAAGTATTTTAGAAAAGGAGTCCTTGAGTGATAGATGCACAGAAACAGAAAATAGGAAACAAAAAAAGGGGAGAAAGTTTACAGGACCTAGAAGGTCATTTACAGGAAAGTTTAATGGCAGATGTTTTGCTTGTCACGAGTTTGGTCACATGGCTTCACATTGCATGACTCAAGTAAGGAAGGTAAATGATAGTTTCGAGAGGTGGTAATTTCTTTCAAGGGTATTGCTACTCTTGTAAACAGTTTGGGCATAAGGCAATTTTTTGCAAGGCTAATAATAGGAACAAGGTTAGTCAGAACAAGTGGATTCAAAGAATAGGTATGCCTAAAAGAAATAACATTGTTACTTGTTATAAGTGCAACAATGAAGGTCACACAACTAGACAGTGTAGAGCTGAACTTCCAAGGTACAAGAATAGGAACAATTGGTATGAACGGGTCCAAGGATCAAGGCATGGATAAGAACAAGAATGATAATAGGAACAGGAATAGTGACAGGAATAGGAATAGGAATATGGACAAGGAGAACAAGAGAAGACATGGTAAGGCAGCTATAGACACTAATGATGATCAGTGCCTGTTGGGAGTTTTACTCCCACCCCAAAATTAAACACCTCAACAGGAGGTGGGGGAGGGACTAAGCTAAGAGGCTCATTCTTAGTCCCAAGCCCCAAAGGTGACCCTTTGCCATTGATGACAAAGGGGGAGAGATATGAGTAAGGGGGAGAGCCTCAAGACAGGGGGAGCTATTTATGTTGAGTTTCTATGTTGTTGAGAAGCATGGTTTGCCATCAATGACAAAGGGGGAGATTGTTGGCAATTTTGGGTTTGAGATCCTAGCTTCTTGTCTATGAGTTGTCATTGATGTCAAAAGGAAATGACATTAATGTTAAGAGGATGTGTTGGCTTCAAAGGTGGAAGATTCCAAGAGAATCTTTTTAAGAGAATCTGGAGAGATTCCATTGGCAATGGTTTTTATTAAAACCAATGGAGGTTCTCTTTATTATTTATTTAATTATTATTTAAAACCCTTCAAGGTTTTAATTAATTAATTATTTAATTAATTAAGGGAGAAATTATTTTTAATTTATTAAAAATACTTTAAGGGTTTTTAAACCCTTTAGAAAGCAAATTTCGATTAAATTCGAAATTACTTTTCTTTACAACCGACGTGTTCTAAAGTCCACGTATGGACTATAAATATGAGAAGGTTCCTAAGGTTAAACCCTCTTGGAAAATTGAAGGCAATTAATTGGTTTGGCTGCGATCGAATGTTCTGTTTATGCTTGTGAAAGAGGAGAGCTCGTGGTTTGAAAAGCTTTCGAAAAGCTTGACCGTTTATGTGGAAGGAAGTCCGTCTTGGACTTCGTAAGCCCCTTGTGGGCTAGTGGTAGCGAAGGCTACGTTTGGGCCTTGCGTAGGCGGAGGTCTGCGTTTCGATCCCCGCGGAGGGAGCTATGCATGGATTAGTCACGTTTTTATTAAAACGTGTTTTGTGCCACGAATTTTGGATTCTTCAAGGGCAGCCATTATAAGGTGTGATTATTTTCTTGATATGATTTTTGGCATTGTTTAGCATTGTTTAAAAGACATAGGAGAAATAAGGGGATATTTCTTTGGTTGTATTTTTGAGATTAGTCTTTTGCTATGCTAAATTTAAAAATGGAGATATAAGGTGTAAGTTTTGTGTTGTGTTTTTGGCTTCTTTGGTGGTTGTTTTTAAAGAAGAGGAGCTAAAAGGTGTATTAAGGAAAGTTTTTATATATGCTCATTTATCTTGGTTCTAACCCTAACTTGGTTGGAAGTTTGAGGGTTGTGTGTGGTGATAGCTTTAAGGATCAATTTTCTTCTACTCCAAAAAGGTATGGGCACATTTTCCTTATGAGTATGATTGGTGTATGTTTTTCTGAAATAAGGTTGGAGTGAAAAGGTTTTCAACTAGGTTTCCTTTGGTTGGGTGTAAATCCTATTTTCTCGGTTTGTTGAAGACTTCTTATGCATTGTTATCCTTGATGAGAGTTTTGGTGAATGCATAATTCTGGTTTGAGGTAGTGGAAGCATTGTGCACTAGGGTTTATGTTTGTGAGTCTTGCTACTTGCATTGAGTTGGTGGAACCCTTGGTTGGCTGTTTTGAGTTTGATGGTTGAGTTGCTTCCATAGAGGTTGTTTGATCAAGTTATTGCTTTACTTGATTCATGATATTGGGCTTACTCCATTGAGTTGATTTGAGCAAGTTATTCTTTGCATTTGGTGATATTGTGTTGGTGGCTATTTTGTTCAAATATCTTTGGAGGGAAAAGGATTTCTACTTGTTTCCTTTTCTTGTGATGATTGGTTGAATGCTTCAAGGTTGATGTTGAGTTGAATGATGTTGGTTGACTAAACCTTGTTTGATGAGCATTGTTGTTGAAACCCTAATTTATGGTGAAAAGAACATGAGTATCATTGTTATGTGATTCTTTGCATAGTTGGCAATTGTTGGGGTTTCATGTTCTTGAAAGAAAACATTCTATCCTATCCATTTTAGATATTGAGTTGAGTTTTCAGATTTGAGATTGAGTTTGAGCTGAGTTGATTTGAGTTGAGTTTTGAGATTGGGATTTGAGTATAGAACATATTGAGTCTCTAACAATTCTCTTTATGCTTCTATGAGTTTGAAAAATCACATTGGGTCTCTAACAATTCACTTTGTGATTTCCTACTAAGAAAATTTTTCTTGGTGAGCTTGCTGAGTTTTTGGACAGGTTTCGGTGGGGACTTGTGAGCAATTTTTGGACAGGTTTCGGTGGGGACTTGTGAGCAATTTTTGGATAGGTTCCGATGGGGACTTGTGAGCAGATTTGGACAGGTCCTAGCAGAGGACTTGTGAGCTGAGTTTGATAGTTCTATCAGAGAACTTGAGGACAGAGGTGCATTGGTTCTATGAGAAGAACTTGAGGACAGTTGGCAAGTCTTTGAGAAGGCTTGTATGTAGAGGATTGATTTGTTCAAGAGTTGGACAGATCTGACAGACAGAGGAAGACTTGTACTAGACCGAATGACTGTGTTTGGTACATGTTACTAAGCTACTGTGGACGTGATCATAGAAGCGAGAGGTCTCTTAGGCTAAGCATTGAGGACAGGAGGTCTTCGGTGGAAAGGAGTTCCATGTGTCGGCAAGAGGTAGAGGTAGTTGATCTTCTGAGGGATCATTTCCAGAGTAGAGGGGAAGGTATCTCCTTTGAGAAGAGGCTCATAAATTCTTGATTGGGGGAAGGTATCTCCTTTGGGCCGAGGCTCATAAACATTGTAATTGGGAAGGATTCCCAAAGAAATTTGAGATAAATTTTAGAGAAAAGTTTTGTGGACGTAGCCCAGCCATTCTGGGTGAACCATGTTAAAATTGGTGTCACTTTGTGGATGATATTGTACATTGCTTTGATATTGCTTTGGGTATATTGCTTTACTATTTTGAAGTATAAAGGAAAAAATAAAAAGAGGTCTTATACTATTCACCCCCCCCTCTCAGTATAAGCTTGTGTTCTTCACTATCAGTAGCCATGGTACTCTACATCCACTCTGATGGCATAGCATCAGACCACCTACAACCCCAGCCAAAACCTGTGTCAGTATAGATGCCCCAGGAATCTAGCATAGCGACTCGATGTTCACTCTGCCCTTCTCCAAGATGAAGCTCGGATCTCCGCATAGTCGCATCATCACGTGGCCCTGATTTGCTATGAGAGTTATCAACCGTCCTTGTATGGGGATCCTCAAAATCCTCCATACATCCTCTAGTGTGGGAGTCATCTCCCCTGTCGGTAACCAGAAAAAGGAAGAACCTAGATAAAACGGTGATTAAAAATACAAGTAAAGCAAGTTCAATTTCATCAATGATGATATCGTCCACTATTGGACGATATCGTCCAAAATTTGAGCAAATTCGTCTTCGATTTTGCAAGCCGAAATCATCCCTTTTTGACGAAATCGTCCCCATTTCGTCGATTTCGCCCTTGGACGAAATCGATGATATCGAGACGATTTCGACGAAATCGAGACGATTTCGTCCCGACGACGTCGACGGCCCAAAAACGGCCACGATGCTCAAAAATCATCAAAATTTAATCTAAAAAGCATAGAAAATCAAAATTCAAGCATTCTAAACTAAGTTTAGACCCTTACCCGTAGCCCACGCCGGACCTCTATCGATCTGTGCGCTGTCTCGACCATTTTGTTTGTAGAGCTCCACAAACCAGAAAATGAAAATGAACAGTAACAATGAAATAGGGTTTTTCCCTATTTTTTAATTTTATTCAAAAACAATTAAAAACATTTTAATTTTTTGCTTTTTCGTGTTTTTACCTCAAACGTTCGATTTGAGTAAAAACACGGAGGGGCACCATAGTAAGCTGTCGTACGATTCGACCTAGAATCGTCACCTAAAAATGGGAATAAATTTTTTGCTTTCTCGTAAATCGAGAATAACTCATCTTTAACGCATTTTCTTTGGAAAATTCGCTAAAGAGGGGGCAAAATGTAGCACCCTAAAATTGGCGCAGTAAACCTTAGCAAATAATTAAAATTACCTTAGTAATAATTTAAATTCAAATTTTAACCCCGAACAACCTGTTAAACCGCTTTCCTTGTTTTTCATGCCATTTTTAGGATTTGTTGTGACCGTTGGATGATATCGTCGTCAAACAGACGATATCGCCTCAAATCGAACGAATTCGTCTAGAGCAGAATGTCCAGATGATTTCGTCCCAAAACTGGTTTTTCATAATTAGTTTCTGTTTCAACAGCTTCTCTAACTCGGGCAGAGACGCGTATGCACCGTTAGAGTCTCCCCCCGTTGGAGATCTCCCAAAATGGGATGATCTCCAACCTCCCAACCTCTTTCCTATGCCTATTTAATCTTAGGCCCTCCCCTTGACATTCCCCTGGCTGAATTTTTTTGCACTTCAAGTTTCATATGCATTAGGATATCCTAGACTATTGTTTGCCTTTGTCCCTTCTTGAGTTTTCTTGCAGGAACTTTGTTATTCTTCAGTCGGAGCAAGCTCAGATTGTCGCAGACCATCCTGTCCAATTCGATACAATTTCATACCAATCCGAGACGATTTCGACTGTAGTCAACATTGGGGGCAATCAGTGCCCAGAGTTTGCATTTTCTCCACTCTTTTTTGCTGCATTATTCTGCATTTAGTTAATTCTATGGTTATTCCTTATTACTCTGCATTTTGGAGTTCACCCATATAGTTTTAATGCATGATAAAATCATAATTTGTCATTAAATCATTGAAATACACTCATATTTTGTTTATAATTATCCGTCTAATATTATTGTTGTCATTCTGCATCATTGCCCTCTGTTTGTATTGCTACATTTTTTGTATTTTGTATCTGCTTCTCTGATTACAGGTCTCTAACGAATTTGTCTAACGAATTCGTCAGATCTCAGACGATCCTGTCAGATCGGAGATGATCCTGTCAAATTCTAGACGATCCTAACTGCTTCAAAAATCAGAACCTCCATCAGACATCCAGATAAGGTATGTATCTTTAATCTAGCTTATTCTCTTTATTTTCTGTATTCATTTAATTTGCATTCTCATATAGAATAACTTAGATTCATCTGGCCAAACCTAGGACTTGGATGTTTAAAGCTAAAATTGAACACATTAAACTTATTCCCAACCTAGGCGTGGAAACTGCCACTAAACGTTTCCTGGTGAACCCCACCATCCGTCAAAAAATCACCTTAATACCCCTCCCCCGAGAGGCGGGACCTTCAAAGGGTCTCTCAGTCCGAGGTATTGTCCCATCCTTTTCCCATCCTCTTTCCAGGCACGGATCCTTTAGCCTGAAGGTAAGGATGCGAAAAATTTGGAGCGATAGACTTCTCATGTCATAGATTTGGGCACAAATATTCTTAGTGCAGGACACATGAAAAGTAGGAATATGGGAACTTCAAAAATATACAACTTTTTCAAGGTTATTGCTACTCTTGTAATCAATTTGATCACAAGGCAATGAATTGCAAGGTTCATGAAAGGAATAGATATGACTTCACCAGGAGAAATTCCAAGACATTTATACCTCCAAGGAATAATAACATTAAGTTTTGTAAGTGCAATAATGATGGACATACATCAAAATGGTGTAGAGCAAAAATTCTAGAGATAAGCAAAAACATGAATAGTCATAGGGATCAGAAGGATCAAATGAGGAGGAAAGTGGACAAAGGTAAAGATCAGTGCATGCTAGGAGTAGAAATACTCCCACATTAGAATTAACCACCTCAAGAGGATGTGAGGGAGGGGCTAAGATAATATTATCATTCTTAGCACCAAGCCACAAATGTGACCCTTTGCCATTGATGACAAAGGGGGAGATATTTGAGTCAGGAGGAAAGCATTCAGTCAAGAGCAACAATTTATTAGGGGGAGCATAATAGAAAAAGGTAAAGGAAATGATAAAAGGAAAATGGGTTGCCATCAATGACAAAGAGGGATATTGTTGGAAATATGAGCAGGATTTGTTGTCATTGATGTCAAGAGTCAGTTTCAGTGAGCAGGAAAAAAGGAAGGATGTCAAGAGTTAGTTGTGCAAGAAAAATATTTCTTCTAGACCTAAGGAAAATAATATTATAATGTCCCTAATTATAATATTCAAGGTGGTCATATGAGGTCTAAAGAGCAACAGGAAGGCCCAAGAAAAATAATATTATAATATTAAAGGTCTAAGGTTGAGACCTAAATATTAAATTAATTATAAATTATTATAATAATTTCATTATAAAAAATATATAATTTTATTTGATTAACTCTAAGAGTTATTAAATTAATTATAAGTTAGTTTATAATTTAATTTAATAAACCCTAAAGGTTAGGGTTATAAGGGGCATAAAATATTAAATAATTTGAATTAAAAATCGAATTAAAATGGTCACCGACATTTTGAACACATGACATAATGCATATAAGAAGGGGTAAGTTTCATTCATTTTATTATCCATGCGATTGATTAAAAACTATAGACACTCATGCGCAAAAGGGAGAGAAAGAATAAAATATGCTTTGAAAGGTTTTAAGAAAACAAAGAAAGGGACAAATAAGTGGGGAGCCCACTTCACATTGCAAGGTGCTGGGTAGCGTGGTTGGAAGACGACGGCTATGCTAGGATGTTACAGGTACAAGGTCAGGGGTTTGAGTCCCTTGGTATTCATTTTGCAAGCAGAGAGGATTTTTTTTATTGCACCATCTAGGAAGAATCAAAGGGAAGGCATTGCCTTTCCTTTTGTGTGGAGGTACATAGTCCACTTGGTGGGCACGTGCTATGCAAAGGCACTTGGGGCAAAAGGTTCACGTGTTCAAAACCTGTCAATGCCATTTTTGGTAGTTGAACAATGTATGTCTCACATTTTCTAAGGTTTTATTTTTGCATCTAAAATTGCAAAGGGGGAAATTAATTTTTTAATTTCTTAAATTTTAGTTTGTTGGAAATTGCATATTTAAAAGGGATTAAAGAGTTATACAAGAGAGATAAAAGGGTATGCAAATTTTTATTTTTGTGTTTGATTTTTGAGTGGTTAAAATTAATAAAAGGAGAAATAAGGTGTGCCAAGGGTGTTAGATATTTTTTTGAAATAAAGTTATATTATAAAGATTGTTTTGAAAGGAGAGATAAGACATAATTGATTTTTGATATTTTGACTTGGTGAAATATTTTTGAAAAGAAATATTAAGGATAGATTTTTTTATTATCTAACCTTTGAGATTGGTAAAGAGAGTAATTGTGATTGAGACAGGTTTTGAGATCAAAATTTGTAAAACAAAATATTCTATGTGAGGACTTGTTGAGCAGATTTGAGGTAAGTCTTGGTGAAGACTTATTGAGCATATTGGAAAAGTTCTAGTGAGGACTTGTTGAGCATATTTGAGGTAAGTCTTGGTGAAGACTTGTTGAGCAGATTGGACAAGTTCTAGTGAGGACTTGTTGAGCATATTTAAGGTAAGTCTTGGTGAAGACTTGTTGAACAGATTGGACAAGTTCTAGTGAGGACTTGTTGAGCATATTTGAGGTAAGTCTTGGTGAAGACTTGTTGAGCATATTGGACAAGTTCTATAGAGGACTTGTGGATAGATTAGTGTGATATTTTGTGGAAGTTTACAAGTTATATTTGAGATAAGTCTTTGAGAATACTTGAGATCAGATTTGATTGATTGATTTGTTCAAACATTGGGTTAAGGTTTGGGGAAGATCTAGTAGATTTGATTTGTGATTGAGTCAAGCTTTGTGTTAAATATTAAGTATGAATTTGTGTTATACCGAAGGACTATGTTTAGTACAGATTTGAGGAAAAATATTGAGGACATATTTGTGCTAGATCAAATAACTTTTTTTAGTGCAGATTAGAGACAAATATTGAGTAGATTTATGCTAGACCGAAGGACTATGTTTAGTACATTTGAGATATAGATATTGAGCAGATTTGTGCTAGACCAAAGGACTATATTTAGTGTAGATCAGAGAAAGAGATTTAGTAGATTGGTGCTATATTGAAGGACCATGTTTAGTACAGAGAGTAATATTTGGAGGTGACAGAGTATATAGGATGACAATCTCTAGTGGATAGAGGTCCATTAGCTAGGGCAGTGAAGACATGTCTTCTAAGTGAGGGTAGGAGTCTTCAGTGGATATATATCCATAATATAGTGCAGTGGAGATAGTAGTTCTTCTAAAATATCACCATCCAGAGCAGAGGAGAAGGAGTTCTCCTATGGATAGAGATCCATAAAATTGATTAGGGGATTTGTGTCTCCTTTTGATAGAGGTCCATAAACATTATAATAGGAAAAGGCTTCCTAAGAAATTTTCTAAGAAAATTTTAGTGAAATATTTTCTCTATGGAGTAGCCCACATTGGGTGAACCATGTTAAATTGGTGTCTCTATTGTGTGTGGCGATTTATACATTGATTTGATTAATTTTATTGATATTGTCATTGATATATTGCATAATATTGATTGGGAAAGAAAAGTAAAAAATGATCTTATACTATTCACCCCCCTCAGTATAATATTGTGTTCCTTAAGCATATCATCATAAACAATATCATGGCAAGCTATCATGAATCCCCTTAGATGCTCTATTGGATATTTCATCCCTTTATAGGTTGGTAAAAATGGCATAGAAAAATGCTTGGGATAATTTCTAGAAACAACAATAGGATCCAATGGTTGACTACACATTTTATTATAATTGTATGAAAATCTTAAAGGCTGAATCATATCCATCCTTGAAACCAAATGATTCACTATATTTGCCAAATTTTATATTTTTGAATTACGAGTGTTTCTCATATTCCCTTGACTTAAGTTGGACATGAGAAGGTTGTTGTTATATATAATGCATTGTGAGAATGGAATATTAACTTGTGGTTGAACATAAGCAATAGTGTTGATATTAGAAGATAAATGAGGAAATTAAAAGTAATTTTGGGTGCCACTACTAGATGGAGGAATCGGTGGATTCCATCCAACGTTGGTGGTATTAGTAGTAGCACAAGTCACCTGGTTCTTCAGATTACTAAGATGCAAAGGTTGAGATGTGGGATTATCATGATTAAGCATAGGAGATCTAATGGGAGGAGGAGCAACATCCTCTTTTTCAAGACAAGCTTCTCATTTACATATTCCAATAGTTTCTCCTTATGAGCTTTCATGAATTCCCAAATATGATCAAATTATGAGAAGACAAAGCTATCATTAGGTCCAACATAAGGATCAAGATTAGTTTTAGTTTCCATATATACCTCTTCTTACTCTTATGGACCTACATTAGGGTCTTCCCTATCAATATGGTTATATTATAAGGGAACATAATCAGATTCTAATTATTTCCTCTAACTTCTAATAAAAGGAGCAATTTAAAAGTAGTGAAAACAATTAGGGGAAAACTTTAACATACAAATTTTAATTTCTTTTAAGAATTTTCAAATAGAATTAATGATATTGTTTAAAGTTTAAAGAAATAAGGTATTCATGTTGGGTTCACCAAATATGTATAGGGGAAAACCATCATGAAAGGTAGAAAGCCTTATGGGGTGAAAGGTGGGGGATGTGTTTTTCTCTACACTCAGTGCTAGGGAAAAGGGTTCACCAGGAATGGTTTTAGGACTTGCTCCGAGTCCTCAGGATTTTGGGATGTTGGATGTATTCAGTATCAAGCAATCACCTAAGTTTGGACTTTCTATATCTATGTTATGAAATATAAAGGACAATGCAAAAAAATATAATGCAATAATACAAGAGCTAACCTAATATGATTCTTTATTTGAATGCTTTCTAACCTAGGGTTTTATCCAAAAAATATTTAAAGCAATGGAACAAGATAAATGCACAATATTAAACCTAGATGCACACTATATATTTTTTACTTTTAGAGGCCTAAAAATCAATACTCAGATCAAATATTCAACCAATAAAATAATTAGAGCACTTATCTAGACTGGTGGTTGACTTAGCTTTTTATGCCTCTTATCCAATGATATCGTAAATACCTATTTCTGCAATACAACCTATGAAACACTTAAAAATGGGATTAGCATTAGGGAGCCCTACTTAGGCTGCTATACAACAATGCTTGGAAGCACAACATTCAATCTCCCTAGGTAATTTTATATGATATTTGGAAACAAAAGCAAAAATTGACCTTTGGATAATTAATCATAAAATATCAATGCAACAACAAAGAAGCAAAAAATAAATTATGCTATCATGCCCTAAATGCAATTTAGAAACTACTCATGCAATCAAAATTTGACAAATACCCCCAGTTCAATCCTAGAAAAAATCGTACCTCACAGATAGTGGGCATGATAATGCTATAGGTGAAGTCACACTCTGTTAGAATAGGGTGCAATCTCACTTCTATAAGTGAAAATACTAAATTAGGGTTAGCGAATTCACGCCTCGCCAGGACAAGGCACAATTTTTCTTTAGAGACATGAAAAATAAAATATAAATGCAGAGTTTAAATAAATACAGGAAACAAAGTGTGCACAACTTGATGGATGATGTAGAAGTAGGAAAAAAGATCGAGGTATCCAAATGAGCACTCTCTTTCCTTCCAAACTACAACACAAATCCACCAAACCACACAATAATCCAAATAAATGCAATAGAAGATCAAATCTAAAATTCACAGATTAAGGTTAGCTTGTAGAATAAATAGGAAGTAGAGCAAAAGTAAAAATGCGAGCACTAATTAATCATAAGAATTTTGACCTTAATTAATTCCAATATTGATCACTTGTCTCTCTAGGAGTGGGTTAACACCTCCTTTTATAGACAAAAAATTGGGGTGAAAGAAGTGGAAAAACAAACACAAGCCAATGCCAAGCACGCTAAAAAGGTTAAACCTGGGTTTTAATAAATTAAAACCCTAAAATAGAAAAATCACACCCTGTGCCGACATGGTATGATATTGCTTTTGCGAAGTTGCACCCTATCGTAACCGGGTGTGATTTCGCTAAAATACTAAAGAAAGGTAATGTAGGGGATAAGAGTCTTACCCTTGCCTAGGGCAAGGGTTAGGAACCTATTAGGGGCTCTAAGGAATATTTTCCACTAAAAGTGGGTTAATTTTTCATGTCTATAGATATCTATATTTAGACTATTCGCATTTGGAAATTCCTTTCAAAGGTAGAAGAATCAAGATATTTAATGAAAAACCATCCACATTTCACATAGAAAAGATAGAAGAGGTTGGTACTGTAAACATGATGATAGAGGAAATGGAAGACCTTGATCTAATGGAAGAGACCTTGGAGGAACTTCAAACAGAAGACCAATTCTCTCTAAAAAAATTCAACGCTATGGTAGAAACCAAGATAGGAAGTTACTCTATTGTAAATCTAGAAAAATCCAAGCAACTCCGGTTCCCAAAGAAGACAAGCCTACTAATCAGCTCTGGAAACTTTTCTTTGATGGTGCTAGATGCAAAAATGGAGCAGGCATAGGTATAGTTTTAATCTCTCCTACAGGTAAAGAGAAAGTTTTCTCTTACAGGCTGACTTGGAGTTGTACTAATAATGTAGTTGAGTATGAAGCACTTTGTCTAGGTCTAAGAAAGGCTAAAAAGTTAGGAGTTAAGCAGTTACAGATATATGGAGATTCAAAACTCATTGTGAATCAGGTCACAAAAAAATGTATAAGCAAACAACATTATCTCAAAGCATATAGGAATAAGGTGTGGGATCTCCTAGAAACCTTTGAAGCTCTGAACATTAAAGCGATCCCTAGAGAGAAAAACACCCACACTGATTTGTTAGCATCTGTAGGAGAAAATTTCTGCCCCATCAGCAATGTCATCTAGAAGTCTAAAATAGTAAGGCTCATATACAGACCCTCTATGCCAGATAAAAATATTTTTTGGCAAGTATTTGAAAATGATGAGCAGATATTAGATTTCTTAACCTATGAAATGAATTGCTCAAGCGATAGAATGCTAGAAGATGAAGAAGATGAAGGCCTAATTCAACTAAGGAATAACCATATACCAAAGGGGTTGATCACCCTTGAAAGCCTTTTTGACAATAATGATAGAGTAGTAGGTCACAAGATAAAGGTTGATAAACGCAGATACAAAGAAGTTCAACTAGAACCAAGAAATATGATCAAAGTTGGAGTTAATTGCATAGAAGAAGAGCTAAATCAGATCAGAGAATTGTGCAAATCATTCCCAGACATCATTTCTTGGGTCTATAGCGATCTCAAAGTGTATAGGAAAGAAACCATACAACACACCATTGAGTTGGAAGAAGATGCAAAGCCTTTCAGGAAAAAGCAGAGACCTATAAACCCAAAGATAGAAGCATTAATGAAACAAGAATTGTTAAAGCTTCTTGAAGCCAAGATTATATACCCTATTAAGCACTCTACCTGGGTAGCTAATCTAGTCCCAGTTAGAAATAAAAATGGGGACATTAGGCTATGCGTTGACTTTAGAAACCTGAATAGAGCTTCCCTCAAAGATCATTACCCACTTCCATAGATAGATCAGATTTTGCATACAGTAGCAGGGGTAGAGAGATTCTCCCTGTTAGATGGATTCTCTAGTTAAATATAAATATGAAGATCAATACAATACTACCTTCACCACCAAGTGGGGGATATTTTCTTATCAGAGGATACCTTTTGGGTTGTCCAATGCAGGAGCAACTTTTCAAAGGGTAATGGATGTGGCTTTTGGAGAACTTGCTAATAAGATCATAGTCATCTACTTAGATGATATGACAGTCTTCTCCCACTATAAATAAGACCACGTGGAACACCTTAGGAAGGTATTTGAAAAATGTAGAGAATTTGGCATATCTTTGAACCCAAAGAAGTCCATATTTGTTGTAGAAGAAGGAATTCTACTAGGCCACATCATCTCAAAATCTAGATTGGCCATCGATCTTGATAGAGTAAAAGCACTCCTAGAGCTCCCTCTACCAACAAACAAGAAGGGCTTGCAATCCTTCTTTGGATAGATAAATTTTGTACGCAAGTTTATAGCATATTTTGCACAAATTATCAAACCTATGATAGAACTGCTAAAGAAAGATGCCCAGTTCAAATGGATAGACCTGAGGAAAGAAGCCTTCAAAAGGATAAAATAAGAGATAGCTCAAGCACCTATGCTTGTTAACCCTGATTATTCCAGAAGCTTCATCCTATATGCTGTCGGAGAGAAAGAAAGTTATGTTGCAGTTCTCACCCAGAAAGGAGCTGACAATGAAGAAAGGCCTATAGCCTTTCTAAGTTAGACCATGCAAGATCATGAAGAGAGATATAACTTCATCGAAAAACAAGTATATGTAGTTATGAAGTCACTAAAAAATTTCAGGCACTTCCTATCACAAAGCAAAACCATTGTCTATGTAATTCATCCTGATGTTAGAAATTTTGTAATACAGGGAGAACTTGGTGAGAAAAGAGTAGGTTGGGTAACGAAGATACAAGAGTATGATGTAGAAATCCACCCAACCAAGTTAGTAAGGGGTAGAGCCTTATGCCAAGAGTTGGCTAAGCAAGCTTCAAATGATTATATAGCCTACCAAGGCCTAATGTTGAATTCAGAACAAAATCAAACCTTGTAGAATACTGACTAGACTGATGACCTCGTAGAATATTTTTAGACTAGAAAATGCCTAGATAATCTGAATGCTTCACAGAGAAGAAGGTACAAAACCCAAGCTTTGAAATACACTCTTCTACCAGAAGGGTTGTATAGGAAAAACATAGATGGCATACTGCTAAGGTGCATAAAGGGAGATCAAAAATAGAGAATTCTAGAAGAATTTCATGGAGGTCTATCTGGTGGACACTACTCAGGGAGGACCACTACACTAAAGATACTTAGAATAGGTTGCTACTGGCCCTCCATTTTCTCAGATGCTTTCAAAATAACTAAGAAATATGAAGAATGCCAGAGATATGTGGGAAGAAATAGGAATGCCCCTATGCCTCTGAAATCTATCCAAGTTGAAGAGCCCTTCCAACAATGGGGGTTAGATTTCATTGGAGTAATAGAGCCAAATTCATCAATCAATCACAAATATATACTTACTACTACAGATTATTTTACCAAGTGGGCTGAAGCAATTCCCACTAAGAAAGTTGATCAGGAAGTTGTGATTGAGTTTTTAGAAAGCTTGATTACAAGATTTGGCATACCATATGCATTGGTCATAGATAATGGATCAACCTTCATTGGTGCAAAGATGATTGAATTTACTAGAAAATATGGTATATACTTGAAGACCTCCTCTAATTACTACCCACAAGAGAATGGTCTGGAAGAATCTACAAACAAAAATCTTCTCAAAATTTTGAAGAGGACTCTGAAAGATAACAAGAGAAGTTGGCACTCCTTGATAAACCAAGCATTGTGGGCTGATAGGATTTCAATCAAAAAATTGATTAACACATCGTCCTATTCCTTGGTCTATGGTAAAGAGGTCATTCTACCCATACATATAGAGATACCTACTTTGAAGTTGCTCAACCAGATTGATGTTGAAGAAATCCAACCAATGGAAGCTAGATTGATGCAACTCCTACAACTAGAAGAGCAGAGGGAGTAGGCTTATGACCATCATCAAAAGCACATGGTAGACACCAAGGGGTGGTTCGATAAAAAGACTACTTTTAGAAATTTTAAATTTGGAGACTCAGTTTTAAAGTGGAATGTGAAAAAGGCCAAGCCAGGCCATCACCAAAAATTTGATGCCTTTTGGGAGGGTCCCTTCGAAATAATCATTGAGAAACAATTCAATTCATTTTAGCTGAAAGACAAACAGGGTGAAGTTCAACCTATTCCAGTGAATGGTTTTCACTTGAAACTCTACTTCGAATAGGTAGGGAAAATTTTCTTGTATATTATGTATATATAATATTTTCTAAGTATTTCTTGTTTTTAGCTTGTAATGATTTCATCACGATTTTGTGATAATTCAAAGTCAACCAACAAAATGACAAAGCAAAAAAAGCACTACCTTATCATGATGTAATGACTAAAATTTAAATTTTTCCATATCACCTTTCGATGATTGGTGGGAAAGCTCCTCCCTTATGAATAAATGAAGCTTTGAAGAGTGTGATTTTTCATTTAATGCAATGGCCAACGATTGGCCAAAAAATTTAGCATGTGGGAAGATGGTAGAAATGACGTGCGGGAAGATCCAAAAAAAGCAAATCTACCAACCATAGTTAATGCAATCATGCACGTTCTTTCCAATCGATGTAAAGAAACCCTAATTCACTCTCGAGAAAGCTCTTCTACTAAAACTTGCTTTCTATTCTCTTCTTCGAGTTCAGACCTAGTACAAGATAGTCTCTGCAAGTGATTTCCCATGGCCCCAAAGAAGAGTAGCCAGAAAATGGTAATGGCGGTATCATCTTCTGCTTCCCTAATAGTAATACGTGAGGATGAAGTAGGCAAAAAATTCATAGACAGAGATGCCAGAATCGATGACACTACCATGACATGGAAAAACCTAGAAAGAATATGGAAGGATATCGAAGAAAGAATGATTACAGGTATTATTGTGTCCTCTCCCACTACTTTCCCCTTCAATTCTCTACTCTGATGGTATGTTTATACTCTCATTCATCCCTATCCCAAGTTGATTAGAGCTATTGCCAATTTTTATGATACCAAGGAGAAGACCATTAGAAACTCCCAAGGCAGAGCCCTTTTCACCCTGAGCCCAGATGCTTTCATTGTTACCTTTGCTACTGGTCATGTGCCTACATTTAAGCCAAAATATTTTGACCCCATAGACCAGGTGAAGTATTTTATCCCTTCTAAGAACATAAGAAATTTCCTAGCACTACAATTGAAGAAACCACCTACTGGAGGGACCATGCCTAAAACCCCCATTTCTCGGGAGGAATTCAAAAACCCAGAGTTGTTTTCTATTTTGGCTATGGTGGTGGGCCTGAAGTCTGATGAAAAAGTCTATGGGTGGCAGATTGCATTAGTCAATTACCTTTCAAACCCTAAGAATTATGATTCCTTAGTTATGGATGGAAGCATCAGGCCCATATTTTTTGACTGGCTAGGGTATATTTTTTGCGAAGTTCATGAAGGTTTGTCATTGATGAAGAAAGGTTCTCAAGTTTCTTTTAAATTTTCTTCATATTTGGTCTAGGTTTTCTTTTATTTTATGGCTCAGGAGCTCACTTTTATTTATGTGAATGATAAATATGAGCAAGGAAGAACCTTGCCTGTGTATGAATGGACTACTGTGTTGTATAAGATAGAGTCTTATTATAATTTCAATAGGGAATTTTTAGGGCCTACCCTAAAAATTATGTACGGAGAAATAAGGATACTGACCCCAAAAGTTGTAAAGGTTTTGCAAAACAAGCATGCAGAGGAGGGTGACTGGTTCATCCTCACTCAGGGGGTTGTTATCAGACTCTATGGGTTTACAAGAAAACCCTTTTGCTTCCCCATTATGTCATGGATAGGTTGTTCACCTTG
The DNA here is from genome assembly GCA_028583015.1 of Wollemia nobilis. Taxonomy (NCBI): domain Eukaryota; kingdom Viridiplantae; phylum Streptophyta; class Pinopsida; order Araucariales; family Araucariaceae; genus Wollemia; species Wollemia nobilis. The sequence continues at coordinate 9,787,922 of JAQPPZ010006249.1, forward strand.
GAATATGTTAGGCAAATAGAGTAGATAAATTTCAAATATGGTACAGGTATAGGTAAAACTAGTACCTGTACGATGTCATTCCAGTTTGAAGGTATAATTATCTCCAAGAAAGGGTAGCATGAGAAAATTACTCAAGCCCTAAAATAATTGGGGTTGTTAGAGATGCCACAATGGTGGAAGTATGACCCTATTAACAAATTTGTAGAGAGGTAGGCCATTTTAAATGGAACCCCTATTAAGAGCTACCACATGTCCCCTAAGAAGGACATCGAAGATTGCAAGAATAATGTTGAAGATGAGGAATTAGAGTGGCATGTAGAAAGGATGCAACCGCTACCTCCATGGCATGATTTTTATGAACATGTGGCTGACTATGACCCCAAGAACAATCCTAAGCACATCCTAGATGACAATACTATCACTAGGATGCAGAAGAAGGGGACAAAATGGACAGAAGGGAAGGTCCATGCATGGTGGATGATGAGAGTCCAAATGAATATGATCGACTCTAGGTGGCCAGTTAAAAATGACCTTGAATTTTTGGTCTTCTATGACCACTACCAAGCTACCTGGTCAGAAACCTTCATCCGAGAAAGTGCCACCGAGCATTCATAGCAACAAGGAAGTAAACCCTGAAGTTGTTAAAAAATAAAAGGTAGACTAGAGCAAAGGAAAAAAGGTTGCAATTGAGCAACAACAATCCCCTGCACATACAAGGCTCAAGTCCTCTAAGAAGAAGACTACTAAAACCATATTTATAGAAGAACAGAGAAAGACATATGGGAAAGTGACCCAAATGATGGCAAATATGGGATATGATGGTAGAGGACTAGGTAAGGATGGGCAAGGAATCACCGAGCCCTTACAAATACAGAAGAGGGAGAAACATATGGCACTCGATGCAGACCCATCTGGAGGTAGAGTTGCATCTTCCCAGGTCCCAAATTTTGTCCCCCCTTCTCCCTCAAACATTGAATCAAATGAAGTACCTCTTGTCATCAAGAAGAGAAAGCTAAAATCCATGGTAGGGAATCAACAGAAGAAGAGCAAATAGATTGAAACTACTCATAATGTTGAAGAAGTCACTCAGGGTGACAAATATCAACTACAGGTAACTATTGAGTACACTGAAACTACTCAGGAAAGTGAGCAAGTCACTCAAGATATTGAAGATGTTTCTCAAAATATTGAAATGACAAGAGATGATAATGCACAAGAGGAAGCCCAACACCAGGTAGTTGACCATAATGTTGAAGTTACTCAAGAGAAGCAGAACCCAGTTATTGGAGAAAACATAACTGTTAAGAAGGAGATCATTGAACACAATAAAAACCAGCATGGGGAAATCCCCAAGGATGTTGAAGTAATAGACTTAGAAAAAGATACAGATGTCGAAGAGGAAGATGATGAAAGAAGAGAGGTAGAAAAACCCTCTCAACAAGATGAAGTTGATAATTTTGGTGCAAATGAAACTAATGAAGATCAAACTGTAGAAGATGAGTGCCAACACGTACCCTCGATAGAATCAGGTATGGCCTCTCTATTCTCTCATACTTCTCTTCCTCTCCTTTCCCAAGTTGAATTTCCTTCCATTTCTATTCTATAAAAAGATACAATACCTTCCTTAAAGCAAAAGCTTCTATCTTTAGGGATAGCACCGTCTTCACAAGTTCAATTTAAAGTTGGTCAACCTTCCAAGTTTCTTACCCATTCCATAGTTTCTCCTTTGAATGTAGACACTACATTGGTCTCAACCCCTTTCCTCCCCACCGCCTATGTTCCAGCTATGAGATCCACCTCCATGGTGGCTACTGAGAATCATCCCACTATTTCAAAACTAAAAAGGCTAAAGAAAGCTAACAAAAATGCTTTAGATTGGTGGGAGTTTCATGTTGATAAAGTCTCCAAGGCTCCAGTCCACACCCAAGAAATGATAGCACTTGACCCCATTACTATGCAGTGGTAGAAGGTAAAATTGACATCGACGATGAGGAAGCCTGAAGGTGAAATGATGATAGAAGATTACCAAACAGAAAGTGTAACAGAAGATATTACTCAGCTTCATATGCAAGATGAATGGGGAATGGCCTAGGCTCACCTGGGGACTATTTACTTGCATGGGGAATACTTTAAAGAAAAATTCATCAAGGAACAAGAAGCTAGAAAAGAGTTAGAGTCTACATTGCAGGAACATAAGCTTGTAGAGAAAGCCTTGAAATTAGAGGTCAAAAGGTGGGAAGATAGGTTCAGTGAAGTTGCAAGTGAAGCAACCAAGTACAAAGAAGAAGCTAAAAAGGTAGCTGAATAGATTCAATCCCTGAATCAATAGATACAAGAGCTTCAGAGACAAGTCCAGGAAGCACAAAACAAATCCCATGGCCTATCGAAAGAAAAGGCCAAAGCAGTTAGAAGGGAAATGTTCGAAGATGTCTTGCAACTGAGTTTGAGAATGAGGCCTATGTTGTTGTACTTGGCCAAGGTAAAAGAAGTGCTCGAAGTGGTGGAAGATGAGCTTAAAGCTTCGATGAGCTTTTTGAAGACAAGATCAGATGCTACAACAAGAATACAAGTCCTATCTGACAACATGCCAGAGAATATTACTGCCAAGATACGAAGTGAAGCCTGGTCGCAGGCTAAAATTGTAGCTAGGAGTTTCTTTAGGAGATTTAAACTTGTCAACCAAGGGGAAAAACTCCTCCAAGAGCTCAAAGCCGAAGCTAAAGGGCTAGTAAAACATTTGAACCTAGCAAACAAATGTGGGCTTCCATATCTTTGGGATGAAAATTTGAGCATTCTAAGTGAAGATGCACTCACAACATCCCTGAGATCCTTTATGGATGATGAATAAAAAATAGAAGGTTGGGAAGAGCCTGTCCAGGAAACACATGTGTTTGCTATGGTACAAGATCTCACATAGATTAAGTCATGCTTACAAGAGTTGATTCTGAGGTAGAAGATATTGTCTCATGATAAGGTAGAAGAGTTGCAATATGTGTACCATTTGTTTATGGAATCTTTAGACCTCGATGATGAAACTTGGAAGTAAGTCTACCTCACTTATAATGAAGTTGTTAAAATAATAGAAGAACAGAGAAGGTCCAAGAGAACTGAACAGAACCAGCTGACCGAAGGTGGAACCAGCGGCCAGATATGAGAAGGTTTACAAAAAATTGAGTAACTGGAAGTTTGATGTAATATAGTAAGGTATACATAAGCTAGTAAGAGGTATTTTGAAAGGTAATGTTTTTCTTATTCAAGAAATTCTCTTCTGATTTTCCAAAACTCCCTCTTCCATATTATTTTGACTCCATTTCCCAATGGATGAAGGTCCTGGATTCTAATATTTTTCTAGAAAAATTCCCTGAAAGGCGCCAATAATGTTAGTCTAAAAAGACTACACCAAAGATAGTGAAGATTTTGAGGCCTGAACCAGTTTTCAATTTTTGTGGAAGAGAAGCAAAGAAAAGACTAAGGCACGAAGAATGTCATGATTTCGTGACATGTTAGAGTTTTGCGGGCTCAAAGGAGAAAAGAGAGCCAAGGTGCCATAATGTCATGATTTCACGACATGACGGAGTTTCATGGGCTCAAAGGAGAAAAGAGAGCCAAGGCACCAGAATGTCATGATTTCATGACATGTTGGAGTTTCATGGGCTCAAAGGAGAAAAGAGAGCCAAGGTGCTAGAATGTCATGATTTCATGACATGACGGAGTTTCACGGGCTCAAAGGAGAAAAGAGAGCCAAGGCACCAAAATGTCATGATTTTGTGAAGGGCACAAAGACAGCATGTCACAATTTCACATGTCAGAGTTTTGTTGAGCAGATAAATGTAAATAGAAACAAGTGAATGTGCTTTCAGAAGGATGTGTCTCAATGACCAATGGTAGATGGTGATTGAAGCATCAAATCCTAACCTCTTGCCATTGGTGATTTGATTCCCTCCTGAACCAATAGAAGCCATGCAGAAGCATACTGGCACATTTTTTTAGCAAATTTGTTGTAACTGATTGTAGGTCATGGAATTTGTTAGCTATCAAAATATGCTTACAATAGAGTATATATAATAGGGAGCACACCCAAAATAAGGGTCGACTCTTAGATGTTTACAGGACTGGATGTATGTACTCTGGATTAAGCAATAATATATGCTTCTATTGGCTTCTGGTTCATTGTGCGCAAGAGTATGTATGATTGTTTGATGCTTCTACTTACATTACTGAGTTATACTTTGCATTTATTCTATTATCTGGATACATGCATGTCATAAATAGTATTGTTGGAGTTAATGATTTTTATACATGCATGTGTTAGATTAACATCTAAATCGCATTAAGGAACCATGATTTCTGCATGAAGGTATAGAAAGTGCTTAGACTACGAGATATATGTATTTGTCTTTGTTGTTGTTTAATTTGTACCCCATTAAAAAATCTAGCAACAACTATATTTCCCTTTCTTTTAGTAAATTTCTCTCTATCCTTTTCTCATAAAAATCACCAAGGAACCAACCTCCTCTAGAGATTAGATGGAATCCCTCTGAACTTAGTCCATCTACTCAATGTTGGCAAGGTCGTGGGTGCAATCACAACCATAGGCTGATTTTGCACCAACGGATATCTAACCCAGAGTTAGGCATGATAGATGGCTCATTGGGTACCACAAGGGAGTGAGGGATTTATTTCGCTTCTCTTGGGTTACTAAGAAGTTTGGCATCATGTAGAATGTGCTAGAAGAGCCAGTCCACTATAACCACCTGAAGGCAAAGATGTAACTCGCACTACCCCAAGTGATAGCCTTGCTAGAGGAGGTATATGCTCATATAGATGATCTAGGAGTAGAAAACATTAGGACTAATATAGAGTACAATACTTGGTGGACTACTCAGCTATGGCATGGTGGCAAGAGCCTAGGCAGGACTAGAGATGAGGTGGAAGATGAGAGGGGTGATGGTGATGGGAAATGAGTACATCAGAGGATGGATGAGGTATGGGTACTAACTACAAGGTAGATGGAGGACCCACCTGATGAGGAGAAGGATGAGGAGGATGCTCTAGATGATGAGGTATCCTAGCTATGGGCCTAGGTACATAGTCTATAGATACAGTTGCAAATAACATAGAGATAGATATTGGAGCAAGATACATCTCTCTATACTACATAAATCCAGCTTAGTGTAGGATAGTAGCAATGGTGGGATTATGAGAATGAGAGGAAAACTCTCCAATATCAGGTTGATTTAGCTTAGACCATGATACAAACTCTGTAGATGCAGCTAGAATCTAAGGCCACCGAGGTATATGCCAAGACTACTAAGAGTGATGCTCTTAGGTCATAACTAGAGGTTGCTCCTATTGGGTCAAGATAGGCCATAGTAGGTACACCTATTATAGGTGATGTAGCAGGGTTACAGGTACAAGTGACTAGATTGTAGGGTATGGTTAGCTAGTATGATGTTGGGAACCAATCTGATGGCACATATATTAGGCAGTTGAAGGGACAAGTTGTCATGCTTGGTGGTACTCTACTTATGTGGTCCACTACATGAGGAGCTCATAGGAGTAGATAGAGTGAGTCGAAACAGTTCTCAGTACACCCTAGTCATCAATCAAGTGCATGATCAGAGATATTAGTGGGTACTAGTTCTAGGTAGCCTCATAGAGATGGGGTTGAGGGTGGAGGAAACTTAGGGGGTGCAAGCCTTGTTTGATATGTCTCGATGACTATATCATTTTGCATGTAAGGTCTGAGGACCTATACAGTTGTAGCCTATAGGTATTTTTGTACCATTATGTACTTTTGGATGCTCACACACACACACACACACATATATATATGATATTCTACTTATTTCTCATTATGTGTGTTATATATTTTGCTTTCTGTTCATGTGATGTAGTTATGGATGTAATGCTTATATGATACTTTGATTATGCTATATGTATGTAATGTATTGATGAAATTAACTAGCTAGATGATAGATGTTTTATTATTTGTTGTGTTCTAGATATGCAGATGAACTATGATGTATGCTTATATCGATGCAATTATGATTGTTAAATGCACGTTTAATTTTTTTCAATTGTTTATGCATTTAATCTATGTGATATGCTATGATAGATGATGTGTATGAAATGCATTAATTACATGAGGATGATTTAATGCAAATGAACATATATGCATTAATCACTTAAAACATAAGGAATGCATCTAATAAGTGCTACAAACTAATGGAAGACACCATAGAATGTACGAAAATCATGAACAAAAATGGTAACTCTTATCATAATAATTAATCATTTAAAAATTCATATGCGAAATGAGATGATGTGAGATGTATGGGTTTTCCCTATAAGCTTCTGTAAATTAAAAGATATGCAAAAAATAATCAGTGGTAATATAAATATCATTGCTAATATTCATCCAATGTCTATCCTATTCCATGAACATCCCTTAATAAACAAAATATCATAAGTAAATGGTGATTGATTGATGAGATGATTTGTTGCTATAGGGAATTTTTGAGGTTTTCCATGAGACTCAAAAACCCTAGTTGATTAATAAAAATATTTATATTGACTACACAACACTCATAAAAGATAAAATCTTTTGTTATAAAGATCAAGATATTCATTATCCTTGTGTATGAAATGAATGTATTAGATGAAGCATAAGACTACCTCATTTCCAGGAGGGATTCATTCAGCCCATTAATGTAATGAGGATCACCATATGTTCATCAGGATCCTAGGTTTGGGTGTATTTGGATTAGAATATGAGGTAATAAAAGCCATGTATAGCTAGCTCATTTGCAAATTGCTTAGAACTACCTCATTTCTAGGTAGGATTCATTTAACCCATTACTGTAATGAGGATCATTCAATGACTTTCAAATACTGACCATTCCAGGGATTCAATATCTTCACCCCCTCCTTTTCTTTTCATTTATTGGGATACTTGCTCTTTCTTAGTGATGGCAATCACTATTTATTTTGTGTTTTATTTTCTTGAAGCAAGGAATTTGCTTAGTTATAAAAATAATTGTTTGTTTTGCTTTACTTCGTTTCGAGAATTTTGCTTATTTTGTATGAAAGTAAGAGATTTATTTGGGTAGGGGGGAGCTTGTCCTTTTTCCAATGATCAACATCCTATACCATGCACATTACAATATGAGCAAGTATAAACCTTTTGCTTAAGGTGACTAGGACCACTTTGTAGTGTTCATATTTTCTTGTTCAAATGAGGATTATTAATGTTTAAATTGTGATGGGATTTTGAGATATGCAAGGTACTATCAAAACTAGACCTCATATTTGAAAGTCAAGATAGCTTTCTATAAAATCTAAGAAGATCGCTAGGTATGGCTGAATGACCAAAAAACCCTAGTATATTCCTCATAGTAACTAGAAGGGTTATGTCGAAAAACATAATTACTCACAGGGGTGATGGATTATGATGATGTAAGGATGCATGATTGGCATACAAATGTGGTGTCATTCGTAAGATTGTAAACACAACCTATCCTAATGTGAATGTATGAGCATACCTAATACAATGCAATTAAATGAATGCATATGATGCAATACAAAATGTAAATATTTTTGCATTTTTGATGTTTTAAATTTTTTTTTGTGTTTTATGTTTTCTGATTTGTTATGAATTTTTGATGTTTTTTAATTTTTTTTTAATTTTTGATGTTTTCTGATTTTTTTTAGATTTTATTATTTTTAAAATGCGAAGGTACGCTACCTTAGGTACCCCTAGTGTGCATGCCACTCAATTAAATTTATGAGGTTGTGATACCTTTGGAAGTTGCACTTTGCTTTATTGATCATGAAGTGGATGGTGTGGAAGGTGTGCTAACTTGAGGAACCCCATTGCGTATGTTGGTCATCGTAATGTAATAATATTGCTTAGGAAGAGTGACAAATATAAACTATCCCTATTGAGTTACAAACCTCTATGAAGTGCCAATGTGCTGATGGGATAACATGAGAAAAATTTCTGCGTGGAGCTCATCCCATTCTAGAAAATATTTGACCACTTTCTTAAACGAATGGTAGTTATGGATGTCATACCCATGTATACGATGATAGATACAATAGAGGATTTCATCATATATCCCAATTTTGGATGATCTTGGCTTGACCTCTAGTAATACAAATGCATTTGGCTCATATAGATTTTGAAATAAGGTCACAATAGTTATCTCAAATGCGACTACTCAATGAGTTGGCTTGTTAGGAATACGAGGATGCGTCTGACCTAGGGGTCACAAATGGGATGATGTGGCCTAAAATATGGTAGGATGAGGTGCTATGGGTGGACCATCTATGGATAAAACCTCATTGTCAATAAGGTCTTGGACCATATTTTTAAACCCATAACAGTTGCGGATGTCATGGCCCTGTTGGAAATATTGAGTTGTCATTGATGTCAAAGGAGCATGGTATTCAAGGAAGAAATATTATTCAAGGGTGAAAATTTTATAAGGATGGACAATATATCATTGAGGTAAAATATGGGCTTGTTCATCCAGGGTAAATATATTTTACAAGGAAATATTATTGCAAAGCAAGGCAATTATTTTTAAGGATTATAACATTCAAATATCCAATTTAAATATTATAAAAGAGATGGAAAAATATGTAAAAGTGCTTGGGAAAAAGGATTTAAATTAATATTTTAAGAGTGGGATGTATTTAAATCAAAGGATTTAAATATATTGAAATATTGAAAGGGTCGACCCTAATGTTGAGATTAAATATTATTCTTCATATATATATGGTTCTAACATTATGGTTGAGGTGATTTTTAGGTGTGCCTTCATGTTGCTTCAGATAAAGTGTGAGAATATATGTTCACATTCAAAGTGTGTGCCTTTGGTTGAGAGAGAGCTTTCATTCATCTTTGTCTACATTTGGAGAATGAGAGAATTTGGAGAATGTGCCTTCGCTTGAGAGAGCTTTCGTTCATCTTCGTCTCCATTTGGAGAATGAGAGAATTAAAAGAATGTACCTTCACTTGAGAGAGCTTTCGTTCATCTTCATATGTGTTTGGAGAATGAGATAATTTAGAGAATGTGCCTTCACTTGAGAGAGCTTTCAATCATATTCATCTATATTTAGAGAATAAGAGAGTTCAAAGAAGTGTGATTTTATTTGAGAGAGAAATTTCATTCACAGTGAGCACCTTCACTTTCATTTGAGAGAGAGAGATTTCATTCACAGTGAGCATCTTCACTTATGTTGAAAGGATAAGAGTATTCATTTATGTTCGAAGGAGAAACCATGTCTAGTAGAGGTGATTGAAGATCTACCAAATTAAATAAAACAAGAGCATCATAATACATGGTATTGAAGTGGTAGTGTACGTTTTTCATGGTAGAGTGTTGTCATTAGAATAAAAAATATAAGTTCAACTCGTACTATGTGACTAAGGCAGGAAGACGTCAAGCTTGAGAATAAAGAAACACAACAATTTTTTGATCATAAAAAGGAGGGAGAGTCATCCATGAAGTAAATAATTAAAATGTTTCATGCAATGTGATTGAGCTTCCCTATAAATGGTGTAAGAGTGTAGTGTGCTAGTGTTTTATCATGAATGGAGTAAGAGTATAGTGTGTTTGGGATTCCTCACAAAAGGTGTAAGAGTGTAGTGTGTTAGGTTTTCCACATAGATGACACAGAGTATAGTGTATTTGGAATTCCACACAGAAAGCGTAAGAGTGCAATGTGCTAGGGTTTTCACATAGACAATGCAAAGAGTGCAGTGTGCTCAGGATTGCATGTAGATAGCATAAGAGAGCAATGTGGTATCCTCACGAAAATCACAAAAGTGGAATTAGATATTATTGTGTGCACTACCCCAGAAAGATAGGAGTACATATGGCAAAGAGTTAGTGCCAGGGTAGCAAGCAAGTGATCTATAGCTACATGGAGTTGGAAAGCCTTCAAATTCAATAGGAAGATAGTCAAACAAAGAGCAAATGAATAAAAATGTAAGAAATCATTTTTGCCTTCATAAGTATTATTACGTTTGTCTCAAAAGGGGAAATAAGGGTTTGAAATATTTTGATTTAATATTTAATAAAAAATGAAAATATAGAGTTGAGATGCATTATCTTTGTTGAGATAAATTTGAAATGCATTATCTTGTTTGAGATAGATTGGGAATACATTGAGGCACATCATTATCATTGAAGATAGATTTTGAGATGCATGAATATTGTTGAAGATAGAGATGCATCATAATTGTTGAAAATAGATTTGGAGTGCATTATATTGAGGCATATTTGGAAGTTTTATTTAATAAAGGGATTAATGCATGCAAAATAAAAATGGGGAAAAGTGCATTAGATAGTAAAAGAATAGCAAGGTATTAATGTCTCAAATTAAATATACAAGTGAGTGCTTGTATCGTTCCAAAATTTTCGCATCCTTACCTTCAGGCTATAGGATCTACGCCCGAAAGGGGGATGGGAAAAGGATGGGACAATACCTCGGACTGAGAGGCCCTTTGAAGGTCCCGCCTCTCGGGGGAGGTGTATAAGGGTGAATTTTCGACGGATGGTGGGTTCACCAAGAAAATTTTGAATGGCATTTTCCACGCATAGGTTGATAGTGTGTTTGATGTGTTCATTTTTATGCTTGATCATTCAAGTCCTAGGTTTGGCCGATATGAATATAAACTATTCTATATGCCAATGCAAATTTCAATGAATGCAGAAAACATAAATAGATGCAAATTACAGAGAATAAGTTAACCAGAAGAATTCATACCTGATTTCGGATGTCTGATGAAGATTCTGAGTCTTGTAGCAGTTCAGATCATCTCAGTTTGAACATTATCGTCCCAGATCATAGGAGGTCGTCTGAAATTAGACAGGATCATCTGCAATCTGATGAATTCGTCAGACGAATTTGTTAAAAACCTGCAATCACATAAACAGACACAAAATACCAAATATGCAAATGTAGAAGCAAGGGATAATGATAGAAATAATAACAAACATGCCTAAATAATAGTGTCTAATAACAAATGATGAAATGTAGTAAATTTAATGATTGATTTTACCTTTATCATGCAATTTTGCTAAATGAGGTGAACTCCAAGATGCATAAAACATAATAACCTAAAACAATGCAGAGATATATTATAAAAAATGTAGAAAAACTTAAGAGAATGCAAACTCTAAACTCGGATAACCCGTAATTTGGACTACATTCAGGATCGTCTCCAATTGTACGAAATCATCCGTGATCGTCCGAGATCGTCTGCGACGATCCAAGCTAGCTTCGACTGAAAAATAGTAGAGTTCCTGCAAATAAAAAAATACAAAATACCAAATGCAAGTAATAATACGAAGGAATAAAAGAGCTAACTCTGCAATGAAATCCTGTCAACAAAGGGGTTGGGAATTTAGGGAGAATCAACAAGAATTAGGCAAGGATGCAGGGGATAAACTAAAAAAATCCTAGTTTATATAGGATTAAAAAGAGGTTTGGGAGGTTGGGGATCATCCCAATCTGAGAGATCTCCAACAGGGAAATCTCCAATTGTGCAGACACACTTTTGCCCGAGTTGGAGAGGCTGTTGAAACAGAAGTTAATTATGAAAATTCAGTTTTGGGACGAAGTCGTCTGGACGTTCTATTCCATATGAATTTATCAGATCGGGGACAATTTCGTCTAATATGCGACAATATCGTCCAACGGTCAAAACAAATCCTAAAAATAGCACGAAAAATGGGGAAAGCGGGTAAAAGGCGATTTAACGGGCGGTTTGGGGTTAAAATTCAAATTTTAATATTTTATCTTTTTACTAAGGTTTTAACCGTGCCAATTTTAGGGTGCTACATTTTGCCCCCTCTTTAGCGAATTTTCCAAAGAAAACAAAAATATACTCAATTTTTTAGACGACGATTCTTGGTCGAATCGTACGAATGCTGACTATGGTGCCCCCTCCGTGTTTTTACCCAAATCGAACGTTTGAGGTAAAATGCGAAAAAGAAAAAATTAAAATGTTGATGTTTTAAATAAAATTAAGAAAATAGGGTAAAGCCCTAATTCATTTTTACTATTCACTTTTACTGTTCCAGAGTTCTGCAAAAAAAGAAAATGGTGGAGACAGCACACAGAGCGACAGAGGTCCGACGTGGGCTATGGGTAAGGATCTAATCCTAGTAGATTAGGTTTAATGTAACTTTGTGCAATTCTTTTGATTTTAAATTTGATTGTTTGGGGCATCGTGGCCATTTTTAGGCCGTCGACGTCGTCGAGACAAAATCGTCTCGATTTCATCGAAATCGTCCCTAGATTATCGATTTCATCTGACGATAAAATCGATGAATTAGGGGTGATTTCATCCAACAAGGGGTGATTCCCAAGTTACGAAATCGGAGACAATTTCATCCTCACAAAGGATGATTTTGCCCAATGTGGGACGATATCATCTAATGGTGGACGATATAATTTTAAACTTGATTTTAAGTTGTTTAATTTGATGTTAATAATTGGTTTATTAATGATTTTGTTGTTTTATTATTTGTTTTGCAGAAGGGGTTACTAAAGATCCGAGAATGGAAATACGATGGGCTAAGGGATGACATAGCCACGCTTGACCAGGCAGAGCGTGACCGACTTGGACTAGTCGACCTACAGCATGTGGCAGAGATGCCATAAGTATCGACTGACATAGGGCTATTAACAGCCCTAGCAAAGAGGTGGTATCCGAGGTCGTCCTGCTTTTGGTTATCGATAAGGGAGATGGCTCCCACTCTAGAGGATATATGGAGGATCATGAGGATCCCCATACAAGGACGACTGATGATGCCTACGGCCAATCAGGGCCAAGAAATTATGAGGCTCACTGGAGACCCGAGCTTCGCCCTGGAGAAGGGTAGAGTGAACATCAAGTCGCTACGACAGATGCCTGGGGCATCTAGGCTGACACAGGTTTTGGCAGGAGTTGTCGGTGGCTTACTACTGTGCCACCAGAGCGGATCCAGACTACCATGGGTGCTCTTAGACATAGTCTATGATATGAGAGACCACGGGTATAGATTTGCATGGGGAAGCTTTGTACTCTATCACTTGTATAGGATCCTACATGGGGTTGTATACAAGGGAGGTCGATGTCTGGTCTTGACATTGCTGCTGCAGGTTTGGTGCTGGGAGCACATTGTGGTGCGGAGGCTGGTAGGGCTCCCATTGACAGGTGTTGACCGGGAGAGGCCCCAGGTTTTCTACTGGTGGTTACAGAGAGGCTCACAATGATGGATAGATCTATCAATGTCTTAGAGGTTACTAGATGATCTCATCCCATACTAGATCACCTGGAGGCTATGGTGAGAGCACCCCGGGTGGGCAAAGGATGGGCAAGAGCTGGCTCGCATCAGGTGAGTCTGCTAGCTGAGGATGGAGTGGGGAGAGGTAGAGCTCCATCGCTACAGTTGAGTACTATGATAGTTCGGTCTATAGTAGGGGATCCCTTATCTCAGGGATTACGAGTACTCCCAAACTATTTAGGATAGTACTACACTGAGCGGGGCTCTAGATATGCAGTGATTCTGGAGTCAGGATGCAAACAATGCCCCCATACAGCCAGTGGATGGTGACGACATCAGGGTTAATGATGGGTACGATGCCTGGTACACAGGCATCCACCCTCCTTGAATGATGAGGGTGCAGGGTCCAGTGCATGCTGCGGTGCGCCAGATGGGGAGGCGACGACAGGCTGCTATTGAGGCAGCGTGGGGTCGCGGGGGGAGAGAGCAACGACGGATCTCATAGGAGAGATGCCAGAGGATGGCACGGGTTCCATAGAGGCCATGAGAGACAGAGAAGAGGGAGGAGAGACTCCCTTCATAGCAGGGGGAGAGACCACCATCACTTGATAAGGGCAAGGGTGTTGACATAGGGGAGAGTAGCGAGACAACGGCTCTCCGGGCTGAGGTTGCCCACCTTTGGGCTCAGGTGCAGACATGGCAGGATGAGGCTACACGGCTCAGAGCTCAGGGTAGAGGGGTGAGCAGGGATGATCTATCACGATCTATTGCTTAGACCGCATTCTACCAGGGGTTATACTATCACATGGTTCCAGAGAACTAGAGGGTACCACTGCCAGCCCCTATTGCAAAGCCGATCATGATGGGATCGGTGAGTGTTACACTCCAAACCTAGCCGTCAGCTAGGTATTCCAAGCGTATAAAATTTCATATATATAGTAGTTAGTTTATTCCAAATGAAATCATCAATCTTTTGCTATTTTATCTCTGCACTTTCGCAATTGCCTTAACGGCGGGATCTGCCCTCCTAGTGGCAATTGATTTTAATTAAATATTTTTATACTCCTCGCATTCCGCATTCGATTTATTAATTGTTCTGGTTATAGAGTTCAATAATAATTGTTGATTCCATTCACGAAATAGTAGAAGGAAAATCCTTCCAAGTGGTATCAGACTTGGCGATTCACGGGATTGTTTCGGTCTCCCCACACCGTAATTCGGCTACGCAGCGATAGCCGGTTACAGTTAGCGTCGCATCGTATTTTTACCAGCGCCTACAAGAGAGCCTTTCGAGGTGATTATAGACGATTCGTTTTCATTTTTCCGCTACGGTTTCGTTCCAGTTCTTGTCCCAAAACCACAACAATAGCAGCCAAGGGCACCAATCCTTCTTTCGTGGTAAAAAAATCAGAACGCCAGGCCGTAAACTTCTACACAGTCCATCACAGCCATTCAAACGACGTCGTCCAATCATAATTCATGAAAATTGCAATTAACCGAGAAAGACTAAGGTAGTTGGATAAAATATTTTTGCTGACGTCAGTTAAACATTCATTTTCGACATTGGGCTCCATTTTTTATCCCACATTCAGTATATTACAATCGTTTATGGGTTTTTAAGGCATACGACACACCTTCTACGGTGTGACTTCGGTCACATTGGTTGTTCCTCCGTGCATAGCTGTCGTCTTCCGATGGTTAGCTATTCGTGTTGCGTTCCATTCCGTCGTGTCTTGTGGTTCGTCTCTGTCCTACGTGTCACTGTGTCATCTCGCGTCCGGTCGTTCTCTGTCCTCCGTGTCACTTTGTCATCTCGCATCCTATCGTCTCACATCCGGTTGTTCTCTATCCTCTGTGTCGTTGTATCATCTCACGTCTGATCATTCTCTGTCCTCCGTGTCACTGTGTCGTGTCACATCCTCGTGTTTCATTCGTCGCGTCTCATTGTCCGGTCTCCATCCACTCGCGTGTGTTTCATCTGTTGTGTCTCGTTGTCCGGTCTCCGTCCACTCGCGTCGTGTAAATTCTAGTTCGGTTTCCATATTCCGTAGGTCGCTATCAAAATTCGTAAAAAGTTGTCATAAACTGTCCAAGTTGCTGTCAAGGAGGAGCCAAAGTCCACATTAAATTTCGCGTCGCAGTTGGAGCGAAACTTCAAGCGGAATCCCAATTTTTTCAACTCAACCAAATTTGGCAGCAGTCAAAGCTCAAACTCTCCTAAGCAGGCTATGTTCACAAGTGCATGAACAAAAGGTGGCTCAAAGGACCTGACGGTCGATTATCAAGCTCAAAAATGACCAATAACAACGCAAGAAGACCTAATCGAAGTCCAGGTACAAAAAATTCTCCTTCTCCTTTCAAAATTGGTAGTTATAATCCACATCATCCACTGGTAGATCCTATGGCTACTAATCCTTCCCCAACTCACGAAAACATCACACAAGGAAACTCCAGTAACTCAGCCGTTTCCAACGATGATTCTCTTCGACTCCTACTAGAGGGTATGAACGAAATGAGTCTCCACATAAAATCCCTAGTGCAAGCACAAAACCAGCTTAATCCCAATACTAATCCCCAATATCACTCCCATACCCAAAGGAATGTCGAACAAAATGACGATTGGGAACAGCAAATAGGCACTTCGGATAATTCCAGGGATCGCTATCATAGATAGCGGTATAACCAAGATCAAGACAGGGATACGGGTTATCACCAACCGAGAGGCCCTAATAATTTTCCACGCATTGATATGTCCACTTTTGAGGGTCATGATCCTCGTGGTTGGATAGCAAAAATGGAAGGCATTCTCGACTTATATCAAATTAAGGAAATTGATAAAGTCCCTTTCGCGACATCAAAATTAGGCACTGAGGCCTACCAATGGTTCGTATGGCTTAAACGAGAGAACAGAGCTACTATTAACTGGAAAAAATTCACTACCTCTTTTTTAGAAAGATTTGACGAAGGAGCTACAACATCATACACAATAAGACTGTTATCTCTTAAACAAGAAGGATCGGTTAGCGAATTCGTTTTGGAGTTTACCAGTTTACTACCATACACTTTAGACCTCAGTCCCGACACAGTGGTAGGAGCTTTTCGCAATGGATTGAAAGAAAATATTCGAGTGGAGGTAGACATGCACAATCCAACCTTGTTGAACGATTGTATAAGAATAGCTAAGCTGGCCGAAAAGAGACATCAGTTGTCTGCACGGTGTGACACTTATAGTCGTCCTCCATATCGCAACAATTCCTTTCGTAGAAATGATCAACCATCAAGATACTTTTGTTATAAATGTCGCACTCATCACCCCAAGGAACAAGCTTGTGCCCAAAAACAAAACTTTCATATTGAAGGCGATCACTATGAAGGAGAAGAGGAAGAACCTTACCAACCAGATGAACCTATGCCAGACGAACTACCAAGTACTCTAGAAGAAAAAGAAGAGGATACAATGGCGATCTCCGTGCATGCCCTCATGGGTTTAACCGCCCACCATACCATCAAGGTACCAGGATTTCTCCACCAAAAAAAGGTGAATGTGCTAATTGATTCTGGTAGTACCCACAATTTTATCGACATCAAAACAACAAAAGCTTTGAATTTATTCATTAACTCTTCCAACAAAGACAAATTCCAGGTTCTAGTGGCCAACGGGGTGAACGCACAATGTGTCGGTCGCACATCTCAAGTTTCCATAAAGATGGGAACTTATACCTGCTTTGGATCCCTTTTCGTCATGAATTTGGGGAACTCTGACGTCATCTTGGGAGTTGAATGGTTGGAAACATTAGACACAGTTAGCTTCAACTTCAAAAAATTATTTGTGGAATGGAAGGAAAACGGACGAGTCATTCGTTTACAAGGCATTACTACTCCTCCATCACAAATGGTGAGCTCTCATAGTATGGAGAAGATGTTAAAAAAGGGTGGATATGGGTTTATAGCTCAAATTAATTGTTTGGAAAAACAATCTCAAGCAACTTCGGATATTACTGCTCCAGAGTTACAAGACATCATAACACATTACGAAGAAGTTTTCCAAGAACCTCAAGGATTACCACCTAAACGATCTCATGACCATGCCATCCATTTGATTCCAGGGAGTGTCCCACCTAACAATCGACCTTACCGCTATCCTCAACCACAAAAGATAGAAATCGAACAGATCGTTCAGGATTTGTTGGATCATGGAGTCATTCGTCACAGCACTAGTCCTTATTCCTCACCTGTAGTTCTGGCTAGACAAAAAGATAACTCTTGGCGTATGTGTCCTGACTTTCGTTCTCTCAATAAACTCACTATCAAGGACAAATTTCCTATCCCTGTCATAGATGACCTACTAGATGAATTGCATGGTGCAAATTTTTTTACAAAATTAGACCTTCGCTCCGGATTTCACCAAATCCGTGTTAGAGAAGAAGATATTCCCAAAACTGCTTTTCGTACTCATGAAGGTCATTACGAATTTTTGGTCATGCCTTTTGGTCTCACCAATGCACCATCCACATTCCAAAGTCTCATGAACCAAGTGTTTCGTCCACTCCTCCGTAAGTTTGTGTTAGTTTTTTTTGATGATATTCTCATATACAGCAAAACATGGACGGACCATTTACATCATGTGGATAAAGCCCTTCACATTTTACACAGAGAAAAGCTATTTGTCAAACGTTCCAAATGTTCCTTTGGTGTCCAAGAAGTCGAGTATCTTGGTCATATAGTTTCACACGAGGGTGTCAAAGTCGACCCCAATAAGATTAAGGCAATTCAAGAGTGGCCCTTACCTAAAACCATCAAGAAACTTCATGGTTTTTTGGGTCTCATGGGCTACTATCGCAAGTTTGTATGAAATTATGGTAAGATTGCAGCACCTCTCACCGCACTCACAAAGAAGGATGCTTTTCGTTGGTCGGACGAGGCCACTCAAGCCTTCGAAGCTCTTAAGAAAGCCATGTGTACAACTCCAGTATTAGCAACTCCCAATTTTCACAAACCATTTATTATCGAATGTGATGCATCAAGAACAGGAATTGGGGCTATATTAATGCAAGAAGGTCATCCGTTGGCATTTGAAAGTAAACAGCTTTTCGAGAAAAATTTGGGAAGATCAACATACGAAAAAGAAATGTCGGCTATTCTTCACGTAGTAGAAAAATGGAGACACTACCTAATCAGTAGCCGCTTCATTATAAAAATAGATCATAGTAGCCTCAAACATTTTCTTGAGCAAAGGTTTTCATATCCGAAACAAAATAAGTGGTTAACCAAATTATTGGGCTATGATTTTGTTATCGAATACAAGAAAGGGAAGGAAAATATAGCCGTCGATGCGCTGTCCAGGAAATATGAAGATGAAGTAGTCATTAACGCTATTTCAGGTCCTTGCTCCCAATGGGTGAATCAATTACAAGATGAATGGTTGTCCAATAGCGAAACTGCTCAGATACTTCAAGAATTATCTAAAGGGTCCTCCAAACACCCTTTGTTCTCTTATGAAGATAAAATCCTCCGGAAGAAGAACCGCATTTACATTCCACACAATTCAGACCTCAAATCGAAGATCCTCGATGAATCACACGCCTCTCCATCAGTAGGACATTCAAGATTTTTGAAAACATATTTAAGGGTCAAACAATCATTTTGTTGGAAAGGATTAAAAGCAGAAGTCAAACAATGGGTAGCAGAATGTGAAGTTTGCCGACGCAATAAAGGAGAAACAATCAAATCACCAGGATTGTTACAACCATTACCCATCCCTAAATGACAGTGGGAACATATATCCATGGATTTTATTGAAGGTCTTCCAAAGTCAGAAGGCAGGATAGTAATCTTCGTCATCGTAGACCGGTTATCCAAATACGCTCACTTTCAGGCTTTACAACATCCATTTTCCGCAAGCAAGGTGGCAAAGGTATTTATGGATTCAATTTTCAAATTACATGGTATGCCAAAAAATATTGTAAGTGATAGAGACCCCATCTTCACTAGTAACTTTTGGCGAGAATTATTTTGACTTAGTGGTACCAAATTGAACATGTCTTCAGCCTACCATCCACAGATAGATGGTCAAACATAAGTAGTTAACAAATGTTTGGGTACGTACTTAAGATGTTTTGCTCAAGATAAACAATACCAATGGAGCCATTGGTTAGCATTGGCAGAATGGTGGTACAACACTTCTTACCATTACTCAATTAAGATGTCTCCATTTGAAGCATTGTATGGCACCAAACCTCCAACAGTCGCAGATTACGTACAGGGATCATCCAAAGTAGCCAAAGTGGATGATTGGTTCCAACAAAGGCAGTCTACACTCACCATCCTCAAAGAGAATTTAGTCCAAGCACAAAATCGCATGAAACAACAACAAGACTTGCACCGATCAGAGAGAACTTTTAATATAGGTGATTGGGTTTTCCTAAAGTTGCAACCTTACAAACAATCCTCGTTAAGGATAAAGTCCAGCCAAAAGTTGGCTCCACGATTCTATGGTCCCTACAAAATTGTGCGCCGCATTGGAGAAGTAGCCTATCAATTAGAGCTACCTACATCATCACGAATACACCCGATATTTCATGTTTCATGTCTCAAAAAAGTAATTGGTCAGAAAATACAAAGTCAATCAGAATTACCGGTGCTCGATGAGGAAGGACGCATACATCTCCAACCTGAAGATATACTACAACATAGAATCCGAAGACTGAGATCACGTCAGATTCAAGAATTTCTCATTAAATGGCAAGATTTACCAGAGGAGGATGCCACATGGGAACCTGAAAGTATCTTCCAGACATTTCTAGCTTTGAGGACAAAGATTTTCGAGGAGGGGAGTCATGTTACACTCCAAACCTAGCCGTCGGCTAGGTATTCCAAGCGTATAAAATTTCATATATATAGTAGTTAGTTTATTCCAAATGAAATCATCAATCTTTTGCTATTTTATCTCTGCACTTTCGCAATTGCCTTAACGGCGGGATCTGCCCTCCTAGTGGCAATTGATTTTAATTAAATATTTTTATACTCCTCGCATTCCGCATTCGATTTATTAATTGTTCTGGTTATAGAGTTCAATAATAATTGTTGATTCCGTTCACGAAATAATAGAAGGAAAATCCTTCCAATGAGGACATCCTCCCAATCGACGATGAGGACCCGAGATACAGCCCAGACCTTTATGGGACCACCTCCACATTAGGGTGGGGGAGGAGATGAGGCTGAGAGCTCGAGGGCTTCTTGAGGCTAGGTGTCTATGGACTGCATAGATTTTGTAGAGATTGTTGAGAGAGGATTGAGTATGCCAGGGTATAGATTGTGGCATACCAATCCAGTTTTGATATGATGTATATAATTTTTGGATATATATATATATATATATATGATCTTGTTTCTGATGATATGACTTGTTCATATGTTTTTATGATGCTTTAATGTTTGAATTATTTGTTTATTGGATTGAGGATTCATGTAATTATGTCGTTTTGAAATATTATAATTTTGATGTCATGCTGTAAGATTTTAAATGAAATAATCTGATGTAAAAAATTGGTGGTTGTGGTGTGATTTGATAAAAAATAAAAGGGACTTCTAACAATAATTTCAAAGGACATTGTCGCTATTATAGACCATTTCATGGAGTCGCCGCTCACTCGGTCGTCAAGCTAATCCTAGTATAGAAATATTGTTAAAAGTAAAAGAGTGCTTAAGAGACTATCTTAAGACTTGGTGTTGTAATGATGGAGATAATGATGGTTTGATGATTTGTTTTTAGATTTTCATAAAAATAGTATGCATGAAAATATGATGTTGCTAGGCATAAATTCCTAAGTGTGATAAAATTGTGAACAATTCCTTTAGAATTTATACCATGGGTGCAATATTGAATTTTGAACATAATGTCATGAAATAGAATAGGTGTTTGTTTATTTGTAAAGCATAATTGTGTAACATAATGATGCAAGTCATATGTTTTGATGAATTTTTTTTTAAAATACATGGAAAAGAAAATTAGAACGATGGTTTGCGCTAGGCATAGAATTATAGGTATAGACTTATACCATCATCGCGAAATCCAAAGAAGAAAATAGATTGTTGGTTTTATTGCAAGATGCATTTTTGACTTTTGATAAACGACAAAATAATAATATGAAAATTTTGTTTGAAATTATTTTTGAGATTTTATGAGATGTATGTAATTGCTTTTATACAAAACAAAAATTCTAAAATAAAAGGATAAAATTATTATGAAAAGAGTTACAGAGATATTTTAAATTATCTCAAAGAAAAATGTAGATTTATAAGGAATCCTCATGTGCAAATGTGAATTCATTACCGATCTTGATTTATCATAATGATACAAAATCTCTCAAATACAAATGTGTGTGCAATTGTTTTGTTCATTTACCAATTTTGAGCAAGATAATTTGATACAAGTAATTTGCCTTAACCAAATGAATGTTCGTTGACCATGATTTATATGCATGTAACCGTACCAGACTACTATGTAAGTTAGGTTTATCAAGAGCTAGCTAATCCATAAGCTGACAGAGGTCTGTACAAAAGAAGGTTTCTAATGTGACAAACATATCGCCACGCTAGGATTTACCCAAGGCCAAGCGGGTTGGGCACAAACCACCTGTTATGGGACTTACCTCACAGTTTTTGAATAATTGAGAATTCCAGGGATTCAAGCTCATTCACCCTTCTTTTCTTTTCAAGGGGTAGGGAAAGGATTTTATTGCATTTTGCTTTTGCGTTTCTCTTTCGTTTTTTCTTTTTTTTGTACTTTTTTATATTTGCTTGATATTTGAGATAATGCTGAAATATTGCTGTGATGATTCAAAATAACCTTTTTCTTTTTCTCTTTTTCTTGCATTTTTCTTTTCTTCCTATGCTAGGGATACTTGCTCAGATTAGTCGTAGAGCAAGGGATTTTTATTCCGGGTAGGGGTGAGCTTGTCCTTTTGTCAATTCTCAAAGATTCTAGACCATGTGCATGATAGGATAGCAGGGGAAACTTTTCGCTCAAGAAACCACTTCTACTATGTAGCATCATATTGAATTTGCAATGAAATCATTTTAATGTGAAAAGATATACTTAGTTCAAGTAAATAACAAGATCAGTTCTCTATGCTCAAAATTTTATTTAATGCCAATGTGGACTTTGATATAAGAGAGATTAATAATCATACAAAATAAAATCAAGATATTTATTCATGTGAGTGTGAAAGTGCAGGATTCCAAATAAATGCTCATTTATCCAAAATAATTGAAAATATAACTGCAAACTCCAAGAATTGACAGGTATAAAAAAGATGTTTTTGAAGATTTTGACACTTTTGATGTTTTTGTATTTGATTTTAATTGATGAATTGAATTGGTGGTATATACAAGATGATCTATATACACTATACAAGGTTATTTGAGTATAGCATGTCTAAGGTTGCTTCAAAATCAAAGGAGGTTTTGAAGGATAATTTGGTTGTGTTAAAGGTAAGAAAAAAAGGTGATGAATAAAAGGTAGCGATAACAAAAGCTTTGTTATAATGTAGAATAATGTAGCAAAAGATTTTACTTTTATATGTGTAAAATTGATCATGTTACAAAATAAAATGTCAGAAGGATAAGAAGGTTCTTCATTCTTATCACTATATTCCAAGTCTTGATAAGATGGAGGGAGCATATGTGAAATATATGCATGGGTGTTATTTGGTAAACAAGGATGATCATATATGGATGAAGAAAAGTGATGGATAGAAGTTAATTGTGACAATGGAGAATGTATAGAACTTGATGTTTCAACCATTAAATATTCTTCAAATGGTGTTGGGTCATTATGTATGGTAACAATTTTACTTGCAAGTTCAAATTTCAAATATTGGTGAAGAGTGGAAGGGACAACCCTCATCGTATGAATCCAAGGACTTCTGAGAAGTAGGTTGTAAGGTGAAGGGCAATATGCTACATAAAACAAAGTATCCAAGATCTTGGATCCAATATTAAGAGGAAGAATTATAGTACTTTGAGCTTCTTGAATTTCATTGTTAAAATATTTTATAATAACATTTGATTCATTAAGATCTTCTTCCTTTGTTTTGAATTTTTGGAATAATTGATAAGTGCATAAATTAAGAGAGGAGCCATTATCTACCATGATAGTTTTAACAAGTGTTTCTTTACTAGATCCTGTAATGTAAATATAGTAGTCTTCTTGTGGAGTAAAGGAAGGAATCTCCTCATCATAGAATGAAATATGGTTAACCTCAAGAGGGTTTATACCATTAATTATGTTCTTAGAGAAAATATGATGAGGAACAAATTGTTGGCTAGGTATCTTGAACAAAGTTTCCTTATGAGAACTTTGTAATACTTCTAAAAGGGATATCTTTGCTTGAAGATTAATCACTTGTTGTTGGTTATCAAAGTGGATTTCAGATTGAGATTTTGATTCTAAATATGATATTTCTATGCTTACATTCCATTTTGGATCATTCTCTAGAGCCAAAGATAGTTTTGAAGGTTGGTCAAATGAGCAATGCATCTCTTGAATATCAGATTGAGTTGATTGAACTTGAGGTTGCTCATTTGTAGTTTCTGTTACAATATTAGTAATATCATCATGATGGGACACATTAACATGTAATATTTGATTGGTTTCCTGTTGTTGATAATTGAATAGGGGTTCTTAGGAGATCCCCATGTCTTGATTGATTATTGGTATTTGTTGTGTAGGAGTTTGATAGTTTACTAAAGATTTATAATCAGTTGTAGATTGTAATTCCTTTATATTAAAAAGACCCTCATCAATCAAATATTGAATTGCACATCTTAAATCTTTACAATTTTGTAGCATATGTCCATCTACTCTATGATATTCACAATGTAGCTTAGGTTTAAACCAATCTGCTGTGGTATCAAGTTGTCTTATGGAAGGGAGTTCAATCTTATTTGTATCAAGTAAATGCTTGAGAATTATATCCATTGGTTGATTGAGCTTTGTAAATGTACATGATGAAGTTTTTCGAGAGGTTTTTGATATGTGCCTTAGGAGTTTAGTCATAAAAGGACCTAATGGTTTTTTACCTCTATTTTCTTTGTTATGGGTAGAATGATGATAGGAAGATTGTGAAGTATGATGTGAGTGCATGGTAGGATTGGAAGAATAAGTATTTTCTTGTTGAAATGGATGTGTTGTATTGAAAGAAGAATATTGAAAGGGTGGAGGAGAATCATATGTGGGTTGATAGACATAATATGGATATATGGGAGAGTTATGAAGAGGATTGGAAAAGGGATTGTCCTGTTGGGTTAAGGATGAAAAATGAGAAAAGTGTGAAGGAGGTGATGTTGAATAGGGATGAGGTTGGTCATAATCAACAAATGTATTTGGCTGAATTCTTCCAACATTACTGATGGGCTCATATGGATTTGAGTAAAAACTCATGGTTTCTTTAATACTTCTAAATATGATATGCAATTTTTTAAGTCTAAATGCATTTATGTTTTGTTTTTGAATTGAATTGTTTTCAAAAGGTTTTTAGTTTTCACGTCGGGTTCACCAAAATGTATCGCTCCAAATTTTTCGCATCCTTACCTTCAGGCTATAGGATCCGCGCCCGAAAGGGGGATGGAAAAAGTATGGGACAATACCTCGGACTGAGAGTCCCTTTGAAGGTCCCGCCTCTTGGGGGAGGTGTATAAGGGTGAATTTTTGATGGATGGTGGGTTCACCAGGAAAATTTTGAATGGCAGTTTCCACACCTAGGTTGATAGTGTGTTTGATGTGTTCATTTTTATGCTTGATCATTCAATTCCTAGGTTTTGCCGATATGAATCTAAACTATTCTATATGCCAATGCGGATTTCAATGAATGCAGAAAACATAAATAGATGCAAATTATAGAGAATAAGTTAACCAAAAGAATTCATACCTGATTCTAGATGTCTGATGGAGATTCTGAGTCTTGTAGCAGTTCAGATCATCTCAGTTTGAACATTATCATCTCAAATCATAGGAGGTCATCTGAAATCAGACAGGATCATCTGCAATCCGACGAATTTATCAGACGAATCCATCAAAAACTTGCAATCATAGAAACAGACACAAAATACCAAATATGCAAATGCAGAAGCAAGGGATAATGATAGAAATAATAGCAAACATGCCTAAATAATAGTTTCTAATAAAAAATGAGGAAATGCAATAAATTTAATGATTGATTTTACCTTTATCATGCAATTATGCTAAATGAGGTGAACTCCAAGATGCATAAAACATAATAACCTAAAACAGTGCAAAGATATATTATAAAAAATGCAGAAAAACTTAAGAGAATGCAAACTCTAAACTCGGACAGCCCTCAATCTAGACTACAGTCAGGATCGTCTCTAATTGTACGAAATCGTCCGCGATCGTCCGAGATTGTCTGCGACGATCCAAGCTAGCTTTGACTGAAAAACAGTAGAGTTCCTGCAAATAAAAAATGCAAAATACCAAATGCAAGTAATAATACGAAGGAATAAAAGAGCTAAATCTACAATGAAATCCTTTCAACAAAGGGGTTGGGAATTCAGGGAGAATCAACAAGAATTAGGCAAGGAGGCAGGGGGATAAAATAAAAAAAATCCTAGTTTATATAGGATTAAAAAGAGGTTTGGGAGGTTGGGGATCATCCCAATCTGGGAGATCTCCAATAGGGAAATATCCAACTGCGTAGACACGCTTTTGCCTGAGTTGGAGAGGCTGTTGAAACATAAGCTAATTATGAAAATTTGGTTTTGGGACGAAATCGTCTGGACGTTCTATTCCAGACAAATTCGTCAGATCGGGGACAATTTCATCTAATATGCGACGATATCGTCCAAAAGTCAAAACAAATCCTAAAAATGGCATGAAAAACGAGGAAAGCGGGTAAAAAGCGATTTAACGAACAGTTTGGGGTTAAAATTAAAATTTTAATGTTTTATATTTTTACTAAGGTTTTAACCGTGCCAATTTTAGGGTGCTACAGTGCTAGACTTGGGCTACCTTTAAAATGTAATAAGTGTGATATATGTGGAAGGAACCAATGTATTGAATGTAAAAGGTAGCATGTTTATTTAAAGTTTTCAACACAAATATATCATCATCTAGATGTGCAAGAGTTGAATGAATTCTAGGTAGAATATGTCTTATTTGTTTTAGTTGAAGAAAGCACATTAAAAAATTGGTATTATACAAGATTTAGAAAAGGTATGAGCATTGGTTGTATGTAATATTTAGGAAATATTTGAGTAGGATTATGAGTAGGTTTGAGAAGTGTTAGTGAGAAGATTTAAGAAGGATTGAGCAGGTTATGTGAGCAGGATTAAACAGATATAGTGAGCATATTTGAGCAAGTTTTGTTAGCAGATTTATGTAGTATTGTAAGCAGGTTTAGAGAATATTTGAGTAAAGTTGTGAAAATATTATGGATTATATTTGAGTAGAGTTGTGAGCAGGATTTGGAGCATATAACCAGAGTAGATGGGATTGGTGTCTCTTGTGGAATGGTGTCCATAAAACCATAACATAGTGGAGTGGTGTCCACATAACCAGATCAAAGGGGATTGGTGTCTCCTGTGGAGTGGTATCCACAAAAAAATAATAGAGTGGAGTGGTGTCCACAAAACTAAAATAGAGTGGATTGGTGTCCACAGAACAAAAGCAACGAGTATTTGTGTCTCCTATGGAATGGTGTCCATAAAACTAGAATAAAGTGGAGTGGTGTCCATAGAACTAGAATAGAGTGGAGTGGTGTCCATAGAACTAGAGTAGAGGGGATTGGTGTCTCCTATGGACTGGTGTCTATAAAAATAGAATAGAATGGAGTGGTTTCCATAGAACTAGAACAAAGGGTATTGGTGTCTCCTATGCATTTGTGTCCACAAAACTAGAATAGAGTGGAGTGGTGTCCACAAAACTAGAGTAGAGGAAATTGATGTCTCCTATGGAGTGGTGTCCATAAAACTAGAACAAAGTGGAGTGGTGTCTATAGAACTAGAATAGAGTGGAATGGTATCCACAAAACTAGAGTAGAGGGGATTGGTGTATCTTGTGGAGTGGTGTCCACAAAACTAGAATGGAGTGGAGTGGTGTCCTCAAAACCAAAGTAGAGGGGATTGGTGTCTCTTGTTGAGTGGTGTCCACAAAACTAGAATAGAGTGGAGTAGTATCCACAAAATTGGAGAGGGGATTGGTTCCCAAGAAATTGTTCAGAATTTTTATAAGAAATATTTCTCCTTGGATGTAGCCCACATTGGGTGAACGACGTTAAATCTATGTCTCTTACATGTGTGATGATTTGTGTATTATTTCATTATTGCAATTGATAGTATTGGATGATATTACTTTGGAAATAAAAGTAATTGTTTTATCTTATACTATTCACCCACCTCTCAGTATAATCGTGTGTTATTCAATTGGTATCAGAGCTAGTTTCTTCGTGAAAGCCTGACAACTTTAAGGAAGATCTTAGAGGATCACACGTAGCTTATAAGGAAGGTTTTTAATCAAATAAGACTCCATTGTTTTATGGTACTAACTATGCTTTCTAGAGTGTGAGGATGAAGACTTATTTGATGGCACATGGATATGATACATGACAATCCATTGAGAATAGATTCACATCATCTACAAATCCTCCTACATATGCAAGTGGTAAGAAACCATATAAATATTATGCTAAGGAAATGAATGTAATTTTGAGTGGGTTATGTGAATCAAAGTTTGTGAAAGTCATGCAATACACTTTAGCAAAATAAATATGGGATAAGTTATAGAGAACATATGAAGGAGACGACAAGGTCAAAATGGTAAAATTTCAAACACACAGAAGGAAGTTTGAAGACTTGAAGATGAAATATGATGAAGATATTGCTATTTATCTACTTCATGTTGATGAGGTTGTAACACTATTTGTGGACTTGGATAAAATATTGAGGAATCTACTATTTTTCAAAAAATATTGAGGTCACTCCCTATGAGGTATGATGCAAAGGTTTTAGCAATAGAAGAGATGAACGATCTCAAAAATTTAAGCATGGATGATCTACATGGAATTCTCATAGCCTAGGAGATGAGGATAAAAAAAGAACAAACATGAAAAATAGAGACAACATTCAAAGCTTCAAAGAAGTAAAATAATAAAGAATAAGAATCAAGTGATGAATCAATTAGTGAATAAGGGGATAACTTTGTGAGAAGAAATAAGAAGGGTCCAAGAAAACACAAAGGTATGCAGTCTATGAAATGTTTTAATTGTGGTAGCTTTGGTCACTATGCATCTAATTGTACACAATATGGAAGTAGTAGCAGTGAAAAGGAAAAGAAATATAATAAAAATAAAGAAAGGAAATTTCATCATTAAAATAAAAACAAGCACAGTCAAGGCAAGCATGAGAAGATATTTCAAAGACACGAGAAGAGATTTTATGTTGAAGAAGCAAGCAGCACTTCCAGTAGTAGTGATGAAAGTCTCTCAAATAGTGAAAAATAAGAAATTCTATTTTTAGCCATAGAAGAGAATGAAGATGCTCTTGTTGTTGAAGATCAAGAAGAAGATAAAGAAGATGATCCTATAGTTGAAGACCAAGAAGAAGAGGAAGATTTCAAAAGTGAAGAGGAAGCCACAGTTGACATAGAATAGGAACTTATTGTTTTTCTTAAAGAATTGAAAAGGGTCAGAAAGAAGAACTCAAGATTGAAGGCTCAAATACAAGAGGATGAGAAAACAAAGATAAAACTTCTAAAAGATCTCATTGATTTAAAATTTAAAGTTGAAGAGGCAAAGAAAGTTGAAGAAGGTATGGCTAAGCAGTTAAAGGTAAAAGAGCTATAATGTGAAAGACTAGAAGATAAAGTTATCTATCTATAGAAGGGAATTAGAAAATATCTTGACAAGTTATCATGATTTAAGGGAAGCTCAAAAACCTTGGATAATATTCTCAAGATACAAAGATCTCCATTTATTAAGACTGGACTTGGTTTTGAAGAAGATCAAGAGAAAAAAAAAAGGGAGTCAAGCTCAAAATAAGCAGAAGCATCAAATAAGGTATTTAAAGAAGAGCCTAAGATCTATGTTGATAAGTTGAGGAGTGGAAGCATCAATGAGGAAGAAAATAGTGCACCATCAAGGAATACGAAGCATCACAGAAAAAGCAAAGAAAGAACCATGAGACCATATTCTTCAAGGCAATATGAATATTTCTTCCAAGGTTATTGTTACTCATGTAATATTCTAGGTCATAAAGCTATACATTGTAGGATTCATGGTAAGAATGATTATGGTTTCACCAAGAAATTTCAAGTCATTTGCACTTTCCAAGGACTACAATATCATGTGTTTCAATTGCAATAATTCTAGGCATAAAGTAAAATGGTCTAAAATAGTGTTTCCTAAATTTTTCAAGACAAGAAAGAAGAAGAAAATTTAAAATGTTCAAAGAGGTATGACTTTAAAAGTTTGGAGTAAGAAAATAAAACAAGAAGAGGAACATAGTAATTTGGGAGTTTCACTCCCATCCCATAATTAATAACCTCAAGAAAAGGAGGTGGTGAGGGAGTTGTTCTAAGTGTCTTATATTTAGCACCAAGGAGCCCTTTGCCATTGATGTCAAAGGGGGAGAATTCAGTGAGGGGGAGCATCTTGTCAGGGGGAGCAAATTGGAAATCCAACTACAGTAAAAGAATTTTTTTAGTAGGGTTGCCATCAATGAAAAAGGAGGAGATTGTTGGAATATTGAGTTATCATTGATGTCAAAGGAGCATGGTATTCAAGGCAGAAATATTCTTCAAGTGTGAAAATTTTATAAGGATGGATAATATATCATTAAGGTCAAATATGGGCTTGTTCATCCAGGAAAAATATATTTTACAAGGAAAGATTATTGCAAAGAAAGGAAAATATTTTTAAGGATTATAATATTTAAATATTATAAAAGAGATGGAAAAAGATGTAAAAGTTCTTGGGACAAAGGATTTAAATTAATATTTTAAGAGTGGGATGTATTTAAATAAAAGGATTTAAATATATTGAAATATTGAAAGGGTCGACCCTAATGTTGAGATTAAATATTATTCTTCATATATATGGTTCTAACATTATGGTTGAGGTGATTTTTAGGTGTGCCTTCATGTTGCTTCGAAGAAAGTGTGAGAACAGATGTTCACATTCGAAGTGTGTGCCTTAGGTTGAGAGAGATCTTTCGTTCATCTTCATCTACATTTGGAGAATGAGAGAATTTGGATAATGTACCTTCAGTTGAGAGAGATTTCGTTCATCTTCATCTATGTTTGGAGAATGAGAGAATTCGGAGAATGTGCCTTTGCTTGAGAGAGCTTTCGTTCATCTTCATCTACATTTGGAGAATGAGAGAATTTGGAGAATGTGTCTTCACTTGAGAGAGATTTTGTTCATATTCATCTATGTTTGGAGAATAAGATAGTTTAGAGAAGTGTGATTTCATTTGAGAGAGAAATTTCATTCACAGTGAGCACATTCACATTCATTTGAGAGAGAGAGCTTTTGTTCATAGTGAGCATCTTCACTTGTATTGAAAGGATAATAGTATTCATTTATGTTTGAAGGAGAAACCATGTCTAGCAAAGGTGATTGAATATCTACCAAATTAAATCAAATAAGAGCATCATAATACATGGTATTGAAGTGGTAGTGTATGTTTTTCATGGTAGAGTGTTGTCATTAGAATAAAAAATATGAGTTCAGCTGGTACTATGTGACTAAGGCAGGAAGATGTCAAGCTTGAGAATAAAGAACCACAACAATGTGTTGATCACATAAAGGAGGGAGAGCTATCCAAGAAGTAAAGAATTGAAATATTTAATATAGTGTGATTGATCTTCCCTATGAATGTGTTGAGTGGTATTTTCACCCGATTGTGAAAACACACTCTCCGATAGGATTTGGGTTCTAAATCCTCTGCTTGCAAAGAAATTAAACAAGTAATTTCTCCAAGGTTCCTGTTATGCTAGCATTTTGCATCCGTGTATTAATAATCTCAAATAAAGATATTTAATTAAAATGCTTGGAACACCTTAGTGGTTGCAAGTAACTGAAAACAAGGGGCACTGTGGTTTATTTTACTGTGAAATTTAATGATTGTTCATTGAACCCTGATAAAGCAAATGTGATTTGGTCTCTATATGACCATGTTGTAAC
Source organism: Wollemia nobilis (assembly GCA_028583015.1). Lineage (NCBI taxonomy): Eukaryota > Viridiplantae > Streptophyta > Pinopsida > Araucariales > Araucariaceae > Wollemia > Wollemia nobilis. Next base: position 9,819,405 of record JAQPPZ010006249.1, read on the forward strand.
TTCAAAATGAAATTTAATGAAATGCCATAACATGAAGGAATTATTTATGGATTTTGAAGTTTTTTAATTTTTTTATTTTATTTTAATGCTTGAAAAATTAAAATTGGAGCTTCTGAAAATAAAGTGCAGCAAAAAGAAAATAAAATGCAAAAGAAAAAGAAATTAAAATTGCATTCAGCTTGATGCTATCCCGTCCTGGCAAAACCGAAGATGTGAGGTTTCCATGCATGCAACCTAACCTATTGAACCTGCAAAACACGCACAATCCAAATAAGTTAAGTGCTGGTCTCCGGGGTTTTATTGTGATCTTTCAGATTTAGACATTCGCATGAAGCAACCAAGAGAACTTGCATTAAACTTCACCTATAAGCCTAGAAATCTGAAAGGGAAAAATAAAACAATTAAATCTTGCATGCAGAAAATAACTCCTTCTTTCTTGCCAACAAGATGCAAATTTTTGAACACTCCTGCATTAAAGATAAATCATGTTACAATAGCAGAACCTCTGGTTTTCTCAAAACCAAAAAAAGGAAGAAAAACACTCCCAAGCAGGCCCAGAATGGCTTCTCGCCTTAGGCACTGCAACTCTGCCCGTAGCGGTTTTCGACCTTTGTGCCAATCTGTGCCTTTGCTTTTATACTTTCTGGCAATGCTCTCTGTTTTGCCTTGTGACGCTTCGTTTCATCTTCCCGATCGATTCGTTTCGTCTTCCAGATTGCTTCGTTTCACCTTCCCTGCTTTTTCACTGCTTTTGAATTCATGCTCGAGATCTTCTCTGTGAACTGTAATGCCTCTGTAGCCTTTACACATGTACGCCACGTGTTCCACACTTTTCTGCATGTTCTGTAATGGCCCCATGAAAATCGTGACAAAAAATAGCATGTAACTCTGTTCCTCTGCCTGGCCGCGAAAACGCGACATGTCGCGATATCGCGACGTTTTTCTATCGAGCTGTGAGGGTGCAACCTGTCATGAAATCATGACATTTTTCATCTCCGTACGCCTCGACTGCTTCCTATCGTGAAATCGTGACGCTTTTTCATTCAGAGCTATCTTGCAGTTTTATGTCACGAAATCGTGAAGCTTTTTCACTTTCAGGCTGCTCTTGCTGTATTTAGCCGCGAAAACATGACATGTCACGAAATCGTGACATATTTTCCATTCCATACACTTTCGCTGCTTGGAACCACAAAAACGTGACTTGTCGCGATATCGCGACGTTTTTCAGCTTCGTACCCCTTTGCCAGCTTTTCATCACGAAATCGTGACGCTTTTCTATTTCGAGCCCCTTTGCTATTTCTGTCGTGAAATCACGATGATTTTTCATTCCGTACACCTTGGCTGCAACCTGTCATGAAATCGTGACGCTTTTTCGCTTCATGCCCCTTTCCGCTTTTCACGCAAAACACTTTTCCTTTCCCTTTTTCCCCTTTCTTTTTCTTGTCGCGAAATCACGACGCTTTTCTGCTTTGCCCTGTTTGACTGGTTTGACCCGCGATTTTGTGACATGTCGCGATTTCGCGACAATTTTACATTCTACCTTTCTCTCTCCTCTCTGGACCGCGACGGAGCAACATGTCGCGATATCGTGACACTTTTCATTTTCGTAGCGACCGCGCAACACGTCGTGAAATCGTGACACTTTTCATTTTCGTCCAGCGACCACGCAACACGTCGCGAAATCGTGACACTTTTCATTTTTGGCAGCGACCATGCAACACGTCGCGAAATCGTGACACTTTTCATTTTCTGGCAGCGATGGCGTGACATGTCGCGATATCGCGACAATTTTCATTTTTTGGCAGCGATGGCGCGACATGTCGCGATATCGCGACACTTTTTATCCTTGTGCAATTTTGCCCCTTTTTCTTGATTTTTAGCATCTGGGTCATTGAGATCTTCTTTGAAAGTATGCAAAAAAGGTGGGTCCCCAATTTTGGGGTGTGTTGTGGATCAGCCACAACAAATGGCGACTCTGCTGTCAAATGCTCTTGAGCATTTTAGTGAGAACCCAACCTGGAAGTATACAAACTTCGAAACCATGTGTTAGCACATAAGAAATATAAACGAATGCCCATAGATCAAAAATACATGAATCATCAGAATTGTTAAGTATCAGCTCGGTGTGTGCAATGTGTTTTCATTCCCTATCGTTTGAAATTGATCAACATTCCATCGTCAGTTTTACATGAATGCATATGTGAGATTGTGAATGATTTGTGTAACCTAATAAATATGCTAAGAGATTTTGCTTTTATAAAAGGCATAGTCTTTCTTCTAGTATCATACACAAACATTCAAGATTATCAAACCCTCTTAGGATCAACTATATGTATAATGAATTGCTTTATTAGATCCCAAAGTTGGTTATGAGTCCCTACTATCTTGAACCCATGTGCAAGTGAAAGTGAAATCAGAGCTTTGGGAAATCAGACTCCCAACCTAATCGAGATGGGAGTTTAACCCTATTCTTACTACTCTGATTTGGAATTCATTACCTCACTTTGAGCAAAATAATTTAACCAATTATGGAAGAAATGGTCATGCTAGTCTAACCCTTTGGACAATCAGTGGTCTTGTTTTTTAGACAAGACATGTTGCCATGCATGGGCATACTTAACCCCATAATCCAAGACTTAGCTTCATTTCTTTGGACCTTGGGGATGACTACCCATCCTTTGCAGAGGACAAGTAGTACGATCCTTCCAATCCAATATAAATATGAGATGGGAAAAATTAATTTTTTACTTCTTGGACCTTGGGGATGACTACCCATCCTTGCTAGGGACATGTAGTACGATCCTTCCAATCCAAGCTTTGGATAAAAATGGAAAATATTAATTTTATTGCTTAGACCTTGGGGATGACTACCCATCCTTTGCAGAGGACAAGTAGTACGATCCTTCCAATCCAAGATTTATCATGAAATGAGACATAGGAGCTTTGGGGAATCAGATTCTCAACCTAAGCGAGATGAGAATTTATGCCCTATCCTTACTACTCCATGTAGGTCAAATCAAAGCTTTGGGGAGTTGGATCCTCAACCTAAGTTCGATGAGGATTTAGCCCTATCCTTACTACTCGATTTTAGGCTTTAAGCTTTATGGAAGTGGTCAAAACCACTGTTTTAAGGATCATGTTGCATAAATAGGATAGACATGAAATACTTCTTTCGCCCAACCTTTTCTTCCAAGCAAGGTTTTGATCATTTTGCTCAAGATCCTTTTTAATGTGTATAAAATGTGCTTGGTTCTAGATATCTCAAGACTCGGTTCCCAACCTTAGGATTTTCTTCTTATTTATGTGATAGCATAACCTTAAGAGGATTTGACACACTTTAATGATTTGTATTTGAAATGCATTTGCAACTAAGATGGCATGTATGTGCAAAGTGAGATGTAATATGAATGCATTGTCTTTTGAAATGCAAATGAAATATTGCCATATAAAACTGACTACTTCATGCATCACAAGTTTCAAACGATATTACTTAAAATGTTTGTGTTACTTGTGGAGCTTCTACAAGACAATTCCAATGTTTCATATTCTCCCGATCTAGAACATAAGTTAGCATCTCAAGGCAACTTTTTCATCATCATTTTTTTTTTTTTTATAGACAAACAAAACATGTCAAATAAACACACAACTTTAAATTAAAACTTATTCAATCCAAAACCAAACTGCAATCCCAAAAATGAAAATTTGAAAACACAAACCAAAACCCAAAAACCAAAATCTATATACAAATGTACAATATAATACAAGATGATGCAAAGCTTGGATTATCACTTTCCTGGATCCCAAACATGATTAGAACATTTCAACAAAAATATAACATGATATGCATGCCAAATGTTGTGGGAATCCAACACAAACAAGACTAGACCAAACAATGCAACAAATTTCCACTTGCCATGCTCACCATACCAATTTGATTTAGTTCCAATAATACTCCCATAGGTGAGCATCAAATTACTAAAATGATTAGACAATAAATGATTTTCAATTTTATCATGTCTATTCTTTAAAATGTAAACTTCATAATTCCCTCCTTGATTTAGAATTAGGCTATCCTTTTCAAATATGCAATTTTGTAAGTAGGAGCCTATTTCTACAAATTTCAAAGCCAAATCATTTTCCAAATTTGTAGGCCAATCAAATTTGTGTAACAATTTACAAGCATCTAGGATATTTACTAAATTAGGATCATTAAAAGTTTTTATCCTAGATTCAATTAGTAATTGTTGATGAATTTGATTTAACAATTCAAGTGCATCAACTTCTTTTCCATTCATTAAAACAATGTTATTAAAGGTGTGATTAAAAATTATACCTTGTTTTTCATTTACCTTTAATGACATTTCATCATACATCATTCAAATTCAAAACATGGTCATGCAAATTCTCAACCCTCAAATATTCTTGGTCAAAGTGTATGTCCCATGACTCATCTTGATGATCCTTCATTTGAGTTGCTTCCAATTGATCAATCTCTTTGTCATTTGGTTCTAATTCTTTGTTCACTATCCATGGTATCTCTTCATTTGAATCCTCAAAATCATCATGCAAACTTGCATCCACACTTTCAATGAATTTATATTCAACATGATCAAATTTTGTCCCCTTTTCAAATCTTGTGAATATGAGATCTTCGTATGATGTAGAAGGTTCAACATCCTGCATATCAAGTGAAATATGAGTTTCATCTATAGAGATGTGAGAAAAGAATGCATCATCATATCTCCCCCAACCATTGTAAAAATCGTCATCCAAATCCATAGAATGAAATTCCATGATGTTTGTGACATGATCTCTTGATTCATTCATCAATTCATTTTCTTCTTTGTCCTTGGTAATAGAATCATTATAATCTTCCAAAATTTGATGAGATTTGAAACCCTCTTCCAAAACATCCTCAAATTGTACAGGAGTTGTAATATCTTCCTTTGAGTAGGCGATTATGTTGTCCTGTATATCAATTGGCACACAAGTTTCATTAGTAGTTTTGGAATGAGTGAAGTCTTCCCACTTCTTCCAAGCATCATAATAATCATCTTTCAAAATCAAGTGGTGACGTTCAACTACTTCTTCAACATCTTCCAATTCATCAATGTGTTTCTCATCAAATTCATCTTCACCTTCCTTAGATGGTTCAATTATTTCCAAAAGTGGGTTATTTCTTGAATTCAAATTTATAAGGCTATCATCATCCAAATTAGTAACCCATGATTCAATTTTATCATAATTTGGAGGGTGAAGAATTTCTTGATCCTTAATTTTACACATCTCATCAATAGTATCTTCCAAGAACAAGTGGTGAAATTCTATCATATCTTCAAATTCATTTATTGGTTTTCTTCCCATTTCACTTTCAACCACTTCATTCAATTCTATGGTGGGTTCCATCCTATCACATATATCAAACATTGTTGAATTTAGAACCCCTTCATCCAGATAATCGTGTATCTCTATGAATGAGATCATTTCTGCATAATCCTCACTAGTGGATGTTGTCTTAGCAATTTGCACCTCCTCGTGGACTACATCTAAGGTGGTTGTAAGATTTGGATATTCAAATTCATCCCCTTGATCATTCACCTTAGGTATCATTGGAGTGGAGGGTGCTATGTTTGATGGTTGGTGTAGGTTGGCATCAAAAGAACAATCTCTCATATGAACATGTTGTGCCTTTTCTTCTTCAAGACCTTGTCGTTCTATCTCTTCTAAGACCTCATGGATTTTCTCTAGGGACAAACCACTCAGCTTTTCCTCAATGAGTGAAGCAAGTGTGGGGTGTATGGCTCCTAGGTATACTTCCATGGCTTCCTCTTCTAATGTGTTAAAATTTTCCCACATTTGGGAGTGCAACTCACGAAATCTTCCATTGAATTGACTCAAGGATTCATTAGGCTCCTTACATATGGAGGTAAACTGATTTTTCAAGATTTCTAAGTCAACCTGATTACCAAAATGATAAAGATAGGCTGCTTCTAGTTGTATCCAAGAAGTCCTAACCTCCATGGGTAGTTGGCTGTACCAAAAGAATGGTTTATCATCCAAAATGTATGCAAATAACTTACAAGCCACCTCCTCATAGAAAATCTGGAATTTACATAATGTATCCTTGTAGACATGCAGTTTTTGCAAGTATCCTAGTGGCACCTCTTGATTAAAACACCGTAAAAAATCCAATAACATTTTAGGAATTTGATAGGGTACCACAGGTATAGATAAACCCTCATAATGATCCTCTATCATTGATACCATTCTCTCTCTTAGAGACACTATTTCAGCTCTCAGGGATACCATTTGCTCCTCAAGTGTTGCCATTAGTGAAACTTAAAATGTAATTTTAGAACCAAATCTGTTGAATATTCAACCTGCAATATATAAAAAAAATCAAGTTAGCATCAACTAAGAGATGTATTTATTAAAATCAAATGTCAAGTAATTGCATGAGACCAAAATTTTCAAAATTAAATCAAATCACATATTTCTGTATGAACAATCAAAAAGTGTTAGAATAATATACAGCATACCTGAATTGCTTAAAATAGAACAAGTAAATAAATTCAGGCCGTCCTTTTTACAATCTGTTGAGTGTTAGAGGACTAAAGCATAAAAAATTTAAATTTAAATAACACTAAAATAAACCCGTTCGGCCCTCCTAGCACCAATCCGTTGAGTGGTGTTAGAGGCCGAAGATGCTAATCAAATGGACTTGAAATATTTAGCAATGTAAAGCTCTCAAACAATTATAAACCCGTAGCATCTAAAATCATGATAAAATAAACTTTTCATGCCCTCCTTCTAGCGCCAATCTGTTGAGTGGTATTTTCACCCGATTGTGAAAACACACTCTCCGATAGGATTTGGGTTCTAAATCCTCTGCTTGCAAAGAAATTAAACAAGTAACTTCTCCAAGGTTCCTGTTATGCTAGCATTTTGCATCTGTGTATTAATAATCTCAAATAAAGATATTTAATTAAAATGCTTGGAACACCTTAGTGGTTGCAAGTAATTGAAAACAAGGGGCACTGTGGTTTATTTTACTGTGAAATTTAATGATTGTTCATTGAACCCTGATAAAGTAAATGTGATTTGGTCTCTATATGACCATGCTGTAACTTCAAAATAAAATTTAATGAAATGCCATAACATGAAGGAATTATTTATGGATTTTGAAGTTTTTTAATTTTTTTATTTTATTTTAATGCTTGAAAAATTAAAATTGGGAACTTCTAAAAATAAAGTGCAGCAAAAAGAAAATAAAATGCAAAAGAAAAAGAAATTAAAATTGCATTCAGTTTGATGCTATCCCGTCCTGGCAAAACCGAAGATAATGAGGTTTCCATGCATGCAACCTAACCTATTGAACCTGCAAAACACGCACAATCCAAATAAGTTAAGTGCTGGTCTCTGGGGTTTTATTGTGATTTTTCAGATTTAGACATTCGCATGAAGCAACCAAGAGAACTTGCATTCAACTTCACCTATAAGCCTAGAAATCTGAAAAAGGGAAAGATAAAACAATTAAATCCTTGCATGCAGAAAATAACTCCTTCTTTCTTGCCAACAAGATGCAAATTCTTGAACACTCCTGCATTAAAAATAAATCATGTTACAATAGCAGAACATCTGGTTTTCTCAAAACCAGAAAAAAGGAAGAAAAACACTCCCGAGCAGGCCCAGAATGGCTTCTCGCCTTAGGCACTGCAACTCTGCCCGCAACGGTTTTTGACCCTTGTGCCAATCTGTGCCTCTGCTTTTATACTTTCTGGCAATGCTCTCTGTTTCACCCTGTGACGCTTCGCTTCATCTTCCAGATCGCTTCGTTTCATCTTCCAGATTGCTTCGTTTCACCTTCCCCGCCTTTCGAATTGCTTTTGAATTCATGCTCGAGATCTTCTCTGTGAACTGTAACGCCTCTGCAACCTTTACACATGTATGCCACGTGTTTCGCACTTTTCTGCATGTTCTGTAATGGCCCCATGAAAATCATGACAAAAATAGCATGTAACTCTGTTCCTCTGCCTGGCCGCGAAAACGTGACATGTCGCGATATCGCGACATTTTTCTGTTTCAAGCTATGAGGGTGCAACCTGTCACGAAATCATGATGTTTTTCATCTCCGTACGCCTCGGCTGCTTCCTGTCGTGAAATCGCGACGCTTTTTCATTCGGAGCTATCTTGCGGCTTTTTGTCACGAAATCGTGACGCTTTTTCACTTTCGGGCTGCTTTTGCTGTATTTGGCCGTGAAAACGCGACATGTCGCGAAATCGTGACATATTTTCCATTCCGTACACTTTCGCTGCTTGGAGCCACGAAAACGTGACCTGTCGCGATATCGCGACGTTTTTCGGCTTCGTACCCCTTTGCCAGCTTTTCGTCGCGAAATCGTGACGCTTTTCTATTTCGGGCCCCTTTGCTGTTTCCTGTCGCGAAATCGCGACGATTTTTCGTTCCGTACACCTTGGCTGCAACCTGTCGCGAAATCGCGACGCTTTTTCGCTTCATGCCCCTTTGCTGCTTTTTGTCGCGAAATCACGACACTTTTCTCTTCCGTACACCTCAACTGCTTCCTGTCGCGAAATCGCTACGCCTTTTCACTTGGAGCTGTCTTGTCGCAACTGTCGCGAAATCGCGACGTTTTTCATCTCCGTACACCTCGGCTGCTTCCTGTCGCGAAATCGCGACGCTTTTCCATTTCGGGCCCCTTTGCTGTTTCTTGTCGCAATTTCGTGACGCTTTTCTGCTTTGCCCTGTTTGACTGGTTTGACCCGCGATTTTGTGACATGTCGCGATTTCGCTACAATTTTCCATTCTGCCTTTCTCTCTCCTCTCTGGACCGCGACGGAGCAACATGTCGCGATATCGTGACACTTTTCACTTTCTGGCAGTGACCGCGCAACACGTCGCGAAATCGCGACACTTTTTCATTTTCGGCCGCGACCGCGCAACACGTCGTGAAATCGTGACACTTTTCATTTTTGGCCGCGACCGCACAACACGTCGCGAAATCGCGACACTTTTCATTTTCTCGCAGTAATGGCGCAACACGTCGCGAAATCGTGACACTTTTCATTTTTCGGCAGCGATGGCACGACATGTCGCGATATCGCGACAATTTTCATTTTTCGGCAGCGATGGCGCGACATGTCGCGATATCGTGACAATTTTCATTTTTCGGCAGCGATGGCGCGACATGTCGCGATATCGCGACACTTTTTATCCTTGTGCAATTTTGCCCCTTTTTCTTGATTTTTAGCATCTGGGTCACTGAGATCTTCTTTGAAAGCATGCAAAAAAGGTGGGTCCCCAATTTTGGGGTGTGTTGTGGATCAGCCACAACAGAATGGTATAAGAGTGCAGTGTGCTAGTATTTTCTTACGAATAGAGTAAGAGTACAATGTGTTTGGGCTTCCACATAGAAAGTGTAAGAGTTTAGTGTGTAGGGTTTCCACACAGACAGTGCAAAGAGGGCAGTGTGTTTGGGATTCCACACAAAAAACATAAGAGTGTAGTGTGCTAGGGTTCTCATACATACGATGCAATAGTGTAGTGTGCTTGGGATTGCATGCGGATACCGTAAGAGAGCAGTGTGGTCTCCTCATAAATATCATAGAAGTGGAATCAAATATTTTTATGTGCACTACCCTAGCAAGACAGGAGTACATGTGGTAAAGAGTTAGCGCCAGGGCAACAAGCGGGTGTTCTATAACTGTGTGGAGTTGGAAAGCCTTCAACTTCAACAAGAAGACATTCAAACAAAGAGCAAATGAATAAAAATATAATAAATTGTTTTTGCCTTCATAAATAATATTACGTTTGTCTCAAAAGGGAAAATAATATTTTGAAATATTTTGATTTAATATTTAAATCAAAAAGGAAAATATAGAGTTGAGATGCATTATCTTGTTTGAGATAGATTGGGAATACATTGAGGCACATCATTATTATTGAAGATAGATTTTGAGATGCATGAATATTGTTGAAGATAGAGATGCATCATCATTGTTGAAAATAAATCTGGAGTGCATTATATTGAGGCAGATTTGGAAGTTTTATTTAATAAAGGGATTAATGCACGCAAAATAAAAAGGAAGAAAAGTGCATTGGATAGTAAAATAATAGCAAGGTATTAATGTCTCAAATTCTATATGCAAGTGAGTGCTATACCTGGGCTAGCTTTAAAATGTAATAAGTGTGATATATGTGGAAGGAAATAATTTAATGAATGTAAAAGGTAGTATGTTTATTTGAAGTTTTCAACACAAATATATCATCATCTAGATGTGCAAGAGTTGAATGAATTATGGGTAGAATATGTCTGAATTGTTTTAGTTGAAGAAAGCACATTGAAAAATTGGTAAATAATTTGATGACATCATTATGCAAGATTTGGGAAAGGTATGAGCATTGGTTGTATGCAATATTTAGAAAATATTTTAGCGGATTTGAGAAGGATTATGACCATGATTATGAGAAGGATTGTGAGCAATTTTGAGCAGTGTTAGTGAGTGTATTTGAGAAGGATTGAATAGGTTATGTGAGTAATATTGAATAGATATTGTGAGAAGATTTGAGTAAGTTTTATGAGTAGATTTGTGTAGTTTTGTGAGCAAGTTTGAAGAAGATTTGAGCAAAGTTGTGAATATATTGTGGAGTATATTTGAGAAAATTTATGAACAAGATTTGGAGCACAGAACCAGAGTAGAGGGGATTGGTGTCTCCTATGGAGTGGTGTCCACAAAACCATAACAAAGTGGAGTGGTGTCCATAGAACCAAAATAGAGGGGATTGGTGTCTCTTGTGGAGTGGTTTCCATAAAACTAGAATAGAGTGGAGTGGTATCCACAAAATCATAATAGAGTGGAGTGGTGTCCATAGAACCAGAGCAGAGGGGATTAGTTTTTCCTATGGAGTGATGTTCACAAAACTAGAAGAGAGTGGAGTGGTGTCTACAGAACCAGAATTGGGTGGAGTGGTATCCACAAAACAAAAGAAGAGGGTATCTCCTATGGAGTGGTATCCACAAAAATAGAATAGAGTGGAGTGGTTTCCACAAAACCAAAATAGAGTGGAGTGGTGTCAACATAACCAGAGTAGAGGAAAAAAGTGTCTCCTATGGAGTGGTGTCCACAAAACTATAACAAAATGGAGTGGTATACACATAACTAGAACTGAGTGGAGTGGTATCTACAAAACCAGAGTAGAGGGGATTGGTATCTCCTATGGAGTGGTGTCCACAAAACTAGAAAAAAATGGAGTGGTGTCCATAGAATTAGAGCAGAGGGAATTGGTGTCTCCTGTAGAGTGGTGTCCATAGAACCAGAACAAAGTGGAGTGGTGTCCACAAAAATTGAGAGGGGATTGGTATATCCTATGGATTGGTGTCCATGAACATTGTAATAGGGAATTGGTTCCCAACAAATTATTGAGAAAGTTTATAAAAAATATTTTTCCATGAATGTAGCCCACGTTAGGTGAACCACATTAAATCTATGTCTCTTACATGTGATAATTTGTGCATTGTTTCATTATTGCAATTGATAATATTGTAGACACCTAAAACACGTCATGTCGAGGTGACTACTCATATGGGACATGCTAGAAGACCATATGGAAGACCTTTGGATAGATCCAAGGTATAGCAGTGGTTTTTACCACTCATTTGGGGCATCTTTGCCTAGTCAGTGCTAGCCACTGCTGACACCCACAGTTAGCAGTGCTCACCGTGCATGTCAGCCATGGTCAACACTCAAAATTAGTTAGCCTTCATCCAACCCAAAATTTGGTTGCAATGGCCAATTGGTTGTATATTAGAGTGGTTTGAGTGAGGAAGGATCCAGAACCTTCCATCCAACAGACTCAACTGCCCAATCTTGATCTTGGCTTCATGAGGAAGCCACCCCTAGCCCTTGGCAAATGCTATAAGATCCCCCTCCAAATTGGGGATAAGTATAGATGAAGTGTGATCAATTGAGCAATGAAGCCCTATCGAATTGCATACTCACTTGCATACATTGAGAGGGACACTTTTGCTACCCAATTGGAGATCAAATCTCTATGGAAGCCCTAGGAGCCTAGGAGAGCCAAGAAACACAAATCCATGCAATCGATGCACAATTCAGATAATTCAACCACCAAACCTATCAGAGGACATAGAGGTGACCCTTGACCATCAATTTGGCAAGGAGGATCAGAGAGGAAGCCCTAATTATGAGGGTAAGTCTACTCAGAGCTCACCACGGTTGTCAATCGTGGTCAACAATGTTGACCACACATCAGACCCATGGTGAGAAAATGGCTATAGATCCCCTTGTTTTCTTTCTTGTAGATTATTTTATTAGATCATATTATGCTTAGTATAGGTTTAATTGATATTTTAGAGACATATGACCGATGGAATTAAGAATTAAAAGTAGATTTACCTTCATTAAGTCAATTTGGTAATTAGTGCAATTATGGGTTATTTCATGCTTTCATACTTTCTATTTGATAAACTAACCCAATAGATAGATAATATTTTCTTTCTTAGACATGTTTGATGATAACATTTCATGATTAATATAGGTTTACCATGTTTTATCTGTTTTCTTGATTACATGCTTGTTATGACATCTTCTTGTGAAATATTCTTTTAAAAGCCTAATCAAGAGAGGCCTCCTTTGCTTTTACATGTTTCTTATTGTTTCTTGAATGTAGGATAAAGGATGATGTCATTCAATGATCAAATTCCCTCTAAGCATGGAGAAGAAGGTCATCGACACCTTGGAGCAGTTTGTGACTATTTAGAGAGCCTTAGTATTGTGCCTACCCCATTGGGGCTTTGGAATTGTATCAATTGTATCAACATTTGGGTGACCCTAAGAGGGGCATGATTGTAACCGAGATTCATTTCCAATATTAATAGAAGAAACATCCATTTTCTTGTTATATGCAATCTTGTTTATCATTTCATACTTTGATGTTGATTCCAATTGATGTATTAGTTAGGTGCATGCTTTTTGGATAGGTCAGAAGGCGATCACGATGGAACTCCACAAATTTTACCATATTTTACTAACTATGGTTCAGTTTTTCATGATAGGTGCTCACCATGGTTGATATCCATGGTCAAAAATTTGGCCCATGGTTGATAGTCATGGTCTATAGTGGCAACCATGCATCAGAGCCACGGTTAGCATCTGACACAATAGACAACAGGGAGTTCAAAGCTATATCAGATGAGGACCTGAGGTAGGTCCTATTCTCACACTTCTATCTCTATTTTTACCCTCTATATTTTTCTAGAATGCATAAAATGAAATTTAATTAGGACACCTTAAAGAAAAAGGAAAATGAATTAGGTCCTAGGATTTCATTTTTTTACGCTTTAGCTAGGCATTGCTAGGAACAACGGACCTCTGAGTGCAATCTACCCTAGACTCCAACGTGCTAGAATATTTCATGTGGTGGTTTTGCATGCTTGAGGCCTAATCAAAGGCCATTTATCATCGTAACTTGCATTGTCGAAAAGGTCATGTAGTATGTAGCTTGCATTTTTATTATTAAACTTCTTGGATTAAAGTTTTAGGGTAAACACTAATGAGTTGGAAGTGACATCCAACCACTAGTAGGGTTTCAACGACGGTGGAGGTGATTTCCATCCATTGGCCCAACTCCCACGTACCCTATGTTCTAGACCAATACCAGATCCAAGAACCTTTCGTAGCCTAGAAAATTTGCATATACTCCTCTTCGGAGGGTATAACATTGACTAGGGGAAAATGGGTGAGGATCTAGGAGGACCTGTGCTCCCTGACCGTGTGTGGGCTTCATTACCACACATTATAGGTTGGATTACGTGACTTGGAGTTCATAGCCAAGTTGTCGAGCTATGAGTATATAGGTGAAAGCCAATTAAACTGAGATTATCATCCAACAAGATTTCAAACATGATAAGAGTTTCTAATACTGATACAACAAATCATGAAACAACATCAAACAGTTTAGGGCTCACATTTAAAATTTAATTCAAGATAATCACCATTGTATACCTTGTTTGCATAATAAAAGATAAATCTAGACACTAGGTGCACCATGGTGGAGACACGGGGAGGTCGAAAAAGGCTTAATCCTGATGCCAATGACCAAGCCCCACTAAATTCACAACAAAATGTGTCGAACCCTCACCCACATGCGCTTCCCGAACGTCATTCGATGAGCATCAGAGGAGACAATTCGACATGAGGGGACACCATTGAGTGTACCCTTGATAGAGGAGTTTCTATACACTCTTCTAGACATAGGATAGAGCATGGAGCCTCTCAACATGAGGGTGCTCCACTCGAAGGCCATTATCGAGATCATAGTGCACGTGCATCCATGGGATCGACCGATGAGTATGTCATACAGGGGGCCAAGTTGGTACCCCTACATACTAGGTCTATAGGAGGTTCCATACCTCCAACTTTAGAGTATAGAAGAGATCGAGATCCACCCATTCAGGGGCATGTAGATAGGCCCACTTTCGAGCATAGGTCTATTCACACTCCCATGCATAGTGAACCTCGCAAGATCACTATCGACATATCCAAGGTGGGAGCCAATGGTACACCACCGCATGAGCCATGGTGATCCAGACAGTTGGATGGTTTAGGTAGCATCCTCGAGTAGTTAGGCTACAAGCCTTCAGCTCCACCCACTCGTGCTCCGAGTGAGCATAGCGGGAGCATTATTAGGACTACCAGAGAACATGGGGAGGCTTCCAAGTGCCCTCATGGTTCGCATCCACCATCCATGCATGGTGGCACACAACATAGGACTCAACATGATGCCAATGCCATCTTCATGGACAAAGGCAAAAGTATAGTGAATCCATTAGATGGGTACAGAACCCATAAGGTCGCTCACATAGAGCACACATACCAGAGGCCTCTTACGGTTGATCACATTGATAGATCGCATAGACTGGTATCCGAGCAGAGATGACAACTCCTCCAAGATCAATTGGAGGATGCTCATGCAGAGAGGCAGCGCATTGAAGATGAGAATATTCAGTCACAAAGGCTCATTAGAAAAATATTATATGAGTAGCGTATGCATGAGGAATGCATCCTTGCCCAAAAGGAGCATGTGGAACAAGAGGATAGGCTAGCCAGGGCTGGTTTATTCACTCATGCTGAGCATGGAGAGTGCATTCATAGGAAGGCTTTTTCACAAGCCGACGTGCATCAGGAGCGTAGAGATGCTCACACTCATGTCAGTGCCCAACAAAGAGAATGACCACCACCATTCGAAGATCAGAGGCAAAGACAATATGAGGAAGAAGAGGGAGATGGAGCCGATCAAGGATATCCTAAAAGCTCCCAGGTTGAGGAGGAGGAAGATCAATATCCTCCACCTCGATAGAGGAAGAATGTACCTCCAAGACCACCCCCACATCAGCTTAGGGAGGAGGACTTTCTATCCTCGTAGGCCTATAAGGCCTTAGCAGAGAAAGTGAAAGCAATCAAGAGGCAAGGCATGAATTTTCAAAAGTTGACATTGAGCAAGATTCATAACGAGCCTTTGGACCCCTCGGTGCCTACTCCAACATATCCTGAGCATTTTGACATGCCCAGGCTAGATAAATTCAAAGGTGACGAAGATGCGCAAGAGCATGTCACAAGATTTTTGGATATATGCTTCCATATTGCAAGCAATAATGCCTTGATTTTGCATACATTCATCACAACCCTCTCAGGCCCAGCCTGAGAGTGGTTTAATCAATTGAAGAAGCATAATATCACTAGTTTTGAGCAACTAGCTGATGCCTTTCTTGAACGCTTTTCTTTTGGCATCAAGAAGCAAGCTAACCTTTTTGATCTGGTTGTGCTAGCTCAGCATGATGATGAGCCAATCCTAGAATATGAAAAGAGGTGGAGGAGATTAATGGTAAAGTTGCCATTCCCCATTCCTACTATAGAACTACCCTGGATGTTCATGAAGAGTTGTGCCAAGCACATCTTATTATTGTTGCAACTACAATAGTACCAGACATTCGAGGAAGCTTTGGTGCAAGCCAAAGTAATTGAGGATATCAAGTTGCAAGAGGGCAACTTGAAGCTCAAAAATAGGAAGGAGGGGCACAAGAAGAGCTCCACAAAACATCAGGGCAAGTAGGCCCATGTCAATCAGGTGGTGTTAAACCTCCAAAGAGAGGATAAGGGGTAACAAAAGTAGAATTATCAGGCCCAACCTCCTCCTATG
This sequence comes from Wollemia nobilis, assembly GCA_028583015.1. NCBI lineage: Eukaryota > Viridiplantae > Streptophyta > Pinopsida > Araucariales > Araucariaceae > Wollemia > Wollemia nobilis. The sequence goes on from JAQPPZ010006249.1 coordinate 9,835,642, forward strand.
CAATACGAGTAGTGCAAGAATAATTACAAGGGCAAAAATAAGGAACAACTCGCCTCGCCAATTCACACCTTTGACAGAATCATTGACATCGATATTCCATCAATTGTGTGAGGCTAAGGCAATCAAGTTGCCCAAGATTAAGCTAGTCGATCCTAACTAGCCCAAGCCAAAGGGGTATCAAGATGATCTATTTTGCATCTTCCATCACATGAAGGGCCATGACATCGAAGTGTGTTGGTCCTTCAAACATATAGTGCAAAATATGATCGATAAAGGTGAGCTTATAGTGTCGAATAATCCACTAGCACTCGACAACCAAAACATGGGGATTTATAAAAATCCATTGCCAAACCATGAGGCACCATGCAACAACGTTGGCCAAGTCAACCAAGTGCGCATCGAACCACCTACCCAGGGGTTCGTAGGTATGGTTAATGTTGTTACTAGACATGGGAGGTATGAGCAACCAAATCAACCTCGTACTCCCATCAAGATACAAGCTACGCCGAATCAATAGCCAGTTCAAAATATTCTAGGCCCACCAACTAGACCGGTGGTGACCATACGAAGCAGGTTGGTTCAAAACCTACAGACAACTCCTACGAAGTTGTCTATTTATGAGCTGATACAATAGTCCCCTAAGCATAGGGAGACTCTCATGGACATTCTGAGGTCCATCGAGGTGCAGTCCCAGGATGCTCAAGCATTCACCAATTTTGTGGGACACGTACAATAGTGCCAAGAACCTATGATCCAATTCTATGATCATGAAATCAGGATGGTTCCTATAGATACGGCTGACCCACCATTACATATCATCGCATGTGTTAATCACATGCCATTCAAGAGGGTCTTGATCGACACTGGTTCATCGATCAATATTATAATGACCAAGGCATTAAGTCCTTTAAAGCTGCCCAAGTCACATATTGTGCCCACCGCATTCACATTGAGAGCGTTTAACGATGTGCTATGCTCGATGGTTGGCACAATCATCCTACCTATTTAGGTGGGCCTAAAGACCATCCCCATGATGTGTCACATGATCGAAGGTGCCATGCAATATAACATCCTTCTTGGGAGACCTTGGATTCAAGAAATGTATTGTGTTCCCTCTATACTACATCAATGTGTAAAATACATTCATGAGGGACAGGTTCACGTGGTGCCATCAGATGAAGAGCCCTTCAAATTCATGAACCTAGCTGATTTTCCAGGGGGTTTCATACTCCCATCAATGCACCTGGACGTCTGTCCAGTGTCATCGGTTAAGAATCCAGGAGGTAAACAAAAAGTGTGTGCTCAACCATCGACATCTGTATCGCACAGATCCGAGCACACTACAACAACTTCTTTGAAACCGACTGCATCAGCAATGCTTCAGGATGAAAGGAAGCTAAAGGTAAAAATGGGTGAAAAGGAAAAGAAGCATGTGCCCGAACTAGTCACCAATGAGGCTCCCACTCCCATGGAAGTGGAAGAAGCCCAGGACAAAGCCGAGGAGGTACCTCAGCCTACCTCGCCTACATCATCAGTAGGGTCATCCGCACCATGGGTGACTGTTCATCTGGCCAACATAGGGTTAGGTGAATATATTGTGTAGAATGTCACCTTTGGACCAATCCTAGAGACTGCACAAGAGATGGGCCGACCGCATGCTCATAATTTTCTGGTTGGATCAATAGTGCCATTGGGAGAGCCACCCAATCAAATGAACTTCATCTACGCTGGGCTGGATCAACTTCCTACCCGAACGCCCATGGATGAAGATGATGACGAACCATTCATAGTGAATGTTCATTACCTATCCAACCCTAAATATTCCATGCACATTTTTGAATTATATCATTGGCATGGGTATGGCCTTGGTATTTTTGAGCAAGGACGTAGGACTCCACTTGAGCCACATTATCAGTTGGCAACTGATAGGTTCGGGCTAGGGTTGCAAATACGAGGATAGGATGATTTGCTTGTAGCATCTTTAGATCACCTGTACCTTAGTCTAGGGGATGATGTGGATTTCAATCCATATCACCCTAATCCTTCCACCTTCTAGAGGGATAATCGGATGGTGTCTTACATCACCATAGCACCACCCGAGACATATCATGAGGATATCTTGGTGGATAATGAGTCCTCACCCAATGATCAATCGGAGGATGAGGCTGAGCCGATTTATGAGGTAGTATCATATTTATGATATTTATACCCAATTTTACTAGACAACGATGATAGTGATCAGGAGATAGCCTATATGGGGCCACATTTTCTAGAACATCCCATTCCAATGGAGGCAAATGAAGGATTGTATTATGATAGTGATGAAGAGGATAAGATAGAGAGAGCCTATCTAGGACCTCCCTACCTACGTCATCATAATGCACCTTATACGACTGAGGACATGCACAGAGAGATCAATATCAATCCTCACCTTAGGGGAAGACCACCAAACTTCGATGTGATCTATCACATGGTGTTTCCCGAACCACCTATGTACATGGAGCTCATTGAGCCGAATGATCCAATATTGCAATCAGTGCATAGAGAGGACCCAATCATCCATAGCCCGTATAGAGAGGACCCATTTGTGCCCATGTCAATAGAGCCAAATCTCGGGTATGGGAGCTGCATCGATGATGTAGATGTTTGTCCATGTGGTCCTGGAGATCAATTCCATTCCATCAATATGGTCTCCATTGATTTGACCACTCCACTCCACAATCTAGCCGATCCATCCAAACCATTGCATCTAAATGTAGATGCTATCGATTGGGATCATGCTGACTCACCTATTGAGCCTGAATATTTCTTCCCTAATGAAGAAATGTTACAACCATTTCATTTTGCACTAGGCTATGCTTATGATGTCTATCATGCTGAGGATGCTTCCAATGCGGAACCTATAAACCCAGTAGATGACATCCACTTGATCCCTACGCCTCATCAGCTTGAGGAGGGATCACACATGTCAGTAGAGGAAACCTTCGATGTGGATATCAGTAATGATCCCACTAATCCAAGGAAGGTTAAATTTGGAGAGAGTCTCACTCCCGATGAGTGTGCCACCCTCATCCCTCTACTGAAAGAGAGACCTAATATTTTTGCTTGGACTTACAAAGATATGCCAGGTCTAGACCCAAAATTGGTTACCCATAACCTTTCGCTAGATCTATCAAAGAAGCCAGTCAAGCAGAAGCTTAGAAAGATGCATCCAATAGTAGCCTTAATGGTGAAAGATGAATTGCAAAAGTTGTTGGATGTAGAGTTTGTAATCTCCATCGACTATCCAGAATGGGTATCCAATATGGTGCCTGTAGGAAAACCTGATGGAAGGATCCATATTTGTATAGATTTTAGAGACCTGAATAAGGCAACACCAAAGGATTCATTTCCATTGTTGAATATTGATGCTCTTGTAGATGCAACTGTAGGTCATGAGATGCTCTCCCTGATGGATGGTTTTTCTGGATACAATAAAATTTGGATTAAGCCCGAAGACCAACATAAAACCATATTTATAATGCCATGGGGGACATTCTGCTATAAAGTTATGCCATTTGGCCTTAAAAATGTTGGTGCCACATATCAACGGGCTATGACATATATCTTTCATGACTATATGCATAAGATCCTAGAAGATTATATTGATGACTTGTTGGCAAAGTCATTACTACATTCTGAGCATGCGGAGGTCTTAAGGAAGGTCTTCGATCACTTGATAGAGCATAATGTCAGGTTGAATCCTAAGAAGTGCGTATTTGGTATAACTTCAGGAAAGCTCTTAGGATTCATCATTTCAAAATGAGGCATCGAAGTTGACCCAGCAAAGGTCAAGGCTATTCTAGAGATGCATCCTCCCACAAACATCAAAGAATTAAGAAGCCTACAGGGCAAAGTAGCATCCATAAAGTGATTTATCGCTCAATTATCAGATAAATGTCGACCCATGAATCGACTGCTACACAAGGGGGTCCCATTCAATTGGGATGAGGACTATCGAGCAGCCTTTGCTGAAATCAAGCAATACCTGGTGACGCCACCAATGCTAGCTCCACCAAGGCTAGATGTGCCATTTATACTATATATATCGACAACCGAATTTGCATTAGGGACCATGTTAGCCCAAAAGAATGTGCAAGGCAAAGAGCAAGCCATATATTATATTAGTCGAACCTTGGTGAGTTATGAGCTAGGATATGCATATGTGGAGAAGTTGTGTTTAGCAGTAGTGTTCGCTACAAAGAAATTGTGACACTATATGCTAAGTCATACGACATATGTAATATCAAAACAAAATCCTTTGTAGTATATGATGAGCAAGACATATCATAATACACGTACTACAAAGTGGATCATGCTACTGATAGAATTCGATCTGGAATTCATAAGCCAAAAGTCCATTAAGGGACAAGTCATAGCTGATCAGCTGGCTGAGGCACCACTATCAAACAGTAGGCCTCTTACCATTGAGCTTTCGGATGATGCGGTCTTCATCGTATCCGAAGCTCCCAAACTCGAAGAACCAAAAAATAATGTTGATATGACCTTGTTCTTCGATGGTTCGAAGTGCGAGCAAGGGGGTGGTGCAAGAATAGTGTTTGTCATGCCGCAAGGAGCTCCAATGCCCTTGTCATTCAAATTAGACTTTCCTTGCACCAACAACAATGCTGAATACGAAGCCCTACTATTGGGCCTCCACACAACCATCACCATGAACATTAAAATATTAAACATCTTTGGTGACTCCTTGCTCATAGTCAACCAAGTTAAGGGGCTCTTTCAATGTCGATGTCCCATGTTAAAAGCTTATAAAGATCTTGTTGTTACATATTTGGCTAAGTTGGAATGGTATGACATCGAGGCAATCCCTCATTCATCAAATAGGTTCGTAGACACCATGGCATCTTTGGGATCCTTAATCCCTCAGAATCCATCTATCGATTTTACTACCATTCATGTTAAAATGCTCTCGCATCCTACAGTGGAGCGTGAAGCCTTTGATAATAAAGAGTCAATCAACATGATTAGCATGGAACCAAAAGTTGAATGGTTCTGTAGAGCTGAAGACTTTCTAAAGAAGGCACCCTAGGGGTCATTAACCTCTCAGAGTCCGATGGGGAGTGGTACTACCATTCACCACAAGGTTGTTTCCCAGTCTGCATTTGCACATGTAGATACGCAGGGGGAGCAAGTCATCTTGGTAGTCGAAGTTGAGGCTTACCAGAGCTGGATGTCATAAATCCAAGACTTCTTAAAACTTGGTTTGATCCCAGAGGGATTGTCGCATGTCGCAAAATGCACATTCAAGCAGAAAGTGACTAAATATGTCTTGCTAGGAGATATTTTGTACCGATGAGGCTATGATGGAGTTCTCCTTCATTTTCTAGAGCCCCAAGAGGCATCTTGGGTGATTTCACAAGCTCATGATGGTACGTGCGGTGGCCATTTTAGTGGCATGGCCATCATCAAGCGCATCCTTCGAATGGGTTACTATTGGCCCACTATGGAGAAGGATTGCAATGTGTATGTCAAGAAATGCATCAAATGTCAGCATCATGCTAATCTTATGCACTTGCCATCATAGGCCTTACAACCCATCCAAGTGGCTTGGCCATTTTCTCAGTGGGGATTAGATCTCATCGATAAGATCTCTCCTCCATCATCGGGTCGACATACTTTTATTATTATGGCTACTGAGTACTTTACAAAATGGGTGGAAGCAATACCCTTAACAATGATGACTGGAGCTCGCATAGCAGAGTTTATACTCGAGCATATCATATGTCATTTTGGGATTCCATCCAAGATAATTTTGGATAATGGAACATCATTTAAGAACAAAACTATGAGAGCTTTGACGTCTAAGTATAGAATCAAACATAGTTTTGTGACTCCATATTATCCACAGGCAAACGGGCAAGTTGAGGCCTCAAACAAGATAGTGGTTTCTATCTTGAAAAATATGGTCCAAGAAAACCACAAATATTGGCATATCCAGCTGCCCCTTGCATTATGGGCTTACAGGACTAGCATTCGGACACCCACTAGGGCAACTCCATTTTCACTAGTATATGGCACTGAGGCCATTATGCCCTTAGAGTTGGAAATTCCAATGTTGCGCATCGCATTGAAAGAGTTCATTGATGATGACACCGCATGACAAGCTCACCTAGATCAATTGATGTTGCTTGATGAACATCGCATGAATGCCCTAGAGCATCTCCACATTTATCAAGAGTGATTAAAATGAGCTTATAATAACAAAGTCCATCAGAGAGACTTTGAAGTTGGGGATCTTGTGCTGAAAGAGAACCAACAGAACTCTAATTTATCACCTGATATGCGAGACAAATTCATGGCTAATTGGCTAGGACCCTATATCATATCTAAAAATATTGGTTTGGGTACCTATCGCCTAACATCGCTAGGGGGTGTTGAAGAGCCTGAACCTCTCAACATCATCCATATTAAGGCATTCTATGCTTGAGAGCATAGCAAAAGGCACCAAGGGTTCCTTCCAAAAAGGCTCTAAGGATTCCTAAGAACCGCACTTGGTCACTCCCTAAAAGCTCCAAAGGTGCTCATAATCCCTTTGGTCAACCTAAAACCCAAAGGTTTCTTAAAACTACTTGGTCAATCTTAAAGGCTCCAAAGGCATGTACTCACCATTTGGTCAAATATAAAGGCTCAAAATCCATAAAAATTAGAAATATAAAGTATAAAATCCAAAAACATTTGCATTTCATTTGCATTATTGCATTTTCATTTCCACATGCATTTCATCATTGCATTGCATGTAGGCATTCTTCATCCATTGCATTCCATAGTAGGATGGATTGTGTTTGTCAGTCTTACAAATGATGCCACGTTTGTGTTTCAATCATGCACCTCTGCATTTATCATAATCCATCATTCATGTGAGTAATTGTGTTTTTCAACACAACCCATAATGTTGCTATGAAGAATATACTAGGGTTTTTCGGTCATTCAACCATACCTAGAGGTCTTCTCAAGAGTTGATAGAAATCTTGCTTTGCTTTTGTAGTTGAGGTCTAGTTAGTATAGCCCTTAGCATATCATAATTCTATCACTAATCAACAAATTAAACAATCCTAATAAGGACTAGGGGAAGATGAAAGCCATGAAGCAGGACCAGGTATCCTGAGGTGAAAAGAGTTATTCTTGCTTATCCCCCTATGCGAACGGTATGGGAAATGTTGGTAATTGGCAAAAGGACAAGTTCATTCCCTACCCAAAATCCCTTGCTTACAATAAAATGAGCAATATCCCAGAGTGATATCCCACATCAATCCTCAATATTGATACCCTAGATCGATATCATAGATCGACATCCCAGATTGATATCCCATATTGATATCATAGATCGATATCCTAAAATCGATATCCCAAAAATAGTTCCCCAAAGTAAAATCCCCAAAGGAAGTTTCTGAAGAAAATTATCAAATGTAAAATTCCAAAAAGTCAAGTCAAATGAAGACAAATTGTACAAAGGAAGAAAAATCAGTATCAAATCCCTTGCTCAAGAAAAATAAAAGAAAGTACAAAATAAACAGTGATTATTATCACTAAAGTACAAAAATAAACAGTGATTTTTATCACTTTATATGAGCAAGTATCCCAAAAAATTGAAGAAAAGAAGGGAGTGAACTTGAATCCATGGAATTGTCAGCACTACTGTACCTTACGCATGATGATATGTCTGATGCATTAGCACCTCGCTTATGTATAGACCAATGTTTGAATGTGGAAGAGCTAGCTTCAGGTGTCCTGTATCGCCTAGTGGTCTAGTCCAACTAAAATCTAAACCTAGGATTGGATAAACATTTGTGGACCCCCAATCTTAGAAATGGGCTGAAAGAATCCCACTTGACATTGGGGTATGCTTATGCCTTATCTTAATATATTCATTTGCACACACAGGGATAATGAATAGTTAGGGCCTATCCTAGCAAAAGCCTTACATTTCAGAAGTCTAGTTTGGTCAGTATACAACTTTTGATCAGTCAACTAGGGTGTTTGAGTCTCATGGAAAACCTCAAAAAATTCTCTAATAGCAACAAATACCAAATATCACAAACCATCAAAAATAAAAGTCATTCAATCATCAAATTGCAAAGTATCGAATCCATGATACATCATTACATTGAGCACAATTTTCAAGATATAGGATAGATACCGGATGGATATCAGAAATGATATTTAGATGACCACTGACTATATTATGCATATTCTTTCAAATTGCAAAAGGAATATAGAGTGACATATTATATCATTCACATCATACCACTTCATATCATTGCATTTCATATATGGGTGATTAATTGATTAAATTCTTATAATGAGGATTTTCAATTACATTCATGATTTTTACACATTCTATGGTGTCATCCATTAGATTGTTAAACACATATCACATTCATTCCTTATGTTTTAAGTGATTAAAGCATACAAGTTCATTTACATTAGATTACCATCATGTAAATAATGCATTACATACATTACACTAACATATCATGACATCATCATAAATTAAATGCATACAATAAAACAAAATTAAATATGCATTTAAAAGTAAACATCGCATCCATATGCATCCATCATAAATAGCACATCTAAGCATCTAGATCACTGCATATCATCATCATCATAAATTAAATAGCTATCTAGTGCATGTCATCCATACATCACATCATATAAGCATAGCATCAATATGAACATCTGCATCCATGTGCATAACATAAACATAAAATAAAAAATATACAAGTACACATAATGAGCCAAAATGATCAATCTCATATATATATATATATATGTATATTTGTGTGTGTGTGTGTCCAAAGAGTACATAGAGGTACATCAAAATGCCCGTAGGCTACAACTGTGTAGGTCCTCGACCTTACACTCAAAAATAGTACAACAAAGTATCTCTAAGATCTGTACTAAGGGCCTGCACCCCCAGCCTATGAGTCACCACCATCACCCCTGCCATCCCTGTGGCTCCTCTACGAGCTGGCTCCATGAGTGCTAGAAGACCTATGTGTCCTCTCGATCCTATGAGTCCTACGGCTAGAGCTGGTAGTGGACTACCCTATCTCTCTAGTCTGGGATCAGCTCTAGTGGGTCCCTGTAGTCTGTGTATCCTCTAGAACCTCCCCACCTATCAACCTGATGTAGCCCTCCAGCTAGGAGATATGAGTCACATGACTGTATCTCACTCATTACCCTCCTCCACGAGGGAATGAAGCCTCCTGATCTCTGCCATAGGGTCACGACCTACTGGCAGTAAAGAAGATGGTGTGGCTAGAGGTCTCATCATAGCCTATGGAGGATGAAGGATCTCTCCTCTCTACCCTGAGTAGGTCCCTCTTAGTAGGCTAGCACTCCATTATGCCTATGCCAGATCATGCTCACTAGTGAGATCCTTGACCTGTGTCTCCACCATTGTAGCCCATGCTGTGAGAGTTATCCTCTCCTCCTGACCCTATTGTAGCTACCTCTCACTATGAGATAGCTTCACCTCTAGAGTGGTGATAGATGTATCCCACTGCAAAATTTGAGTACGCAGCCTACCCACCTGACTCTGCAAGTTAGCTACCTACGCCCATAGCTGCCCAATCTCACTATCTAGCACTGCCTCACCCTCCTCGAGACCCTCCTCCTCTGCATCCACCTAGAGGGCCTCCCTTATATACCCTAGTCATCCTCTATCCTCTATCGAGTGTGGTGACCCTGGGGATCCACCTCTATGCCATCAACACCCTCTATAGCAAATCCACTAGTTGGGTGACCGAGAGGTCCCTTCCATGCCACTGAATGTCAGCCCACCATCCATCATAATCAAGAGTAGTACCTGCATCCCTCTAGCCTGACTCCTAGAAATCATCATCCTCCTCTCCTAGAGGAGTAACCTGAGGCCAGGTGAGGTCCCTCTCTAGGACCAGGTATCTATAGATAGTAGGCATGTCCGAGACATCCTACCAAATCTTAAACTACCATAGGATGTGAGAAAAGTAGTGGTACTCATGCCACTCGGCCTTGCGACCGATGATCCATCTATCCCTATGCACCCGACGTAGGTATCTAGCTACCTCAATCCATGCTGGGTAGTCCATGTAAGGGTGCCACTCGATGTCCCAGAGTGAAGCTAGGTGAACCGATCAATGTAGTGAGTCAAGTCTCCTACGTGAGACCTACTCCTAAATCCCTCCTACTCCCAGGGCCAATAGGCGGTATAACACTAGCAAGCATCTACAATAGTGGTGATCTCTAGGGGTAGCTCCATAGGGTGCTCTATCTAGATGTGCTACCAGCCCCATATCTACAATAAGAGGCTACAACCAATACCCACTCTGCTTTGATGGGTGATCTGATATAACTCATGATACAACTATGCCAATAGAGCGCTCCCCCAAGATAGAATAACTAGCTCCTCCATCGAGCTGGTCATGATAGGTCGAATGCAAGCTAAGAGGTTCCAAGGGAACCTCACACCTAAAGAATTGGGTAGGGCTATCCGAATAACTAGATGCATGAACACAACCTCCCACTATGAGAAGATGTCGACCTCATACCACTCATCGACATGGATGCCACCATGGTCGATGCGGCCTTGTGCCTCCATGCTCTGATCTCTGAAGACAACATCAAAGATAGCTCTCCTCACTATAAATGGGGAGGTGATGATAGGCTCACAAAATATGTGGTACATGTCCTCTAATGTGACCATCATTTCACCTGTGGGTAGGTGAAACATGTTGGTCTATGCATCCCAACGATGGGCCAAAGCAATCAGGTAGGCCTGGTCTACTCGGATGGGAGGGAGATCCAAGATGTATCCAAAGCCAATAGTGGCAAACCACTCCCACTCTACATCAGTCAATAGGGGGCATAGAGTGTGAAGGAGATCGGTCTCCCTCACCCTATTAGTCAAATACTGAATAAAAGAAATAAAAGAAAAAAAAAAATAATTAAAATCACTCTAAAATCGAAAAAAAATTATAAAATCTCCTAAAAATGCAATAATATGCACACATATGAGCAAAATTTTCAAATAATATTAAAGGAGTGCTTCAAAGCAACAAAAAGTGGCATTAATTGCCCATCAAAACTCAAAAAATACAAAAAATTGAATTTTTTTCTAAATTTGGGCATCGTGGGTCAGAACCACGACTGGCCCAATGGTCAAAAATTTGATCATTGGGATTTGAACCCCATCATGGCTGATAGCCATGGCCCCCAATCTACCAATTGGGGACTATGACTACCACCCGTGGCTAGCGAGCGAAACCCTAAATGGGTTCGCTCCTGCCCTAAAGCACCCCAAAACCCAAAATTAAACCCCCCAACTAACTAACCTAAGCTAAATCCTAATCTAAGGTGAGGTTCATTGCCCTCGGTTTAATGTGGTTCAATTATCGATTAATTAATGAGGTTAATTTTAAACTCGATAATCACAAGTGAGGTCTCAGTTTATGAGTTACCTTTGAGCCCTCGACTCTCCCGCTGGTCGATGCCTCTCCTGGGTCAGCCATAGGTGTGAAGTCTAGGTAATCTGGTTTGGTTTTAGCAGCATTTCGGGTTAAGTTTTATGTTTTTACCTCCAGAGCTCTCAGGTTAGCTATTGAAGTCAGGTGAAAATGACAAATTTTCAAAAGGAAGGCCCTTTTATAATTTTTCCTATTTAGGTCGGGTCGTGGCTGACACCCGCGGTCCCCGAGTTAGGGTTTTGCGACCACATGTCCTAGCCACGGTGAGCAAAATTACCCATAGTTGAGAGTTATGGTTAGAAAATTGCATATAATTACCTTAATTTACCTTGAGGAAAGCTGCTAAATGATAATTTAAACACTCCAAATAAGTGAACCAAGCACAATGACACCAAAAAATGTCATCATAAGGCAAAAAAAAAATAATTGGCTGAGATTATAAAGTACATTCAACCGAGGTCATCACCATGGAAATCCTTTCTTAGAGCACCGCACCTCCCAACCAATAAAACATTCAATTCAAAATTCATCAAAAAAAAAAAAAAAAATCAAATAAATCAAAAGCCAAATGCACCTCGTATTCAGTTATTTACCCTATACACTTGGCGGTTGCAGCGATTTGTGATCCATGCAATCCGACAAGATGAGTAAATTACCATAAGGACATTTGGGGTAAATTCATCATTGTAGAATTGCTATGCTTCATTTCAATCCCTAAGAAGGCCTACATAACTGGACTGCTCCAGGGGAATGAGGTATTCATCGCAATTCTCCTATGATATTTTTAGCATATCATCGACAATATGATTCAATATATGCCTAATTGGACTTGCTTTCATTTTGATTCCCTAAGAAGGCCTTCATGGCTGGACCGCTCCATGGGATAGAAATAAGCAATTACTATTAATAGTTGTAATCATAGCTGATTAGGCCTTGCCAAGAATTTCAAATGCTAAATCCTAATTTGTTCAAAGATCATTCATAGTGGTCAAGTGACCTCGTCGCTTCATTCATTGTCATTACCCTCATCGACTCATCGCTTGAGGGGGTAGTCATAATATTAAATCATAATCAAAGTCAACAGAAGATCCCTTGATCGTAGATCCCTAGATCTTGTCAAAATTGTATTCATCTTACGAATCATTGCCAAAGACTATCATAAGCTTACCCTTCTATTGGGGAAAATAGCATATATGATAGTTTGTTTGTAGCTCTCCTCCTTTCAGTTATATAGGCCTAACTCCTATTGTAGCACCAAAGCTACCCGAATGCCTGATGATGAGTGCAAACTCTTTCAAATTTAAGCCTTCTACCGAGTTAGAAGCAATGATTCTAGGATGCGCATCCTTTTGCTGGACTTGGGGCATCTAATGTTGATCAGACAAATGATCATCATGCAACCTACGACATCATTTTAGGAGGTCTAGTTTTTCTCAGCGTTGTTCGATCTCACAATGCATCTCAAAAGGGGCATCTATAGACACCTAAAACATGTCATGTCGAGGTGACTACTCATATGGGACATGCTAGAAGACCATATGGAAGACCTTTGGATAGATCCAAGGTATAGCAGTGGTTTTTACCACTCATTTGGGGCATCTTTGCCTAGTCAGTGCTAGCCACATGACACCCATGGTTAGCAGTGCTCACCATGCATGTCAACCACGGTCAGCACTCAGAATCAGTTAGCCTTCATCCGACCCAAAAGTTGGTTGCAATGGCCAATTGGTTGTATATTGGAGCGGTTTGAGTGAGGAAGGTTCTGGATCCTTCCATCCAACAGACTCAACTACCCAATATTGATCTTGGCTTCATGAGGAAGCCACCCCTAGCCCTTGGCAAATGCTATAAGATCCCCCTACAAATTAGGGATAAGTCTGGATGAAGTGTGATCAATTGAGAAATGAAGCCCTATCGAATTGCATACTCACTTGCATACATTGAGAGGGACACTTTTGCTACCCAATTGGAGATCAAATCGCTATGGAAGCCCTAGGAGCCTAGGAGAGCCAAGAAACACAAATCCATGCAATCGGTGCATAATTCAGATAATTCAACCACCAAACCTATCAGAGGACACAGAGGTGACCCTTGACCATCAATTTGGCAAGGAGGATCAGAGAGGAAGCCCTAATTCTGAGGGCAAGTCTACTCAAAGCTCCATCACGGTTATCAGCCATGGTCGATAGTGTTGACCACACATCAGACCCATGATGAGCAAATGGCTATGGATCCCCTTGTTTTATTATAAATATTATACATGTTTGATGACAACATTTCATGATTAATAGAGGTTTATCATGTTTTATCTATTTTCTTGATTACATGCTTGTTATGACATCTTCTTGTGAAATATCCTTTTAAAGCCTCATCAAGAGAGGCCTCCTTTGTTTTTAATGTTTCTTGTTGTTTCTTGAATGCAGGATTAACAGGATCATGCCATTCAATGCAGAAAATGCCTCTAAGCATGGAGAAGAAGGTCATCGACACCTTGGAGCAGTTTGTGACTATTTAGAGAGCCTTAGTATTGTGCCTACCCCATTGGGGGCTTTCGAATTGTATCAATTGTATCAACATTTGGGTGACCCTAAGAGGGGCATGATTGTAACCGAGATTCATTTCCAATATTAATAAAAGAAACATCCATTTTCTTGTTATTTGCAATCTTGTCTATCATTTCATGCTTTGATGTTGATTCCAATTGATGTATTAGTTAGGTGCATGCTTTTTGGATAGGTCAGATATTGAATGATATTGCTTTGGAAAGAAAAGTAAAAGTTTAATCTTATACTGCTCACCCCGCTCTCAGTATAAGCTTGTGTTATTTAGGCCCTTTATTCGATGATAAAGACAATTGTGATCCTCCCTATAACTATTAGGTTTAGCTTTTTTTGGGTCTAAAGGATGTATATTAGGTAAGGTGATGACCTTAGCTTCTTGCAGCTCCTAAAAAATAATTGGCATAGACTCATTTAAAGGAGTCAAAATGCATTGTTATTGTTTTGAGCATGCACTAGCTTATTTTGATGACCAAGTTGAGCCCTAGGTATTTTTATTGCTGTCTTAGGGGCTCTTCTTACCTTTTCGATGCAAGGGATGGATTTTTGGCTATACTTATTTATCGGTTAACAAACTAAAGCTAATTATTTTTGAGCTTTTTGTATATTGTGGCTCTGCAATCATGACATGAATGAATATCATGGTTGTTTTTTTTATGATATATATAGTGTATCCTCCTCATATACCTAGGGTTTTAAATTATTCAGATCTAAATGTTGAAGCTTAGGCAAGGTGATGGCATTTGCATAATATAATCGATTGAAAACCAATATCATAGGTTCGAGCAATGGGAGATGTTTGTTAGGTTGTTGGTGCAGCTGATTTGGTGCTTGATCTTGCTAAGGTTTTTCCTGTGGTTGCATAGGAGGTGATTTGTCCTCAGATACAGGTTTAATTTGTAGCTTTAAGTGAGTCCCAAGTTGGTACATGATAAATTACAACATATTATTTTATTGCTCCATCTGCGCCTATATATTAGTTAGGTGACCTTGCATGCATTCCAATACTGATAAGGCTCTCATGTGTATTGCTAGTGATGGATTTGGAATACCATTGTCGACTAAAGGAGGTGAAAGAGTGGGTGCTATAGAACCCTTAGGTAAATGCAAATCATCGATTTCCTTCATTTTAGATAATTTAGATACTTCTTGATGATTCACTTTGATAGTGACATCCACATGCTCTGGTTTTCTACTCATTTCATATTTTTGTTTCACTTTGTAGTGTTGAACTGTGTGAGCTTGATTACCCCCAGTTTTATGTCAGGGAGGCATATGCTCTTGATCTTGAGGAGGCACAATAAGAAATGAATAAGGGGTGATTAATTTCAATATTTTTGGCACCTTCGATGTGGAAGCAACATCTGATGGTATTATCTATTATTTTAACTACTTTAGAGTCACTCAACTCTTTATCTTGATGTTGACCATTCCCATGAAATCATGAGAAGGTGTTTTGGCTTTCAGACTAGTTGTGGGTGGATCATCAACTAGTCGAGATGATTTTGTATTAGTTATGTTAATTGATATTTTTTGCTCCTCGTAAGATAAGGTGATAACATGCATTTTGTTGATGGGAAAAGGTAGCAATTTCTTAATGCAAGATTCAATTGAATTTTTTATGATCCCATCTGAGTGAATGTTTTGAGGCTCATATGTTGTAAGAGTTTTCTGTGGCTCTTTGATCACTTTGTAATATTTAAAAGGTTTGGGATAATTGGGAACCATGTACACTTGTCCTTGATGTATGAATTTATAGTTTTGGTGCACTTTGGAAGGTATGCATTCCATGTTCCTCATCCACAGTATTCCTAACAATATATTATATTTCCTTTCACCCCCAAATATATGACATAATGTAGGCATGGTCTTTATCCCAACCTATATAGGTAGGGTTATCATGTCAATTATCGAGTAGGTGGCATCATTGAAGACCCTCAATGTGAATGTTGAGTCCTTAATGTGTGAAGATGGTAGATTTAGATGTTTTAGAGCTGTAGCTATGATGATGTTAATAGATGACCCGATGTCAATCAAGACTCTCTTGTTTGGAATTGTATTGATGCTCACCATGATATGCTGAGGTGGATCATATTCATATCTAGATATTGGCTTAATATCCTATCTATGAAAGATAATCACAGGGTCCTTATGTAAGCTAATTAAATCCAATGTTGGAAAGGACCATGATACATGATCAACTTTAGTTGGATTTTTTGATATGTTGGACTGATCAAGGTATATTTTGCTTCCTATTGTAGCATTAATCATACCGATAAATCCCTCATTAGGTGGGGCTATGTGCACCTCATTGATGTGCTCAACTTGATTCTTTTTTGTCCCATGTTTGGGTAGAGGATCTTTGAATATATTTATGTTTTGATTATCGATAGCTAATGGGCTATCTATTTGTAAGTTATTCTTATCCAACATGTTTTGCACCACATTTTTGAATGTGATGCAATCTTGAATATCATGGTCATTTTATCGATGATATACATAGTAAAAAACTAACTTATATCCCTTACATTTGGGATGATTAGGATCCAGGGTGTGGATCTTGGGTAAGTTCAAAGCCTTAGCCTCACATAGGTGGTTGAAAATATATGCCAAAGGTTAAAGTAATGACTTGTAATTGTAAGGTTCTCTACACTATTGTTTTTGTGCTCGGTTGTCATTGCACAGTTTGTAGTGCACTGGGGGAGGTTGAGCCTAATAATTTTATGGTTATTGGCTCCTCTCCACTTTGGGAATATTTAAAATGACTTGGTTGATAAGAGTAGGTTTGCACTAATACGATTGATTTCATGTGTTCTTGTTATTCCACTCTTTCTTGGTTTAGAGCTTCAAATATCCTTCTTGTAATTTGATATCTTCAATAACTTTGGCTTGCACCAAAGCCTCCTTGAATGTCGTATATTGATATAGTTGAATCAATAGTGATATATATTTTGCACAATTTTTTGTAAACATTCAAGTAATTTTTGTGGTGGGGATAGAAAATGGAAGTTTTACCATTAGTTTTCTCCATCTGTTTCCATAATACATCACTAGCTCATCATCATACTATCATAGATTAGCCAAGTTAGATAGATTAGTTTTCTTCTTGATGCCAAATGAGAAGCGTTCAAGAAAAGCATTTTCCAACTGCTCAAATTCAATGATGTTGTGCCTTGGTAATTGATTATACCATTCCAAGGCTATGCCCTAAAGGGTAATCACAAAAGTTCTTAATAGCAAGGCATCGATGTGTTGTAGTTGGAAACACACATTTATAAATCTTGTTACATGTTTAGCGCATATTCATCACCATTAAATTTATCCAATCTAGGTATTTCAAAATATTTGGGATAAGAAGGGATTGGTATTTATGGACACAAGGTTTGATTGTGAATCTTGCTTAAGGTGGACTTTTGACCAGCCTTATATTGTTTCTCAAGATATTTGACTCTCTTGGTAAACACTTTGTAGGCTTGAGAAGAGATGATATCTTCCTCCGAAAGGGATATTTAGGGTGCAAGCGGGAGTAGGTTCCTGTGAGTTTTGAGGTGGTTGATTGTATTCGTCGACCATATCTACTGAGGATGGTTTAGGATACTACTGATAATGATCATCCCATTTTGATTCTTCATACTAACTATGCTCTGGCCGATTTGGCACTAAACGCTTATGTGGCCAAGAAGCATGTTGAGAAGTATGGTTAATATGATTGTCTACTTACCTAGTATGCATCTTAGGGTGTGATGTATCATGTCTCTCATTGTTGGTAGTTTTGCGATACACCACATTGAAGTATTTTTGATGAAGTTTTTGATTGTAATACAACAAAATATATTAATATTAACAAATAATATTTTGACCGATATAATATGTTGCAGTTATATTTTATTTTTCTTCTTTGTTTTTTGCATCCCTTTGGCTTGAAAATAATGGGTGTTTTGAGGAAAATGGCTGGGAGAATGCATTTGAGACTTTGGTTCAGATAACTTGTAAAATAGTTATAAAATGGTGTATACGAGAGCTTCGTTGAAAATCACGTTCACCTCAAGCAATGGGTGAAGGGCCCATTCGCTCTACTCAGAGGTGAATATAAAATAAAGTATACATGGCCACTTCTAGTGAGTGCAATTAATCCCAATTGAGGGATGAAATATCTATGCACACTTTGTTGAGATGAAGGAAGAAAAATAAATTAAGAAAAAGAATCAAGTTTCAAAAAATGGTTGTGTCAGGATCATCTGAATTCAAAATGCAAAAGGAATCACATTCACCCTAGAGAAGCGGTGAAATCTTTGTTCACCCCAATTTGGGATGAACATTCTAAAAATTTGAAGGAGTGCATCCACCCGTCGCGTTGATTGGTTGGAAATACATTCGGTTTGGAAATATTCTTGAGCATTGTAAAACTTAGTAAAAAATAGGAAGCTTTCAAAGGAATGTGCCTTCACCCCAAAGAGGTGGTGAACCAGGGTTATGCATAGCGACTATTTATCGCCAACTTGGCTAAAATTTGGATTTTAAAAATTTGGAATTGGCTAATATTTGGGACCCTTGAGCATGGCCCATTAGCCAAAAAGATTGGGTGCAATTTTTTTTTGGACGATTCGCCCCAATTTTTTAATAATTTGACCATTTTAAGTTTAAATTTCCAACATTGCTCCTAATAATAGTGAACCTTCTACATGTGTTTGGATACTATTCACGTGGATTTTTAAACTGATTCACCAAATTTTTATAAATATATTTTGTGGCTGAACCCTTATGCATAACCTTGGGGTGAACGTATTTAAATCGTGACTTTGATAAGTCACTTTTGCGTTCACCCTGGTTGAGGGGTGAAAGCTCCATTCGACCCTCCTGGGGGTGAACATGCCATGAATGGTAAAATAGGTGAAATATCAGAGGTTCGAAGAAACATAGAAAATTCAACTTCGTGTTCACCCCAAGAGCAAGACGATAACCTCTTTCACCTCTTTTTGGGTGTGAACATAGGATTTAAGGAATTTGTTAAAGGAAATTTTGCTCGAAGTAAAAAGGGGTTGATTATTGTTAAGTCAGGGGCACATTATTTACTAGGGAACATAGTGAAAGAAGTAAATACGTGTTTTTATTACTGTTAAGACTGAGCAAATTTTGTTGTTAAAAATGTCAACAAATTTCAAGAGCACCCAAGACTGGCAAATGAAAAAAATTAAATGTTTGTGGTGAAGAGTAACTCAGGTTGTGGATCTCGAGCAAATAAGAGCAATAATATTAAAAATGCAAGATGATTTTTATGATTCCCAAGTAGAAGCATATTTTTGAGGATGGTGAATGTACCAAGTCAACGACCAAGCTTTGCAGTTTTCCATGCACCGATGCCCATAAATGTTGATTTCCTAGAAGAATTTCCTTAAAATCTGGATCATTGCCTCAAAAGAAGGATTTTCAATGACTTCAAGGAAGAATTGTCTCACCAAGGTTCCTGATCTATGAGCGTTTTGTCTTTATGTGTATTTAATAAAATAGGTGAAATCCTCTATAAATACTACTCAATTTCCATGATAAGAAGAGGTTAGATATTTTGCAAAAAATTATTCAATTTATCTGCATCAATAGAGGATACTTGAATTCTGAATTTGAAAGTGATATTGTGTGTGATTTCCTTTTTTTTTTATGCATTTCTATTTTCCACTCATATTTATTATCTATTGTTTAGTTTGAATTATGCATTTGAATTTGAACATTGTTGGTGAGGGAATGAGTTTTGGAATGTGATCTTGGAGGTTTTTTAGACAAGGTTGTAAGTAAATCCTATTATTTTCTTCTATTACATGCTGCTCTAATGCTTGGGTGGATTTCCTATTGCTAGTCTATCCCCAATCCTACACATTCGAACTGTGGCCATATTTTCCATCTCTTTCTATTATTTCCAATTTCTTTCTTGTAACTCTAGTCTTAAACCCATGTAGGATTTAGTAAGGGAGCCAACCCTCTTTGGATATTGGCATAGAGGACATTCCTTTCCTTTGACATTTCAATGTTGGCCATGTCTAGGGCACACAAACATTAGTTTTGTTAATTAGGCAGATATTTGACCAATACTTTTTAGCACGCCCAGTGGAATCCTAAAAGTCCCACTTTCAACAGTATTGAGGTTTGATGTTCACCTTCGTGATGTATAGTTAGAAAATCTAGAAACTCGATTGTACATTGAAACCTCCAAACATGAAGGTAATGAAAGTTGTGCTTCATGATTACGATATCGAAGGCCAAAAATCCAAAAAATCCTATTGAGTTATATGAACTTGATACCCAAATGTTAGGAGAGCATCCTCAACTAGTCACTTTATTCCGTACATCATAATTACCTCAACAATATCATACATAATCCGTCACATCCTCACAATTAACTGGTGTGTTTTGTGCTCCCACAAGTCCAGTTAGTACTACTACTAGCATTTCCCAATCTCAACCGCACACACCAATCCACATGGTTCAGAACCCACTGCCATAGTAGCCACAACCACCAAGGTAGTTCCCAAAATGGAACAGCTCAGGAGACTTGAATTTACAAGCACAAAATCTAGTTCCCCAAGTAACTTTTAAGGCTTTGCCTACCTATGATGGTACTGGTAAAATTGCTTATGAGTACATTCAAGATGTGGCTTCTTTGGCTACAATCCATGACATAGCAGATGAAGACATCACTTAAAGGGAAGTTGTTGTATTGGTATCGATCATTGAAGCCTACTACTATTGCCATATGGGATCAGTTGGCATAAATATTAATCAAGAATTTTCATGAAAAAGCTGACCCATTCTCCTTACTGCATCAGTTTATAATGATTCAAAGGCATCTACAAGAGGAGATAGTTTATTTTAACATTAGGTTCTACCAAATTTGGCAAAGAGTTCCTGATGGTCTTCAACCTACACATGAAAAAGATATTTTCTATTATCCTAGAGTATTCAACACAAACATTGGCATGGATTTCTGGTAGACCAATGTAAACACATTCCCAGAACTGTACACACAAGCACAAAAGGTTTAATAAGACTTAATAGCTATAGGTAAGCTTCCCTTGAAGATGACCATGTATATTCTTCCCGACCTTCCACAATATTTGTATTCAAGTGCATTTTTTTAGCCCATGCCTTCTATGTACCTAGTTCCCTCATGGATCTCGGGTCCACCTCAAGTCACTCTTATTCCAATCCCAAAACTTCTTGATCCAAGCTTTTCGTAGTTACCCACTCCAGTAACACCACAATTTTTAGCATCTGCTTCTTTCCCATCATTACTTGCATCACTAGTTCCACTACCATTTCCTACCCCATCAGTACCTATACCTTTATTGATACCTCTTGCACTCTCAAATCCTAATTCTTACATGGTGCTGTTACAAGAGGTGAAGTTAGCTAATTTAGCCATAAGGACAATGTCAAACGAACTCACAACGATAAGGAATAAGCAAGTTGAGGCTGATTTTTGGTCTAGGAGATTTCAAACACCACAAATTACTTGAGAGCAAACAACCATTAGCAAGGATCATAAAAGGAACACAACTATGTTAACAAACAAAGAAACCAACATGTCTGAGAGAGCATATTGATGCCCCACTTGTAAATATCCTCATGGAGAAGACATGTGTATGGTGCATTTTAACTATGTACAAAATTTAGTCGAAAGTACAGCTGATGGACAGGTTAATATGAAAATGGAATTCGATCATAATTTTATGGTCCCATATTAATTTTTGGTTCTTACAAGATTTGGAAAGAAGCTAGTGATTGTAGATCCAGTAGAGTTGGAGCTCTTAAAATTTCCTACAGAACCAAAGGTACAATGTGAAAAAGTGCCTAACATGATAGTGAAGCAATAGGATTCTATCCTGTTGAAAGATCTATTGCTCAAGCAAGCTCAAGAGAAGTCACAAACAAAGGCATACATTTCTCAGTCTATAGCTGCTCAAACACAAAATGAGGCAAAAGAAAAAGCTAAGGAATACCTTCGGTACCCATCATTGACTAAGTGACAAAGAGTTGAAGCTACTCAAAACTACTAGGATAAGTATAAGCGGGGAATAGAAGAAAAGTCTCCTAGGGTATCTGATTATAACATCATGGAATAAATGAAGAAGATACCTACAAAAGTGAGTTTATATGATGTATTGCAGTTGCTTGGGCAAGTCGACCTACTGCAATATTCTCTTAAGACTTCAAAAAAATAAAATAAAACTCATTCTCTAATAGTTTTGGCTCAAACGCTTCCAAATTCTACCACTGGAAAGAATAGGCCAACCCCATTCTATTTGTCACTCAAAATGGAAGGGTGGATTGTGCACAACGGTATGATCGATTTTGGTATTGCAACTACTATCATGTCGAAAGCAATATGCGAATTAATTAGGATGGAATATATGAGAAGTATCCTAGGAGTATTACAGTTGGATTGACTCTAGTCAAAATAGTGGGATTAATCAAGGATATCCCCATCATTCTACATAGCATACCGTAAATTACTGTTATCCAAGAAGTAGTGGTGGTTGAATTGGAACCATATTTTAGCACATGTCTCTCTAGGGTGTTCACATAAAAATTGGGAGGATACGTTTCCTTGGACTATTCACATTTGGATATTCCATTCAAAGGAAAGAGAATCCGTATTTATAATGAAAATCCATCCACTTTTCATATAGAAAAGTTGGAAGAAGAAGAAAAATCTCCAAGCATAGTCAACATGATGACTGAAGAATTAGAAGTCAACTTGATGGAAGAAATACTTGGCGAGCTTCACTTTGAAGATGAATTATTGCTCATGGATTTCAATATGATGGTTGAAATTGACATCGGTTTTTATAACATAACCAAACCTGAGCATATCGAAGAAAAGGTCCCTGATTCTCTAGACCCAATTGCAGATCAATTATGGGAGCTGTATTTTGATGGTGCAAGATGCAAAATGGTGTAGGGGCTAGAATTATTTTGGTTTCTCCTACAGGGGTGTAAAAGACATATTCATATATACTAACTTGTAGTTGCATAAATAATGCAATAGAGTATGAAGCATTGTGTCTTGGCTTGAAATAGACTAAAAAAATAGGTATTAAATAGCTGTAAATCTTTGGATATTCTAAGCTCATTGTCAGCCAGACCACAAACAAGTGTGTGTCAAAGAAACACTACTTGAAAGCTTATAAAAAAAAATTATAGGATTTATTTGAGTCCTTTACAACCTTGAACATTTAAGCGATCTTGTGGTAGTAGAAAAAATATGCTGATATTTTAGCTTATCTTGGTGCAAATTTCTCTCCCGTGGAATAAGTAGTCAAGAAAACCATGACTGTTAGGGTAATATATAGACCCTTGGTCCCTGATAAGAATATATATTGGCAAGTGTTCAACAATTATGAGCAAATAATTAATTTTTTGACTAAGGAAGCCACAAGCACGAATGATAGAACACTTGTGGAAGAGGATATGGAAGGAATGATTCAATTTAAGGATAACCACATTCCCAAGGGGTTGATTTCACTAGAAAGTCTATTTGACTAAAATTATAGGGATGAGAAGCATAAAATTAAGGTGGATGTGAAGGAATATAAGGATTTGCAGTTGGAGCCTGAGAAGATCATCAAGATTGGAAATGATTGCATGTGAGAGGAATTGGAGGATATAAATAACTTGTGTTATGAATTTCTCGACATAGTTGCATGGAGCTATCAAGACTTGAAGGGATACGACAAAAATATCATTCAACATATTATTGAGTTGCAATAGGGAGTAAAACCTTTTTGTTAGAAATAATGACCTATCAATCCCAATATCAAGGTGCTAATAAAGGTAGAATTGTTAAATATGGTGGAAAAAAAATTAATATACCCAACTAAGCACTCAACATGGGTGGCGAACCTGGTGCCAGTTTGGAAAAAGAATGGAGATATCCATCTATGTGTTGACTTTAAAAACCTGAATCAGGCATCACTAAAATATCATTACCCTTTACCACATATTGATCAAATTATCCACATGGTTTCCTGAGCATAAATATTTTCATTGTTAGATGATTTTTTTGGTTATAACAAGATCTAGATAAAAGATGAGAATCAGCAAAAGATGACATTCACTACTAAGTGGGGCATGTTTACCTATTAAAGGATGTTGTTCAGTATTTAAAATGTTGGTACTACCTTTTAGATAGCCATGGACATCACTTTTGATGACATATTAAGAAGAATTATTATTATTTACATTGATGATATGATTGTGTTTTCGCATCATAGAGAAGAGCATGTTTCTCATTTGAGGTAGGTGTTCGAGAAATATTAAGAGTTCGGGATTTCCATTAACCTGAAGAAATATATATTCACTGTCAAAAAATAGAAATTGTTAGGTCATGTGATCTCATAAGAAGGACTGGCAATTGATCCCACAAGGGCTGAGGTGCTTCTAAAGCTACAACTTCCAGCTAAAAAAAAGGACCTACAATCATTCTTCGATCAGATAAATTTCATCCAGAAGTTCATTATCAATTTTGCTCAGGTAGTGAAACTTATGACTAAAATCTTAAAAAAGAACACATATTTTAAATGGACCGAAGCAAGAAGATAGGATTTTTAGGAGATCAAGAAGAGGATTACTTAAGTGCTAGTATTAATCAACCCAGATTATTCCAAGGATTTCATTCTCTATATAGTAGGCGAACAAGAGAGTTATGCCACAGTTCTCATGCAGAAACAAGAATATGGAGACAAAAATCCAATTGCATTTCTAAGCCAATCTATTATGCCACACCAAGAGAAGTATAATTTCATCGATAAATATGTGTACACAGTGATGAAATCCCTAAATAAGTTCTGGCACTTTGTCTCACAAAGTAAACAAATGTTTTATGCTATACACCCAGATATCCAAAACTTCATTCTCCAAGGGGAATTAGGTGACAAAATAGAAGGATGGGTCTCAAAGATTCAAGAGTATGATGTGGAGATCTGACTAATATATTTGTGAAGAATTAGCCAAAAGTGTAACATCTGAATCATTGGCTATGATGATACAAAAAGAGGATATTAGCAAAAGTGTTTGTGCAAATCACATTATGACAGGTCGTGATTGGACAAAAGACCTTGTTGAATTCTTTACTTCAGGTAGATATCCATCACACCTTTATGATTAAAAATATCAAATATTGAAATGTAGTATGACTCCCCTCCTCGGAAAGCTTTGTCCTCAAAGCTAGAAATGTCTGGAAAATAATTTTAGGTTCCCATGTAGCAACTTATTCGGGTAGGTCCTACCATTTGATGATAAATTATTGGATGTGACGAGATCTTAGTATGCATGTTCTACTTTGTAGAATTGCTTCAGGCTAGAGATATATACACCCTTCTTCATCGAGTACTGGTAATTATGACTGAGATTACACTTTCTGGATGATCACCTTCTTGAGACAAGAAATATGAAATACTGGATGTATATGTGATGAGGGAGGTAACTCTAATTTATATACCACTTCTCCAATGCAACGCAGAATTTTATAAGGACCATAAAATCACGGAGCCAAATTTTGACTGGACTTGATGATGAGCACCAAAAATGCTCATTTTATATACATTCTTAAGGGGCATCATCACTGGTTTAATTAGCATGTGATATGTATTTTTATTTAACTTATGCATATAATTGATATAAAATCCATTATTATGCTTGACTGGTGTTTTTAGTGGAAACTATGTATAAATGCAGGTTTTGCTACTAATATGGTGTTTCCCAGTTTACATACCAAATGGACCTGGCATGCTTCTACTTAATTGCATCTAAGGTATATGGAGTAGGTGCCTTACTCTGGTGCCTTACTCCCATACATGGGAGGTGCCTTACTCTAGCACCTTACTCCCATACATGGGAGGTGCCTTACTCTAGTGCCTTACTCCCATACATGGGAGGTGCCTTACTGATGCCTTACTCCCATGTATGGGAGGTGCCTTACTGGTGCCTTACTCCCATACATGGGAAGGCGTATTACTGGCACCTTACTCCCATACGTTAGAGACACCCACATTGGAGATGTCATATGACCAAGTCAACATTGACCAGGTTGACCAAGGGGCTACAAAGGTTGTTGCACATGAAGACAAAGGGGGATATTTTAATCATGCATTTATTAAATAGAATAAAGTATTTTTTATTATTATCAACCGATTGGTCGATTGACCTTGTAAAGCTCTTAAGGCATTATTTTTAGGATGCATTAGTTTAGGATTTTTTGTTACATACACCTAATGATTTTTATATTTATCCTTCTGGTGAACGGACATGCTTTAAAATAGAAGAATAAAATATTTGTAGAAACCAATTGTAATTAATCACATCATGTGATTAAAATATATTGATTTGTTATTGTAACAAGATCTGGCTACACTTTATATAAATATGCAAACCAGATGAACAAGAGAATCAATGATTAATTTTACATAAAGATATTTCATTTTATTATTTGTCTAAATTATTAAGAGTGCAACTCCTCTTATTCGAGCAATCTCTACGTAGCTATTTGGGCGGACTATTTGTGGGAGCTTGGGCCCACTCCCTGCAGTAGTCCTCCCTTGTTTTATTTTTGTTCTTTATTTTTCATAGATTAGATTTATTGCTTTATTTACTGCTTTGTTTAATTTCAGTTGTGTGTGTTTATTTCCTTGCATTTTATTTCTGCATTTTATTTTCAGCACTTTAATTTTAGTTCATAATTTATTTATTTATTTTTTGCACTTATTTTATTTGGTTTGGTAGACTTTCAAATGCATGAAAATACCCCACCAAACTAAATAAGGTATAGAAGGATTCATTCCCCCAAAACTATAGGCATATACTCTGCATGACGCTCGTAATTTTACGGACTTATCGGATTGATAATTTATGGAAGATAAATGATTATTTTTTGAGACATAATTTCTGCTCACCACTTGATCTTCAATGACAATTGTTTGTAGGGCTGCAAATTTAGGAACACCATATCACCAATACTGAATGCTCTTTCCGAATGGTGTGTGTCTTGTTTTTGATTCATATGATTTTGTTCTTGGACCAAATTATCATTGAGAATGGTGAGCATTGACTATTATTGCTAAAACCAATAATCTACTTGGGCCACTTTGGAGGATCCTGGTACATAATCTGCTATATTTGGTTGCTTAGTTCCATACAATGCTTCAAAAGGAGACATATTGATGGAGTAATGGTAAGAAGTGTTGTACCACCAATCTACCAATGAGAGACACTGAATCCATTGATATTTTTTATCCTGAACAAAGCATCTTAGGTAGGTACCCAAAAATTTGTTAACTACCTTTGTTTGGCCATATGTTTGTGGATGGTATGCATAAGACATATTTAATTTGGTACCACTAAGTTGAAATAATTCCCTTTAAAAATTTCTAGTAAAAATGGGATCTTGATCACTTACAATATTTTTGGGCATTCCATGCAATTTGAAAATTGAGTCCATAAATACCTTAGCCACTTTGCTTGCTGAAAATGGATGTTGTAAAGCCTGAAAGTGAGCATATTTGGAGAGGCGATTAAATACCACAAAAATTACTATTTTTCCTTTTGACTTAGGAAGACCTTCAATAAAATCCATTGAAATGTGTTCCCATTGATGATCTAGAATGGGTAATGGTTGAAGCAACCCTAGTGATTTGACTATTTCACCCTTATTGTGTTGGCATACTTCATATTTAGCTACCCATTATTTGACCTCTACTTTTAATCCTTTCCAAAAAAAAAAAGTTTAACCAACATATAATTTTTCAAAAAACCTGAATGACCTACTGATGGAGAAGCATGTGACTCATCTAGAATCCTTGATTTAATTGTCGAAGTGTGTGGAATTTAGATGCAATTATTCTTTCTTAATATCTTGTCTTCATAGGATAAAAGAGGGTTCTTGGATGACCCCAATGACAATTCTTGAATTATTTGGGCAATTTCATTATTAGACAACCATTATTCCTGTAACTGAGACACCCATTGAGAACAAGGACCTGAAATAGCATTAATAACCACTTCATCTTCATATTTTCTAGATAATGCATCTGCTGCTACATTTTCTTTCCCTTTCTTGTATTCAATAATGAAATCATATCCCAAAAATTTAGTTAACCACTTGTTTTGTTCTGGATAAGAAAACCGTTGTTCTAGAAAGTGCTTGAGACTACTACAATCAGTTTTTATAATGAAATGACTACTAATTAAGTAGTGTCTCCATTTATCCATTGCATGTAGAATAGCCAACATTTCTTTTTCATATGTAGATCTTCCTAAATTCTTTCCCAAAATTTATTTACTTTCGAATGCCAAGGGATGACTTTCCTACATTAATATAGCCCCAATACCTTTTCCTGAAGCATCACATTCGATGATGAATGGTTTGTAAAAATTTGGAGTCACCTAAACTGGAGTAGTACACATGGATTCTTTGAGAGTCTCGAAGACTTGAGTGGCTACTTTCGACCAATGGAAAGCATCCTTTTTTTTTAGAGTTGTGAGAGGAGCTGTAATTTTACCATAGTTACGCATAAATTTGCAATAGTATCCAGTGAGACCCAAAAAACCATGAAGTTTCTTGATGGTTTTAGGTAAAGGCCAATATTGAATTAACTTCATCTTATTGGGATTCACTTTAACACCTTCCTGAGATACTATATGACCCAGGTACTCAAATTATTGAACACCAAAAGAGCATTTAGAGCATTTGAAAAATAACTTTTCCCTGTGTAGGATATGAAGAACCCTTCCCACATGCAACAAATGATCCTTCCATGATTTACTATATATGAGTATGTCATCGAAGAAGACTAGGACAAATTTGCTAAGGAATGGATGAAACACCTAGTTCATGAGACTTTGGAAAGTAGATGGAGCATTAGTGAGACCAAAGAGCATGAACAAGAATTCATAATGATCTTCATGGGTTTGAAAAGTTGTTTTAGGAATATTTTCTTCCCTAACTCTAATTTGGTAAAACCCTGAACGTAAGTCCAATTTGGTAAAAAAATTGCACAATGTAGTTCATCTAATAGATCATCAATGACTGGTATAGGAAATTTATATTTGATGGTGATTTTGTTAAGAGGACAAAAATTCAGACACATACACCAAGAATTGTCTTTACAATGGGCCAAGACTACTGGTGAAGAATAGGGGCTAGTACTTTGAAGGATGACTCCATGTTCTAATAGTTCTTGGATAATTTTCTCAATTTTTGGTTTTTGAGGTTGGGGATATCAATAAGAATGACCATTATAAGGAAGACTGCCTAGAACAAGGTGTATGGCATGGTCATGGGATATTTTGGGAGGTAGTCCCTTTGGTTCTTGGAAGACATATTCATATTTAGCCATAATGTTTTGTAGATCCTTTGATTGGATTTATGGCATATCTTGTTCTTGCATTTCCATACAATTAATTTGAGCAATGAATCCATAACTACGTCTTCTTAATATTTTTTCCATGTTGTGCGAACTTACTACCTTTGATGGAGGTGTTGGAATTCCTTGGAGGCCAATAGTCTTCCCATTTTATTTCTATTCAACAGAGCACTGCTTGTAATTAAAACTGACCATGGTTTCCATTTGTTCTAGACATGCGACTCCCAAGATAACTTATGAATTCCCTAAATTCATAACAAAAAGAGGATCCTACCAAGTATAACTTCCCATTTGTAATGAAACTAAAAATGTTTTACCTATACATTGTGCACTACTCCTGCTTGTAGTTCTAACGTAAAATTTATCTTGATTGGAGGAGTGGATGTGCAAGTTTAATGCCTTGGCAAGCCTTGTGTCAATAAAGTTGTGAGTACTTCCTAAATCAATTAATACAGTTACCTTCCTTTTTCAAATGAATCATGCTATTTTGATTGTATGGTGTGCTGATAACCCCATAAGAGCATCTACTAAAATTCCCATAGTATCTTCCTCAGCTACAACCTCCTCGTCTTCAATTTGGTCTTAATATATTGGATCATTAGGATAGTTGTTCTCCTCTATTTCTTCATATTCCTTGTCAACATATTCAATTTGAAAGTTTTGTCATGGTACACATGCTTGATATTTTGGATGGTGATTGTGATATTTATAGCAAAAATATCTTGATGGTTGATCATTTTTGCAAAAAGAGTTGTTGCGGTATTGAGGTCGACCATATGAATCACGTCGTATGGATATCGCCATTTGCACCTTCTTCTTATCCAACTTGGAAATCCGTATACATGCATCTATATTGGATGGATCTTGTAGATCCAATTTGACTTTAATATTCTCTTTCAACCCATTTCTAAAAGTAACTATCACTACATCGGTTTCCAAATTTCTTGCATAGGAAAGCAGGCTAGTGAATTCTGATATATAGTCCATTATTGAAACTGTTTGCTTAAGTGATAGCAACCACACCATGTAAGAATATGAGGATCCTTCATCAAATATGTTAAGAAATTATTTGGCGAAATCATTCTAGAAAATGGTTTTTCCCTTCTCATGTTTGAGCCATACAAACCATTGATAAGATTCAGTATCTAGTTTGGAAGTAGCAAAAGGAACTTTTTTTGAATATCAAATTCGGTATAATTCTAAAATGCTTTCCATTTTGTCTATCCACCCATGTGGATCATGACCCTCAAAGGTGGGAATATCAATGCATGGAAAATTGACCCCACTAGGACATCTAGGTTGTTGGTAAACTTCATATCTATCTTGGTATTCATTGTGCCTATATCGATGGAAGCGATTTTGGGTAGGACCTCTTTGTTGTTCAAAAACATCTTCGTTGTTGATATTATCATTATTCTGTTGTCCATTGAAGTAATTTTTAGGACTACCATTATGATGTATTTATTGTGCATAAACTTATTCATATTGATCCTTAGTGTTCCAGTGTCTTTGGGGATGATTTGGGCTAGGAAGATTTGGTTAGCTTTGTCTTTCCAATAGTTGGGTCATCTTGTTATTCAGAGTGTTTATACTAGCCAATAACGATGTTAAGACCTTATCAGGGGTAATGGGACTTCCTGTATCCTCTTGTGTGAGGTTATCATGGGAAGAGTTTGGGGAGGGATTGGATGCCATTTTGTTAAGCAATGGATGACCAAGGTTAAAGCTAGTAATTCTTAAAGGAGAAGAATTATGTGTACCTTTGCTTTTAGAAGGTCTTATTGGTGATCTTGGGAATCCTTCTTTTGGATTATCTATGCTAGATAATCGACCGTTTAGTCCTTTAGTCCACCTTCTGCTTATGCACTTTGTGAAAACATCATGCTGACCAGTTTCACCTTTGATTTCTACAAAAGAGTTAGGTTACCTTGGAAAAATATTTATTATTGTGTCACTTCACTGTCGCTCCAACTACGATGCAGATTGAATTGTGACTTTTCCACTTGAGGCTTCAACAGCTACTTGGCTGCTTCCAAATTTGAATAAGCAATTTGCTTCTTACCCTCAATTTGACACAACACCACCCTTGACACCTTTATTTGGCCCCAATTTTAACACCAAGTTTGGCACTAATTTGATATATCACTTGGGTTGACAACCTTGGACACTACTTGAAACCACAAATTTGACACACCAAATTAGGTTGACACCACCTGACACTACCTGACTACACTTAGATATTAGATGATAAGGACCAAGGAACTAGTACACAACTAAAATACAATGCCAAATGCAACCGATAATGGACACAACTTGCGAAGGGATGTGATTACATCACCATAAAAAAGGACACACAGATTAATATCGATGACACAAACCAAGTGATACAAGATATGACCAGATCGACATAAGATACGACAAGACTTAAGGATAATAGACATGTGAAATTTCTAGACACTACATACATGAGGACGTGAGGAATACTGTGTAGTGAGGATACCAATAAGACACATGGTATTGAAGTACACAAAGCTACAAAGGAAATGTGACTGAGCAGTGAGAAGACCACCGAGACACGTGGGACATGGAGTACCCAAAGATGCTACACAAGATGACTAATAACACATAGGCCTTTCACATCAGGTAGGAGTGGGATTGTGTGATAGAATTCACACCCACTTAGCTATACCTTTCGTTATTTAAATTTGCATGTGCCCATAGTACCACCGATGTGGGATAAACATTTTACTAGAAAAATTAAAAAATAATAATATTACCCTAGTACCTTAGGTTAGGCAACTCATTATACTACGTGTTTGTTACTACCCAAAGGATGGCCCAATCAAATTGTGTATGACTTCAGTTTCCCTGCAACGAACGCAACTATTGTACGATTTCTAATTTCCCCGCAATGATCGTGGTTGTTGTGTATGCACGATAATTCTTATGATGAGCATGACTGCTGTGTATGATATAGGTAGGAAACAAGTCACTACTAAGCTAGGATGTGACAACTGATACCACTTAGAGAGAAACACCCATTTTTCTCTCTAAAATTGATATATCAATTATATATTTCATCAAATCACCAACAATTTAGAACAAGAATAAACCATGTAATGCATGATTAAACCAATCAATTGAAATGAAATTAGATAGAATATTTAGCCACTCAAGGAGGGATGATACCTGCCATAATGGGTAATAGTGTGTGAATACACAAATTAATGAAATATAATAGATGATAATAAAAATACTTGGATACTACTATAAATAATAATCAAATAAATCATTTTGTAATATAGTCATCGGCTATATTAAAATTGGAATGTAGAAAAGTGCTTAAATATATATTATTTCCAAGTGGAATATTCCACAAGAATATCAATGGAGTTATCCTCAGATGCATGAAGGAATAAGAGAAGGAGAAAATATTGGAAGAATTCCATTATAGCTTGTCTGGCAGCCATTATACCGAAAGACCAATGGCTTTGAAAATCATACGAGTTGGATATTATTGGTCTAATTTGTTTATTTATGGTCATAAAGTAAGGCAAACGTGTGATAACTATCAGCAATATGTTAGCAGGACTAGGAAAAGATCATTGTATTTGCACCCGATCCAAGTGGAAGCACAATTTTAGTAGTGGGGCCTTGACTTCATTGGATTCATAGACCCACATTTCTTCGTAGAGCACAAATACATCTTGACAAAAATATATTATTTCACCAGGTGGGTAGAGGTCATTCTTACCAAAAAGGTAGATCAAGCTACGTTCATCTCTTTCTTGGAGGGATTGATCACCCGCTTTGGTGTCTCGAATGCCATTATAATAGATAATGGGACTCCATTCATTAGGGCCAAGATCACTGAATTCACCAGTAAATATGGGATTTATCTCAAATCATCATCCAATTATTACCTATAAGGGAATGGCTTGGTCGAATCCACTAGCAAAAACTTATTGCAAATCTTGAAAATGACACTAGGAAGCAACAAAAGGTGTTGGCACTTAATTTTGAATCAGGCTTTGTGGGTAGATAACATATCTATGAAGAAGTAAATTAAAGCCCCTCCTTATTCTCTCATGTATGGAAAAGAAGCAGTTCTACCTACTCACATTGAGCTACCTGTCCTCCAGACTTTACAATTGTTTAAAGATGAAGATGAGGAGTTCGATCCAATGAGTGTAAGGTTGGCTCAATTATTGTAGTTAGAGGAATAAAGATAAAATGTGTATCAATATTTCATTGAACACACTAAAGCAATGTAGAAGTGGTTTGAAAAAAAGACAACAAAGTGAAGATTTTGGGTGGGAGACTTAGTCCTCAAATAGAACGAAAACAAATCCAAGCCAGGGAAGTACCACAAGTTTGATGCAATCTTGGAAGGACTGTTTCAGATATTTGTAGTGAATTTAGTAAATGCATACCATCTTCAGGACATGGATGGCTAGGATCTTCCAATTCTGGTAAATAGCCTTCATATGAAGGCTTATGTTCAATGATTTAATTAAAAGAAGTATCACTTTGTAAATATGTACATATTTTCTTTTCAGTATTTTATTTGCTTCATAAAATTACATATATAAAAAAAAATATATTTTTTGTTTCACCCTTGTGTTTAAAATTATTAATTCCAAAAGGATGGTCTCACGAGAGTCGAGAAGATGCCTTCAAAAATCATGTTTTATAACCAGAGGCACATAGTAAAAATCAAGGCATTTTCGCCCCATTTTAAAGCATAAGACAACAATTACATAGAGAAGCGACTTCACCCAAGATAAGGCACGAAAATCCCATTCACTTTCTCTAAGGGTGAATGTACAAAGAAAGAAGAACAAAAGTTCCAAATCAATGTACTAAGGAAATGGTCCAAATCATGTTCACCCCAAACAAGGGGTAAAACATTCGTTTGCCCCTCGTTCGGGTGAATGTGGCAAATAAAATGCCATCACAACCCAAAGGAAATCGGAGCAGGTGCATACGAAATGAAAGCATGGAAATATCATGCACCGTGGTTATTTTAGGTAGCACATTAAAACATGCCATGATAAAAAAGCAAGGGGAAATTTCATTAAAAGTTTTTTTATGTTTAAAATACATGGCACCCCTGGAATCTATTGAAGGTGTACATCCCCTATTTTGTGTATGTGTTTGTTTTTTTTCAAAAGGGCTAATACATGCAATATTTGGAGTGTGAAAGTACAAGTTATATAGGGTGGCATGTAAATGAAAATAAAAAGAGAGAGAGAGAGAAATGCCCTAAAAAGTAGTTGTTTTTCTTAGAAAATAATGTTTTTTTCCAAAATTGGGTGAAAGGAAAAGCTAAAGCTACTTTAAAAGAAAGACATTCACTAGGGCATTACAATCAAATAGGTTGAGAACATTTTTGAGGTAAAATAAAAAGCAAAAAAGTGCACCTTGAAGATGTTTGCACTCCCATTATTTTTCCTGGAGCGCCTGAATTTTGTAAGCATAATCAAAATTTTAAAAATGCTTTATCAAAGATATTTCACTCTTTGAAGTGTGGCAAACCTTGAAGGGTGGGCATGTAAGCTGAGATGCATTCTGAGGGTATTTAATTTAAAACATGCACCAGATTTGCGTCAGAGGAATATTTGAGGGTTTCGAGGAGCAAAATATCACACCATCAAAAGAGAAGCACTTATTGATTCGTAGTTGGTAGGGTTATTTTCCCAAGGAAGCTTTAAAATCTAGGGCACAATTTTTTATGAAATCGCATGATAAAAAGGGCACACATTCCAAGGAGGATTCTATAGTGAGTAACAATTGACACCGGTAGATCATTGAAAATAGTGCCAAGCGAGTGAAATGAAGAGCACATTCTTTCAAAATCATTCAAGGGAAATTCAGCATTTACTATAGTGGTTGGAGGGGTGCTCTATATAAAGGAACATGTAAAAGCCTCATAGTTTAATTTTATTTTAAATTTTATCTGTCGTTGTGTTGCAGAGTTGTTGCAAAAATTACAAAAAGATTTTGGGGTAGCCATAAAAAAAAAAATAATGGAAAAAGAATCAAATAGGCGACAAAGGTAACATAACCCAAAAAGTCTAGGAAGAGAGAAGGTGGGTCAAAATCCAAAAAGGCTTGAAGGAATGAAAATGTGGATTTGGACCTATACGCTGACACAATGGTAGAAATTGAGGACTACGTAATTACCAATAAGGGCATCGAGAAACTACGACAAGATGTGCAGTTCGTAGTAAATCAGGGGTTAACAATAGGAAGAATATTAACAATGCCATATCAATCACAATTATTTTGGTATCTATGTATGCCCGTACACCCATGCCCAGAACTGGTGCATATTATTGCTCATTTTTATAATCCGATTACTTGGATGGTGAGGAATGTAAATAGATAAATACTCTTTACTATTACCCTAGGGGAAACGTGAGAGACATTCAC
Source organism: Wollemia nobilis (assembly GCA_028583015.1). Lineage (NCBI taxonomy): Eukaryota > Viridiplantae > Streptophyta > Pinopsida > Araucariales > Araucariaceae > Wollemia > Wollemia nobilis. The sequence goes on from JAQPPZ010006249.1 coordinate 9,871,552, forward strand.
TTGTGGTTTGAAATATCCTTCTTATGTGATTACAAAGAATTTATATACTAATGAGCAAGAGGATAGATATATATCCATTATAATGATGCATGGAGACACAGTTGATTAAGGAGCCACAACTAGGGTAGATTCTGAACCTACCAAAGCTGCTCACAAAATTTAAGAGCCTAGACATCTATTCAATAATGGCATGGATTGCCAGTATATCGATAGATTCTACCATTCATAAGTGGTAGGCTACCCTAGTGCAATGTATTTACTAAGTTGAATTTTAATCTTTGTAGGCTATGAGGTAGGGCACTAATCTGATTTACTTTGATTGGGTAGATTTTATTTCTCGAAAATTGTATTTTTAGTTGGAGATGTTGCAAATTGGGTAAGAGACGTCATTCATGCATACTTCTTTTCTGGTATGGTATTTCTTCTTTCAATTACACCAAAACTTTTCATTCATCACAGTGAGGCAAATGGATGAGAGGGATGAAATTTTGCCAGTTTACATGTAGACTTCTACTCTATCAAACAGGGAGTTATTTTACAGTTTTAACAGTTTGTTTTTAGGGCCCGCAATAGAACTATTTTGTGGTACATGTGAAAGAGTGCCACATGAGATGAGATAAGTAGTAGTTATAGCATAAGAGGGAGATATATTTATGCTTACTTAGGGCATGGTCATAAGAATTTTTGGCTTCATGGGTAAGCCATTCATGTTGCCATACTTCACCATCAAAAATATTTTCACTATGGAGGTGGTGCGCTAATCAAACTATGTGAATTATGTATATAGGGTAGGGCGTAGTAAGAAAATGACTTGAAATATACCGTTTAAGTTTAGTAGTATAGAATTGAGCTAGGTAGGGCATAACAGGATGCTCACAGTGATGCTCTAGGACCTGGGGTTGATAGAACTACCATGACTATAGAGATATGACCCGTTGGGAAAATTCATAGAGATAATAAAAGCTAAGATATTTCACTGTTGTCCTCAGCCCAACATCAAGAAAAGGTAAAATAATTTTTATGGGCCTGATTTGGAGTGGCACATTGAAGACATGATGTCACTTCCACCCTGGAATGATTGCTATGAGCAGAAGGCTGAGTATAATCCAGTGAAATATAAAAATCATATTCCTCCACCTAGGTTGTTTATTCAGGTAAAAGAAATTCATCCCCTATGGACTGAGGATAAAACTACAAACTGGTGGATAATGCAGGTCCACTGAGGAAAGACCATATCTCCTTATGGGTTGAATATGGATGAGGTATTTTTGGACACCTACGATGAGTTTGTTAATTCCTATCAACCCATCACTTTGGATAAGATCTTACCTCAAAGCTTCCAACATTCTAATAGTGGTGAAAGTGGGGAAAATGGAGAATACTCGATATTTGAAGAAGAGATTTTGAATTAGGAAGAACAACAATATGTGTTTAGATGAATATCACAATGGATTAAGCATAAAATTGAGGAGGCACCTTTGTCAAAAAAGCAGACTGTCCAAGATGTGCCTCCATTTCCTAAAGTTGTAAAGAGACAAAGGACTAGCACCATTTCCTCCTCTACTGCTAAAGTTTTGGTGGCTACAGTTCCCATAGTTCCAATGGTTTCAATGACTATTATTTCCTCTCCACCGATGATAGAGGCTCCAATGACAGTTGTGTAAATGTTCTTGATAATTCATGAACAAGAGGAGGACCAGCAGTCGAAGAGTCCTCAGGTGGAGGTTGTGAACATAACGGAGGACATGAACATTAAGGAGGAAGTGGAGAAGAAATAGGAAGATATTATTTCACAATCGCTTCCATCACTAGAGCATTCAATGCCCATGCTCGAAGGTATGTCCTATGTTCCCTCTTCTTCTTCTTTGGAGCATGTAGTGGTTGTTAGCCTTTTTCTCTCAGTTTCTACATCTATCTCTCCACCTTTTAGTATTCCTTTCATGTCCATTTTTCTCCCCTCTTATTCCATTCCTAAAGTCACTACTACTCCTTTTCCCCTTTCTTTGGTCTCCCTTTATTTTAGTTTGTATGCATCAGGGTCGAACCCATTTTTGTGCCCTTCTCCTTCCATTACTGCCACCACTTTCATCAAGGTTGTAAGTATGCAAAATCCTCCCAGAGTGAGCATAACTATAGCCAAACCTGGTTCCTCCACCCACTCCATCATTTCAGTCCCTCCCCTTCTATCCATATCATACGCTTCTTTTGAGCCTAATTGCTCACAAGTTTTGATACCCTTCATACCATTTTTGGAATTGCAAGTACTGCCTAACGTTCAAGTGGCACCGAAGCATCCCAACATGGAGAAAATAATTGAGCACACTTGAGTTCATCATAGTGGTTGAAAATTAAAAGGTAGAAAGAAGCTCTAGCTCTAGTTCGACCACTCAAAAAGGTTGCTTTCGATCTAGTTTCCATGGAAGCTCACACAACTAAAATCACTCCCCTGGTCTAGAATCCACAAGGAGAAATAATGTCGAGTAATTATGTTTGTGAAACCATAATAGATGACATCACAAAGATTAATCCTATGGAGAAAATTGGCAACATACAGGTGGATATGAGTTTGGTATACTTGCATGGTGAGTATTTCAAGCAAAGATATTTTGATAATGAGAATAAAATTATCAAACTCAAAAATGCCTTGGCCAAAAGTAGAGTGTAAGAGGAGAAGACAACCACAGAGAATGAACACTTTCATCGATAAGTAAGAGTGCACTTGAAATAAAGAGACACAATAAGAATAGATATGCAAGCACTCTAAACATAGCTAGAGACCATAAAGAATCAACTAGCAAAAAAGGCCACACATGCTACAGGTTTTTTCTAGAAAAGCATCAAGGAGGCACGCCTTTGCTCGACCCAAAACTGCAAAAAGTAGATTACACAAGTAGTTCAAGTATTGTATTACATTTGGGCAGCTAGAATACATATTCATATGGGGTAATAGTTGATAGATACTACTGAGGAGATGTTGGAGCCGTACATGGAGATGGCTATGAAAATTCAATATTTGACTAATTCCAGCATACACATTCACCCCTAAGAAAAATAGATCATGCTTAGTCTGCTGCAAAAGTCACATTGAGTAGCTACTTTCAGAGGATGGATGGTGAGGGAAGGCCAAAAAATTCTTAATGCCATCGAGTGAGAGCATACTGGATCCTTGACTCATTTTGACGCTCTTGCCGATATGAGATTTTTGAATTTTATAGATGAGTGGGGCAAACCTTTACCAAAATAATAGTTGGATGTGGTCTGGAAGAAGTTCATGGAGGATACCTCAGATATTGATGCATGGGAGGAACCTATCATAGAAGCACAGGTGTTGTCACTCATACAAAAGTATACCTGCATGGAGATTTCACTATTTGAGCTAGCCCAGTGAGTGAAGCACTTCAGCCTAGAATACATCCATAATATTTTCTTTATTTATGAGTCATTGAGTATTCCCTATTTTTTTACCACTCATGCTTGGGAGAAGTTAGTCAAAGTCTATGATATAACCTCTAAAAGCCTCAAATATTAGGAGTAACAAGCAACAGTAGAGTATGCAGTGGCAGAAAAAGCAGCAGAAGAAGCAGAGCGGGCAAAGGTACTCTGAGTCGCAGTAGATATTGAAGCCATTGAGAAGGCAAAAGAGGAGACATGAAGAAAATAATCTACATCGAAAGTGCCAGCCAAAGCAACCATCATGAAGGATAAATGAAATCCCAATGGATAAAGGCCTAATATCACTTGCATCCATACGAGCTGGATACCTCGTGAGCTTCCAAAAATGTTGGCAGTTTTGCAATATGCCACATTGAAGTATTTTTGATGAATTTTTTATTGTAATATGACAAAATATATTAATATTAACAAGCAATATTTTGATCGATATAATATGTTGCAGTTATATTTTATTTTTCTTCATTTTTTGCATCCCTTTGGATTGAAAATAATGGGCATTTCGAGGAAAATGGTTGGGATAATGCATTTGAGACTTTGGTTCAGATCACCTATAAAATAGTTATAAAATGGTGTATGCAAGAGCTACACTAAAAATCGCATTCACATCAAGCAATGGGTGAAGGGCCCATTCGCCCTACTCATAGGTAAACATAAAAGAAAACAGACATGACCACTTCTGATGAGTGCAATTCACCCCAATTGAGGGGCGAAACCTCTATGCACCCTTTTTTGAGATGAAGGAAGAAAAATAAATTAATAAAAAGAATCAAGTTTCAATAAATGGCTAAGTTTCAGGGTCATTCGAAGTCAAAAAGCAAAAGGAACCACGTTCACCCTAGAGTAGGGGTGAAAGCTGTGTTCACCTCACTTTGGGGTGAACGTTCTCAAACATTGAAGGAGCACATCCACCCATCGCATTGATTGGTTGAAAATACATTCGGTTTGACAAAAGTATTGAGAATTTTAAAACTTAGTAAAAAAGGGTAGATTTCAAAGGAAGGTGTGTTCACCCCAAAGTGGGGGTGAACGCTTTGTTCACCCCTAGTTGCAATGAACGTATTTAAAAGCACATATTTAACAAGTCAAATTCACGTTTGCCCTGGTTGAGGGGTGAAAGATCCATTCACCCCTCCCGGGGGCAAATGCACTATGAATGGTAAAATAGGTGAAAGGTCAGAGGTTTGAAGCGACTTAGAAAATTCAACTTTGCGTTCGTCCCAAGAGCAAGGTGAAAACCTCTTTTCCATATTTTGGGGGTGAACATAGGATTTAAGGAAGTTTTTAAAGGTAATTTTTCCTAGAGTAAAATAGGGTTGATTATTGTTAATTCATGGGCACCTTCTTCACCAGGGAACATGGAAAAAGGAGTAAATATGTGTTTTACTTACTGTTAAGATCAAGCAAAATTTTCTATTAATAACATCAATAAATTTCAAGAGCACCCAAGATTGGTGAATGAAAAACATTAAATATTTGTGGTAAAGAGTAACTCAGGTTGTGGATGTTGAGCAAAGAAGAGTAGCAATATTAAAATTGTAAGGTGATTTTTGTGATTTTCAAGCAAAAGCATATTTTTGAGGATGGAAAATGTACCAAGTCAAAAACCAAGCTTTGTAGTTTTCCATGCACCGATGCCCAAAAGTATCGATTTACCAGAAGAATTTCATTGAAAGCTAGATTGTCACCTCAAAAGAAGGATTTTCAATGACTTCAAGGAATAATTGTCTCACCAAGGTTCCTAATCAATGAGCATTTTGTCTTTACGTGTATTTAATGAAAGAGGTGAAATTCTCTATAAATACTACTCAATTTCCATTGTAAGAAGAGGTTACACATTCTATAGAAAATTATTCAAGTTCTCTGCATCAATGGAGAATTCTTAAATTCTAAATTTGCAAGTGATCTTGTGTGTGATTTCCTTCTATTTTTATGCATTTCTATTTTTCACTCATATTCATTATCTACTATTTAGTTTAAATTTTGCATCTGAATTTGAACATTGTTGGTGAGGAAATTGTGAGACAAGCAAAGTCTCCCCAAGATCGAAGAATGCTCCACAAGATCAATCACACATAAAAGAGGTAAACCCACAACACAAATATTGAGTGGTAAAACCCTACTTCAAATGAAGAAGGGAAACATCCACTATGAAGCTCACTATATTACTCAATGATTCAACAGTATAAGAATGCTTCAATGTTATGCAACAATATGCATCAACATAAACTACAACACAAGTAAATACGATAAGATATGATAATATGTAGTAGAAAACACCCCTATTTAAAGAGAAGCTTTTCTACTACAACCCTAAATCTTATCACAATCTATCAAATATTAGAAAGTGCTTTAGTTACTTTCTAATTTTATCACAATCTAATCTTTGAGATATGTGATAAGTGGCATCTATCAAATATTAGAAAGTAACTAATCACTTTCTAATATTTGATAGAAAAGGGAAATAATTTTTTCCCATGAAATTAAATATTCCTAGCACCCTTAATTTATTTATTAATTGGGTGGGAATATTTTACATAAGATAGAATTATATTCTAATTCAAATATTATTCTTTAGACTTTATATTTTAGTCTAAGAATAATTTACACAATGTTGCATTACATATTCCAACACTCCCTCTTAATGCAATATTGGGGAAAGGAATTATGAGACAAAGAAACATTCTCCCCCTAAAGATACAAACGAGGATGAGAATCAAATGAGTAATATAGTTACAATAGCTTCTATGACCAAGAATGGTCTACAATAAGGCATCAATACAAAATGGGCCAAAATGAGACTACAATCCCCCAACGGAGTAGCTTCAGATACAAGTAGCTTACAAAGCCATCAATAAACCATAAGTGGTTGCAAATGACAAGAAGAAAACATCACAAAGGTGTCTTTAGTAAACCTAAAAAATCCCAAATGAAAGTACCTGCAAGCTACAAGCAACTCAACATAAGATCAGTTAGATACATCATCATAAATATATTCACCACAACATATATGAATATCCAAATATGATAACAAAACTGATCTAACAAATAGTGAACTATAAGTCATCACAAAAATATGCCAAGCCATACTTATAGTCACGTGCTATATAGTTGATCAAAAAATATCATGTATAAAGTTCCATAAAGAAAACAAGGAGTACCATGATAATGCAAACTCTAAAGTACCATGTAAAAAAGTAGCACAAGGCTAAAAAAAAAGTACCATGTACAAGAGTTGCATAACGTATATGCAAATAATAAAGTGTACACACCAGTTGCATAAAGCCAACCATAAAATATCATGTACAAAAGTAGCATAAATGCTAACAAGAAAGTACCATGATAAACCAATTGTATAATTCCAACTACATAAAAAAAACATGTACAAAGTTGCACAAGGCAACAAGAAAGTACCATGCAAAAGATTCGCATAAAACAATTGCATCATATACCATAATTGCACAATGCCATCTACAAAGTAACATGTAAAAAAGTTGCACAAGGCAAACAAGAAAGTACCATGTTCAAAATATATGCAAAAAGCAATTATACCACCAAATATTGACTCATATATAGCATAAAACACCTCATAAGTATGAAGTTGTCATCACACAAGTGTAACTACACTTCATTCCCCCTTGAGGACAACTTCACCAAATCAAGTGAGTCCCTCAGCTTACAAAACTGCTCCTTGGGAAGAGATTTGGTGAACAAATCAGCAGAATTAGAAGATGATGGGCAATACTCCAATTGAATAGTCCCATACAATACCTTCTCTCTGATAAAGTGGGCTTAGATTTCAACAGACTTTGTCCTTTGATGCATTACATGATTTTTAGCCAAGGTAATAGCTGATTGATCATCATGAAAGATAATCATGAACTACTATAACCATCTTGTAATAAACAACTATAACCATATTGCAATTGAATAAACCAAGATCAACTTACAATAGATTAACTTGCAATAAGAAGGTAACTAACCATAAAAATCATCTTGCAACAAAATAAACTAACTTGAATTGAACCATAAAACATTTGTTAAATGTTAGATACTCAATAAGTTAGTAAGTTAGTGCTCATTTTAGGTTTTGCTATAGCCTAATGAATTGCCAATTCATCTCACCCAAGGTCAAGCAAGATACCCAAAAGGGTACGGGTACGAGGACCCGAAAAAGATTTTCTACCGATAGAGCGGATTATTTTGGATTTAATAGGTGTTTAGAAAATATAAACTGTGTTGCAAGATTAAGTAAGTTTTAATCAAATACTAAAGTTGTGGTTAGTAAGTTGATTCATTTTTAACCTTCTTGATTAATATGAAAATTAGTAAATTGCAAGTTAGTTGGTTAGTAGATTGTTTAGTATCAAGTTAGTAAGTTAGTAGTTAGATTAGTTGAGATGCAAAATGTAAGAAATATGAACAAGAGATAGTGGAGACACAAAGCAAAACACAGATACACACACTCTCTCTCTTTCTATCTCTCTCTCACTCTATTTTCATTCTCTTTTACTTTCATAATGAGAGATACAAGTTACATTAATTTACAATATGCTTCAAGCAAATACTAGAGAGATATTAGAAGAAATTAATAAAAATAGGGAAAGAGAGTGAAAAAGTTGATTCGAAATTGCCTTGTATACTCCAAAACATACTTGGATAACCTTGCAACACAAGCAAACTCACAAACAACAATTGTTAATGTGAGACAAAAAAATATTGCATTTTAAGGAGAATAATAATAATTTTTAATACAAAAAATTGCTTTAAAAAATGCAATTAAATTAATAAAATTTATTTTTTTAATAAAAAAAATGGCATGAAAAAGTTTAAAGATTTTTATAAAGCAAAACTTTTTCAAAAAAAATAAAACAAAACTATATATTTTATAAAGCAAAACTGTTTTTTTTTTATAAAGCAAAATAGTTTATTTTTATTTTTATATATATATAGCCGATTATTTTTTCTTTAAATAAATAAAAAAAATGACTATATATGGAAATAGGGGTTTTTGGATCTTCTGGATGCAACCATGGGGTCCGTTTGGCTCCAAAAATCTTTCCAGCAAAATCTTAATGCCAAAAAAAAAATTATAGATTTAAAATGAAAATACTGTTTGCAAAATATCTAACAACTAGATCTAAAAACATAATAAATCTATAAACCCTAATGGCAGATTTGCAAAATAAGTTTACATAAAATACCCAAATATCAAATGCATGAAAAAAATATATACCTTAATGAGTTTTTCACCTCAAAGGATTGAAGACACTTGATGGAGATCCCAACCGTTCTGATACCAAATGTGAGACAAGCAAAGTCTCCCCAAGATCGAAGAATGCTCCACAAGATCAATCACACATAAAAGAGGTAAACCCAAAACACAAATATTGAGTGGTAAACCCTACTTCTAATGAAGAAGGAAAACATCCACTATGAAACTCACTATATTACTCAATTGTTCAACAGTACAAGAATGCTTCAATGTTATGCAACAATATGCATCAACATAAACTACAACATAAGTCAATATGACAAGATATGATAAGATATGATAATATGTAGTAGAAAACACCCCTATTTAAAGAGAAGCTTTTCTACTACAACCCTAAATATTATCACAATCTAATCTTATCACAATCTATCAAATATTAGAAAGTGCTTTAGTTACTTTCTAATTTTATCACAATCTAATCTTTGAGATATGTGATAAATGGCATCTATCAAATATTAGAAAGTGATTAGTTACTTTCTAATATTTGCTAGAAAAAGGAAATAACTTTTTCCCAAGAAATTAAATATTCCTAGCACCCTTAATTTATTTATTAATTGGGTGGGAATATTTTACATAAGATAGAATTATATTCTAATTCAAATATTATTATTTAGACTTTATATTTTAGTCTAAGAATAATTTACACAATGTTGCATTACATATTCCAACAGGAATGAGTTATGAAATGTGATCTTGGAGGTTGTTTCTACAAGGTTGTAAGTAAATCTTGTTGTTTTCTTCTATTACATGCTGCTCTAATGCTTGGGTGGATTTCTTGCTACTAGTATATTCCCAATCCAACACCTTCAGTCTGTGGCCATATTTCCCATATCTTTCTATTATTTCCAATTTATTTTCCACAACTCTAGTCTTAAACCTATGTAGGATTTAGTAAGGGAGCCAACCATCTTTGGAGATTGGCATGGAGGATATTCCTTTCCTCCAACCTTTAAATGTTGGCCATGTCTAGGATGCACAAATGTTAGTTTTGTTAATTAGGTAGATATTTGACCAACACTCATGTTGTTGCCTACACTCATGTTGTTGCCTATACTCACTATGGGGAGTTAATTTCGATCGAGCCAATCTGTTTGATCACTCTTCATGCTTATTTTGATCAAGGATGCATTGTTCTTCTAGGTGGTGTTCGTAAAAGCACTGATGAAGAAACCTCTATATTTTCACATCTTCCTACTCTAACTTCTCTAAGCACTTACGCTCCACACAAAAATCCTTCAATTTATCATGGAGCATTTATTATCTCTAAATTACGTGAGACCTATGTGACTGATATGATCGGTCTACTATGTAAGGTCTATGGATTCGTAACTCCATATGAGGGGTTTTGTTAACTTCGAATTGTGCAACTAGGTTGGCAAATCTCTTCCCTTGATTAATTGAGGTTGCATTAACATTAAGCTCTTCCCTAGGGATACAATCATCATGCAATGATGTTGCGAGGGTGTCGAGTGTTTGCTCAAAATATTCACCATGGGTAAAGATAGGATACAACTAGGTTTTAGTTCCTTCTTGCATGATGTATTCCTCAATGAACCTAGTGGATATTCGAGGAGTACGATCATGATATATACTTTCATGCTCAAATGTCCTATGTTTTGATCTTCCAACACCTTGATATAAGAAATCAAGGTGATGGGTCTTCTATGGTTGGTCGAGAGGTGTACCTCCTTCACCAATACTATGGTAGGATAAATGACATCCTCCATTCTTGAAAGAATTTGGTATTACGATGGGTATGTGAATGGTCACAATCCCTTTAACTCAACTCTCATTAAGAAGATTTGACCTTTCAGTGTGGTGAGATGAAGTAGGTCTAGAAATTCTCTTGTTTGGATCATAAGTAGATCTAGTGTTAGTTCTCCTGGGTAGGGTTTCTTGGTGAGATCCACCGTGAGTGGTGTTGTCTCCTCTAAGACTACCCAAAGTTCATTCAAGTATGTTATGGGTAGGTTTACTACCTCTACGATGGTCTATACCCTATGGTGCATTGGGTACCACCTCAATCATGGATTTAGGGTGACCCCGTGTGGTGACCATAACATGAATGAATTATATCTTGTGTAAATTTTAGGATACAAACAAAGTAAATAGGGTGTTTATCTCTTTTAAGTTTTGCTTGTGTTTCCTAAAACTTGTTTTGTGTGTTATGGTTTATTGTGAATACAATCTAAACTCTTATCATGTTTGAAGTAGTTGATGTAATTCTTATATTATTTAAATATTTCACCTATATACTTGTAATGACAAACCTAGTAATGACATCCAGGTTATCTACCCACAAAGATATGGATATGAAGCCCATATCAAATCAGGGAGCATAGGTACTATCGATTCTCACCCAGTACATCATAGGCAATGATATACCTTCCAAATAAGAGTACGTGCTATTTTCTATGGACAATAGTTTTTGAATCAGCCTTGGCCACAAAAGGGTAACAAAAATCTCAATATCAACAATCCAACCCTGTGGTAATGAATTTCACCATTGGTCTTGATCAATGGGTTGGATGTGAGAGCCCAATACCACTGATGTTTACACTTGGATCATGGTGTGTGATTGGTTCATTTTAAATTTACATGAAAAAAAATATGCATCACCCAACATTCGATGACTTTTCCACTATATGCATAAAAAGGTACGTTTCATTTTCAAAAATGCAATGTGAAAAAGATATTTTATATTAAGAAAATGCAATGCAAATTTAAAAATTAAGTAGCCTTTGAATAGGCTTCAAGCATGCACACCTAACAAACAACCTAAATAGGGGCCGCTCTTATGAACATCAGGCATCAAACTAAGCTGATGTACATAGTAGAAATCAAGATTCTAACCACTGGCTTCTAGGGTGACTGGTAGTAGTAGCCGTTGTTCCCAATAGCAACCAGAAAAAATATAGGAGATTTAAAATTTTATCCTTATATTTCCCTATGTGTTGTAATTAATCCTAGATTTGATGTTCAAACACATAGATAAAAGACATAAATCAGAAAAATATAGAGGACTACTTACCTGTGAATCTTCATCCAAAGAAGAAACATGCTACAAATTGTTTTACTATATTTTTCCCTAGCCACTATCAATCAGAGTGGATGAGACTGCTAGCCACTATTTATTAGAGCAATTGTACTTGCAAAAATTAAAAAAAATAAAATACATTAGTGAAAAACCAAAAATTGGGCCTATTCGGCCGTGATTGCCACTTGTAAGTAGTAAAAATCATGCATCTAATATATTTGCAAACATGTAACAAATTGAAATTAAGAAATCATGTAACCATTGCAAGATAAAATATGATAAAAATGAGGTGCTCTTTATTAATCACAATAAGTCTTTATTACAATATTTCCCTCTTAGGGAATCCCTCAATTTGATACAATTATTACAAATATTGTGGCCCCTCAAAGGGGAGAGATGCACTCCAATGATTTTCACTCCTCCACTACTTTGCTTATAAGAGGGCTTATTAGCTACCTCCTTATTTGATATGAAGATCTTAGATATTGATGATATTTGATCCTTGAATGTCCCTGTTACCTACACACAAAGAAACTAAAACTGATCAATAGCATTGTAAGCCTCTCGAGATGAGGCTAGTTTTTTGAAATATGCAAATAAAGAAATAAATGCATGAATTTATGTAAAGAAGCATAAAGATGCATATAAAATGGAAATAAATCATGCAAATGTATTAAATACAACTAATCTATGTTAGATAAAGCAAATAAAAATGTTGTAAATGTAATCTAGTGCTAAAAACAATGAAAAAGAGACATCAAACCCTACTAGCTGATGATCAGAGTAGTTGACTCTGTTAGCCACTATCAATGCCTATGGTTGTGCCTGTGAGCCACTATCAAAAATAGTGGTTGTGGGAAAGAGGCTCTATCCTCTATGATCTTGACCTGGAATTAATCAATTCTATTGCTGCATCGGAATGACTTGGGGCAAAAAATTGGCTCAAATACCATTGAATTTAGTGCTTGAACAGGTGGTTTTTCTTCTCAAAATGTGGCAATCTCCATTGGTGGATAGACACTTGTCATTGATCAATTTAAAAACACTTTGTTACACCTTATAGGGATACAAAGTTGCTCTCTAATCCAAAAGGGCTTCACTGTAATTAATTCAAGATGTTTTATTCAATTTAGGGAGGCTTTTTATAGACTTCCCAAGTCTTCATCTTAGCTTCTCAAGGAAGCCAAGATCAAAATTTTGTTGGCAGGGAGTAGTTAGGAAGAGGCTTCTCGAAGCTTCACAAATAAATTTTGTCATGAAACCATTACAAATTGGTTGAATACAACTAATTTCACTCAACTTAGAGATCCTGAGTTTGTTATAGTGTTAGTCACTATCGACAAACATGGTTATGGATCTAGCTGCTATCATCGTTAGTGGCTACCCATAGCCACTTTGATCATGAATGACTGCTATCATAGCTACTATTGATGTCAGCGGCTAGAGCTACATAGGACTAAGCTACCCTAAATGAGTGGTTAGAACTATTATTGGATCTTGGAAATATCCAAAGTCATTCATATGGTTTGCAAAGGTGCCCATATGAGTAGTCTCCTAAAAATGATATGTTTTAGGTGTATATAGGAAGTGATTCATATTTTTTGAGTACTTCTCTCTTGAAAGAATACACTAGTAGCCTCAAGGCCACATATTTCTCCATAATATTATATGTTTAGTATATAAATACCAACTCCCTAAGGTGCTCTAGCAGAGTAGTTAGGCCTTTGTTGGTATATTATGTCAATAATACCAGTATGAATTTAGGTATCTTCCTCCATATATTAGGTGGCTTTGGGGGACTTAGAGGACTTGATCCTTCCTCATCTAAAGGGGTGTTTACTAAGGAGCTAATAATGTTTTAAAACTATAGCAATAAGACTTGGTAGCATATTTTGTCTGCATGCCTTTTATTTTATTTTTTTGATGAAAAGTCACTAGATGAATGCAATTTTGTTCTTTTTGAAAAAATTGGTAGATTGATGCCTTCACCAAAACCTAGGTTTGATATCTATAACATCAACCTATTTTTGTTTTCATCTTAGAACTAAGTTTCCAAGTAAGTAAATAGGTGCTTCAATAAGTAATAATAGAAAAAGACCCTCACCAAGTCTATGCCCTAATACTTGTTGCAATTCTAGGATAAATGATATTTCACTAGGATCCTAATGGGTATGCCATTAAAATATTGTCATTTTTTATTATACCTAGTAGGGAAATCATGCTTCATAAGGAGTGACATACCAGGGCCATGACTAAGAACATAAGGTGTGGCTCAATTGGGGGTCTTCGAGAGTTTTTACAAGCTTGGTTCCTTGTTATGATGTGATATTCAAGGTGCACTTGAATCAACAAAGAGAAAAGGGGTGCAAAAGATGAAAATAAAGCAACTCACAAAAATATAAGGGGTCTTCGAGAGTTTTTACAAGCTTGGTTCCTTGTTATTAGTGAATGCTAAGATCTTCCTATAAAAATAGACTTGAACCATATGTGCTAGTAGTGAACACTTCCTCTCCTCAACAAGTGAATCACATATGAGAGTTACCAATTATATGCATGCATAAGAAATATGGTCTCTTAGGAGATTCAAAAAAAGTGATTAGTCCAAAAATAGACATACATACACTTAATAAAACCCTTTTTTTTTTCAAAAAATCACAAACAAATACATACATGTATGAATAGGTCAACATGAGGCCATAGATGGCTATACTAAAAATTTGATATAGGCTCCTATTTAGATATAAATATGCAAGAAATATTTTACAAATATTACGCTAGAAGCAAGGGTTCGATATTACCCATAAGCCACTCAAGAGCCAACTATTTTACAAAAATAAATAAAGGGAAATCCTAAAAAATAATACAATTGCAAACATGTTGATACTTTCTACAATCTATGTCACTATTATTTATAGCTTACACCAAGAGAAATTTTCCCTCCAATATCATGTGCAAATAAATTTAACTTTTCCTAGGGATCCTGGTCACTAAATAAAGTACTTCTTAACCATAATAACTATCAATACTAAGAATCTCATTGTCATACTTCATATTGAATGAGCATCTGAAACATTTACTCAAGCTATTATCTAGTATCTTCTCTTTTGTTCTAAGTTAGGGAATAATTAACTCAATCCATCTACCTTTATCACCTTTGATTTGACTCAGGCATCAATGTTTGCTTGACTTTTTGGTATTTCTCTTGAATATTGAAGAACAAAAGCTTATACTGAGAGGGGTGGTGAACAGTATAAGACCACTTTTTAATTTTCTTTCCCAATCAATAATTTTCAATTTATAGATACCAATATCAATAGCAGTAATCAAAGTAATGCATAAATCACCACACATAATATAAACACACAATTTACATGGTTCACCCAATGTGGGCTACTCCACGGAGAAAATATTTCACTAAAATTTTCTCAATCAATATCTTGGGAATCCTTCCCTATTACAATGTTTATGGAACTTTGTCCAAAGGATATACCAATCCCCTAAATAAAGTTTGTGGATCTCTATCCATAGGAGAACTTCTTCTCCTTTGCTTTGGCTGGTGATCCTCTAAAAGACTACTGCCTCCACTGCACTAGCTTGTTGATCTCTCTCCACTGAAGACTATTGTCCTCACTCAAAAGACATATCCTCACTAACATGGCTAATGTATCTCTATCAACTAGAGACTACTATCCTCTGCTCTGTCCCCTCCAAATATACACTAAACATAGTCCTTCAGTGTAGCACAAATCTGCTCAATCTCTATATCTGGTTTGGCATAAACCTGTCCTCAAATCTGCACCAGACTCTATTATCAAATCTACACTAAACACAATCCTTCGGTCTAGCACAAATATATTCTCAATATCTATCCTTAATCCTTAACTAAAATCTTGACTTAATCTCAAATCAACTCTGTTGGATCTGCCCCAAACCTTAACTCTAGGTTTGAAAAAATTAATTAATTTTGCTCTCAAGTCTTCTCAAAGACTTGTATCAAATATGCCTTGTACGATTCCACAAAATCTCACACTAATATATCCACAAGTCATCTCTAGAACTTATCCAAATATGCTCCACAAGTCCTCTCTAGAACTTGTCTAAATTTGCTCCACAAGTCCTCTCTAGAACTTGTTCAAATCTGCTCCACAAGTCCTCTCTAGAACTTGCCCAAATCTGCTCTATAATTTCTCACTAGAACTTTTCCAAGTTTGCTCTCAATCTATATTGTAAGCTTCCACAAAATATTACTCAAATATATCCACAAGTCTTCTCAAAGACTTACCTAAAATCTTCTCAACAAGTCCACACAAGAACTTGTCCAATCTCATAGAAACATAAAGAGAATTGTTAGAGACTCAATATGTTATACACTTATCACAATGCTCAATTACTTTCAATCACTCTCTCAGAAATATAAAGATAATTGTTAGAGACTCAATATGCTTCAAGTTCAAATCAATGCTTAATCACTTTCAATCACTCTTTCATAAACACAAGGAGAATTTTTAGAGACTAAATATACTTCTTATTCACCTCAATGCTCAATCACTTTCTCAAATCAATTCAGAATATAGAATAGTTTGTTTTATGGAACTTGAACAATCACTTCACATGCCCACTTGACTAGGCTCAATCAACTCTACTCAACCAATCACTCAATGAAACAATCCTTGCTCACAAACCCTAGTCCAAGCATATGATACTCACTCAAAAATTTTCCAATAATGCTCAACAACCAATCTCACATAACAATAATACTCATGTTCTTTTCAAACCCTAGTTCAAGTTCTTCACTCAACAACTCACTTCAAAAACAATGCTTATAAGACAACTCTCACATAACAATGATACTCAAACCCTAGTTCAAGTTCTTTATACAACCAATGGCTTCAACAATAATGCTTATCAAATAAGGTTTTAACAACTCTTTATTCCAAAAAACCTTGAAGCATTAAATCAACACACTCAAAAGGAAACCCTAAACAAGTCCTTTTCACTCCAAACTTATTTTCCGGAAAACCAACTAGGAAGAATGTGCTCATACCTTTTTGATGATGAAGGAACCTCAAATATCTACCACAAACACACACAATTCTATGCCAAAATCAAAGAGGTTAGAAGATAAATATCTCTCACAATATAATGCAAAAACTCAATTACATATTATCACTCCATATTTAAAAACAACCATCAACATACATGATATTTGTCCAATAACACCTTATAATCTCCCAATTAAAATAAATTCAACCATCAGAAAATAATTTCAAAATAATTACTTTCTCAACACTTCTTAATGGCAAGAAGATATCTTCAATAATAATCAACAGTTAAAAGCATTTATCTCTCAAATAAGATAAATATATTAAAAGGCTTTATAAAACAATTAACTCCTTATTCCTCCTATTTATTTTTAACCAAAAATAGTTACCAAGCAAAAACACCTTTTATCTATCCCTTATAACTCCCATGTCACTTTATAAAACCATTTAAGAAAGCCAAAAATTAATTTTAATTTTACAACTTTCTCCAAAAAACTTGGTGCTCAAATAATGTGCATACCTTTTCATTAATCCCTAAAAGGGATTCGACGAGAATAGAACCGTCGTCTCCACAAGCCTAAGTGCCTTAGCACTTGGGAGTCCACCACGTGGGCTAGCAATGCCCACATGAAGGAAATGGAGCTTCCTTCACCTTATGCTCTTCTTTACACATGTTGACCTCCTTCGAACACCACTTGTTGTCCACTAGCCACAGCTCTTTTGTGCACAAAAATTGAAGATACTTTTCGCAAGGGTTTCAAGGGCATTAAATCGAATGAGCATGGTAATTGTCTAAGGTGAAATGATCCACTTTTTATACACTAATGGAGGAAATTTCTCACATGTCGGCGCATTAGAAATTCGAATTTCAAATATTCAAATTAACTTTAATTATTATTTATTTATAATAATTTAAATTCCCTTGGAATTTAAATATTATAATTAAATAAATAATTAATCTTTGGGCATTTTTTAACCAAACAAAAAGCCACTTTGGTTTTTAATAAAAACCTTTTATTTTTGCCCATCATGAATAATTAATCTTTGGACTTTTTAACCAAACAAAAATCCACCTTGGTTTTTAATAAAAACCTTTTATTTTTGCCCATCATGGATAATTAACCTTTGATTTTTGCCCTCCATGGTTTTCATAAAAACCTTTGATCATGTTTCCCATGAAGCTCTTTTTGAACCAAACAAAATTCAATTCTTCTTAGAACCTTTTGACATCAATGACAACTAATATTCCTCAAAATGTCCAACAATATCCCCCTTTTTCACTGATGGCAACCCAAACTCTTTTTACCAAAAAAATGACTTTTCCTTTGATCTACTCCCCTTGGGACATTGCTCCCCCTGGCTCAAATATCTGCTCTCTGCTCAAATACCAAATATCTCCACCTTACTCAAATCTCCCCCCCTTTGAAATCAATGGCAAAGGGTCACCTTTGGGTCTTGGGGCTAAGAATGAGCCTCTTAGGTTAGCCCCTCCCCCACCTCCTCTTGAGGTTGTTAATTCTCGGGTGGGAGTATTTCTACTCCCAGAAATCATTGTTCTTTAAATTTATCTTATTTTCTTCTTATCTGATCATTTTGATTCCTCTTATTTATTTCTTTCCATGTCCATGTTCCTGTCCATGTCCATTTTCTTGTTCCTATTCTTGTTTTTGTTCATGTTCATACTTGATTTTGGAATGTCTGCTCTACACCACTTTGATGTGTGACCATAATTATTGCACTTATAACATTTAATGTTATTATTCCTCGGAGGTGCAAATGTCTTAGGATTTATCCTAGTGAATCCATATCCTCTTCTATCATGAATCCTGTAATTTATTGCCTTGTGACCAAATTGATTACATATGTAGCAATACCCATGGAAAAGTTGTATGTTCCCATATTCCTATCTTTCATGTGTCCTACACTATGAAGCCATGTGCACAAACTATTAGGGTAAAATAGGTAGTATATTGCATTATACTACATAGATTATTACATTTACTTTGTACTATTACCATGTAGATATTTACTGTTTCAAATATCTAATGGTAAGTAGGTTAAATCCTAAATATCCTAGGTAGTCAATCCTAAACCTAACTCTATACCTGACCAAGCGCGTTTGTTAGCGTGGTTAAGGGAGAATTAGTTGGCATTGCTATTTTATGTATTATATAACATTAGTCCTAATGCTAATGTTAGTAATGAATAATTTTGATTAATCTCAATATTGTTTCACCTAATTTGCTACATTGGCATCAGAGCCAACTTTTTTGGCTCGCTCGGAGGACGAGCTGGTGATATTTGGATGCCACCAAACCCACCTCAACAGGCGAGCTCGATGGCGGAGCGAGGCCCATTTTTGGCCAGGTCAACTCGACCTGCCAGGGCCTAGGAAACCTTGGGGTCGATCGACCGCGACCCAAGGCAAGGAGCGCATCGAGAGCGGCGATCGACCGCCCTCACCGAGCCGATAGATCGACAACATTTTGTTGTCGATCGGGCTCAGCGGTCGACCGACCACCTCGACGCCCGTGGAGAGTAGGAGCCCTGCCTCGGCTCCCGCTCACAGGGCCCGAGCCCCCATAGAGCCACCAGTGGGAGCGCATCGAGGGCAGGAGCGCCCTCACGCTCCCACGTGGACTCCATAGACTGGGAGAGCCGAGAGGGTAGGAGCGCCCTCCCCTCCTAGCTGGACGCACACCAGGCGCCACCCAGGATCCGAGAGGGTAGGAGGCCCTTCGATCCTTGGGATTCGGGCCCCACAATCGAGATCTGAGAGGGCAGGAGGCCCTCCGATCATCGACCACCTCGGGATCCATGAGGGTAGGAGGCCCTCCGATCCCAGCAGACCTGACACGTGGCGAGATCCGGAGACCTCTGGACTGCATGCACCCTGAGGTGCTGACCTGGACTGCTGACTTGGTGAGCTGACTAGGACTACTGACTAGGCGACACGTGGCACACTGGCCATGCGCCACCTGGATGCTGACTGGACAGATGACCTGACTCAGACCTGACACGTGGCGGACAGCCACAGGATGACTCAGACTCGATGGACAACCCTTTGGCGCCATGTAGCGACATCCAAAAGGGTGGGGGACCGACTCAGATTGCCCATAGGCAATCACTCCACAAGGGAGTGTTGAGGTTTTTCAAGCCTCTTGCATCCCCCTATGGGATGCATGTGGGATAAATCCCATAGATCCCTCGAAGAAGCCCATCGGCTTCTTCAATACCAAGCGTCAGGGCTTCAGTTCCAAGCCAGTCGATAGCTTGGTTGGCCAAGGCGGACGCCTTGGGCCAAGCGGGTCGCGTGTTCGAGCCCGCACGCCACCATTTTGCAAGGTTTTTACCATAATTTGGTTTTTTTAATTAAATTTTTAATTTTTCTATAGTTTTTAAAGCTTTTTAATATTTTTTTGATATTTTTTTTATAATATAGTATAAATTGGTCAAAAATGTCAATTTTAAGCCTTTATAATTGATTTTTTTCCCAATTTTGCTTAATTATAAAGAATTTTAGTCTTTAAAAGTATTTTATTAGTTTTTTTGAACTTAGAGATCTTTTAAATTAAACCAAATTATTTTTCAAAAACAAAGGATTTCTTCAACATTTTTTGCAATAAATCCTCAAAGTTCTATAGTTTTCTTCACACATTTTTGGAGATAAAAAGACATAGCAACTCAAACTTCTATTGCAAAACAAAGAGATTTAAAACATTGAGGAAGAACATAGGTCATTTTCTTTGCAACAAAATCAAAAATTTGCTTTTGTTTTCTCCTTCACAAAGGAGATATAAGACATAAAATTGCAACTTTTTTGTTGTAAACTTGAGAAATATTTTGAACCTATTTTTTGATCCTCATGCTTGAGTGTTGAAGACAAAAACCAAAGTCGTGTGTCGACTAGTCTGGAAGCCTTTCAAACGCGGGTCGTGTGTCGACTTGTCTTGAAAGGAGTGCTCAAATTTTTCAAAATTTTGTACAAATTAAGGGGGATAGAAGTCATATTTGGTGATTCTATTTTTTTGCAAAATTGTAAAGAGAAAGGGGGGATATTTCAAAGTAAAAAAGGTGCATTCTCGATTGTACTCGACACATTTTCTTAAAAATTGACTATACTAGGTGCATTCTCGGTTGCATCCGACACCTATAGTGATAATAATTTGGGTTGCTCTCTTGTTTTGATTATTGCACTAACAATCATGTTTTTTGTGTGCAATTAAACAATCATAAAGAACACTGAAGAGCATTTCATAAACCCAAACTTCACTAAAATCGTGCTACACCTTGCACAGGTTAAACAAGTCAATTTTTACACCCCATCAAAAGGTCAAAATCCAAACACCTTGATTCACTCTCTTTGTTTGGCTTAATTTCCTCAAACTTTCCATCCTTCTTGAAGGGTGTTAAGGCAGGTGCCATTAAATATCCTAGAGAGCAAAATCAGAAGTCTTTCAAAACCTACCCCTTTAATTTGCTCTATTTGTTTGGCTTAATTTCCTCAAACTTTTCATCCCTTGTTAAGGGTGTTAAGGCAGGTGTCATTAAATATCTTAAAGAGCAAATTAAAATCTTCCATATACTCTTTTGAGGGTATACTGCAAGATAAAGTCATCTTAGTCATATCAAATTTGAAACCTTCACCATGGCCATGATCAACAAGTATCTCACTGAGAGCCAACTGCTCAAAGGTTCAAATTATTCTACCTAGAAAACTAAGATGAAAGCCATTTTAACTGTAGAGGATATGTGGGAAATAGTGGCTGGCAATGAGACTAGACCCACATCACCTGGAGCAGATCAAACAACCTATGATAAAAAGGATAAAAGACTTTCCTTATTGATCTTGCTAGCTATTACTGATGATATCCAACCTCATATCAGTGAAGCTAAAAATGGTAAGGAGGCATGGGATGCCTTAGCTACCATATTTGAGGGAAAGAATCAATCAATGATTCTTAACCTTCAAACTCAGCTTCATACTCTTCATATGAAATCTGGAGAAATAGTAGAGCTATTCCTCTGTAGAGTGGCAGAATTGAAAACAAAACTGCAATCTTTAGGAGAAAAAGTAGAAGACCAAGTCCTGACCTCTATCATTTTGAGGGCTCTTCCCGACTCCTATAGAATGTTGATCACTTCACTACAAGTCTCTGGAAGGACAATGACTTTTGTAGAGTTGGTAAATATGCTTCAAACTGAGGAAGCTAATCAACTCCAAAGAGATGAGGCATCCAACAATGCCCTTTTCTCAAACAGACAAGGTGGAAAGAAAAAGTGGAATCAACAGAAAGGATCTTCTTCTAACAAAGACAAGGGTAAAGGCAAAGAGATTAAGAAGAAGAAGCAATATTGTAAAATTTGTGATAAAGACACTCATGAAACCAAAAGATGTTGGTTTAAGAACAAACCACCCAATGAACAAGGACAAAAGAAGGGCAAAGGCAAACCCAAGAACAAGAACAAACAACAACAAGGACATGTTGCTGTCGCTGAAGATTCTAGTTCGGACTCTGAACGAGCACACAAAGTGCTCATGACACATACAGACTCCCCTCACAAGGATACTATTTGGTACATAGATTCAGGCGCTAGTAAACATATGACTGGCGATAAGTCCTGGTTTGAGACATTTGAGGCTCGAGAAGGTAGACCGGTAACCATTGTTGATGATCAGACCTATCGAGTTCAGGGAGAAGGAAGTGTTTCTGTCTCCCTTCCAGATGGAGAATGTAAGATTCAAAAAGTTCTTTATGTACCAGGATTGAAAAATAATCTCTTGTCAGTTCCACAAATCCTGGACAATAACATGAATGTCAATTTCAAAGTGGACAAAGAAAAGAAACGTTGCTTTATCACTCAGAAAGGAAAATAGATAGCAACAGGTTCATACAAACATGGTTTGTTCACCTTAGATGCAATTACCTCACCACATACTGCAATGGCAGTAACCACAAAAGAGGCCACTTCTCTATGGCATAAGAGATTTGGGCATCTAAGCTCAGGGTATTTACTTGAACTCAGTAAGTATCAAATGGTGAAAGGACTGCCTACTCTTTCATCTACTTTGCCAGTGTGCTCAGATTGCTTGTCAGGAAAGCAACATAGAGTACCTTTTGAACCTAGCTCTTTTCGAGCTAAAGTACCTTTGGAGTTAGTTCACACAGATTTGTGTGGTCCTATGTCTACTAGTTGTGGAGGAAAAAGGTATTTTCAATTGTTTGTAGATGATCACTCACGAAAAATGTGGGTCTTCTTCTTGCAGTTGAAGTCTGAAGCATTTGACTATTTTCAGCAGTTCAAGAAGCTAGTTGAGAAAGAATCAAGATGTTTCATAAAGACCCTCCATTCAGATCGAGGGGGAATACACATCAAAAGAATTTTCCTCATTTTTATAGAAACATGGGATAAAAATACAGTTGACAACAACCTATTCTCCTCAGTCAAATGGAGTTGTTGAGAGAAGAAATCGTTCCATTATGGAAATGGTTCGATGTATGCTTAAGGGAGCCAATCTTGAGCACAGTTACTGGGCTGAAGTTGTAACAACTACAGTATATCTTCTAAATAGAGCACCCACATGGGCTCTTGAAGGTATGACTCCTCAGGAAGCATGGAGTGGAAGGAAACCCTCCATATCTCATCTACGAGTATTTGGGTGTAAGGCTTTTATGCATATACCTAAGGAGAAAAGAAAGAAGTTAGATGAGAAGACTCTGCAGTGTGTTTTTCTTGGATATGATGAATTCTCAAAAGGCTATCGGTTGATAGATCCATTCACCAAGAAAATACATGTTAGTAGAGATGTAGTGTTTGATGAAGCTTTCACATCTAACACTACATCAGTATACCTGGAAGATGAGGAGCAACAACCACAGACTCCTCAACAACATAAAAAGCCTCCAAAATGGTATACTAGTACTATGAAAGATTCCAAACTCACTTCACCACCAGATCTCACTCTCAATCATCCAAAGACACGAAGCATGTCTCGACAGAAAAATGCAGAAGCATCTACTTCAGTTGATGATCTTTGTAAATATTTTCAAGAGCTTTCTGTTAATAAAGAGTTAGAAAGTGGAGAAGATATGGAAGTTGATGAGGAGAGGGTTTATATGTCATCATATGATGAAAATGAACCTTCTACAGTTGATGAAGCACTTAGTCAGCCTCAGTGGAAGGCAACTATGGATGCTGAACATAAATCCCTCATTAAAAACAAAACTTGGAAGTTGGTCGATTTGCCTAAAGGAAAGAAGCCCATAGGCTGCAAATGGGTTTACAAAATCAAATATAAGGCAGATGGTACCATAGATAAGCATAAGGCCCATCTTGTGGTGAAGGGCTATGCTCAAAAGGAAGGCCTTGATTATGAGGAAACCTTTGCACCCACTGCAAGGATGACCACCATTCGAGTTCTTTGTGCTATGGCAGCACAGTTCGGATGGAAATTACATCAGATGGATGTAAAAAGTGCCTTTCTAAATGGTGACTTAAAAGAAGAGGTATACATGACTCAACCTCCAGGATTTTCTGAGGAAGGCCATGAGCAACAAGTTTGCAAATTGGTCAAATCATTATACGGGCTGAAACAAGCCCCAAGAGCATGGTACATCAAAATGGATAGTCACCTCCTGCAACACGGTTTCAAGAGAAGTCCATCTGATGCAAATATCTATATCAAGAACACAGGTTCTGAAATAGTGATTCTTGTATTATATGTAGATGATCTGATCATTATCGACAATTCAGAGAAATTGATTAACGTCGTGAAGGATGACTTGAAAGAGTCATTTGATATGACAGATCTTGGACTTCTCCACTACTGTCTTGGCCTTGAGATAGAACAGAAGAAGAATCATCTTAGGGTGACTCAAAAAAAGTATGCCAAGACTTTAGTAGAAAAATATCGTATGACTGATTGTAAGCCCAAAGCAACACCGATGGAATCAGGGCTTCAGTTATCACGATATGATGAATCACCATAGGTAGATGGCACGCTATATAGATAGATGATTGGAAGCCTCATCTATCTGACCAATACTAGACCAGACATTACTTATGTTGTAAACTATCTTTCTCGGTTCATGCAGGAACCAAAGGTCTCTCACCGGAAAGCAGCTAAAAGGGTTCTTCACTACATTCAGGGTAGTGTAGATTATGGTCTAGAGTATAAGAAGAATAACTCATTCTTCTTACAGAGTTACACTGACTCTGACTACGTTGGATCCCTAGATGATAGAAAATCAACATCAGGATATGTATTTCATCTTGGATCTGGTCCTGTCTCATGGCATAGTAAAAAGCAACAGGTGGTTGCTTTATCTTCAACAGAGGTAGAGTATCGTGCTGCACGTGGAGCTGTGTGTGAAGCGATATGGTTAAGTCGCATCTTGGCTACCATGGGCCTACCAAAGAAACTTCCTATTCACATGTTTTGCGACAACTCAGGTGTTTTGAACTTGGTAAAGAATCCAGTACATCATGAACGTACAAAGCATATTGACACAGATTGTCATTTCATTCGTGATGAAGTTCCTAAACACAGAATCAAGCTCCAATACATTCCCACCGACGAACAGGTTGCTGACATCTTCACAAAGGCACTTGGACGTGTCAAATTTGAACTGTTTCGAAGTAAACTTTGTATATCAAAGTAATGTAATAAAGGGGGGATGTTAGGGTAAAATAGGTAGTATATTGCATTATACTACATAGATTATTACATTTACTTTGTACTATTACCATGTAGATATTTACTATTTCAAATATCTAATGGTAAGTAGGTTAAATCCTAAATATCCTAGGTAGTCAATCCTAAACCTAACTCTATACCTGACCAGGCGCGTTTGTTAGCGTGGTTAAGGGAGAATTAGTTGGCATTGCTATTTTATGTATTATATAACATTAGTCCTAATGCTAATGTTAGTAATGAATAATTTTGATTAATCTCAATATTGTTTCACCTAATTTGCTACACAAACCTGTGACATGAAAAACATATTCCATTGAAGCTTCCTTGTCTTGACCTCATTGGTATCTTAGTCTCTCTTACCCTATTCTGATTGATGTTCCATCTATATCTTCTTTGTGCATTTTTCCTATCCTTGTTGAAATTTCTCTTGTCCAACTCATCCTCAAAGGTCTCACTTTATTTTACACTGTATTTTTCTGAAGTGTCTTCATATGAAGTTTCTTCTCCTTCAGAACTTGAGTTTGACTTTCCTTCGCATATATTTTGAACCTATTCAAATACAAGACATGTTTTGCTTGATGTAGGCATTTGTATCTTGATAAAATTATCCAGGTCCTTTGAGTTGTTTTTGAACCCTTTTAGCTTGACTTCAGAGTCTTCTAAATCTTCTCTCAATAGTGCCACTTCTTGTGCTAGCTTTTCACATTCTAATATATTTGCTTCTAACTTATTCCTTGAACTTATTTATCTTAGCCTTTGATTTTTCTAGATCCTCTATAAGCAATCTTCTCTCCTCGTCACATTATTGAAACTTAATTTCAAGTTTAGAGTTTTGCTTTCTTACCTTGTTTACTATGTTAAGAGCATAAATAAGTTATCCCTTGAGATCATATCCATATTTCTATAAATATTTCTCTATTTTTTTACCTTTGTCCACATCTTTATTTTCTATTGGCTTATCTTCTATTGGATCACGTACTCCTTCTTCTAATTCCATTAGAATGTTTTCATCTGGTCCTTCAATTGTATCCTCATATTCATCATCACTAAAACTATAACCATTATTTATACAACTATCTTCAAGATGTCCAAAGTTACCACATCTAAAACACTTGAGAATTACTAGAGTCATTTTCTTAACTTGTTTTTTTTCTTCAATAATAAATAGGACTTCATCTCTATCATTATATGAAAAACTAGCATCACTTTCAATTGAGTACTTACTTGTCTTATCCGCATAGTAGCTCCTATTTTGTCTTTGAAATAACTTCTTTCCTTGTCTGCTTTGTCCATCCTTGCTTTTCTTTTGGTGCCTATATCTTTTTGATTCCCTATTCCTGTGGTCCTATTTTTCTTCACCATTATTATTCTTATATTCTTAACAATCTATTGCATAATGACCATACCTTCCATAATTGAAATATTTAACAGATTTTAGATCTTTAGGTCTTCTATAATCCTTATTCCTTCTACCATAATTGGCTTCTTCATCAATAGATGAATCATTGCTTGATTCTAACTTCTTACCCTTTGTATTCTTGATTACTTTGAATGCTGCTTCTTTCTAGGGATTAAGTTCCTCTTTTGTTCTCATCTCAAATGTTGTAAGAATACCAAGAAACATATATCTTGTCAAAGAATCACTATCTATTGACTCTTCTATAACTGAAACCTTTTCACTGAATCTTTTTGGAAGAGTTCTTAAGACCTTATCACAAACATACGATTCATCAATCTTCATTCCAAGTACTCGCATATCATTAACAACCTCATCAATTCAAAGTAGATAAGTACTAGTATTTTCCTCATCCTTTAATCTTAATGCTTCAAGTTGTCCTTTGAGATTTTGTATATTTTCTTTCTTGATATTTTTATCTCCTTTATATATATTTTGTAGTTTATCCCACATTTCTTTTGTAGTTTGACAATGCATAAATTTCATAGACTCTGTTCTATGCAAACCTCTCAAAAGCACATTCATCACTTTTAAATTGTAATGTTGTAGGAGCTTACCTTCCTTATCTGTAGGTGGATTAATTAAGGGATCATATCCAATTTCAACTGCTTCCCAAATTTCATTGCTAAGTGCCATCAAGTAAATATTCATTCTCATACTCCAATATATATAGTAACTTCCATAAAATACTGGTGTTGAATTATTTGAGGACATATTCTTAGAATCCATTCTGTTCTTGTTATATTTTTCTTCAAGATGTTAAAATCTTTTGAAGGAACCTGCTCTGATACCAATTGAAGAACAAAAGCTTATACCGAGAGGGATGGTGAACAATATAAGACCACTTTTTACTTTTCTTTCCCAATAAATATTTAGCAATGTATAGATAACAATATCAATAGTAGTAATCAAAGCAATGCACAAATCATCACACACAATAGAGACACCACAATTTACGTGGTTCACCCAATGTGGGCTACTCGACAAAGAAAATATTTCAATAAAATTTTCTCAATCAATATCTTGGGAATCCTTCTCTATTACAATGGTTATGTACCTCTGTCCAAAAGAGATACCAATCCCCTAAATCAAGTTCATTGATCTCTATCCATAGGATAACTCCTTCTCCTCTACTATGGCTGGTGATTCTCTAGAAGACTACTGCCTCCACTACACTAGCTTGTGGATCTCTCTCCACTGAATACTCTTGTCCTCACTTAGAAGACTTGTCCTCACTACTCTAGCTAATGGATCTCTATCCACTGGAGACTACTGTTCTCTACTCTGTCACCTCCAAAGCTCTATCTTAAATCTACACTAAACATAGTCCTTCGGTCTAGCACAAATCTACTCAATATTTATCTTTGGTCTGGCACAAACCTATCCACAAATATGTAGTAAAATTTGTTCTTAAATATGCACTAAACACAGTCCTTCGGTCTAGCACAAATATATTCTCAATCTCTATCCTCAAGCAATAACTCAAAGCTTGAATCAATCTCAAATCAACTTTGCTGGATCTACCCCAAACCTTAACTCTAGGTTTGAACAAATCAATCAACTATGCTCTCAAGTCTTCTTAAAGAATTGTCTCAAATCTGCCTTGTAAGCTTCCACAAAATCTCACACTAATATGTCCACAAGTCCTCTCTAGAACTTGTCCAAATATGCTCCACAAGTCCTCTCTAGAACTTGTCTAAATTTACTCCATAAGTCCTCTCTAGAACTTATCCAAATCTGCTCCACAAGTCCTCTCTAGAACTTGCCCAAATCTACTCTATAAGTTCTCACTAGAACTTATCCAAGTTTGATCTCAATCTATATTGTAAGATTCCAGAAAAGCTTACTCAAATCTATCCACAAGTCTTCTCAAAGACTTACCTCAAATCTTCTCAACAAGTCCACATAAGAACTTTTCCAATATCATAGAAACATAAAGAGAATTGTTAGAGACTCAATATGTTCTACACTTATCACAATGCTCAATTAATTTCAATCACTATCTTAGAAACATACAGAGAATTATCAGAGACTCAATATGCTTCAAATTCAACTCAATGCTTAATCACTTTCAATAACTCTTTTATAAACATAAGGAGAATTGTTAGAGATTCAATATGTTTCTTATTCACCTCAATGCTCAATAACTTTCTCAAATCAATTTAGAATATATAATAGTTTGTTTTATGGAACTTGAACAATCACTTCACACACCCACTTGACTAGGCTCAACCAATCACTCAATGAAACAATCCTTGCTCACAAACCCTAGTCCAAGCATATGATCCTCACTCAAAATGTTTTCAACAATGCCCAACAACCAATATCACATAACAATAATACTCATGTTATTTTAAAACCCTAGTTCAAGTTCTTCCCTCAACAACTCACTTCAACAACAATGCTTATAAGACAACTCTCACATAACAATGATACTCAAACCCTAGTTCAAGTTTTTTAGACAACCAATGTCTTCAACAACAATGCTTATCAAACAAGGTTTTAACAACAACTCTTTATTACAGAAAACCTTGAAGCATTAACTCAACATACTCAAAAGGAAACCCTAAACAAGTCCTTTTCACTCCAAACTTATTTTCCAGAAAACTAGCCAATCAACTCAAATATGGAATAATGTGCTCATACCTTTTTGATGATGAAGGAACCTCAAATATCTGCCACAACCACAAACACTTCTATGCCAAAGTCAAAGAGGTTAGAAGATAAATATCTCTCACAATATAATGCAAAAACTCAATTACACCTTATCACTCCATATTTAAAAACAACCATCAACATACATGATATTTATCCAATAACACCTTATAATCTACCAATTAAAATAATATCAACCACCAGAAAATAATTTCAAAATAATTACTTTCTCAACACTTCTTAATGGCAAGAAGATATCTTCAATAATAATAAACACTTATGATGAGCATTAGAAATGCTCATTTTATATACACTATTTAGGGGCATCATTATTGGTTTAATTAGCATGTGAGATGTATTTTTATATAACTTATGCATATAATTGATAGAAAGTTCGGTATTATAATTAACAGGTGTTTTTAGTGGAAAGTATGTATAAATGCAGGTTTTGCTACTAATATGGTGTTTTCCAGTCTACACCCCACTTGGAATTGGCAGTGTGAAAGAAGGAGCCTTACTCAAGCGATGCCTTACTTTGGTGGTGCCTTACTCGGTGACCTACTCTGGTGGCACCTTACTTAGGTGGCACCTTACTATGGCGCCTTACTCAGGTGGCGCCTTACTCAGGTTGCACCTTACTCAGGTGGTGCCTTACTCTGGCACCTTACTCAGGCAGGTGCCTTATTGAGGTAGGCACCTTACTAAGGTAGGATCCTTACTCAAGCAGGCGCCTTACTCAGGTGATGCCTTACTTAGGCAGGCACCTTACTCAGGCAGGCACCAAGCAAGTGCCTTACTCCCATATGTTGAAGACACCCGCATTGGAGATGCCATATGACCAAGTCAACTTTGACCAGTTGACCAGTAAGCTAAGGAGGTTGTTGCACGTGAAGACAAAGGAGGAATATTTTAAGCATGAATTTATTAAATAGAATAAAGTATATTTTATTGTTATCAACTGATTGTCCAGTTGACCTTGTAAAGCTCTTAAAGCATTATTTTTAGGATGCATTAGTTTAGGATTTATTTGTTACATACACCTAAGGATTTTTATGTTTATCCTTCTGGTGAATGAACATGATTTAAAATAAAATAATAAAATCTATGTAGAAACCAATTGTAACTAATCATGTCATGTGATTAGAATAGGTTGATTTGTTATTGTAACGAAATCTGGCTGCGCTTTATATAAAGACGCAGGACAAATGAACATGGGGATCAATGATTAATTTTACACAGAATATTATTTCATTTCATTTCTTTGTTTAATTTATTAAGAGTGCAACTCCTCTTATTCGAGCAAGCTCTATGTAGCTAGCCGGGCAAACTATCTATGGGAGCTTGGGCCCACTCCTTGCAGTAGTCCTCCCCTATTTATTTTTATTCTTTATTTTATGTAGATTAGTTCATTGTTGTAGTTATTGCTTTATTTAATTTAGGTGTGTGTTTCTTTTCCACACATTTAATTTCCAGTACATTTCTTTCCAGCATTTGATTTTAACTATTTAATTAATTAATTAATTTATTCCACACTTAGTTTATTTAGTTTGGCTGAAATAAAAATGCACAAACATCCCCCACCAAACTAAATAAGGTACAACCGGATTCATTCCCCAACATTGTAGGCATATACTGTGCGTGACACTCGTAATTTTATGGACTTACCAAATTGATAATTTATGGAAGAGAAATGATTGTTTTTGAGACATAATTTCTGCTCACCATTTTGGTGCCATTGCTGGGGAGTGTCAAAACTGTAGTGTTATGATTTACAAGTTAGATAAAAATCCCATTTAAAAATACTTGTAGATCTTCTACCTGAGAAGTGTGAGTCCACCAAGGGCATTTTTACAAGGCCAAAATAGTTGTCGGCATAGTCAGAGCTAAATACCATAAGCAACAGTTTAAATTTACCAACTTCTTAAGTAAATTTGGTAATGAACCTGATGTACCAAATTAATTGTAGTAGGAATAAATTGTGTTTTTGAGAAAAATTAGAAAAATATGGCAATGAAGGATTTCTATCATATTCTCAATGGTTTCAGGAAAACAAAAGAAATAGCACAACCCAGGTCTGATATAATTGAAAATTTTTAGGGATGTGTTTTTATATTGAAGCCATTGCAGAATTATGCCTCCAAAAGCTTAGTTTTAAATGATAAATTTTTACAGGCTTAACCTTTCTCAGCACATTGGTGAATTTTTAATGATGAAATTAATAGCAGGAAAAATGACAAAGCAAAATTTAAAGAACATCTTGTTTTGGAGTATGCTCTTCACTTGTGCTTGAGGCGACCTGGTGAATCAGAAACTAGCATGTGTTTTTTAAAATACTGCTATACCATATTTTTCCAAGTTGCTAACCTGTAGATAGTCATTTTTCTAGCCTATGCATTTTGCCATTATGTTGAGAAAGTTTGGTTTTGAGGCCATGGGATAAAATGCTCTTCTCATGCTATGACGTATTAAACTAGTTGATAATGAAGCAGATGATTTTTGAAAGACTAGTTTAAATATAGGCATGGGGGAGACCCCACCTTCATCATTGCCACCAACAACACAATGCACATTGTTTATAGTGTTAATGAAAAAAGAGAAAAATATATCTTCTGTTGTAAAAGGCTCCAAGTTAAGAATAGATAAAATAATAATAATAATAATAATAATAATAGATTTTTATTTTGCTACTTGTTGGAAAAGAGTATCCTCTTTCTCGAGGACCAGCTTAGTCTATAAGGGAAATGAGAAATCTCCAACCAATAGCTAAATAAAAGAAGGGAGAAGCTTGAAAAAAAAATGTCAAATATCTGCAATAGCCAAGAACAACATCACATACATCTCAACAATGCACCTGACAATGCCGCGAATGATGAAGAAAAAAAAAATTATTTTTCCTCACTCTAGAAAATAAAGGAACGTAGTGTTGTTCCAATTATGCATGCAAAAGAAATAATACGGAGGGGAGATCATTCTAATTCGGACGCATGTGTGTTAGGTATAAATTTTAATCAATTAGAAAAAAATATTAATCCTGCAAATGCATTCGGAGAGAGATATGTCAATGTAGGATTAAAATATTTTTCTAGCTAGCCAACCGTATAAAACATTTATTTCTAGTCACTTGAAACTACTATCACAATCTATCCTTGTTTTTGCTCATTATAGATAGAGAGCCTGCCCCCTCCCATGGCAATGCTATTTATCCCTCGCTTAAATAATGATAGTAGGGGTTAGAATACTTGCATTACGAGTGGTGCTTAATTAATAAGGGCTTGAATTTACTTCTTCATGATCATTAGGTGTTGTTGAGGGTGAGCTGAGTATTTCAAAGTTTGGAGTTGTTGGCAATTGGCTGCCATCAATCCTCTAATGGTGGTATATGGGATGCAAAATTCACTTTTTAATCAAAAATGCCCATATTAATGTTTCTCCGACAATATTTTATTTCTAATAAAATATGGGGAAAATAAAATACAAAGAAGAGGCAAAATTTTATTATGATGAGGAGAACGCCAACTTTGCAAGGAGATAGTGAGAAAATGAAATCAGGAAGAAAATTATTATCATAATGGAAAGAGTCCATTATTTCTCACACACAATCTGGCAGAGAGGACGTTCCTACACACAACAAATTCAGCCAAATTCCTAAGATGGCTCAATTGACAGTCCTCCAGCTTGGCCACTTAAATTCACTAGCTCATTTGTTGCAGACTGACTCTATTCTTTGATGTAGATGAAAAAAAAAAAGGAGCCAAGATCTGTTCTGTTCTTGGCAGAGAAAAAAAAAGCCAAGATATGTTCTGTTCTTGGTAGAGAAAAAAAAGGAGCCAAGGTCTGTTCTATTCTTGGCAAAACAAATAAAAGAAAAAAAAAGAGTCAAGAACTGTTTTGTTCTTGGCAAAAATAAAAAAAGAGTTGATATATGTTCTGTTCATGGTAAAACAGATGAAAAAATAAATAAAAATATTACTCCAAGATGCACCAACAATCTCATTTTTTGGTGCACCATGATTACAGGCAGCACGAATACATTTCACACCATCAACAACATACACATCCGGCTCTACGAAATTCACCCAAGTATGTACTGATTTTTTCGTTAATTATGTGCAAAGTTATTTTAAAAATCATTTTGATGTTAATTCCAGTAGATGCCTCTATCAAAATCTCCCAGCCACATGATATGCCTCGAATATGAAAAATATTCAGTATCCCAGGAACAATTGAAAAAAAAAATACTTTCGAGGAGGTTGTTGTCACGAGGACGTGACAATATTTAGGCATGGGGGAAGAACATCAACAATAGTTCGGGTAATTTTCCCCATTGCCTAACTTAGGCCTGTATTCTAGAGCATAATAAGAATTTTTGGTCTTAATCCAACATCGGATTCATGGAGGAACAATTGAAAAAAAATTGGGGGGCTATTGTCACGAGGACGTGATAATCTTTAGGCATGAGGGAAAAAATAGCAGTTCGGGTAATTCACCCTTTGGTGTAAAACTGAGAAGATACACCAGAGTGGAAGTAGATTGGAAAAAAAAAAGCCTATGGCATTGCGTGAATAAAATTGGCATTATTTCATTGCTACATCATGACAATGGCAGCCAACGTGAAATTTGGTCTCACCAAATTTGACCAATGGGTAAAACTAAAAAATGTGGCCCTATGATATCTACGTGAAGGCTCAGATAGGCAATAACATGGCAAAATTTATCAAAATCAGTGTAGTGTGCTTCCACTGGTGTCACAGTGCAAGAATCAAATATGTTAAAAAAATTATGAGAGGCACCTTACTCTCGACACCTAACTCCCGTGGAAAAGAGGCACCTTACTCTCGACACCTAACTCCCGTGTAAAAGAGGCACCTTACTCTTGGCACCTAACTCCCATGTAAAAGAGGCACCTTACTCTTGGAACCTAACTCTCGTGTAAAAGAGGCACCTTACTCTCGGCACCTAACTCCCGTGTAAAATAGGCACCTTACTCTCGACACCTAACTCCCGTGTAAAAGAGGCACCTTACTCTCAACACCTTACTTCCGTAAAAAAAAAAAAAATTCGGGGGGCTGTTGTCATGAGGATGTGACAATATTTAGGCATGGGGGGATGATGAGCACCAAAAATGCTCATTTTATATACACTATTTAGGGGCATCATTACTAGTTTAATTAGCATGTGAGATGTATTTTTATATAACTTATGCATATAATTGATAGAAAGTTCGGTATTATACTTAACGGGTGTTTTTAGTGGAAACTGTGTATAAATGTAGGTTTTACTACTAATATGGTGTTTTCCAGTCTACACCCCACTTGGACTTGGTAGTGCGCAAGAAGAAACCTTAATCAGATGATTCCTTACTCTGGTGGTGCCTTACTCTGGCACCTTACTCAAGTGGCGCCTTACTTAGGTGCCACCTTATTCTAGTGCCTTACTCTGGTGGTACCTTACTCAGGTGGCGCCTTACTCTGGCACCTTACTCTGGAGGCTTACTCAGGCAGGCGCCTTACTCAGGAAGGTGCCTTACTCAGGTGGTGCCTTACTCAGGCAGGCGCCTTACTCACATAGGCACCAATCAAGCGCTTTACTCCCATATGTTGAAGACACTCACATTGGAGATGTTATATGACCAAGTCAACTTTGACCAGTTGACCAGTAAGCTAAGGAGGTTGTTGCACGTGAAGACAAAGGAGGAATATTTTAAGCATGAATTTATTAAATAGAATAAAGTATATTTTATTGTTATCAACCGATTGGCTGGTTGACCTTGTAAAGCTCTTAAAGCATTATTTTTAGGATGCATTAGTTTAGGATTTGTTTGTTACGTACACCTAAGGATTTTTATATTTATCCTTCTAGTGAACGAACATGCTTTAAAATAAAAGAATAAAATCTGTGTAGAAACCAATTGTAACTAATCACGTCATGTGATTAGAATAGGTTGATTTGTTATTGTAATGAAATCTGGCTGCGCTTTATATAAAGACGTAGGCCAGATGAACAAGGGGATCAATGATTAATTTTACACAGAATATTATTTCATTTCATTTCTTTGTTTAATTGATTAAGTGTGCAACTCCTCTTATTCGAGCAAGCTCTACGTAGCTAGCCGGGAGGACTATCTATGGGAGCTTGGGCCCACTCCCTAAAGTAGTCCTCTCCTATTTATTTCTATTCTTTATTTTATGTAGATTAGTTCATTGATTTAGTTCTTGCTTTATTTAATTTAGGTGTGTGTTTCTTTTCCACGCATTTAATTTCTTGTACATTTCTTTCCAACATTTCATTTTCAGTATTTAAATAATCAATTAATTTATTCGACACTTAGTTTATTTAGTTTGGCTGAAATGAAAATGCACAAACATCTCCCACCAAACTAAATAAGGTACAATAGGATTCATTCCCCAACACTGTAGGCATATACTGTGCATGACACTCGTAAGTTTATGGACTTACTAGATTGATAATTTATGGAAGAGAAATGATTATTTTTTGAGACATGATTTCTGCTCACCAACTTAAAATAGGGACATTCTTTCAGAGTAAAATAGGGATGCTCATCAGATATCAAATAGGTTTCAACTACAAAAAAGGGTAGTTGCTGCAACTGTTCTGGTGGGTCATCTATTTTTCAAAATTACAAATGCAGGAAGGATTTTTTTCAAATTTTTGGAATGTGGGAGGATGATTCAAAGGATAGTTCTGTCTTGTTTGGTGCTACTGCTTTCGAGGATGGTTTAGTTCCTCCTATCAATTCTGTTGCTATCACAGTTCCTTCCTTTCCTCCTTTCCTTGGCTATGGCAGTCTCATTGGGAAGCCTCCATCTAGGTCCCTTATTGCTGAGGCTATTCCTTCGAAATTGTCGCCCAAGGATGACATTCTTGACTCTTCATACAATAAGTTTAGTTATTTATGGGGTGATGATATTCCCTTGGGATCCAAGCCTTCCTTTGCTAATATTTTGGGTAAATCATCTTCTTCTCTTGGTCCTTTGCCCCCCTTTTGAAGTTTCTGGGAATAGAGTCAAGATTCCTGCGAGTGTTGCAAAAACCTTTTTAGCTTGGAATCTTTTTCTCTTGTGGGCAAAGTGGTTGGAGGTAATCCCAACTTAGATACTATCATGCGTTGGGCTTTCTCTAGATGGAAATTTCATGGTTCCTTGGAAATTTTTAGCCTCTCCAATGCCTTCTTTGGCATTCGCCTCAATGCTCAGGAAGATGCTAACCTCATCCTGTCTGGAGGGCCATGGTTTTTGGGGTCAAAAAGTGTTTTCTTAATGAAATGGACTCTAGATTTTGACCTTGATACCCAAAGCATCAATTTTGCACCCATTTGGGTTAGGCTTCCAAATCTTCCTTGGCATATTTGGAGGGAACCTGTCATCAAATCCATTGCCTCCACCATTGGAGATCTTCTTCTCATTGATAGGGTTACTCTTTCTAGAACGAGGATGCACGCTGCTCGTTTCTATGTTAATGTAAACCTTTAGTTAGTTCTTCCTACCTTCATTGACATGTAGCATGGGTCCTTTTCCTACAAATAGGCTATTGAGTATGAGAACAAGCCTCATTTTTGCATTGAATGTCGAAATCAGGGACATCTTCGTGCTCAGTGCCCTTCGTTCAAGAAACAAGCAAGAAATTTTGGGCCACATTAGGATACTCAGACTACTGGTAAAGGAAAGGAATTCTAGACCCCCTTCAAAAAGGACAAAAGGAAATTTTCTCTCTCCAAAGGGATTACCTTTAGACCCATCAAGAATCAAAAATCCTAGGAGGAAACTGGCAAGTCTCCATTTGGCAAGTCTCCTTTAGACAAATGTAAAAATGCCTCCTCTTCAACTGCTCTTAATGAGGTTAGTCTTTTTGCTCTTTCGAATCAATTCCACATTTTAGCCAATTTAGACTCTGAGAATGTTGTTAATGAAGTGGGTGAAGTTGATGAAGTTAATAATCTTAATCCTGAGTCAATTCCATCTTCGGATGTTCCTGAAGCCCAATCGGATCCAATATCTGAATCACCAAATGATATTCCTTCATCTCTGATTGCTTTTGATCAGGATCAGCCCCTTGTGGATGAAGTTTCCATTCCTTCCTCCTTTTTTGAACCATCTAGTCCTGTGATTCAAAAAATCTCTATCAACAACTTCAGCCCAAAAATCACTAGAAGCCAAAAAAAATCCCCCATTGATTGTGGTGTTGAAAAGAAGTGTGGTAGACCTTCAAATACTGAGCAATGGAAGCAAGGTGTGAATGAAGACATTGCTAATGGGGTCCAAAAAACTTTGTTTTCCTCTAGCATCAACCTTTCTAAGGAAGATTCAAAGTGCACCAAACCTCCCCAACCACAAGGGAAGGGAGGCAAACAAATTCCAAAATCTTCAAAATGAAGATCCTCTCATGGAATGTGAGAGGCCTTAATGGTATAGCTAAATAGAGGTTAGCTAAATTATTAAGGAAAGAAATAAGTCCTACTATACTTTTGCTCCAAGAAACCAAAGTAAGTGAGCCTCACGACAAAATGGTCTGCAATCACATCTGGAAAAATTGTGAATTTACTGTCTGTAATGCCAAAGGAGCTTCTGGAGGGCTCCTGTGCTTATGGAACCCAAATGTTTTAGAAGGGAACCTTATCCATTCTAGTGATGAAATGATGAGTATCCTCTTCTTTGACAAAGATAACAAGTCACCTTGGGTTCTCACAAACATCTATGCCCCAAACTCTATTTCTGGGAGATCTCGATTATGGAATACTTTATCTTCTGCTAGAAGAGATTTTCCTAATCTTTCATGGATCCTTGTTGGGGATTTCAACACTCCTATTTTTCCTTCTGACAAGAAAGGAGGAGTTGGCTATTTTTCCAAAAGTATGGAGGATTTCCAAGAATTTATTTTTGATCACAACCTGATGGATGTAAATCTGAAAGGCAATCAATTCACTTGGTCGAACCGAAGGTGTGGATCTCAACTCATTCAAGTTAAACTTGATAGGGTTTTATTTTCTTAGGAAGTTGTAGCCATTTGGGGTGATGCAAATCTTCAATCTCTCCTCAAAATTGGCTCTGACCATAGTCCTATTCTTTTAGATACAAATAATCCCAAAATCTACAAAACTCCTTTCAGGTTTGAAGCCATGTGGATGCTGCATCCTGATTTTAGAGAAAGGATTAATCAATGGTGGCAAATGGATATTCAAGGATCCTCTTCTTTCATTTTGGCTCAGAAACTAAGAATAATCAAAGAAAATCTAAGAATATGGAATAGAGATATTTTTGGAAATCTCTTCCAAAATAAACAGGAAGTCAAAAATAGGCTAGCCATAATTGAGAAAGAAATTCAAGAAGGAGGAGAATGCTCTATGGATGTGAGGAGTGAAGAAAGGACTTTACTAGCTCAATATCATAATATCCTGCAATGTGAGGAAACCTTTTGGAGATAGAAGTCTCGGGATATTTGGCTCAAACAAGGAGATTCCAACACAAAGTTCTTCCATGTTTCTACCATGAGACACCGAAGCAACAATAGGATCAAGGAAATCAGAGGCCAGGATGGAAGGATGATAAATGATATTAAGGAAATCAGATCTGAAGGGATAGCTCATTTCATGCAGTTGCTCCAAGAAGAAAATAGACCAAACTCTCAAGCTACCAAGAATTTCTTTCTTCAATTCATTCCTCATCTCATTTTTGATGAAATCAACAGCAAACTCAATGCAGTCCTTTCTAATGAGGAAATTAGAGAAGCCTTGTTCTCAATGAAGCCTGACAAAGCCCCTGGCCCTGATGGGTTCCCTCCGAGATTCTTTAAAACCTTTTGGGATCTGATGAGTCAGGACATCTGTGATACCATAAGAGAAATGCAAGCTTCCAAAGTTATCCCTAGGGGTTTCAATTCCACTTTCATTGTGCTCATACCAAAAAATCTGAATGCAAGTAATTTCAATGAATTCAAGCCGATTGGCCTTTGCAATGTTATATATAAAATTTTAACTAAAGCCATTGCTATCCGGCTAAGAGAGGTAATGCCTGTAATCATAAATTAGTGTCAAGGAAGCTCAGTTAAAGGAAGATCTATCCTGGATGGCATTATTTCAGTTCATGAAGCAATTCATTCTATATCCTTCAACAAAAGAGTTGCTTTCCTTCTTAAATTAGACATGAACAAAGCCTATGATAGACTCAATTGGGATTTCCTCCTTGCAATATTGAACAAGTTTGGTTTTCATCCTGATTGGATCTCTTTAATCAAAGGATGCATTTCTTCAACATGGTTTTCTGTCCTCATCAATGGTTCTCCTGCAGGATATTTTCAAAGCAGTAGAGGCTTAAGACAAGGGGACCCATTATCTCCTCTTCTATTCATTATTGCAATAGAAGCTCTAGGCAGATAAATTCTAGAAGCAAAAAATGCAGGTCTGATTTTAGGACTTCAGGTCACTTCCCAATGCAATCCTATCACTCACCAACAATTTGTTGATGACACCCTGTTGTCTACCTCTGCCTCTGTCAATGAAGCTAAAATCATCAAGTGCATCCTCCTTTTGTATGAAGAAGTTGTTGGTCAACGGGTAAACTTTCAAAAAAGCAAATTATATTTTCTTCATACTCCTATAAGAAGACAGACTATCATTGCCAATATCCTTGGATGTTCCATATCTCATTTGCCTTCTTCCTATTTGGGATTACCTCTCTTCATTGGAAATGCTAAAGAAAGCCTGTGGGATAATGTCATTGAAAGACTTCAAAAAAATCTTTCTACTTGGAGAGGAAACCTTTTGTCTCAAGTGGGTAAAATCACTCTCACTATGGCTTACCTCCAAAACATCCCTGTTTATTTCCTATCCTTGTTCAAATCTCCAGTTAATGTTTATCAAAAAATAGAAAAAATTCAAAAACATTTTCTTTGGTCAGGAACTGAAAACAGACACATATTTCATCTTGTGGCTTGGGATAATGTTTGCAAACCTAAAGAACAGGGAGGCTTAGGGCTTAGAAGGATCCATATTTTCAATCTTGCTCTCCTTTCCAAACAATCCTGGCGCCTCATTTCCAATGATAATGTTGAGTGGGTAAAATTCATTAGAAGGAAATATCTTCAGGCCTCTGAATTCCTTTATGGTGAAGTTCCTTCCATAGGCTCTTCCTTTTGGAAGTCCATTTGTGTGGCTCGTTCACTTTTAAAAAAAGTATTAAGATGGCAGCTAGGCAATGGTAAGTCTATCTTCTTTTGGGAAGACAAGTGGCTTGGTGACCGTCCTCTCATGCAGATTCCTATGCTTCAAAGGTTAATCAACCCCACCAAGCATTTATTTGGTCCTATGGTGGCTGATTTCATCGCTACTTCTCATGGTATTATGAGTTGGAAAAGACTATTTATTCCTGATCTAGAAGCTGAAATCTCCTTTTTTCATACTCAGCTATCTTCTATCAGAATTCCCACAAGAGATTCTATAGATTATCCTATTTGGGAACCCACTGATTCAGGAGAATTTTTAGTCAAATCAGCTTATCTTCTATCAATTGACATTCCTGAAACTCTTATTCCTTTTAAGTTGGTTTGGACTAAGTATCTTATTCCCAAAATTGCTTCCTTCTCTTGGTTGTGCATTCAAGACCATATCTTAACCATAGAGAACCTAATCAAAAGGGGCATGCAACTTCCCAATAGATGTTACCTCTACCTCTCTGATTGGGAATCTACAACCCACTTATTTTTATTTTGTCCTTTTTCCAGAATAGTGCTAAGCAATATTTTTCTCAAATTCCACCTTGTTTGGGCCTGTCCTCCTAACATTGTTGACCTGTTCCTCTAGTGGCCCAATCCTTTCAAGAATCCTGTGCTCAAAGGACTATGGAAATTTTTCTTGCAACATTACCTTTGGCAAATATGGCTTGAACGCAATAGAAGAGTGTTTGACAAAAAGGCATTGGATGTCATCCTCGTTGTCAATAAAATCATCCTTTGTGCCAAAGAGAACATCCTCATAGCCCAACTTGATCCTTTTCCCCATCCATCCTTTGAGGATGATTTACTAAAATCCTATCATATTTGCCTTGAAGATCCAAGACCAGTCAACCCTTCAACTTCAAGGACCAACATCAAGTGGCATCCTCCTCCTGTTGGATGGGTCAAGCTTAACTTTGATGGAGCTGCTAAAGGAAACCTTGGCAGAGCTGGTATTGGTGGAATCCTTCGTGATCACCTTGGAAATTCCATTTTTGCTTATTCTAAACCATTGGGCGTTCTTTCCAATCATTCGATTGAAGCCAAGGCTTTATGGAGAGGCCTCCAATTTATTAAAAATATTCTAGGGAACATTATTGTGGAAGGAGACTCTCTAAACATAATCAATTTTTAAAAAAATTCCAAGCCAACTAGTTGGAGGATAAGAAGCATGATTGAAGAAAGTAAGCAGATCCTTTCTAAACAGAATGAAACCATCGTCCAACATGCCTTCAGAGAAGCCAACTCTATTGTTGATAGGTTGGCCAACATTGGGGTGAATGCCCATGGTCTAATGACGTGGACTGATTCTCTTCCTCTAGAAGTTGATGCGATTGCTAGGTCGGATAAAAATCCTTGTAATCATGATGAGAATTAGCATTCCTATTCACAATTTTGCACATTGCTCTATTACCCACGTGGTGTCACACTTCACACCACCTTTTTATTTAGCCTACGCTTATTTCTCATCAACCGTTCCTTCTTGGAATCCCAATGCAAATCTCAACACCATATTTAATCATATCTTGTCTATTTTTCTTGGATTGTGTTATTTGGCCCTTTTGAGAAACATCCTCCACCGGATTTCTTTTCGCTTTGTTCCGAGGATCATTTTGTGGGGGTTTCCAATATTTCATGTCTCCTATGCCAGTTCACTCTTTTGGCTCCATTTTTTGGGCATCCCAAAGAGTCAACACTATCCATGCAGATTGCACTTTCCAATCACTTATCACAGTTTCCAATATCAAAAAATCCCCTCTGTTCCCAAACCTAGCCAATCTCCTTCCAATAAGCGGGCCCTTTCCTTCTCGAGGCATTTTCACTGGTTTGCTTGCTGGTTTCAAATTTGCAATCTCACCTGCATTTTATACTGTGTCATGCATGATCCTTTCATTTATCCTCCAGTTTCCTTGTGGTTATTCCTATCTGTTGTTTCCCCTTTTTGTTCCTTCCTTTTGACTTTTCTTTGGTTTTCAAACATGAAATAAGGGAAACCTGAGTATATTGAGCCTGAAACATTCGAAATTGAGACTATTGCTGAAGACATTCTGAAAGGTAAATGTGGCCTCATCAATTTTTTCAAAATGTTCTCTAGCGTCGATTGGGAGGCGACTACTACGTTTGTTGAGACTTGGGACAATGGCATCGTCACCATTCACGACATGGAGTTCCAGATAACGATGGAGATTTTGGCTGAGCTTACAGGACACATCCTTGAGGGCAAGGTGATTCGAAGGAACAAACACCATTGGGAGGCTGAACTGACCCACTTTGAATAGACATCTATGATCCACAAGCTCCACAAAAAAGGTTTGTATCGCCATCACCTTTCCACCCCTTGGAAAGAGTTACTTAAGCCTATTATGCAATACTTGACTGTTGACCATCCCGATTCCCAGCTTTGTAGTTTTCATTTAGCATTTGTCAACCATTTTCGTGAGGCCAAAATAATGAACATCTACCCTCTACTGGTCCATGGACTATGCTATAACTTCAACCCATGGCAAGAAGGATGAGGGTTGGCCTTCTCATCAAGGGTTATTCAAAATTCTCTAT
This sequence comes from Wollemia nobilis, assembly GCA_028583015.1. NCBI lineage: Eukaryota > Viridiplantae > Streptophyta > Pinopsida > Araucariales > Araucariaceae > Wollemia > Wollemia nobilis. The sequence continues at coordinate 9,914,944 of JAQPPZ010006249.1, forward strand.
AGGTTTTTAATCCTTAAGTTTCCCAAAGGTAATATCCTTGACCCTGATTCTGCTGAAGAAAACTCTTCCTCTACTCCTAGCCCTAAGGGTTCTAGGTCCAAGAGAAAGAACAATACTGAGAAGTCTCAGGTTGTGTCCAATATCAAGAAAAAAGTCAAAATTGAAAAAACACCTATTCGTTGTTCCCAAAGGCTTAAATTTAAGGAGATTGCTGAAACACCCACTCCTTCCTCTAAGAGGGCCAAGAAAGAACTTTCTAGTTCTCCTGACATTGTGGAAAAATACCTTCATAAGCTTGTTGTCCAAGCCACATCTGCTACTATCAATCACCTGGAAACCGCTCATGTTGCCATTGGGAAAGCTATCATGCAGCTTAAAGAGCAGCATCAAGCACTTAACTTGCAATTCTTCTATGACTCTTTCGAGGATGTTCAAGCTACTTCTGCTCAATGATCAAGCTAATGTCAAATTGTTTCTATCTTTTTTCTAGAAATTGCATGGTCAATGATCAACGTTTGGTAGTCAGGATGTAGATGCTTTCTACTAGAAAGTAGGAATAGTATTTATATTGAGGGTAGACACTATATTTATGGGATGTATATACCAAATATTTTCATTGGGTGTGTGCACTTGTTCAATTCCATGGGATGTAGGCACTTTCATAAACTTGAGATGTAGGTACCTCTTCTTTGTGGGGAGTAGATGCCTTACCTGATCTCGGGGTATAGGTACCTCTTATTTGCAGGAATTGGGTGCTCTACCCTGGGTAGGATGTAGGCATCTCCTAAACTCATTGGGATAACCTTTATAACATCTTCATTCCATCAAAATAATAATTCATGTATGTAATTCTTGGTCTGTAAAGGACCTCAACTCAAAATTATAAAATAATGAGAAAAAACCTATAGCTACACACATATTTAGCTAAAAATACCAATCAAGTATAAATACCACATTTTATCATTAATCATACGTAATAGTTATACAAAAATGAATATCTAGTGTTAATTATACTAGTACAGTGCCCTCACAAATGTAAATAATATGAGCATTTTTGGTGTTCATCATACTCCCATGCCTAATCGTTGACATGTCCTCATGTAATAGGTAAAAAGTACTCCTTTATTTTGACTGTGCTACCTTTGGACTTGAGCATTACCTCTTGCTTTATTTCCTACTTGTCACCTACCTTTGGTTGATTTCCTGAGTGACTCTAGAAAGGAAATCCAAGAAAGGGTGGCTACTCCTTGTTGAAATATAGCTATGCTTATTTCCACAGGAAATAATCCTTGTCCAAGGGCACTGCATCTTTGATAGGCAGTGTATCTAAAGACACTATCTATGATATATTCACAATTTGTACCTCTGGTAAAATTGGTGATTACGGGTTCTTTTTGGGTTCTCCCTCTTCTTTAGACTCCTTAGGATCTAGGAATAGAGGTTGTTCTTCATTATTTAGGGGTACCCATATAGGCTCTTTTTCAAACACTCCCATTTGATAGAAATATTCGATGATGGATGGTGTAAGTGTTGAGTGCTAATTTTTCCCAATTGCAAAACCACACTCACACTTAGGATTTTGATCACATAACCCTCTCTTGCAAAGAAATATGAAATTTTTCCAAGGTTCCTTTTACTTATGTGTGCTTGTAATCTTGTGAAGATATATCAAGTACTAGGAACACCTTAGTGATTTGCAAGTAACTGTTAACAAGGGGTCTGTGTTGGTGTTATTTTATTGTGATATGCTATTAATTGTTCATGAAACTTAAAAGAAATGAAAATGTGAATTGGCCCTCATATGACCACAATGTAAGCCTTAGTTCATTTTATCTTGGAGTATTTTAGGTAGAATTTAGCTTCTTTTGATTAAGGAGATTTTAGATAAGTTTTATTTTGCATAAACCCTACTTGAGTAATGAAATAGAAGAAATGAAAATTGAATTCCTTTTAATTTGCCTTGATGAATAAAATAAATAAAATAAATATGCATGACTAAATGTCATTATAATTATCTCTCTTTAATGAAATAATTTTCATAAAGAAGATATAACTTAATGCTTTGAAAACAATAGCCTTTGATATAATAATAGATTACCTCTCTTTAATAGAATTGGAATTTTCATAAAGAAAAGATAACTTATTGCTCTAAAAATGATGGCCTATGGAATGCCATAAAAATTACCCCCATTTAATGAAATTGAAATTTTCATAAAGGTAAGTTCATTTATTGCTTTTGAACACAAATACAAAACTACAGAATTGATTTACCTTCAAAAATGCAAAAATATGAAAATTTCGAAATTATAAAACCCTCATAAAACAACAATTTTCAATGATTTTTATAAATTCGAAATGGCTTCGAAATGAGTTCAAAATTGTTTTATATGAAATATTGAAGCTCATTCTTCACACCCATGTATTTATTTTTGGAGTTTGATTTTTTTTTTTTTTTTTTTAATCCCCAAAAAAAAAAACTGCAAAAATAAAGGGTTAGAAAAATAAAATAAAAAGAAATGAAATAACAGAAATCAAACAAAATACTGCAACCCAAAATTCCTCCATAGACCCTACAAGCATTAGTATTCTACATAGTGTGACCCAAATTCACACAATCTACATCTAATGCAGTGCAAGCTTCAAAGAAATAGGTGTAATATTCTAAAAATGAAATCAAGTCAACTATTAAATGCAAACATCTCCAATAAATTACAAAAAGATATTCAATATTCAACTACAGTGCAAAATCCATACCCAAATTTGACTTCAAGTGGTGACAAACAATCCAAGGATGACCTTTCTCTCCCACAAAGAACCAACCCTATTTCCTTCATTTCGATCCATACCCAAATTTGGCATCAAGTGGTGACAACAATCCAAGGATAACCTTTCTCTCCCAAAAATAACCAACCCTATTTCCTTCATTTCGATGCGTATTTGAAACTTTACAATCTGTCCTTTCATTTCTGGTTTCCAAAGACTCTTTGTTTACTTCGAAACTCTTCCCTTTTGGCTCACGTAACATTTTCTTTCCAACCATGTATTTTCTTCTCTCCTAATGATGTGACCACTTTGTAACATTTTCCAAATAGAACACTTTGAATCACCCAATATATGACACTTGGGCTTTATCTCCCAACGCAACCGTTACTTTATTTAATAAAGCACATATCCTCCTATAACTTGAACAAATGCGTTGTTTCTAATAACATGAATTATGCGAAGATATCGAGGTAATTCTCCATTTGATAAAAAAAATAATAATCCAACACCCCCACATGAAATGCTATTCATCACTCGAGTCTATGGATAAATCGTCCACATCTACAACATTTGGGTAATGGCATATTCGTTTGACTCCCATACTAACCCACTATTATCCTCAGTCCATGCCTTCATTTTTATTCGGGCATTTACACTTCGTTAGCTACGTTTACTCCATGCTTGACCCTTTGAAGACTCACCATTCATAACCCAAACCACTTCAGTTGCTGGCGGTATTCATGAATACATCTAAATTTTGTCCATTTTGCTCATCTGCTGGTCATCCGTGTGTTATCCGCAAAATACCCTAGAACACATCTATCAAACATTCCATACTTTGTTGTCTCATATGTTTCATTTATGTGGGCATAGTTCTACACCTTGCAACTAAACTACAGTAGTGCTCCCTCTTTGCCTTGAAAACATCGGAGACCTTCCCATCGCATTTCATGGCGGTTGCCATGTTGTCTTCCGTCTTCATTCTGCCTTTGCACTAGTTATCCACATTGACATGAATTTTCTATGCTATGAGTCTGCCATGTCACAATGCTCACCTCCACCTCATATTATCATGCCGACTCCACATCATGGTAGCAATTCGAATGTGTGCATCACGGCTATGGTACTACCCATGATCTATGTACACTTCATCACCCGTGACCAAGTGTCTACATTCATTAGATGGAGGTCCCATAGCATCCATGCTGGCTGCCATGTCGCCAGGCATCTGAGTCACCTATCCTCATTCCATGCACCCGGTATTGGTACCTTACTCACCTTTCAACCTAGATATGCCAGAATATCTTTGCCATGCGACTGTCTCCACCTGCAGGTTCATCCACGAATATTCTTGCACCAGATATGAGGACACATATTAGCGAAAACCTCTAATATGTATATTTAAATATTAACACCACCAAAGTAAAATAATAAAATTTACTAAAACCAACTAGCAATTTTAAAACAAATCTAAAATAAACTATTAAAACAACTACCAAACATCCATACATGTATATAACATAAACATAAATATAAATGCACATCATTACTTATTTTTATTTTTATTTTTATTTGATTCATATATAAGAAATTTTTTATTTTTATTTTTATATTTTTTTATCAAAATTAATCAATTTTAAATGCTTTAATAAAACTCAAAGTAAAAGGAACACTAAATTTAAAAATAAAAAAGCTAAAAAAAAATTAAATCTATCAAATAATCCCATGACACAAACATTCAAACAAAGACATCGACCCTTTTTACAAGAATTCAAGGAGGCACTACTCAATAAAGAACCTTGGAGGCTGGATTGCAAACATCAAAGATGAGACCTATCTAGATCATTGCTCCAAGGAATCCAAAAATACTCAAAAACATAAAACAAAAGGTGGGTCCCCAAATTTGGGGTAGGTTGTGGAATGGCCACAATAGTAAGTAGAAACAACAAATAAGGGTGCCCATTAATAGGAATACCTAGTGCTATCATATGTTTCTAAGTTATAGGATTTGCATAGATACCTGACTCTCTTTGTATCCACTTTGTAGCCTTTTTGGTTGCTTTGGCTTTCTTCAACTCCATTTCAACTAGTTGTTATTGGCAAGCCTTAAAAACCTTTAGTGGCACAACCCATTCTTCATCAAACTCAATATCATCATGTACCTTTTACTTTGTTTTGTGGTGCTACACTGGGGTTGCTCTCTTTATTTTCTTCCTCTTCTCATTCTAGTTGTTTATGGTTGTAGGTGCTTCAAGAATGAGCATCAAATATTCCTCTTGGGGTGGTGTCTATTGGTCATCCCTCATAATTTGCTCAAGTGATTTAGTGGTAGGGTGGATTGACATAGAATTTTCTACTTGTTGATCTAATACTAACCATTCTACCATAGATGGCCTAGCAATCAGATGTTTGGCAGACTGGTTAACTACAGGGTGTTCTATAGAATGGCCAAATTGCTTTACTTTTGAATGGATAGATTGCTCTACTTCTAGTAGGTCTAGTGTAGAGTGTTCTACCTGGGTACCATCACTAATAGAAATATCCACAATGATAGGCCCTTCTTGCACCATAGGTCTCCTCTACTCCTCTAAAGATTTTGCCATGAATACCTTCTACCACACCCCTACATCAGATTTTTGGCCATATGATGTCAACCTCTTGGCATCGAATTGAAATACCCTTGTAGATATCACATTTTTCTTAAAATTCTTAGAAGCAAATTTTGGGTCCATGGCCCAATCTATTTGGACAACAACTTCTACCTTATTTTTCTTTTTTATGAGTAGCTATCGCGACTATTGCATGGTGTCTTCTAATTGTTACTGCTTAACAATAGCAGCTTGCTAATCATTTTTAAATTTAACCTATACAAACTTGTATTTTTCCTCCTAGTGGAAGGATTTTGCCATTATTTCTAGAAATTAGTCATGGAGGTCCTCCTCCTCAATCAATTTATCCAAAGAGGTTGTAGTAAAAGCTAAATCCTATAAAACCTGTGCAGCCTAGTCGTCAACGAGGGTGCAATATTATTCCCTTAACTCTATAGATGCACGTACATCTATGCTTGACCTAGATGTGGGTGGTGAAACTAACCTCCTAGGTATTAGCATTGGCTGATCTATATCCTCATATTTTTTGGATATAGGCATATTTACTTCTTTTTTGAGGGTATCCTTATGTTGTACCTACTATTTAGAAGATTCTACTATAACCAAATTTGTTGTGATCTATAGAGGTGGTATCATAACTCTGCCCCTATACATCTTGAATTAGAGCTAAAATAAGCCCATGGTGAGCCAATGGAATCTTAAAACCCACTCTATACCTTTTGGATTCATCCTATAGGGTGCTCACAAGGTAGAATGGAATATCCATCTAGTTGCCATTCCATAGATGATTCAAGAACCAGATATAATTGGCATGGATGATTGAATACCACCTAGTACAAGTGAAGAATCAATCCAATTGCTCAAATAATGGCTTCCACTCATTTGGTAGACATTGCTTCAACAACCCTATGCACATGTAAGGAACCTACTATTAAAATAAAGCTCACACACAAAATACTAAAAAATAACTAAAATACATGTAATAACATAATAACACTATGCAAAAAGTAATTGCAGAATTGAAACAATATCACAAATAACTCAGAATCACAAGCCTCTTCGAGGGGGTAACCTCATTCAATATTTCATTATATTGTAAAAAGATACATTTGTACATGGCTTCATGGCTTTTAAAGAGAAATCTACATGCAATCCTATCTAAAGGCTCAAGAGTTGGCTTACATGCAAAATTCCACTCAAGCTAGAATCTTCTACCAAACATTGATTACAATATTGATAACGGTTACATGTGATGGCACCACTTGGCTAGGTATCTTACTTACCACATACATTACAAAGTATTACAAAATAACATTAGAATAGAATCCTCCCATGTTGGAAGTGAGTTATTACATAATAATGAGAATTACAAAATACGTTAGGATGGGATCCTAACATGTCCTTCCCCTTCAAAAAGCTTTGTCATCAAAGTTGAAGGTGAGTAAACTGGTGTTGGAGCTAATGGAGAGACTCCCATGTAGCATATTTTGGCTGAAGTCCATACTATTGAATAAGAACTTAAATAATTGTGTGGTTGTGGAGAGTGTGATATTGATGATCCAACAACTATTCACGTTCAAAAAAGAGAGAACCCTCTTCATCTAACTTTGGGAGTGTAGATTGAACCTGTACCTGATTGCCCACCAATTTTTTAAGAGAGGAAACATGAAAAATAGGATGGATCTTGGATGTAGGTGGAAGGGTCAATTTGTAGGTGGAGACACTAATCCATTATAACACTTTGTAGGGCCCATAGTATTTTGTAGTAATTTTATGGCATCTATGAAGCTAGAGGGACAATTGTTTGTATGACTGCAAGTGAAGGAAAACCATATAACCCATGTCAAAACTACACTCATAACGATGTTGGTACACCTATTGGTGCATCTAGTTCTAGGCTGCATCCAAATTCATCTTTAGTTTATGGAAGACATCAACATGTTGACTGAGAGTAGTGTCTATTGCTTGGACCTTGGAGCTACCTAGAATGTAGAAGGAAGGCATGGGTGGAGGGAACCCATAAACTACCTCAAAAGGGGTAACCTTGGTTGTTGTGTGATAGGAAGTGTTGTACCACCACTCGACCAAAGGAAGCCATTTCACCCAATGCATAGGATGATCAGAGGTAAAGCAACAAAGGTAGGTTTCCAAACATTTATTGACAATATATATCTGACCATTCATTTGTAGATGATAAGCTAAAATCATTTTGAGTTGAGTTCCCTGCAACTTAAACAATTCTTGCCAGAAGTGACTAGTAAAGATTGGGTCATGATCAAACACAATGGAGGAGGGCATACCATGAAGGTGAAATATAGAATCAAGGAAAATTTGGGCAACAGTGGAAGCTACATAAGGATGGGAGAGGGAATAAAAGTGAGCATATTTAGAAATATGATCCACTACCATGAAGATAACATATTTGCCTTTGAAATTAGGTAATCCTTCAATAAAATCCATAGAAATATCTATCCAAACCTAGTCAAGAATGAGCAAGGGTTGAAGAGTTCTTGGAGAACGCACCATTTCACCTTTCATCTGTTGACAGGTATCACAAGTTGCCATAAAATATTGAATGTTATTTTTCATACCCTTCCAAAAAATGCGCTTAAGTCGTTCATATGTTATGAGAAATATTGAATGGCTGGTATATGGGGTAGGATGCAGTTCTATCATGAGAAGTTCTTGCAACGGGGACTTGTGGGGAACAACAAGGAATTGGTGGTAATGAAAATCCTAGCCATCACAATTGTAGCCTAGACATAAAGTAGGCTCAATGTGTAGGGAAGCAACCAAGTCTACAATTCAAAATATTGAAGTACCTCATAGTGTAAGGAATCATCCATTAGAGAAATGGCAATGAAATGGTACACAACATACTGAGAACCTCAAATTGGTGAGAGAGAGCAACAACCACAACATTATTCTTTCCCTTCATGAGTTTAGAGACCCATTTTTTTGTTCAAGGGTGACCACTAGTTGCTTTAAAAAGTATTTGAGACTCTGATGTTTTGTTTTAATAGAGAAATGATGCTCAATAAGATATGATCGCCAATGGGTAACTGCATATAGAATTGCCATCATCTCATTGGCATAAACGAATTTTACAAAATTATATCTTGATAGAGATTTACTAGTGAAGGCCAAGGGTCTTCCTTCTTGCATCAACACTACACCAATAACACGACCTGAAGCATCACTTTCAATGATGAATGGTTTGGAGAAACTAGCATGACGAAAATAGACATAGTGGTCATAACATGTTTCAATTCTAGGAAATCCTATTTAGTGGGTCCTATCCAAGTAAAGATTCCTTTAACATGGAAGTGAGAGGAGCTACAATTTTACCATAAATATGAACAAATTTACGATAATAACCTATAAGCCCTAAAAATCTCCTAAGATTTTTAAGATTGTGAGGTTTCAGCCATTCTTGAACTACTTGGATCTTCTTGGGGTCAACTTTGATGCCCTCCTTAGTAATAATATGTCTAAAATATTCCACTTCAATCAACATAAAATAACACTTGGAATGCTTAGCATAGATTTTATGTTGTACCAACATCTAGAGAGTTTGATTCACATGAATAATATGCTCTTCCCATGAGTGATTATACACCAAAATATCATCAAAGAAGACTAGGATGAATTTTTGAATAAATAGGTAAAAAATGTTGTTCATGAGGCTTTGGAAAGTGGAAGGGGCATTATTCAGGCCGAATGGCATTACCAAAAACTCATAGTGACCTTCATGAGTATGAAAATAGTCTTGGGAATATCCTCATCCTTGAGCCTGATTTGATGGTACCCTAAGAGAAGGTCAAATTTGGATAAATACATAGTCCCATGAAGTTCATCCAGTAATTCATCCACCATAGAAATAGGAAACTTATCCTTTATGGTGATTTTATTGAGCTCTCGATAATTGATACACAACCACTAGGACCCATGTTTATTGTGCACCAGTAAAAGTGGAGAAGAGTAAGGACTGTTGTTTGGTCAAATGATGTCAATTTTTAACAATTCCTGTACTAACTTCTTGATTTTTGACTTAATAGCATGAGGATACCAGGACGGTCTAATGTTGGGTGGTTCATTTCCAGGTAACAAAGGAATAGCATGGTCATGAGAGCAGTGAGGTGATAATTTTGATGGCTCAGAAAAAATAGAATTGTTCTTTGTCAAAATAAGTTGTAAATATTTAGGAGCAAATTCCCCCACTGAAGGATGATGTTAGATCACAAAAATATGAGTTATGACACCTCAAGATGATTTTTTTAACAACTTATCCATCAGGCTATAACTGATAACCTATGAAGGCCCTGCTTTTAAGCCATGGAGAGTGTGAGATTGTCTATTCTATGAAAATCACATCCAAAGTTCAACAAAGTACCATGAGATGACTCCCAATGTACCCAACCATTGATATCCCAACACGATATCACATCCCCTGAGTTGAAGTAAAAACATATCTTGTTTGAGCTCATAGTCCCCAATATTGACCTTAACATTACAAAATTTATCTTCAAGGTAAGGTTACATCATTTGCTACCATAACCTCAAAGGAATTGCATGTATGGATGTAATAATTTACTTGCTTGGTAATGTGGGGATTAATAAAAATATGTGTACTACCAATATCAATCAAGATGGTAATACGTAGGCCCTTGAAATAACCCACAACTTTCATGGTTTGGGGAATAGTAATACCAACAAGAGCATGAAAAAAATTTCAGCCTGTGGTTCATCCTTGTTTTCTTCCTCCAATTTGGGTGGTTCCTCGAATGATTCTGTGTCATCATCATGGTGGTCGCTGGTGTCAGGCTTATCAACATCGATGAGGAATAACTTATTTTAGGTTCACCTATACATGTGAGAAAACTTTTCATCACAATTGTAGCACAACCCTTGGGTACGTCACACATCCATTTTGGTACTGACTAGATGTTTGGGTGTAGTAGTGGATGAAATAGGTTTTTGTTTATTCTAATTTTAGAATCTAGGAGGAAAAGAGGGTTTAGCCTATGGAAACTTAGATATCTGCCTTTGAGCTAAAATTTTGAATTCGATCAAATAAGTCAACTTGATAACCTACACCATGGATTGTGGTTTAAACATCATGACCTTGGCTTGGAGATCTTCCCTCAACCCGCTAACAAAACAACCCAAAAAGAACCCTTCATTCATTCCTATAGTTTTTTTGGCCTATTTATCAAATTGTATTTGGTAATATCTAACTATCGAAGTTTATCTCAACTTTGTAAATTTTCCTGTACAATAATCATACTCACTATGGCCAAAGCGAGTGAGTAATTGAGACTCAAAATCCTCCCAAGAAGGATTAGGGAGATTTTTTTTGCAAATATTAGTACCACTGTAAGGCTTCAGATTCCAAGTTGAAAGAATCCATTTGAACTTAGTGATACATGGGGACATCACGAAGTCTAAATAATTGAGCAACACGACATAACCACCCATCCACATCCTTCCCATTTAACTTAGAAAAATCATTTTTAACATCTTAAAGGTAGTATCACGATCAAAGCAAAGGTGAGAGTTATTTTTTCTCTTTCCTTGACCTCGGTCAAAATGTGATTGTTTAGTATGATACTCAGGACTGCTTGGAACACATTGCAATTGGAATCAACATCTGCAAGTTGTTATTCTAGGTAAATTTTGGAGGTCTCTTGTTCAGTTCTAAAAGTTTAAAATTTTGTTATAAATTGTTGACTTTTGCTTTGCAAGCTAGTAACAACACTTAGTAGGGTATCCAATGCTATAGCAATATTTTGATCTACCTATTTTTGATGTCCATGAGTGCCAGTTACCATATGGGATAGCCCTAAACCTTTTTTACTGAATTACTAAAAATAGAAGTGTGGTTTTAGGATTTATTATTTTTAGTAAGATGTCCAAAAATATGTTTGGATGTTATATATCAAGATGATTAGCTTGAAAATATAGTCACAATGAGCTATACCCCACAACATGATTTTTTGGGCACCCTAAATTAAATTTTGTATTTGTGGAATATTTGGCCAAAAGGGGCTAGTGGAAAATGATAAACTTGAGGAATTTTGAGAAAAAAGGGAGTTAAGACTCAAAAATTCTGTGAGAGGTGCAGAAGGGTCTAACTAATATAAAAAAACAAATTTGATAATTTAATGGGTTATCTAGGGCTTTTTATGAATTTTTAGTGCTATTTTCCCCTATATTTGGTTTTAAAATACCTCAAAATAGAGTAATATAAAACCACAACTTCTTCATTATAGCTCCAATTTACACGATTTTTTATTTTTTGAGTGTAGAATCAAAAAGTAGAAAACTACTTTTTTTAACGATTCTATAGGTGCAGTCGGTTTTTAATTTGGAGCTATAGTTCACAAGTTGGATACTGGATCAACTGTCTTTGATCTGTATGTTCTATCAAATGATACCTTGTCGCTGTCCTATCACATGTACTATAGTTACTAACACTTATGATTTTATTTATGACCTTGACCACCTTTATTTTTTTGACTGTTATAGTTGCATGTTATTGTTATTGTTGTTGAGACAACTATTATTGTCACTGACCCAAATGGTACTATCACTGACCTAACGATTAATATCACTGACATGAATGGTAATATCACTAATCCAACTATTACTACCACTGATCTAGATGGTACTAGAATAATTTAGACTATTATAGACACTTGCATAATCTGTCCTAATTATTGGTGCAATCAAAATGCATTCTTTTGTGATAGAGAAGTCCTTCGTATGCTCACTTTTTGGGATCATGAATACAGGTTCAATAGAATAAGGAGATGTATGTTTTTGTAGGTTGAAGTTTTTAATAAAACTAGGGTATGCTAGGTAGAGGATTATGTAACACCCATAGGCCCTCTATTATACCACAGTGACGAACAATAGTGCTCGGACCAATATTTTAGGCCACTATCCAAGGAGGATTCCACACATACCCTTGAGCACACTATTTGCCTCTCTAATAGTATGGGAGGGTAATAATTTGGGATGTTGTGTCCTATGGACTATGGATGATACAAGACCAAAAAGTTTTCTACTAGATAAAATTTTATTCAACCTAGAATGGTCTTCTGATACACCCGAAGATGCGTGGGATCTTGATTTCATGCACGAGTGTTGTATGAGGCCTGATTATTGGAGCTTGATTGCCCATCATTTCACTAGATTATTTATGGGCTATCTAGCTTAGCCAATAATGATATCTCCTTCATGATATTTTAAAACCCCCAACACAAGGTTTCTAGCCTACTCAACTACTATAAAAAAATAGACTGTATTTTATTTTTTTGTAGGTTTATTTTTGGCATTTTGAATAAAGAAAAACAAAATGAAAAAACACAAGAAAATTATACGTAATAGGCAGAAATGATTGAGCAAGAATTGTCATAGTCATAACAAAAATCGGCCCTAGAAAGTGCTTTAATACCACTTGTAAGGAACCTACTATTAAAATAAAACTCACACACACAAAATACTAAAAAATAACTTAAATACATATAATAATAGAATAACACTATGAAAAAAGTAATTGTAGAATTGAAACAATCTCACAAATAACTCAGAATCATAGGCCTCTTCGAGGGGGTAACCTCTTTTAATATTTCATTAAATTACAAAAATATGCATTCGTAAATGGCTTCATGACTTTTAAAGATAAAGCTACATGCAATCCTATCTAAAGGCTCAATATTTGGCTTACATGTAAAATGCCACTCGAGCTAGAATCTTCTACCAAACATTAGTTACAATGTTGATAATGGTTACATGCGATGGAACCACTTGGCTAGGTGCCTTACTTGCCACACACATTACAAAGTATTACAAAATAATATTATAATAGAATCCCCCCATATTGGAAGTGGGTAATTAGATAATAATGAGAATTAGACAGTTCTAGATAGCTAATTACCCTATATGAAGGAGCTATGTCTAAGATTTACATAATTTTTCCATAACTAAGTTGAGTGAAAATTGTTACACTCAAATATGAAAAACCAAATAGGTATTTAGTTGCGAATACTCATTTGGTAGACTATTAGAAACCCCATATTTAGGGAACAATTACCTTAAACACTCATTTAAACTCTCTAATCGATACCATGATGATGAATAGTTAATGTGTTCCTCGTGAAGGAAACAAAACATGGATACCCAATGATGTTGAGATGCAAGTAAGAATGCAACATGACTTGAGAGTGATTGTAGTATAATAGGATGGATCGAAACAAGTGATCTAGTCAAAACTTGTAACGAGGGGCGATATGGGATGCTTCCTCTAGGTCATTGCCCAAGAGTACGATGATAAGTCCTATGTATCATTTGACTAGAAGTGGACTAGCAAGACCATGCAACTAGTCCAACCATGATGTTTGGTATGGGATAAATTATCATGAGTCATAATGGACATTTGAGACTAAGCTCAATGTCAGGGTAATGAAATAGCTCTAGCTGACTCCAGGAAGAGGATAATTAACTAGACACTAGAAATATGTACGCTAACCCCTTTGAATTTTAAAATAGAGAAAGTCAACCTGTTAAGTCAAAAACAAACATGTTAAGGTATGGGGAGAGCATGTATCTACCCTCTAGGTATTATGGGCCTTAGAGGATAATCCCAACCGTGGATCGATCCTCATTCAAAAATAAGAGGAAGTTAAATGGGACAAGTCAATTCCACAAAATAATATCTTTCACAAGATTTGCAAGCTAGTAACAACACTTAATAGGGTATCCAACATTGTAGAATTATTTTTCTCTACCTATTTTTGATGTACACGAGTGCCACTTGCCATTTGGGATAGCCTTGAACCCTTTTTACTAAATTAATAAAAATAGAAGTGTGGTTTTAGGAGTTACTATTTTTAGTAAGGAGTCCAAAAAAGTGTTTGGGTGTTATATATCAATATGATCAGGTCAAAAATATAGTGACAATGAGATATATCCCACAACATGGATTTTTGGGCACCCTAGACTCATATTTTGTATTTGTGGAATATTTGGCCAAAAAGGGCTAGTGGAAAATGACAAATTTGAGGAATTTCGAGAAAAAAAGGAGTTAAGACTCAAAAATTCTATGAGAGGTGCAGAAGGGGCTAACTAAGATAACAAAACAAATTTGAAGAATATTTGGGTTATCTAGGGATTTTTATGATTTTTTAGTGCTACTTTCCCCTATATTTGGTTTTAAAATTACTCAAAATAGAGTAATGATAAAACCACTACAACTTTTTCATTATAGCCCTGATTTACATGATTTTTAATTTTTTGAGTGTAGAATCAAAAAGTAGCAAAATATTGTTTTTTTGGATGAGTCTACTGGTGTAGTCGGTTTTTTATTTAGAGCTACAGTTCACAAGTTGGATACTGGATCAACTATCTTTGATGTATGTATTCTATCAACTAACACCTTATCACTGTCTTGTCACCTATACTACAGTTGTTGACACTGATGGTTCTGTTTCTGAATATGAACACCTATATTTTTTTACTATTACAATTGACTATTATTGTTACTATTGCTGACCTAACTATTACTATCACTAACCCGACTATTACTATCATTGACTTGATAGGTACTATCACTAACCCAATTATTACTACCACTGATCTAGATAGTACTAGAATATTTGAGACTATTATAGACACTTGCAAACTCTGCCCTAACTGCTGGTGCATGCAAAGTGCATTATTCTATGATAGGGAAGTCCTCCGTATGCTCACTTTTTGGGATCATGAATGTAGGTTCAATAGAACAAGGAGATGTGTATTTTTGTAGGTTGAAGTTTTTAACAAAACTAGGTTATGTTAGGTAGAGGAGCATGTAACACCCATAGGCCCTCTGTTATACTATAGTGATGAAAAATAGTGCTTGGAAAAATATTTTAGGCCACTACCCAAGGAGGATTCCACACATACCCTTAAGCACACTATCTACCTCTCTGATAGTACGAGAGGGTAATTTTTTGAGATGCTATGTCCCATTGACTATGGATGACACAAGGCTGAAAAGCTTCCTACTGGATAAAATTTTGTTCAACCTAGAATAGTCTTTCGATACACCCAAAGATGCGTGGGAGCTTGATTTCGTGCATGAGTGGTATCTGAGGCTTGGGTATTGGATCCTGATTGCCCCTCACTTCATAGATGCTTTATGGGCTATCTATATTAGCCAATAACAACAACTCCTTCACAATATTTTAAAACCCCCAACATAGGGTTTCTAGCCTACTCAACTACTAAAAAAATAGTCTATATTTTTTTTTGGATTTTTGAATAAAGGAAAATAGAATGAAAAAACATAGGAAAATTATACCTAATAAGTGAAAATTTCTAAGCAATAATTATCACATTCGTAGTAGAACTCAGCCTTGGAAAGTGCTTTGATACCACTTGTAAGGAACCTATTATTAAAATAAATCTCTCACACAAAATACTGAAAAATAATTGAAATACATGTAATAAAAAATAACACTAGGCACAAAGTAATTGTAGAATTGAAAAAATCTCACAAATAACTCAAAATCATAGGCTTCTTCGAGGGTGAAACCTCCTTCAATATTTTATTAACCTAAAAAAAGATACATTCATATATGGCTTCATGCCTTTTAAAGAGAAATCTACATGCAATCCTATCTAAAGGCTCAAGAGTTGGCTTACATGCAAAATGCCACTCGATCTAGAATATTCTACCAAACATCGGTTACAATCTTGATAATGGTTACATGCGATGGCTCCACTTGGCTGTCTTACTTATTAAAAAATATTACAAAATAACATTATAATAGAATCCCCCCATGTTGGAATTTGTTCATTACATAATAATGAGAAATACAAAATAACGTTAGGAGGGGATCCTAACATTATATTTTAATATTATAAGAATAGGACATTCTTATATTTGTTATTTTGTGAACCATTATGAGTAGAGTAATACTAGTTTAGCTTTAAAACTAAGTGAAACCCAATGAAGGAACTAGATAGTTCTTGACTTAGATAACTACCATATCTTAAGGAGCTATATCTAAGATTTAAACAATATTTCCGCAACTAAGTTGAGTGAAAAATGTTACACTCAAATATGGACAACCAAATGGGTATTTAGTTGGGAATACTCATTTTTTAGACTATTAGAAACCTTATCCTTAGGGGAGGATTACCTTAAAAGCTCGTTTAAAATCTCTAATCAATACCATGATAAGGAATGGTTAATGTGGTCCCCGTGAAGGAAAAAAAACATGGACACCCAATGATTTTTAGATGTAGGTAAGCATGCAACATAACTTGAGAGCGATTGTAGTCTGACAAGATGGATCAGAACAAGTGATCTAGTTAGAACTTGTAAAGAGGGGTGATATGGGATGCTTCCTCTAGGTCATTTCCTAGGAATACAATGATAAGTCTTATGTATCATTTGACTAGAAATGGACTAGCAAGACCATGCAACTAGTCTGGCCATGATGTTTGGTATGGGAAAAAATATCATGAGTCATAATGAACATTTGAAACTAAGCTCAATGTTAGGGTAATGACATAACTCTAGATGACTCCAGGAAGAGGACAATTAGCTAGACACTAGGCATATGTATGCTAACCCATTTGAATGTTAAAATAGAATAAGTCGACCTATTAAGTCAAAAATCAACATGTTAAGTGATGGAGATAGTATGTGTCCACCCTCTAGGTGTTATGGGCCCTAGAGGATAATCACATCCGTGGATAAATCCTCATGTCAAAACAAAAGGAATTTAAATGAGACAAGTTGATTCCATAAAATGACACCTTTCATCGAATTTGCAAGCTAGTAACAACACTTAGTAGGTTATCTAACATTGTAGTGGTATTTTGCTCTACCTTTTTCTAATATCCACAAGTTTCACTAGCCATTTGGGATAGCTTTGAATCTTTTTACTGAATTACTAAAAATAGAAGTGTGGTTTTAGGAGTTACTATTTTTAGTAAGGAGTCAAAAAAAGTGTTGGGTGTTATATATCAAGATGATCAACTCGAAAATATGATCACAATGATCTATATCCCACAACATGGATTTTTGGGTACCCTAGACTCAAATTTTTTATTTGTGGAATATTTGGCCAAAAAGGGCTAGTGGAAAATGATAAATTTGAAGAATTTTGAGAAAAAAAAGAGTTAAGACTCAAAAAAATTTTGAGAGGTGCATAAGGGGCTAAGATAACAAAAAAAAATTGAGGATTTTTGGGGTTGTCTAGGGATTTTTATAGCTTTTTTAGTGCTATTTTTTCCTATATTTGGTTTTAAAATTATTCAAAATAAAGTAATGATAAAACCACTACAAGTTCATTATAGCTCTAATTTGCACGATTTTTTATTTTTTGAGTGTAGAATCAAAAAGTAGCAAAATACTTTTTTTTATGAGTCTACTAGTGTAGTTGGTTTTTTGGTTTGGAGCTAGAGTTCACAATTTGGAAACTGGATCAACTGTATCTGGTCTATGCATTATGTTAACTAACACCTTATCACTATCCTATCACCTGTACTATAGTTACTAACATTGACGGTTCTATTTCTAACCCTGACCACATGTATTTTCTTACTATTACAGTTGACTGTTATTGTTACTATTTCTAACCTGATTGTAGCTATCACTAACCCGATCGATACTATCACTAACCTGACTATTACTGTCACTAAATTGCTTGGTACTATCACTGACCCAACTGTTACTACCATTGAGCTAGATGATGTTGGAATATTCTAGACTATTATAGACATTTGCAAACTCTATCCTAACTACTAGTGTATGCAAAGTGCATTATTTTATGATAGTAAAGTCCTCTGTATGCTCACTTTTTGGGATCATGAATGTAGGTTCAATAGAATAGGGAGATGTGTGTTTTTGTAGGTTGAAGTTTTAATAAAACTAGGGTATGCTAGGTACAGGAGTATGTAACATCCATAGGCCCTATGTTATACCGTAGTGATGAACAATAGTGTTTGGACCAATATTTTAAACCACTACCCAAGGAGGATTCCACACATACCCTTGAGCACACTATTTACCTCTTTGATAGTATGAGAGGGTAATAATTCAAGATGTTGTGTTCCATGGATTATGGATGATACAATGCTAAAAAAATTCCTACTAGATAAAAGTTTGTTCAACCTAGAATGGTATCCCAATACACCTAAATATGCGTGGGAGATTTATTCTATGTGTGAGTGTTGTCTAATTCTTGGGTATTGGAGCCTGATCGCCCCTCGCTTCACTAGATTATTTATGGGCTATCTAGCTTAGCCAATAACAACAAATCCTTTGTGATATTTTAAAACCCCTAACATAGGGCTTCTAACCTTCTCAACTACTGAGAAGAAAAAAAAAATTGGTTTTGCAAAAAAAAATGGCTTTGAATAAATGAAAATAGAATGAAAAACATAGGAAAATAGTTGGGGATGGAGATGGGCAGGAATTCTTCTATGGGAGAGCATGGGAGCGGCAACTGTTCGAACCATGGGCACAACAGAGCAATCAGAGGGCACCCGAGGTCTGGAGGTACAGAGGCGTCCTTGCCAAATGAAGGAGATCGGATTGACGACAGTGTTAGTCGGGGTAAGGACCCACCAAAAAAATGGGGAGGTGGGCCACAAAAGTCGTATGCCCAGGCAACAACTTTAGAAACCCTAAGCGATTTTTTTACCAAGGAGCTATTTTTGGCTAGGGATGAGCTGGACATCCTGACGGAAGTCCTCTCAAGATTTGTGGAGTATGAGAAGTATACCCTCATAGGTAAGTTCATTGGTGGTTGTCTCGACATGGAGACCATTCACAAGTGGGCGGCAAGCAAATGGAGGACCTCTGGGCATATGGAGTTGGCAGCCCTATCTCAAGGTTTTTTCGCTATTAGACTGAACAAGGAAGACTACTGTAAAATCCTAGCTGGAGGCCCATGGTTTTTGGGTCGTAGAAGCTTGTTTCTTAGGAAGTGGGGCATGGACTTCAATCCTGACACCTAGAACATCAACATTGCCCCAATATGGGTTAGGCTCCCGAGTCTTCCCCTCTTCATATGGCATGAAAATGTAATAAGAGGTATTGCTCACTCTATTGGGGAGTTGGTCACCATTGACCCTCCCACCCGAGCTCGAACAAGGTTCATCCAAGCCCATTTTTACGTGTTGAAAAATCTAGAGGCGGATATCACATCCTCCATAACTCTCTAGTCTGGAGGCACCATTCTTCACAAACAAGCTATTGTCTATGATAATAGACCAGCTTTCTACCCCTAGTGTCATTCTCAATGGCACCTCCAGTCCAATTGTCCTCTTAAAAAATTGGGTAAGCAGAAGCGTGAAACCTGTAACCCCCTGGAACATGGTGAAGGCCAAGTGAAGTAGTCAAATATTTCAAATGCAAATGGCCATGAATCTCCAAGCCCCTCCAGAGATCGCGATGAATTCTCCCAGCCTAAAGAGAATTTCACCCACCAAACGGACCCTATGCAGTTTGGAGCAAACACTCAGCAAGGAGCAGACTCTCGCCTAGAAAGCCATTCATAGGAGAAGGATCGGACTCCCTCCCAAAATATCACTCAGTATGATTCACCCAAGCTCCAGGACCAAGGCCATCCCGATTTCAACCATTCTCAAACATTACTAGAAGGTTACCTCCTAGGTAGGAGAGGTGAATAGTCTGGTTATATTAGCCCTCGACATACGAGGAGCCGAAAGAAAAGTGTGGATTTTGGTAGTGATAGGAAGCAAGGTCATCCTCCTAATGAAGATAGGAGAGACAAAGAGACATCGACAGAAATTGCAAATGGAACCCAAAGTCTACTGGTTCTGGATGACTCTGATACTCAGACAGACGAAGCGCATGTACCAAAACCTCCCCCCCAACAAGGAAGGGGAGGCAAGAATAACCTCAAACTATCCAGATGAAAGTTCTCTCATGGAATGTGAGAGGACTGAACGGATCATCCAAAAAAAGGTTAGTGGCTAATCTTTGAAAGAGGACTAACCCTTCCATCCTAATTTTGCAAGAGACCAAGACCGATGCTATCTCCTATAATAAAGTTGCTAAGGCCATTTGGGCCAAGGCAAAATTTTTGTCTAGCCCTACAGTGGGAACAGCGGGAGGCCTCATGGTTCTGTGGGATCCAGTGAGTGTTGAGGGCAGCTTGCTGTCAACCTCCAATAGGATTATCAATGTGTTGTTCCATTCCAAAACCACCAATTTTTCCTGGATTTTATCCAATGTTTATGCTTCAAATTCTGCCACGGAGAGAGCAAAAATGTGGAAAGCTATTTCCTAGATGAGGGAGAATTTTAGTAATTTTCCTTGGGTCTTAGGGGGAGACTTCAACTGTCCCCTTCATATTTCTAAAAAAAAAGGAGAGTCCGACCATTCCAGCCATAGCTTGGAGGACTTCAGAGATTTTGTCTCTACTAACAGCCTGCTTGACATCAAACTTAAAGGGGCATCCTTCACGTGGAGCAAAAAAAGGATTGGGAGCAGCTTGATTCAATTCAAGCTCGACAAATTTTTCATTTCCCAAGAAGCTATTCCCATCCTTGGTGGTGCAACTCTCTCGACCCTACCTAGGATTGGGTCTGACCACAACCCTAATTTTTTGGAGGTGAACGACGGGCCTGTTTTTAAGACCCCCTTCAGATTTGAATCCATGTGGACTTCTCATAAAGACTTCAAAGGATTGGTTTCAAGGTGGTGGAAATAGAAGGTGCGTGGAAACGCTCCTAAGAAAGTGGATTTAAAGCTCAAAATGGTTAAATAGAAGCTAAAAATATGGAATAAAGAGGCTTTCGACAACATTTTTGAGTCCTAAAGGTCTATCTCAGAGAACCTAAAAGTTTTGGAGGAGAGGATGGAGCTCGAAGGTTACACTGATGGCATCAGGGAGGAAGAACAGAGCCTTTTTGTGGATTACTATTATATTATTGCAAGGGAGGAAACCTTCTGGTGCCAGAAATCTAGAGACCTTTGGTTGAAGAATGGAGACTCCAACATGAGGTTTTTCCATGTGTGTACCATGAGGCATAAAGGGGCAAAGAAGATCAGAGAAGTGTCTTGCAAGGATGGGTGCGTTACCAAAGAGATAGAGGAAATCATGAGTGAAGCGGTTGACTTTTTTTAGGACTTGCTTGGCACTCCTCCTTACAGCAACATTCAGGTCCAAAAATCTTTGCTTGCCAACTTTCCAACTAAAGTCCCCCATGAGGTAAGCATAAAGCTTCTGGAACCTTTTTCCTTGTCTGAGATTAAAGAAGCTTTGTTCTCCATGCAACCAGACAAGGCCCCTGGCCCCGATGGTTTTCCCCCCCATTTTTTTCAAGTCATGTGGGATGTTGTGGGTTCGGATGTGTGTGAAGTTATTCGAGATATTCAAGCTTACAGATCCATTCACCCGAAACTCAATTCCACATTTCTTGCTCTCATTCCTAATTCTCCTGCCTGCAAAAGTTTCTCTGACTGCCGGCCCATCAGCCTGTGCAATGTTTTTTACAAGATCCTCACCAAGTCTATAGCCAATAGATTGAAACCCGTTCTACCTCTCCTGGTTGATCCTTGTTAGGGAAGCATTGTTAAAGGTAGAAAAATTCTTGATGGTGTCATCACTATCCATGAAACTCTTCACTCTGCTTATCGCTCCAAGAATGCTGCTCTTTTTCTTAAGTTGGACATGAACAAAGTCTTTGATCGAGTTGATAGAAGGTTCTTGTGTGCAGTCCTCCTCAAGTTCGGCTTTCATCCTCACTAGATTGACCTTGTCTGCAGCTATATATCCACTCCATTTTTTTTTTTCCTGATTAACAGGTCCCAAGTTGGGTATTTCCAAAGTGCCAGAGGCCTCAGACAAGGCGACCCTTTGTCTCCCATCCTCTTCATCCTTCTGGTGGAGGTTCTGAGCTGGTCTATGAAAGAATCTCTTCATCAGAACAAGATTTTCGACATTCTATCGACTTCTAGAGTTGAACCTGTCACTCATCAGCAATTTGTGGATGACATCATCATCTCCACTGGGGCATTTTTTTCCCAGGACAAATCCCTTAAGTGGATCCTTTTTCGTTACGAGCAGGCTATCGGGCAAAAGGTCAATTACATCAAGAGAAAAATCTACTTTATTAACACTCCCCTGCGTAGGCAACTCCGGATTGCCAGAATTTTAGAATGCACCATTGAATCCCTACCTACGTCTTATCTAGGGTTGCCCTTGTCTTGCAATGGCCATGACAGTGGAGGTATGTGGAACATGATCCTGGAGCGCCTTCACAAGAAACTTGGCACTTGGAAGGGAAAACTCCTATCGCAAACTAGGAAAGCCACCCTTACCAAAGCTTGTCTTCAGGGGATCCCAACCTACTTTATGTCGGTGTTCATGCTTCTAGTTTCTGTTCACTCTAAAATCGAGAAGATTCAGAGGACTTTTCTATGGTTTGGCAATGAAGAGTAATCCAGAATCCCTCTTGTTGCCTAGGACAAGGTTTGCTTGCAAAAATACCAAGGCGACTTGGGGATGAGGAGATCAATACTTATGAACTTAGCTCTGATCGTGAAGCATGCTTGGAGGATCCTAACTAGTGACCCATTGGAGTGGGTTAAGCTGGTCAAAAGGAAGTATCTTGGCTCCAATTCTTTTTTTGACGCTGAGACCCCCCCCCGAAGCATCGGCTTTTTGGAAATCTGTGCTCCAAACCCATCATTTGATCAGCTTGGGAGCCCGTTGGATTTTGGGTGATGGCAACCTCATCCTCTTTTGGAAGGACATGTGGGCATCTGAAGAAGCCATTCGATTGAGGGCAAACCTTGCTGGGCTGAGAGGCCAAACCGACCCAAACTCCCAACTCAGGGTGGTGGATTTCATAGACCGGAGCACCCATTTCCCTCGGTGGAAACTTCCAGTCATGGAAGGGTTTAATAATGAGGTTACCTTTCTGGAAAACATCCTCCAATCAATTTTAATTCCATCTGTTAGGAGGACTGATAGAATCATCTAGAGTGGTATGAAAGATGGTATTTTCTCTATTATATCAGCCTATGAGTTTCTTACCAGTGAGACTGTCCTGTATTATCAGTGGAAAGTTATCTAGAGGAAAGGGGTCATCCCTAAAGTGAACTTCTTTGCATGGATTGCTTTTCACAAAAAAGCCTTAACCATTGACAACCTTCACAAGAGGGGTTTTGCCTTCCCCAATAGGTGTTACATGTGTTTTGCGGAATGCAAGATGAGGGACCATTTATTCCTACACTGCCCCTTTTCCCACTCGGTCCTCAACATTGTCCTATCCTCATTCCAAATCCTCTGGTGCTCTCCCCGCTCCCTCAAAGATGCTTTCCATCAATGGCCTAATCCTTTCAAGAATCCTAAACTCCGCTTCCTCCTTGAGGCCTCCTTCCACCACTCCATTTGGCAAATTTGGTTAGAGAGGAATGCCAGAGTCTTTGGCAAAGCCCCAAAAGTGCCTCCTTGTGTCGCTCAAAGGGCCTTATCCTATGCCATTGAGAACTCTATTGCTATTCCTAGTCCTCGTCCCCACATTTCGAGCGAAGAAGCGATTTTCAAAAGGATGAATCTCTGCCCATTTTCGAAAGCTGTTACTGGTCCTTGTCGAAGAAGTGTTATATGGACCAAGCCCCCCGTGGGGTGGATTAAATTAAATTTTTATGGAGCGGAAAAGGGTAATCCTGGGCCTGCTAGTTCAGGGGGTGTTGTTAGAGATCATGATGGGAATCTTGTGGTGGCCTACTATGAAGAGTTGGGCTCCCAGAGAAATCATTATGCCGAAGCCCGAGGAGCTCTAAAAGGAATCTAGATCCTCTCTTAGGATCTTCGGCCTCTTATTATTGAAGGAGATTCGCTCAACATTGTGAATTACCTTCTAGGCACCAAAGACCCATCCTAGAGGGTCTTCAAAATCATTCTTGAAGCAAGAAGGCTTCTGTCCCAACATGGTAGGTGGAAATCAAGTCATATCCTTAGAGAAAGCAATCACGTGGCTAACCACATGGCCAACAAAGGGCTCGCGACCACGTGTTCGCTCATGTGGCGATCTCGCTTCCCATTCGAGGTGGAAATATTGGCTAGAGCGGATATCCTTTCATGAGGTGTTCCCTGCACAGATTTCGAAAGGTTCAGGAGGATCATGAGGATCAAGATTAGCAATTTTTGGTGTTTGGTTGTTTTTCTTCCGCTCTCCATGTTCTAGTTTCTTCGACTTTTACTTTTTGTTTTCCTAGTTATTTTCCATTTTGTTATATGGTTAATCAGGCTTAAATGCCCTTTTTGTAGCCTCAAGGCAATTAGTCCAGGATCTGCTTTTCTTGCAATTAGGCTTATATTTCCAGCCAGGAGGCATGATACATCATTAGAAGTATGGCTAATTTTGTACATAAGGTTTTGGTATCCTCTATAAAAACCCACTGTTAATCTATTAAAATAATTACCAAAAAAGAATTAAAAACATAGGAAAATTGTACCTAAGAAGTGGAAATGGCTGAGCAAAAATTGTTGTAGTCATAGCAAAACTCGACCTTGTAAAGTGCTCTAATACCATTTGTAAGGAATCTACTATTAAAATAAAGCTCACACACAAAATACTAAAAAATAACTAAAATACATGTAATAACATAATAAAACTAAGAAGAAGAACATAATGAAATAGATATTGGTAGCATATATGGAATTGCTTACACTCAAGTTTCATAAAGAAGAGAACATGAAACAAAAGGAGTTGATTGAATCTCTTAAGAAGAAAGTAAAAGTAGACGAATCGTTTTTAGAAAAGATATTTCATTCTTCTTGCAACATTGATATTCCAAGGTCATCTAATTCAAAATATTATCATGATGCTTTAAGTGAATGTTTATAAGTTTTTATATAGAAAGAGACATATGATGTGAAGGAAAAAGGTAAAGGGAAGATTATTTTGCAAGAATATAATGACAATGTGAAAGCTCAAGAAAGTACAAATATTGAAGAACATGAAGTTGAAATCAAAGATGAAGACAAGCAAGGAGGAGAACAAGATAAATATCAAAGTCACATGAAGGATGAAGATCATATTGAAGACTAAAATATTCAATAACCAAATAATGTAATATATGGGAGTGTTGGAGAATATTACATTATTTGGTACATGTCAATGTACCACCTTGGTACATTATTGTAAATATGACATGTACCACCTTGGTACATTATTGTAAATATTAGAATAGGGTTGTGTTGAGTGGAATTTTTGCCCAATTGCAAATTCACTATCACAGTCAGGATTTTGATTAGTAAACCCACTCTCAAAAAAGAAATAGAAATTTCTCCAAGATTCCTTTTACTTAATGTATGTTTGTGATATTGTGAGGATGTATCAAATAAGTGCTAGGAATACCTTAATGATTTGCAAATAACTATTATCAAGGGGCCTACATTGGTATTATTTTATTGCTATGCTAGTGATTGTTTAATGAAACTTAAAAGAAAAGAAAATTTGATTGGCCCTCATATGACCACGATGTAAAACCTTAGTTCATTTTATCTTGAAGTATTTTAGGTAGATTTTATCTTCTTTTGGTTAAGCAAATTTTAAACAAGTTTTAGCTTTATTTAAATCCTTCTTTGAGCATGAAACAAAAATTAAAATCTATCTCTAAATGTAAATATTAAATGATGAATGGATTCATTTAATGTTACTTTGTTAAACTTTAAGCATGAAATAAAATAATGAAATGACTAGATTTAAAATATAGAAGCCTTTGATATGATAAATAAATTACCCCTCTTTAATGAAATTAGAATTTTCATAAAGAGAAGTTAATTTATTGCTTTAAAAATAATGGCCTTTTGAAATACCATATAAATCACCTCCCCTTTAATGAAATTAAAATTTTCATAAAGGGAAGCTAATTTACTACCCTGCAAAATGAACATGCAAAGCTTGAAATTTGATTTACCTTCAAAATGTGAAATTATGTCAAATTTTGAAATTACAAAATTCCTTATAAAACAACAACTTTGAATAATTTTTTATAATTTCAAAATGGCTTAAAAATAGAATCAAAATTATTCTAAATGAAGCATTAAATATTGTTCTTCACATCCGTGCATTTATTTTTGGAGTTCTAATTTTTTCAATTTTTATTTTAATTCCCAAAGTTAAAAAAAAAGAAATCCAAAATGGGAAGGTTGGAAAAAATAAAATAAAAGTCTAGAAATGGACCAGAAAGCTAAAACTATCTAAGGGAAAATACTGTTAGTGTACTGCTACCCTATCCTACAAAAAAAAGATAACGAGAATTTCTAAATGTAACCTTATTCACCCAAAGTTGCATTTGCACAGTTCAAAATGAATTAGGTGCAAGCTTGTAAGGAAAAATAAAATAAATCCATGCATTTAAACATTCAACAATGCAACCATAAACTATTTTAAACATTGTTTATAAGCCTAATGCATGGAATTAAAAGATAGACAATTAGTCCAACACATTTAAAAAAATATCTCCTCTGCTTTTGCTTATAAAGTGCAATTTTCTGTAGCATTTCACATCAAAAATAGACAAATACAATCCTTTTCTCAAAAGTTCCAGCAGCATGTTCCCCAAAATGTCCAGCCTCTTGTTCATTAGCTTTTATGGGTATTTAAAATTGTAGTAAACTTTTCATTTCTTATTTCCTCCCTAGGCTTTTGGTTTTCATTTTTCTCCAACGATGTCCTTCATTTCTTTGTCTACCCTTGTAACATCTATTTTAATTGATAATTCAATATAGTTTTTCGACACATTAAATGTGACCTCCTTTAAAAGTGAAAGTCTCCATGTTGGAGGACTTTCCATTTAATTATTTTCTACATTTGAATACCTGGGCGTTACAACCTATAAGAAATTACCCATATAATGAATACTTTCTAGGAATATTATTCACAACCCACCCAACAGATTTGTAACCACTATACATCATTATGACAAGTAAACACTGCATAAATCTTTAATCAATGAAATAATCTACCTATCATTTGTAAACACTTCCTCCACATGAGCGCTACCAAGATTGATTATCCATGATACTATGTGTTTTTCGTGGTTTTCTATGGTGAAGAACTTCTTCATCATTGGTCGAACACTCAGCCCTCCCGACGTTATCCTTCATCTGTAGACATGCTGATGAGAGCTTCTTTCATTTTTCACTTCCCTATGTATCATTCTGGCCTTATATCTACATGGGTTTGTTTTATTTATTAGATAGAGATTTTACTTAAATATAGTCTTTTATTTATTGTACGCTGATAAGGATGATATTTGGGTCAAGCATGGATTGTGTGAATATTCACATGCTAGGTTAAGGCTTTAATCAGAATACTTTGTCCTTAAAAAAAATATTGATTTAAGAGGATGAAATATCCAAAATTACTATGTTAACCAAATTATCAATGCATGGGATGATGTTCCACTATCACAAACCCCTTCATTTTCCACTTTGCTACTTAATAATTCCATGCTCCATTTGCCATCCATATCATCTATTATCTACAAAGTTAATAAGAATCGATATGAAGAACTAGACTACACTCTTCAATATTCATTTCAAATATTTATTCGTTGTATTCATGGACCTACATTGGTCCAAATCATGCTTTTTTGCCCATGTTGATCCTATTTCTCTTCCACATCATTGATTCTAAGATGCCAGTTGGATTGAATGATAACACCACATACTCTCACCCTGTCTTTGCTATCATAAAATCGATAAGTGTTGTGAATAGATATGACTCATTTCATCCATCATTGATAGCTCTTCATCCACCATGATGGATACCTTTACCATATTACTAACCATAATGAACCATCTAACATTGTTGGAAACAACCCTAATATAGGAAAAAGAAACACATTAACCATAAATAAGACAAATTTCCTTAGATATTTCTTCGTATTCACATCCAATCGTGACACCCAAATCATATTTTTATGCTTTGAGCAAAACTGTCATCTCAAATGGGTTCTCCATGGGGGTATATCCCTAAAACTCAAACTACACTGACTGCTTACACATGTCTACATCATTGTCTCATCTTACCCAGTGTAGACCTGAACCTATCCATTTCACATGTCAAAGTATTCTCAGAAACTTGTCACTGTTCCATCCATATTCCAAACATAAACTTGATTCATGGTGAATTCGATTGTTGTAAGAGATTTCTTATCAAGATAAAACATGGGATTGAAAGTTAAAGTCTTTGGGTCCTTATTTTGCCACATCAACATCACCACATAACTATTCTTCATATATCGTTGCTGTCATTGGATTAGAAATGCAATTTTGGGTATATCTAATGTAGTGCTTAATATCTCCTTATTTGACTAGTGGAGTGCACGTGACCTACCAATAGTGTTACCACATTGAGACTTGTTCTAGCTTGATTTTATCCTCAAAAGTTATGGATGTCTCCCTTAATGATCCTACACACAGTTGACAATACCACTATGTAGACACATGTACCCACAATGTCATATGACTACCGTCAATTCTATCATTACCATCCATAACCATTGTGTTGGACATTTTGAGTCCCTAAGCTAAAATGTTGTCATTGATGTCAAAAGAGCATTTAATGTCAAAAGGATCTATGAAGGGTTTTTGTGAAAACCAAGGTAGGAAAAATAAAATGTTTTAGTTAAAACCATGGACAAAATATTTGATTTGGGTTTTTCTTAAAACCCAATTTGGGCTTTTGTTTCATCAAAAAAGGTGCCCCGATGATGGAGTTATTTGAGTTTTAATATTTGGTTTAAATTTTAATTATTTAAAATTTAAATTTAAATGTAAATTTTTCCGCCGACGTCATCAAACAAAAATAAATTCATATTCCCGTTGATGTCTTCAAAGTGTTTTAAACACTATATAAAGGGGTGGTAAATAAATCAAATTTTTATCCTTGCTCTTGTGATAAATGTTTGGCATTTGAATAAGTCTATGAGCTCATGTGAATTTTGAGAAGAGAAGTAGGAAAGAAAACGACAGTGCTTGGAAAGTCAAATCATGGTGGGAAGCATGGTGCATTGGTAAATCATTTTAGTTTAAGGCACAAGGCAACGCAAACACCAGGGATCGAATCCCTTGGATGGAATTTCAGAAGGCATGTGAAAAGCGCTTTGGTGCTTTGTCTTTTGTGGAAGGTGGAGGAAGGTTTAAGGCACTTTTGGCCTTTGCCTTTCCAATGAGCACCTAGCTCATGTGAAATATTAGTCACGGCTAAGACACCCGCAGTGTGGTAAGTCAGGGGTTCTAATCCTCTTGAGGAGGTAATTATGTTTTGCATTTAAATAATTTTTATTAGCCCTAAAGTTTGGAGTTATAAGGTAGTTAATAGAAATTAAAGTTTTTTATTAGGGTTGTGATTATTATTGCAAAAGCATAATTGGTTTATGATTTATTTGATGGTTATGAAGATTTTTTTTTTTTTTTTGTGGAAAACATCCCAAAAGGGATGCCACTTTCGGGTAAGACCCAAGGAGGCAGGGGTATCCATTCCGCCAAAAATGCCCAGGACTCGGACCTAGCCTACCACCTTTGACATACTCAAGGAGCAAACAAACACACAAAACCAATTTAAAAATAAGTAAATAACAACAAAAATAATAAAATAAAATAAAAAACATGCTCCTTGAGTGTGTCAAAAATAAAAGCACAACCAAACACGCACAATAAGATAAAAGAAACCACAACACAAACCACATAGAAAAACACAAGAACCACATAACAAAACACAAACAAGACAAAAACAATAGAACACTACAAAGACATAACCAAAAAAAACATGAAAAATAAACACAACCAAAACCTAAAAAATTAAAAAATAAAATAAAAATAAAAAACAACCAACAACAGACAATAAACAAAAACAAAAAACATAGAAAACACTCACACATAAAAACACGAAATAACACAAACAAAGAGAAACCCAAGAACAAGAACGAAAAAACACAAGAACAATAACAAAAAACATAAAAAAAACAAAATAAAACAAAACAACAAAAAACAACACAAAGAACACAAAAACAAAACAAAATAAAAAAACCCACCCACCTTAAAAAACTAAACAAAAAAAACCAAAGAGAAAAAAGAAATAAAAATGAACAAAACAATGACCTATCTAGACCAGAAGACTATTAAGGCAAGAACCAACAGAGAAAAAAAAATAAAGAATAGAATGAGCTAGGGAACTAAAAAAAACTAAATGAACCAAAGAGAAGCAAAAAAAAAAACAAGAAGAAACTAGGTACCTTCAGAACTGGAGCCATCCAAAGAAATGATAGAAAGAAGAGCTTCCCTAATTTGAGAAGCCCACCATATAGGAGGGTGGCCATAACAAGTAAGATCACCTTTGTCCAAAGCCCAATTAGCTAAAGCATCAGAACTCTTATTTTGATCTCTGACCACATGATTGTAATCAACTTTCAAAAATCCCATCTGGATTAATTGAATCTTCTCAATAATTATTTTTATTCTCCAATCCACCTTATGATTCTTAGAAGGATTCTTCAAGAGATTAATCATAAGTTGAGAGTCAGACTCAACTAACACATTTTCCCATCCAACCTTAGTAGCCTCTTGAAGGCCTTTGAGGATACCATACCCCTCATCAAGGTTATTGGAAAGAATACCCAAATTCTCAGCAAAAGTAAAAACCAGGGAGCCATCTGAAAGTCTACCAATTCCTCCCACACTGGCTTTTCCAGGGTTCCCTCTAGAGGCTCCATCAGTATTGAATTTTCCAAAATCCTTAGGAGGAGGTTGCCAATTTCTATTCCTATCCATCTTACTAATACTCACATTCCCTTTAAGTTGGTTGCCCTTAGAAGGTTTAATATTCAATCTTTGCATCACTTGATCCCATCTTTGGTGGGAGTTTTGGGGGTGATTAAGGATATGATGGACTGATTCAACTAAGTTGGCTATGGTCTTTTGCCAAATATAGTGAATATCCTTCCTATCTTGATTAAAAATTTGGTTGTTCCTTTCATTCCAAATATTCCAAAGAAGAATGGTAGAACCCATCCAAACTAATCGCCTAATAAAATGATCAACACCCTCTTGATTAGGCCAATCCCTCCAAAGTTGTTCAAAAGTAAAAAAATTGGACCACTATAAGCCAAGTAGAGTGGCCATTCTCCTCCATAGCTCAGAGGCTAAAGTACACTCAATAAAAATATGGTTGATATTTTCTACATTCTCTTCACACATTTCACATCTAAAAGGGCCATGAAAACCATGCTTCATAAGTTGCTCACCAATAAGCACCCTATGATGCAATAAATACCAATTAAAGAACCTCACCTTAGGCCAGATATTTTGAGCCCACAATCGAGAAAAAATGTCAGAAGAATGGTTGGGATTATTATGGCATAAGGTCAAATAACCTTGAGCAACTGAATACTCACCCTTAGTAGTGTTGTTCCATCCAAAACAATATTTTTCATGGGACCAAGAGAGGGATCTCATATGAAGGATGCCTTGGATATCTTGTCTTTGCCTTTCGGGATTTGAATAGGCCAGTCCTCAATAGGGATCCAATATCTACCAACCTTTGAATTACCAGTATGGTATCGATAGTAATTAGCCACCTTTATCCAATTAGCTCGGTGAAGCTCCTCCATCCAAGGCCTCCAATCGGGAAACTAAGTTATCAAAGGCTTGTGACCATCCCAAGAATCTGTCCAAAAATTTGCATGTTGACCATTATGAATGATCCAAAATAATTTTTTCTTTATCAAATCCTCACCAGTCTTAAGAACCGCTAAAATGGGAGAACCTTTGGTAGGAAGTTGATAGTGAACAAGGTCTTTAGGACTTTTGTTCTCAGCATATTTAGCACGGAGATTATTGGCCCAAAGAGCATTGGGGTTATGCAACATCCTCCAATATAATTTAGTAGCTAAATATTTGTTGTTATTAATTGAAGACCGTAATCCTAACCCCCCTTCACTCTTAGGAAGACATAAAGTATCCCATTTCACCAAGGCCCATTTTCTTTTCTCCTTAGTACCACTCCAAAGGAAACGATGACTTATTTGATCCAATTCTCGAAGAACAACCTTTGGGATATTCAAAACGAAAGAAACATAAATAGGAATAGCTTGAAGGACTGATTTTACCAAGGTGATTCTACCCCTAGAAGAAAGCCACTTGTTGGTCCACTTTCCAATTTTCTTCTTGACTTTGTCCAACAACCAATTCCAATATTTATTTTTCTACCTTTGAATATTTATGGGAATACCTAAATAAGTGATTGGAAGAGAGGTCTTCTTATATCTTAGTTTATCCAAGACCATGGATTCCTGTCTAGCAGAGCAGTGAAAGAAAATAACTTTAGATTTGTCTTCATTGATCAACTGCCCGATAGCCTTGGAAAAATAGCTAATGATTTGCTTAATATTAGAAGCTTCCTTAACTGTAGCTTTACCTAAAAGAGTAGAGTCATCCACAAATTGAAGATGAGAGATAGGTCTAGCTCCATGAGCAATGGTAACTCCCTCAAGGGTTTTGTTTTCCCTATTTTTGGTTATAGTCCTACCCAAGCATTCAACAAGAATGATGAATAAATAAGGGGATAGCGGCTCACCTTGCCTAATACCTCTGGAAGTTGGGAAATACTGAGAAGGCCTACCATTGATAAGAACTAAGTAGAAAACTGAAGATATACATCCCATAATCCAATCCATCCAATCCTTAGAGAAACCAAATTGCCTCAAAACTTTGATAAGGAAGTGCCAATCCACTCTGTCATAAGCTTTGGATAAGTCTAACCGAATGAACATGGAAGGAGAATTTTTCATATCCATGGAATGGATGGCTTCCTGAGAAAGAACTATCTCATCTACTATTTGACATCCTTCCACATAACCCCCTTGCTCTGGGGAAATAATATTATGCAAAAGAGGCTTCAACCTTTCTGCCATGATTTTAGTAATGATTTTGAGAAGAACATTACATAAAGCAATAGGTCTAAAAGTTGAGATATGATCAACCTCTTGAGCTTTTGGAACAAGAGTAATATAAGTTTTATTGATAACCTTCAAAATTTCTTTGGCTTTCTTGGCTTCTTCCACCACCTCTAATAAATCAACATGAAGGATATCCCAGAACTCTTGGTAGAACTCAATAGGAAAACCATCAGGACTTGGGGTTTTCCCTTTTTGCATTTTAAAAACTACTTGTTGAAGCTCATTGATAGTAATAGGAATAGTAAAAATAGAGTTCTCCTCAGAAATGATAAGAGAAGGGATTGCTTGAAGAACATTATATTGTGAAGCTGATTCAAGGGGAGTAGCAGCAAAAATATTGGAAAAGTAATCAACAACAATAGAGTTCATGCCATCCAAAATATAAACATCTCTAGAATATGATTTTAAGGAAGAAATAAAGTTGTGAGATCTTCGAGCTAGAAGAGATTCATGGAAGAAATTTGTGTTTCGATCTCCTTCTTTGAGCCATTGAATTCTAGATTTTTGCTTCCATAAGATTTCTTCTCTTTTTTCCCATTCCTCTAACTGAGTTGTGAGTTTAATTTCATCTGCACTTCTCTTCTTTGTGAGGCCATCTAAATGGATTTTCTTATTCAAATTTTCAAGATGAGCAATAAATTCATGTTTTTTTTTATGAACATCCCCAAAATCTTTCCAATTCCAAGTCTTGATTTTGGATTTAATGTATTGCAGTCTTTTGGAAAAACAAAACATCTTAGTCCCATGCCTAGGTTTACCTTCCTTCCACCATTGTTGCACATGAGGTCTGAAGGAAATGTCTCTAAGCCACATTAATTGAAAACAAAAAGGAGAGAAACTCACATTGGTTTTCCACATTTCCACCATGACTAGCCAATGATCCGAACTAGCATTATTAAGAGTCTTCACTTTAGGAATGTGACCATGGATTAAGAAATTTTCAGAGAGCAAAAACCTATCCAATCTCTCCATTATACAAGCTAAGCCTTGCCTTCTATTAGACCAAGTCATAAGGCCATTATCTCGGTTGGATATCCACAAGATGGAGGTTTGCAATATATTCGCTCATGAGGTCAGTGCTTTTGTCCAAATTTCTATTTCCCCCCCTTTTCTCATCCAGAGAGAGGATGGTATTGAAATCTCCTCCGATCAAGATCCAAGCTTTAGGAAAATGAGAGATAATATGAGTAATATCCTTCCACTATCTTCTTTTTTCCTCCAAAGAATTTAGAGCATAAACAGTAATGCACAACATAATCTGGTTGGAATGTCTACTTTGAATAGCTATAGCCAACAAACCCCAACTGCCAACCATATGGTGAATAACTACCTCTTTGGATCCCAAAGACAAGCAATGCCACCCGAAGTCCCTTGGGAACTGAGGGAAACCACTTTTCTAGCTGGCCAAATCTTATTGGCAATTAAGTCCACATCCTCCATTGACATCTTTGTTTCTTGAAGGAAAACAAGATGTGGGTGATTTATTTGAATCATTCTTCTAATTTCATTTTGTTTTGAAAGACTCCTTTTGAGTCCTCTAATATTCCAAGTGATGATCTTCATTAATACCAGGGCTAAAAAAATTGGGAAGGGCATTAATATTACCTTCCTCTACAATATTTTCACCTTCTTTTACCATATGATATTGATTGGTCTTGCGACCTACTTTTTGATTAGAATCCATCTTCAATTTTTTTTCCCTGTTTCTTGACTTATTCCAATTGAATATGAGATGGCTTATAACCTTGAAGAATACTTGTACATAGCCAAAATTTTACTAGATGGTTCAATGGAGTCTATATTGGGACCTGCATTATTTGAAGTTTTGACATTTGAAATATTGTTTTTCTTGTGTAAATTTTCTCCTTTTTTTTTTGTTGAAAACCTTTGATTTGTTGGTTTGTCTCCGAGTTCTTCCCTTCATATTTAAATTGTGTTTCTAAGATTTCAGTTTCCATTATTTCCCCTTCCTCACTTGGGACATCATTTGTGGAAAGGATTTCAAACATATTAGCAGATGACTTTGATTGATCCTTCATAACTGGTTTTTTCTGAGTGTTATTTTTAGGTATTTGGAAACCTGCTGAGTTTATAGCTTCTTTCTTTTGATCAGGAATTTTATTTGGGCAAGCACTGGCGAAATGACCATATTCATGGCAAATTCTACAATGAAAATGAATTTTCTCATAGTCCACTACTTGCTCCCAAGTGTCTTACCCAAATTGTAAAGTGATATTTTTAGGTAGGGGTTTGTCAAAATCCATTAAAACATAAATCCGAGCATAAATAATATGTTCAAAATTTTGAGTACAATCAGCAGTCATCATAAAAGTTCCTAAAGAGTTTCCAATTGAAGAAAAAATAGTAGGATTCCAAAATTCAATAGGGAGGCCAAAGAGTCTAACCCACATGGGAGCTATAGAAGGCATCTCTTCTTCGACTTTAAATTTAGTATTCCAGGGCTTCATGAAAAGCCCCGCCCTTCCAAAAAACCAAGGACCCCCTTGAAAAGTTTTCTCTCTATCTTCATTATTAGCAAATAAAACAAGAAAATAACCATTTGGATAAATAGAGATTTGTAACTCACCTTTAGTTTTCCAGCTTTTTGCAGCCCAGACTTTGAAAGCGGATAGACTCGAACGAAAACCCATGAACCGACAAATTAGTCCTCTTTTTTCTAAATCTTCAATGCAAGTTTGAATGTTACCCATATCAAGCTTAACAATAGGAGTTCCATCAGATGCTTTAAGACATCCTGACTCCATTTTCCTGGGATCAATATTAGGCATTCTTAGAGGTTTATGGGAAGCCCTAATATTGATATTAGCATGGGGCTAAGGCTTTCCACCACGAAGGGCATCCCTAAAATTTATTTTTGGGACTGAATCTTGGAAATTCTTACCCTTGATAGGGGTTTTCACAATAGAATTATTTTTTGGGTGCACCTTAGCACTAGATTCACTTGAGATATGAGCCATTTTTTGATCAACTACTTGAAACTTGTTTCGTGATCTCTTTAATCCTTGCCCTAGATGTCGTGGAAAGGTATGGTTTTCACTTTTATTTTGTGCAGCAAATTGGAAGTCATTGTCACTCAAGTTCATAGTGTTATCTATTGAAAGACAAATTTCTAACCCATCTTGTATCCCCTACAACTTTTCCTGCTAAAATATTGAGCATAAACCACAAAAATATTGGTCGCTAGGGCCCGAAGGCCCTAAAAACCAACCTCTGGAGCTTCTTGCACTCAACCCAAATGAAACCCTTGCATAGCCGCTTACCAAATATGTCGTTCACACATAGGGATGCGCTAGGATATGTGTTGCTCCAAATGATATGAAAATTTTTGGATAAGTTCTAGGGTTTTTTAGGCATCTACCCTCAAAATTTTAGCTCAATCCGAGTCCGAATGAGTGAGATATGGCCGAAATGAGTTCGGAAGTTTTTGCACACTATTTATTTTGGTGAGATGGTTATAAATGTTGTTTAGGATCCTTGGGGTGGAAGCGATGGTTACGAAGAATTAATTTTAGGAGAAATAAGGAGTCATTTTTTAAAAGCAATTTTGAGAGGTTTATTATTTTTATAAGGGTTTTAATAAAAGGGACTTTGGTGGATGTGTTTATTTACTTGGAGTAAAAAGGGTGTAATTTGAGTAATGCTTTATTTTGTGATTATTTGAAGCCCATTAAACCTTGTTTAGATTGGAAAGGAAATTTGTGTTTAAGTGTGGTAGATTTTGTGGACAACTTATTGGCATAAAAAAGGTATGGGCACATTCTTCTATTGATTGTTTATGGTGGTTGATTTCTGAAATATCATTGGATAGAAAAGGATTGATTGTGGTTTCCTTTGAGAAAATGATTCGTTGAATGCTTCAAGGTTTTCTAGTTTGTGATTTGTATTTAAACCTTGTTTTATTAGCATTGTTGTTGAAGCCCATTGATAATGAAATAAAATTGAATTTGAGTTATAAAATAACATGAGTATCATTGCTATGTGAGAATTGTGCTTGAGCATTGTTGAAAACATTTTGAGTTGGTTAATACATGCTTGGACTAGGGTTTGTGAAAAATGATTGTTCCTTGAGGTGATTGGTTGAGTTGAGTTGGTTAATACATGCTTGGACTAGGGTTTATGAGAAAGGATTGTTCCTTGAGGTGATTGATTGAGTTGATTTTATTAAGCCTAGTCAAGTGGATGCATGTGGTTGTTCAAGTTCCTAGAAATAAACTATTCAATATTATGATTTGAGTTGAGATTGATTTGAGTTGAGATTGAGGTTGATTTGAGTTGATATTGGGATTTGAGTATAGAACATATAGAGTCTCTAAAAATTCTCTTTATGCTTCTATGAGATTTATTTGAGATATTGATTGTACATTGAGCTTAGAACATATTGATTCTCTAACATTTCTCTTTATGATTCTATGTGATTGAGACAAGTCTTTGAGAAGACTTGTGAACTGTTTTGAGTTAAGCTTTTGTGAAAGCTTGCTATGCATATTTGAGCAAGTCCTATAGAGGACTTATTGAGCGGATTTGAGCAAGTCCTATAGAGGACTTATTAAGCAGATTTGAGGAAGTCCTAGAGAGGACTTATTAATCACATTTGAGCAAGTACTAGAGAGGATTTGTTGAGCATATTTGGACAAGTTCTGTGTGAACTTGTTGAGTAGATTTGTACAAGTTCTGTGTGAACTTGTTGAGCAGATTTGTATAGGTTTTGTGTGAACCTATTGAGAATATTTGGATAGGTTTTGTGTGAACTTGTTGAGCATATTTGGATAGGTTTTGTGTGAATTTGTTGAGCAGATTTGGACAAGTTATATGTGAACTTGTTGAGCAAATTTGGACAGTTTTTGTGTGAACCTGTTGAGCATATTTGGACAGATTTTATGTGAACCTATTGAGCATATTTGGATAGGTTTTTTGTGAACCT
The DNA here is from genome assembly GCA_028583015.1 of Wollemia nobilis. Lineage (NCBI taxonomy): Eukaryota > Viridiplantae > Streptophyta > Pinopsida > Araucariales > Araucariaceae > Wollemia > Wollemia nobilis. The sequence continues at coordinate 9,953,270 of JAQPPZ010006249.1, forward strand.
GTTGAGTAGATTTGAGCAGGTTCTAAGTGAACCTATTAAGAAAAATTATACTAGACCTACTATACTGTGTTTAGTGCAAGAGATTAAGCAAAATTGTGCTAGACCGACTGAACTATGTTTGGTATAGTATTGAGACAAATATTTGGAGGTGACAGAGTATAGAGGACAAAATCTCAGTGGATAGAGATCTAGCAACCAAGACAATTGAAGACATATCTGAGTGAGGAGTCTTCAAGTGGAGAGATATCCACAAGTTAGTACAACAGAGAGATAGAGTCTTCTAGAAGATCACTAGCCAAAGTATAAGGGGAAAGAGTTCTCCTATGGAAGAGATCCATGAACTTGAGATTTAGCGGATCAAAACGCCTTTGGACCGAGGTCCATAAACATTGTAATTTGAGAAATATTCCCAAGAGATTATCTAAGAAATATTTGTAGCCCACACTAGGTGAACCATGTTAAATTTGTGTCTCTATTGTGTGTGGAGTTTTATGCATTGCTTTTATTACTACTATTGATACTACTATCTATACACTACATAATATTAATTTGATAAGTAAAGTAAAAAGTGGTCTTATATTGTTCACCCCCCCTCTCAGTATAATCTTGTGTTCAATTAGTATCAGAGCGGGTTCCTTCAGAAGAGTTTGACAGCTTGAAGAAAAAGTGGTCTAAGAACATAATGGATCACAAATATCAAAAGGATGGGTCCTTCAATAATGCAGTACCAGTATTTAATGGAAGTGACTTCTTGTATTTGTGTATGCTAATGATATTTTACCTGATGGCACTTGGAAATGAAGTTTAGGATGCAGTGGAACTTGGATATGATTCTACAGTCAATCCTTCGACAGATAAGGAAGGTAAGCTTCTAATGCATGTAAATTCAAGAGCTATGAATGCAATTATAAAAGGATTGTATAGATCAGAATCTATGAAGGTTATATATTTTAAAATAACAAAATATATGTGGGATTTACTACATGATATATATGAGGGTGATAAAGGTGTCAAGAAAGCTAAGATCAAAAATCTCAAAGGAGAATTTGAGAACTTAAGAATGAGATATGATGAAAATATTCATGATTATCTCAGTAAGATTGATGAACTTGTACATGATATGAGAGGTCTTGGAATTAAGGTTGATAAATCAGATGCTTGTGATAAGATCTTGAGAATTCTTCCAAAAAGGTATAGTGAAAAGGTTTATGTTATAAAAACATCAATTAATAGTGATTATTTGACAAGGAATTCTTTGCTTGGTATGCTTACTAATTTTGATATAAGAACAAAAGATCCTATTCCTCTAAAAGAAGCTACTTTTAAAGTGGGAAAAAAGAAAAATGAAAATCAAATAGAATCAAGCAGTGAGTCATCTAGTGATGAAGAAGCTAACTATGGTAGAAGAGATAAAGGATTCAAAATACCAATAGATATGAGATTAGTTAAGTGCTTTAATTATGGTAACTTTGGACATTTTACAATAAAGTGTAAAGAGCCAAAGTACAACAGTGATGAAGAAAAACAAGATCACAAGTACAAGGAATCAGAAAGACACAAGTACTAGAAGAAATGCAAGGATGGACAGAACGAACAAGGAAATAAGTTTTTCCAAAGGTAAAATAAAATCTACTATGCGGATAATGCAAGTAAGTACTCATTTGATAGTGATGCTAGTTTTTCAGAAAATGATAGAGATGAAGTCTTGTTCATGATTGAATAAAAATATCAAACTAAGAAAAAGACTCCAGTTATTCTTAAGTGTTTTAGATGTGGTAAATTTGGACATCTTGAAGATGATTGCACAAGATATGGTTTTAGTTTTAGTGATGATGATTTTGAAGATGCACTTGATAGATCAAATGAGAATCTTCTAATGGCTTTAGAAGATGAATAATTGAGTGATCCTATAGAAAGCAAGTCAAAAGAAAGAAATGATATGGAAAAAGGCAAAAAAATAAAGGATACTCAATAGAGAATGGTTATGATATCAAGGGATAACTTATCCATGCCCTTGACATAGTAAAGAAGGTAAGAAAGCAACACTCTAAGCTTGAAAGTTAGTTTCAAGAATGTGATGAAGAAAGATTATTGTTCATAGAGGACTTAAAAAAGTCAAAGGCTAAGGCAAGTAAGTTCAAGGATAATTTAGAAGAAAATATTTTGGAATATGAGAAGTTAGAACAGTAAGTGGCTAGTCTAAAGAAATATTTACAGGAATCCAATATCAAGATGAAGAGTTTCACAAATACCTCTAAGAACTTGGATAAGTTCATTTGTGGATAGCAGAGAACATCATGTTCAACAGGTCTTGGTTTTGGAGAGAAATAGAAAAAAACAAAGTCTACTTCAAGTCTTCAAGAAGAAACAACATCACAAGAAGATACTTTAGAAGAGGGATTCTAAGATGCAAGTGAAAGTGAAACTTCTAAGGATGAGTCAGATTATAGTGATTCCAACAGGGACAATGGGCAAAGAAGATACAGATGGAACAACAATCAAAATAGGAGATCAATGAGATCTGGGCAAGGAATATTCAATGGGATATGCTTCTCATGTCAAAGTTTTGGGCATATGGCTTCATAGTGTAGATCACATGAAAGACAGGTATATGGAAGAGAACAACTTTTCCAAGGATATTGCTATTCATGTAATGAGTTTGGTCACAAGGCAATGAATTGCAAAATTCATGACAGAAGAGGATATGGCTTCACTAGGAGAAATCCTAAGACTATTGCACATCCAAGGAATAATAAAATTAAGTGTTACAAGTGCAATAATGATGGTCACATAGCAATATGGTGTGGAAAAAATATTCCAAAAACATGCATGAACAGGAACAGGAACAGGAACATGAACATGAACATGAAAAGGAATAGGAATATGAACAAGAATAGGAACAGGAACATGAACAAAAAAAATAAGATGAATAGGAATAGATACTTAGAAAATAAAATAGAATCAGAGAATAATGAGAACAAGAATAGGTACAAGAATGGGAACATGGATGAGAACAAGAACATGAACAAGAACATGGATGATGACTTGGAAAGAAACAATGAGAGGATTCAGCAAAAAGGAAGAGGAAAAGACAAAGGTAAAGAACAATGCTTTCGGGGAGTAGAAATACTCCCACCCTAGAATTAACCACCTCATGTGGAGGTGGGGGAGGGGCTAAGATAAGAGGCTTAATTCTTAGCCTCAAGCCCCAAAGGTGACCCTTTGCCATTTATGTCAAAGAGGGAGAGATTTGTGTATTATGGGGAAAGTTTTTGGATATGAGGAGAGATTTGATATCTGAGAGAGCATTGAGCTAGGGGGAGCAAAGTCCTAGGGGGAGCAGAAAAGAAGGTCAGAATTCAGTAAAAGGATTTGGGTTACCATCAATGAAAAAGGGGATATTGTTGAACGTTTTGAGTCCCTAAGCTAAAATGTTGTCATTGATGTCAAAAGAGCATTTAATGTCAAAAGGATCTATGAAGAGTTTTTGTGAAAACCAAGGCAGGAGAAATAAAATGTATTAGTTAAAATCATGGGCAACATATTTGATATAAGTTTTTCTTAAAACCCAAGTTGGGCTTTCGTTTCATCGAAAAAGGTACCCCGGTGATGGAGTTATTTGAGTTTTAGTATTTGGTTTAAATTTTAATTATTTAAAATTTAAATTTAAATGCAAACTTTCCCACCGACGTCATCAAGCAAACATAAATTTATATTTCTGTCGACGTCTTAGAAGTGTTTTAAACACTATATAAAGGGGTGGTAAATAAATCAAAGTTTTATCCTTGCTCTTGTGATAAATGTTTGGCATTTGAATAATTCTATGAGCTTGTGTGAATTTTGAGAAGAGAAGCAGGAAAGAAAATGACAATGCTTGGAAAGTCAAATCATGGTGGGAAGCATGGCGCATTGGCAAATCATTTTGGTTTAAGGTACAAGGCAACGCAAACACCAAGGATTGAATCCCTTGGATGACGTTTCAGAAGGCGTGTGAAAAGCACTTTGGCATTTTGTCATTTGTGGAAGGTGGAGGAAGTTTTAAGGCACTTTGGGCCTTTGCCTTTCTAATGAGCGCCTAGCTTGTGTGGAATCTTAACCGCGACTAAGATGCTCATGGTGTGGCAAGTCGAGGGTTCGAATCCTCTTGAGGAGGTAATTACATTTTGAATTAAAATAATTTTTATTAGCCCTAAAGTTTGGATTTATAAGGTAGTTAATGGAAATTAAAGTTTGTTATGAGGGTTGTGATTATTATTGCAAAAGCATAATTGGTTTATGATTTATTTGATGGTTATGGAGAATTAATTTTAGGAGAAATAAGGAGTTGTTTTTTAAAAGCAATTTTGAGAGGTTTATTATTTTTGATAAGGGTTTTAATAAAAGGGACTTCGGTGGATGTGTTTATTTACTTGGAGTAAAAAGGTGTAATTTGAGTAATGCTTTATTTTGTGATTATTTGAAGTCCATTAACCCTTGTTTAGATTGGAAAGGAAAGTTGTGTTTAAGTGTGGCAGATTTTGTGGATAACTTATTGGCATAAAAAATGTATGGGCACATTCTCCTATTGATTGTTTATGGTGGTTGATTTTTGAAATATCATTGGAGAGAAAAGGATTGATTGTGGTTTCCTTTGAGAAAATGATTCGTTGAATGCTTCAAGGTTTTCTGGTTTGTGAGTTGTATTTAAACCTTGTTTTATTAGCATTGTTGTTGAAGCCCATTGATGATGAAATGAAATTGAACTTGAGTTAGAAAGTAAAATGATTATAATTGCTATGTGAGACTTGTTATTGAGCATTGTTGGAAATATTTTGAGTTGGTTAATACATGCTTGGACTAGGGTTTGTAAAAAAAGATTGTTCCTTGAAGTGATTGGTTGAGTTGAGTTGGTTAACACATGCTTGGACTAGGGTTTGTGAGAAAGGATTGTTCCTTGAGGTGATTGATTGAGTTGATTTGATTAAGCCTAGTCAAGTGGATGCATGTGGTTGTTCAAGTTCCTAGAAACAAACTATTCAATATTCTAATTTGAGTTGAGATTGATTTGAGTTGAGATTGAGGTTGATTTGAGTTGAGATTGGGATTTGAGTATAGAACATATAGAGTCTCTAACAATTATATTTATGCTTCTATGAGATTGATTTGAGATATTGATTGTACATTGAGCTTAGAACATATTGAGTCTCTAAAAATTCTCTTTATGATTCTATGTAATTGAGACAAGTCTTTGAGAAGACTTGTGGACTATTTTGAGTTAAGATTTTGTGAAACTTGCTATGCAAAATTGAGCAAGTATTATAGAGGACTTATTGAGAAGATTTGAGCAAGTCCTATAGAGGACTTATTAAGTAGATTTGAGCAAGTCCTAGAGAGGACTTATTGAGAAAATTTGAGCAAGTCCTAGAGAAGATTTGGACAAGTTCTATGTGAAATTGTTGAGCAGATTTGGAGAAGTTTTGTGTGATTTTTTTTTTTTGGTAAGTAGATTAATTTATATAAAAAATAGGTTTTTTAAGAGGATCCCAAAACCTTATAACAAGATAGGTCATAGCCTTTACCATTAGAGAGAGCCCCTTGGGCTAATACATTAGGTAGCATATGAAAGCTTCCAAAAAAAAACATAGTGATGCCCATGAGGGCTATATCAAACCCTCCCAACGGAGGTCATAAAACAATTGAAAAAACCATAAAAAAACACATAAGAATCCATTATACAAAAAGGAAACAATCCTAGGAAACTTCCTTACACATCTGGATCCTCCTGATCCTCCTGGGTCTCACACCCCTTAAAGCGCTTGAATATCCTCACCATTGCATTTGTAGAGGAGAGGATGTTGGCCATCATGTCTAACATAAATTGGGGAGACAACCCCTCTGCTTCACTCTCAGTGTCAGATTTGATTTGTTGTGACAGAGTCCCTTTCTCCTTCTTCACCTTCTTAAGCCACAGAGATGATCGGGATGGGGTCGGGGTGTCAGTCTACCCTCTCTTGGATGGATTGCTACGAGAAACTCTTTGAAATTTTGTGTGAACTTGTTGAGAATATTTGGACACATTTTGTGTGATCCTGTTGAGCAGATTTGGACAAGTTTTGTGTGAATCTGTTGAGCAAATTTGGACAGGTTTTGTGTGAACTTGTTGAGCAGATTTGGGCAAGTTCTGTGTGAAATTGTTGAGCATATTTGGATAGGTTTTGTGTGAACCTGTTGAGCATATTTGGATAGGTTTTGTGTGAACATGTTGAGAAGATTTGGATAGGTTTTGTGTGAACCCGTTGAGCATATTTGAGAAGGTTCTAAGTGAAATATTGAGTAGAATTGTACTAGACCGACTGTACTGTGTTTAGTGTAAGATATTGAGTAGAACTATGCTAGACTGACTGAACTATGTTTGGTACAGTATTGAGACAAAGTTTTGGAGGTGACAGAGTATAGAGGATAGAGTTTTAGTGGATAGAGATCCAACAACTAGGACAATTGAAGATAGATCTGAGTGAGGAGTCTTCTAGTGGAGAGAGATCCACAAGTCAGTGTAGTAGAGAGACAAAGTCTTCTAGAAGATCACTAGCCAGAGTAGAAGGGGAAAGATTTCTCCTGTGGAAGAGATCCATGAACTTGAGATTTAGGGGATCGACATCTCCTTTGGACCGAGGTCCATAAACATTGTAATTTGGGAAAGATTCCCAAGAGATTATTTGAGAAATATTTAGAAGAAAATTTTCTTTGTGGAGGTATCCCACATTGGGTGGACCACATTAAATCTGTCTCTATTGTGTGTGGAGTTTTGTGCATTGCTTTGATTACTTCTATTGATACTGCTATCTATATACTGCATAATATTTATTTGAGAAGTAAAGTAAAAAGTGGTCTTATACTTAGGGTTATGCATAACGGCTATTTATAGCCAATTGGCTAAAATTAGGATTTTCAAAATTTGGAATTGGATAATATTTGGGACCCTTAACCAAGGCCTATTAGCCAAAATTTTTTGGGTGCAATATTTTTTTGGGCGGTCGATTCGCCCTAATTTTATAATAATTTGACCATTTTAAGATTAAATTTCCAACATTATCCTTAATAATAGTTTACCTTCTACATGCGTTTCGATACTATTCACCTAGATTTTGAAACTAATTTGCCAAATTTTTTTAAATACATTTTAGGGTTGACCCCTTATGCATAACCCTACTTATACTGTTCACCCCCCCTCTCAGTATAATCTTGTGTTCTTCACATTGTGCGCTTTGTGCCACTTAGTGTGGTGCCACTATACATATGCAGTGAATGTTGCACTACCAAACACTACATCATTTTACCAATGTCATATCCATGTCATGTTTCCATGTACATCCACTGCCTAAACATCCATGGCAGTGCCAAACTACTTCATCTATGTCATCCAGGGTGTCCACCCACATGCAAACTCATAATCATCTTGGAATTTGTGTTTGATGTGTTGTCTTTTGCACTATTGCAATATCCTTCATCATCTGGCAATGCCTACATTACTACTTGTTCATATTGTGTATATAATGTCACACTATTGTCTCGTCGGTATTCCCTATCCTACGTGGTCATCCACAATATCCATTGCATCAATGCTAGCAATCCACCATGCATCCATGTCATTGGTTTCACCTCATCTACTATAGTGTTAGTCATGTGGGCTCCACTTCCCAGGTCCTCATGGCCTTGCTTTCTATGTATGTCCACCATTTGTAGCCCATGTCATTGTTGGCCCGTAGGTTTGTGTTACTAGATTGCTCCTTGGAAACCCTTCCAATACCCCCATTTAATAATTAAACCTTAATCATATTTTGAATGTATGCCATAGTGCAATGTGTATGAATAAGGGCATTTACATTAACGTGCAATGAAAAAATAAAATAATATTCTTATTTTAATTTTATTATATATATACTGTTTTTTATTTTTATGTAATATATATATAATTTTCTTTATTTTTATTTAAATTTGATTTAATTCACTCAAAATGTAGGAATTAATTAAATTCAAATTATTAAAACTAACCAAAGCAGTGGAACTCTACCCAGCATTATAAAGTAATAGGACTTATCAAAACTAACCAAAATATTAAAAACAAAGAAACCAAAAGGAAACTTCAACCAACATCCAAACCTTGGAGTTCCACTACAAACCCAATGGGTAGAGTCCTACAAAAACTATCAATCAAAGAACACCAAAACTCCCAAAAACCAAAATTTTAAGGTGGGTCCCCAAATTTGGGGCTAGTTGTGCAATGGCCACAAAAAATGGTGACTCTACTAGGAAATGCTCCTGAGCATTTTGGGTGAAGAACCCAGTTCTAAAAATAAATAAACCAAATATTAGAGAAATATACATCATCTAGCAAACTCTAAAGAATATGGGGGTAAACAACCTCGATCGAAAACACATAAATCACTAATTTCTTAGTATGTGTAAATGTAAGTTCATTTTTCATGCTTGAAAACCATCTAGATTCCATCACCTAACTTTCATTTAGGCTATAGAGATATTGCTCACAAAAATGAATTTTATAGACAGAGCCCTACTGCTAGTCAGATTTCCATAGCCCCGATAGATTTTATCTACATTACCCATGGTTTAATTGATATTTGTAATGCCCCTTATTTTTTAGAACAAGATTTTTCTAGATAGAGCCCTACTGCCAGTCAAACGTCCATAGTTTCAGTAGCGTTTATCTAGATCTAGTGACTGATTTTAGCGTGTTTTTATTTGCTTGCATTTTTTTATAAGGCCTTGCAAAAACCTTTATGCACCACATGGGTTAGAGAGTATTTGAAGTTAGGGATGAAGCACATGATATTTTTGCATTAATTTGTAAATCAAAATGATTTCATCCTTCAAAATTTCAAAGCATACCCTTTATATGATGTGTTCATTTAGCGAAATTATTCAATATTCCAAAATTCATTATCTTAGTCCTAGAATCTAGGAGAGGTTACTAAACAACTTCATCATTTTTTCCTTGATCCACATGATAGGAAATTCACCCTTCATGAAAAAGGAGCAAAAAAAATTATCTAGAGGCCATTAGTAGAGACTAAAAAATATCACCTCAAATAGAGAGACCAACCTGAAACACAAAACTCAAAAGTTGACCTAATGCAAACTGACAAGAAAACAATCACAAAACTTGTCAAACCAAACATTAAGGATAAAGCACAAAAATAGAAAGCTAACACAAAAACATGAAAACCAAAACTATATACAACAATATACACTATGGTACAAGATGGTGCAAAAATAGGCTATCACTTCCCTAGATCCCAAACACGATTAGCACATTTTGAAAGACCCATACTATGATATGCATGCCAAGCTTTATAGGAATCTAGCCAAAACAAGATTAAGCCATAAAATGCAACAATCATTATTTTACCTCTCTCACCCCACCAATTTGATTCCATGATATTAGCAATTCCATGTTGAAACTTGGATTCATTATTATTTTTTTTTTTGAATTTACATGGTGGAATCGCGCCACGGGGCTGCCAACTTGCCACCACGATTCTAGTTTCCACCCCGCGCCAGATCCACACCGCCCCAAACCACCATCCCAACATTTAAACCTTTTCACCGCAGCACCCAAAGTACAAGCGTTCCCACGAGGCGAGATTTAACCTGGACCTCCACCCCTTATGGGTTGGAGAACCAAGCCACCGACCTAAAATTGGATTCATTATACTTGCAAGCAAATACATGATTTTCAACTATCTCTTATTCATTTAGTGAGGTGTAAATTTCGGAACCCGATTCATCATTTTGACTTGAGTTTTTACTTTCACCAATGGATATGCATTCTTTCAAATAAGAAGTTATTTCTAGAAATTTTGAAGCCAAGTCATTAATTACATATTTAGGCCAATCATGCTTATGCAACAATTTGCAAGCATCTAAGATATCTAATAAATGAGGATCATTATAGGTTTTTATCCTAAATTACATTGTTAATTATTGATGAATTTGATTTAGTAACTCAATAACATCTACTTTTCTTTTATTCAACAAAGCAATCTCATTAGTGGTGTAAGTAGAAATCAACTCTCGTTCTTCATTATCGTCCAATGGAATTTCATCATACATAGTATTTGAATTCCATAGATAATTAGGTAAGCTTTCACCTGGAGTTCGTATGGTTGAACATAAAAGGTGAGATTCTACCTTTTGTGCACTTTCATTTACCAAGACTTGGTGAACCTTTGTAATTCCCTCTTTTACCTCATGGTCTCTATCATCATCATCATCTTGTAGCCCTTCATTTTCATCCATTACCTATTCATCAAAAACACCAAAATTAGGCACCCAATTAAACATGTGTCCATCCTTTTCAAACCATACATCTTGTTGATCAAGGGATGTGTCAAATAACACATCTCCATGATCAATTACTTGAGTTGCTTCGGATAAAGCAACATTTTTATCATTTGGTTCCAATTCCTTGTTAACCATCCATGGTATTTCTTCCTTAGAATATTCAATATAATCATGTAAATTTGTACCCAAATTTTTAGTATTCCAGAATAAAAAAGGGGGTTTTACTTATTTTTTATCCCAAACAATTGATTCATAAGGAGCATTTACCATTTCTTCATTTTCTATTTCAAAAAGGCGTTCCACAAACTCATCAAAAGGGTGTTCCACAAACTCATATTCAAAATGATCAAATTTAGGAACCTTCTTTGTTTCTGCAAATGGCATGCCATTTTCTAATTGTATAGGTATTACAAGCTCTTCATGTGAGGTAGAGGCTTCAGCGTCCTGCATGTCAAGTGAAATAGAAATTTCATCACTAAGTGTGAGAAAATAATGATTCACCATACATGCCCCAACCATTATAATAATCATCTTCTAAAATCAAAGGATGAGATCCTATCAAGTCTTCTGCATAATTTTTAGATTCATCTATTGATTCATTTTTAAATTCATTTTCAACCACTTTTTATGGCTCTAGTTTTTTTCGAAATTGAATCATCTTGCTGCATAGACAACATAAGATCCATATTTGAGACAATATTTTCATTTTTTGCACATCAACATCAAGTGGAATAGAAATATCTTTAGGAATTGTGAAAGAAGTAAATGGTTCCCATTCTTCATCTAGAATAGTAGAATCACTATCTTTTTGAAATATGTGATGAGATTCCATTCCTTCGTTCATGTTACCTTCAAATTCTTCCTCAGATTCATGCTCTTCGATTTAAAAATTCATCTTCCTCAGATTCATATTTTGGTGGGCCAAGGGTTTCTACAATGGGATAAATTCTTATATTCAACTTTCTATGATTATCCCAATCCTCCTTTGTAAATAATGAATCTAAACCATTCATCTCTATCTTGTCATTATTTGGAACAAGTTGGCTTTCTTGCTCATCCGATTTAATCCTTTCATTCAAACCTATGGAAATTCCTAATCTATCACATATTTCAATTCTAGGTACATATAGGAATCTTCCATTATTTAAATACTCATGCACTTCTAAAAAATAACCAATCTCTACATTTTGATAGGCCTGTTTACCACAATCCTCATTGGTGGATATTGGCTTTGAAACTTGCACCTCCTCTTGGACGATGTCTAAAGTGGTTGTAACATTTGGACAAACAATTTTATCCCATTGATTGCTCACATTCGATATCATTTGATTCAAGGGTGCAAGATTAGATGGTTGGTATTGGTTGGAATCCATAACTCCTGAAGAACAATTCATCATGGGAGAAGGTTGTGCCTCAACCTGACTCATGGGTGGTATTTTATTTGGAGCCTTAGAGTTAAGTAATGATAATCAACCCACATTAACCCCTTTTGAAATCCACTATTATTCTACTGTTACTACCTCCCTATAGGCTCTAGGCAAAGATGGATTCTTAAGGAGTCTCCTTAGAAATGTAGAAGTAAAGGGGTCTAAGGCTTCCAGGTAGATTTGAATAACCTCTTCTTCTAACATGACATAATGTGTCACCACTTAGATATACAATCCATGGAACCTATCATTGAATTGGCTCATGGATTCATTAGGTTGTTTATAGATAGAGACAAGTTGATTTAGAGCCAAAACTGGGTCAACTAGTTTTCCAAAATGGCTAATAAATGTTGCTTCTAGTTGAGCCCAAGAAGCGATAGAACTCAAAGATAAGTGTATGTACCAATCAAATGCAACCTCATCCAAAGTGTATGGAAACAACCTAAAAGAAACATCTTCATGCATAATTTGCAAATACATTAACTTGTCCTTGTATCTCTTAATATGTTCCTCAACTGAGGCCACATCATGCCTAAAATGAGGTAAAAATTCTTCTATACCTTCAATAATTTGATGGGTAGGCATGTTTAAATGGCTATAATAATCACCTATACAATATGCAATTGCTACCCTGGTTGGAATAACCAATGCCATTAGTGGATGTTAAAGAACACAATACCAATTTTGTTAGTCAAAGAAATATCTTGCAAAGAAGCATGAAATGACTAACAAATCTTAAAATTTTACATATAAACCATCATGTATATCAACCAAAATATATGCATCAATTAAATTGTGATATTAAATAACATTCTCCAATTCGTAAAAGGTTAGAATTAATGCATCATCAATTAGAGAATTTTCAATTCAATGAAAGTGATTATATGCAAACAAAACCTTGTTAGTAAAGACCAATATCTTCAAATAAAAATTTCAAGTAAACATGAAAAATATAGCATATAAATAGCAATAAAGTAAACCAATTCAGGCCCTCCTCCTAGCACCAATTATATTGAGTGGAAATTTTTCCCAATTGCAAAATCACCATCACAATCAGGATTTTGATTAGAAAACCCTCTCTTGCAAAGAAATAGAAATTTCTCCAAGGTTCCTTTTACTTAATGTGTGCTTGTGATCTTGTGAAGATGTATCAAATAAATGCTAGAAATACCTTAGTGATTTGCAAATAATTGTTAACAAGGGGCATGTGTTGGTATTATTTTATTGCTATGCTAGTGATTGTTCATGAAACTTAAAAGAAAAGAAAATGTGATTGGCCCTCATATGACCATGATGTAAAGCCTTAGTTCATTTTATATTGAAGTATTTTAGGTAGATTTTATCTTCTTTTGGTTAAGCATATTTTAAACAAGTTTTATCTTCCTTAAATCCTACTTTGAGCATGAAACAAAGATTAAAATCTATCTCTAAATGTGAATCTTAAATGATGAATGGATTCATTTAATGTTGCTTTGTTAAAATTTAAGCATGAAAGAAAATAATGAAATGACTAGCTTTAAAATGTAGAAGCCTTTGATATGATAAATAAATTACCCCTCTTTAATGAAATTAGAATTTTCATAAAGAGAAGTTAATTTATTGCTTTAAAAATAATGGCCTTTTGAAATGCCATATAAATCACCTCCCCTTTAATGAAATTGCAATTTTCATAAAGGGAAGCTAATTTATTACTTGCAAAACGAACATACAAAGCTTGAAATTTGATTTACCTTCAAAATGTGAAATTATGTCAAATTTCAAAATTACAAAATTCCTTATAAAACAACAACTTTGAATAATTTTTTAAAATTTTGAAATGGCTTCAAAATGGAATCGAAATTATTCTAAATGAAGCATTAAAGCTTTTTCTTCACATTCATGCATTTATTTTTGGAGTTTTAATTTTTTTAATTTTTATTTTAATTGTCGAAGTTTAAAAAAATTGCAAAAAGGGAAGGTTAAAAAAAAATAAAATAAAAGTCAGGAAATAAACTAGAAAGCTAAAAATGTCCAAGGTAAACTATTGTCCGTGTAGTGCTACCCTATATTGCAAAATAGAGATAACAAGAATTTTTTAATGTAACCCAATTCACCCGAAGTTGCATTTGCACAGTTCGAAATGAATTAGGTGCAAGCTTCTAAGGAAAAATAAAATAAATCCATGCATTTAAACATTCAACAATGCAACCATAAACTACATTAAATATTATCTATAAGCCTAATGCATGGAATGAAAATATAGACAATTAATCCAACACATTCAAAAAAATATCTCATCTACTTTTGCTTATAAAGTGTAATTTTTTGTAGCATTTCACATCAAAAATAGACAAATACAGTGTTGCTTTTATCGAAAATTTCCAGCAACATGTTTCCCAAAATGTCCAGCCTCTTGTTCATTAGACTTGATGGGTATTTTAAAATTACAGTAAACTTTTCAATCTTATTCGCTCCTAGGCTTTTGGTTTTCATTTTTCATCAACAACATCCTTCATTTCTTTGTCTGCCCTTGTAACGTTTGTTTTAATGGAGTGTTCAATATAGTTCTTTGGCACATTAATCATGGTCTCATTTAAAAGTGAAAGTCTCCATGTTGGAGAGCTTTCCATTTAATTATTTTCTACATACGAATACCTGGGTGTTACAACCTACAGGAAACTACCCATATACTGAATACTTTAAAAGCATATTATTCACAACCCATCCAATGGATTTGTAATCACTATACATAATTATGACAAGTAACCACAACATAAATCTCCATGCAATGAAATTGTCTACCTATCATTTGTAAACACTTCCTCCATGCAAACGTTGCCAATATGGATTATCCATGACACTATGTGCTTATCGCAGTTTCCTATGGTGAAGATCTTCTTCGTCACTGGTCGAACATTGAACCCTCTCAATGCTGCCCTTTGTCTATAGACACATTGATGAGAACTTCCTTGTTTTTTTACTTTCCTACGTATCTTTCTGGTCTTATCTTTGCATGGATTTGTTTTATTTATTACCCAAAGGTTCTACTTAAATATAGCATTTTATCTATCGTATGCTGATAAGGACCATATTTGGGTCAAGCATGGATTGTGTGAAGCTTCACATGCTAGGTAAAGGCTTTAATAAAAATACTTGCTCCTTAAAAAATGTATTGGTTTAAGAGGATGAACTATACAAAGTAACAATGTTAACCAAATGAGCAATGCATGGGATGATGCTCCACTATCACAAACCCTTGTTTTTTCCACTTTTTTACTTAGCAATTCCATTCTCTATCTACCATCCACATCATATATCATCTACAAAGTTAATAAAAATATATATGATGAACTATACTATGATCTCTAACATTTATTTCAAATATTTAGCCACCATTGTCATGGACCTGCGCTGGTCCACATCATGCTTTGTTGCCCATGTCTATCCCATTTCTCTTCTACATCACTGGTTCTAATACGTCGATCGGATTGAATGATAACACCATAGAATCTCACCCTGCCTTCGCTATCACAAAATAGATAAGTGTTGTGAATAGACATGACTCATTTCATCCATCGTCGATAGCTCTTCGTTTGCTATGATGGATACCTTTACCATATTACTAACCATAACAAACCATCTTACACATCATTGGACACAACTCTGATATGGATAAAAGAAACACATCAACCATAAACAAAGCAAATTTCCTCATATCTTTCTTTGCGGTCATATCCAATCATGACTCTCAAATCTTCTTTCTATACCTTGATCAAAACCATCAGTTCAAATGGGTTCTCTATGGGGTATGTCCCTAGAATTTAGATTATACTGAATGCTTGCACATGTCTACATCATTGTCTTATCTTACTCAACATAGACCTAAACTTGATCATTTCACGTATCAAAGAATTCCTAAAAACTCATTACTATTCCATCCATATTCCAAAAATAGACTTGATTCATGGCGTATCCAATTGTTGTAAGATGTTTCTTATCATATTAAAACATGGGATTGAAAGTTAAATTCTTTAGGTCCTTTTTTTTTCCACATCAACATCACCACATAACTATTCTTTGTATACCATTGCTACCACTGGATTAGAAATGCAAGTTTAGGTATATCCAATGTAGTGCCTCCTTCTTCAACTAGCACAATGCATGTAACTTGCAAATAGTATTGCCATATTGAGACCTTTTCCATCTTGATTTTATCCTCAAAAGTTGTGGATGTTTTCCTTAATGATCCTACATCCAACTAATGATGCCACTAGGTATACACATGTACCCATGATGTTATGTGACTACCATCAATTATATCACTACCATCCATAACCATCATGCACTCTGTACCACTCAATGTGGTACCATTGTACATCTATGGTGAATGCTACTCTGCCAAACAGTGCATCATTTTGCTTACATCACCTCCATATCATATTTCTATGCATATTTGTTGTTTGAACATCCAAAATGATGCCAAACTACTTTATTCACATCATCGAGGGCTTCCATCCATGTACAAAACTCATAATAATCTTGGAATCCATGTTTGATGTGCTATCTTTCACACTACTATGATATCCTTCATCATTTGATGATACCTACATTACTTCTTGTTCATACTATGCAAAAAACATCACACTACTATCTCATCGGTGTTCCCTATCCTACATGGTCATCCACGGTGTCTGTTGCATCAATACTAGCAATCCACCATACATCCACATCATTGGTTTCACCTCACTGCTCTTGTGTCAGTCATGTGGGATCCATTGCACGGGTCCTCATGGCCTTGTTTTTCATGAATGTCCACCATTTGTAGCCCATGTCATCATTGACTCGTAGGTTTATGTCACTGGATGGATCCTTAAAAGCCGTGCCAATACCCCCATTTAAGAATTAAATCTTGATCATATTGTAAATATATGCCATAGTGCAATGTGTATGAATAAGGGTATTTGCATTAACGTGCAATGAAAAACAAAATTGTATTCTTATTTTAATTTAATTTTAAATATATATCTATATATATATATATTAAAAAAAAATTATGTTTAATATATATATATATATATATATATATATATATATATATATATATATATATATTATTTGCTTTATTTTTATTTAAATTTTATTTAATTAATTCAAAATGCATGAATTAATTAAATTCAAATTATTAAAACTAACCAAAGCAATGGAACTCTACCTAACATTATAAAGTAATAGGACTTATCAAACCTAACCAAAACATTAAAAACAAAGAAACCAAAAGGAAACTCTGACCATCATCCAAACCTTGAACCTCTACTGCAAACCCAATGAGTAGAGGCCTACAAAAACTATCAATCAAAGAATACCAAAGCTCCCAAAAACCAAAATTTTAAGGTGGGTTCCCAAATTTGGGGCTAGTTGTGTAATGGCCACAACAGATTGTGTCTTAGATTAGTGAGTGAGTAAATATTTTATGTAATGTAATAATGTGTAAGAAATGCACAAGTGTCATGTAAATATGTGTGCAAGTGTTATGAGTGTAAATGTGCACAAGTGTCTATTATGTAAGTGTGCACATGTGTCCTTAGAATAGGAAAGTGAAGAGTTGTAAAGAAGAGTGAAGGTCAAGAGTGCAACATATGAAGAGTCACATACAATTATATATTTGTGACAAAGTATTGTAATTATCATTGCATAGCTTTATGCTTGTATTAGTAGACATTTATTTAATAGCATTTTCAGTATTTTATATGCAACATTGTGAGCATTGTTTATATGATTCTTTTGAGAGTATTTTTATGAGATATTCTATTTTTGATATTATATTCTGAGTTAATATTTGAATTGCAACTTCATTATATTATATCCTATGATTATTTTCTTGTGGGATTTATAGTAGTATTAAAGCTTCAAAATCTAACAAAGTCAAGGAGTTGATTACAAAAACATAGTAATTTGAGGAATATAAAGAATTTATTTAATAGAAAGTGAGATTAATAATATACTTAATAAAAATAAAAGTTGTATATTTTAATCAAGTTAGAAGCAAATATAATATTTTGTTAATTTCATGGGAGTGGCCCCAATAAAAGCAATATATAACTTATTAAAACAACTAAAATAAAAAAGTTTTTTTTCTCTATTTTTGACCTTTATTTTAAAATAAGTTAAATGTGGCTTGTATTGGGGTTCACTTCCATAAAAATACCAAAATATTACAATGTAGTTAAAAGACAAGTTGAATGTGTTTTAGTCAACTTGGCAGAAAATATAATATTTTGTTATTTTGATGGGAGCGACCCCAATAAAAGTAGCAAATAACTTATTAAAACAAATTAAACAAGCTATTTCCACTCTATTTTTGTCTTTTTTTAAAATAAGCTAAATGTGGCCTAAATTGGGGGCCACTTCCACTGCAATACCAAAATTTTACAATTCTTGATAGGTCAGTTAATCCATCTTATAATCTTAATCTCCTTTTCTATAAAACATATTCTTTATCTTCCTCAAACTTATATGTTTCTACCATAAACTCTTTGACATCATGATATAATATCTTACTCAAGAAATTGCCTTATAAAATTTGAATTTCAATAAGATAGAGATCAACACCACAATTAGTTGAATTATCTACTACTTGAATTCCTTATCTATATAAATTCTCACATTTCCA
The DNA here is from genome assembly GCA_028583015.1 of Wollemia nobilis. Taxonomy (NCBI): domain Eukaryota; kingdom Viridiplantae; phylum Streptophyta; class Pinopsida; order Araucariales; family Araucariaceae; genus Wollemia; species Wollemia nobilis. Next base: position 9,971,687 of record JAQPPZ010006249.1, read on the forward strand.
AGTGATTTCCTTCAATAATTTTTAATTAACATTAGAAATAATATTATTTTTTAATCTAATCCCCACATTCAATTTTTTTTTATAGTACTAATGATAATTTATGATCCCCCCTTGATTAAAATATATCTCCATCATTTTTAAATCATAATTTTAATCCCTATATGGCTTCTATATAATTGTTAGTTGAAGTTCCATATTATTCTAAGTGAGGAGAATTTTGGCTTCGTTATTTTGGAAAAAATTATCTCCAATAGCTTTTCCAAGATTACCTATGGAAGCAACATCAAAATTAATGTTAATAAACCCAAATTTTTGGACATTTTCATTTTACCATAGATCAAAGGAAATCCTTTATTTTTAATTTCATTGTCATATATGATCCTTCCATCTATATTCAAATATTTTAACTAAGTGGATAGTGTCTCTTTTCTTTCTCTTGATACTTCCTACTATGAGAACTATATCTATAACCATTCTACAAGAGAGAAAATAATATAGTTCCAAACCTGGACAAGATTTTGAGATTTATTTTTTAAAACTCTATTATGTATTTCAAGCAATAAAATCCAATATATAGTGGTAGGAACCATCCTTTAAAAAATACATAATGCTTTAGCTTTAAAATAATTAATCTAACATTTCACCATCTCTTTGAATGTTGATGGATCTACCCAATATTCTCATATTTTTGAAAAAGCAATTCCAAATGGTATGATTAAAAGGACAATGAAGAAGTAGATGATACTGATGTTCCTAAATCCTTCTTACACAAGGCACATATGAAAGTTCCATTATATCCTATTCTTTGTATACTCTCTCTTGTAATAATATTACTTAATACTACTAACTAAAGGAATATTCAAGCCCTAGGGGAGACTTTAGTGACCAATCATTCTTCCAAGAAAAGTATGTATAAGTAGGAAATTTTGATTCCTCTAAATCATTATATCTAGACTTGATTAAGTATTCATCATCTTTTGATATATTTCAAATCAACTTATTCTTCCATGTAAAAATAGGCAAATAAGACTCTTGAAATATATTTTGAAGCTCATCTGCTATTTGTTTTAATTCCTCTCCTTCAACTAGCATACTAATAAAAACCCGTGATTTGGATTTATTTCTCACATTAATATGATCTTTGATCTTTGGACCTTTACAAGTTGGACAATCAATTTGTATCAAATATGAGAGGATAAGGCTTCAACCAAGCAACATACTAAAAAATTGCATAATCCCTCTCATTGAATAACCATATAATATGTTTCTTGATCAATTGTAAACCATCTAATGTGAAGTTATATATTGATGATCCTTTAGGTAGAGTTCATTTCCTACATAATTTCATTGCATCAAGTGAACATACATATATGTGTGTGTGTGTTTGTTATGGGATTGAAATAGGGTCCACTTGTATTACATCATGTATCGCCTAATGAGATTCAAACTTGGGTTTCCTCCTTGAAAGTCAAGGAATTTAACTAGTTGAACTAATACCATTTTATTAAAATGTTAAGGTTCACCCATGAGATTTGAACCTTGGTTGAAGATGTGAAAATTTTTACTCCAACCAATTGCTCTAAACAACATACACTATTCCTATTGAAATATAAGTCATTATATACTGATAAATTTTAATAAATTTATTTATAAATATCTAATAATTTAATATTTTATAATTAATACTCTATTTTACATAAAAACATATCTTAGATAAATATACACTCAAAATCTTACACAAAATTTTAAACAATGTATTTTGATTAATTTATTTGCTCTCTAACTACTCTTTAAATGGAATTAATACATGGAATAATCATGCAATTTAAATAATATAAGTTTAAAATTAAATATATTATTATATTAACTTATGATTCAATTGATAATTATAAAATATTATGTTTATTATATTTTAATAACACATTAATTAATTTTATGTAAAAAAAAAAAAAATGTCCATGTGTTGTTATCAAGGATCAAGATGGAAACTTTTATATCCCTTCAAATGCTAATTTACCCTTGTCAAAAAAAGGTAAAACAACATTCATACTTATCATTTTTTATTTTTTGCCCTTGAATGATGGAATAGTACAATATTTTTATTTAAAATGTAACTTATGGTTTTTGCCTATATGTGTATAATATTTTATAATAACTTCAATAAGCATATAAAATCAAAAGTCATATATATAAAAGTATCTCTAGTATGAGAAATCATTATTTCCAATAGAAAATACTTGACTAAGAAGTATGAGTTATAAAGTGCAACTACTCTTGAATGATGGAGTATTACAATATTTTTATTTAAAATGTAACTTCTGGTTTTTGCCTATTAAAATCCAATGTGTATAATATTTTATAATAACTTCAATAAGCATATAAAATTAAAATTCATATATATATAAGTATATCTAATATGAAAAATCATTATTTCCAATAGAAAATACTTGACTAGGAAGTATGAGTTAAAAGTGCAACATAAAATCAAATTCGAGCATGATACATATATAAAAAAAATCACAGAAAGCATATATATATATATATATATATATATATATATATATATATAGGATTTTGAGCCAGGACTTATTTGAGACGGTGCTAATGTAATAAATATTTTCTTAGTTTAAATTTTTTATCAAATTTATTTTTATAATTAAATAATTAATATTCAATATTAATATTATTTATGGGTGGTTATTGACTAAATCCATGATCCTTTAAGGAATTAATAACCAATACTTTCTTTTTTGTTATCTACTATAATATTTTTAAGATTTTACTTTATGTACTATAAAATTTATATTCAATTAAATTGATTTTCATTTTACACTCAACATATATTATAAAATCTTTGGAAAGCTTAGCACTAGCTAAAGATCTTGTGTAAAATAAAGGTCAAGATATATGTTTGGTCTAATATATGGTTAACCCCTCTTGCATGGGCCTTGCTTATACACTTTGTGTTCCTGGAACTTCCCTTCTACCAAATGAGCATTATCAATGTGCCCAAGAGTGTTATAAATAGGATGGAGCAACTCATCAATATTTTTTGTGGGAAGGGGAAAAACATGATGCCAAAAGGAAATTCCACTTTGTTAAGTGGGAGTAAATAACTAAGATAAAAAAGGAAGGAGTGCTTGGCTTGTGGTGTTTGCATGACCACCAAACAACCTTGATAGTTAGACTTATCTAGAGAATGATCTTCAGGGTTATGCACAACGGTGAATATTCGTCAACAGGGCGAATATTTGCCAATATGCCAAATATTTGCATTTTCAAAAATTCAAATTGGCAAGTTTGGGGGACCCTAGACATCGGTCCTTTCATCCAAAAAATTTAGGATTTTTTTTAGGTGTCGGTTCACCTTTCATTGATAATAGTATTACGTTTTTTTTAAACTCGCCAACACTCCCGCCTAAATTGAGGGCTATTTTTGTTAGAATATTATTATTGTTATAATGTGCACTATGCCTATAATTGACAGGTTGAAATTTGTCTTCTGCCACTTGTCCCTGTCTTCAGTTTGAGTTGGAGTGGTATCTTCTGAAAGACACTTGGAGTGGAGCTTATGACACTTGTCATATCTCCCTCCTAAGCTTGATGCTTATATATTGTAAGATAACTTGTAAATAAAGTGTGCCTTATTTTTTAGTCCCAACATTTGGTATCAGAGTGGTGAGATCTGCCTATGGAATATGGAGTCAGGGAGTATGCTCTCCACTCATTGAGTGGATCAGAAACCAAAAGCTCCTCCATTGAGAATTTTTTTTTAGAGATTGAGAGTTTCTGTTTGGAAGAAAGAGTTTCTATTGTGCGAGCATTTGTTAAAAAAATTTTGAAAAGTTTTTTTATTTTCTTCAGTTTTGCCTTCCAAAGAGTATTCAAACTTCATATGAGCTTTAGTGGGTTGGGAGGCCCGCACGAGCAAGTTCTACAAAGTAAGCAGCGTCAACACTCGGTCAGCCTATCACCCCTCCCTAAATTCTTGCATACTTATTTTTGACGCTGTGAGCAGTTCCCGCCACTCACTTTATGTTTCAAGCTCCTACATTGATAAATTCATGGACGAATGGACTGCTGGCATCGAATAGTTTCATAAGACTACTATGAATGAAGAGGCAACATATGCATGTGAGCAGAGGCAGCATATTTGTCACTAGAATTCTAAAGATCATCCTTGGCAGCATACTGTAGTACGTCCCTGTGGGGGGGGGTCAGACTGCACGACCAAGCTCGACGATGACCCGAAAACATTGAGGCTCCGAAAGTTCTTAGATCAAAACTCTAGCACGTCAGCCTCAGGTCTCGACATTAAAACCAGGGGCTTGTTTGTGTTGTTCATGAGCACAAACTCGCCATAGCACTTAGAGCACATATTCATTGTCGCAACGCTATCGAAGAAGCCGTAGTTGTTGACGCACAGCTTCAGGCCCTCCAGAACATGGCATCCTGTCTCCTCCTTCTCTTGATTCTAGCTCTCCTCTGTCATAGTCCCATGTTCCAATCGCTCCACACAAAGTATAATAATATGCAAATACCAGATTTCTGAGACGAAGACAAGGAGAGGGCCACGTTTGCTTCACATACAATGGATCGAGGCTGTGGAGGGATAGATTTGATATAGGGCTTGAAGGGTTTCTGTCTTCTGGAATTGTTTTCGACTCCATGTGATTGTGATAATTAATTTCATTTTTATACTGATGTTGATGTTACTTGATTTGTGAAGTTTATTATGCTTTGAAAGGTGGACAGCAGCCCGTGCAGCTATGACTGCTTTGTTTGTAGCATCAGTAGCTGCCTATGCTACATCTCGAAGGCAGACTGCATGAACATTAACAGTAGCGTCGCCTTGCCCAGGACCCTGTTTTTCACCAGTAGATCGCAATTGTGGAGATTCAGGTCCAGCTTTACGGCCAGAGCGTCCAAATTTCTTTGCATTTGTAATTTCCCAGCGTAGTTATGGCTCATGCAGTAGCTTTACCTATCTTACAGAGGAGAGAAACGCATTACCGAAAGCAGCAGATCATCATTCCAGGTCTGGATATTTTTAGTTTGTTGTGATACTGCCTGACTTGACATTTGAAACCGCTTGCCGTAGATTCCATGGAAGAATGGACAGGTGGAAACTTTGAAGAAGTGTGAAGCCGTTGAGAGAGCTCCGATGCCTTTGACGCTGTAGTTGAGTCGTGCTTCACTTAGTTTGTGGCAGATTTCATGGCAAGGTCCTTTTGTTTTTTATGAGTTTGAGTATAAATGTTTGAGTGTAGTCATACCATATTAAGCCACGAAAGCTTATTTAAAACATTGAAGACATGCACTAAAGTTCCAAAAAAATTGTAATGTTTTTATTGGTGTTGCATTTTATAAAAACTCCCGAGTCAAGCATTATTGTCTAGAACACAACTCGAAAGGGTGACTACTTGGGAATGTCCTGGAGCTGCACACATTTTGAGAGTCGTTGTTTTTTGTTTTGTTGAAGCATAAAATTTTATCCGACTATATGCTTATATATAGTCGTTGGAAAGAGAATTTTGAGGGCGATCCATTGGTCAAATTAATTTTTTGTTTTGATATCATTTACTCAGCTGAATTTTGACTTGAATTTGAGATTGTAAAACAGAGTGCATTTTCAGTAGCATTCGACACTCTTGGGTGAAAAATTGCAAAGTTGTGAGGGGCTCAAATTTTAAGTCTTTGGGGGGACATTATGCCAAGTTATTCATTGAATTTGGCAAGTTTGAGGTAATATTGTAAGTGAAGGCATTGATCTTGTACAATATTTTGGAGGTACATTTGGGGCTAAATTTTTTTTTAGCCAAGTTTCCAATACAAATCATCATATCAAGGGGTGATTTAGGGCCCCTTGCATCTTGCTTGTGGAGACCTTTTGTGGCACTCTCTTGGCCACTAGGTGTTTGTTGCTTGCATCCTCTATTTGGGATTTGTCTACATTTTATGCTTGCTATTACCCTTGCATGACTTTGGGTTTTAAATTTGTAATCAAGTGTAGTTCCATTTCATACACACTTGACACTAAGCCATATACAAGCAAGCAAACACATACAAGAAAATTCTTATAAAGCAATAAAACATTGGTACATCGATTGTAACAATTCTACAAAAAGCAAGCATCACATTTTTATAATCGCCTATGTTCCACGTATCAACTGCTCAAGTACTTATAGTCTCCCTCACGTAAGGGCAGGTATATTGAGTAGTTTGGTATAAAGTTCTGGTAGGTTATTCCCTTTCAGAATCGCCTATGTTCCACGTATCAACTGCTCATATGCTTATAGTCTCCCTCATGTAAATGTGGGTATATTGAGAAGTTTGGTATAAAGGTCTGGTAAAATTCTAATTCTTACTCTTTGGATAGAAAAAAAAAAGCACTTATTTTCAACTTAACCCTCCCACTGTTAGAATCACTTGAAGATTCAGAGTGGAAAAACTATGCGAACCCTCATCTGGATCTTTAGCGGTGTACCCTAGATTTTTTTAAGGGCTCTAATTTGGCATTTGTCGTTCTTAATTCATCCTTTTTTGAGCTCCCTTTTCTTTTGATCCTTCTCTAAATCATGGCTACTACAAATCTATTAAGTGGACTTACAAAGAAACTTGAAGGAGCATAAACTTTTGCAAATTGGAAGTATGATATGGAATCAATATTAATGATGAATGACATGTGGGACTTTGTGAAATATAGGCAAGCTAATGAAGACCCACTCACTGCACCTATAGACCCTAAATAAAAAGCATAATTTTAGAAAAATTCTAATATATCTTTAAGTCTAATCAAGCTAGCTATAGGAATTCAATGCAGAGAAACTGTAAGGGCTGCAAAAACACATAAACAAGCATGGGATGCTCTCAATAGATTGTTTGATAGGCCAAGTCAAGATAATATTTTGTATCTCAAACAAAAATTGCACAATCTATGTATGAAAGGCTCACTTACCGATTATCTTATGGAAGTGAAGTCTATTAAGAATGATTTCTTAGTTGCTGGTAAAACCCTAGATGATAATGAGTTAATTCCAATAATGTTGCATGGTCTTCCTTCAAAGTTTCAATCCTATGATACCATGTTAGACTTGAGTGGTAAAACAATGAATTCCACACTTGAGGATATTGAGATCCTACTTAAGAAGCATGAGCAAGCCCTAATCAAAGATGAAGACATTGAAGCCACAACAACAACTTTTTCCACCAAAGCAACTTTACAGCCTAAACAAAACAAGGGTCCAAATCAACATAATTAGAATCAAAGGGGTAGACAACATCAGAGATACACACAATACTAGCAATATCCAAATCAATAGTACCAATAGCAACCACGTCAGCAATAGTACTAGCAACAACCAAATCAGCAGCCACATCAGCAGCAGTACCAACAGTAGAAAATATGGCAAACAATACCTTAAGCGGGTCAAAAGAACAATCAACAAGGGTGTGAATATTTTGGAAAATAGAATCATAAGTTGCTAATTGCTATAAAAGGCAAAGATAATAGGGAGAACCACAAAATAATAATCTGAACACATTGTATGCAGCCAACCAAGTTAATGTTGAAGATAAATAATATTGGTATATTGATTCTGGAGTAGCAAAGCACATGACAGGAAGGCAAGATTGGTTGACTAAGGTTCAGCCTATATAAAATCAATTCATTACTTTTGGTGATAAAAGTGCTCTACCCATTGAAGGTGTTGGGGAGGCACCATTAACTTTGCATGATGGTAATAATGTTCCTGCAACAGATGTTTTGTATGTGCCTGGTCTTAAAAGGAGTCTTATTTCTATTGGAAAACTTACATATAAGGGCTATAATGTCTATTTTGAAAAATACAAATGCTACATTAAGGAACCAAATGGCAATGTCAAGGCCATGGGAGTGAAAAAGGATGGTGTTTACTACCTCCTTACAAAATTTGTAACAAAACATCTTTGCATACAACAACTAATTTATCTTTGGAGTACATGTGGCATGAAAGATTGGGACATTTAAATTTTAAAAATCTTCAAATTATGGCTACAAAAGGATTAGTTAAAGGACTTCCACATCTTAAGGAGTCAAAATGTTTTTGTGAGCCATGTGTAATAGCCAAACACCATAGGCAACCATTTGAAATAGGAAAGGCATGGAGAGACAATAGACCTTTGCAATTGGTTCATTCAGACATTTGTGGACCAATGTCTGTTCAATATTATATTGGGGCTAAATACTACATCACTTTCATTTATGATTACAGCAGAAAGGTATGGATCTACCTAATTCAATATAAGTGGCAAGCCCTTGATAAGTTCAAAGAATTCATCGCACTTGTTGAAAGAGAAAGTGGCTATCAAATATCCACCTTAAGATCAGATAATGGTGGAGAATATTTCTCCAATTAATTCTTTAATTTTTGTAAGTATCATGGGATAAGGAGGCAATTCACAACCCCTTATACCGCACAATAAAATGGAGTTGTTGAGAGGATGAATAAAACAATCACAAATAGGGAAAAATCAATGTTACATGCTGCTATATTACCTAACTCATTTTGGGGAGAAGTTGTTCTTACTATTACATACTTGACTAATAGGTCATACACAAAGGCCTTACATGAAAGAACACCTGAAGAAGCATGGAGTGGAAGGACACCCTATGTGGGCCATTTGAGAATCTTTGGATGTGATGCCTATGCTCATATTCCTCATAAGAAAAGGAAGAAGTTTGATGATAAGAGCCAAAAATGCATCTTTGTTGGCTATAGTGATAGTGCGAATGCATATAAATTATATGAACCTATTTCCAAGAAAATCATTTTATCTAGGGATGTTATCTTTCATGAGTATCCCCCATCTAATCCTCCTAAGGCCCCCACTTTAGAAATAACTAATGAAATAGTTGATCCATTCATGCATACAATATCATCTAGTCCTTCTCCTTCACTCATAAATCAAGAAATTCATCCACAAGAAGAAATTCCTACAAATGATCCATGTCCTCCATCTCGTCCTCCTAATGATCAAGTAACATCATCCAATCCTTTACTCAAGTGGGTTCAAGCCACAATAGATGAAGCCCAAAATCATTTGCCCACCTATATAGGTAAAAGGCCTTCAACCCTAAGACACCAAGTGAATTATGCCCTAATGGCCAAAGTCCTTAGCCAACCTAAATCGTCTAATGTCAAAGAAGATCTTGGTGATCCTAAATGGGTTCATGCGATGGATCAAGAATTAGATTCCATTGAAAAAAATCACACTTGGGAGTTAGTTGATTTATCCAAATGAAAATATATCATTGGCACAAAATGGGTATACAAAGCAAAATATAAAGTAGATGGTTCACTAGATCGCTACAAGGCTCGCCTAGTAGCTCAAGGATATAAGCAACAAGAGGGAATTGATTACAAGGAGACCTTTGCTCCTGTGGCTAAGATGACTACAATCAGGACAGTTATTGCTATGGCAGCTCAAAAACATTGGCCAATATATCAAATGGATGTCAAAAGTGCATTTCTCAATGGTCATTTGAAGGAGGAAGTGTATGTGAAACAACCACCAGGGTACACAGTTGAAGACCAAAACAACAAAGTCCTCATATTAAATAAAGCTCTATATGGGTTGAAGCAAGCACCCCGAGCTTGGTATGCAAAGATTGACTCCTATTTTCTCAACCTTGGTTTCACTAGATCTGCAGTAGAATCTACTCTCTATGTGAAACATTGGAGGAACCGCATCATTTTGGTTACATTTTATGTGGATGATCTTCTCATTATAGGTGATGACATAGAAGGAATAAGGTTGCTCAAGGAGGACTTATGCAAAAAATTTGAGATGATAGATTTAGGCCTCCTCCACTATTGCTTAGGAATAGAGGTATGGCAACAACCTGGTAAGATTTTTATCTCACAAGCTAAGTACATTCAGTCTATTTTGGAGAGGTTTCACATGGAGGAGTGTAAGCCCTCTCTAACTCCCATGGAAACTAGATTGAAATTGGTAAATAATTATGAAGAAGAAAGGGTTGATGGTACACTTTATAGGCAACTAGTTGGAAGTTTGATCTACTTAACTTCAACTAGACCAGATATTTGCTATTCAGTTGGCCTTATTTCTAGATTCATGCAGGATCCTAAGAAGAGCCATTGGATAGCAACTAAGAGGATTGTGAGATTCCTAAAGGCCACACCTCATCATGGCCTTATGTATAAATCAAGTGATAATTTTTCTTTTATTGGATACACAGATTCATATTGGGCCAGTTGTCCCGAAACTAGAAGATCTACATCAGGTTATTGCTTTCAATTAGGCCAAGGCTATATTTCATGGAGCACAAAGAAGCAGAACATAGTTTCACTATCTTTAGCAGAAGTAGAATATAGAGCATCAATTAAGGCAACTAAGGAGGCAATATGGTTGAGGCAATTAATTTAGGATATTGGGCTATTCATACATGGTCCAACATATATATATTGTGACAATCAAAGTACCATCAAGATGACCAAGAATCCAATTTTCCATGCTAGAACAAAGAACATTGAGATCCATCATCACTTCATTAGAGAAATGGTCCAAGAAGACATTATATACATGGAGTATGTACCAACTCAATGTCAAGTGGCAGACATCTTCACCAAGTCACTTGGCAAAGACAAGTTTTCTTAGTTTAGCAATTTGCTATATCTATGTAAAAGAAGTCAACATTAAGGGGGAATGTTATCTAATGTTGACTTATCTTTTTAGGATAGTGCACATTAAGGGGGAATGTTAGAATATTAGTATTGTTATAATGTGCACTATGTCTATAATTGAAAGGTTGACATTTGTCTTCTACCACTTGTCCCTGTCTTCAGTTTGAGTTGGAGTGGTGTCTTCTAAAAGATACTTGGAGTGGAGCTTATGACACTTGTCATATCTCCCTCCTAAGCTTGATGCTTATATATTGCAAGATAACTTGTAAATAAAGTGTGCCTTATTTTTCAGTCCCAACAATTTTTACCTTAAATTTCTAATATTCTTAATTTATCCCACCCAACTTGTCAACTATAACATTATAAATAACTAGCACACCAATGATACTTTTTTACTTAATCGAACCGAAGAGTACATTCTATCTATTGAGTTTAGCAAGATCCAGAAACCTGCTGATCCAGGTCAAAACTCCACTTGGACCAAAATAGAAGCCATATCTACACCCAAAATGATAGACAGTCACATTTCTTTAGTCGGACTGAAATCCAAAATTTGTTATGCACCCGAACAAAAATTCGTTCACCTAACATAGTTCTACACACGGACTGACATAAATATTGATTGCATAAAAATTCACCCGGATCGACATTTGGTCTTTATTTTGTACCCAAACCAACACACAAAAACTAATTTGTAGTCAATCTAGTATTCATATGACCTGAAAATGTTTTGATTTCGAATTGATATCCTATCTCTATTCTGTAACCGGATTGACATATGATATTTTTTATATACCTGAACTGACATCCGATATTTGTTTTGTAATCGAACTAACATTCGAACTCTATTCTGTACTTGGACTGCCATTTGGTACTAACCTATATACAAACTGATATTTACACAAACTACGAATGACCTGACACAAGACTGTAATTGACACTATTCTCAAATTGGGTTGACTCTTGATCTTTTTTCCAATCACATCTACCTCCAGATCCTTTTATGTACTAGGTACTCTATTTCTTAAAATATTTTGAATATGTTATCTTGTGTTTTTTATTTTTTTAGAGAATATGAGTTGAAGCATTTGTAGAAATAAGATATATTTTTCTATCATCTCATTGTACTTTTTCTTTTATTGTTTTTTAATCATTTATTAAAAATAAGTCAATGCTCTGTTTCCCATGTTATTCTCTATTTCATCCTATTCTCCATGTTTTTTCCTATTTTCTCTCTTTTTATTAACACTCTTTGATTCTTTGTTTCTATTGAGATATACTTTTCTGTTACAAGATTATGAGTAGATAATTACTTTGGTTCTCTAAGGATATTGTGATGCTCTGTTTCACATACACAAGTTTTTTCCTTACATTGATTTGAATTTGTATATTGATTAGTTTTATGCTCTTCTTAGTTACAAGTGCTATCTCCAAAAAATAGTGTAGTGGCAAAAATAACACAATAAATCATATCTAGAAATATGTATGTATTTTCTACCAAACCACCATCTATTTATTCTAATTACTACATTATATTGAGCCCTCACAAAATTAAAATCTCTTCATTTTATTACTTTTCTAAATTGAAAAATATTTTCTTTACAAGTAAAATGTCACCTATTGGTAATACAAAGAAGGGGACCAAATCTCCTACTAAAAAGAGTATCCTAAATTATTTTAGCAATATATCAACATCTAATGAACCATTGACATCGAAGCAAATTAAAGGTACAAATGATTTTTGACTTTTGAACAGTTAGTTGTATATTCAATAATTATTTTAAATAATGTTTTCTTTATCAAATAGTTAACTCACACTATGTGCCTCTATCCATATTTCATGATGATATGAATCATATTCTTGTTTGTAATTATTTTTGTTAAATCCAAAAATGATAAAGAATATTATTGTATACTATTATGCAGAATACCCTATTGACCTTGATATGCCTCCACTTGAAGATATTCCTCGCCAAGAGATGCCTTCTAATGAAAATTCTCTTAACAATGACATCCAACAAACACTTGAAGATATTCCTCAAACGGATATGCCAATTGAAAATGAAAGCAATAAATCAAATACATTAAAATATTCTTTCAATCTTCAAGTAAAAATACTAAAAAGAGAAAGACATCTAACTGGACTATTGGAAGGGCATTTAAAGATGAATGGGAAGAAAAATTTTCATGGATATAGCCTATCCCTTCCATGACAACCAATTCGAACAAAAATAATGTAGATGCAAAATTTATAGTTGGAAACTAGTTAAGGATCGCAAGCTGCAAAATAATAAAAATACAATAGAAAAACATGCTGGTAAAGTTTATGTAAAAGTTTAAGGAAGTGATGGTAAAATTATAAAAGAAGTTAAGTGGAAGGATGCACCAAAATGTATGCATGTCAGATATGTAATAGAATATGAAAATCATTTAAAGCAACAATAATCTCTTATTAGGAAAGATGGAACGATTAAATCCCAATTTCAAAAAATTCATAAGATCACTTTAGCTTCAAAAAGTTTGCAGTTGGTTGTTGTATATAGTATTCTCAAAAAGGGTAGACCCATATCCGATTTTAGTGATTTAAGCACCTGTTTGAAATAGCCAATGTGTAAAACCTTCCTAGTTTCCATTGGTCAGATCGAAGTGGTTGGGAAATGAAAAAATATCTATCGTTAGTTGAGAAGGGGGGCTTGAGGGAGAAAGTAAAACATGTTAATTTCATATCATTTTCTATTGATGAGGTGGCGGTTGTGGACAACACATCATGGATTTTCATGCATGTGTACACATTTAAAATCATATAAGGCAACCTAGTTTACTAGGATTACATAATATGATGGAAATTTTAAAGAAGAAAACATCTATAATGTTGTTGTGAGTAGTTTAAAGGATATTACAGGAATGAATGATATAGAGATAGTCACAAAGTTAATATCCATCAGAGCTGATGGTGCTTCTATAATGCAAGGGCATATGAATTGTCTTTGTATTCATATCCAAACGTTAGTTACCCCAAATATGATACCCATTTATTACATGGATTATAGAGTAAATCTAACATATAAAATCATGAGCTCTTTTGAAAATATTTTGAGAGTTGAAGACCTTATTCGTGAAATACATTTTTATTTTTATTGCAATCTAAAAAGGTTTGTAGAGTTTCAATAGTTTACACTAGGATTTATAGAAGGAAAAAATGTTAAAAGATGTGGATACAAGATGAATTTCAATGTATCAACTTGCACACAAAGTTTTTAAAGAATATCAATCATTAATGGGGTTTATGTACGCAAATTGTAGGGTTGTTGATAAGGCAAAATATTTGTTGTTCCGTTTTACTGACTTCAAAATTATTTTAACATTATGTGGTATTCTTACAATGTTACATGAAATGAATAGGTTTATTAAACTTGCACAAGATAGAACCATATATATCATTGATTTCGTAAGGATGAGAAAGCAAATATGTGTGATTATTGATAGGTTATATGTGTTCAAAAAATATTTTGAAGATACCTTGTTTGATAGTTGGAATACATTGACAAATGTAAACAATCCAAAAATATTTTTGAAGTTTAACTTCAGTGATCATCTTTGCATTAATGTTGATGGGAATATGGTACCTTTGTATTGTTTTCAAAGGCAAGAAAGTATAGTTGTTGATGATGTTGAAAAAGTTCCTGTAACACAATAGATTTGAATTTGTTTTACACAAAATAAATAAAAATTTATTTAAAATAGTAGAATCATTGACAAAAGAGATAAGAGAACAATTTTAAAGAGATGAGTCTCTTGAGGCAATGAGTGTGGTTAACCCCATGTTTTGGGGTCCTTGTACTGAATACAATTTTGCAAATGAGTTGTTTATTAAATATATGTTTATACTTATTAAGAATTTTAGTAAAAGTGTGGAAGTCAATGGTTTTGAAATCAATGGCATACTCAACAAATATCTTTTAAAACAACATTCATCGCATTTTGGTGGAACAATGGTTGATATAAAATTAATTTTGAGTAACATACATGAGAATGATTCCATTGCACGTTTGTGGCAAAACTTATATCCAAGTAGTATCTTGCAAGATACTATTAGTGAATACTTTTCTTTATATGAATTATGTCAAACAATGATATTGGAATCTGTGAAAGATGAGAGGGTTTTCAGTTCACTATATTTCATTAAATCTAAACTCCATAACAATCTAGACAAAAATTTAGAAAATTGTGTGAGAATTTATGTGTCATCGTATCATTTGAACACATTTCCTTATGATAGGGCATTGGCATATTGGAATTCCCTTGTAGGTAGAAGGGGTATCGGGAATACGAACGATAACAAGGATAATGATGATTTTAGTGATCATATTGTGGGGACATAGATAACTGCTATGCATAATAGTGATTATGGATAAGCTAAGAAGTGTTTTTTTAGCTCCATGATTTGTGATTTTTCCAATATTGTGATTTTTTCAGTATTTCACAACATTAATGAATTTGAATTTTTTTGATATCATATTTCACAATAGTGATTCTGGATAAGCTGAGAATGTTTGTTTCAGCTACCTGATTTGGTATTCTAGACAAGTCAAGAATGTTTTTTTATATCCTAGTATTTTTTTTGAAATAGTTGTAATTGCATTTATATCATAGTATTTGTTTGTTTCAGTTACCTAAATTATAATTTTTACAAGATTTTACAACCTTGTTCAATATGAATGTGTTTATTTGTCATCAAAATATTATTTCATTTATCTGAATTGTAACTTTATTCTTTATCACACAATATTATCTTTAAAATTGTATATTTTATGATTTAAAAGATAAAATTCTCTTTCATAATCGATTTACAACATATTTTTCAAAAATATAGTAGATTGATATTAATATATGGGATAACCGAGTTGAATGATGAATATAGTTTAATCATTCATTTCTTTTTAGATTGTAATTGTGAATATAGTTGAATTGTTACAAATTTAAAAAATAGCACATGAATATAAATAGAAACAACCAATGAGTGATAGAAGATAAATTAACAAAAGCCTTTTTCATTAATTGCATAGAAAATATATAGTATAAAATTGTTTACAGAACCACTATCCTAAACTTTTTGTCAACAATGAAATGTTATACAACAAAGCAATTTTTTCAAGGGTGAGAAGGGGTAGATTTAGATGCTCCTTGTGCACATGGATCACCTAGGCCTTGAGATTTAATTTTTCCTTGTATAATTGCATCTTCTTGAGTTTGAGATGTTCCATGTATATGTGCATCTCCTTTAGTTTGAGATGTTTCTAAAGTTGCAAGTTCTTTTCCCTTATCTCCTGTACCAATAACTTGCTTAGGCCATTTTAGTGCTCCCATAATTATGAGGCTTTCCTCTACCTTTTATAACCTCCCTAGAAACAATATATCTTCTTTGGCTGGATTCTTAAGGACTACATGTTTGTTTTGTTTAAGCTTCTTCTTAAGCAAGATATTTGAATCCATTTTGTGCTCAAGGATAATTTATTTTAAATAATTATTATTCCTGACCTTAGTTTGTAAGGTCTCATTTATTTTTACCATATTTAAGATTATTTCTTTGTAGCCTCGAGATTAAAATCCAAGAAATTAACTTTTTTCTGTAAATTTTGGAAATTTGTCTGCATAAAAATTAAAGAACACCTTAGTTAGTCAAGATTTATATTACAAAAGATAATGATAAATTTGATTGCATCTAAAGTCTCACCTCCGTAGCATCTCTTGCAGTATCAATAATTAAAACTTTTTTCTTATCAGAAGCCCATAGATTGTAATACGCTCAGGTTTTAGCATTTAGGTTCTCTAACTTGCTCAACATAGTCTTTAAAATTTTATCATCATAAGAAACAAAAGGGTTCATTGATCCTGATTGGGCTTGATGTAGCAACCCAACAAGCTTCTCAGCTTGGTTTCTGATAGGGGCCAAAAATTTTGCCCTTTTATCATAATTTTATAATGGGCATTTATTTCCTTGATAAGGATATTTGCCTGTAATTCCCAATCCTTCAATTCATTCACATTTTCAAGCAAAATGTCCTGGATCAGTGAATAACTATTAGAAACCAACTTATCTTCGGATAAAGTAACTTATTCATCCTAAGGATCAGGATCATAGGTGTCAAAAGGCGATGATGAAATTATCTTAGCTTTAGGTTCTTGTTGTAAATTTACCATCTCTAACACTTTTAACCCTTCAATGTTCCCTTGAAGAAGAAAATCATGATCGAATTCTGGCACATCTAAACTGGAGGTCAAAACATATTTTAAAGAAACACTAGTTGTTGAAAATGACAATGATGGAAATCCATATGCTTGTCCTTGTGTGTTCGATTGTGTGGGTCTCGCCCGTGATCTCGGTCCATAAATATTTTTCCAGTAATTTGACCTCACATTAATTGTTATCATTTTTGAGATTTTCATGCAGTTGGTGTTGGTGGTGGTGGACCTGGTGGTGGTGGTGGACTTGGTGGTGTTGGACTTGGTGGTGGCGATGGCATCATTTTCTTCCTTCTTTCATGAAATTGTGGGGAGGGAACTAAATATATTATAATAAAATTTTATTAAAGAAAATTAAAGGAGATAAATTTATAATTAACAATTAAAAATCTCACATAACCAACAAATAGATCTCGTGTTGCCCTTCAACCTATGGAGACAACTGGGTGCGAGTGTTTGTGGTGGTTTGGTGTAAAACTGAAAAATATACCAAAAAATAAAAAATAGATATAATTTCAACTAAACAAAAATGGTAATGAATCAAGAAAAAATTGAAATAGTAAACTTACCCATCATTTGTGTGACATAACTGGATTCATCTTCCATGGTATTTGCTTGCACATGTTGACGAGAAGCAAGAGAAGAAATTAACTTCTACCATTTATGAGGTCTCTGTGGTTGAAATTCAATCATTGTGCCTTCTAAATCACCATCGTCCTTTGACATGTGACTTATGATACCAAAATCCTTTTTTCCCGTGCTATGACTTCCTTACTCTGCATTTAGATGCAAAAAAAGTTAAAACATAAAGTAAAAATATCCTAAAATATAAAGAATATTATTGGTCAAAAATAGAATAATTACCTTCAACTCTTCGATATTCATAGCAATTCTTGGTAATTTAGCATGGACTATAGTTGGTGAACTAGTATCCTGTAAATTACAAAAACTTTGATAATAAAGAGCTAAAATGTAATTTATCAAGGCAAACGTGAGAGGCCTGTCTGACTGGCTTGTCTGAATAGTATAGATCTCTAATATGATTTGATCAAAAATATGTGTACACCAATAAAATATCTCATGGTACTCTAAACAATGAATAATATAAGCCAATCACTAGAATGGAATATTTGATCTTCCAATCAGAAATAGTCTTGCTTGGAAAAATTTAAGAATGGCCTTGAAATCATTGTTTAAAACAAAGTTATTGGTTAACTCTCTCTTGGACTTCTCAGTAGAGGCTACAAAAAAAACATTAGGTGACAAAAAATTATAAAATTTGAAATTTAAGATAATCGAAATGCTTCGCAAGGAAAGCCTTATCATTCTTCAAGAGAAATAGCTTCTGTGTAATTGTAGCGAGAACCTTCTATGGAAGTCCAGTCAATATCTAGATATCAAAGGGTTTGACTGTAAAATTTATTTTTTTATTTTGTGTCGACAAAATAACGGCCCTAAGATCATTATCGTAGGCATAAATTATATTGTGTAGAAAAAAATTATCTTTTCTAATTGGAGCATAGAAGACAAACCCCTAAAACCTGCATTTTGAACCCATTTACAATATATCCCATCTATCCCTACTAAGTAATCTAAAAATATGATGCAAATATGATTTTTTAATGAATTTTTTTGTACGATTATTCTCATGGTTGTCATCACTCTAAAAAGGTGTGGGGTAATGGTCTCTTGGGTAAGGGAAGTGTTAGCAACTTTGCTCTAATATCATGTAGAGGGAAAAAGTTTGAAAAATTAACTACTAATGTCTTTTTATAGACAATACTAAGTGAAGTGGACATGTGGTAGCATGTTATTGGACATGCGTATGGAGTGGACACATGGCAGCATGTTAGTGGACATGCATGTGGCAATGTCCATCTGCATTATTATACCTAGTTCGTCTATATTACTACACTCAATCCATCTACATTACTGCACCCAATCCGTTTAAATTTTTACAATTGGTACATTTGCATTTTTGCACTCGATTCATCTACATTTATCCACCTGATCCATCTGCATTTATTCACCCAATCCGTATGCATTACTGCAACCGGTCCTTCTACAATACTTCACTCGATCCATCTATATTTTTGCACTCGGTCTACCTACATTATCAGTTTCACCCAGTCTATCTAATTTACTTGGTTGAAGTTAGTTATCCATTATGTATGTCTATTGGGTCCTTCTGCCACTCGATCCATCTGTTGAGTCCTTCTTCCACCAGATCCATTTTTTGGATCCTTCTTCCACCCGATCCATTTTTTGGATCCTTCTTCCACCCAGATCATTAATCTATCCTTTATTTACACATGATCCATTTGTTAGATCAATTTTTCACTCGGTCTGAGCTTGGATCATGTGTTGCACCCAATATAATCTCAGATTGTGTGTTACACCAAATCCATGCTTGGGTTATGTGTTGAATCTAGTTTGAGCTTGGGTCATGTGTTGCACCTGGTCCAGGATTGAATCTTCTTTTACACCCAATCTAAGCTCGGATCTTGTTTTGCACTCAGTCCAAAAAAATAAAAAACATTCAACTCACCAAATTTTTACAAATTTTTATTAAAATGTAAGGTAATTCACCATTTTCTTCAATGTGAGATTAGCTAGGATTCACCATGGTTTTGAAATGGATTCGCCAATTTTTTACAAGTACATTTCGGGTCCGACCCGTTATGCATAACCTTGATATTCTTTGACAAAGACAAATAAATGGTGGGATTCCTTCCTATACCACAAATAAAAATATTACATATCAAATGGTTACCTTGGATGCATATCATTAGTGAAGGAAACTCTAATATAGAGAAACCTAGAAAAGGCCATGGTGTTAATTTCTAACCAGTTGTCTTGGATGCCTAAAAATAGTGGTAAAATTTATCTCTTTCTATATAAAATCTTAGGATAGTTTAGGCCATAAATTTTTGATGGCCTAAAATACTAGATCCAAAAAGGAAACATATGTTTTCTCAATCAAGTGGATTACTTCTAAAATATTCCTAGCATCAAGTCTAGACAGGAGCTTAAAATTCCTTGTATATTGATGACTGGCTCTCCTTCATATCTTCTATGGAGGGAAGGCTTCCTCTAGATCCCAAAAGGACTAACAAATTCATATTGAGAAACATTAATGGTCTAGGGACCTATTTAGTTAGCAAGGGGTAAAAAACTATTAAAGGTAACTCTCTAGATTTATCTAGATGGAAATATATTTGGCACAAGGATGTAATTCCCAAAGTTAATTTCTTCTATTGGATGGTGATGCAAAAATAACAACTCACTTTTGGAAATCTAAGGAAAAGAGGCATTATGGGTCCAAATTATTGTATCCTTCGTAAGGTACCTGAAGAAAGTAGAGATCATATTTTCATATGTGTGTATGCTAGAGAAGTATGACAATCTCTCTTGAGTAGTACCACTCCCTAAATTGTTGCCCCTACCTCCTTTTAAGAAACAAATTAGCTTGTAGCTACCAAACTATTGCTCCCTAGTACCTATTTAGGGGGATTTCAAAGGTTTGAAATGCTCTTATTTTTGGGGATCAAACCACCCTTTCATGGATCACATATAACTTATTCTAGTCCCTTCTCAAGGAGATGAATTTAAATAGCATCAAACCCTTCAAGAAAAAAAATCAAAAGGACATCCCACCTCTCCTTAGCACTAGCTACACCTTTTTCTTTTATGGGGTCTCAAAGGGAGACCTAGGACAAAATTTAGAAGAATTATTCTCTTTAATAAAAAGCCTCACTTAAGATATGCAATTGGTATTGCCATCACTACAAACAATAATAAAAAAATTCAAGATTTAAAATTGGGGATTTATTTGGCTAAAGATAAGAGGATTTATGAATTGAATATTTTAGGATATTCTTGGCTCATTGTCAACATTATGAGAAAGTCTTAATTTAAATCAATCAACATTGCTTATTCTACCAAATGTATCAACAAAATGGTTAACCTTTTCTCTCAAGTGGAATTCTAACACAACAAAAGGAAGTATAATGTGTAAGAGGATCGAATGGACATTATAGGGGCCATGATTCAAACTAGAAATTTGTAATTATGGTGCATGTAGCACCCCACCAACATGTTATGCTAGAAGTGCTACTTATGCTAAACTATACTATGGCGCTATATGAACATCCTTGGTTTGACCTGTGTAGTAGTAAATAAATATTTTTGGTTATACTAAATATGCGTAAACTATAATAATATAATTTTTGAGGCAGGAATTTTGAACCAACGAAAGGAGAAGATCTAGAGGTAGGGCATAATGTTGTAGCTGGAAAGGAAAAGGATTCCCTGTCAGCTCAGTTCAAAAAGGCTAAAGGAAAAGATATGAGGAGCAGTGGAGGAAGCGGAGGAAGCAGAGGAGGAACAAAAATGGCAGGCAGGAATTTTGAACCAATGGAAGGAGAATATCCAAAGGCGGGGCAGAATGCTATATCTGGAAAGGAAAAGGATTCCCTATCAGATTAGTTTGAAAAGGCTAAAGGTACATATCCTCCAGATAAACCCTCAGACAAAGGGTCCCACTAGGGTTCGGGAGCTGGCAACAAGGGCCCAACCTTTTTGGAAATGTTGAAAGGGAAAAATAAGGAGCCAGTCAGTGAACTACCACCCCTAATACCAAACAATAATAGGTTAACTACGCCAGTGGATATTATGGAAAGATTCTTGGATATGGAGGCATCATCCTTAGTTGGCAAGTTTTTGGGAGGAAGGTTGGACATTGAGACTATTCACTCATGGGCCGCGACAAAGTGGAAAACTTTAGGAAGCTTAGAAATCATAGCCATGTCAAGAGGTTTTTTTATGATAAGACTCAACAAAAAATATGATGTAGAGCATATCTTGACAGGAGGACCCTGGTTTCTAGGAAGGCATAGCCTCTTTCTGAGGAAGTGGGGGGAGGATTTCAACCCTGAGAAGTAGAACATTAATATAGCACCCATTTGGGTCTGCTTACCAAACCTCCCAGCCCAGTTTTTTAATGAGTACTAGCTTAGTGGCATAGAAAAGATGATAGGAGAGCTCGTGGCAATAGACCATTCAACCCAAGCAAGGACTAGACTGACGCATGCCAGGATCTGTGTAAATGCAAACTTGGATTTTGATCTACCTTCTCAGGTGGAACTAACATATGGAGAGTTTCTAAGGATTCAACTTGTGGAGTATGAGAACAAGCCAAAAAATTTTAGCGTGTGCAAAACCCTGGGCCACCTTCAAGCCCAATTTTGGACAATAACTACAAAAAAGGAAGCCACGAGCGAAGGTTTTATGGTGAAAGATAATGGGAGAGGGATCCCAAAGTTTCATGGACCATGTCTTAACTTGGAAGGATACATACAAGTTAATAATAACCAGGCTGACCAAGCCAACACAGAACTGGCAAAAATCCAATAGAAAGGAAAGCAACATAATGAGGGAGGCAAAAATCATAAGGTATGTAATAAAGATCCCAGCTTGAACATGTTTGATATCCTAGAAAATCTAGAAGTTGAAAAAGAAAATAGTAAGGATGATACCATCAGTGTCAAGTTTCCTGAAACCCTAAAGTCCCCATCCAAATCGGGACCATCCATAGTTATGACAAAAAGCCCCAAAAGCTATACTCAAAATGAATAAAAATTGCCAGGTCATTTCAGTTTAAACATGGAAAAAATAGAGTCAATAGTCGAAGTTGTGGAAACAAGAGGTAGGAATGTAGCTCCTAATCCGGTAGTGGAGCAAATTATCCCTTATCAGACAAGCCCAATAGTAAAATGTTCCTTTAAGGAAAGTCCCATGATTAGGAACCAGATAGGAGAGGTGAACCAAAATGAGGAAGAAGTTTCAAGACCTAGACTATCACAGTATATGCCCCCTCATTTCAGTCTAAAACAGACTATAAGCACCACCAAGCCTCCAATAGATTATGGAAGTGAAAGAAAGGGATAATATCTACAGCAGAGCACTATAGAATGAGAATCAATGAATAAATTGCAAATGAAAAGCAAAGAACATTGTTACAGCAAGCTATTCCTGGCTAGGATAATAGTAAAATTGACAAACCCCCTTTGGCTCAGGGAATGGGGCGGGGAAAAAATATCAAACAGTATAAATGAAAATTATCTCATGGAATGTGAGAGGCCTAAACGAAACACCAAAACAAAGGATGGTGAAGTCTATAAGGAAGGATTGGAATCCTACTATCATTTTTCTTCAAGAAACGAAAACAGATGCGGCACAATCAGCACTTATAGCTATAAGGATTTGGAAGCAAGGGGAAGTGGCCTTTCAATAGGCAAGAGGAACATCTGGGGGCCTCATGATCTTATGGGATCCTATTAAAATAGAAGGAAGTGTTATTCAGGCAAATTAAAGAGTCTTAAGCATATTATTTCATGATTTTGATACTAATAAGAATTGGATTATGTCAAATGTTTATGCCCCCACCTCTGTCCAAGGGCGGTCTGAACTGTGGGATTTTTTGGGGCATTTGAGCCAAGCTTTTAAAGAAATTCCTTGGGTGATTGGGGGAGATTTCAATACCCCCATTTACCCATATGATAAGAAGGGAGGATCTAGGTTACCCTCAATGAGCATGGAGGACTTCAATGAATTCATTAACACAAATGAATTGATGGATGTAAGACTAAAAGGAGCCAAATTTACATGGAGTAACAAGAGGATAGGAAGTTAGCTAATTCAAGAAAGGTTGGATAGGTTTTTTTTATCCAAGGAAGCTACAACAATGTTTGGTGATTCAACATTACAAGCCCTTCCTAAATGCACTTCATACCATAATCTTATTCTATGGGAGGCATTTCAGGCTAACTCCTTTAAAAATCCATTTATATTTCTTTCAATGTGGGTTAAACATCCGGACTTCAAGAAACGAATAGAGGAATGGTGGCAGCAGCCTATCCAGGGAAGTGCTTCCTTCAAACTATCTCAAAAACTTAAGATGGTGAAAAACAACCTTAGAATATGGAATAAAGAAGTCTTTGGAAATATTTTTGAGAATAAGAGAGCAGTGGGGGAAAAACTGAGAATAATAGAAAGCAAAATTCAAAATGGAACCTATGATGAGGCGACAAGGACTGAAGAGAAGGAAACCCTTTGTGAGTTTTATAATATTTTAGCTTGTGAGGAGATGTATTGGAGGCAAAAATCAAGGGCTTAATGGCTAAAGGAAGGGGACTCTAATTCAAATTTTTTCCATGTTACCACATTGAGCAATAGAAGCAATAATAATATTAGAAATTTAACTAAGGTGGATGTATCCTCAACTCAAAACATTTAGGAGATCAGGGACAAGGCTGTTAATTTTTTCAGTTCATTATTGGGTGAAGAACGGGCCTGTAATGCCCAAGCAAAGGACTCTCTCCTTCAATTCATTCCACAACTCATTGATGAAATTATTAATGAGTCTCTTATAGTAGCTTTTTTAGATGAAGAGATCAAGGAGGATTTTTTTAACATGGATCCTGACAAAGCTCCTGGGTCGGATGGGTTTTCATCGCGGTTTTTCCAAGTTTGTTGGGATATTGTTGGAGCAAAAGTTATTGCTGCAATCAAGGAGTTCCAAAGTTCAAATCATATTCCAAGGGGTTTCAATTCAACTTTCATTTATTTGATCCCTAAAGGCCCCAACCCCAAGACTATGGTTGAATTTAGGCCGGTTAGCCTGTGTAATATATCCTATAAAATTATGTCCAAAGTTTTAACCAACCGTTTGAAGAAAGTTCTACCGGTTATCATTGATCCAAGTCAAGGAATTTTTGTACAAGGAAGATCAATCTTAGATGGAGTTATTACTGTTCATGAGGCTCTTCATACAACTGCTCATACCAAAAAAGTAGTCATGGCTTTAAAGTTAGACATCAACAAAGCTTATGATAGGATAAATTGGGAATTCCTAGAGGCAATTTTATTAAAATTTGGCTTCAACATGAAATGAGTCAAGTTAATAAGAGAGTGTATTTCTAAGCCTTTTTTTTCAATTTTGGTTAATGGGTCTACTGCAGGTTTTTTCAAAGCAAATGTGGCCTAAGAATGGGTCCTATGCTATTCATCATCGTAGTTGAGGCCTTGGGAAGAACCATTAAGGCAGCAACAGTAGCTGGACTCATATCAGGTATCAAGACCATATCGCTAACTACCCCGGTGACACATTAGCAATTTGTTGATGATACATTGCTACTAAATTTGGCTTCTGTGGTTGAGGCAAGAAGGATTAAAAATATTCTCATAATGTATGAAGAAGTAGCTGGACAGAAAGTGAATTTTGATAAGAGCAAACTTTATTTCATCAATACCCCCATTCCTAGGCAAAACATCATAGCAAGGACCATGGAATGTCAGATTGCATCCCTTCCCACCTCCTATTTATGTCTTCCCCTATTTATGGGGAAACCTGAAGGATCAATGTGGAACATAGTTCTGGAGGATCCAAAAAAAGCTAGCAAGTTGGAAAGGACATCTGTTATCTCAAGCAAGAAAAATAGTTTTAACTATGGCTTCACTTCAAAGTATACCTATTTACTTCCTATCAGTGTTCAGAGCTCCCAACAAGGTGTATCACAAAATTGAGTAGCTTCAAAAAAAAAAATTGTGGTCAGGGACTTAGGATAAGAAAATAATCCATTTAGTAGGTTGGAACAAGGTTTGCAAACCTAAAGTTGATGGGGGGTTAGGATTGAAGAGAGTTTCTCATCTCAATACATCTCTGTTAACCAAACAAGCGTGGTGGTTATTGACTAAGGTCAATAATGAATGGACTTCCATAGTTAGGAGGAAATACCTCCAAGGTGTGAACTTCCTTAATGACAAATTAGCAAGCAGGGGGTCTGCTTTTTGGAAGGTAATCCTCACAATCAGGGATCTTGTCAAGAAAGGTCTTATATGGATTCTAGGAAATGGGCAAACAATAGACTTTTGGAAGGATCGGTGGGTGAGAGCTGAGGAGTTATCCTAGAATCCTCGTTTGGCTAGGATTCAAGAGCATATGGAGCAGCATATTGGGAAGAAGGTTGCAAATTATATGTGGTAGGATATAAATATCAATAGGTGGAAACACATCAGAGTATAGGGTTTTGACGCAGAGTCTGAAGAGCGTTATAACATTTTAACTCAAAAAATTATTCCCTCTAGAGAGGATGAAGATCACATTGTTTAGGTTGAGACTGAAAGTGGTGACTTCACAGTTAAGTCTGCCTATAATTTGCTTCTCAATGTGGAAGGTCAACAATTTCAACCGAGTTTGGTTTGGATCAAAGGCTTAATTCCTAAAATATTATTTTTTTCATGGCTAGTGATTCAAGGAAAAATCCTCACTATGGACAATATGTTATCCAAAGGTATAGTTATTTCTAACTGTTGCTACATGTGCAGGGCAGGATGGGAGACAACCCAACACTTGTTTCTAGAGTGTCTGGTAGCGGAGTCCATCCTAGATGAACTTTTCCAAGCCTTTAGTATCTCATGGGTTAAGCCTGCTCTTATATCTGAAGTGTTCTATCAATGGCCTCAACCCTTTGTTAGCCTAAAACTTAAGTACCTATGGAAAATCTATTGGTATCATTTTCTCTAGAATATTTAGCTAGAAAGGAACCAGAGATCCTTTAAGGATACCATTCACAACCCAAAAACCATCCTCAATAGGATTATTGTCTTTGCAAAAGAAAACCTTAGCACCTTAGTGGATGAGAACCACTTAATTCCTCCCCAAGAAAAATAATTAGCTCGGGCCTTAGGTATTGAGGACAAACCTTCCACTCCTTTGCCCAATCCCAAAAATGGGATTTCTTGGGAGCCACCCCCTCAGGGTTGGTTTAAACTAAATTTTGATGGTGCAACCAAGGAGAACCCGGGAAGATCTGGAGCTAGAGGAATAATCAGGGATCATCAAGGAAATTTGGTCAAGGCCTTCGTTGAACCATTGGGAATCAGAACTAATAACGAAGCAAAAGCTAGATCCCTTTGGAGAGGGTTGCAAGTAGCCCAAGAAACTCAAGGTAACTTGATGATTGAAGGTGATTCGATGAACATCATCAAATTGTTAACCAATGGAAAAAAACCTCCATGGAGAATCGAGGGAGTCATCCATGAAGTGAGGATACTTTTTATGGCAAGACATAATAGGAGGGCTCATCACGTGTACCGTGAGGCCAATAGGTCAGCTAAAAAATTAGCCAACATAGGTGTTGATGTTGGTAGTTTGGTGACATGGACACAAGGTGTGCCACGTGAAGTGGAAAAAATTATTAGTCATGAAAAGAAACCTACCCGTTAAGGAGAAAGATGAATGGGTGTTCTTTCCCCATGGAGCTGGTAATAACTATGGGGTTTCCCTCTAAATCATACCAAATTGGAAATGAAGGTAACAGGGTGTAAGCCTTGGAGGATTCCGACAGAGAATAGGAAATGGGCAAGCAACAGGTTTCACAAGTGCAAAGTTCCAAACTTCAATTTCCTGTCAATGTAAGTAATGTTTATAGTTATGTTTAGGTATGGGTGTGCCTTGTTAGTAAGGTGTTGTAGGGGATTCAACACAAGTTTTGGTAAGAAAGTTTCAAGGATGACTAGGATCTATAATATCAGTAGAAGGCTGGATATTGTAATAGGTTTTGGGTTAACCTACAAAACCCGGTAATTAATGAAGACTTTTATTTACCAAAAAAAAAATATGCGTAAACTAAGCCCAATAAGAGTATATGCCATTCACGATTCATTCTTGTCTAGAATAGGTATCTATATGATTAATATGGACTATTCAAAGTTATTAGTGGATGTCAAAGTAATTTTGTTAACTATAGAAGAGCCTAAGAATGAGTAATTGGTTTTCTCTCTACATGCCTTCTAGCTTTGTAATCCTTTTATTGTAATAAATAATATAATTTTCTTTCAAAATTGTATATTATAAAATAATAAACAAAAGTTAAATCACATAATGGTAGATGGAACAACTCTTGTAGGTTTGAATTAGTTCAAAAATAGTCATAACTCTAATACAATAAACATTATTCATCAAATTTGAAAAACTCCCGTTAGAGTTACATGTTTTTTGTAAAGATAAGGAAAATAATCAATGTAATGATATATCAACTAAAAATACTTTACCCTATTAATCTATTTAATGTGAATAGCAATACAATACAAATGCATCCTTATGTTCTTGACTAATTATCCTTGCTTTGTATAGTAAAATAAATTTAGGATAATACAAACCTATTAATTGCTTGATAAAGTTTTTAGACCTTGCTCATATCTCAAATATTCCAAGATACTTTCTCCACCAAAATATTTCATATTTATTTGTGCATTTTATCCCACTTTTTTTATGTTTTACAAATTTTTTAACAATATTTGTTCTTTTTTTAATTTGAAAGTTTTCCCCTTATTTTTATTTTCATCAATTATCTCATACTCATGAATCTTTTCATTTATCTAGACTATTTATAACTAGATTAATAATGTACATGTATTTGTTGCACTTGAGAATAAAGTGAGGGTTAGCTTTCAAAACACTTATTCTTTATGTTAACTTAAAAATATTAAAGTACAAGGTCCATACCACATAATATTTATTTCATTATTTGGTCCTTCCATATTACTTTCTTTAATATACTCACATTGAAACCCTAACATATAAAGGATAAACTTTATACTACATTGATAAAACATGAGATGATTTAACTAGATCACACTTAACTCTTCAACCTTTTTTATTTTAAATTTACATCCATATATTCCTTTATACATTTAATTTATTTTGAATTAAAAATTTTACATTTGAATCCCTTGCCCATTGGGTCCTTCATATTTTCTTCTAATGTTTACCCCAAATGAGCTATGAAAGCATTTTTGTTTGATAAGGAAAAAGTTTTTTTTTTTCATCTTTTTGGGATTATAAATTCTTTGAACTAAGTCATCTTCTACTAAAATGACATATCATGGTTTCATATTTTTATTTATTTCATGACCAAGTTTTTAATCTATTGATAGATCTTTTGCAGTTTGCAATCTCTTGCCATGTGTCTTGTCTCATACTATTTGTACCATTAGAAGTTAATATTTTATAAATCCTCTTGTTAGTCATATTTTAAGATTAATGGATTTTTAGAAGTGTTTTAAAACACCCATAATAACACATATTTCAATATACATAGTATAATTTTTCTCCTTAGTTGGTGGCTTCCGAGATGAACATACCACATTGTTACCAAATATTCTACAAAATATATTTATTGATAAGCAAATATTGGAAAATAAAAAAATCTTGGTCAATAATTAAATACTCTTAGACATTTTTATTTCCAAATAATAAAATCTCTCTATGGTATTAAATACAAGCAATCTATCCTTCTAAATCATGATCCATCACGTATTATTCTATCCCCAACTTCTAAATTGGATAAGATGAGGAGAAAATTTCTTCTGAAAGAAAAAATATAAAATTTGAACTCAAACCTTACTTCCATTTAATACATTTTTTAAAACTTTAAATGAGTTGCTCTATATATATTGAACTTACGTATTAACTCTTTACTTTGAAGAACCATCACATCATGTTGAGTGGGTTCTTTGATAATCACTTTTAGTGAAATACGAATTACCATAGATTTTTTTTCATCTTTGGACATCCTTACTTCTAATGATAGCATATTTAGTCTTATTGTTAGCTAAGGCTTCAATAAATGAATTATATTTTACTGTGCCAAGTTTTTCCTCATGTAAATTAGTGTAAATCCAGCTGCAAGAGGTTAGAACAAGAACCTCCAATCACATAAAACTATGATGAAAAGAAACAAAGCAGAAAAAAATCCCAATCACATAAAATCTACAATAGATGGAAATAAAATCATAAATGCTTTATTTTTCATTCCTACATTTCACCACTTTTACAATGCAATACTAAGAGAATAAATATACCCCAAAATAAACCCTAAACAACCCCTAATTCTTAAAGCCATAAAGATAAGAAATTAATTTTTTTTTTGAATTTTTATTTTATTTTTTCAAGCAATTTTATCTTTTAGTGTCAGCAAAAAAAGGCTTGTATAGCCTTCTAAATTAATACACTTTTTTGTATTACCCATTTTAATCCTAGAAAATCTCAACACCTACCCATGCCTAAATAAAAAGTTATTCCAAATATGTTTTCTTCCATATTTTCAAAAAAATACTAAATCCCATTTTCGGGGAACTAGATGAAGGAATTATGGTCCGATAACACACTATAAAATATTCAAGGCTTCTAATGAATCCTTTTCATGATATTTTCCACCTCGTTATCTATCTCCACATCAAATTTTAAGTCAATATGATGATCAAATCAAAAGTTATGCCCTCTGAAAGATAGACTCCTACATCATTCTCCTTTGGTTGAAAATAACTAAGCTCCTATGAGTTTCTTTGATAAAACTCATGCAACTTTATGCTATTAATTTTTTTTAGTTCCCACTCTAAAATCCAAGTATTATATTCCTATTGTAAACCTTCCCATTGTACCAAGTATTTGTTGTAGCTTCCTTGCCTGGTACTGATTATCTTCTTATCAAGTACTTGCATAATTTTTTATTTCTTCTTAGGTATCTATTGCTCCTAGTTTATGTCCTCTTTTGATTCAACTTCATATTCATACCCATGAAATTCATACAAATTTTTAGCATTAAAAATTGGTAAAATATTAAAATCAGTAGGCAACTCCACTTATAGGCATTATCATTCATCCTATTCAAAATTCTACATGGTCCAATCTTCTTATACTTCATTTTGTTATATGTACCCTTGGGAAACCTCTTCTTCTTGAGGTGAACCATCACCATGTCTACCACCACTAAGAATTTTAGTCTCTTACTTGCATCTGCTTCTACCTTATAGCTTTCATTACTATCTTACAACTTCTTTTTGATACCTTCCTGCAATTCCTATATGTGCTTTGCAATGCTTCTCCATCATTACTAATTATACCTTGAATTGGTAGGTCAATTAGATCTAATAAAATATTGGTATTCTTATCATAAATAATATAAAAATAATATTTTATTTTTGACCTATTGACTGAACTATTATATGCAAACTCAGCTTGTGGTAAGGCTAAGTCCCAATGTTTTGGTTTTCTCCAACAATACATCTTAGAAAATTTTCCAAACTTTAGTTTACTACTTCTGTCTACCCATAATTCTAGTCATGATATGCACTAATAAAATATAGATTTATCTCCATATTCTCCAATAGATTCATCAAAAAGTAACTCAGAAACCTTGTATCCCAATCTAAGGTGATCATTTTTGGAACACCATGTAGTATAACAACTTCTTTGAAAAACAAATTTACAACTCTTGTAGCATCATTGGTTTTTTGGAAAGCAATGAAATGTGCCATCTTAGAAAATCTATCTACTATACTAAAATTTTAACTCTTACTCCATTGTATGTTCGACAACCCCAACACAAAATCCATGCTCAAATCTGTCCATGGTCCTGTAGGAACTAGCAAAGGTATATAAAGCCCTATATTTTGTGCATGGCCTTTAGTCATTTGGCACACTCCACATCTTAACATAAACCTAGTTATATCTCTCTTTATCTTCGGCTAATAATACTTCTACTCTACAAGAGAAATGGTCTTACTCACTCTAAAGTTCCCAGCCAAACCTTCATTGTGTAGTTCTCTAATAATTTTCTCCCTCATTGAACCAATAGGAATGCACAATTTCTTTCCTTTAAAAAAATAATTATTTTGCATCAAATAATCACAAACATCACTACCAACTTCTCCTATCACTAGATTCTTACACTACTTCATAATTTTACCAAAATCTGGATCATATTCATACATTTTCTTAATTGCCTCAAATCTGACTACTTCATGCTCCATAGTAGTCAATAATACTACACGCCTACTCAAAGCATCAACAACTTGATTTTTCTTACCTAATTTATGCTTAAAAACAAATGTATACTCTTGCAAGAATGATACCCACTTTGCATACCTACTATTTAATTTCTTCTAGGTATTTACATACCTTAATGCTTCATGATCAGTAAATAACACAAACTCTTTAGACACTAAATAATATCTCCAGTATCTAAATACCTACATAATAGCATTGAATTCCACATCATAAATAGAATACTTCTTCCTTACCTCATTCAAATTTTCTCTAAATAATGCTACAGGCCACCCTTCTTGACTCAATATGGCTCCAATTCCCACATGGTAGGCATCACAATCAACCTCAAACAACTTGCTAAAATCTAGTAAAATCAAAATAGGTGCTTCTATCACCTTATTCAATAATTTGAAACCCTTTGTTGCTACCTTTATCAATACAAATTATCTTCCCTTCATACACTATGTTATAGGTGCAACAATGCTACTAAAATTCTTAATGAACTTCCTATAGAAAGTTGCCAAGTCATGGAAACTCTTCACCTCTATCACATTCCTTGGAATGGGCTCTTCCAAAATTATCTTCACCTTTTATTTGTCCATCCTCACTCCATCATGTGAGCTTACAAATCCCAAGAACACTTGACTCTTCTGAAGGAATATACACTTCTTCAAATTTACATACAACTTCTCCTTCCTTAAAAAATCTAACACTAATTTCAAATGCAACAATTTTTCTTCTTCATTCCTACTAAATATTAGAATGTCATCAAAATACACAACTATAAACTTACCAATATATTTCTGTAAAACTTTGTTCATCATCCTCATAAACATACTGGATACATTGGATAATTTGAATGACATCACCATCCATTATTACTACCTATATTTTATCTTGAAACCAGTATTCCATTCATCCTCTTCATGGATTAAAATATGATAGTATCCACTATGTAGATCAATTTTTCTAGAGTACCATGCTCCAGCTAGCACATCCATCATATCATCTAGTCTAGGAATTGAGAATTGATACTTGATTGTAATTTTATTTATTGCCCTACTATGCACACAATTTCACCATGTATCATCTTTCTTTGGCATCAATAGTGCATGAATCACACATGGAATCATACTTTATCTAACAACTCCCTTATTTATCAATTGTGTTACTTGTTTGTTCAACTCCTTATTCTGCATAGGACTCATCCTATAGGCTACCTGATTTGGAAGAGCCAATATTGGAATTAGATTAGTATGATGTTGAATATCACTTTTTAGGGGTAATCCATTTGGTAACTCCTCTAGTATGACATCTACATTCTCTTTTAGCAACCTTGTTGTCACAGGTGGTATAGTAACATCCTTAGTATCCAACTTCTTTGTTGTCAACACATAATAAACCCCAACTTTTTTCATCCCTATGATAAATTCCTTAGCTACTAATAGGATTTCACTCTGCCCTTCTTCCTTATGTGGTAATAAGACCACTTTTACTCCATCCTTCTAGAATGTGTAAGTATTCCTTCCCCCATTATGGGTAGCCTTCCTATCATATTGCCAAGGCCTCCCTAATAATAAGTGATATGCATCCATTGGAATTACATCACACCACACTTTTTCTTTGTAGGTATTTTGAATTGAGAACTTAACCAAAAACCTCTTATCTACAGTTACCTCATTTCCTTTTCTGAACCATGATATGTGATAGGGATACAAGTTATTCTCACACTTTAAGTTAAGCTTATCAACCATTTTAGTGGAAACCATATTTTCATAATTAACACTATAAATAATTATCTCATCTTGTTTGAAATATACTCGTATGTAGCCATTAATCACCACTATAATTATCTTGTGCTTTCTTCTTCCTTGGTATGATCATTGTCCTTATTATCATCAGGTTTCCCCCCATGTTTGTTGCAAATTCTACCTCATATTGCTCTTCGATCTTAACCAGATTGACTCTAGCTTATTCTCCTTGTATTATTTCTTGTGTAGGATAGTGCGAACACTCAAAATATCTATGCCCTTCCTCACTGCATCTAGAACAAGTATATTGTCTTTGTGAGCCATCCCAATTTCATCCTCCATCATAACCTCTTCCTCTTTGAGATCCTTCGTCTCTCTAGTGGTTATCTTGACCCTGCCCAGACTCTTTTTAATTCTTGTAATATCCCCATTTTGGTATTTTCATATTTTATATGTTAGTAATGTCCCCACTTATTTTATTATAATAAAATGCTAATTAAAAAAAGGTATGTGGGATGCCCTTTTTTGTGAGTCTTTAGGAGTTTCTTGGTGTGAAACAACTTAAGTTGTGTAGTATAGTGGGGCCCACTCAACAAAAAATTAGAACATGGTCTATAAGAGATATATATGAGCTCCATTTTGGGATGTCATTCTATTTTATTTTGTGAACTTGTTGTGGGTTGAACCCCAACGTCCTCTTGAAAAACCTTAGGTGATGTGCCCTAGTTTCTCAAGAGAAACCAGAAGTGTAGCAAGGTGATGTGCCCTTGTGTACAAGCTAGAATTTTGGTTCTACTGCTGAATTCATATTTGAGTTTCAGATTTTAGAGTACAATTGTTAAGAGGATGAATTTATGATGTATGAAGGTTGGTCTATTTATTTTCATAGCTAAATATTTTTATAAAATTTATGTGGTCAGATCTGCTATTTTTAGGGTCTCTTGTGTTCATTTTTGCTTACATATTCAGATCTATTTTTTTGTTTGAATAGATAAGAATTTTATTGGAGAAATTTCAAATATTTGTAGCTAGGGTTTGGTAATTTTTACTTAGGATTCTTACAGTGGTATCAGAGCCACATTTTTTCTACCAGCCTGAGGGAAAAGTGACATGCAAGAAAAAAATCATGCATGCAAGACCAATACCCAGTTTGTTTGCAGTTTGAAGGGTTTTGAATGCAGCCAGGGCACAGGTATAATTTGAGGAGAGATAGATCAAAACCTAACCCTCAAACCTTGGATCAGCCAGGAGGGTCATCTCACCAGGAAATCGAGCCAAAAATTACAGTAATGGAAGAGAGAGAGGAGCACCCACCAGCGGATGAGGCAGAACAAAAATTCAACACCATGATAGAGTTGTTGGGTAGAATCACAACTAGGTTGGATCAGTCAGTCCAGCCACTCTCCGGCCAATCCCAAACCCAAACGCACCATCCAGAAAGGCCTCAATCCCAAGTGCATGGTGAAAATTCTTCTAGGGCATGGGTGCGAGAGTCCGAAAGTGAAAAATTTGTGCAGTATACTCATTCCCATTTGCCTAGACCTATAAAACCCATGTTTTTGCAGCCTTTTGAACCTGATCCACAGAGAGTTTCAGATGATCTAGACACTCTTTTCATGGAATATCAAACAAAGAATGAAGCATTCAGGGATGCGGTCTCTTTTGAGAGTTATTTGAGTATTTTGGGGAAGAAAATTGGTAAAGGCAGCAAGTTTGAGGATAAAAGGAAGACCCAACAGAAAATGCAAGTGCCCATGTTCAATGGCAAAGGTATTACAACTAGAGCATGGTTGCAAAAGTTGCAAACCTATTTCACTTTATGCCCTATGGCTGAAGAAGATGCAGTTCAATTGGCTACTCTTCATCTTGAGGATGCAGCATATGATTGGTGGCATCATGGTCTCACCACACAAGGCCATGGAGAGATCACCACTTTTGATGAGTTTAGTAGAAGGGTATTGGACAGATTTGAGAGAAAATATGAGGAGGTATTCTTTAAAGAATTGGCAACTCTCCAACAAAGAACTACAGTAGAGGCATATGTGGAGGAATTTCAGAAAATTTTAGTTATGGTGCCCAATATTTCGGATAAGAGAGTCACATTTCTCTTTATTGAAGGTTTTATGGAGCCTTTGAAGGGATTGGTGAGAGCTTTTGAGCCTCCTGATTTGCAAGCAGCAATTAGAAGAGCTCTTTCTCTTGAAATTTCAGCTCCACCAAAGCCCAAATTTTTAGCTGCACCTCCTTATAGACCAAGCATGGCCGGTCCTTCAAATATATCTCAAAAAAATAAGAACTTTCAACCAATAAATCTATTAGAATTAAAGTGCACTATGTCTATTTAGTTTGACACTTGTCAATTTCATTGATATTTTTCATGTTTCTCATATAGGCTTATGCCTATATATTGTACTTCATTGTATCAATATTATATCTCATCAGTTTTATTCCTAAAATTTAATATTAGAGCTCTAGGCTTTCTCTGCCCTGTTGAGCTTGAGGGGTGGTTTCCATTATGGAAATCCCCCCCTCATTTTTTTCCTCCCCTCATTTTTTTCCCCTCCTTTCATTTTATTCATTTTTCTGACTGAGGGAGTATTCTCTCCATCCATGAGATGGATTAGAAACCAGAAATTTTAAGTAAAAATGGCTGCCAAATCTACAATTTTTTAGAGTGATTGGGAAGGTTAAGTTTGTTTTAGTATCCATCTGAAGAAGTAGTTTCTCTAAGAAATGAAAAATGAGATACAATTTTTTTTATTATTTTCATTTGTTGATATCTATAGAAAATTTGAAAGAATGTGTGTAGTAGATTTGAAAGAAAGTGTGCAAGAAGATTGTAGGTGACATGTTCTCCATTTGCAATGGGGTATGTTGCGCAGAGGTATCCTATCACTGCGAGTTGACGAGCAACGGTGAATGAGTTTTCTAGTTTGAATATTTCAGTAGCAAATGATGGTTTCATCATTGTGAAGCCGCATATTAGTACTAGATGACAGTCTGGTGGACTTGAAAAATATTTGTTGAAATAGGAACAAAGCACAGAGGGCCGCCATGCACTGGTGGTGGAGGGTGTGTTGGATCCACTTAAGAGCATCAACAGATGAAGCAAATGAATTTCATTGATGATTAATGGATACTGTTGTGATGATTGAGCTTATTGTTTAGAGCTCAAATTTTTTTATATTTTTATTGAGGGAGAACGTGCTAAAGATGAGGATTCACGTGAAAATTTTAATGCAAAATAGACGTAAGGGGGTCCTAAAATACTATTTTTTCAACATGTTTTCTGCCATGATTTCTATACTTTCACCTACTACAATGAAAGGAGGCGATGACCAGTTTCTTGGCTCCATGTGCAAGAGGTACTTGTGATGGGAAAATTTAAGATTGCAAATGCCGTGATATCTAAAAGTGGGTTGATTTTGAGGGTAAAATGAGAGCGCAATGAGGACTGCTATTTTTTATTTAAAATTGGAGAAGACTGCTCATTTTTTTAGTTTTTTGTGGGGGAGTGGAGTATACCAATGCTTGTAGAATTTCATGGGGGGTTTCATTATGTCACAGTTGCAACCACATATTAAGACGAATATGCCTGATACATGGTGGGATCTCTCTCGGATCAAGTCCTAGACGATGTTATTTTTTTCACGGCTGGAAAATTCAAGAGATTTCAGTTTTTTTTTCATGGCCACAATAGCTTGTGGACCAGTTTACATTTGGTGGTGCTTCGGGTGTCTATTAGTCAAATGTTACTGGATGCAATTTTTTGTCCATGCACACCCAGTTGTTGTAGAGAACGAAAACCCATGTAACTTGTGCATGCTTGAAGACTGTTGTTTGGCTCTAACTAGTTGATTTATTTTTGTGGTAAGATCTATTTTTGCCCCTATTGGTGGAGTGCACATCGAAGTACAAGATCCAACCTTCTATGTTTTTTTATGGCTACTATTTTAATCCATAGTGGATACTATTTTACGTACTGCTACTGCTTGCCATTTTTTTTTCCACCTAAATCTGGAGATTTCATCAAACTAGACGGAGGCATGGTCAGTGCTGATGGATGAAGGTGAGCTCAAGGTTCCCATACATATTGAGCTTGAGTTTCATCACCAGATGGATATTAAATTGCATGAAAGCCTTAATGATATTTTATAGTTGCACAAACTAATGTAGATAAGCATTAAAAACTAGAGACAGTGATGGATCATTTTTTACGAGGAGTTTAGGATCAGTTTTGCTTGTGCTAGAAAGAGGGATGCGGAGCATCGATCTAAGAAGCAAATGGTAGTAGATCATGGCATGCACTCTCTGACTATTTCTATTTCTATTTTTGGCACACTCATGGAGAGTGTGGTACCAACCAATTTTCGTGAGAGCCTTATGGGACGTAGACAAATGTTTTCAATTTCATTGATAAATTGGTGTTTTTTTTAATTTTGACGTTGGAGTTGTGTGGTCGTTGAGGAAGCTGAAGGAAGATATGACCATTTTTTATTGTTGTTAATCCTAGCCACATAGCACATCTAAAATAATGGATAAACCTTGTAGATCTTGTGATTGCAGTGATTTAGCAATGATTTACCAACGAAAATCAAAAGATCTTGGTGGCTCATCTTCATGTGGAGATCTAGAACACCAAAAAAAAAAAAGAAAATGCAAGGGTGCGACTATTTTTTGCCTCTGTGGCCACGTGAGGTAAATTACTCCACCAAAAGCTCACAGTTTGGAGAAAGTAACACAACACACATTTTTCATAGAAATAACGCAGTAGATCTATGCTTTTATTTTTTTGCGATGTAGGATTTTCTGTGATGGTTCCTATCACTTGACAGAAGCTGCTAGTTTTTCAAGAAATTGAAGATCAATCGATGATATTTTTTGTTTTTGCGATATGTGAGAGATGGTAACAACGCAAATCAAAGACATTAGCAAGCTAGGATACCATTTTGTTTTGTTCGATTCCAAAATAAGGAGCAGTAAAGTTCAGAGATGTATGCGGGTAATAAGCCATTGAAACATCATATTTGTCTTTAACGGTGGAGGGGTATACATTTCATTATGGCCAAAATATGACA
This sequence comes from Wollemia nobilis, assembly GCA_028583015.1. Classification (NCBI taxonomy): domain Eukaryota; kingdom Viridiplantae; phylum Streptophyta; class Pinopsida; order Araucariales; family Araucariaceae; genus Wollemia; species Wollemia nobilis. Next base: position 10,010,337 of record JAQPPZ010006249.1, read on the forward strand.
TCCACCATTCAGATATTTTTTGCACACTTTGCATCCATGGTCACCTCTATTTTCTGTTGCCTATGACCAAGTTGCAAAATCGTGTCGTGCAGTTGGAAAATCTATGTTGTTGCTAGTGGAGAGCTGGTGGATTCATAGATATTTGTGGCAGATGGAATTTTTTTGACCACTACAATGAAAATTTGTAGTCATCTGGAACAAAATATTTTATGTGTTATTATTTGAAGCGATGAACCAAAAAATGTAGCAAAGACGGTTTGAAATTTGTGCAGACTGAGGCCCATTCATTCATTGGAAAAGTTATTTGCTATTTTTGGAGCATGCGGGAGTTGTACTGTTTGCCCGAGTTCAAATTATAGGCACCAATTATGGGCCCCATGGCATGGCGTATGTTGCATAGTTTTCTTTCATTGGTTTTCAGGATAGACACAACAACTTTGGTTTGGCTGTGCGAAGTTCTAGAGTGACCGACATTTTTTTATTTTATTTTTAATGTAATGGGAGAGTATTTTATTTGAAAATGAGGCATGTGTTATTAGAAGTAGAAGGACCACTTACAAATATTTGTATGAAGACTTGAAATTTTCAAAGTGGAGGACCACTTTTTCAAATTTGTATGGGGAACTTGAAGTGCTTATGGCCATTTTTTCTTAATTTTTTTCCACATGGGAAGTGGAAGTGGAAAACCTACATGTCCCTATTTTCCCACATGGAGAGTGGAAGGCCTAGATGACCCATGTAATATTTCTCTACGAGGGAAATTTGAAATGCAGACAAAATTTTACATTGTAATTTTACTTTGATTCCGCCTCAATGCGATGCCAGGAATATTATATTCCTGATGTTTATTTTGCTACCTATGGAGGCATGCATATTTTCTAGCAAATGAAGGTCCCATTGAGACCCAAACATAGGGATATTTATAGTCATCGGAAAGGTTTTTCTGAGATGGAAATATTGGAGGTATCAAATTGTAATTTTGATGCTATTTCATTTGAGTTTTTAGCCTCAAATATGTTGTACCTTGGAGTGCACTCTCAATTGTACCCAACACTCCTAAGGAATTTGTAAGTGATCCTAGTATTACCCATGCACTTCGATGGGATGAGGAGGTCACCATAAGGATATTTACCCTAGGGACTATAGATATAGACACCCTAGACTCTATCCGAGTTTTTTTTTTCTTCAAATCAACTTTTGAAGACTACAAATGAAGATACTTCAAAAGATTCTATTCTTCTTTCTTCTTCTCCTCCATTTGGATCTATGGCTCAATTTTATTGTATTTCATGGCTCATTTTTCTATTGTATTAAGGTGCATTTTTGGTAGAGACCGACACCTTCTATATTGAGTTCACCATGAGGGAGATTTGATATTCATGGTGAATCTAGTCAGTGACCTATGAGAGACAACATCCTCTAAGGATGACCTATAGAGGAAAAAGATCCAAAAGTGGTTGACCCTGAGGCACCCATGATGACCCTGAGGCACTTAGACAGCTAACCTAGTGGCAACAGACCCATGTAAGTGGCTGACCCTGAGGCAGCAGATAGATATGTATACACCGTTGATCTGGAATTGTTCATAGTTGGAGAGCTAAGTGCAAAGAGCACAAGCCTAGACCAAATCATGTAATAAAGGAGGATGATAGGGTTCTTTTAGAGAAGTCAACATTAATGAGGAATGTTACCTAATGTTGACTTATTTTTTTCTTTAGTTAGGATAGTGCACTTTAAGGGGGAATGTTAGAATTAAAGTGCACTATGCCTATTTAGTTTGACACTTATCAGTTTCATTGACATTTGTCATTTTTTTAATGTAGGATTATGCCTATATATTGTACTTCATTGTATCAATATTACATCTCATCTCCTTTTATTCCCAATAAAATCAGCCACCTACAGGTAAAAACCAGCCCATTGGAAGGCCAACATTCCCTCCCCAAGGGCCTCCAATGCAAGCACCACCAGGTGGAAGGGTAGGAGATGACCGGGATGAGCTGAGGAGGAAGAAATTATGCTTCAGCTGTAGAAATCCTTGGGAACCAGGTCACCGCTGTCAAGGTAAAGGTCAAATTCATTACATAGAAGTGATTTCAGATGTAGAAGATGATTCAGAAAATGAGTATGAGTCTAGTGAAGAGCTAGATTTTAATGAAGAGTTGGCTGTCCAAAATGCAGCATATACTGTTGAAAATACAGCCCCTGGTACAGTTACAAATTCTATCTTTAATACTGGTTCATTGGCTACTTTGAGTGGAACAAACAAGTTTTTTTCCATTAAAGTGTCGGGTAATGTGTTGGGTGACAAAGTGATTGTTCTAGTGGATAATGGAGCCACACATAACTTCATTGATGAGAGTTTAGTGGCTAGGAAAAGGCTGAAAGCAGAAACATTTTCTGGTTTCAATGTGGTGACTGGAAATGGAGCGCTCACTCCTTGCAACAAATATGTCTCTAAGGTGAAGGTGAATTTTGGAGACTTTTCTGTTGAAGATGATTTCTTTGTTTTTCCACTCAAGGAGGGTCCTCAGATGGTGTTGGGGGTGCAATGGTTGTACTCTTTGGGAGACTACACAACCAATCATCAAAGTTTGCAGATTAGATTTAAGGAAAATGGGCGTGATGTGGTGTTGCAAGGTATCAAAGAGAATGCTGTCCAAACTGTTACAACAAAGAGAATGGAGTGGATACTCAGAAAAGAAAAGGTTTCATGGGCTGTTGAAATATTCTTGATGAAAGGTAAGCCTCATACTGCTGAAAATGATATTTCTTTCAATTCAGAAATTCAGATTTTATTGGACAAGCATAGTAAAGTTTTTGATGACATTCCAAAAGGTCTACCACCCAGTAGAGGTTTCCAACATGCTATAGAGTTGGAACATGGTACAAGCCCCATTCAGATTCAGCCTTATAGACATCCAAAAATTTATAAGGATGAGATAGAGAAGACTATTAGGGAGCTGTTAGACATGGGCCACATTCATCCAAGTAGTAGTCCCTTTGCATCTTCCGTTGTTTTGGTTAAAAAGAAGGATGGGACACTTAGAATGTGTATAGACTATAGAGCCCTTAACAAGAAAACAATCAAGAATAGGTATCCCATACCCAGAATTGATGAGTTGATTGATGAACTCCATGGTGCTAAGTATTTTTCTAAGATTGACTTGAGGAGTGGTTACCACCAAATCAGGGTCAAAGAGGAAGATATCCATAAAACAGCTTTTAGATGTCATTATGGGCATTTTGAGTTTTTGGTTATGCCCTTTGGTTTGACAAATGCACCAGCTACGTTTCAATCATCTATGAATCAGATTTTTAGGGAGCATTTGAGGAAATTTGTGCTTGTGTTTTTTGATGATATTCTTGTGTACAACACTACTTGGGAGGACCATTTGAGGCACCTAGATTCAGTTTTGAGCATCTTGGAACAACAAGAGTTTTATGCTAAGAAATCTAAGTGTGAGTTTGGATTGACAGAGATTTTGTATTTGGGTCACATAATCAGCCATAACGGAGTTCATGTAGATCAAGAAAAAATTGTTTCAATTAAAAATTGGCCTATTCCTACCACCCTTACTCAATTAAGGGGATTTTTGGGGTTGTGCAGTTATTATAGGCGGTTTATTAGAGGATTTTCAGCTTTATCAGCCCCTCTAACTGAATTGACAAAAAAAGGAGCCTTCACATGGAGTAATGAAGCACATGCAGCTTATGAGAAATTGAAGGAGGTTGTTCTAGTTATTATAGGCAATTTATTAGAGGCCATTGGAAAAAGGAAAAAAAAGATGCATGCATTGACTAAGTTCAAACAGTACCTTGTTTGTGGCAAATTTTTGGTGAGGACTGATCATAATAGTCTGAAATATTTTCTTGGACAACATGATTTGAGTGAAAGACAACAAAAATGGGTGACGAAATTGCAGGCATATGACTTTGATATTGAATTTGTGAAAGGTAAAAAGAATGCTGCTGCTGATGCACTGTCTAGACACCCAAATTTTTACTCTATTTCACTTATAACTGATGATTTAAGGGCTGCACTCATGGCTGATTATGCAAAGGACAGTTTTACATCCAAAATCTTGAACGGTGACATACAGGATGACAGGTACAACATTAAGAAGGGTTTGATTCTTTATAAAAACAGAATTTTTGTGGTCCCAAATTCAAAGTTAAAACAGAAAATTATTGCTGCAATGCATGATGCACCTATGGCTGGTCATTCTGGGTTCTTTAAAACATATAGGCAGTTACGTGAGAGGTTTGCATGGAAGGGTTTGAAGGATGATGTCCTCAAACATGTTAGAGAGTGCACAACATGCCAAGAGAACAAATCTGAAACTACTTTACCAGCCGGCCTACTTCAGCCCTTACCCATCCCAAGCCAAAAATGGGAGAGCATCTCAATGGATTTCATCACGGGGTTTCCAAAAGTGAATGGTAAGGACTGTATTTATGTGGTAGTGGATAGACTTACCAAGTTTGCTCATTTCTTTGCTATATCTACCACATTTTCAGCTGTACAAATCGCTGATTTGTTCTTTAGAGAAGTTTTCAGGCTTCATGGCTTGCCAAAAGCCATTGTAAGTGACAGAGACAGCAGGTTTATGAGTCACTTTTGGCAGGAATTATTCAGACTTTGTGGGACTGTTTTGACTCCTAGCACATCTTATCACCCACAAACAGATGGACAAACGGAGATAATCAATAAATGGATTGAAGGCTATCTTAGAAACTATGTTGTGGGGCAGCAAAACTCATGGGTCAAATGGCTGTATTTGGGAGAGTTTTGCTATAATACTACATACCACATGTCTATCAAGATGACCCCATTCATGGCCCTTTATGGTTATAATGCTCCTAACATTGCTGATTTGATTTTTCATGACAGCAAGGTTCCAAAAGCTAATGATTTTGTGCAGGAAAACCAGAAAATTTTGCAAGCTTTGAGAGATAATATTCAGATGGCACAAAACCAGCAGAAAAAGTATGCTGATCAGCAGCGTATAGAGCGCCATTTTGAGGTTGGAGACATGGTTTATTTGAGACTTCAGCCCTATAGACAGTCTACTTTGAAAAAAAGTGGTGCGGAGAAGTTGAAACCTCGTTTTTATGGCCCCTACAAGGTCATACGCAGGATAGGGGAAGTGGCATATGAGTTGGAATTACCGAACAACAGCAAGATACATAATGTTTTCCATGTTTCGTGTCTCAAAAAGGCACTAGGACAGCACATTGTACCATCTTATGAGCTACCACCACTTGATGAGGAAGGGAAGTTAGTCTTGGAACCTGAGACAATTTTGGCAACAAGGGAAAAAAGGCTAAGGACTAGAGTTCTCAATGAGTATCTGATTAAATGGAAGAGCTTGCCACTTGAAGATGCAACGTGGGAAGGAGAGGAGATACTTTCTCATCCAGCCCTCAATTGCTTGGGGACAAGCAATTTGAGAGGGGGAGACTTGTAATGTCCCCATTTTGGTATTTTCATATTTTATATGTTAGTCATGTAATCCCACTTATTTTATTATAATAAAATGCTAAATAAAAAAGGGGATGTGGGACGCCCCTTTTTGTGATGTCTTTAGGAGTCTCTTGGTGTGAAACAACTTAAGTTAAGTTGTGTAGTATAGTGGGGCCCACTCAACAAAGAATTAGAACGTGGTCTATAAGAGAGATATGTGAGCTCCATTTTGGCATGTCATTCCACTATATTTTGTGAACTTGTTGTTGTGGGCTGAACCCCAACGTCCTCTTGAAAAACCCTAGGTGATGTGCCCTAGTTTCTCAAGAGAAACCAGAAGTGTAGCAAGGTGATGTGCCCTTGTATACAAGCTGGAATTGTGGTCCTGCTGCTGAATCCATATTTGAGTTTCAGATTTTAGTGTACAGCTGGTAAGAGGGTGGATTTATGATGTATGAAGGTTGGTCTATCTATTTCCGTAGCCGAATATTTTTATAAAATTTATGTGGCCAGATCTGCCATTTTGAGGGTCTCTTGTGTTCATTTCTGCTTAAATATTCAGATCTGATTTTTTGTTTGAATAGATCAGAATTTTATTGGAGAAATTTCAAATATTTGCAGCTAGGGTTTGGTAATTTTTACTTAGGATTCTTACATTTATTTGTATTGGAAGATTCTCCCTTTGATAGATACCCTCTAACTTAAGGTTATGATGTTCCTTTCTTCACTCCTTTCCTAAAATTACTTCTCTTATATTTCTCTTCTACTTTTAATGCTAACTGATATGCATCCTCTACACTATGGATCTGAAGCATACTCAATTCATATTGTATGACATAGTTTAATCCATTCACTTACCTTGTAGCCTTATGTTCTTTTGATTCTTTAATACCCACATGAATTGATAACTTGTAGAATTCATTGGTGTAGTCGTCGATGCTTTGATCCTTTTGTCTGAGGTTTTGAAGTCTACGAAACAATGTTTGGGCATAATATTTGGCCAAGAATTTCTCGTTCAATATTTTTTCCATTTTACAACAGACCCTAATATTTTCCTTTTCTTTTCTTTTCCTCTCCTTCTGTAGATGATCCTACCAAATAAATGCATACCTTTTCAAATTTGTGCATGCAAGATTTACTTTCTTTTCCTCTGAAAGTTTTTTCCACTCAAAGAACTTCTCCATGCTATTCAACCAATCTATCAACTCCTATGGTTTCAACCCTCCTACATACTCAAGGACATAAATATTGATCCTATATTTATTTCCTTCCAAGGCCCTAATTAGCCTATCCTCAAAATCTTACTTTTCCTTTGGTTCTTCCTCGATATGAACCTTTATCTTGTTGTCTCCTTCCATAGTATCATTATCAAAATTTAGATTTACAAATTCTGTGGGATTTATTTCCCTCATACGAGTCATCATTCTATTTATTTGAGCAACTTGTGCCTGTAGCTCCTGCATATTCCTTTTGAGTTGGACATAACCTCCTCTTTCTCTCCTCATGCTAAATTGATCTATGTTATTCCAAATAGAAAAATAAGAATAATAGAATAACTATAATCGACAAGATTACATTCTATTCCCCAAAAATATACAAATTTATTTGATACCAAATGGTGTAAATCCTATTGCAAGAGGCCAGGACAAGAACCTCCAAACACATAAAACAATGACGAAAAGAAACAAAGCAGAAAAAATTCCCAATCACATAAAAGCTATAATAGATGGAAATAAATTGATAAATGCTTTTCTTTCTCATTCTTGAATTTCACCCCTTTTATAATGCAATACCAAGGTAATATATATATATCCCAAAATAAATCCTAAAAAAAATCCTAAATCTTAAATCCCTAAAGATAAGATATTAAAATATTTTATTTTATTTTTTTAATTATTTTTTCGAGAAATTTCATCTTTTAGTGTCAGCCAAAAAAATATTGGATAGCCCTCTAAATTAATACACATTATTGTATTACCCATATTAAGCCTCCTAGAAAATATCTACACCTACCCATGCCTAAATAAGACATTATTCCAAATATGCTTTCTTCAAAATTTTCAAAAAAACACTAAATCCCATTTTTTGGGCACTAGATGAAGGAATTTTGATCCCGATAACACAATAGAAAATATTCAACGCTTCTAGTGAATCCTTGCCATGGTATTTTCCACCTCATTATACAACTCCTCGTAAAATTTCAAGCTGATCCAACAATCGGATCAAAAGTTATGCCTTCTGGAAGATAGGCTCCTACATCACAAATGTTTCATTTTTTTAATTTATCCAAAAATATTGAATAAAAACTATAAGGTGATATTTATTCCATGTATCTTGTGGTTATTCAAATGTTTTTAACATAGGATAAAGTTTTATCTAGAATACAACTTGAATTTATTTCAGTAGTTACATGTATTTATTAACTTAAGTTTGAATAATCAAACTTATAAACATCACATCTAACTCAAATTCTATTTCTTCATAGAAAAATCTAAGATATAATATAATATTTTTTCTTATTATCTTAAAAATTAGATATTATTTAGTTTTGTTTGTAAATATTTAATTGAAACAAAATAAATCAAATCAAATTTTGTAGATTTATTGGAAAAAAAAATTTAAAATGCTTGTGTTAAGGCTATTTTTTTATAATATCAAATTTACTTTCATAATTTTTATTTCTATTGAAAAATCCATAACTATGAACTAGTTTTCATTAAATAAATTTATACTTAGAAAACATGATTAAAAATATATTTTTATATTTTTATTTATTTAGAATCTACATTATTTTAAACCAAATAATTTATGTATGTATGTATATGTATATGTATATATATATATATATATATATATATGTGTGTGTATGTATGTATGTATGTATGTGTGTATGTATGTATGCATATAAAGCTCGTCAAAACAAACATATAAATTTTTTGTTACACCAAAATCATAAACTAAGTACCCAGGTGTTGTAGGTGAGTTGGAGAGGAGAGGGCAATCCTCCAAGGGAGGTCCCAGGTTCGAATCTCCACCCTACCAAAAAGTTGAATTGGGTACCCAAAAATCCAATTGATAATGTTGGTGCGGGCAGGGTCGGGCGTGACTCCTAGGTGACTTTGATGGTGTAGAACCCCTGGTCGTGGTCTCTCAGACCAAGGCAGCCCCGCAAGGGGTTTTTCGCTCTTAAAAGCTATTCTAGAGTCTCAAATTTCTCTAAAACACCTATGAGACCTAATACGATAAAAACTATGAATAGAATTGACCAAGCCTTTAGTCACCTTACAGAGTGTCATTTTGGTACTTAAGCCCTATAGCCAATAATCATATTATATATATTCTATATGCGAATCAAACAACACCAAATAACTAAACTTAAATAAATGAACAATTAAAGCAAGATAAACACATATGATTGCACATAAATAAATTTGATTTTTATTGTCGGGTGGATTCCTGATATTACAACCAAATATACCCCAAATTGGGGTTTTTACAAAGCTTTATTGCTCAATACAATAATCTCAATATGCTAGGGTTCTCCAAAACCCTAGCCAACAAATCAGGGTGGTGTCTTCACACTCGATCGATCCCAACAAAAGTGAGTGGGATTCAGATATCCTTTGATCGGATCACTCCAGCTTAAACAACAGCTCAATGTTTGTATATCTTTAGACCTACACACAAAAAATTATGAAAGAGGATTAGTAACAATTGTGAGGGCTCTACTATGTGAGATCCTAAAAAATTAATAAAAACCTAAATGCCAAATAATAAACTACATACAAATATGGAAATAATGAAATTTGTATAACAGTAAAAGGTTTACCTTGTGAACTTGATGTGTTTTGATCTATAGTCGTTGTTGTAGGAAGATGGTGTGTGGATGCCCTAACGACATCTGAGGGTTTGTAAGGCTGCATAACTCTGGTTTAAAATATTTGTGGGTGTTAGGCGATAGGAGGGAATGCCTGTGGTTGCTCAAGGATGATGAAAAAGTACCCAATGGTGCTTGGGAATGGTAGGAAGGAATTCAACAGTAGCATATGGGCACTCGAGAGTTGTAAAGGGGTGTTCAAGGGTTGAAGAAATATATACTAAAATCTACTTCAGGTGAGTGCTGTGACAATGGATGCGATGATGGATGCAATGATGAAGGTAATGATGGATGAAAGGAATTCAAGGACTTCAAAAACTTAGGACACAAATTTCTTAGGCTTAGACTTAGAAAAACTTAGGATTCAGGCATTGAGCCATCAAAATTACTCCTATTTATAATCTTCCCTAGGGCATGTTAGGGTTTCAACAACACAATTTGTGCAATCAAGATTAAAATATGATGGAGGGTGGAGATTAAATTTGGGTAGGTGGCATGGATTAAGGCGGATGAATGGCTAGGATTAGACCAAGATGGATGGCTGAGATTAATTCACACACATATATACATATTTATTAAATATATATAAAATATAATATAAAATATTAATATTTAAATATATATTAAATAAATATACATAAATATATGTAAATAATGGGTAAAAATGGTGGGAAGACCTGGATGAACGACAAGTGGCTAGATTTTGGTGTCTACATATATGACCTTAATTATTAAACTATAAAAGTGTCCTAAACCATGACTTCAATCAAAAGGAAACAATTATCAAAAGGGAGAAAACTATGGTAGAATCTTAATCCCACACACTATTTATTTTAACCAAGTATTAATTTGAATATCCAAGGAAAATTTTGATAGACTATCCACTTCCTCATTTATTTCTCTTCAGTTATGTTTATAAGAGATCTTTGTAAATTATGCTTCTAGAAATTTCACCTACTCATAATAAGTCCTAATTATCAAATTTTGTATTCCCACTAATCCTAAAGTCCAATCCACCACCAATTTCAAGCCACCATAAATATGAAGTTTTTTTATTCCTTATTCCATTGCCATTCTTGCCAAAAAGATCAAATCATTCTACTCTAATACATTATTGACACCTTCACCAATACCAATTTAAAAGTGGTTCATCCTCATATAACACTTGTATTGCCCCACATTTACCTAGAATTTATTGACAAATTTCATCAAAAAATCCCAAGAATTCATAATATCCATTGTTAAACAACAAAAATGCTTTAGAACCTTTAATTTTAGGGTTTTTTTTATGCCTTCACAAGTATATATGATCTGAGATTGAACTTGTATAGGTGGAATTTCCTTGTTTTTAGAGAACATATAATTTCTTTCCAACCATAGACCCCATTCCACTATTAATTAATGCATATATATTTCTTAAAGGCTTTGTCTTCAAACCATTTTTTTATATTCTCCAATAAATACTTGGTGGCCATTATCTCTTTCCCTTAGTTGAGGGTAAAATAGACCTCCACACTTCTCTCTAGAAATCACAATAAAATAGTAGGTCATCTATTGTTTAATATTTCTTTTTAAATGGGTTGCATTGACTTGGACCCTACCCATACCTCTTTTGTAGAATATCACATATCAATTCCTTCTTAGATAGTGCTAACAATAATTTTTTATTTTATTTTAAGGGTGCTTTCACCTTCCAAATCCTACTCTACCTCCAAAGGACCTCCTCATTGTTATATTCAAGCATTGCCTTGCATCCTAGCTATTAACTATCCACTAGCTAGGTTTTTTGACCATACTAAAAAGTCTTCTTCTTGTCTTAATCTTATAAAATCCCTTGTCAAACCCATTGTATAATTTATCCATTTTTCAACTTCATTTCCTTCCAAAAGTAATTATTTTTCTAAAATCCACTACTATTTCCATAAATTGGTTTTATCCACAAAGGCTATGTCTGCCAATACCCTAATCCATTTTCTATTTACATGATCTATAAAATTTTGAGACAACTAATAATCTCCTCCACTCCCCATCCAAGGGTATTTTCCTAACCTTACTTTCTTCACGTTCCCTATTCTCCGAACCAAATATCTAAAGAATCTTGGCAACTAGTGCTTTTCCAATGTATATTCTTAAGATCCCATCATATTTCTAATTTACATTTATCTATATTACTCCATTTAACAAAATCCATTGCATATTTCTCCCTTCTTCCTATCCAAAGAAAATGGAAGCATTTTTTCCTTATTTTCCCACTTTTTTAACAATAATATAAGCCATGGAGTGCAAATATACTATATTAGCCTCCAAAACTAGTTTTACCAGTGTTAAATGGTCTTTCAATGATAACCATATATTTCACCATGAGGTTACACTTTTTCCACTTTATTGTATAACAAAATACAATCCTAGTATCCATAATTATTCAGTTTTAATCTAAACCCCAAATATTTTAGATATTTTTAAAACTAAATTAGATTGAAGCCAAAAATCCTTACCACTACTTCTTCTAATCTTGGTTGTAGCCTATCAAAAGCTTATCTATCTTCTAGAGGTTTATTTCCATTCCTATAGTAGCACAATATAGATCTAACAACTTTTTATATTTTAGTGCTTCTCTTAAGGTACCATTTTCAAATAAGAGTATATCATCTAGAAATAGTAAGTGAGTCCCAATCAAAGATTTTCCTAGTTTAATACCTTTGATCATGCCAAGTATTTTCTATTACTTAATCATTCTAATCATCCCTTCAACCACAAGTAAGAATAATAAGGGTGACAGGGGGAATCCTTGTCTTAGCCCTTTGGAATTCTTGACGAATATAGAAGCTAAACCATTAATTAATAAAAACAAATGAAAAAGAATTCATACATCCCATTACTAGATTTACAAAGGGCATAATACAAATAATATGAAATAATATGACTTTGATGTACAACTAGCATACCCTATCAAAAACTTTTGCAAATCAAGCTTAACTATAATTTCTTGTTGTTTCTTTGATTTGATTGAATGAAGTGCTTCTTGAAGAACACCAATAGCTTCAAATTATAAATATCAAGTTTTTTTATTCCCTATTCCATTGCCATTCTTACCAAAAATATCAAATCATTCTACTCTACTACATTATTGACACCATCACCAATACCAATTTAAAAGTGGTTCATCCTCATATAACACTTGTCTTGCCCCACATCTACCTAGAATTTCTTGATAAATGTCATCAAAAAATCCCAAGAATTCATAATATCCATTGTTAAACTATAAAATTGCTTTAGAAACTTTAATTTTAGGGCCTTTTTTATGCCTTCATAAGTATATATGATCTGAGATTGAACTTGTATAGGTGGAATTTCCTTGTTTTTAGAGAACATATAATTTCTTTCCAACCATAGACCCCATTCCACTATTAATTAATGCACATATATTTCTTAAAGGCTTTGTCTTCAAACCATTGTTTTATATTCTCCAATAAATACTTGGTGACCACTATCTCTTTCCCATAGTTGAGGGTAAAAATAGACATCCACACTTCTCTCTAGAAATCACAATGAAATAGTAGGTCATCCATTGTTTATTCTTTCTTTTTAAATGGGTTGCATTGATTTGGACACTACCTATACCCATTTTGTAGAATATAACATATCAATTCCTTCTTAGATAGTGCTAACAATAATTTTTTATTTTATTTTAAGGGTGCTTTCACCTTCCAAATCCTACTCTACCACCAAAGGACCTCCTCATTGTTATATTCAAGCATTGCCTTGTATCCTAGCTATTAACTATCCACTAGCTAGGTTCTTTGACCATACTAAAAAGTCTTCTTCTTGTCTTAATATTATAAAATCCCTTGTCAAACCCATTGTATAATTTATCCATTTTCAACTTCATTTCCTTCTAAAAGTAATTATTTTGCTAAAATCCACTCCTAATTCCATAAATTGGTTCTATCCACAAAGGCTATGTCTGCCAACACCCTAATCCCTTTTCTATTTACATGATCTATAAATTTTTGAGACAACTAATAATCTCCTCCACTCCCCATCCAAGGGTCTTTTCCTAACCTTACTTTCTTCCCGTTCCCTATTCTCCAAACCAAATATCTAAAGACTCTTGGCAACTAGTGATTTTCCAATGTATATTCTTAATATCCCATCATCTTTCTAATTTACATTTATCTATATTAATTAATTTAACAAAATACAATGCATATTTCTCCCTTCTTCCTATCCAAAGAAAATGGAAGCATTTTTTTCTTATTTTCCCACTTGTTTAACAATAATATAAGCCATGGAGTGCAAATATACTATATTAGCCTCCAAAACTAGTTTTACCAGTGTTAAATGGTCTTTCAATGATAACCATATATTACACCATGAAGTTACCCTTTTTCCACTTTATTGTATAACCAAATCCAATCCTAGTATCCATAATTATTCAGTTTTAATCTAAACCCCAAATATTTTAGATATTTTTAAAACTAAATTAGATTGAAGCCAAAAATCCTTACCACTACTTCTAATCTTGGTTGTAGTCTATCAAAATCTTATCTATCTTCTAGAGGTTTATTTCCATTCCTATAGTAGCACAATATAGATCTAACAATTTTTTATATTTTAGTGCTTCTCTTAAGGTACCATTTTCAAATAAGAGTAAATCATCTAGAAATAGTAAGTGAGTCCCAACCAAATATTTTCCTAGTTTAATACCTTTGATCATGCCAAGTATTTTCTATTCCTTAATCATTCTAATCATCCCTTATCCTAGTTTAATGCTAACATAACTCATTCTTATCAATAGTAATTTTATGTTAAATAAATATCCTTATTTTTGTGTCTTGGATAAAAAATTATCAACAAAAATGTTTGCTATGATGACTCAAAGATGCACACTATCCTATTGTATGCGATATCCTATTATGCACGATGTCCTGTTGTGCACGATGTCCTGCTATGCATGATATCCTAATGATGCTCAGTGAACTGTGTTCATATTACCTTCTTGGCTCTAATTGCTCTTGCTACATGAATTTCCTCACCTTTCTGTGCAACGATGTCTTACTGTGAAACGTATTACATTACTACTAGTAACACTGTGACACTCTTGTATTGTTCTATAACTTGCGCACATATGATTATCCTCTTGAATGATTTAAAAAAAATTATCCACACTTGCCTAGGTCTGGCTCTGATACCACTTTATGAGGAACTCTTCTAGAAATATTGCAAACATGAATAAGAATGAAATAAATCAAAATAATTTTTGCCACTTAAGGAGGGCTAAGTCTCTTGCAGGATACACAATTTGATTATGATTATGAATTATTAATGATTTATAAATAAAAATACCTCTACTTATATGGATAAAATCAATGAATTAGTGAAATAATAATATAACCGACTAGCTATATTAGTATTGTAACAGACCTAGAGAAAACATCTTATATCATTCGTCGTTACAAGTTCTGACTAGATCACTTGTTCTGATCCATCCTTTCAGACTACAGTCACTCTCGAGTCATATTTCATTCTTACCTACATCTCAACATAATTGGGTGTCCATATTTTATTTCCTTCACGAGGAATACATTAACCATTCCTCATCATGGTATCAATTAGAGAGTTTAAACAATATTTTAATGTAATTCTCCATTAACGATAGGGTTTCTAATAGTTTACCAAAATAGTATTCCCAAATAAATATCCATTTGGTTGTCCATATTTGAGTGTAAAAATTCTCACTCAACTTAGTTGCAAAAATATTATCTAAATCTTAGACATAGCTCCTTATGATAGGGTAATTATCTAATTCCAGAATTGTCTCATTCCTTCATTGGATTTCACTTAGTTTTAAAGCTAAAGTAACATTACTCTACCCATAATGGTATCACAAATATAATAAAGTCCTATTCTTATAATATTAAAATATAATGTTGGGATCCCATCCTAATGCTATTTTGTAATTCTCATTATTATGTAATGACCCACTTCCAACGTGGGGGGATTCTATTATAATGTTATTTTGTAATACTTTGTAATGTATGTGGCAAGTAAGGCACCTAGCCAAGTGGTGTCATCGCATGTAACCATTATAAATATTGTAACCAATGTTTGGTAGAAGATTCTAGCTCGAGTGGCATTTTGTATGTAAGCCAACTCTTGAGCCTTTAGGTAGGATTACATGTAGCTTTCTCTTTAAAATACATGAAGCCATGTACAAATGTATATTTTTGTAAGTTAATGAAATATTGAAGGAGGTCACCCCCTTGAAGAGGCTTATAATTCTGAGTTATTTGTGATATTGTTTCAATTCTACAATTACTTTCTACATAGTGTTATTTTGTTATTACATGTATTTCAGTTATTTTTCAGTATTTTGTGTGTGTGAGCTTTATTTTAATAGTATGTTTCTTATAAGTGGTATTAGAGAACTTTCCAGGGCTAAGTTCTACTGTGACAGTGAAAATTCTTACTCAACCATTTTCGCTTGTTAGGTATAATTTTCATACGTTTTTTATTTTGTTTTTCTTTATTCAAAAAACCAAAAAAATTTGCAAAAACCAAAAAATATAGTCTATTTTTTTTAGTAGTTGAGTAGGCTAGAAACCATGTGTCGACGGTTTTAAAATATCATGAAGGAGCTATCATTATTATATAAGCTAGATAGGCCATAAATCATCTATTTAAGTGAGGGGTGATCATGCTCCAATACCCAAGCCTCAGATAGCACTCGTGCATGAAATTGAGCTCTCACGCATATTCCAGTGTATCAGGAGACCATTCTAGGTTGAAAAAAAATTTATCCATTAAGAAGCTTTTCAGCATTATATCATCCATATTCCATAGGATACAACATACCAGACAATTACCCTCCCATATTTTTTAAGAGTTAGATAGTGTGCTCAAGGGTATGTGTGGAATCCTCCTTGGGTAGTGACCTAAAATATTGGTATGAGCACTATTGTTTGTCATTACGGTATAATAGATGGCCTATGGGTGTTACATAATCCTACCTAGAATACCTTAGTTATGTTAAAAACTTTAACCTATGAAAACACACATCTTCTTGTTCTCCTAAACTTGTATTAACAATCCCAAAAAGTGAGCATACATAAAAGGACTTCTCTATCACAAAAGAATACATTTTGCATGCACCAACAATTAGGAAAAATTTTGCAAGTGTCTATAATAGTCTAAAATATTTCATTACCATTTAAATCAATGGTAGTAACAGTTAGGTTAGTGGCAGTACCAGTCAGGTTAGTGATAGTAACAATCAGGTTAGTGATAGTACTAGTCAGGTCAGTGATAGTAACACTTGTGTCAATGACACAGTCGGTTCAGTGATAGTAACAATTGGAACAACAATAGTAATAGTAACATTTAACTATAATAGTTAGAAAATATAGGGGGTTAGGGTGAAAATTAGAACTGTAAATGTCAGTAACTACATTACATGTGACAGGATAGTGACAAGGTGGTTAGTTGATAAAATCCACAGATTAGAGATAGTTGATCCAGTAGCCAATTTTTGAATTGTAGATCCAAATAAAAAATTGATTGCTACTTTTTGATTCTACACTCAAAAAATAAAAAATCATGCAAATTAGAGCTATAATGAAGAAGTTGTAGTGGTTTTATCATTACTCTATTTTGAATAATTTTTAAACTAAAAATATGAAAAAATAACACTAAAAAAGTCATAAAAAGCCCTAGAAAACCCCAAAAATCCTCAAATTTATTTTTTCATATTAATTAGCTCCTTCTACACATATCACAAAATTTTTGAGTCCTAACTCCATTTTTTCTTGAAATTCCTCAAATTTATCATTTTCCACTAGCCCTTTTTGGCCAAATATTCCACAAATACAAAATTTGAGTCTAGGGTGCCCAAAAATCCGTGTTGTGGGCTATAACTCATTGTGACCATATTTTCGAGCTTATAATATTAATATAACACCCAAGAACTTTTTTGGACTCCTTAATAAAAATAGTAACTCCTAAAACCACACTTCTATTTTTAGTAATTCAGTAAAAAAGGTTCAAGGCTATCCTAATTGGTAGATTTTACTTGTGGACATCAAAAATAGGTAGAGAAAAATATCACTATAGTGTGAAGAACACATGCTTATACTGATAGGGGGGTGAACAGTATAGCGCCCACTTTTTACTTTCTTTCCAAATCAATATCAATTAGTGTCCTTAATTGCAATAACCAAATATAGCAGTGTGCATTAATGACATAAATAACAATAGTAAACAAGTGCACAAATCACCACACACAATTGAGACACAATATTTAATGTGGTTCCCCCAATGTGGGGTAGTCCACAAGATAATATCCTTATAATATTTCACAAATAAATAGGGATCATTATCCCAATACAAATTATTACTTTGATCTGCTCAAAGCTAGGCTATCCTGATCTGCTTAGGTGGGCTCCACTAATCTACTTAGCTAAGACATCCACTGATCTACTTAGCTAGGCTATCCACTAATTTTCTCAACTAGGCAATCCACTAATATGTTTAGCTAGTCTATCCACTAATCTGCTTAGCTAGGCAATCCACTGATCTGCTCAGCTAGGCAATCCACTAATTTGCTCAGCTAGGCAATCATTATCTGCTCAGGTGGGGTCTTCACTGATCTGCTCAGCTAGGCAATTGATATTGGTATCTTTTTATTTTTCTGTTCTATATCTTTCACTGCTCACAAATCTACCTCAATGCCTTCTCACAAGGATCAAACAATCCTGCTTAAATGTTATCCCAAATATGTGCTCAAGGCCTTCACAAAAAGGCTCAAACAATCCTGCTCAAATTTTGTCCAAAATATATCCACAAATCTATCCCAAAAGCCTTCTCAAAGGTTCACTCAATCATGTACAAAATTTGACTCAAATATATCTATATATTTTGTCCCAAAAGCCTTCTCAAAGGCTCACTCAATCATGCACAAAAGTTGCCTCAAATATGTCCAGAAATTCTATCCCAAAAGCCTTCTCAAAGGCTCACTCAATCATGCACAAAAGCTACCTCAAATATGTCCAGGTATTCTATCCCAAAAGCCTTCTCAAAGGCTCACTCAATCATGCATAAAATCTGCCTCAAATATGTCCATAAATTCTATCCCAAAAACCTTCTCAAAGGCTCAATCAATCATGCTCAAGTAGCACTCAAATCTCATACACAAATCAACAAAGTCAAGGCTCAATGATGAAATCAACAATGAATGACAATGTACTCTTCAAAGGATGACAACAATGATCCACAATTATCTAAACAATGTATGACAACTACTCTCTCAAATGGATGATAACAATGCTTAACAATCAACTTAACCATGTATGACAAGTACTCTCTCAAATGGATGATAACAATGCTCAACAATGAATGATAAATATATGGTAAATGATCTCTCTAATGAAAACCTTTCCAAGTAATATGTTAAGATCCTACTATAAAATATACTAAACAACACACTCTCAACTCAAATAAACACACTCTCACACATTTGCTTGGAAATAAACTCACAGAAACATTATAACAGTATTCAGAATTAAATGCATATGATAACAGAAATTACTTAAAAGGAACAATCTCACAATAGATAGAATCGCAGGCCTCTTCGAGGGGGCAACCTCCTTCAACACTTCATTAATTTGCAAAAATATGATTACATTGGTGCCTTTTCGGGTATTTAAAGAGTTTCCTTCCAAGGTTGGCTTACATGCAAAATGCCACCTGGATTACATGCATAATGCCACCCGAATTACATGCATAGTGCCACTTTGAATTACATGCACAATGCCACTCGAATTACATGCATAATGCCACACGAATTACATGCACAATGCCACTCGAATTACATGCACAAGGCCACCTTACCTAACCTATCTACCATGTGTTACATAGAAAAGGGTGCCATTTGTCATAGGCACTACCTAAGCTAAAACTTAGAACATTACAAAATATTAATCATGGGTACTACCCACGTTCACTAGGAATTATTACATCAAGGAAGTTATTACATTAAGGGTTAGGATGAGATCCTAACATGCCCTTCTCCTTGAAGAAGCTTTGTCCTCAAAGCTGAAAATGAGGAAACTATTGTTGGAGTTGATGGAGAGACTCCCATGTAGCATCCTCAGGTTGAAGCCCATGCCACTGAACAAGGACCTCTGTAATGGTACGGTTGCGCAGAGTGCGAGTTCGACGATCCAGCAGCTGCTCAGGTGCAAGTAAGATGGAGCCTTCTTCATCCAATTCGGGGAGTGTTGATTGAACCTGTACCTTTGTGCCCACAACTTTCTTGAGAAGGGAAACATGAAAAATAGGGTGGAGCTTGGAAGTGGGGGGAAGAGCCAATTTGTAAGTTGTAGGGCCAATCCGTTGTAGAACCTGATAAGGACCATAGAATTTTGGAGTGAGCTTCTGACACCTATGAAGTTGTAGGGAAGATTGTTTGTATGGCTGCAAGTGAAGGAAGACCATATCACCCACATCAAAACTATGCTCAGAACGATGTTGATCAGCTTGTTGGTGCATCCGATTCTGGGCCATGTTCAAATTTTGCTTGAGTTGGCGGAGGACCTCGGTGTGTTGACTCAGAGCATTGTCAACGGCCTGGACCTTGGAGCTGCCCAAAATGTAGGAGGAAGGCATGAGTGGAGGGCACCCGTAAACTACCTCAAACGGTGTGAGTTTGGTGGCGGTATGATAGGAAGTGTTGTACCACCATTCGGCCAAGGAAAGCCATTTTGCCCAATGAGTAGGATGATCGGAGGCAAAGCAGTGAAGGTAGGTTTCCAAGCATTTATTAACAACCTCTGTTTGACCATCCATTTGCGGATGGTAGGCTGAACTCATTTTGAGCTGAGTCCCCTACAACTTAAACAACTCTTGCCAAAAATTGCTAGTAAAGGTGGGATCACGATCAGATACAATGGAGGCTGGCATGCCATGAAGGCGAAATATGGAGTCAAGAAAAATTTGGGCAATAGTGGATGTTGTGTAAGGATGGGTTAGGGCACAAAAGTGAGCATACTTTGAAAGGCGGTCCACTACCATGAAAATAACTGACTTGCCTCCAGATTTAGGTAGCCCTTCTATGAAGTCCATGGAGATGTCAGTCCACACCTGCTCTAGGATCGACAATGGTTGAAGAGTGCCCGGAGAGCGCACTATTTCCCCTTTCATCCTTTGACATGTGTCGCAGTCAGCTACAAAAGAGTGAATGTCCTATTTCATACCTTTCCAAAAGAAGGTGCGCTTGAGTCGCTCATAAGTTTTTAGGAACCCTGAATGGCCAGCAGATGGAGTAGCATGTGATTCCTTCATGAGGAGCTCTCGAAGTGGGGACTTAGGAGGAAGAACCAGGCATTGATGGTAACATAGATCCTGGCCATCCCAACTATATCCTGGTGTAGACTCTGGATCATCCATAAGTGAAGCAACCAAGTCTTTCAAATCTGCATCCTAAAGTATTTCTTGATGTAAGGGCTCAATCCATTGGGGCAATGGTGCAGAAATGGCACACAACATACTAAGGGTCTCAAATTGGCGAGAGAGAGCATCCGCCACAAGATTCTCCTTTCCTTTTTTGTACGTGATGTCATAATCATAGCCCATGAGTTTTGATACCCACTTTTGTTGCTCGGGGGTGGCAACCCATTGTTCTAGAAAGTATTTCAGACTCTGGTGGTCAGTTTTGATGGAGAAATGGCGCCCAATGAGGTAAGGTCGCCAATGCAGGACTGCATGCAATATTGCCAACATTTCCTTGGCATATGTGGATTTCCCTAAATTGTGATCAGATAGGGCTTTGCTGGTGAAAGCCAAAGGGCATCCTTCTTGCATCAATACCACCCCAATACCATGACCAGAAGCGTCACTTTCAATGACAATTTTTTTAGAGAAGTCTGGCATGGCTAAAACTGGAGTGGTGGTCATGGCATGCTTGAGTTCCAGGAATGCTTGCTCAGTCGGCCCTGTCCAAGTAAAAGAATCCTTCTTCAACATGGAGGTGAGGGGGTGGCTATCTTTCCATAATTACAGACAAATTTATGGTAATAGCCTGTAAGCCCTAAAAATCCTCGAAGTCCCTTGAGAGTGCGAGGTTTCGGCCATTCTTGGACTGCTTGGATCTTCTTAGGGTCAACCTTGACACCATCCTTTGAGACAATGTGTCCCAGATACTCCACTTCAGTCAAACCAAAGGAACACTTGGACCTTTTTGCAAATAGTTGATGGTCGGCCAATAGTTGTAGGGTTTGATCTACATGCTTGAGATGCTCTTCCCATGTGTGATTGTAAATCAAGATGTCATCGAAGAACACAAGGATGAACTTCCACAAAAAAGGGTGAAAGATGTTGTTCATCAGGCTTTGAAATGTGGAAGGAGCATTTGTGAGACCAAATGGCATTACCAAGAATTCATAATGACCTTCATGAGTGCGAAAAGCAGTTTTAGGAATATCTTCATCCCTGAGCCGGATCTGATGGTACCCAGAGCGAAGGTCTAGCTTGGTGAAGTACATGGTCCCATGTAATTCATCTAGTAATTCATCAACCACAGGGATAGGAAATTTATCCTTGACAGTTATCTTGTTGAGTTCCCGGTAGTCAATACACAGTCGCTAGGAGCCATCCTTCTTGAGGACCAATAAGACTGGTGCAGAGTAGGGACTAGTACTAGGCCGAATGATACCCGCCTTGAGTAATTCCTGTATCATTGTCTCAATCTCTGACTTCATGGCATGAGGGTACCTGTATGGTCTGATATTGGGAGGTGCACTATCCAGAAATAATGGAATGGCATGGTCGTGAGAGCGATGCGGTGGTAGTGTAGTTGGTTCCACAAAGATGGCCTCATGTTTGTGGAGAATCTGTTGTAGGTCTGATGGGGTTTCACCCATTTGAGAGGTGGATGGTTGGATGGAGAATAGTTGTGCAATGACCCCACGTGATGATTTCTTTAGCAATTTCTCCATGCCATTTGAACTAATAATTTGAGGTGTTCCTGTTGGGGAGCCCTTGATGATGTGTGTTTGTCCATTTTGGGAGAACTGCATCCAGAGTTCGACAAAGTTCCAATTGATAGTGCCCAACGTACTCAACCATTGAGATCCCAAAACAATATCACATCCACCCAACTGGAGGGCAAACATGTCCTGCTTGAGTTCATAGTCCCCTATCTTGATTTTAACATTGCGACATTTTCCTTTACAAGGTAAGGTTCCCCCATTGGCTACCATGACCTCAAAGGAATTACAAGTGTGGATATAGCAATTTTCCCATTGAGCAACTCTAGGGTCAATGAAGTTGTGCGTGCTTCCCGAATCCATAAGGATGGAAAGACGTTGGCCCTTGAAAAATCCTGCAACCTTCATGGTTTGTGGAGTAGTAATGCCTGCAAGAGCATGGACTGTAATTGTTGTCTCAGGTTCCTGTTTCACTTCTTCTTATGGAGAAGGTGTTTTCGGAGGGTCCTCATCCTCATCACTCTGGTCAGAGTTATCAGGTTCTTCAACATCTATCAAGAACAATTTTTTGTGTGCACACTTATGCCCTTTAAAAAACTTTTCATCACAATTGTAGCATAATCCTTGGGCACGACGTGCATCCATCTCTTCTGTGGTTAGGCGCTTGGGTGCAGCAGGTTTATTATCAAGGTGGGTGTTGGGATCGAGAAGGAAATGAAGGTCTATTTTGAGGAAACTTTGATGGGCGCCTTTGGGCAGAGAGTTTAGATTCGGCCAAACGGGCCAAACTGATAGCTTCCATCATAGTTTGTGGTTTCAACATTCTTACTTCCGCTTGGAGTTCCCCCTTCAACCCACTGATATAACAACTCTGGAAGAACCCTTCATTCAATCCTCTTGTCTTATTGGCCAATTTTTCAAATTGAGCTTGGTATTCACGGACTGACCCTATTTGTTGTAGTTTGGTCAAGGCCCCTGTAAAGTCCTCATACTCACTAGGACCAAATCGAGTGAGTAGTTGGGATTCAAAATTCTCCCAAGAGAGATTTGGGTTGGCAATACGTAACCATTGAAACCGGTGTAGAGCCTCAGATTCCAAGTTAAAGGAAGCCATCTGGACTCGATGAAATATGGGGACATTATGAAGTCTAAAGAATTGATCAACCCTACATAGCCACCCATCAACATCCTTCCCACTAAATTTGGGAAAGTCCAATTTGGGCATTTTAAAGGATGGATCATGGTCATGATTCCTTGTAGAACCCTCAACTTGGTGTTCTATTTTGGGTGGTCCTCTTTTTAGTTTGTTGTCTACTTCTATCAGTGCTTCTTCTAAGCGGTTACTAGTGGCCTCATGCTCTAGGCGAAGACCTTGGACTTCTTCCCTTATGGAGTGAAAAGCCGAGTGCAAGTTCTCAATGGATTTTGTTAAGGATTCCAAGTGGTCTAGTTCTTTTTGATGTCCACGGGTACCCTGGGCCATTTTGAAACCTTTTGTGACCAGTTACTAAAAATAGAATTGAGTTTTTAGGACTTACTATTTTTAGTAAGTGCCCAAAAAAGTGCTTGGGTGCTATATATCAAAATGATCAGCTCGAAGAGGTGGTCACAATGAGCTATATCTCTCAACACTACTTTTTGGCACCCAATTTTTTTATCTCCTATTTTGCTGAGTCTAACGGTGTTTACAATTTTGATTCTGAGCTACAGAGCAAAAGTTGGGTACTGGAGCACTATCTATAACTGGCCTCGTGTCATGCTCTCATTGGTTGGCCCAGTCCTGATAGTCTCTCTAACACTACTGACCTCACTAGCCCCAAGATTCTCTATATTTTGTAGGTGACTATTATGACAGTTCTATTCTGACCCTAAAAACTATAAATTCTGACACTGTGTTGACCTCTCTGACCTGACTATGACTACCACTATAAATTTAATTATTATTCTCTAGACTATCAGCTTAAGTGTCACCCTCATGGTCTATCCCGAATGCATGTACTTTCTATTATTTTTTTAGTAGAGGACTCCTTTCTCATATGCTCACTTTTGGGGATTTGAAATGCAGGTTTACGAATAGGGAGGTTTGGTTTTTTTTTATATTTTCATTTTTTACAGGTTGAAGTTTTAACAGAACCAGGGAATGCTAGGTAGAGGAGTATGTACCACCCATAGGCCCTCTATTATACCGACAGTGATGAACAATAGTGCTCGGACCAATATTTTAGGCCACTACTCAAGGAGGATTCCACACATACCCTTGAGCACACTACCTGCCTCTCTGACAATACGGGAGGGTAATCGTCCAGGATGTTGTGTCCCATAGACTATGAGTAATACAAGGCCGAAAAGCTTCCTAATGGCTAAAAGTTTGTTTAAACCTAGATGGTCTCTCGATATACCCGAAGATACGTGGGAGCTCAAGTCCGTGCGCGAGTTCTGTCTGAGGCCTGGGTATTGGAGCCTGATCGCCCCTCACTTCACTAGACGCTTTATGGGCTATCTAGCTTAGCCAATAATGACAGATCCTTCATGATATTTTAAAACCCCCGACACAGGGTTTCTACCTACTCAACTAAAAAGATTTTTTTTTTGGTCTGGAAAAAAAATGCACTGTATTTTTTGGATTTTTTTTTAATAAAGAAAAATAGGAACGGAAAAAACACAAAAATTTATACCTAACAGGCGGATTGGATGGCAAGAATCATTGCAGTTGCAGCAGAACTTGGCCCTGGAAAGCGCTCTGATACCACTTGTTAAGATCCTACTATAAAATATACTAAACAACACACTCTCAACTCAAATAAACACACTCTCACACATTTGCTTGGAAATAAACTCACAGAAACATTATAACAGTATTCAGAATTAAATGCATATGATAACAAAAATTACTTAAAAGGAACAATCTCACAATAGATAGAATCGCTAGGCCTCTTCGAGGGGGCAACCTCCTTCAACACTTCATTAATTTGCAAAAAGATGATTACATTGGTGCCTTTTCGGGTATTTAAAGAGTTTCCTTCCAAGGTTGGCTTACATGCAAAATGCCACCTGGATTACATGCATAATGCCACCCGAATTACATGCATAGTGCCACTTTGAATTACATGCACAATGCCACTCGAATTACATGCATAATGCCACACGAATTACATGCACAATGCCACTCGAATTACATGCACAAGGCCACCTTACCTAACCTATCTACCATGTGTTACATAGAAAAGGGTGCCATTTGTCATAGGCACTACCTAAGCTAAAACTTAGAACATTACAAAATATTAATCATGGGTACTACCCACGTTCACTAGGAATTATTACATCAAGGAAGTTATTACATTAAGGGTTAGGATGAGATCCTAACATAATAACAATTATGACTTCAACAAACCAAGGACAATTTCCACAAGTGATAGCAATAGGTTCTCAATAATACCTTCCTCATTCAATGTCAATAAGCTCTCAAGAAATAAGCACAACTCCCTCAAGCAAAGAGCTCTCAAATAGCCAACAATGATATCCTTAAAATACAAATGTATCCACAAGTGAATAACAAATGATCTCCTCAATAGTCTGAAATAGTGGCAATGTACTCAACAAGTAACCAATACTAATCTCCTCAAGAAATGACAAGAACCTCCTCAATAATGGCAATACTCTCAATGAACTCCACTAAAGCAATAATGAAATCAAGCATCAATTTTATCCACAAAATTGATTTTTCAATCCATCCACTTCTTCTTAATAGCCAAGGCACATAATCAAGAAATTTGTCTCCAACTTCAAACCCTAACTCATGTTCATGTCTTCTAACTCAAGGTAGCAATTAACTAGGTCTCAAGTTCCTAGTTTAATTTCATAATTAAATCATGCACTAGAACATATAAAAAGTTCAACACTTTCCAACCTTATGACTCCCTAATTTTTATTAATACATACAACAAACACCTATGCTTTTATTTTTAATTCCACACCTTATAACTCCACATACAACAATCACAAATATTTAACTTCAAACCTTATAACTCCCTAAGCACATACACCAATCATTTATTTTTACTAAATACCTTATAACTCCCTAGTTATAATAGAAATTATTTTCAATGCACCAAAAATCTACCAATATCAAATATTACCATGCGCTAGAGATAAATACCTTTTTACGAAATGCCTTTGCCAAAATTAATGTGCCTTCACCATCTTCGAAATCGTTAATGCCTTACCAAAAACAATGCGCCTTCACACCTTTGCAGGAGTCGAACTTTGTTCCTCTCACTTAACGTTGTGAAGCACTTACCACGTGGGCATCAGCCCACATTGGGATTTAATCCCAAAAACTTGACTTTACCTGTGCTCAAATCTAAAAAATGCAAATTGTCTTCCTTAGTAAAACACTTTACCCCTTGCGGGATTCAAACAATGAACCTGCCTTGTGCAAAGTTCATGCGCTACCAACTGCGCTATAGGATCCTGTGTGATGTCACTTTCCCACTCTGTCTCCTTGACCTTGCTCTCAAACAAAAATTATTTTTCTTTATTTCTTCGTTGCTCCCCTTTCGACAATTCTCACTCATGCGTAATTATTCCCAATCTCTTATAAACAAAGGTTTTACCTTTTATTTATATGCACCTCCATGCCTTCGAATGACATCGGTGGATTTTATTAATCTCCCCAACCATTGCACATCGTCGAATAATAAAATTCAACTTTAGACCTTAGAATTATTAAATAAGAATTTAATAATTCACCTCTTAACTTTGAATTGGGATATCTCCTTCATTCTTTTGAATTTTTCCATGAAAATTTTTGCACCTAGGTTTTATTTGAAAAACCTTTTCATCCATCATTATTTGGAGAAGTCTTAGCATAGTGGTTTTAATGAAAAAACCTTTCTAATGGTTTTAATAAAAACTCTTTCCATTGGTTTAAATAAAAACCTTTACCAGTGGTTTTAATAAAAACCCTTGCCATTGGTTTTAATAAAAAACTTTACCATTGGTGTTAATAAAAAACGTTAATATAATATTTAAAAATTAAATATTATATACCTATTGTGCCACAAAACCCTGTATACATCCATGCTCTCCAAAATATCATAAATGATTATTTATGAAGTGCTTTTGCCACCAAAACTCAATGTGATCCATGTGACATCAATGACAATACAAAATAACTCAAATTGGCAACATAGTGTTGGATAACCTTCTAAGTGTTGTTACTAGCTTGCAAACCACAAGTCAAAACTTGATTCCATAATTTTAAACTTTTATAACTGAATAAGATACCTCAATAATTTGCCTAGAAGACCAGCTAGTAGAAGTTGAGTCCAAATTGTAAGGTGTTCCAAGCAATTCTGAGTATCGTACTGAACACTCACATTTCAATTGAGATCAAGGAAAGAGAAAAAATGACTCTCAACTTCACTTTGATCATGATACTACCTTTAAGATGTCGAAATAGATTTTCCTAAGTTTAATGGAAAGGATGTGGATGGGTGGTTATGTCATGTTGCTCAATTCTTTAGACTCCACAATGTCCCCATGTATCATCGAGTTCAAATGGCTTCTTTCAAATTGGAATCTAAAGCCTTACAATGGTACCAATGGTTGTAGAAAAATCTCCCTAATCCTTCTTGGATGGATTTTGAGTCTCAATTACTCACTCACTTTGGTCCTAGTGAGTATGATGATTTTATAGGACTGTTGACAAAGTTGAGATAAACTTCGATAGTTCAATATTACCAAATACAATTTGAGAGATTGGCCAATAAAACTACAAGAATGAATGAAGGATTATTTATGAGTTGTTTTGTTAGCAGGTTGAGGGAAGATCTCCAAGCTAAGGTCACGATGTTTAAACCACAATCTATTATGCAGACTATCAAGTTGGCTCATTTGGCTGAGTTTAAATTTTTAGCTTAGAGGCGGATATCTAAATTTCCATAGGCTAAACCCTCTTTTCCTCCTAGATTCTAGAATTAGAATGAACAAAAACTTGTTACACCCATTGTTGCACCCAAATTTCTAACCATTACAAAATGGATGTGTGATGCACCCAAGGATTGTGCTACAATTGTGATGAAATTTTTTCTCATGGGCATAGGTGCACCTAAAAAAAGTTGTTCCTCATCGATGCTGATGAGTCTGACACCAATGACCATAGAAATGATGACACTGAATCAGTAGAGGAACCACCAAAATTAGAGAAAGAAAACTAGGATGAACCACAAGATAAAATTTATGCTCATGCTATTTTTGGCATTACTACTCCCCAAACCATGAGAGTTATGGGTTATTTCAAGGGCTTGTGTCTTACTATCTTGATTGATTCTAGTAGTTACATAATTTTATTGATCTCCGCATTGCCAAGCAGTCAAATTATTACGTACATACATGTAATTCCTTTGAGTATATGATAGCCAATGGGGGGATCTTACCCTACAAAGGTAAATGTTGTAATGTTAAGGTCAATATTAGGGACTGTGCTCAAACGGGATATGTTTGCACTTCAAATAAGGGGATGTGATATCGTGTTGGGAGATCAATGGTTGGGCACATTGGGAGTCATCTCATGGCACTTTTCCAAGCTTTGGATGTGATTTTTATAGAATGGACAATCCCACACTCTCCATGGCTTAAAAGTAGGGCCTTCATAGATTATCAATTCCAGTCAGATGGAGAAGTTGTTAAAAAATCATATCAGGGTGTCATAGATCTGATTTTTGTGATCCAACCTCATACTTCAGAGGAGGATTTTTTTCCTAAAGATCTGCAACTTATTTTTACCAAGCATAATTCTATTTTTATTGATCCATAAGAATTACCACCTCGCCACTCTCATGACCATGTTATTCCTTTGTTACCTGGAAATGCACCACCCAAAATTAGACTATAGTGGTATCCTCATGCTCTTAAGTTAGAAATTGAGAATTTAGTATAGGCATTGTTAAAAGCTAACGTCATTCGACCAAGCAATAGTCCTTACTCTTCTCTAGTTTTACTGGTGTGCAAGAAATATGGGTCCTAGTGGTTGTGTATTGATTACCGAGAGTTCAATAAACTCACTATCAAGGATAAGTTTTCTATTCTAGTGGTGGATGAATTACTCTATGAACTTCATGGGACTATGTATTTTTCCAAACACAAGCTTTGCTTTGGGTACCATCAAATCAGGCTCAAGGATTAGGATATTCCCAAAATTACTTTTTGTACTCATGATGATCACTATGATTTTTGGTAATGCCATTTGACTTGACTAATGTTCCTTCCAGTTTCCAAAGCCTCTTGAACAACATTTTTTACCCATTCCTTTGAAAGTTCATCCTAGTCTTCTTTGATGACATTCTAGTGTATAGTTGCTCATGGGAAGAGCATATTATTCATGTGAATCAAAATTTCTAGCTGCTGGTACAACATCAACTCTATGTTAAGTGTTACAAGTGTTCTTTTGGGTTGTTAGAAGTGGAATATTTGGGACACATTGTCACTAAGGAGGGCATCAAATTTGATTCCAATAATATCCAAGTGGTTTAGAAATGGTTGAAACCTTACACTCTCAAAGGTCTTAAGGGATTTTTAGGGCTTACAAGTTATTATCATAAATTTATTTGTAACTATGGTAAAATTGTAGCTCCCCTCACTTCCATGCTATAACCACTACACCTATATCTGATGGGACCCATTGAACATGATTTCCTAGAATTGAAGCATGCTATAACCACTACGTCTATTTTGGCCATGCCATATTTATCCAAATTTTTTGCCATTGAAAGTGACACTTTAGGTCATGGTATTGGTGCAGTGTTGATGCAATATGGGAGAACCTTGGCCTTCACTATTAAAGCTCTCTCTAATCGTAATTTAGGAAAATACACGTATGCCAAGGAGATGATGTCAATTCTACATGCAGTAACCCATTGGCGATTGTATCTTATCGGGTATTATTTCTCCATTAAAACAGACTATCAGAGTCTCAAATACTTTTTTAAGCAACGGGTTGCCACCATTGAATAATAAAAATTGGTCTCTAAACTCATGGGCTATAATTATGATATCACCTATAATAAGGATAAGAATAATATTGTGGTCGATGCTCTCTATTGCCAATTTGAGGCTCTTAGTATGTTGTGTGTCATTTCATTATCGTTTCCCCAATGGCTTCATTCCTTACGCCAAGAAGTACTTTAGGACTTTGAATTGCAGACTTTGGTTGCTTCCCTACACATTGAGCCTACTTCATGTCCAAGCTACACTTGGGATGGCCAGAATTTGCATTACCACCAATGCCTTGTTGTTCCCCACAAGTCCCCACTACGGGAACTTCTCATGATAGAACTGCATGTTGTCCCATCTACTGGTCATTTAGGATTTCTCAAAACATATGAATGGCTTAAGTGCACTTTTTTAAAATGGTATGAAAAAGGAAATTCATGATTTTGTGGTAGCTTGTGATACCTATCAACAGATGAAAGGTGAAACGGTGTGTTCTCTAGGTACTCTTCAACCCTTGCCCATTCTTGACCAGGTTTGGATGGATATTTCTATGGATTTTATTGAAATATTACCTAATTTTGGAGGAAAATATGTTATCTTCATGGTAGTGTATCATCTTTCAAAATATGCTCACTTTTGTTCCCTATTCCATCCATTGTTGCCCAAATTAGCATCCACTGTTTCCCAAATTTTCCTTGATTCTATATTTCACCTTCATGGTCTGCTCTCCTCCATCATGTATGATCATGACCCAACCTTTAATAGTCACTTCTAGAAAGAATTGTTTAAGTTACAGGGAGATTAGCTCAAAATGAGTTTAGCTTATCATCCACAAATGGATGGCCAAATGGATATTGTCAACAAATGTTTGGAAACCTACCTTCGTTTATTTACCTCTAATCATCCTATGCACTGGGTGAAATTTCTTCCTTTGGTTGAGTTGTGGTACAACACTTACTATCATATAGAAACCAAGATTACCCCTTTTGAGGTCGTTTATAAGCACCCTCCACCCATGCATTCCTCCTACATTCTAGGTAGCTTCAAGGTCCATGCAATCGACACTACTCTTAGTCCACATGTTGATGTCATTCATCAACTGAAGATGTTGGATGTGGCCTAGAAATGGATGTGCCAACAAGCTGACCAACACCATTTTGAATGCCATTTTGACATGGGTGATATGGTTTTCCTTCACTTGCAACCGTACAAACAGTTGTCCCTCCAGCTTTACAAATGCCAAAAACCTACTATGAAATACTATGGAACCTACCAAGTGTTACAGTGGATTGGTGCCATAACCTACAAATTGTACCTTCCACCTACATCAAAGATCCATTTTTTTTCATGTTTCCTCTCTCAAAAAGGTGGTGGGAAATTAGGTACCAGTTCAATCTGCACTCCTGGAGTTCGATGAAGAAGGTTCTTTCTTGCTTGAACCCAAATAATTATTGGATTGTTAGACTTGCACTCTCTGCAACCACAATATTATTGAAGTCCTTTTTCAATGGCATGGAATCCATCTAGAAGATGCTACATGGGAGTCTCTCCATCAAATCCAACACCAGTTTTCTCACTTTCAACTTTGAGGATAAAGCTTTTTTAAGGGGAAGGACAAGTTAGGATCCCATCCTAACATTATTTTGTAATTCTCATTATTATGTAATGATCCACTTCCAACATGGGGGGATTCTATTATAATGTTATTTTGTAATACTTTGTAATGTATGTGGTAAGGCACCTAGCCAAGTGGTGCCATCACATGTAACCATTATCAAGATTGTAACCGATGTTTGGTAGAATATTCTAGCTCGAGTGGCATTTTGCATGTAGCTTTCTCTTTAAAAGGCATGAAGCCATGTATGAATGTATATTTTTGCAAGTTAATGAAATATTGAAGGAGGTTGCCCCCTCGAAGAAGCCTGCAATTCTGAGTTATTTCTGAGATTTTTTTAATTTTGCAATTACTTTCTGCATAGTGTTATTCTGTTATTACATGTATTCCAATTACTTTTTCAGTATTTTGTGTGTGTGAGCTTTATTTTAATAGTAGGTTCCTTAAAAATAACTTATTCAAATATCCTTAACAAATACATTTGGAATAATATGTTTTTATATTTTAATTTATTTATCTCTTCATTGCTATACTCCACATTAAACACTTAAACAACTTAAAAGAAGATATTCTTTTCCAAATACTCACTCAAGGTACGACATGAGCAAAAGCACATCTAAATTAAAAGATTAAATTATATGCATATTCTTCACTAAGTTTGATCATAACCAACCATTAATCAGAAGTAATCTATTTTCATTATGAAAGATATAATCATAAATATCACTTCAATTAAATAATAATCATTCTTCTTAAAATAGCAGAACAAGCCCTCTCAATAAAGTTTTTTAAGCCAAAGGTTTCTATCTAATTGTGATAGTTATTCCATAGGTTTTTGAATGCTTGACTAGGGTCTTGAAGAGGTTAAAGAAACCCAATTAATTTTCATCCCAACAAGATAATAGAGCTCTCAAATATTTTTTTTTGAAATCTCCTCAATTCACAAAAGACTATATACATAAAATATCAATTTAATACAACTGCCTACTCTTTTGCAGATAGTTTTAGTCGCAGTTTGCTCATGGATATCTAAAAGTGTTCTTTCTATCCCAAAAACCAAGGTGCAATGAAAAACATGATTTTCAATTAAGTATCCACCAGTTCTCTCCTTCACTATTAGAAGTCCTCTGGTTTAAGGTTTATAATTATTTTTCTTTATTTAAATAAATTCTAAGAATATTGAACTCTTCAACTACAACAAGTTGCTACCATTCTTGATAGTTTATTACATACAAATGTTTAACTTAATGCAATACATTATTCAATAAACAAATTGCACCATAAATAAATTCAGCTAGCACAATAAATAAATAAAACCCTATTATGATTTCTTCTTTCTCGAAAGGAATTTTAGGCAATAAGACATCTATCACCAATACCATTGAATACAAAACTACCAGAATGCATCAAATAAGATGGAGATAATTCATTGTTTGTAACCCAATACTATCTTCAAATTTGCTCAAAGGAGACTTATTCTAACAAGTTTTTATTGTTCACACTATCGACTCAATATAATTTCATACTGCAGGTTAACTAACATAGAACACAAAACTATTAAAGGTATTTTGGGACCAGAGACGTCTAGAGTCCATGTTACATAGGTTTTATCCACTGTACCTATCCATAAAAGGAGTAAGTAGTGATAGTACACTGGCACTTTCACCACCTAAGTGTCACTCTAACTCATTATCACAATCATCTTCTTATCTTAATACACTTTTGTAGCTCAGCATGCTTAATCGGATGATTACTACATTTGACTATCAAATCCACCCATTTCAATATTTGATAGTGCAGGTATCAGATACAAATTTTTGGAATGAATGCAAAGCTAAATGCATTTAACTATACTACTTTACATTGCACTCATTCATAACCACCCAACAACATTCCAGTGCTATCTAAAATTTATTTTACTTCTTAAAAACACAATATATTTCAAGTTCTCATGCAAGTCAACATGCACACTATCGCTCACTCATTTATCCACATATTTCCAGATAAGAGCATCATCAAAAGGTAGTGCACATAGTTTTCTTTTTTCTAATAAACATGCCCTTCTTGCCATACATATAAATATGTTTTAGTTTTTATTTTACTCAAACAACAGGTAAGAATACAATTTCTAGCCATACATATAAATATGTTTCAGTTTTCATTTTACTTAGACAACATGAAAGAATACAGTCTCGTTCATTCAACAAGTAAACCAATCCTTTCAAGAATGAAAGAGAATCAATTTATTCTTTGAAAAACAAATCATAACTAAAGAAATAAAATACTCCAACCTGCAAGTTCTCTTGATCCGAACCGAACTCTGTATTTGTTACTATAACACGCTTTTCCTCAACTCTTTTCTACCCACCCCAGTATAGAGGAAAATTACACAGAAAATAAAAACCAAATATGTTTGATTCTTCATCCCCATAATGCAAAATAGATATCATTTCTTCCACACTCCACCACTCCCAAAACTTGGAGACTTTACCTTCCTAGATTACATGCATTAAGCTAGCTAGGAGTAAAATTAAAGTCACCATATAGTGCACACTCCCAACCATCATGACAAAACCACCTGAATCCCATTTATTTTATTTTATATTACTTTATAATCATATGCACACACTCTAAGATCATAAACCAATCATAAAGTTACCCTTTTTTTATTTAATTTAAAATATTTTATTCTATATCCATTAAAATTATCTATTTCTTTAATTTTCATTTCATAAAATAATAAACATGTGAATATTTTAATTTACCATATAATTTTGTAAAGAGTGGCTCCCATGTCCATAGCATTTTCATTGCCACCCAAAAACACATGTATGATTTATTTCACCTCAACATCAACCACTCATTTAAGTCAAAGCACATGCACAACACAAAACACTCATTATGCACCTATATGACATGCAATTGCATGAGTTTCCATATACTCACAAGCTGAATCATCACTTCTCTCTTACATTTTTTGTCCACCTTCTTCCATATGTTTAAGGCAACCACCTGGTCTTGCAAGCACAATGCCATCAACAATACCACATTCTTGAAAAGGTAAGTATTACTCATTAATACATCTACTAACAATGGTCATTGAGGAGGGTTATTACATGCTTCTCCACTAGAAATAAACACAGTCCCTATGTTTACTGCATGGCTAAACAAATCAAATATCTCCATATACATATTTTTACATATGCAATAATAATAATGCCAATTCATTAATCATACCTCATTCATTATTTCACAAGGCATCATAGAATCATAAATCATTCAAAATTGGAAATTTAATTTATCCACATTGTGTTTCATATTGCATTCAACCAAAGACCCATGCACAAACCAAAACATACACATAGCTACTCTACTTAGTAGTCCAATCATACATCCACATATACATATATATACATCATTAGTCCATATAATGTTTTTTAGAATGTTCATATCTACTCAAATAGATAAGGAAACTACTGCTGCATATCAACCATACTCTCCCACATGGTGTTCTATCCGAGTTGTGATCCCATTGAACCCGACATTGCTCAATGCTCCTATTTATCAGGTTCTTGGTCCTAAAACCAAGTATAAAAAATATATGCACTTCAATTTTTAGTGGTTCAAAAATATACAGATTGGAAACATCCCATACATGAGTGGGGTAAGAAATGTACTTCCTAAATAGGGACACATGAAAGACATTATGGATTTTGGATAAGCCTAGTGATAGAGCATGTTTGTATGCAATAGGGCTTATCTTGCCCATAATTTCAAATGGACCCACATATATAGGGTCAAGTTTGGAGGATTTTATAGAGATTTTAGTAGGTTTCACCCATAGAACACTCTATCACCTACAAAGTATTCCCTTGGTGCTCTTTTGAGGTCCACGTAGCTCTTTTGACGGTTTGGG
This sequence comes from Wollemia nobilis, assembly GCA_028583015.1. NCBI lineage: Eukaryota > Viridiplantae > Streptophyta > Pinopsida > Araucariales > Araucariaceae > Wollemia > Wollemia nobilis. The sequence goes on from JAQPPZ010006249.1 coordinate 10,046,184, forward strand.
ACCTCCTTTAGATTTTGCTAAATTATTTTTAATTGATCTTCCATTTCTTTTATAGTTTTTTGTCTACTCACTACCCAATATTCTATATTATCCCATGACAAGGGAGTCATGTATCTTCTTCCATATAGGTCTTTTAATGACGCCATACCTAGTGATGCATGATAACTATTATTGTATGCAAACTCAACTAGGTATAAGTAATATTTCCATTTAGTATGTTGATCCATACAATATATTCTCAACATATATTCTAAAACTTGATTCACCCTCTCAATATATCCATCTGTCTTAGGGTGATAGGTTGATCTGATATTCAGTTTGGTACCCATGCTTCATGCAAAGCCTACCAAATTTTGAAGTAAATGGTGAATCTCTATTAGAGATTATGACTTTAGGAAAACCATGTAGTCGCACTAGCTCTCTAGAAAATTTACTTGCTATAGTAGGTGCATAATATTGCACATTTATAGGTATAAAATATGCAACCTTGGTTAACTTATCCATAACTACCAAGATTGCATCATGCCTAAATCTTATTTTAGGCAAACCCACTATAAAGTCCATTGAAACCACCTGTCATTTTTGTGTAGGCATGTTGTGTGGATACAAACGACCTATTAGGTACAAATATTTTGCCTTCACTTTCTCATACTCCAAGCACCTAGCCACATAATCATTGATGTTCTTTTTTCATACCTAGCCAATACTAGGCCTTTCTCAAGATCTCACACATCTTTACCCCTCTGGGATGCACCTAATAATGAGGATTATATACCTCCTTAAGGATTTTTTTTCTCAATCCACCCATATTTGGAACAATTAATCTATTATTATAATATAAAATGTTATTTTATATACAAAACTTGTATCACTTATAGGTTTTTACTCAACTTGAGCATTACATGATTGACACAATTCATATTTCTATTGCAAGTATTTAATTTGATTTATCAAATCATAATGAAATTTCATCATTGTAGCAATGTGCCCTCTCCTACTCAAAGTTTCAACAACCTTACTCTCTCTACCCTTGTGGTACTCTATCCCAAAATCATACTCAGATAGAAACTCCATCCAAAATCATTGTCTAACATTCAACAAGGATTGAGTGAATATGTATCTTAAACTCTAATGATTTGTCTTAAGTTCAAATGGTTTCTCGAGCAAGTAGTACCTCCAAATATTAAGAGCATGTACTACAACTACCAACTCCAAGTCATGAGTGGTATAGTTCACTTCATGTCTCTTAAGTTTCCTCTATTTTAAGGTGATAACTGCATCATATTGGATCAAATCCCTTCCTAATACTTCAATAGATGCATCAGTGCACATTGTAAACCTCTTAGAAGAATCTTGTAACTATATAATTGGTGTGGTTGTCAACCTCTCTTTCATAATTTAAAATACCTCTTCACGTTGTTCTATCCATTTAAAAAACTTAACATTTATTTGCATATTAGTAATCTATTGAGAAATTCTCAAGAAACCTTTGCTAAATAACCTATAATAGCCTGCTAAACCCATAAAACTAACACCTTAGTTACATTTGTAGGTGCAGGCCAATCAATAATTGCTTCTATCTTCTTGGTATCAACCATAATCCCCTCAACAGAGATAATATGTCCCAAATACTATACTTGTGGAGTGTAAAATTCACACTTTGATAGCTTTCCATATAGCTAATTATTTCTAATAATCTCAAGCACAATTCTTATATGTTGATTGTGTTCCTATTTCTTTTTGTAATAGATCAATATATCATCCAAAAACACAAATATAAAACAGTCTAGCTACTCCCAAAATATACTATTCATGATATTTAAGAATGTATATGGGGCATTAGTTAGGCCAAAAGGTAGGACTATAAAATCATAATTTCCATATATGGTTCTAAAAGTAGTTTTGTGAGTGTCTTCTTCTCGAATCCTTAACTAATGGTAGCTTGATATTAGGTCAATTTTTTTGAAGATGGTTGCTCATTTTAGCTGATCAAAGAGATCATCTATTCTAGATAATGAGTACCTATTTTTGATGGTAACCTTATTCAACATCTAGTAGTCTATGCATATTCTTAGGGTTCTATCTTTCTTCTTAACAAACAAAGTAGGATCTCCCCATGGTGATGTTAGCATTTGATATAATATGCCAAGGGAGATAACAATCACGAGATGCATAATAATATAAAATAAAGTAAATATTCTATACGAATGAGATATGCAATAAAAATAAATGATATATAAATTAATACAATGTAGCTATATATAAAATGAACACTCCATCAATAAAGCTAATGGACTACATTATGCCCATCATCAATGAATGGTGATCCACATAAAACTATACTACTTATTAATATCCCTAAGCTATTGTGTCACCGACTCTCCCTGTTCATATCTATATAACACTAAGACCTTCCTTATATAGGTAAAATATGATACTTCACCAACACTCTATCTAGTTGTACAAGTAACACCTTACATATTTACAACTTGCACATTGACACTTGTGCATTTATTACATTGCATGAAGTAACTAGATAAATTCCCCCTAAAGTAATATAATGTCCTAATTATGTACCTTGGAAGATACATTTACATAACCCAAATGATGAAATATAATATATTTCTAACACCCCCTCTATTACATTATTTGGGTATTGAAGACTTTTAGTCTTCTGGATATTCATCTTCTTCTTCCTAAACTTTATATTTTTCTCTGCATTCTTTGTGTTCAAGTTCAGTATGTGGTATGTGTCTTCATATGATGCAGAGTAGCCTAGATCTAAGGCTTCTTCTTTCAATTGACTTTGCATTGTATTCCTCCTTTATTGAATTTGTATTCTTCTTCATCTCTAGCTTTGCCTTTGATTATGGTTTCTGTGTTCTTACGAGGTTGTGCTGCTACTAGGTTCTTGTGAAGATGATTCTCCTTTCCTGTATTTAATCTGTACATAAGTTTATGAATAACCACTTAAGGCATCATGATAAGACTTTGAATTTGTATAACATGAAGTGTTGATATTGCATGAGGATTGAAAAAAAATTCTAGATATGATTCATGAAGTTTTGACTTCTTTTTGAGTAATTCTATCAATCCTTTTTGCTTTTTATTTTCTACCTTGTAGTGTTTATATGTGAGCAGTGTCATGTATAATATTATTGTAAAGTCTAAGGAAAGTAAAATATTACTTTTTCCATCATCAATTGCTTTATTGAGATGATTTTGAAGATAACATTCCATAGTATCAAAATTATCTTCTAAAGCTTCACTATGGATTACTTTTGAAGCTAGATCTAATCTTCCTTCTGATTTCTTGAGTAGATTCATGATCTCAAGTTTTATGGCATTGGATTTTTCCTTTCTGAAGCACTTATTAGTAGACATCTGATCGAGAACCAACATCACTGTGACAAAGAAATCATTTTTATAATTGATCGAGAGCTAGAATCACAGAAACAAAAAGAAAACATCTTATGTTATTCACATACGGTCGAACATTATAGTCACGGCACCACATTCACAGGGAAGAAAAGAACAGTTCATTCATTCGCATGCGTCGAAGATGACAGCACAATATTCACAGAAAGAAAAAAAATATTGTTTTATTCCATTCGCATGCGGCCCAAAGTTACATCCACAGACGAAAATTACGATCCATGATCTGTTTATTCCTAAGTTGCAAAAGAATGGCGTCTTTTTCGCCCAATGCCACGTGATGATCTTCTCGAATTAGCAACTTTTTCCTTCCCCTTTTGTGCATGCCTTTGTTTCCATTTTTAAAGGTTCTTGGGTGACGCTCCGTTTCCAGCTGGCGGCCCTTTGTTTCCTCTTCCTGAACCTTTTGTTTGCCTCCCTATGTCGCTTCATTGCCCAGGTGTACGCCACGTGTCACTTTTTGCCTCTTGGTTTTCGACTCTTCTTTCGTCGCAAAAATGCTACCGGTCATGATATCGTGACATGTCATGATATCGCGACGTATTTCCATCGAGTCTCCCTTTCCTCTACTTTGGTCGTGATATCATGACATCTTTCTACTGTGCCTTCATTTTTAAGCTGCGATCGCGATTTCGTGACATGTCACAAAATCGTGACATGTCGCAATTTTGTGACCCTCCGTACTACCCAAGCCCCTGCCTTTGTTGCGGTCACAAAATCACGACATGTCATGATTTTGCGACCCTAGACCCTATGTACTACCGAAGCCCCTGCCACTGTTGCGGTTGCGATTTCGTGACCCTTCGTCCACCTTCGCCTCTGTCGCTGGTTTTGGTAGCGATTTCGCGACATGTCACGAAATCGCGACATGTCACGATTTCACGACCCTCCGTCCGCATTTGCCTCTGCTGCTGGTTTTGGTCGTGATTTCGTGACCCTTCTCCCGTCGTAGCCATGCTTCCTAATTTGGTCATGATTTCATGACATGTCGCGATTTCATGACCCTCCCTCTGCATTGGATTCTTTCCCTATTGGTTGGTGCAATATTTCTCTGCTGCCCTCGGATGCTCCTGCATCAGACACCCGGGGTAGATTGAGAAGTGATCCTCACTTCTGAACTATTGGAGGGAGACCCATGCGGTCAACCTCCGTTTTGGACAACCAAGTTGCATCTTCTTCTTCAACATATCAAAGCTTTTGTCAGCTCCCAAGGTCCACTTAAAGTATTTTCTATCCCCTCTCATTGTCTTTGTAAGGGGTGCACAAATACTGCTGAAATTTTTGATGAATTTCCTGTAAAAACTGGCTAAACCATGAAATGATCTCACTTCAAAAGTGCTTCTTGGAGTAGGCCATTCAATGATAGCCTTACCTTCTCTGGGTCCATCTTCGGACCTTCAACCGAGATGACAAATCCCAGGTATACCAACTCCTTCTTCAAAAAATTGCACTTCTTCAAGTTGATTAACAACTGTTCTTCCCTCAGCTTCTCAAAAACCCTCCTGATGTGCATCATGTGCTCTTCTAGGGTTCTGCTGAATATCAAAATTTCATCCAAATAGACAACAACAAACTTTCCCAAGAACTCCTTCAGAACTTCATTCATCAACCGCATGAAAGTGCTTGGTGCATTGGTTAGCCCAAATGGCATGACCAACCACTCATATAAACCTTCTCTGGTTTTGAAAGCAGTTTTCCACTCATCCCCTTCTCCGATCTGAATCTTATGGTAGCCACTCTTTAGGTAAATCTTGGTGAAGTACTTGGCTCCACTCAAACAGTCCATAATATCATCCATCCTTGGTAATGGAAATCTGTATTTTATGGTGATCTTGTTTATAGCTCGGGAGTCTGTGCACATCCTCCACTCCCCATCCTTCTTTGGTGTAGTACTGCAAGTACCACACATGGACTCAGGATTTCTCGAATCAGTCCCTTTTTCAACAACTCATGGACTTGTCTGCTCAACTCCTCACTTTCCACAGGAGTCATTCTGTTGGCTACCTTGTTGGGTAAACTAGATCCGGGTACCAAATCAATATGGTGACTGATCTTTCTCATCAGTGGTAAACCCTCAGGCACATTGTCTGATATGATGTCTGGAAATTATTCTAACAGGTGTTCGGCCTTGGCTGGAACATCTGTGTACTATTATTTATTAACAGTAGGGATTAATGCATAACACATTGAATCCCTCTTCGGACCTTCCAAAAAGCTGTCTTCCTTCCACCAGGCAGATTCTGGCACTGCTACACACTTTCTCATCCACTTCCTTCAGTGGCTTCAATTTGTGATGTACTCCATCCTTCGTCAGAGAGTACGCATTTGCATGCCCATCGTGCACTACACATCTGTAAAATTTCCATGGTCTTCCCAACAACAAATGGCAAGCATCCATTGGCAATACATCACATAGGACCTCATCTTGATAATTCCCAATGTGAAATTTGACCAAGCACTGTTCACTGACAAGTGCTCTGTGGTATTTCTGCAACCATGAAATCCGATATGGATGTGGGTGCTTCCTCTTCTCCAACTTCAACTTAGTAACCATATATTATGAAACTAAGTTGTCTGTGCTACCATTATCAATGATAACATTGCAGACTTTCCCTGCACATTTGCACCTCATGCGGAACAAGCTCTTCCTCTGTTCTGGTTCTTTTTCCTCATTCAAAAGTGTTCTTTTCATCATCAAAACTTCTCCTCCTTCTGCCTATTCATAGTGTTCTGACTCTGCACCTTCATCTGCCACAGCAGCTCTGGCATGACCCTCAGGTCTCCTGTCCGTCCTTTCTTGGTGTTGAGGACATTCGTATGACCGGTGTCCTTCTTCTCCACATTGGAAACAGGTTCCATGGAATACCCCTCTTCCATACCTACGTCCAGGTCTACCTCTTCATCTCTGGTAGTCATTGTTCTGATCACGCGGGCGGTAGTTATTATCCTTTTTCTCTTCCTGGGGTTTGCTTGTTTCTCCAGTCTTCTTCTGGTCTCGATAATTTCCTCTACCGGTTATTCCATCGGTTCTTCCACCATGATCCCTTCCTCTCTGGTTGCCTTCGAATATTCTATTTAGTTTCTCTTCTACCTTCAAGGCCAACTGGTATGCATCTTCTATGGTGGCTATTTTGATCAAGTTGAGCTCTTCCTGAATGTTCATTCTCAACCCGTTGATGTATCTAGCTACTTTCTCCTTATTAGCCCCCGAATGGCTAGTTCTGATGGAGATCTTGTAGAATTCTTCTGTGTATTCTTGGACAGACTTACCTGCTTGCCTCAGACTCTGCATCCTCCTCAACAGGTCCAACTCATAATCCACGAGAATAAATTGTCTCTTCAGCTTCTCCACCATTCGATCCCATCTGGTTATTTTCTCCTTTCCATTTTTATTTCTTTCGAGCTGTATTCCTTTCCACCACAAACTAGCATGGCATTTTAGTCTTGTTTTTGCAAATTTTATCCGGTCTGGATCCGCCACCTCCTCATACTCAAAGTATTCTTCCATATCGTTGATCCAGTCAATCAACTCTTCTGGGTTGAGGTGCCCAGAATATGTAGAGACATCAAACTTTGGTCTCTTCCCTGCCTGAGATAGAGCTTTCAATAGTCTAGCTTCAGAAGGATCCAATGCATCTTCATCATCTGACGGACCCTCAGTTTCCCAGGCTTCATCGTCACTCTGTTCTTCTCCCTTAGGTTTGGTCCTTTTTCGCAATTCTTCCTACAGGGCTTGCACTTGTCTCTGCAACGATCTGAAATCTTCATCCTGCGCCACATTTCTCCTGTGACCATGATTTCTTTTTGGAGGCATCCTGCTCACGATTTCTCTGTTACACTACTCAGGTATTCCTGTTCTCTCTTCTCGAAATCCTTCCACAGATCCTGGTGCAAACTGCCTCATGTTCGGCATTCTGTTTGCACACTCAGAATCACTGGCTATGATACCACTTGATCGAGAACCAACATCACTATGACAAAGAAATCATTTTTATAATTGATCGAGAGCTAGAATCATAGAAACAAAAAGAAAACATCTTATGTTATTCACATACGGCCGAACATTACAGTCACGGCACCACATTCACGAGGAAGAAAAGAACAGTTTATTCATTCGCATACGTCGAAGATGACAGCACAATATTCATAGAAAGAAAAAAAAAATATTGTTTTATTCCATTTGCATGCGGCCCAAAGTTACAGTCACAGATGAAAATTACAGTCACAGCTGTTTATTCCTAAGTTGCAAAAGAATGGCGTCTTTTTCACCCAATGCCATGTGATGATCTTCTCGAATTAGCAACTTTTTCCTTCCCCTTTTGTGCATGCCTTTGTTTCCCTTTTTAAAGGTTCTTGGGTGACGCTCCGTTTACAGCTGGCGGCCCTTCGTTTCCTCTTCCCGAACCTTTCGTTTGCCTCCCCATGTTGCTTCGTTGCCCAGGTGTATGCCACGTGTCACTTTTCTGCCTCTTGGTCTTCAGCTCTTCTTTCATCATGAAAATGCTACCGGTCGCGATATCGCGATGTATTTCCATCGAGTCCCCCTTTCCTCTGCTTTGGTCGCGATATCGCGACATGTCGCGATATCGCGACATGTCATGATATCACGACGTATTTCTGCTGCGCCTTCATTTTTAAGCTGCGGTCGCGATTTCGCGACCCTCCGTACTACCCAAGCCCCTGCCTCTGTTGCGATCGTGAAATCGTGACACGTCACGATTTCGTGACCCTCTGTACTGCCGAAGCCCTTGCCACTGTTGCGATCACGATTTCACGACATGTCGCAATTTTGCGACCCTCCGTCCACCTTCGCCTCTGCCACTGGTTTCGATCGTGATTTCGTGACCCTCCATCCGCCTTTGCCTCCGCTGCTGGTTTCGGTCACGATTTCGTGACCCTTCGCCTACCGTAGCCCTGCTTCTTGATTTGATCACGATTTTGTGACATGTCACGAAATCACGACCTGTCACGATTTCACGACCCTCCCTCTGCATTGGCTTATTTCCCTGTTGGTTGGTGCAGGATTGCTCTGCTTCCCTCGGATGCTCCTGCATCAACATCCTTATATAGCTCCATAGTCTTAGGATATGCAAACCTTGATTGAAGTATATAAGCTTGATTTGATGAAACCTTTAGTAATATTTTAGATTTGTAGGCTTCCTTATGTCTCCCTAGTAATGAGAGTATGAACACCTAATTTTAGGTTTTGAAGAAAGCTTATATCTTCCCAACTTGACAACCTTTGATCAAGTTTTGTAGAATGCCTTATGACTCCCTAATGTTTTGGAGTATGATATAGTGCTTTTGTAAAAATAAAGTTCAATTTTATGATTGATTTTGTACAGTCAAAAATCAATTTTTCTAACACCTTATTTCTCCTAATTGAACTAAGCACTTTTCCAATTTTGAAGAGGTTTTAATGTTGGATTCCTTTTGTCCCTTTTGAGAAATTTAGAGACAAGAAAATATAAATTTCCAACTTTAACAATAAATATTTAATAACCTCTTTTTATAACCCTTAGGTTTTAATTTCTAATTTCCAAAGACCTAGTTTGATGTTGTAACCCTTATCACTCCCAAATTTGGAAAATTAGAAAATTAATAATATTTGCAAAATATCAAAGAAATTAATCCAAGTTGAATTCCTTATTTCTCCTAGGTTGAGATGCAAATATTATTTTAATTTGGTAAGTTATCCCTTATAGCTTTTGCTTTCACTAAACTAAATTTTCTACCTTAGTTTATAACCCTTATATCTCCAAAGTTGAAAGCAATAATAAAGTGGGATTTAACCCTTACCTTTTTTATGCTAGTCTCCTCACTGTTTGATGCTCCCTTTGGCTGAATATAACAGTGATGATAAGGTTCCCTTGGGTACTGGAATCAATGGAGATGCTCATCTTTAATGCTGGAATGTATATGCTACTGAATTTGGAAGATTTGACCTTCAAGACCTGGAGACTTAAATGCTCCTTCTACCTTCCTTCCACGTTGTGCTTGACTGGCTTTGATTGTATTTTTATCTCTCTCTGATTGCTATGATATTTGGATTTCGAGCACTTTTATTGGAGGAGTAAACTCAAGCCTTGTGACACGTGTCACGTCCATTACGTATGGGCGCTCCTTCTTCGTAACTCTTTCTTGTTCAACATTGTTGGTCACTTTGTAATGCCTGCTCACTCATGTGGGACTTGAGGAGAATAACAAGTGTCACCACATATGCTTGTGCATTGAGAGATGAAGTTCATGTAACGTATGCTTGAGTGAAGTTCTTGAAATGTATGCTTGAGCGTTGAGAGACGACGTTCTTGTAATGTATGCTCTTTAGAAGATTGATGCCAAGTGGCATTCATGCTCTCTGCATGTAGACCTTCACCATAATGCCTTCCAAGGAGATTATTATAACTCCTTAGGTATTTTCGTCTACCATTCCTTTGCTTTGCTATGTTTCTTGAGCAGCAAGCAAACTTATTTTCTACAGGTGGATTGATGAGGTGCTATGGAGCTTGAATAGCGATTTTGATGCTTCGTTTGGTGGATGATCTTCACCAAGTTCTGAATGTAGCTCCTTTGTTCTTTATCTTCTATGCCTCCAATGTATTAATACCTATGCATATTTGTAGTGTAGATGTTGTTCATTTCTCTTTGGTAGAAATAGATACCTTTTAGATGTTGTCCATCCCACATTGTTGTCCATCTTACGTTGGTAGAAGTAGACACCTTCTCTTTGCAGTGTAGATGTTGTTCATCCCACATGTTGTTGTTCATCTCATGTTGTTGTTCATATCATGTTGTTGTACATTGGTAGATGTGCACTCTTTTCTCTACGTAGATGTAGCTTTGACGATAGCCTCTTGTGGGCTTTGTTTTGCAGGTTCATCCATCCAAGATGAGCCCTTTGAGTGGCTCCTATTGCTTGGGAAGAAGAGTGCTTACGTTCGGCCTTTCTTGGCTTCTTTTCCTATTGATATTGTGCCTTTTGGGGACACATCCAAATCTGCTCTTGGGCTGTAAAAACCAGATTAAAATGGTGCAATAAAATGTACTATAGATTGTACATAAACCTCCTTTTGCACTCTTATTTCAGATCTGAAATTTTGGTTTTATGGCAGATTTTTCTTCCTACAATACAAGGGTTTTGAGGTTGTCTTTTATGAGTAGACACCTTCCCATTTTTTCTTGATTAACTTTTATAATAAATCCAAGCTTAGATAACAGTAGATAGAAGCTTTTTAGTTTATGCAATTTTCTGCATTTTCTTTTCTTGCATCCAATCTTGTAATGCTTTGGATTTGAGACTCACCAAGTCTCAATATTGAAGCTTCTATTTTTATTTTTGGTTAGTTGTGTTCTTCTCCAAGTTTTTGAGGATTCTAACCTTTTTGGGTGGCTTCTTTTGGCCACTACGAGTTGCAGATTTTTGTGCTTCAATAGTGTCTTTAGACACTTGATACAAATCAGATTTTGTGCCCTTCAAGAACACAAAAACTAATTTCTTTTGAGAGTAGTATAATAGTGCAAAATAAATCTAATAGAATTTATTTTTAATGCACTAACAATTTCACCTTATCACTCCAATTAACTCTCAAGATAATGCACTTTAATCAATCTACTACAACTAATCAAGAATAACCTAAAATGAATCTTTAAAAGTTATTCTACAAATTCACTACAACTAATATTGTAGGACTTAGTCTTATTTTCTATTTCCAAAGTAGATGATAGGTAGTTGATAGATATAATTCTGAAATCTAATCAACTCCTAATTAATGTGCAAATGAACCTTAAAAAGAACCTTTTCCTATTTGCACTTTTGAAGACTGTAATCTACTTTTTCTTCATGCAACTTTAATCCAGATAAGGTGCTCTAATGAATCTGATAAGAAGTCTAATTAATGAGTTAGTTAGCACCAGTAGTTGCATACCTTTTTATAATATTTTGTAGCTCCTTTTTCCACTTCTATAGAGGATGTGGATCTTGGTGTCTAAGATCACCAAGTTGCTTCTTCGAGTAGGATTTTGCAGCTCTTTGTAGACTATTTTTGAACAACTCCTTCTTCACCAAATGATGGTCTCAAACTTTCTTTCACGAGCCTAAGATTTGGTGGCTTGTTCTCCTCTTGTAATATTCTCCTTCTATTGTAGATTTGGAGAAGTCTCTATCTCTGAAGTGGTGCCTTCTTGCTGTGAGAGGTAATCTTCAAATCTCCTAGATTTGATGAGCTTCTTCTATCTTCAAGTCTTCTTGTCAAATTTTGACTTCAAGCAGGATCTTCTTCTCAAGATTCTGAATGTCTTGAGGTCTTTCACTGGATTCTTCTTCTACAATTTGGCACTCCTTGCCAAATTCTCCTTCTCTTGGGCTTGTTGTTAGATGGCGATAATTGTCCCAAGTCCTTCACTATCAGGGGCTTCTCCTTGGTAGTGGATTTCTCCAGTGAGATCTCCTTTGATGATTTCTTTAGTAAGGCTTTCCTAGCATTTTTTAGATGCTCGATGAGACCTTCCCAAGGTCTTTGATCTTGCAACTTCTGTTGGTCTTCACTTGAGACCTCTTCAACCTTCTACTCCTAGAAGTGTTGGCGATGTGATCTGCTCCTAGATATTTGATTCTACTACTTCTAGATTCGAGTAGGACTCTCCTAGTCCTTCTTCCAAGTCTGGAAGTCCTTCAATGAGATATTCTCCTGATATCCTTTGCTTCAGGTGCTGAATTGATTCTAAAGAAGATACCCTTCCTAACTTTCTTGTAGGAAGTTTCCCAACTCACTGAATCTTCTTTCCCTGCAACAAAAATGTTAATACCAAAATATTAATCTACTTTTGAATCAGATATTCCTTTCAAATTCTTCTTCAGGATCAAGGCTTCTGTGGCCTATTTCAGTATCAAGGCTTTTATGGCCTTTTTAGTATCAAGGCTCCTATGGCCTTTTCAATATCAAGGCTTTTGTGGCCTTTTTAATATCAAGACTTTTGTGGCTTCTGCTTCAAGGCTTCTATGGCCTTTTTTGTATCAAGGCTTCTGTGGCCTTTTTAGTATCAAGACTTATGTGGCTTCTACTTCAAGGCTTCTATGGCCTTTTCTTCAAGGCTACTATGGCATTTTTGTATCAAGGCTTCTATGGCCTATTCTTCAATCTGCAATGGAGATCTTTAGTCTCCTAGCTTCACCACACCTTTTCTTCAGAAGTCTTCTTCCATAGTGTTCTTCTCCTGCACAAGGAACTAATATCTGCACTATGAGGGCACGTCGACCTTCGAGCAATGAAGTTGGAGTCTCCTAGATTTCTATCATAGGAGGAGTACCAATCCTCTGAGAATTAATTATCTACAACAAAAGAAACTTTGGGTAACAGTTAGAAAATTCTAGATATCCTGGATCTTCACTAGATGATCTATCAATCTAGTGGATTGAATGTTGAGTCCTGGTCTTCACGAGTTTTCCTATAACTCTATGGAAAGACTCTAGTCAAATGCAATCTCAGTATTTTCTAGGACTGAGATTTCTTTTAGTCCTCACTTGTGACTCTCCCTGATTCTATCACCTAGATTCTTCTAAGATATTTTGATAGTGACTGGTCCAATGGCGCATTAGGTTGACAAAACACTCAGGCTCAATAATGATGGTGATTTTCCTATAGACCTACATAGACTAGATCTACCGTAGCTTTGATACCACTATTAGCTTTTGATATAATATGCCAAGGGAGATAACAATCATGAGATGCAGAATAATATGAAAGAAAGTAAATATGCTAGATGACTGAGATATGCAATAAACATAAATGATATATAAATGAATACAATGTAGCTATGGAGGAAATGAACACTCCATCAATAAAGCTACTGGACTACATTGCACCCATCACCACTGGATGGTGATCCACACAGAATTGTACTACCTACTAAGATCCCTAAGCTACTGTGTCATCGACTCTCCCTATTCATATCTATCTAACAATGAGGCCTTCCTTATATAGGTAAAATAGGATACTTGGCCAACACTCTATCTAGTTGTACAAGTGACACCTTGCACATTTACAACTTGCACATTGACACTTGTGCATTTATTACATTGCATGAAGTAACTAGATAACTTCCCCCTAAAGTAATCTAATGTCCTAAGTATGTACCTTGGAAGATACATTTACATAACCCAAATGATGGAATATAATCTATTTCTAATAGGTAACACACTAGGCTTAGTTAGCCCTTTCTCCAACAAATCATGAAGTTGCATCTTGACCTCTTGTAGCTCAATAGGAGTCATTCTATATGGTGCCCTAGTAATAGGCACAACTACAAGAAATATCTCTATAGAAAAATCAAAATCTCTTTAGGGAGGTAACCTTGGTAGGTATTATGGAAATACATATTTAAATTATCCTAAGACAATATGCTTTTAGAAGAGGTCAGAATCTGCTTTAGTTTCTTTTTTCTTGTTCATTTTAACTACAAAGATCATTCCACTCTTCCTAAAGGCTTTCTTCATATGCATTCTGGTCAACAAATGTGATTTAATTGATCCTCAATCACATCAAATTCTAATTCTTTGATTATATTTATTTGTAAACTCCAACCATATGTCTTCAAAATTCAAGAGAGCCTTATGGGATTTCACCAATGAACACCAAGAATGATATCAAAGGTATGCAAAGGTTCCACATATAAATATGAGTTGGTTTTTCCTTGAGTTAAAGTAATGTGAGGGTCAAAAAAGCATTGGTTTACTTGATAGGTATACCCCAACCTATACTCTACATTACAAACATTGGCGAGAAACCCAGGTATTTCGAGTATATACCTCACTAAACTAGTGGAAAAAAAACTATCAGTAGATCCACTATCCACCAAAACGCGTACATCCTTATCATAAATATACCATTTAACAAATAAGGAGTTACTTTTCCATCAAGTATAGGACTACCCATTGTAGCAAATATCCTGTGGATGGTTTCTTTAAGAGCTTTCTAAAGAAGATAAACTATATGATGTATAAATTAATCTCTCTTCTACCATGACACCACATGTAACAACCCAAGTATGCTCACTTAGTTGTACCATTCATTTTTTCTCTACAATTTCACAAGAAGTTTTTTTACTTTCATAAATTTGGTTGCCCTATCACCCAAGACAAGTTTATTTTTATGTACAAGGTATATCATACCAATTTTAGGAATCAAGACTACTGTAGACAATCTCCCAAGTGGAAAATATTGACCAAATCCCGTGAAATGTGCCATTTTGTAGAATCGACTTATCTTATTTAACTTCCTCTTTTTTAGGTATGAGGATTGATCCACAATTGGTATTATCCTCTAGGTACCATATCACCTAGAGGGTGGACGAATACTATCCCCATCCCTTAACATGTTGATCTTCGACTTAACCAATTGAATTTTTCTATTTTACATGCAAAGGATTTAGCGTACATATGCCTAGTGTCTAGTTGATTGTCCTCTTCTTGGATTCAACTAAAGTCATGTCTTTACCCAAACACTGAGTTTGGTCTCAAATGTCCATTATGATTCAAAATAGTTTATCCCATACTAAACATCGTGGCTAGACTAGTTGTATGGTCTTGCTAGTCCACTTCTCGTCAAATAATACATAGGAATTATAATTTCACTCCTACACAATGACCTAGAGGAAGCATCTCATACCACCCCTCGTTACAATTTTTGGTTAGATCACTTTTTTTGACCTATCTCGTTAGACTACAGTCACTCTCGAATCATGTTGCATATGTACCTGCATATCAATATCATTGGGTGTCCATGTTTTGTTTTCTTCATGAGGAATACATTAACCATTCCTCATCATGGTATCAATTAGAGAGTTTAAAAGAGGTTTTAAGGTAATCCTCCCCTAAGGAAAGGGTTTCTAATAGTCTACCAAATGAGTCTTCCCAACTAACTACCCATTTGGTTGTCCATATTTGAGTGTAACAATTCTCACTCGACTTAGTTGTGGAAAGATTATCTAAATCTTAGACATGGCTCCTTAAGATAGGGTAATTATCTAAGTCCATAACTATCTAGTTCCTTCATTGGGTTTCACTTAGTTTTAAAGCTAAAGTAACATTACTCTACCCATAATGGTTCACAAAATCACAAATATAAGAAATTCATATTCTTATAATATTGAAAGATAACTTATTCAAATATCCTTAACAAATACATTTGGAATAATATGCTTTTTTTTATCTCTTCATTGCTATACTCCACATTAAATGCTTAAACAACTTAAAAGAATATATTCTTTTCCAAATACTCACTCAAGGTACGACATGAGCAAAAGCACATCTAAATTAAAATATTAAATTATTATATGCATATTCTTCACTACGTTTGGCCATAACCAACCATTAATCTGTAGGTAATCTATTTTTTTGTTATGAAAGATATAATCATAAAGATCACTTCAATTAAATAATAATCATTCTTCTTAAAACAACAGAACAAGCTCTCTCAATAAAGTTTTTGAAGCCAAAGGTTTCTATCTAATTGTAATAGTTGTTCCATAGGTTTTCGAATGCTTTACTAGGGTCTTGACGTAGTTAAAGAAACCCAATTAATTTTCATCCCAATAGGATAATGGAGCTCTCAAATAATTTTACCAAAAATCTTCTCAATTCACAAAATATTATATACATAAACTCTCAATTTAATACAACTGACTACTCTTCGATGGATAGTTTTAGTTGTAGTTTGCTCACGGATATCTAAAAGTGTTCTTTCTATCCCAAAAACCAAGGTGCAATGAAAAACATAATTTTCAATTAAATGTTTAAGTATCCACCAGTTCTCTCCTTCACTATTAGAATTCCTCTGGTTTAGGGTTTATAATTATTTTTATTTATTTAAATAAATTCTAAGAATATTGAACTCTTCAACTACAACAAGTTGCTACCATTCTTGGTAGTTGATTACATACATATGTTTAACTTAATGCAATACATTATTCAATAAACAAATTGCACCATAAATAAATTCAGCTAACACAATAAATAAATCAAACCCTCTTCCTTTATTCTTCATTACGATTTCTTCTTTCTCGAAAGGAATTTTAGGCAAGAAGACATCTATCACAAATACCATTGAATACATAACTTTCAGAATGCATCAAATAATATGGAGAAAATAATTAATTGTAACCCAAAACTATATTCAAATTTACTCAAAGGAGACTTATTCTAACAGGTTTTTCTTGTTCACACTATCGGCTCAATATAATTTCATACTGCAGGTTAACTAACATAGAACACAAAACTGTTAAAGGTATTTTGGGACCAGAGATGTCTAGAGTCCATGTTATAGAGTTTTTCTCCACTGCACCTATCTAGAATGGAAGTAAGTAGTGATAGTATGTTGGTGCTTTCACCACCTAAGTGTCACTCCAAATTAGTATCACAATCATCTTCTTGTCTTCCTGTGCTTCTCTACCTCAGAACTCTTAATCGAATGATTGTTGCATTTGACTATAAAATCCACCCGTTCCAGTATTTGATAGTGTAGGGATCATGCACTATTTTTGAATGAATGTAAAGCTAAATACATTTAACTATACTACTTTACGTTGCACTCATTCATAACCACCCAACAACATTCTAGTGCTTTCTAAAGTTCGTTTTACTTCTTAAAAATATAATTTATTTCAAGTTTTCATGCAAGTCAACATGCACACTGTCGCTCACTCATTTATCCATATCTTTCTTGATAAGAGCATCATCAATAGGTAGTGCACACAATTTTATTTTTCCTAACAAACATGCCCTTCTAGCCATACATATAAATATGTTTTAGTTTTCATTTTACTCAAACAAGCAAGAATACAATTTCTAGCCATACATATAAATATGTTTCAGTTTTTATTTAGCTTCGACAGGGGGTAAGAATATAGTTCGTTCATTCAGCATGTAAACAAACCCTTTCAAGAATGAAAGAGAATCAATTTATTCTTAAAAAATAAATTATAAGTAAAGAAATAAAATACTCCAACCTACAAGTTCTCTTGATCCGAACCGAACTCTGTATTTGTTACTGCAAACATGCTTTTTCTCAACTCTTTTCTACCCGTCCTAGTACAGAGGAAAATTACATAGAAAATAAAAACCAAATATGTTTGATTCTTCATCCCCAACATGCAATACAAATATCATTTCTTCCACACTCCACCTCTCCCAAAACTCGAATACTTTACCTTCCTAGATTACATGCATTAAGCCAACTAGGAGTAAAATTAAAATCACCATATAGCACACACTCCCAACCATCATGACAAAACCACCTGAATCCCATTTATTTTATTTTATATTACTTTATAATCATATGCACACACTCTAAGATCGTAAACCAATCATAAAGTTACCCTTTTTTATTTAATTTAAAATATTTTATTCTATATCCATTAAAATTATCTATTTCTTTAATTTCCATTTCATAAAATAATAAAAATGTGAATATTTTAATTTACCATATAATTTTTTAAAGAGTGGCTCCCATATCCATAACATTATCATTGCCATCCAAAAACACATGTATGATTTCTTTCACTTCAACATCAACCACTCATTTAAGTCAAAGCACATGCACAACACAAAAAACTCATGATATACCTATATGACATGCAATTACATGAGTTTCCATGTAACCACAAGATAAATACTCATTTCCCTCTTACCTTTTACATCGACCTTATTTTGTTAATCAAAGGTAACCACCTAGTCTTGCAAGCACAACTACCATCAGCAATACCACATTCTCGAAAAGGTAAGTATTACTCATTAATTCATCTACTAAAATGGTCATGCGAGGAGGATCGTTACACTCTACTATACATTAGAATCAAAACAAAGGTTTGGCCTAGGGATACCCAAACAAATCAAAAAATTAGACACACCTAGCCAACAATGACAACCAAAACAACGAGATAAAACAAGAGGGAAGGACTACCATGAGGAATGCCAACCAGACCAAGGGATGATTGATTTTGGTCACACTACTCCTAGCCATACTCTAAATTTTTAGGAGAGAAAAATTTATACAAACCCCACAAATGGTGCAAAGGTGTACAGTTCCTCAGATGTATGAAATTTTCTCTATAAGGATGTAGTACATTTAAGACACCATCATTAGAACTCTAGAGAAATGACCATGGATCTGAGAACATTAACAATAGAAGATCTCTACAACAAATTTCCATCATGGAAAACATGATCTAAGCAACCTCAAGATTGCACATCATCATTACAGAGTACCCTAGGAAAGAATTTTTGAAGTGATAATTTTGAATCCTAGAAGAAATAAGGCTCTAAATGTAATCTATAAATATGCAATCTTCTTCTTGTTCTTATAAGATGTGCTTTCTTTCATTCTCCTCCACATCCCAACTTGGCCCGAGCCTTGTGTAGCCTACCATGTAGTTTTTGAATCTCTTCTCTCTATATGTATGTCACTCAAATTTTACGTTAATAATAATATATAAATTTTTATAAATCTATACTGGTCCTAGCATGGTTGTTCTATTTCTACTACATATTCTTTGAGGGACCTATGTTCCTTGCGCACTATCAACCATTATGCATGTGTTCATTAAAACCTAACAAAGTATTAGGGGGAGTATTATTCTTTTTCTTTAGTACATTTCCACCCATAGGCTAGATGAGATAGGTTTTGTTTCTTGCCATTTACCACTTTCCTTTACTTTCCTATATTTTTACCATTTTCTTGCATTTTGCTTTGCTTTAAGTTTTCTTGTTTTCCCTCTCTTTTCTCTTTTTCCATGAAGCAACATAGGATAGGAGTAGATTAACATAGAAAAATAATGACAAGCATCAAAGAATATGTACAAAATCAAGGAATTGACCTTGAGTAAAAAAATCCAAAGGACATCTGGTGGGAGGCATATCCTCCTCAAACTTCCTAAAACTGATGTCCCCGCATGAGGTGTAGGGCACCGAATGCATCTGCTCGACTGAGACAATGATAGATGCCAAAGACACAACCATGGAGGGTTGTGATGCCCTATGAGCACAAGGGGTTACAACTGACCCCCCAATAAGAGTGTTATACATGGATATAAACCTATACTCCTCAAAGTATTTTGGGTTATCCTTGTTAGGAATCAAGGCCAAGAAAGTTGTATTTATAGACTTGAGAACCTACCTGAACGTCCTTGATTTCTCAACCACCATTAAAATATCTTCTTCTAAGCTAAAAGTTAATGGACCAACCATCTAGTCCTAGACTCTTTCCTTTCTGAAAATATTTAACTATTGATTGTAGCTCCTACTTAGTGACTTCTAATATCAAAGACTCTTTAACTTCATCAATGACCATCTTAGGTAAATAAAGTGTTAGCTTAATGATTTCTTCTATATTTTCTCTATTGGTTTCTTGATAACTTTTATTAAAGTAGGATACTCTTAATCCAATTATTTTCTAAAATCGTCTCATGTTTCTTCTATCCTCCCCTTTCATATCCTAAACGGTATTTATCATATTTAGTTTGATGCGGGAGCCTATCTTTCAAAGGGCATAAATTTTGATCTAACTGATGGATTGAATTGAAATTTTATAGGGAGCTAGATAAAGAGGACAATATTGTGGTTAGGCCATCTGTGGTCTAGATGATTTTTAGGATGTTATCAAGCCCTAATTCCTTCATCTAGTGTTCTAAAAATAGAATTTAGTGTTTGTTTTATAAAACTGGAAGAATATTTAAAATTTAATAACTTCTTAGACATGGGTAGGTGTTGATATTTTCTAGGAGGTCTAAAATAGGTGACGGTGATGTTTATTAATTTAGAGGGCTATCCAAGCTTTTTTTTGGTGAATTCCCTAAAATAATAAGTTCTTATATTTAGGGCTTTAAGATTTAGGGTTTCATTTTAGGATTTATTTTGGGATATATATTCTCTTAGTATCGCATTGTAAAGGTATGGAATCCAGGAATGAGAAAATAAAGCATTTATCGGTTTATTTCCATGTATTGTAGTTTTTATGAGAATGGGGATTTTACCGGTTTATTTTCTATTTATCATAGTTTTTATGTGATGAGAGGCATTTGTTCTGACCTCTTGCAACTAGATTTACATCATATTTGTATTGCATTATTTTGAATTAATTATGTAATCTCATCATCTTGCTCCATCCAAAGTGCTCTACTTTTCATCCTCCACTGTATCTTCCCATTCTAATAATTTCCTTTCTTATTTTTCCAACTCCTTTATCTACAAATTTTCCTTTATTGAAAAAACCTTATTTCTTTCATGACTATATAACTAATTAAATTTAGATTCTATGTCAACTATTTTTTCCTCTACTTCCCAATATTTACCTTTGGTCCATGCAATTATAGTATATTTGGTTCTCTTTGGATTTTTAGTAAACTGAAACTTAGTTTTATTTTCTATTATTATGTTAATATGCATCTATTTATCTTTTACTATATTTATAAATTCCTCATCTTTCAACTAAATAACATTGAGTTTGAAAGATCCCATTGGTTTCCCTTGATATATTTTTTACTATAAGAAAATAAATGATTGACTAGATCCCCACCTTGATCTATCCAAGACCTTGTCCTTTTTGCTTCAACTATGGGGTTTTTAGACACTAAAAATATTTCTAACCTTTTAGAAATACCTTATCTTCTAGTTCTTTGATTCCTCAAGTGATAACTAATTTAATGGTTTCTACATCATACAACCCTATATTTGTTATTTTCTATAGGAAAAATCTAGTGAGAGGACCAATTTTGGCCTCTTATCCTCGTATTTTTGCTATTTTAGTTATAAGATTTAAGTCCCCTCCCACCACTACATTTCTTTGTTTTTTTTAAGTTTATTTATAAATAATTATTCCCAAAAGTCCCTTTAACACCATAAAGACTATACAAATCGACAACAATAATAAACTTATCTAGCTCCATAGAATGCAAGTCTATAACCACATGTCCCGTAATATATACCTTTTCAACTAGCTAGGAGGGGAATCCCATCCCATTACATTCCTCCTTGATCTTCCTTTTGAGTCTATTCCTACAAAGTTTCAATTTGATAAAAGAGAGACAAGTATGGGTATTACTTTTTTTGCATCTATTATAGTCTCCTTGAATAAAATTATATCTAGCTTATGAAGTTTAAACAAATGCTTTAGGGATAGTGTTTTTTAGGGACCCTCAGCCCTCTAACATTTAAAAAAAGTACGATCATTGATTCATTTTACCCTAAGGCTTTCTTGCTCGAAGAATCCTAACTATTGGGGAGGTCCAACGTTCAAACCACAATTTACCTAGAAGGGGTACATTGGATGGTAGTGGCCAAGTGTTTGTTAGTTGGCTACCCCAATGTGATGCCCTATAGGGTTAGGTATCCTATTGAATTATTTTACCCAATAGGATAGGGTCATAATAGCAATATCTAAGCCCAACCAGATATCTAGCAAAGGGTGTTACTAATTCCCTTGTGTATCATAAATAAAATTCTCTCTCTCTCTCTCTCTCTATATATATATATATATATATATATATATATATATATATATATATATATATATATATATATATATATATATATATATATATATATATATATGTGACTTTGTATCAAATAACATTAAAGCATTTAATTAATAATATAAAATTAATAAACTATATGGATTTAAAAATTAAATATATTATTTTGTATAAGACTTTATGGTATAATTGATAACCTATTAAATAACTTTAAATTCATGTATCTATATTTCTTATTATAACCATAATGTAATACAAGTTAGCATGTTTAAAGCAAAATTTAAATATGGGGATGTATTTAAATGATTAAACTTGAGTTAAAATACTTGTATTGGGTCTTGACAAGGACACCACAATGGCAAAAGTTATTGGGCTCTCTTAATGGAGACCCAAGTTCAATTCACAAGAAGGGTGATCCCTAGGAAATTTTGAGGGTAGATGCCTGAAAAACCCTAGAACGTCTCCACCAATTTTCATATCATTTGGAGCAACACAGATCCTAGCGCATCCCTATGTGTGAACGATATATTTGGCAAGCGGCTATGCGAGGGTTTCATCTGGGTTGAGTGCAAGCAGCTCCAGAGGTTGGTTTTTAGGGCCTTCGGGCCCTAGCGACCAATATTTTTGTGGTTTATGCTCAATATTTTAGCAAGAAATGTTGCAGGGGATACAAGATGGGTTAGAAATTTGTCTTTCAATAGATCATACTGTGAACTTGAGTGACAACGGCTTCCAATTTGCTGCACAAAAGAAAAGTGAAAACCATACCTTTCCACGACGTCTAGGGCAAGGATTAAAGAGACCACGAAATAAGTTTCAAGCAGTTGATCAAAAAATGGCTCATATCTCAAGTGAATCTGGTGCTAAGGTGCACCCACAAAATAATTCTACCGTGAAAACCCCTGTCAAGGGTAAGAATTTTGAAGACTCAGTCCCAAAAATGAATTTTAGGGATGCCCTTCATGGTGGACAGCCTCAGCCCAATGCTAATATCAATACTAGGGCTTCTCATAAACCTCTAAGAATGCCTAAGATTGATCCCAGGAAAACGGAGTCAGGATGTCTTAAAGCAGCTGATGGAACTCCTATTGTTAAGCTTGATATGGGTAACATTCAGACTGGCATTGAAGATTTGGAAAAAAGAGGACTAATTTGTCGGTTCGTGGGTTTTCGTCCGAGTCTATCTGCTTTCAAAGTCTGGGCTGCAAAAAGCTGGAAAACTAAAGGTGAGTTACAAATCTCTATTTATCCAAATGGTTATTTTCTTGTTTTATTTGCTAATAATGAAGATAGAGAGAAAACTTTTCAAGGGGGTCCTTGGTTTTTTGAAGGGCAGGGCTTTTCATGAAGCCCTGGCATACTAAATTTAAAGTCGAAGAAGAGATGCCTTCTATAGCTCCCGTGTGGGTTAGACTCTTTGGCCTCCCTATTGAATTTTGGAATCCTACTATTTTTTCTTCAATTGGAAACTCTTTAGGAACTTTTATGATGACTCCTGATTGTACTCAAAATTTTGAACATATTATTTATGCTCGAATTTGTGTTTTAATGGATTTTGACAAACCCCTACCTAAAAATATCACATTACAATTTGGGGAAGACACTTGGGAGCAAGTAGTGGACTATGAGAACATTCCTTTTCGTTGTAGAATTTGCCATGAATATGGTCATTTGGCCAGTGCTTGCCCAAATAAAATTCCCGATCAAAAGAAAGAAGATATAAACTCAATAGGTTTCCAAATACCTAAGAAGAAGAACACTCTAAAAAAACCAGTAATGAAGGATCAATCAAAGTCATTTGCTAATATGTTTGAAATCCTTTCCACAAATGATGTCCCAAGTGAGGAAGAGGAAATAATGGAAACTAAAATCTTAGAAACACAATTTAAATATGAAGGAAAGAACTCAGAGACAAACCAACAAATCAAAGGTTTTCAACAGAAAAAAAGGAGAAAATTTACACAAGAAAAACAATATTTCAAATGTCAAAACTTCAAATAATGCAGGTCCCAATATAGACTCCATTGAACCATCTAGTAAAATTTTGGCTGTGTATGAGCATTCTTCAAGGTTAGAAGCCATCTCAGATTCAATTGGAATAAGTCAAGAAACAGGGAAAAAAATTGAAGATGGATTCTAATCAAAAAGTAGGTCGCAAGACCAATCAATATCATATGGTAAAAGAAGGTGAAAAGCTTGTAGAGGAAGGTAAGATTAATGCCCTTCCCAACATTTTTAGCCCCGGTATTAATGAAGATCATCACTTGGAATATTAGAGGACTCAAAGGGAGTCTTTCAAAACAAAATGAAATTAGAAGAATGATTCAGATAAATCATCCACATCTTGTTTTCCTTCAAGAAACAAAGATGTCAATGGAGGATATGGACTTAATTGCCAATAAAATTTGGTCGACTGGAAAGTGGTTTCCCTCAGTTCCCAAGGGACTTCGGGTGGCATTGCTTGTCTTTGGGACCCAAAAGAGGTAGTTATTCACCATATGGTTGGCAGTTGGGGTTTGTTGGCTATAGCTATTCAAAGTAGACATTCCAACCGGATTATGCTCTGCATTATCGTTTATGCCCCGACTTCTTTGGAGGAAAAAAGAAGACAAGTGGAAGGATATTACTCATATTATCTCTCATTTTCCTAAAGCTTGGATCTTGATCGGAGGAGATTTCAATACCATCCTCTCTCTAGATGAGAAAAGGGGGGAAATAGAAATTTGGACAAAAGTACTGACCTCATGAGCGAATATATTGCAAACCTCCATCTTGTGGATATCCAACTAGATAATGGCCTTATGACTTGGTCTAACATAAGGCAAGGCTTAGCTTGTATAATGGAGAGATTGGATAGGTTTTTGCTCTCTAAAAATTTCTTAATCCATGGTCACATTCCTAAAGTGAAGACTCTTAATAATGTCTGGTTCGGATCATTGGCCACCATGGTGGAAATGTGGAAAACCAATGTGAGTTTCTCTCCTTTTCGTTTTCAATTAATGTGGCTTAGAGACATTTCCTTCAGACCTCATGTGCAACAATGGTGGAAGGAAGGTAAACCTAGGCATGGGACTAAGATGTTCTGTTTTGCCAAAAGACTGCAATACATTAAATCCAAAATCAAGACTTGGAACCGGAAAGAGTTTGGGGATGTTCATAAAAAAAACATGAAGTTATTGCTCATCTTGAAAATTTGAATAAGAAAATCCATTTAGATGGCCTCACAGAGAAGAGAAGTGCAGATGAAATTAAACTCACAACTCAGTTAGAGGAATGGGAAAAAAGAGAAGAAATCTTATGGAAGCAAAAATCTAGAATTCAATGGCTCAAAGAAGGAGATCGAAACACAAATTTCTTCCACAAATCTCTTCTAGCTCGAAGATCTCACAACTTTATTTCTTCCTTAAAATCAGATTCTGGAGATGTTGTTTATACTTGGGATGGCATGAACTCTATTGTTGTTGATTACTTTTCCAATATTTTTGCCGCTACTCCTCTTGACTCAACTTCTCAACAAAATGTTCTTCAAGCAATCCCTTCTCTTATCACTATTGAGGAGAACTCTATTTTGACTCGCTCCTGTTACTATCAATGAGCTTCAACAAGTAGTTTTTAAAATGCAAAAAGGGAAAACCCTAGGTCCTGATGGTTTTCCTATTGAGTTCTACCAAGAGTTCTGGGATATCCTTCATGTTGATTTATTAGAGGTGGTGGAAGAAGCCAGGAAATCCAAAGAAATTTTGAAGGTTATCAATAAAACTTATATTACTCTTGTTCCAAAAGCTCAAGAGGTTGATCATATCTCAGCTTTTAGACCTATTGCTTTATGTAATGTTCTTCTCAAAATTATTACTAAAATCATGGCAGAAAGGTTGAAGCCTCTTTTGCATAAGATTATTTCCCGCAGCAAGGGGGATATGTGGAAGGACGTCAAATAGTAGATGAGATAGTTCTTGTCTTAGAAGCCATCCATTCCATGGATATGCAAAATTCTCCTTCTATGTTCATCCGGTTAGACTTATCCAAAGCTTATGACAGAGTGGATTGGCACTTCCTTATCAAAGTTTTGAGGCAATTTGGTTTCTCTAAGGATTGGATGGATTGGATTATGGGATGTATCTCTTCAGTTTCCTACTTAGTTCTTATCAATGGCAGGCCTTCTCGCTCTTTCCTAGCTTCCAGAGGTATTAGGCAAGGTGACCCGCTATCCCCTTATTTATTCATCATTCTTGCTGAATGCTTGGGTAGGACTATAACCAAAAAGAGGGAAAACAAAACCCTTGAGGGAGTTACCATTGCTCATGGAGCTAGACCTATCTCTCATCTTCAATTTGTGGATGACTCTACCCTTTTAGGTAAAGCTACGCTTAAGGAAGCTTCTAATATTAAGCAAATCATTAGCTATTTTTCTAAGGCTATCGGGCAGCTTGATCAATGAAGACAAATCTAAAGTTATTTTCTTTCACCGCTCCGCTAGACAGAATCCATGGTCTTGGATAAATTAAGATATAAGAAGACCTCTCTTCCAATCACTTATTTAGGTATTCCCATAAATATTCAAAGGCAAAAAATAAAGATTGGAATTGGTTGTTGGACAAAGTCAAGAAGAAAATTGGAAAGTGGACCAACAAGTGGCTTTCTTCTGGGGGTAGAATCACCTTGGTAAAATCAGTCCTTCAAGCTATTCCTATTTATGTTTCTTCCATTTTGAATATCCCAAAGGCTGTTCTTCGAGAATTGGATCAAATCAGTCATCGTTTCCTTTGGAGTGGTACTAAGGAGAAAAGAAAATGGGCCTTGGTGAAATGGGATACTTTATGTCTTCCTAAGAGTGAAGGGGGGTTAGGATTCCGGTCTTCAATTAATAACAACAAAGCTTTAGCTGCTAAATTATATTGGAGGATGTTGCATAACCCCAATGCTCTTTGGGCCAATAATCTCCATGCTAAATATGCTAGAGAACAAAAGTCCTCGAAGACCTTGTTCGCTATCAACTTCCTACCAAAGGTTCTCCCATTTTAGCAGCTTCTTAAGACTCGGTGAGGATTTGATAAAGAAAAAATTATTTTGGATCATTCATAATGGTCAACATGCAAATTTTTGGACAGATTCTTGGGATGGTCACAAGCCTTTGATAACTCGCTTCCCGATTGGAGGCCTTGGATGGAGGAGCTTCACCGAGCTAATTGGATAAAGGTGGCTAATTACTGTCGGTACCATACCGGTAATTCAAAGGTTGGTAGATATTGGATCCCTATTGAGGACTCGGCCTATTCAAATCCCAGAAAGGCAAAGACAAGATATCCAAGGCATCCTTCATATGAGATCCCTCTCTTGGTCCCATGAAAAAGATTGTTTTGGATGGAACAACACTACTAAGGGTGAGTATTCAGTTGCTCAAGGTTATTTGACCTTATGCCATAATAATCCCAACCATTCTTCTGACATATTTTCTCAATTGTGGGCTCAAAAGCTCTGGCCTAAGGTGAGGTTCTTTAATTGGCTTTTATTGCATCGTAGGGTGCTTACCGGTGAGCAACTTATGAAGCGTGGTTTTCATGGCCCTTTTAGATGTGAAATGTGTGAAGAGAATGTAGAAAATATCAACCATATTTTTATTGAGTGTACTTTAGCCTCCGAGCTATGGAGGAGAATGGCAACTTTACTTGGCTTACAAGTGGTCCAATTTTTTCACTTTTGAACAACTTTGGAGGGATTGGCCTAATCAAGAGGGTGTTGATCATTTTATTAGGCACTTAGTTTGGATGGGTTCTACCATTCTTCTTTGGAATATTTGGAATGAAAGGAACAACCAAATTTTTAATCAAGATAGGAAGGATATTCACTATATTTGGCAAAAGACCATAGCCAACTTAGTTGAATCAGTCCATCAACTCCTTAATCACCCCCAAAACTCCCACCAAAGATGGGATCAAGTGATGCAAAGATTGAAGATTAAACCTTCTAAGGGCAACCAACTTAAAGGGAATGTGAGTATTAGTAAGATGGATAGGACTAGAAATTGGCAACCTCCTCCTAAGGATTTTGGAAAAGTCAATACCGATGGAGCCTCTAGAGGGAACCCCGGAAAAGCCAGTGTGGGAGGAATTGGTAGACTTTCGATGGGTCCCTGGTTTTTACTTTTGCTGAGAATTTGGGTATTCTTTCCAATAACCTTGCCGAGGGGTATGGTATCCTTAGAGGCCTTCAAGAGGCTACTAAGGTTGGATGGGAAAAGGTGTTAGTTGAGTCTGACTCTCAACTTATGATTAATCTCTTGAAGACTCCTTCTAAGAATCATAAGGTGGATTGGAGAATAAAAAGAATTATTGAGAAGATTCAGTTAATCCAGATGGGATTTTTGAAAGTTGATTACAATCATGTGGTCGAGATCAAAACAAGAGTGCCGATGCTTTAGCTAATTGGGCTTTGGACAAAGGTGATCTTACTTGTTATGGCCACCCTCCTATATGGTGGGCTTCTCAAATTAGGGAAGCTCTTCTTTCTATCATTTCTTTGGATGGCTCCAGTTCTGAAGGTACCTAGTTTCTTCTTGTTTTTTTTTTTGTTTCTCTTTGGTTCATTCAGCTTTTTTAGTTCCCTAGCTCATTCTATTCTTTATTTTGTTTCCTCCGTTGATTCTTGCATTAATAGTCTTCTGGTCTAGATAGGTCATTGTTTTGTTCATTTTTTTTTCTTTTGTCTTCTTTGTTTTTTTGTTTAGTTTTTTAAGGTGGGTGGGTTCTTTTGTTTTGTTTTGTTTTTGTGTTCTTTGTGTTGTTTTTTGTTGTTCTTGTGTTTTTGTTGTTTTTTTTTTTTTTTATGTTTTTTGTTATTGTTCTTGTGTTTTTTTCGTTCTTGTTCTTGGGTTTCTCTTTGTTTGTGTTATTTCATTTTTTTATGTGTGAGTGTTTTCTATGTTTTTTGTTTTTGTTTATTGTCTCGTTGTTGGTTGTTTTTATTTTTATTTTATTTATTTTATTTTTTAGGTTTTGGTTGTGTTTATTTTTCATGTTTTTTTGGGTTATGTCTTTGTAGTGTTCTGTTGTTTTTGTCTTGTTTGTGTTTTGTTATGTGGTTCTTGTGTTTTTCTATGTGGTTTGTGTTGTGGTTTCTTTTATCTTATTGTGCGTGTTTGGTTGTGCTTTTGGTTTTGACACACTCAAGGAGCATGTTTTTTATTTTATTTTATTATTTTTGTTGTTATTTTATTTTTTTAATTTGGTTTTGTGTGTTTGTTTGCTCCTTGAGTATGTCAAAGGTGGTAGGCCAGGTCCGAGTCCTGGGCGTTTTTGGCGGAATGGATACCCTTGCCTCCTTGGGTCTTACCCGAAAGTGGCATCCCTTTTGGGATGTTTTCCACAAATAAAAAAAAAAAAAAAAAGGGTGATCCCTAATATGCCCCCATTTTCAACCTCTTCAAAAAAAACTTGTATTGAAGTATCTATAAATCAACTATAATTATTTATTATTTTATTATAAGCATAATTGTATCTAAAAAACTTTCAATAATATTGATATCACATTAAAAATAATAATTTATTAATAAAATAATATTTTTTACTTTTTAAATAAATTAATGAATGATGCAAGTCTAGTGTCATATTCCATGATTGGAATTCTGTTCACGTTAATACCTATCTAGCTATCTATAAAATATCTTTACATATAATCATTAATTGAAAGACTATAAAATTATAATAAAAATATAAAATAAAATATAATAAAAGCTTTGTTTTTAATAATATTAAAACTTATTCACATAATATAAACTTAAAAGTAGACTATGTTATCAATTTCCATGTGAGATGTGTTAAATGAATTTTATTTTTAATATATATACCTTTTGTTTCTAATATATATACCTACAAGGTGAGAAACTTAAAAATTAACATCTTAAAAGATCATTAAAACTCATAAAATTTACTTATAAATAAATAGAGGATTTTTTTATAGAATAAAAGTTTTAGCTCTTTGTTTCTAATAGATCTCTTGTTTTTTTATAATTTCTAATTCTTGTTTGAACAACTAATCTTCCTGCTTTAGGTATTTTATGATTGTTTCACTTCGAACCAGTTCCTTCATCCTTGTAGCCAACAAAATGCTCTAAAGCTATAAGTTGGATTTATTATTTTTTTTTTCCAAATTTTGAGTTGGGCTTTGACATGTTAGAGTTGTTTGAAGACTCCAAGCAATGTTTTCCCATGGATAGGGTGCCCCTCCTCTCACCAAATTGATATTTTATTCCTAATATCCTCCTTTTCTAGCCATATTATTTCAAACTGAAATGGTCCAGAAAAATATTTATAGCTTCCAAGAGAATTAGAAAGTGGTTTTATTCTGTACGATTGAGGATTTTCATCTTGAGTGCTTAAGGCACCAAGAATCTATCCATTTTTACCTTCTTGTTTGCCAAACCCACTAGTTTGTTTATCGAAGCATACAAGGGCCCCACATACTAGACATCAATCAAATTGAGTTGATTTACTTTAGGGGTTATAAATCTATCCCTTTGATCCAAATATGGGATGCCCCCTTCTTGATCCCTACCTAAAATCTTAACATTAAAGTCATCAACCACTATCCAATTCACTTATTCCTTTCCTATCCTACTTGCTTGTAAAGCTATTTGTTGGAGGTATTGCTCCCCATTTTTTTAACCATAGAAATTTAAAATCAACAATAGTTCTCCCAAACTCCTATTCTTGAAAAGAGATGTGAGAACCCCTCTTATTGCAACATGATCAATTGTTGTCTAGTTTAAAGGGTTCCACAAAATCGCTATACCCATAGAAGCACCCTAGAATACTATCGCCATATATTTTTCATGTCTCCACATTTTTTTAGTTATTCTATCCATCACTTGTATTAAAAATTTTATCTCTTGAAGGAGAATGGAATCTAAAGGATGACTTTCAATTAAACTATTAAACTATGAACAACAATTTGATGAGACCTACTATTTAAGCCTCTAATATTCTATTATTGTACAATCATTGGGAACCCAAAGCCTAGTAAATATCAATCTACTTTATACATCCTTGGTTCACTAGTTGGTCACCCTCCATTGCCAACTTCTCCTAGTTTGATTTTATTCTCACACTCTTGGATTGGGCGTATTTTAATCATTTCTTTACTTGTTGAATTCCAAGAGAAGGTTTACCTCTTCTTTATCTATGTCATTTCTTGAAACGTCCCTATCAACCAAGACCATAGCAAGGTTGAGGTTCTTTGAAGCTACTATGGCCATATGGTTTGGGATTTGTTGGATATCAGTCTCCAATGTTGGTTGAGTTATCCCCTACTAAAATACTACATTTTTGAAGAGAAAGCTTTCCTCTTGTGGTTCCCTCATGACAAATATATCATTCTCTATGTCCATTAAGGTATTAAGAAGTTAATACCTATTTATATTTTTCTCTTTTGTTTGATTTGATTGTGCTACCTTCTTTATTTTCTTCTTCTTCTTCTTCTTCTTCTTCTTCTTCTTCTTCTTCTTCTTAGGTGGTTCAAAATCCTCTTCTAGTGTATCAAGGTTTGAGGTTGTGAGTTGAGCTTCTACCGTCTTCTTAGGCATGTTGTTGCCATTACCAGTAGCCTTTTATGGAATGAGATCCTTATAGATAGTCTTAGAGAAGAAACAGGCAAGATGTTCATACTTATAATAAACTCTACACTAAAAGGGGATTGCTTCATTTTTTATTTATTGGACCCAGATTAAATCCCCAATATCTACTTCTATTTTAATTGGCAATGGGTGATTAAGATCTATCTCAATACAAATATGAGCATAAATGGTTGAAGCTCCCATCATCATATCTCTAGCTACTCCTAGATAATAACCCAAGAAATTTCTCAATCTCTCAAAAACTGGTTCACACTAATATTCCATTGGTAGAGCATATAATCAAACCCAAACAACCACTATAGTGGGTTTCATTTATGGATAAAATCCTAGCTTCCAAGGCTGCACAAAAAGACTTGTTGCTCCATAATTTCTCTTCCCTATTTCAAAAGTTTATTCCCTATGTGCTCTTGAAGAGAACCTCACTATATAGTATCCATTACTGATGAGGAGTATTGAAATATCCCCTAAAGACTCCCAATTATTTTGAATCTAGATCATAAACCCTAGAAATGGTCTTATAACAATTAGTTTTTAGATTAGATCAATGGTTACTCCAATACAAAATGTTTTTAGCCACCATACTATGTTCAATAACAAGCTTGGAAAATTGAATAGCCTAAGGAAGCCAACCATTATCGCTGGATTGGAAACCTTTATCTATTGACTTCTTGGAAATATTAGAGAAGAAGGATTTTAAGGCAACACTTATAAAATATTTATTCTCATGTTCTTGTTCTTCTCTCAATATATCTTCAAAGGACTACTTGGAAGAAGAAGACAGAATGGGAGTGCCAAAACAACCCTCATATGTAACCATAGATAAAAAAAGAGTAGTTTTTTAACCTTAAACTGTAAATTATTCATTTGAAGTTCTCTATAAAATAAATACTTTTAATTCAAAATTTACAAAGAATATTTAGTACTTACCTAACTTATTAACATATTTATATCAATTACCTATATCTGTAAAAATAAATAAATTACTCCATATAATTACTACACCATATCATTATATTTTATAATTTTAAAAGTATTCATAAATATTGTAAAATAATTTTTAAATATTTCTTTTTAGTTGTATATTCCTTGTTTCTAACATCAAAGAACTTTATAACTTTGGATTTATTGTTATTATATTATAAAGGGTCTCACATGGAAGCTCAACATTAAATGAAATAGTTAGACTCTTCAATAATAATGTGTTGTTGGACTATTTTTCCATTGTTTTGAATTGTTCAAGTTCAAATTATGAAGGAGGTGACCTCCCACCCTCATTATACCACTTATACCACTTTGCACTTCCCTTGTTTCCCAAAAATATATAACCGAACACGTAATTAAATACACAAGTGGATCGTGGATCGTGGATCGTGTCTATCTAATATTAACGGGATGGTAGAAATTCTTTCGCGGATGGTATCAACTGTGGAAGGAAAATAAAATTAACAACAAAACACTATACAGATTGTGTCCCTAGCACATTTAACCTAATTCAGAATTATTACCTCCCATATATCATATTACTAATACTAATGGTGGTGGCCAATGATATAACATAGCATTACTTAAAGCAGGCTTTAAAAAACTTTTAGAATAGAAAAAGCTTCTATAAGTATGGTTGAAATGACAATCACATATTATAAAAATTACAGTCAAAATGGGGTAGTCATTAATAAACAGAATTTGAAAACAAAATCACTGGACTAGATAAGTGCAATAACATCTCCTTATGTTCGTCATCTTGAATTTTTGAACTTTGATGATGCCATCATCTGCAATGAATGATAAAAACCCTTGTTAGAAACGAATCTACGAGTTTTTATTTCCTTTTATTTACATAATAATTATCATGCAAAACTACAAATAAATTATCCCTGGTCCAAATATTTCCTCTACCTGTTTGTTAGTTTTCTCTTTCAGTCAGAATGAAAAAGTAGAAGAATGTTACACTGCTTCTTGTTCATAACAATTGAGAATGATATAATGTAGTTAATCAGAATGGGCATATTTAGCAAAGCTCTGGCCCCATGGCAAAACAAACAAACAAACAAAAAAAACAAAAACCAACTATAACGTCAATACTAAGATATGTCGTATGTCAGTGGCATCCGGCTAACAAATTGCCTAAATTGATAAGCCCCTGCAAATTTTGATTGTGAACAAATTTTCTAGAGTTCGACTTTCTTTTAACATTCTGTGGGATTTGATAAGAGCTGTTTCTGAAAAGCTTGGCCTTGGCCATAACAGTAAAAAACACTGAAACCTATTTCAGAAATCCTGTCTCTGTTTTTCTTGAATGCTTGTGTTTGACCATTTTCCATGTAGAGCTAAAGAATTCATCATGCAATGCAAATCCAGGAAAAATGAGAATATTTCCTGTATGTAATATTTAAGCAAGCTGACTTTTGATTTACAGGTTCAGCATTTATCAGTCGTTATTAAATATTCATCGTCTCTTGGAAATGTAGTACGTCCTACTAAACCTCACATTTACTTTAAACCTTGTCGTTGAAATTAGTTTTCGATGTGTGTGAGAAAGAGTGACCGGATGAGTAAAGGGTTGAGAAAATAAATATAAAGCTCTTACTAAACTGTTTTTCTCAGTTTCTGATGTAATTGGAAGCAATGGGAGGACAGTTTATATGCATATATATTTTGGGAGTCTTACAGGAGTTTTGTGGTTTGTGTTATTGTGTTCGCAATTCCCCTTCTACAGTGTTTGAGTTGTAAGGGAGCTGAAAGCTTTGAATAATTCTCTCAAAATGGAACAAATCTGTCCAAGGCTTGCATCGTCCTATTTCCTGAGGAAGACTAATTGAAAATTAGTGTATGAGCAATTTACAAGCCAGTGTTGGCATGGAACCCCAGCAGGAAAATCTTCATTCAGTTTATAACTAAGTCAATACGAAGCAAACAGATTCTGAGGAGGAGAACCCTGAACCATCCAAAGACAAGTTGGCACATTGATAAATTTTTGTTGTGGTTGATAAATTTTCAAAGATAGAGATGTGATGTTTGTAGGTCACTTTTGGAAAAATTTATGGAAGAAGTTGGGTACAAAAATTATTTTTGGTTCATCTTATCACCCACAAATGGATGGAAAAACTGAGGCGGTGAACATAATGCTTGGAAATTTGTTGTAGTGCTTAGTTGGAAAGAAACCAAATTGTGGGATACTACTTTAGTGTATATAAAATTTGTACATAACAATTTGGTTAATAGAAGCACATCCAAAAGTCCATTCCAAACTATATATGGAATCTATTCAAGAAAATGGATGAGCTGTAGAGTACAACAAATTTATAAAGACCAAGTGCAGTAGCAAAGGACTTTGGTAACTACATGCATGATTTACATGGAGAGGTAAAAGTTGAGTTGGAGATGAATGCTCTAAGATACAAGCAACATGCTAATCTCAAACATCAAACACAAAAATTTTAGGTTAAAAAATTAGTTTTAGCACATTTATGGAAGGAAAGATTCCCAAAAGGCACTTACAACAAGTTCAATTGGAAATATTAGATCTTTTAAGGTCTTAAAAGCATTTGCAATAAATGCCTATAATATTGGACTCCTAGAAGGAGTAGACATATCATGATTTTTTAATATGGTGGATTTGTATCCCTATAGTAATACAAAAGATATCATAATTGATTTTCTAATGGAAGAATGGATAGCATAGGTATCAGAAAAGGAATGAGATGAAATAAAGGTAGTGATAGATTCTAGGGTGGCCAAGAAGACAAGAGTTAAAGTATATTATGAGTATCTAGTCAAGTGGAAGAATCAATCCACTAAAGCAAGGATATGGATGAATGCTTCCAAAATTGTTAAATATATCTTGGTTACAGATTTTGAGAAATATAGATGAGCTTTTGATCATGGAACATATCCTCATATCTAGTGAGAATGATGTAAGGGCATCCAATAAATTATTTTTTAATAAAATAGAACAGTTGGATAAACCATTCGAGTAACTATTGAAATCCCAAGGAATAGGAAAGGGAAACACCATGAACAAAAGAAAGAAGGTAGAAATGAAGAGGGAGGAGAGAATCTAGAGAAGGATAGGAAGAGCATAGAAGTGTGTAGGTAGATATAAACAATGGTATATTTGGTTGGATATTGTAGAGAATGAGTGTTGGATAGGGAAGAGAGAGTGTTCATGTCATAACACATGGATATTCATATTCTATGTAGATTATGGGTACTTTAATGACTGATGAATGTTGTATTTTTTTGCAATTATTTATTTTAAAATAGAGTGCAAGTAGCACATGATGGGTGGTCATACTTAGAATAGAACTAGAGATTTTTTCCATTCACATCATTGGAGCTATTTGATTATTGTGTGAATAAGACAAGCAACTATTTACTAGAGAAGTGAACATATGAATTACTATTGATGTAAGGAATTAGGATTCTATAATTCAAACAAAAAAGAATTATCATCTTGAGTGAGGTCATATTACACCCTTAAGCAAATTATCCATTTTAAGAAATCATCATATTGAGTGATGTTGTCAAGTTTTCCTTGCCATATTAGTATTACAATCCTGAACCTCACCACCTTATGAATTGGGATATTTTCATCTTATGGGAGTGTAATCATAAGACTTTGTCATTACAATATGCTTTTTCATCTTTGCAAGCTACTGTCATGAGACTTTTCCATCTCAAGTGTTACTGTACAAAACCTCATTGTCTTGTGAGTTGGATATTGTTGTCTTTAAGATTTGTAGTCATAAGATATTATCATCATAAGAGTATGTTTTGCTGTATTGAATGTTGCTAATCACACATGTGATTATTGTGCATTAGGTAGTCATAGGTTGTGTTGATATTTGTTGCTTGTGAAGATCATTCTTTGGTGGATTCCCTTCGCCCATTTGCATCACATACAAAATTAGCAAGGCTTAGTGTCCAAATGCTTATAAGCTAGTAACACAAGATGAAAGGTCATTTCCTATAATGTTTAGTGGATAATATATAAGATTTCTTTAAGGCCTAAATATGATAACTTTTGTAAATATGCACATAGATGTTAGTTCTTTTATCTTCCACTTTAAAAATACAACAAAATCACCGAATGAAAAAAACAAAAAAAAATAGAAAAATGAAAGAGAAATAAAAATACCCCCTTCTCATTTAGGTGAAAACCTTGAAAAAGGTTCTCGAGCATACCTTTTCTTTCATCCTCTTCTTAAACGTTGTGTAAAATGTTATATTATTATCATGAGTCCTAAAATTGTAGTTTGCCAATGTTCTAAATGGTGAATAACCATTTTTTATTTTAATAGAGATAGAATAATTCTAACTTCAAAATTGATGAATCACCAGTTTTAGATTTGGTGAATAGAAAATGATGAATTGCTAGAAACAAGCCTTGTATAGCGTAAAATTTCATTCCTTAGTCAAAGCTAAAAATATATGGTGGATAGTCATTTTAAATAAGGATGATCACCATTTGAACATCATTAATGTGTTTAACCCTTGGACATGTCATCTTCCATGTATCACAAAGGAAATTTTAGCAAAGCATAACGTAAAAGCGCTTAAAACAAAGTCAATGAGACCTTCAAACCCAATATCTTCTCAAATTTGATAGCCATAAAGCAATAATATTAAAAAAAACTCTTTTTACCATAAACTTGTGACAAAACAAAACCCTGCATAGCATGTTATCACATGAGCCAATTTTTTTTAGAAATTGACCTATCCTTGGCATATCCTTTAGATACCTCATCATTCTTAATTAGAATTAGGAAAAATTCAACCCTAGAAGCAAGCTTTAAGCCTCCCACTCTATAATTACAGCCCTTGGTTTATGAATTGCATTGAGAAAGAGGGATTATGATATTACTTTTGGAAAAAATCTACCTAAGTACACATTTGGTGATTCACTAATTTGAAGCTTGTGGATGGTTATCCTAGAGGATGGAATTAAAAATTCATTCAAGTTGAAATTTGATAAATCAGCAAATTTGAAAATTAAGGCCTTAGTATAAATCAGCATAGATCCTTCACCAAAGTATATGGATTCTTAGGAATTCCCTAAAAATTTCCTATGTTTATACCTAGTTTCATGTTCAACTTTGAATATTAGACTACATTGATAAAAGGTACTTCAAAATGAAAATGAAAGCATCTTTTCATTAAGCCAAAGAAGCAATTATGATAGTCATACCAAAGGCTAGAGAATAATGACAAGCTACTAAAATAATTGGGTATGACAGATTTGCAAGACTTATCTTTATAACAAAAGACACATGGTATAAAAGGATTCCAACCTAAATAAAGATATGATAATTATTATGCCAAAAATTCTTCTTCCTCATAATAGATACAACAATAACAAAGTAATTCCCCTCTATGATTTTCCTTCTTCCTCATAAATACGAATATAATTTAAAAAAATAATAATAATAAAACATCGCCCAATAAATCATTTTTACCAACAAAAATTAGAACTAATATAATGAAAACTATATTCAAAACTGACCATAACAACGTATACAACCACTCCCATTACACACTTCTTTCTCATCACCCTTTTCTTCTTTTCCTATCCCCACTTTCCTCTATTCTTATAATTATTTTCTTCCGACTTCTCAAATCTCCTCGCTTATTCTACCTTACCTGCTCCACCATATACAAGCACAACCTAGAGGTATTCCTTGCATAATCTTCAATGAACCATATTTACCATATCCATCATTCCATTCCTTTTTTTAATAAAATATTTATAAATAATAAATTTATTTATTAAAATATTATATAAATAAAAAGTTTGACCAACAACCACTATTGACTGAGTTTTAAGTATAATATTTTGGTTCTTAACGTTGGGTTAAAGATTTTTAAATCGGTATCAATTACCCAGAATTTAATAATAATAATAATAATAATAATACCTTCAGGAATGCTTTAATTTTCTTTTACAACTATTTCTTAAAAGTTTGAAAACTTACTAAATCGGCGTTGTGTTTCTATACGATTTTCTTTCTTCCGAAAACCAGCTTACTCATTTAACATTATGATGTTCTGGTTCGTTTTCATGAAAACCTAATGGTAGAATAAGCATTCAACGGTCAAGTCTTCTGTAGCCTTCCAATGTATGAAAAAGTGCAGTTATCAAATGGATGAAATTAACTTATTTTTTCCTATGAACCGCAAAAGTTTTTAGTCTGATGTGAATTTTCTATGCCGAGGATTTTGGTAAAAGTGTTTCAAATATACGTCCATTTCATGCTAAACCCTGCGCTTCCACTTTTTTCATACTATGGCGATGTATTCAACAAAGTCTAAGGAAACATCCCACTTTCAGATAAAAGTTGTAATTGTTGTCAAGTGATACAGTCATGCTTTCGTTATTTGAGATAGTAGCGCTATTATTAACATTTTAGAAACGTTTTGGCTAGAGTATCCGCCCTAAATTTATGGTGAAGCCGCTCAACCCTCGAAAATATTAATAGAAATCTTCATTACCTTGATTTCCAAGGCTTTATTGGCATGATTTTTTAAGTTAAAAAAAAAAAAACAGATGATAACAAGTGCTGTATATGTGAATTGGTGAGGGCTTCAGCTTGGGACCAGCTGAAGAGATATTTTCTCAAATTCAGTGGCCATTACACGTACAAAAATTCAATATTCATTTAATTCCACCGTCCACGGCCCACAAATCAAACATCGAATATTAATTTAATTCCTTCGGGCCTTCAAGACTGTCAGCATTGGTCCCCGCGGCCACTTTACGAGCCGTAACGTTAAAAATGGTAGAAAGGATTTAAGTCCTTTTTTTTACTGAAACAAGAATATTTGAAAATATGGTTTATTTAATATAATGTTATCTGGCTATGATTCAATTACAGAAGTATAGTATCCAATTCTAGGTTAAGATTTAAACGTATAATTTCAAAATCGCGACAGTTAGACATAATAATATTAAACTCATTGTACTGTCTGTCTGCCTGTCTGCCTGCAACGTTCCAACATCCATTCCTACCATCATATTAAACTCATTGTACTGTCTGTCCAACATCCATTACTGACGATTACTAATGTGAAGCTTATTTGTCGTGAAAATATGGTTACGTTGTCGTCGTATGCACAACCATCACTGTTAGGATACATGTCAAAGACAAATTGGATAACGGCTTGTCGCCTTAACTTTAAGGTTGATACAACCTAATTTTCAAGTAAATATATTAAATTGAATTTTTATTTTTTATTTTATTATATAATTTAGATGGTCCTCTTTACATCAGATTATAATTTTCAATTAAATATATTAAATTGAATTTTTTTATTATATTAAAAATATTTTATTTTATTACATATAATTTCGGTGGTCCCCTTCAAGATAATAAGGTAATAAAAATAGTGTGATTGTGACTAACTCTCCTATATAACCCCTCTCGCTTTATATATATATATATATATATATATATATATATATATATATAATATTTTTAAAAGGTCTAGAAACTTTAACATTTAAACTATGTAATTGATACATTTAAACATGATTGAAATTATTAAAAAATATTTAAATATATGTTAAATTTTAAATCTTTACCGAGTGTTTTTGATATTTTTCAATTCACTAGTTTGGATATATATATATATATATATATATATATATATATATATATATATATATATATATATATATATATGTATATATATATATATTGAGATGGGTATTTTATATTTACAAATAATAATATTTTGTTACAAGCCTTCAATATTCTTATAGAGTGTTATTTTGGTGCTTCAACCCTATTAGATATGACCTTAATTATCCAAAGACAAAAAAAAACATGAAAGGTATCCTAAACCACAACTTCTATCAAAATGGTACAAACTATGGTGGAATCACAGTCTCATACACTACTCCTTCCTTTAACCAAGTACCAACTGGAATATCCAAGGTAAATTTTGATAGACCATTCACTTCCTCATTTAGTTCTCTATAAATATGTTTATAAGATATCTTTGTAAATGATGCTTCTAGTAATTTCACTTGCTCATAATAAGGCCTAAGTATCAAATTTTGCATCCCTACTAAACTTGAAGCCCAATCCACCACCAATTTTGAGTCACCAAATACTTGAAGTTTTGTTATTCCTTGTTCCACTACCATTCTTAACAAAAATATCAAAGCCTTCCACTCTGCCACATTATTGGTACCTTCACCAAGACCTACTTTGAAAGTGAATTTATGATTTTCATCTTAATATAACACTCCTCCTACCCCACATCTATCTAGATTGTCTTGACAAGCTCCATCAAAAAAACCCAAGACTTTGTAATATCCATTGTTAAACTTCCAACTTATCTTACAACCTTTAATTTTGGGGCTTTTTTATGCCTTCATAAGTATATTTGATTTGAGCTTGAACTTGTATAGGTGGAATTTCCTTGCTCTCAAACAACATAGAATTTCTTGCCAACCACAAA
This sequence comes from Wollemia nobilis, assembly GCA_028583015.1. Lineage (NCBI taxonomy): Eukaryota > Viridiplantae > Streptophyta > Pinopsida > Araucariales > Araucariaceae > Wollemia > Wollemia nobilis. The sequence continues at coordinate 10,087,228 of JAQPPZ010006249.1, forward strand.
CCCCATGCCACTATTAATGGAATGCACTTGTATTCCTTTAAACCTTTGTCTTTGAACCATTGTTGCATATTATCCAACATATTCCTTGTTGGCCATTGTCCCTTCCCCTTAGTCATGGGTAGAATATACCTCCACACTTCTCTTAAAAAATCATAGTGAACTAGTAGGTGATCTATTGTTTCTTCTTCCATTTTACACAAACTGCATTGACTTGGACCCTACTAGGACCTCTTTTGTAGAACATCCCATGTCAATGCCTTCTTAGCTAAAGCTAACCAAGAAAAATTCTGATTTTCAAGGGTGCTTTCACCTTCCAAATCCTGCTCCACCACCAAAGGACCTCCTCATTATTATCTTCAAACATTGCCTTGTATCCTTCTTTAGCTATAAATTATCCACTAGTTGGGTTCTTTGACCGTACTAAAGAATCTTCTTCTTTAGTCTTATAAAATCCCTTGTCAGATCCCTTGTATACTTGCTCCATTGCTCAGCTTCATTTCCTTCCAAAAGTAATTCTTTTACTAAAAGCCACCCTTGATTCCATAAATTTGTTCTATCCATAGAGGTTGCATCTGCTAATACTTTGAGCCCTTGTCTATTTAGATGTTCTATTAAATTTTGAGATAGTTGGTAATTCCCTCCATTCCCTAGTTAGGGTCTTTTCCTAGCCTTACTTTCTTCCCATTTCCTATTTTCCAAACCAAAAAATTACCCACTAATGGAAAAGCCTTCACTAATGCTTTCCAAATGATAGTTGCATTGGTCACTAGCTTGATAGGAAGTCTAATCCACTCTTTAAATGACATGGAACCTAAATATTTCTCCTTGATAACCTCATGCCATAATCCTTTACCAGTTATCAATCTCCAAAGACTCTTGGAAACTAGTGCTTTCTTGAAGTTATGTATATTCTTAAGCCCCCATCCTCTTATTGATTTAGGTTTGGCTATCTTACTCCATTTAACCAAAGGCATTGAATCCTTCTCCCTTCTTCATGTTCAAAGGAAATGGAAGCATTTCTTCCTTATTTTTTCACTATTTTAATAGGAATATAAGCCATAGAGTGCCAAAATACTAGAATGGCTTCCAAAACTAATTTAACCAATGTTAAATGACCTCCCAATGATAACCATCTATTGCACCATGAAGTTACCCTTTTTCCACTTTATTGTATAACCAAATCCAATCTTGGTATCCATAATTATTTGGCTTTAGTATAAACCCCAAATATTTTAGACCTTTCCAAAATCAATTAGATTGAAGCCAAAAATTCTTACCACCGCTTCTTCTTATCCTGGTTGTAGTATGTTAAAAGCTATATCTATTTTTTGGAGGTTTATTTCCATTATGGTAGCACAATATAAATCTAACAACTCTTTATATTTGAGTGCTTCTCTTAAGGTACCATTTCCAAATAGGAGTATATCATCTGCAAATAGTAAGTGAATCTCTACAAAAACATTTTCCAATTTAATGCCTTTGATCATACCATGTATTTTTTGATCCTTAATCATTCTACTCAACCCTTTAGCAATAAGTAAGAATAATAAGGGTGATGGGGGGCATCCCTATCTCAATCCTCTAGAAGGTTTGAAGAAGCTAGAAGCAAAACCATTTATTAAGATAACAAAAAAATCCAAATTAATATATTTTATTACCCAATTTACAAAGGGTACACTATAGCCAATATGAATTAATATAAGCTTGATGTACAACCAACTTACCCTATCAAAATATTTTTCCAAATCAATCTTAATTATCATTACTTGTTGCTTCCTTGATTTGACTGAATGAAGTGCTTCTTGAGCAACACCTATAGCTTCATGGATTTATTTTTACTTAAGAAATCAAAATATTCCTCTAAAGTGCCTGAAAAACCCTTTTAACTTCATAGCAATAATCTTGGAGATGATTTTGTAGAGATTATTACACAATTATATGGGCCTATACTGCCCAAAAAATTATAGGTTATCCATCTTAGGAATCAATGCCAATAAAGTTGTATTGATAGACCTGAGTACCTTCCTAGAAGTCCTTGATTCCTTAGCTACCTTTAAAATGTCTTCTTCCAACATTTCATAAAAACCTACATAAAAGTCAATGGTCTAACCAGTTGGTCCTATAATATTCCCTTTCTAAAATGATTTAACTATTGTTTATAGATCCTTCTTAGTGAATTCTATCATCAAAGTCTCTTTACCTTCATTATTGATCATCTTAGGTAGATAAAGTGCTAGCTTAATAGTTTATTTAATATTTTATCTATTGGGTTCTTGATAAAAAAATTTTAAGTAGGATATTTCTAATCTTGCTATTTCTTGAAACCTTCTTATATTTCTTTGGTCCTCCCCTTTCATCTCCTAGAGGGTTATGCATAAGGGGTTAGACTCAAAATATACTTATAAAAAATGGTGAATCATAATCTAAATCAAGGTGAATCCTAAGCAAATCAAATCAATCATCTTCACACCAAAATTTGGAACATTTGAAGCACTAAAATGTAAGGTCATTTTTGGGCATAAATTTTAACCTATTAAATTATCTTATAACTTCTAAAAAACACCACCCTTAGATCAAGATCGAAACAATGCTTTACAACGAGTATAAATATGCCTATGTTTGGATATATATTGTGGTGAATTGACCCTAAGAAAAAATTAGTCCCAAAAATTTTAAGCGAATGGGCCGATGTCAAGGGTCCTCATATTTACCGATTGCTAATTTTAGAAATCCTAATATTTGTCCAATTTGTGAATATTTGCCATAGCGCATAAACTTTCCCAAATTGTATTTATCATTTTTCTTTGTTTTGCATACTTTTGAAAGAATTTTGTATTCTCATACCCTTGTTTTAGCCCAAGTGCCCTACTTTTCATCCTTCACTTTGCATCCTCATATTCTAGCAATCCCCTCTTCTTTTTTCCTACTCTTTTACCTACAAATTATGTTTATTTGAAAAAACCTCATTGCCTTTGTGAGTATATAGCTAATTTAGTTTTGATTCTATATCCACTATATTTGCCTTTACTTTCCAATATTTACCTTTGGTCCATGTGATTGTAGTAGATTTGATTCTCAAATTTTTAGAAAACTTAATCATAGTTATCACTTCTATTGTTAGGTCAATATGTCTCCACTCATGTTTTACTATATTTATAAGTTCCTCATATTTCAACCAGATAGCATTGAACTTGAAAGGTCTTACTAGTTTAACTTGATCTTTTTCTAACTATAAGAAAATTGGTGAATAATCAGATCCCCCACCTTGATATATCCAAGACCTTAGTCTTTCTACTTGAGCTATGAGGTTTTCCAACATTTTAGAAATATCATGTTCCAATTCTTTGATTCCTCTAAGTTGTCATTAATTTAATAAGTTCTCCATCACACAACCTTACATTCTAGATTTTTTGTAGGAAAAATTTAGCAATAAAATCCATTCTAGCCTCCTCTCCCCATATTTTTGATCTTTTAGTTAAAAATTTTACGTCCCCTCCCACAACTACATTTCCATTTTTTTAAAAGTCTTGTATAAATAATTCTTCCCAAAACTACCTTCTACTACCATAAGGACCATACAAATTGACTATATAAATCAGCTTACCTAGCTCCATATAATGTAAGTTTGTAACCACACCTGCATTAATATAAACCTTATCAACTAGTTGGAAGGAGGAATTCCATCCTATTACATCCCTCCCTTATCTTCATTTTGAGTTTAAACCTACAAGTTTCGATTTGGTAGGAGAGAGACGAGTATCGCTATTGATTTTTTAACATCCAACATAGTCTTATAGATTAAAATTATATCTAGCTTATGAATATTAAACAAATGCTTTAGGACCATTTTTTTCTGAGAGACCCCAAGCCATCTAACATTTAAAGAGAAAATTATCATTGATACCCTTTCCCTTAGGCTTGTCCTACTCTAAGAACCCCAATTATAAATTTTTGTTTGCCAGATAAAATTTTATTCTCAACTTTTTCTTGTGCAACTTTTAAGTAGGATATCCTTCCTACTATAAACTCCTAAGATTGACTTGTCTTAAGATCCAATCCCCTTAATACCTAATCATACCCAATATGTCCTTTACCTTTTTTCATGACTCTTAGAGAATATCTACTAGAATATGTGATTGTATTATGGGAATTTGGAGGACTTGGTGGGGAGGAGATCCTACTAGGATCATTTAAGCCATGCTTTCTTTATTGGCTTGAAAAATCCCTAGCTAAAGAGGGTAAGAACTTAGAAAATTTTATACCTTTCTTCTCTATTTGTTCTAAGCCCTTAATAGCACCACTCTCTTAAAATGTCCTATCTTAATTATGACGTGTCAAACCCTCCATATAAGAGCTCAACCCAAGACAAGATGATATATCAAGTTTATCATTATTAGAATTCAATCTCCCATCCTCCAAAAAGAAAAATTTAGGTTTATGATTTGCTGGTTACCTGATAAAATACCTCTATATGCTTTGTTAGTTGCAAGTATGCTCTCCCTTCTCTCATATAAAGCTACCCTATTACAGTTGTTGGAAATAAACTCTTTCTCCTTTGACTCGACATTGATGATAGTAAACCTTTCTTTAAGTAATTCAAGAGTCATTATTGGGTCCTCCTCCATTTGAGCTTCGATCACTACTACCTCCTCTAATTATTTTGACCAAAAGAACATACAACTTACTCTTGTATAGTCTTTTGTCATCTTCTCTTTTCCATTTCATAATATACCTTAAGATGACCATAATGATGCTAATTACTACATCAAAAAGGTACCTTGATGTAGTCAAGATTCTATAAGAACATCCAATTTTCTGACTCAAACTCCATGATCTTTGGCAATCCTAAACTAAGATCAATAACCACTAAGATATGAGCTATTATTTTATGAATACCATTTCAATTTTCCATGTCTACTTAAGAAAATATTCTAGGGAGTTTCCAATCTTAGGCATAATTCTTTCATTCCAAAATTCAATGGATAAAGAGGGTAGCTTGACCCAAATAATATGGGTTTTAGTTTTCTCAAAGCATGGATTGAACCTATGAGTCTGTAATTTGAGATTCAAAATATTGAGCCCCCTACTCTATCTTCCATTTTTTATGATTCTAGGATCTTCTACATTTTGGAAGACAAAAACCATCCAACCCTTCGTCATCACATAAAATGTAATAGTATAGCCCAGAACTTCTAACCAATTATTTTTATCTAATTTCGTAAGTTTTTTGGTTTCATGGAGTGACCCATCAATATTCCCTTGTCCTTAGTGATACAAAATTCTCTAGCATTAGATCCTCACCTACAACCATTCAAACTAGCTCCTTCTGCAACTTTATACAATATTTTTATTTTTCTTTATCCCTTTTCTACTTAGTTTGTTTATCTCCTAATTTGATCAAACTATCCTTCAATGTTTTCTTTGGTTTATTTGGTAGCACTTCCATTTTTCCATTACTCCCCTTGTATGCCCTAGGTTCAGGGTTTAAAGTTGAATGGACTATTAGATCTGGGTCTTAGTCAAGTCCTCCATGTTCTTTGTCCCCCTTATTCCATAAGTGAAAACATTATTCCTTAGAGAAAAAATTGAGGCCTTTGAATATTCCTCAGGCTCTTCACTATAGTCTACTACATCTTCTTCATTCATCATCGACTTAGCTATCTTTCCATCCTCCCCTCTCCTTCTTTGCTCTATTGAACAAAGCCCAATGATGAGACACTCATTTTCTTTAGTCCAAGAATTTTTTATTTTTGCCAAATCCCTATGGTCACCCTCTACCATGCTTTTGTGATGATGATGGCCTCATCCTAAATATTTTTAGTGGCCCTGCCAATAGTTGTTGTCCAGAACTTTCTTTCTTGGCCTCTCTTGCTTCCTATCATTTATGGATTTTATTTGAGCTATGACTTCATCCAAAGTCGATGATGGTGGTGTCTCCTAGGATGATATTGCCTATTATGAAGCCAGTGATGGCATTGTATGCTATGATGATACTTTTTATTGTAAACATGATAACAACATCATTTGTTGTAATGCCCCCATCTATTGTGGACTTGGAAACAATATTATCTACTGAAATAACCTTGTTTATTATGAACTTAGTGATGGCATCATCTAATTTTCAAACCCTCACGATAGATAATTCCCCAATCTCTATCTCCTATTATTGCCAAATAAACCTTTATTTCTTGACCCTTCTCACACTAGATTTTGATCTCCACCACTTGCTTCAATTTTTTTTTTGTTTAAACTCTCTACCTGCTTCAAAAAATCTATTGCCCGCCTCCTTGCACTAGGGTTTAACCTCAATCACCTTTTTGAATTTTTTTCTCTCCATCTACTTAAAAAATATATATTGACTACCTTATCGTTTGCTTTAGAAAATCCACCCTTACCTCATAAGAAATATATTGCATACCTCCTCACACTAGGGTTTGATCTCTATCGCTTGCTTCATTTTTTTAATCTCTGCTTGCTTCACACTAAGGTTTGATGTATGTAAGAAATAATAGAATTGAAGTTATATATATGTTTGAATGTAATTTTTTAAAATTTTAATATTTTTAATATTTATTAAATGACATGAGTTGAATAAGTAATTTTTAATTTTTTTTTTGATAAAGTATGGGGGAAAATCTATGTTCATGTAGAAAAGAAATCCAATTTAAAACAATATATATTATATATGTATAATGATCAACTTGTTGTAATAACACTATATTATATAATAATTATTAGCTGTGCTGGTAGTTACTAAAAATCGTGATTGTAACCATTGCTTCTATATATATAAAAAATAATAATGTAATTATGAATAATAAATCATATAACCAATTTAAAAAAATTATTCTCGACACTTAAATATAATTTATAAAAAAATAATAAATAATTGGTTAGTATCTATGGTAGAAAAGACATGGTATAAATGATCCTCCATCACATTTAAATGGTATAGATGATCAAAACAACCGTGCAATATAAAAGATATGCATTTAACATCCAAAAGTAATATATTTTAGACAAGCTATGTAGAGCGAGGAGTTTCACATTGCTAATTTATAATTTTAAATAATAGATACCTTGAAAACATTTAAAGTTAGGGGTGAATATCTAAATACATGGTTTTAGATTAGACTAAACTAATTATGTATATAAATGCTATAAACCAATGACTATACTCGTATTTTCGTTATTAACCTTAGCATTCAATGGAGACAATAAATTGAGTGGAATAGTATAAAAATCACATTAATTCAAATTTCAACATTAAGATTGATTCTTTTATAATAAAACAGTCTGTAATAATTTACTATCATAATTTTTTTTATATTATATTATAAAAACTTTTATAATAAGATTGTTATCATTTGAGTGATTCCATTTTATCAATAACAAAATGAAAAATATTTACTTATTGTAGTATAAGTTGGAGAGGTAGGGGAATCCTTCAAAAGAGGTCCTTCCTTTCAATATTTTCACTCTACCAAGAGTACATTTGGTGCTCAAAATCCAGTTGATAATATTTTGATGGATCAAAACCATACCAAACGCAACTCCCTGGTTTTAAAAGGTGTAAAATTATCCATAAATTTTTTCCACTAATTTAAAAAAAATAATAATATAATAAATAATCCTTTAAAGGAAATAATAGAGAATGTTTAATATATGTTAAACAACCAAATTGAGTTATGACTTTAAAAATTTGAGGAATGATTTTAACATTTCTTAGGTTATATTGATTTTTGTTGGTTGAAATTAAAATAGTGGATTGTAAGAGTTCTCTTATACTTGGGATGTAGCGCAAGGGTGCGGGCTTTGGCTCTTTTTAGGAAGGTCCAAGGTTCAAATCATGGTGTGGGCAAGTGTGTGAGGGGGTGGGTGTGTGGTGGATTTGTGTTAAATCATAAGAGTTTTCACAATAACCAAACCAAAAAATAAAATAAAATAAGAGCTCTTGGTTTTAGATATATTCTCGCTAATATATAATATAAAAATGTTATAAAAAAAAAAAAAATATATATATATATATATATATATATATATATATATATATATATATATATAATATTTTTAATATTAGTTATATTTTAAATTTTAGTTTTAATTTATGGATAATAATAATAATAATAATAATAATTATTATTATTATTATTATTATTATTATTATTATTATTATTATTATTATTATTATTATTATTATTATTATTATTATTATTAGAAAGATATAGGTTTAAGTTTTGATATATGCAAATAGATGGTATATTTTATCTATATGTTTTATAAATGCATTCATCAAGATGGTTGATGGTTGACACATAAACTATGGGGAACCAATTTCAATGGCGGTGGTTAAAATTTATAAAGATGGTGGTGCCCAAGTAAGATAAATATGTGTTTTTTGATTTTTGTTATATTAAGAGTTATTTTTTTTTTGTGTGGTGATTTTGTGTTAAATTTTCTATTGATAAGTATAGCTTTCGGTTTTACAAGGGATCATGGGAGGAGACTGATCAGCCTTATGCATTGGTCATAGATGTTTCTCATAATAACCCAAAAAAGTAATAATTTTTTTTAACAAATTTAATTATTGAATGTATTCAATGTCAAAGGTAGTTTTGATGGTCATTACACTTTAGTTATGAAACTTGGCATTTGAGATGTTATGCTTTGCTTATTCTATGTATGGATAGGTTCCATTGTATTCTAAGTATTTCTACTCAAATAAAGCAATGGTATATTAATTAAAGTTATTTCCATTCCATTAGCACAATATTATATCAAAAGGAGGTAGATTATTATTTAGGTTTAGATATAGAGGTTTTTTTATGTTACTATTTTATTAAAATTAATTGATTTTGATGATTTAAAAAATATATATTTAATTATTCAATATCAAATTTATTTTTGTCAAATAAAGGAATTATAAAATTATAAGTTGATAATACTAGCAACTATTAATAAATAAATTATTAAATAGCACCTAGGGTGCAGTACAACGGTTTGGGCTTTGGCTCTTCTTCGGGAGGTCCAAGGTTTAAACCCCGACGTGGGTGAGTGTGTGAGGGGGTGAGTGTGTGTCTCCATGGTGGAGTTGTTGTAACAGGTTTGGGTATTCCTGGTCAAAAACCCTGTATCTTAATATTAAAAAAAAAAACTATTAATAATAAATAATTGATAAGAAAAAATTCTTTTTTATATCAATTATTTATTATTAATAGTTAAACTATTATTTATTAAAATGGAATTAAACTATTATCTATTAAAAATGTATCAAAAATAACATGATCTTTTTTTAAAAGAAAATATATGTGATTAAGATGTATATGAACCTTATTTGTTGATTGGTAAATTTGTTATTATTTAACCAAAAATATAATCCATGATTATGCGAAGTAGTTTTTAAAGAAATTTTATGTCATCGTTTAGAAAAAATTAAAGATAACCTGGCATAAAAGCACACACTTAACATTTAAAATTAAAAAAAAATATATCTATTCAAGTTTTACAACTACTTATATCACTAAGATTGGATTGGTCTTATTAATTGATTTATTTAATTCTATGATTCTATATCAAGCGGTGAGATGCAATACATTTTACATAATAAATCAAATTTTATGAAGCTTAATATGTAGGGTTGAAGTATTCCTAGTAAGAATGTTTAACTTATAAAGAGTTGACCAAGGTTTAATTTTTATGGATGTCATGTTAATATAATTTATTACAATATTACTAATGAGTTAACAACAATATATATATGATTTAATAGTATATATATATTACTATGTGATTTTTGAAGCTAAAAATGAGTTAATAATATGATAATCATTAGATCATATATATATATATATATATATATATATATATATATATATATAAACATATTAATTCATACATAACTTTAATATCTAAAACAATATTACATTATCTATATTTTTTAATTTATTTAATAAATTAAACCTAGAAAATGGAATTCATTTAAGATATTAATAGTTTTAATAGTTTTTCTTATAGTTAAAACTATATATATATATATATATATATATATATATATATTGATATATAGAAGCAATGGTTACAATCACGATTTTTAGTAACTACCAGCACAACTGGTAGGGTTCAAACTATTTACGAAGGCTCCCAGGACTTCCACCGTCTCGGTACATGGTAACCCGACGTGAATCGGATCTAGGCTATTGTCTGTGCATGGACAAGCCCGTGGGATTGGAACCTAGGTCTCCTCTCGACCCCAACTTACCAAAAACTATTATATTATTATCAATATCTTAAATGTATCTTATTAATAGTTAAACTATCAATAGTTTTTCTTATTATTAAATTTATATCAATAATTGATAGTTAAAACTATCTTAACTATCCTAGAGAATACCACCTCAAATGGCTTTCCAGGGTTTCCTGTAGAATTGCAATTGAAATTATATATATATATATATATATATATATATATATATATATATATATATATATATCATATTTTTGGTATGAGAGCTCGGAGTTTTAAAAATTAGAAACAAATAAGGTAAAATGTGGTGGTATCATTTTAAAAATATATTGTATTTTTTAACTATATTATCTAATGTAGCTAATTATGTTTCTTACTAAGGGGCTAAATGATGTATGCCCTAATAATCATGTACTCTTAGAACTATATTCTATATATCTCTTTTATTGAATATGGTTTGAGTGCTATGTATTTTGTTAAAACTAGTGTATTCTAATAATAATTTATTCTATATATAACATCTTTTGAACAAGATTTATTTTTTCATTATGGTTATCCTCGAATAATCTCTTTATCAAAGCAATGATTATGATGTGAATGGTTATGATTATGATCCTTGTATTTTTATGGGGCTTACTTGATACATAAAAGGAATCAAAGAGGAATACTATAATATAATATAAAGCAAAAATTGAAGCCTAAATAGGCACCATTTTGTCAACTTTAAAAGTCAAATAAATTGGGAAGATTTAAAGTTATTTTTAATTTTTATTATTTCTTTGATAACTAAAAATAGTAATATTGTTTCCAATTAGACCAAGATATTGGTTTTATATTATTGGATTATTTAATAGTGTATTTTTTATAACAAATAGAATCTTAGACTAAATTGATATAACACTCTAAGATGAATTTTATTTAATTAATTAATTCTAGCTATAAATGATCATATGCTACACTTTTACTTTGTCTATATATTTATCATACATGGTTATGCCATAGATATAAATCTTGTTATTTTCCATAGATATTCATGATACACATCCCAATATAGTATAAAAAGGATTGCAATAATTGATAATAATTATGTTATTGTCTATAGATTTAGGCATAAATTTGTGATAGATGATAACAATGCATTCCTTATGCACATCTTTTGAAATGGATATGGAAATTTTTAAACCATTGAGCATAGGGACCTTGTGAAATTGATGGGTTATTATATGTTTCCATTAACCAAAATGCTTATCCATGATTATTTTATTTTGAAAATTTTATATGACATCATGGTTAGTACATGATTAGTTAAAATTTATTTTTATTTTTGCTTCTATTCTTCCTTTTAATTTCTAATAATATAATATTGCAATAGTAATGCATGATTATTAAATGTTTTTTTAATTATTTACAATGCAAAAAATATGCATCACCTATAAAATAAAATACCTAATTGAAGATAACTCTTAAAGGAGTTCAAAGACTAAACTATTCACATCATGTGTGCAAATCTAAAATTATCCATAGTGACATAAAGGAAATCATACTACATATTATTAAGAGAATGGAAGCATGTGCTTATACTTTGGACTTGTAAAGTTAGACTAGAAGAGGTATTGTGTGGCATAACTATTGTTACAAATACTTTTGGCTATATAAATCCTAGTATATTTAATTTTTTTCCCATTATGAGATATTATTGAATTTAATCCTAGGTAATAAAATCTTGTATACCTTAAAAGTGGATTAGGAACAAAAAAAAACATTTATATAAAAATTTGAAGTAGTATTGTCATAGTTACCTAGTTTATTGATCCAAAGATGCCACTCCTTTTGTTGTCCTTCTGAAGCCTTTGTATATTTAACCTTGTTCATATGTCAATCTACTCTTTTCTTTTATATTTTAACCATATTGATAATTAAACAATACCCTTGCATAAAATATTCTCTTGGATTGCATTCTTCTAGATTGCACTACATAAAACTTTATTTTTTCAAACTATAATTATTTAGATTGTACTCCTTTGCATTGCACTTTCACTTACATACTTAGATTGCACTATTTCATATATCACTAAGCAAATATTTTTTATTTTTCAAATGGTATATTTTTCCTTCTTTACAAAATCATACTATTTTAAAAATATATGTATAGTGTTTTATTAGATATAGAAGGGGCTTTGAAAACGTTCTCCAACCTTTAACAATAAAAGAAGCCCTGCAAAACTTGGCCTAAGACCAACAATACAAGGATAGTTTTAGTAATTATAATTTATATAATTAAATAAAGTATAGCATGTTTACACATTATAATTAAACCATTCAAGTTGCATAAATTATGCTCACAACACATTAAAAATAGATTAGTAGGTTATTTAATGTTGACATTAGTAATTTGTTCAAGTGACATTTTAATGAGGGATCATTAATATATATATCATTTTAAATCTCATTTTAATATACTACTAATTATTTTAAAAAACTCTTTCCTTCAACAATATATCTCAATAGATATTAATTTATTGTCCTACTCTCTAAAATAAGGATTTCATAACACCCATTTTTTTTTGGACTAAACCTTATTTTTTTTTAGTAGCCCACACAAAATATATAATATGATAATTAAAATAGATAAATATGTATTTTTTTGGATAGAGAATAAAGTGGTAGACTTTGTAGCTAAGATGGATATGGAGAAGAAGGTAGGGGCATAGTGACATGACTATTGAAGATGCAAGGATTAGACAAGTTGGTGAACAAATTTAATGGATGGCCATTGCAAACATATGTTTTAGGAAATTTGGTTCTAATGCATAAGTAGTCTTGCAAATTATAATTGGAAAAATCTCCTCCCAATTTGTAAATAATCTTGTTTTAATATAATTAAAAAAAAACATCGAAAATAATCTTTAATAAATTTAAACTTAAATAAATTTCAATAATATTTAAATAATAACATTATACTATTAAATAAATAATTTTTAATTAACCTTTATCATTCAAACAATAGATTTATAGTAAATATATAACCTTAGAAATCCTCAGATAAGATATCATCCAGACACACTAAAAGAAACTGAATGTTCAACCTTAACGATATATAAAACTAACGTTATACGTTTCTTCCTTATGTTAAAACCAAATATATATAGAAATAGATGAAATATAGGGTTAAAATTTATGGAAGTTGTTTCTGCATTTATATAATATCTTTATGAAAAGCACAAAATACTAATAATAATTTTATATTTAAATTTTAAATAAAATAAAAATTTAAAAAATTATGGGTTTAATTGTTTTAAAAATATATTAAAAAGAAACAACAATTTTTAAAAATATATATAATTATTCAATAAAAAATATATATTTAAAGTACATAAATTAATCATATATTAAAAAACAAACGTAAAAACTTAAAAACAACGTTCAATTTTAAGAGATTACATGAAAATTCTTCTTGAAACCTGCTTCAACCTTGTTTGCCTAGGCCAAAAAGAAAGACATATATGTAAAGATAGAATAACTTAAAAAACAACGTTCAATTTTAAGAGATTACATGAAAATTCTTCTTGAAACCTGCTTCAACCTTGTTTGCCTAAGCCAAAAAGAAAGACATATATGTAAAGATACAATTATTCTTTTGAAAGATTACTGAAAGTCTAATGAAACAGACAAGGTAATTATATACAATTCTAAAACATCATTTTTATGTTGTAAGAAAATTCAGTAAGCTTTAATTTTCACGATAACATTGGAAACGACCACACTACATTTATCGAGCTCTTCTACTCTCCTTTCAACATAGCAGATTTTCCAGTGTATGGTTTGGAGTTTATTGATAATATGGCCTGCACAGTATAACCATAATTTTATTTCAAACCCAATTTCCATAGACAACAGAAAATGAAAAATAAAAAATAAAATAAAATAAAATATTTGCCTGTGTTTTGGAAGCCCCATTTTTTTTTTTCTTAAATTTAATACTTTTGAATCTGAAGATGAATAACATGCTTGGCAGTGAAATGCATAGACTTAGTAGACTTAAACCAATCCGAAAAAAGCTGTGGGCAACTAAGAAGAAATGGAAGAAAATCAAAGGATGGAGACACATCAATTATCTTTAAAACAAGACTATCGTTAAGACAATTAAACTTTTGTGTGTTGGAGAGCCTTTGTTCTGGTCTCACCTACCCAACTGTGGAAGTTGAATAGAACAGTTTCAATGGATTAAAAGCTTATGACCCATACACCCGTTCAAAGTAATGTATTTTAAACACTTTCACCTGTAAACTTTTCCATTTTAACAGATAATAGTTTTATTTTTTATTTTATTTAAAGATATAACCTTTGACAAAATAAGATTATACAGAACTGTAACTATTATGTTGAAACGCTGGACAATTTCAATATTTCCATTTGAAAACGTTATGTTCATTTTACATATATAAACATTGCATGTAGATCATTTTTACCCCTGCATGCATTGATGTTAACGTAATCTTGATTGGTTTATATTGTTCGAAAATACAGCTGTGCATCCAGCAAATTATATTGCTTTCTATTCACAAACTTAGAATTGCAATTTGTTTAATGGCAAGATATAGATGAGAGGGAAGGTTCATCGGATCTGAGTTACAAGAAAAAATGTAAAGAATAATTCAAAAATTAGTTTTTGAATATAAAGTTTTAAATTTCATATTTCATAAATTTCGCAGAGGAATGTAATTCACTTGGAATATGGGATCGTATCTTCCTATTGAAATAGTTTTGGCTGTCTTGTTAATTGTTTTCTTTTAGCTTTCAAAGACACAGTGTTACAGTGAATTTTTATTTCAATATTGCAAGATTTGTATCTAGTTAAAAGAATAATGAAAATATAAAATATTATATTGTTCCTGTGGGCAATCTAAGTTTGTGTACTCTGCATTTTACTTCAAAAAGAATAACATATATTATATTTTTTACTCTTTTTATTTTATTTTTATTTTTATTAACGTTTATCTGAATGATTGAATTTTGAAATTGGCTAATCTTTCAAGGTTATAAACGTTGAGGTTTAATGTATTAGATGAAACAAAGTAAAAACATAAAAGCTATATATATAATTAAAATATAATTATAATTTTTTTTCTCTAATAACCTAACCTAAGGAATAGTGGAATATCTTATTTACAATCATTAACAATTGTAAATAACTTAATACATCGTTTTACTATGGTATATCAATAAATAAATTACATGCTTTTAAAATTTTTACTTTTACATTCATTAGGATCAATATGAAGGTAAACTGAAACCTTTAGTATAAAAATCTTCACCACTACCTGACCTCAAACCTCATGAATTAATTATATCTAATTATTATAATTATACACAATAGTTATTGTCAAATTCATGCCTAACCTTTTATCCGATTTTCAAAAATACATTTATGGTAATGAACTTGAGTCTTTGTCACTTCAACATTATTAACATGAACAAATAGGCATCTGCTTGTGTAGTAGTGTAGTTGATAAAAGTTTTGGATGCCTAGGTTTCATTTGTAAATATAAGGTACAACTGGAAATATTCTATGTATTGGTATGTTCTATGTACTAGCTGACAAGACTCCATTTTCCTTGTGTCCACGTGTTGATACCTAAATAGTTGTATTATTCCCCTATTGACAAGTGTAGTTGTCGGCCCAAAGATGGATCATGGTTGGGAGGGACTGTTCAGCCCTATGTTGTAGAGGTTTATCACACTAACCACAAAAATTTGAACCTTGTACTTGCCAGCTACTAAAAATAATATGGTTGTGACCAACTCTCCTATTAAGCAAAAACATGAAAAAATAAACTATATAATTATATTTCAAATGAAATAGTATCCAAATATATATTAATACTAAACTTTTTAAAACATTTTGAAATAAATATAATTATTATATTTAAAAGACATTGAGTCGAAATAAAATTATTAATATTTTTAAATTATTAATATTTTTATAAATTATATATATATATATAATTTGTGTTTTTTTTTTTTTAATTAAGCTTCTTTTATACTTACAAAAGCTAAAGTTAGAAACTATCTTTTAAAAACTAATTTTAATAATATTTTTTTTTTAATAAATCCTAGTATTGATGGCTAAGATTAGAGCAAATGCATTAAATTTTTCCATGACTCGTAAAGAAGAAAGAAAGAATATTAGTTTGGTGGCATGGGAGAAATTTTGTAACCCTAAACGAGAACATAGAAAAGTGAAGCAAATAAACACTACTTTTTTTATATATAATTTATGTTGTTTGTGTAATTAAGCTTATTTTATACTTACAAAAATTAAAGTTATAAGCATTATTTTAACTGGTTGTTCCTATTTTTTAATCAATTTTAATAAAAAAAAAATTATAAATCCTACCATTGATGGTTAATATTAGAGCAAATGCGTAGGAACTTTCTTTGGACTTTGGTGGCATAGGATAAAGTTTGCAAGCCTAAGCAAGAACATAGAAAAGTGAAGCAAATGAACAAGGATTTAATAGCCAAAGCAAGGTGGTAGAAAATGATTGAACATGATCAACGTTGGACTCAAATCCTCTCTACAAAATATTTTGAGAACATAATCCCCTTTTCTTATAGCTTAAATCCACCTTTAGGATATCTTTGTGGAATGAGTTGATAAAAACAAAAAATATTTTATGGAAAGGTTTAATATGGTACATGGGAAGATATGATAAGATACGCTTTTGGGAGGATGCACGGGTCACACAAAGACCTTAAATTTGTTATGATTACTCAAAATGTATCATTCAATATTTAAAGCAAAAATATGGAAACATGGTTCAAGAGTACATCAAGGAGAAAGATATTTGCAGAGTGTGGCACATGTTGCAGTTGGAAGGAGTTGATGCAATTATGTAGAGTAGGCTTAATTCTCTCAAACTTAGTTTACATCATTACTATCTGCATTGCAATATAAAACAAGATAGGTTGGAGTGTTAATCCTAAAGGAATATTTATTGTTCACTCAACTTTTGCCTTTGAAAGGGATAGGGAGAATTAGAAATTTTCCTCACATAGAGTTTGGATTCTTTTGGAGTGTTAATCCTAAAGGAATATTTATTGTTAACTCAACTTTTGCCTTTCAAAGGGATAGAGAGAATTAGAATTTTTCCTCACATAGAGTTTGGATTAAATATCTCCTCTTGAAGGTGTCTTTCTTTCTTTAATTGGTATTGCAAAATCGGATATTGACGATGGATAAGCTTACAAGAAGAGGGATGATCATTCCTAATAGGTGTTATTTATGGTGTGGGGATGAGGAAATAGTTGATAATTATTTTGTCCATTGCTCCCTTTCTTTGGAGGTAGAGCATGCACTTCTTTAGTAACTTAAAATTCAATGGGTGGCAACAAATTCTTTGGAAGCCTTATGGGAAAGCTAGGTTAACCCTTATCATAGCCCCCGATTGAAGAAAATTTGGATATTTTATCTTGCCTCATTTTATTTGGCAGATATGGAGAGAGGAATAAACGAGAGTTTCAAAATAAGACTAGTAATATAGAGGTCATTATCAAGAGTATCAAAGTTATCTTTGCTGAAAATGTAATTGTTAATATGGACAACCAAATATATGAAAATGAGTTGGAGGAAGAAATAGCAATGGATTGGGGACTGTTGAGAGCTACAAGGAATCAAATTAGTTGGCCAAAGAGAAAGGTGAGATGGAATCCTCCCCTTAGAGTGGGTAAAATTGAATTTTTATGGAGCCTCTAAAGGTAATCTTGGGAAGGCTAGAGGAAGAGGGGTGTTGAGATCTAGCTCAGGGGTAGTGATATGTCGAACCATGTAACAGAGTATGGCTTGCAAAAAATATGAATGTTGAGAAGCTTATAGAAGAAGAGGATTCTACGAATATCATTAAAAATTTGAATAGCAAGTAAACCCCTAGCTAGAGCATTGAAAGTATTATTCAAGATGTAATGAATATACTATTAGACATGGAGTCATTTGTGATCTAACACATCTACAAGGAAGGTAATGTTAGGTTGATGTTATGGAAAACATGGGAGTTCAAATGGATGGATCCAAGGTATGGAATAATGTTTTCCGAAAAGTTTTGATGATTATAACTCTGAAAGAGGCTAGTGAGTTAGAAGTTTCAAATCCTCAAGGGAATTGATTGCTAAAAAATATCTAATAGAATGAGGCCAATTTTCAAGGAAACTAAACATGAGTTGATTAAAAAAGGTTGTATATTGAATAAAGATTGCCAGAAGCTTCCAAAATTCTCAAGAAAGAAAAAAATGGAGATTTGATCTAAAACTAATAAAGAATTCATTAAAACTCCTGAATAGTTTAAAAAACCAAATGAAATAGAATTTAAGAAAATAATCCCCATAAAATAGAATTAAATCAAAATTGTTGTATCTAAATATGCAACAATTTTTATTTTAATCCAAATTTTATAATATATAAGTGTTAGGAGTAATCTTTCTCTTCGACAAATATAAAAGGTCCCAACAAAATATATATATATATATATATATATATATATATATATATATATATATATTAATAAGTTGAAGCTGCTATGGCAGACGTCTCATATGAATTCATTTTATCTCAGCTAGTGAGTTATGGCACGTTGGAAACTGAGATATCACAGGGCAGCATAACTCATATTTATAAGGATGGCGCTGATGTTGATATTTTGTGAAACATATCCCCTGTGTTCAGGGCAATTGGGAATAAGCCCAACTATGTAGGGCAATTCTCGTCAGCCCAGGTACTTCTGAGCAGTTGAAAAAAAAAAAAAACTCCTTTACGTTTGTATAGTGGATGGCATCTGGCACCATCTCCAAGCCTGCAACACCCCTTACTAGTCTTTAGCAGGTATTAAGGTGTGTTAAACTTTTCCATGGATCTGCACATTATTAAACAAAAGTTTCAGCACCACATTCTTCAAGGCCACTCCTCTTGCCAACTACCTATACTCGCATGACTTCAACTGAAAATTTTGACGGCAATTAAAGGTCAACTATGTTGTTCTACAACTCAAGATGTAGTTTACACTGCCAGGCTTGGTATTGGGACAGTAGTTATTAGATACAAATATTGGACAATAGTATTGTTGTGAGACACTCTTAATACTCCGAGCTAGATGAGTTATATTTGAGGGATTTAACATGATGGATCAAGGATTCTCTGAGGATATAAAGCATAAATTTAGCGTTTAATGAACAAGGATGCATATGTCTCGGTAAGATCAACAAACAAATTGCTAACTCTATCGGAAAAATGAAAATTCTGGAACTTAAAATAAGCTCGGCTATCATGGAGCGGTTGAGCAATAACATATTTGCAGTCTAATTTTAAAGCTCAGCTAAACAGCCCATTTCACATAGGGGAATCGTAGAAAGTTCAGCTTATGTACATCTGCCTGTCTTAATGACCTCAAGTAGCTAATATAAGTTTAAATTTTACATTTCTTTATATAATATTTTTTATAATTATATAAATTTTAAAAATATTTATTTTTTAATTTTAGTATATATATATATATAATACACTTTCAATTCACAACATTGTTAGTATAGCCCCTAGATATTTTTAACAACTATACGCTTTAAAACCAAAGGATAGTCTCACTATTTCAAGCAAAGCATACGATAAAGATAAAATATAGTAGGTTATAGACTATAGGATAGAGATAAGATGTAGTTGGTAAAGCTTAAGATAAAATTAAAATGTAGTTTATGCAATGCTTAATTATCAATTTTCAAATGTAGATGTATGCAAATAAATTATAATTATTTTTAATAATTGGAGTTACAATTTGTTAATTTTATATATAAATATAAATCATTGAACAAATAAATAAGACATGTTGTTAAAATTATTTTCAATAATTTTTTTGTTATTAATTAGATTTACAACTTGTTAATTATATATATAAATATAACTTATTGAAAAAAAAATTTGTATATAAATATATGTTATTCAATAAAAAAATATGAGTGTTGATTTTACATGGTAATAGATGATAATAGTTGGTGTTGTTGGAGAATCACTTAAGAAAAGTGGTTTGATAGTGAAGGTTTACTTGGAATGAAATGTTCTTGTTGAACAAGTATTTGTTCACGTTAGTTAATGGAAAAGTTGCCAAGCCTATAAAAGA
Source organism: Wollemia nobilis (assembly GCA_028583015.1). Lineage (NCBI taxonomy): Eukaryota > Viridiplantae > Streptophyta > Pinopsida > Araucariales > Araucariaceae > Wollemia > Wollemia nobilis. The sequence continues at coordinate 10,107,631 of JAQPPZ010006249.1, forward strand.
TGTAAATGCTATCAACTAATGGGATATAAGACAGACCAAGGATTGCTCTTGCAATCTCTTTATTTTGAGTGATAATGTGATTATGCAGTAGTGAATCAAAACCCATAAAAGAAGCCCGGGTCTATTGAATCAAATATATGAATTGAAAGATGTTAATACTTACATTGTATCTTTTTTTTTTTAAGTATTAGAATCACAAAATATTGGAGATCACATGAATCAATTTAAGTCTCTTAGAAATAAATTTCATCATTTGGGTCATCAATTTTAGAAGAAGATGTAATAATTATGCTTTTTGGAGTTTGTCATAATTCTATTTAGGATTGATAATATATATCAACATGCAAGTCAATCTGAATTTGCAAAATGTAAGAAGTAATGAGGTAAACTTGAATGTCAAGAGTTCTACAATATTTTTTTGGATAAGATACAAGGGTAAGGTGAAAAAAAGATAGAAAATGAGTCTTCAAGTACCTTTAAGAATAATCAAGACATAAAGAGGAGAGAAAGAATCCTAGAAAATATTTTAATTGTGGTGCTTAAGGGCATTATGAGAAGCAATGCAACAAATAGTTAGCATAGATTGAAGAGGTAACAAAAATGAAGAAAGCACAAGTTAATATAACTTCATTTAGTGAGCAAGAAAACTTATTTACATTAACTACACCTACAAGCTTATGTTGTATAGAATATTGGTATTTAGACTCCAGAGCAACTCAATAAATGACACAATAAAGGTTAGTTCATAACATACAATGAAGTTCTCAAAAGTATGTTATTCTTGGTGACAGTTGAAGGCATGAAGTGATTGTCTTAGAAAATATTTCATTAAAAATACTTGATGGTGAGTATAAGAAAATCCAAAATGTATAGCTTGTCCAAGCATTGGCTAGAAATCTTCTAGCAAATAGTAATATTAGTGATACTAGAATATCAACATAATTTAATAGAAATTTTTGTGTTTCAAAAGATACAAGGGGAAATTCCATTTCAAAAGGTACCCAAGAGGGAAAATTGTACAAGTTATCTACAACTCAAAAAAATATAATGGTAGCAACATGTGATGACCAAAAATTCAATGTTGTGCTTTAATAGGTTTGGACATGTAAATACATAGTCATTGGAAGTTGTGAATAGATACTAACATGTAGAAGAACAATATCTTTATTTGTAAGTAATGTTGGAAATTTATGAAGCCTATAAACCAAGTAAGCAACACAAACTACCATTCTCAAAGAGGGCAACAAGAGCAAAGGAACAAAGAGATCTAGTACATTGAGACATATATGGGCCAAAGCAAAATTCACCACATAAAGAAGCAAGATATTTTATCATTGTTGTTGATTAATTTTCATGAATGGTATTAATTTGTTTTCATAAATTTAAACTAGATGTATTGGAGGCATTCAGTAAGTGTAAATATTTTGTTGAAACATAATTGGAGAAGGCATTAAAGTGGTTAATGTATGATAAAGAGGGTGAATATACCTCTAGTTCTATGAAGTGTATATCTGTAAAATAAACAATCATGATGGGATTTTTGTCCTTTATTCATTGCAATAAATGGTATAGTAGAGAAGCAAAATTGCACTCTTGTTCAAAGTGCAAGATGCATGCTTAATAATAATGGATTGTTAAATTATTTTTGGGACTAAGGCAAACTTTGCAATAGCTTATGCCTCAAACACATTCCCCACTCTTGCATTGCATAAGAAAACTTCTTATGAATCTTGTCGTGGGACAAAGCCAATGTTTAACACTCGAATATTTTTTGTTCTCTAGCATATGTGCAAATACTAAAAAAGAAATAAATGAAAGTAGAAGACAAAAGCAATAAGTACATATTAGTCGAATACAACTTAGATTCAAAGGAATATAGATTATATAAGTATCTAACAAATGAGATCATAATAAGTAGAGATATCATCTTTGATGAAATCTCAACCACAGATAAGCTAATGGAAGTAATGAATATGGAGGTGACATAGAGAGATATTCTTGATAATGATTTTGAAGAAGAATTTAAGCAAGATCACTCTACTTTAGAAGAACCAACCATATAATAGGATGAACCTACACGAGCAACCACAAATTTTAAGGACAATGAGAACATGAAATCCTACAAAAAATACATTAGAATCATATCCACTTATTATAAATGTTGATTAGTCACATATTGTTCAAAATTCTCTTAAGAGTAATAAAACAACATTGTGGAAGAATGTAATCAATGTTGAACATTACTCACTCATGGAAAATCAAACATGGAAACTCACAAGTCTTCCACTATAACCAAAAGTATAATGCAGTTAGAACAATTAAACAATATAAAGTATGATCAATTGGAAAGGAATATACCCAAGTAGGTTTGGATTATAATGAACATTTATTACCTATGAAAATAACTTCCATAAGAGTTCTACTTGTCATTGCATAGATATTAGACTTCCATATGCATCAATTAGATATCAAAGAAAAAAAATTGAATGACTGTTAAAAGAGGAGGGTTATACTCAATAAACTTAAGGCTATGCACAACAACGGAAAGAAAATTTGGTATGTAGATTAAACAAGACTTTAATATGGGTTGAACTAATCCTCAATAGCATCATATAAAAGGTTTTATAGATTTTCTATAGAATCAAGGATATCTTTGTTGCTATGTTGATTCAAATGTCTATATTAACTATATAGTTGAGTTAGATAAAGTTTTAATATTTTAGGTTAATTATGTTGTTGCTATATGCAATGATTTAAAAATTGTTAGATTTGTTTAAATTTATATTAGTCATTCAAATTGAGGTGACTATCTATGGTGTGATTCATTATTGCTTGGGAATTAAAATTATAAGAGAGAGGCCAAAAAAATTCATCTTTGTCAAGAGAGGTGCATTAAGCATATCCACAAGAAGTTTAAGATGGATGACTACAAGATCGTGAATATTGTGATAGAAACTTGTAAGAAGTTATTAGTGGAAATGAGTTTGAAGATGCATAAAGAAGAAAACTACATGCACATAATTTATTATCAAAGTGTACTAGGAAACCTTATGTATGCAAAGGTTCATAGAAAACCTAGCATAGCATATGAAGTAAGTATTGTAAGATAATTTTCACGTAGCAATAAAGATCATTTTTAGATATGTACAAAGAACAATTAAGCTTGGGATCATATATGGTGGGGGTTTCACAAAATCTATGGATCTCATGGGATATTGTGATGTAGAGTAGGTAGGGGATGTTGATGATCATGGATCAAAATCAATATATTATTTCATGTTGAATGGTGGGGTGATTTCCTAATCAAGCAAGAAAGAACAAGAAATTTTACATTCTAGTGTTGAAATAAAGTATATATAAACTTGTCACTTTGTGAAATAATTAATTTGGTTAAGAAAACTATTAAAAATATATTGAGTTTATTCAGGCCCAAAAAACAATATTGAAAATTCATAGTCATAGTTGCATTATAGTGATAAAGAACTCAACCTTTCATGGTAAAACAAAGTACATTGAAGTGTAATATTATTTTTTCTTGAACAAGTTGAGAAGAATATAGTAAAGTTCGAATATTTTACAATAGAGGAAACACTACTAGATGAATTACCAAAGGTATTATGAAAAATAAAGTTTGATTTATGCAAAAGGGAATTTAATATTTCATTAAATGAATTAAGAAAAATTCATCTAAATGGGAGTGTTAAAAATAATGGATTGCCAAATATCTAAGGCTATTCGCACTACACCATAGGATAAAGATAAGATGATGTAGGCTATAATAAATATATAAATATGCAATTGGCTATTTCTAGTAAAGCATAGAATAAAAACAAGATGTATTTCATGCAATGAACTTATCCAATATGTAAACAACATTTTAGAAAGTAGATGTAGACAAATGGATAAGAAAGGTTGTTAGAGCTATTTTGAGTAAATTTTACTATGATTACTTAGAGTGACAACTCATCCACTTTATATATAAATATGTATTGTTTAATAACAAACCTTAAGAGTTGAGCATAATTTTTACATAAAAACTGCCTCTAGTGGAATTTAAGGTTTCTATAAAAGTTAGGGTTCATGGACTCTATTTATAACAAGTACAATATAAAATGTTCTAAAGTATTTGATGTATCTTATTATATACCCTATTTTCTTTGATCAAACTTATAAGAAGAAAAGAATAAGAGTGTATTTAAATAATGTATCTTGTTATATGTGTTCTTTTAAATTAGATTTTTTAATAAGAAAATAAATAAGTAGTGTATTTATAAAATGCCCTCCTATTATTTAGAGGTTGTCCAGTCAATGCAAAAACATAACAAAGTGCACATATCCTAAATTGTGTTATGATGTTAGCCAATTTTAGATATGTATTTAATTTATTATTATTATTTTAGGTTTTAGAATTTCAGTTTTGCATCTTAAAAATTACACTATGATATTGTAATTTTTAATATTTCACAAAACTTTTTTTTTTATTTTACATGGTGGAATGAGTAGCTGCGATGAATCCAAGCAACTGTCTGGATTTTTATGGCTGCCACAGTATTATGTGTTGTCCGTCCCCAAAGCTGCACACAGATCTCGATGTAGTCGACCGCTACAACCACCATGCCATGATCATTTTAAAACTTCTACACTGCTAAAAGCACCATAAAAGGGACAAGGTTTGAGTTTCGATGAGGCCCAATATTTGAACCTTGGACCTCCACCCCCTTATGGGGTTTGGGATAAAACTAAAATTTTTATCTTTTCATAGAAAAAATTAATTTTTCTTTAATATAAAAGACACTCATCAAAATTTATTTTAGGAGTATAGCTAAATTTTTAGAGAATTTCTTATAAAAGTGATAGAATATATCAAAATATATATATATATATATATATATATATATATATATATATATATATATATATATATATATATATATATATTTTTTTTTTTTTAAAAAGAAAAACCCCTTGCGGGGCCGCCTTGGTCTAAGAGACCACGAACAAGGGGTTCTACACCGTCAAAGTCACTCGGGGGTCACACCCAACCCTGCCCGCACCAACATTATCAATTGGATTTTGGGTACCCAATTCAGCTTTTTGGTAGGGTGGAGATTCGAACTTGGGACCTCCCTTGGAGGATTGCCCTCTCCTCTCCAACTCACCTACAACACCTGGGTAATAGAATATATCAATATAGCTATAGAAAACCTAATCATATTCTTTTGGGAAGACATGAATAGTTGGAAATATGTTGAAATAATTTAATGTCTATTTTATTTAAAATTTAGAAAAGCAAGTCTATAAAAAAAATTGAAAACAACTTTAAAATTAAAACAAAAATATTGATGAAAATAGAACAAGACAAAAAAAATAAAATAATAATAATGAAAAACTAGTAGTTATATTTTTAGATAGGGTTGAGCATTTCATTATTAACATAATTAGAATGTTATAAAGATGTATATCCATCAATTTGAGTATCCTCTTGTAGTGTGTAAATTCCTACTTAGTGTATATCTCATTTAGTGTAAGAAATCTCCATTTAGTAGAATTTCTCACTCACTTAGTGTAATGGGACATCAAATATATTGAATCCATTTAGTGTAATCATCTTGTTGAGTATTCCATTAGATAGGGTTAAGCAACCATTATTAACACTCTCATAGCATTATAAATATGTTGTATCTCCATCAATTTGAGTATCATCATGTAGTGTAGGAATCCCTACTTAGTGTATGTATCCCGATTTAGTGTAAGCAATATCCATTTAGTGGAGTATCTCATCCACTTAGTGTAATGAGACATTAGTTGTATTGAATTCATATCTTGTGTTTGAATTGATAATTATGTTGACTTTATACCTTTGATGTACTTGTTCTTTGAAGTATTTTTTATTATTTTGTCTTTATACTTTTTGAGTTATTACCAAAAAGATCAAGGAATATAGTCAAATTTCAAGGGTGGGGGCAAGTTAACATTATTTGAAAATCTAAAAAAAAAAATCAAGAGTAAAAACCTCATATTAAAAGATGGAAAACCAAAAATAATGAGCCACTAATTAACTCAAGTATTTACATTACAAAAATAATCAATCACTACTAAAATTAATTATACTATTGATGTAAGATTTGTAGTAGTTTTATCTCCTTGGAAAAACTAGTTATTAAAGTGGAACAAATTTCCATTATGAAAATAAGTTATCTCCATTATAGATAATAGGAGTACAGTGGGTTTTGATCTTGGTTGTGTAATTTCTCCTTTGGGACTATATAGTTATCATCATGTCTCATAAAATTTGGTACATCCTCTCTGTAATATTGTTTATGATTAATATAGAGTACCTTTTCTTATTATAATAAATCAAAATAATCTTAGTCTTATTGAGAAAATTATGTTTTTCAAGCATTATTTTACTTTTTTATTTATTTATTCTAATATTTATTTTCAATACCAACAAACTCTTTAGCCTTATAAATTCATGATTTCCTTTCTCAAAACTTCTATAAAACCTGAAAAAAAATTATACAATTTGTAGTAAAGACTTGTCTTCTAAAAATAATTCTTAAAATGAAATAAGACATATCTTATTCATCTTGGAAAATTTTTGATATCATTGATAGAAAATTAACTACAATATACTAAGCTAAAGGAATATCTAGAGAAGAAAATATAAACATAGAATCAAATAAATATTGTTTGATTTACTTGTGCCAAATACATATTTTTATATATAAGATAGATAATAGACATTATAGGAATATTGGTATTCCTTTAGATATACAAGCTTCATGGTGCATATATTTATAAATATTATAATTGGTTATAATGGTTGGAGGGATCAAGTATTCATTATTTTATTCAAACAAATAAATATTGACTATTTTAATAAGCTAGACTAAATTTTGTAACTCAATTAGAGACTAATAAGAATAAGAGGTTGTTGGAAATTGTGTTGCTAAATGAGACAAAAATAGAATAGATAAGAATAGGGAAAAAATTAGAAGAGAAAAGGAATAGAAAAAAACCTAGAATAAGAGAAAATTGCAACTACAATTAAAGATGAGAAAAAGAAAAATATTTTTTATCACCTCAATTTGAGAGAATGTGAAGTACCAAGAGTCTCTGGAGACAATAACTATTTCATAAATAAATATTTATTTTTAAATATATCTGATTTGATGCCTTTCTAATATATGATTGATAAATTGTGTTTATTAGGTTTATGATATTCATATAAAAATAAATACTTATATTTTATAAAAATTAAATAGTTTTTTCTGCTTCATTTTTGTTCTCAAATATGGATTTATGTTAACATGAACCAAAATCCCTTCCTAATATTTATGTTGTAGTATTATTTTATATTAAAAAAATTAACATGTAGCATGACATCAATATATGTCATTGCGTGCACAATATGAACTTATATAGGCCAACTTTCAAATAAGATAAGTTATGTTAAAAGGAATTATACACATATCTACAAGTACAAGATTCATAATACATTTTGTTCAAAATTAGTTTACCATAATAACATATAATTATGGTTTTGTTTCTATTACAAGAATATTTAATTAGAAAATGATCTTAAAAAATGAAAATAATGTATAGTTTGAATCAAAATTTATATTCATCTAATATATTGGGAGAAAACATTCAATAATATTAAAACAACCCTTTCCATGTTTTGTGACCAATACATTTCCAGGGTTTTTCAACAAACCTTATATAAATATTAAGTGATAATTATGCAACAATTTTTGAATCTATGCCTTTATATTAATGAAATTAGTTCATGTTATTTGATACATAAAGCTTCTATAATTAATACTAAAACTATATTTTATATTTATATTAGATACAATATTTTAAAAATTTATCTGTATATTAAACCATAATCAATGGGCTTACTTGGTTTCTAATGTTGGTGATGAGAAGTAAATAAATGAATGAATTTATTTCATTTTTGCATTCATCTAATGCATTGAGATAAAAACTAAATAAGAAGAAAACAACCCTCTTGTGTTGCATCATCAATATATTTTCATGGTATTTTGAGATAAAACATTGAATAAGAAGAAAAAAACCCTCTTGTGTTGCATCATCAATGTATTTTTATGGTATTTCAACAAATGTTTTATAAATATTAAGTAAAAATTATGTTTATAAAATTTGATAATATTTTAAGTTAGGTCTTTAAAGTAGATGAGCTTACAATTGTAATAGCTTCTGTTTATGTCATTTGATACACCTTGTATTTAATTAATACTAAAAGTACATCTTATATTTAAACTAGATACAATCCTTTAACAATTTGTATCCATATTAAACTATAATCAATGGCTTCTACCATTGTTGATGAAAAGTAAATAAATATGTTAATTTAAATAATAAATCAAAATTTAAAATATTAATAAGAATGCTTTCATTTAGCTTAATAAGTTTGAGGTAAGTAGTAAGAAATGATGAGTTTCACATAAAACCAAAATTTAAATCTTATGAATTCTACGCTAAAGGTTTCATGTTTAAATATATGCAACCATAAAAGCTATTATGTGAGTTTTATTTTAAAACATAAATATATATGAATGGTGATAATTATTTCACACATGATATGACAAGTGCATTTATATAAAATATATACAACCCCAAATAAAATCAACAATATATATTATATAATAAAATAAAAAAATTAAATATTAATTATCAACTTAATTATTTTAGACAATTATATTTTTTTTCTCTAATCACCCTCTCATATAGAAATATATTAACTTAGTTTTTCATATTATTCTATTTTGATGATTCTCTGCTATTCACTTATGGGATGCATATACTTATCCATCTTTAGATTTATATTTTAAGTTTCTTATATGAAATATCCAAACGTTCTCCTCAGGCCTTCTTAGTTTGCAGGAAAAAAAATTTAGAATTGTTATCTATAATAATAATATATTTATATTGTTATTTTTAAGTTGGTTATATGGGATTAAGAGGACACCACTTTTATTATATCATCCACTTAGTGGTATTATAATATAGGTAAGATGTGAATTTAGGTTTATGTCATTTGATATTATTTATATTATTATTAAAACTTAACATCATTTAATTTTTTTTAATTGATTATATGAGGTTGAAATGGGTCCACCCTTATTACATCAATCACCACATAATAATATTACAACAAAGTTTGAATATTATCCATGTATCATCTGGCAAGATTTGAACCTTAGTTTCCTTTTCAAATATTGAAGAATCTAATAAACTGAGCTAATAACACTTGATAACACCATAATCATAATATTATAATATTTTAAAAAATATAAAAATTAATTCAAAATAATAAAAATAAAAATATTTTTAAACTTTTATCAATAATCATTTAAAACTATATATTAATAAATTAAATAATATTATATATTACTTAAAGATATATTTAAAAAAGTAATGTATTAATTGGACATGGTAAAACATATATTTAAAACTAATAATTTACTTGATTTATAAACAATATCTTTTTAATATAATTTCTGAAATGTTGTTTATATATTGATGGTAATATATGTAAAAACATCATACAATATTATTAATTTTTTTATTGTTGAGGGATAAATAAAAGGTAAAAGTTTTGAAAAGATCTACCATTTTGTGTAAAGAGTTTCAAAAATATTCAACCAATTGTTAAAACTTACATCAATCACCAAAATATGAGGGTTTTTTTTAATGGATGGCATAGTTGACGGCGTGCACTCTTGAATTTTCATTTTATTTTTATGATTTTTCTTATTACAGAAAGAAACGTGACTCTAAGAAGTTAATACAAGATATAAAAATTTTAGTTGCTGTGAGAATCGACAGAATTTGTCAAATTTACATACAATCTCGCAATGAACAGATTGAACAAAAGACTGCTAAAAAGCTTTTAAAAAACTCTCTTTTTGTCAACTTCCATTAAAGCGGAACTAAATTAGTATAAAGTCCTTTAAGGAGACCAACATGGGTGGTTGACATTATTTATCATGTTTGTGTGTAGAACATCATCCAACTCCATTATGAGAGGCAAATGTTGCTTGAGTGAAGAACGATTGTGCAGGTAAACAATGGAAATAGATAAAAATATCGAGGATGAATACCTTAGTTAACTGTAAAGATACCAAATTGGAATCAATATTGTTTACATGTGATAGTAATATTTTAGTTGGAAGACTTTCGAGATCTTGTTCCACCAGCAACATACACTCCAGGAGTAAAAAGGACTGCATGGATTGGACCATATAAGTTGCTCAGACGAAATTGGTCTTACATCTCAACTCAACATGAAGCAACTCCTTATAACGTCTTAAGTATCTCTAGGCAAAAAACCAATTGGGCACAGATTTATTTCACATTTTACCAAGTACTACGTGCCATTGTTTTGAGATTTTGAGATGTAAGCAATAGGGTTTTGAATTAAGAACAGAATTCAAAATGATTTGGAATCAGCATAAGTCACATCACATCACGATGCGCATTTAGGAAGCATTAAGCAAGAAACAATTTTCCGTGAGAAAACAATGACAATGCACATCTTGCAGCTCTACAATTCTACAATTGTAGTATAAGATTAAATTTGGTATATTTAATGTGACTAAATGTCTTCTAGAGAAGAATGGAACTCTTGTAGTTGAGGAGATCAATTTAGCATAACTTTGCTACAGTGTAAGTTCCCGCACCTGCATATTGCATGTTGTGTTTTACTTTTGGCTCTTTCTTTAAGCAAACAGTATTCAGAGACGGGTGGTACCTTTACTGCATGTTGTTGTATGGTTATATACAGCATGTTTTGAGAAACATGCAATCAGGATACATGTTCCTAGGAACATGATTATGTTTATGTACAGTGGTATTCAGATGCATTTTTATCTATATAAGTGAGCAAGTTGACGATATAGACGCTTCCAGTTTTTCGTTCTGGATCATGATTTGAACATTTAGCTGACTATTTTTCTTAAATTAAGGACCCTAGAGGTATAGAACGGATGCCAAAACTTAAAAAGCATGCACGAAAGTATGAACTATAACAAATAGTTTGCTAACTTGATTGACTAAAAAACAAAAAAAAACAGAAAAAAAAAAGGGAGAGTTATATGCTTCACTTCTGTGTGAGGGCAATGTTAATATTCTTAAAACTAGGTAACACTGCCCAACAAACTCTTATTACGATAAATGTCACTATGGATTTGTTTTGCATTCTGGAAAGAAAAATATTCCCCCTACGCATCTGTTTTGCATTTTACAAAGAAAAATATACACCCCTCTCTCTGCGAATGTTGTTTTCCCAAACTTTGAACAAAATCAGTTCATTTTTCGATTTTGGTCTAAACCACAATATATTGGAGTTGAAAACGTTTAAGATTCCAATGCTTTGAAATATAGAAGAATTAAAAGAAAGAATATATTGAAAACGTTTAAGATTCCAATGCTTTGAAATATAGAAGAATTAAAAGAAAGTAACTTTTCTACCTTGCCAAGAACAAAGCATAGTTGGAAGATTTTGCATTTAATAAAGGTAAAGAAAAGGTAGAGAGAAGCGTGATGGGTACATACCGTGGCCAATTAGTTATACTGATTTTGATTTCCATGCTTCTTGTTCCCCTTAAGCGCCGGGCTCCTTGATGATTGAGTGTCGAAATCCTGGATGGAACTTTGCAACGAATGAGCATCCAAACCTCCATGAAGATTAGCATTTCTTATGGCCTCAAACATGGAATTTTGTTGGGTTTGATCTGCCGACTGAATCCTTTGATGAGTAGCTGGCATATGATAGACCATACCATTGTCAGAATTGGACTGAAGGGTTTCCCTGCCAGAAAGTCCTGGCATTGAGAAGCTGATCATATTCATATGATCATGGGAAATTGTAGGAACGAACTGCTGCTGCTCATGTGTTTCCTGATCAACACTAAGTAAAAAAGAACCATAATGCTGCTGCTGCTGCTGCACACTGGGATTCGAAGCGAAGTGTCCCATATTCCCAAACAGATGATCTGGCCGATGCTTCTGCTCCTGACATGTAGAGAAAGCAGAACTGGGCTTGGTTATTTCGCTCCTCTGAAGACTTATAGGGCTGAAAATAGCAGCATTAATGAATGTCGAAAATGGAAAACTCTGCGATTGCTGGTGCATTGTAGAAGCTGAATGGAGAATATGCTGATGGGGCGGATCATGGAACAAATGATCAAGATGGGAAGGGGGAGAGGTAGGTTTCTGATGAGGAGGAGTGGGCACATGAGGATGGGGATGCGAAGGGTTGTGGTCCATGATATTCATGGATAAGCATATAGTCCGGCGCTTTTCAAGACCATCTCTAGAGTTTTCATCGATATCACGGGATTCCAATGCAACCTGAGCTACGCTATTCAGTAGACCTGTAAAGGAGTCACGCGCTCCATCGTTGTCTCGTCGTACCACAGAAGCAGCAGCCGCAGTGGCAGGAAGTTGGGACTTTCCTTTAGCCCTCTCTCTGGCATGTTCTCTCGCTTTCACACGCGATTCCGAACGAGATAAAGATAGGGCTGAGTAGTAGGTATCTTTCATTCCTTTGATGCCTCCTCCTCCTTCCTGCTCTTCTTCTTCTCCTTCCTCAGAGTTAGTGCTGTTGCTGCTCATCTTTCTTTTTCCTAGGGTTTCCCGTGCCTGAGGCTTTATCATCTCGCATTGTCCTTCTTTCCCTTCTCTGCTCGACTGGGAATCGTTTGTCGGCGACATTCCTAGAGCAGATGATGACTCTGCCAAAGCATTAATACCCCCAGAAGCAGGTGCTGAATCGCCCCCCTGTGGATTTGTATTGCTAGCAATGTTGACATTCTTGTTGGTGTAGGGATGATGATGAGGAGGAGGAATGTGGGGGTCATTGGAGATGGTGCAGAAAAGAGGGGAATCGAGTGGGGGAAGCTCATCAATGGCGTTAGCGGCAGCCTTAATCAGCCATTCAACAGCTTTACTGGGCTGATCAAAGCCAAGCCTGTCTTGCAGATCATAGAATTGAATGGCTGTAGAAACAGACAACCTTACCCTTCTGTCTCGAAGCCCCTTTGCAGTCAGCACTTTACTGTGCCGATCCTTTCCACCCGAAGAACGTGAAACTCGTACAATTCTCGATTCGTGGCCGATTCCCGATCTCAATGGATGACCTGCAACATTAGAAGCATTTGCGCCACCTCTAGCGTTGCGGCTCGACCTCACCACCACCCCATGATAATCCTCCTCCTCCGGCACCTTCCGCTTCCGCGCGTTAACAACCTCAGTGTTGCTACAAGCATGATTTTTATCATTATTATTACTCATCTGACTCTCATTGGCCTCTTCCCGAGGGCTTATTGCTGCTTCTTCTAATCCTAGTTTCCCCTCTGGACTCTCGCCGGACAGTACACTTTTGATTTTGCGCTCCAGGCGAGGGTATCTCCACTTCTCATTTTCAACACCCTTTTCGTAAAATGGGAAAGAATATCGTCTCGCCAAACTTAATTCTGCATCTATCTCCTCAGTCTCCAGCTCGCCCTCAGCCACCACCGCCGCCGCCGCCGCTTCTCTTGCCACTACCCATCAAATTTTCCTCTATTATCCGAGTTTCTGAAGAATCTGTCTACTCAAACCCTCAAGCTATAAATTTTGATCATTTTCCTCGCTTTGGCAGCCTTTTATATTGGTGAGAGAAACGTGACCTCCTCTCTCGCTTCTTCTCAACTTGTAATGGGAGAAAGAGCATCTTTATCTTTAGCCCTATCAAAATAGGATCACTCTGGAGACTGGAGACTGTACGATGACGTCTGCTGCAGTAACAGAAAACTCTGATAAAAGTTTCAGTATCTGAGTACTAGTCCTTTTTTGTGCTGGAATGCTGCAGCTGATGGCACCATAACCCAAATGAGCGTTTAATTCATCCACGAAATGGAGCTACTTTTCTTTCATGTACGGCGGTGGGAGGCGCCGCAGAAGCTGAATGCAGAATGCAGAATGTAGATACGGTTACACATGCCAGCCAACAGCATGCCTGCGAGAAAACCTGCACTTACAATCAATTAGTACCCATCCATCGGCACTCTCCAAAACCAAAAAACATACAGAAAACCATTTATACATTTTGTTCCTTTTGGCCTTCTCACAACATAGTGCAATCGAATTAACCGACAGCCATATCAAGCAATTTCAACCCTACAAGCCTACTACAACTACTTTCCTTCACTAGCTGTGCGGTACCATTTTACAAGACATCAGCATCCCAAAACGGTACACGAGATTTGCTCAATGTTCTCGATCAATTCAATTTCACTATTATGCTATGGTTGTTACAAACTTCCAATCTTCTGATATATATATATGTCTATACAAAAAAAATTAAATGATATCATGATCTCATCGCCAGCAAAAACTTGTACCTCATGGTACCGATTGGCAAATTGGCAAATGTTTTTATATAACTAATTTAGTTGCCAGTCTCAGCCACTGATTTCAAGGTTGGCTACACTGTTCGTTACCAAAATTACTCTCTCTCTCTCTGCTTTGAAACAATATGAAAAACCGTTCATTATTCTGCCATTGATCTACCTAAAAAGAGAGAATTCAACTGAGAAGCTCCGCATCTACTACACCTCTATCAGATCTGAAAATTTCTAAAAATTTCCAAAACAATCCAAAAGAACTCAGTTAAGGGAGGAGTGTAACTCACAAAAGCTTGTGACATAATAAATATCACAGCTCAGCAGTGATCAGATTGGCTGGACAGGCTTAGGCATGTCTGGTCTGGGATGACTGTGGCAGCCGGACTCTTGACTCTTGTATTCATTCATTCATTCATTGATTCCTTTCTTACTAGGTCGTAGAAAATACACTGTACATCATCATAATAATAATAACAACAACGACAGGACTCAAATTATAGTTCTATTGTTGTAATCAGAACATACGTGCCAAAGAGAAATTGATTCTTACACTAGAAGGATATTTTTTTTTTCGTTTTCCAGCGACACGATAGTCCAAGGGCCCGGCGGTCGCTTCAATTACCAAGGCTTTGATATTAAGCCTAATCTGCCATTATTTTTGTATTCTACTGCCCTTATTTGTATTCTACTGCTGCTAAATTCAATGCTACCATTTGGCTGATCCCAATATTAGATTAAATTTCAACGTCAACACGGAATCTTCCGGCTTACTGTTTCCTTTCCAAGCAAGCAAACAACAAACTATACGGAAACCCTAATCCTACAAGACCTGATCCGATGACCCCATTGTCAAATCCTAACCCTAACTCTCTCAAAGGATTTGAAATCAAACCCCATCCCAGGGCAGACGTGTGAGATTTTTTTTTAGTGATGTTGCTTTAGGTCAGGGTTTGTGCGCTCCACGCCTGCGAGCCGTCACAATCGATAGCAAAACCCTTATCGGCAGCATACGACACTCTCTGCGACCTCGCCATTAATAACCCTCTCTCGCCATTACTTTTTTATTCATTGTGAAGCTAAAAACGCGGTTCCCATCCACGGTGCCCACCATGGCCATGCGTGGACTCATCGTCCCATGCACATCTCATGGAACGAGGTCTTGTCCTTTTCCGCCACCCAATACCCTGATTCTCATTCTCATTGGGAGCTGAGTCTCCCGTCATATTCAATTTTGCAAACTAATCCACCTCTTATTAGTCTCCAGAATTGGTAGGTAGGTGTTTGTTTGGCGAGGCACTTACCAAGAAGACATTCAGGTTCAGGTTCAGCGTTTTTGCAAAGATAATAGTCTAATCTGAATCCTCTGAGTCCGCATTAGATGGTACAAATCCCGAGCAACCGATGATCCCAATAAAACAATAACGAAGCTGAATAGGTTTGATGGAAGCAGTCACCATGTGTTTACCAATTATTAAAAAAATAGTGAAATTGTATAAGATGGTAAGAATGGTACGAATCCAAAGCAACCAATGGTTCCCTTTAGGTCAGGTCAACAATAAAACAATAACGAAGCGGAATAGGTTTGGTGGAAGCAATCACCTTATGCTTGTCAGTTACTAAAAAATAGTGAAATTGTAGCAGGCAGTACCGATGGTTCAGATTCCATCTTTTTGCAAAGTAATAGTCTAATTTGAATCTTCTGAGTTTGCATTAGATGGTACAAATCCCGAGCAATCGATTGTCCCCTTCAAGTCGGGCCAACAATAAAACAATAACGAAGCAGAATAGGTTTGGTGGAAGCAGTCACCCTAAGCTTCCCTTCAAGTCGGATCAACAATAAAACAATAACGAAGCGGAATAGGTTTAGTGAAAGCAGTCACCCTACACTTGTCATATTACTAAAAAAAATAGTGAAATTATATCAGATGGTACGAATCTCGAGCCAACTATGATTTCCAATAAAATAAATAGGTTTGATGGAAGCAGCCATCATAAGCTTATCAGTTACTAACAAATAGTGAAATTGTAACCAACTCTTATATATAACTAAAAATAACAATTATTATAATAATGTTGTAACGTAACGTAAGGTATGGGCTTCCTATCCTCAGGACCCCATCCATGGTCCATATATTTTTTTTTGCCCCATACTTTATGACAAAGCTTTGTTTAAGGGCAGTGGACAATATTAGCATGTGAGTAGCCTTCAAGGGTCTTGCAATGATAGGGATTGCACAGTTGTTGGGCACCTAATAAAGTGTAGTAATTATTCTAGCCTTGAAAAATGATTTATTAATTATCAGAGAGGCCAACCTTAAGTAGTACTTTTTTCAAAAGTTGAGGCTGATTTATTATTTGTGACGTTGACTTGGGTGTATAGAATTTCGTCTAATGTCAAAGTGCGTAGCTGTCTCTCCCCCCACATACAGAGTTTAAATGCCCCGGGAGTTGTAATAAATTTTCATCTCCCAAGTTTAAAACTTGATAAGGTACATGAAAACATTCTTTTTACTGTGCATGTGCACCTTGTATTTTATTTGTCCCCACTGCACTTTTTTAAAAAATCAATACTGTTTTTAAAGGTTTATTTTGTTTTTTATGTTGGCAACAATTGCACAAAATAATGAAAATTTTAAATATGAGTTGAATCTTTCCGCTTTTCAAAAGGTAAACGCCTATGCCTGGCTAGTTTAATCATCGTTTCGAAATTTACCCTTACCGTGAAATGTGGGTCTACCTTGGGCAATTCAAATAACCGACTTTGGAGGCTAAGAATAAAAAAGTTAAAAAAGATAGTAATAAAATAATAATAAAAAGAACGTAAAGATGATCACCTTTAAAACATAAAAATATATTTTTAGCACAATCTGACGTACTAGACAGCATGTATCCATATTAGCTTAGCATAATGGATGCTAAGGATATAATAATTCTAAAATTAGAAAAATAAAATAAAAAATAATATGTCTAACAACATTTTGCCAATGGCATGTCACTTTTTTTGATCTTATTTTATCTTAAATATTATTTGTAACTTTTGGTTTGGAATTCACTGGTAAGCTAATTTATTTAGTATAAGTGTTGGTTTGGAATTCATTGGTAAGCTAAATATTTAGTCGTCTTCTTATTTATTAATATAAGATTTTATTCATTATATTATTAAATTATAAATATATTTTTAAATAAATATTTAATATTATAAATTTAGAGTTTTTATTAAAATTGTTTTTTTACGTTTTAAATAGTTAAAATTTCACATCAAAATTAACTTTAATCGACTAACTACTACCATCCTTCCTTTATTTATCAAATTATGAGTAGTGATACCAATATCATCGACATCTCAAATTTAGAGTATTCCATTCAAACTACCTTTAACATTTAGGATTATACAACTTTTACATTTAAACTAACTTAAACACTATCAACCACAAACTTACCTAAATCTACAACATCACAAGTATTGAAATGACCATCATATTTACCTTTGACATCCCATCTTCCTAGACTTCACATCACCACTAAAAATGTCTTTGCATCAACTATGAAACCTTTATTACCATCATTTGTAAGCAAACATATAAAGTATATTAAAATATTATTAAAAATGTTATCTATTTACATGTCCCTACACTTGAAGTTGGCTTTATAAATTCATGTACATTCTTTGCATTCATTATATAATTTTTTTTCACTTCTAATACAAAAGAAAATTAGAAAATTCTTGAAATCTCATCTCGATTTTCTTAGTGGTGTTTTTCTTTTGGGTCATCCCTCAATCCATAAGTCCATGTAGTTCAAATCTATTGGATAGATGGCTAATACAATAAAATCTAGGATCTTATTTCACTAACATTTTCTTAGATTTAGAATGGATTATTACAAATATTTTAGGCTTTAAACTTAAATATGCCATATTTAGGTATAAAGTAAAGAAAATGGATTCCTAGAACTCAACTTTGGATAGAAGGAAATCCTGTTTAGTTAGGAAAGGAAAATTCTTTGACCATGGCTAAAACTCTACAACTTGTAAAAGCTACATTGTAATCTATTCTTATATATAATATCACTTTCAATATTTCTAATAGTTATATCATCTAAATTTGATAAAATTCAAAGATATTTTCTTTGGAAAGGATGTAAAGAAAATATTAGTTTTCCTCTTCGTAGTTGGGCTAAAATTTGCAAAAGAAAGAACATTGAATGGGTATGTTTATAGAATTACAGAATTATTACTTTAGTAAAAACTTGGGTAAATTATTCCAAGAAAAAGAAAAAAGTTTGACAAAAATATTACTTCAAAAATATAGAGGTTTTTGTTATTGCAATATAATTGTTCAAGAAACAAAACCTACCTATAAGCTTAATAATAAAGAACTCCATATTGAATAGTTTATAGTTGATCAAGAAACATATTTGATGGTCAATCAATAAGGTGGATTCTAAATTTTTTGGGTTGATGTGACAATTGTTGGCTTGGGTATTTTTAGCTTAATGTTTGAAAGATCAAAATATTATGGATTTCTATATGCAACCTAGTTGAAGGAGAGGATCTCAAAAAAATAGCATATGAACCTCAAAGGATGCTTCAAGAGTTGTACTTGCATATTTATATGTGGAAATATGAGTTGGGTTGGAATCTATCAAAGGATGCTAGATACTCAATCAATTTTGGATGCTAAATTTTCTACATTCAAATATTTTCATATGAAAATTTTGCTTACTCGAGGTCATAAGGCCTCAACATTCCTTTTGATAGTAATTCAAGGTAAAATTTTGATATGTAAGAATATACAAAGAAGAGGATATGATCAACCTTTTATATGTACATTGTGTGAGAAGGATCTAGAAATATCAAATCAATTACTTTTTATTGTCTCTTTGCTTATACTATTTGGGGATGCTTCTTCAAAAATATGATAATACATTGGGTATCTCCATCAACATTGAAAGAGTTAAAAAAAATTGGATTAAATGTTCCAAAACAAAAGAAAATCATTATGCATTCTATGGAGGATTGATCATGCCAATGTTTATTGGAATGTATTGCTTAAAATGCATAATATTTTTTATAGATAATTCTTAAATTCATGTCCAATTTAATAATCATATTGTTGCCTCTCTTGCAAAATGTTTATATACATGGTGTGTTGTGAACCTTTGTGTCTATACGTAAGGGAACCTATATGATATATAAATTGGGTATTTACCTTTATAAATATCATCATATTCATCGATCATTATTTAATAGAATATATATTCTACATATCCATCTGAGTGCATCCACCACAAGTGGTATCAAAGCTTTATTTTGCTACCAAAAATGGTTTCACACATGGATCTAAAAAAATATGCAATTCTCATTTTCTACATAGCATACCGCATATCTCATTTCTATACAACATAGCTCTCCTTTCTCATATTCATTTCCTAACTCATCCATCTCCACTATTTTTTAAATTGTGTGGGTTACTCTGAATCATCAAAGATTTATGAAACTCGCTCTTAGTGCCATCGAATCCAACTATCCAATCCCCTCAAATTCTTGTTTCTCATAAGAATTTATATCATGTCCTCCACCATCACTAAACTGTAAAAAAATGATGTCGGGTCCATGAGCTTTCAATTTGTTGAATCACTATAAAAGTCTATGATTATAATTGCATTCTCTAGATGAAGCATAAATTAACACTATATCCACCAAAATCATGTCATTTATTCTTTCCCTCTTACTTTCCCCTTCTCTCCCACATGTCTCCCTTCCTTTTGAATTAATTTAATTTAATTTATGTATAGGAAAACCCACTCATTTCCCTCCATGTAAACCCCCCATTTATATTGCATATATAAGTATCTTCTTTGCAATTATTAAATTTCCCACCTAAATTATATTATATATAGAAAATATTAATTATATACTTGATGATATACTTTACGTTATATATAATAATTAATAATAAATAAATACACAAATTTAAATGATAATTTATAAAAAATAATTGAGAATGAACAATCTCCAACTACAAGTAATAATAAAGTCATTACAAAATAGCTAAAATAAAATAAAATAGGACATGATGTCAAATAAATGAAAGATTCGTATGATGTCAAATAAATGAAAGATTCAACACGATAGAGGAAAGTATTAAAAATATTAAAGGCAACATTTAAGCATTGGTCATGAAGAGTATATCCACAAGAATGTTAATCTCTCTAGTTACACAAAATTCAAGGCTAGATCCTAACCATATGTTGCAAAGCATCATTGTTCATACTCCACAACAATCAAATCAACATTATAATACACAAAATAGATCATTCAAAATAAATGCTCAAATTAATATGTCAATGTTCAATGGTTAAAATCTATGTAAATCTATTGAGTGGAGTTTAAGCATTAACCTTCAATTAAATCCTATCAATAGTGTAGAAGATGTTATTAAAGTGGCGTCCCTCCATTTTGAAGGAAAAGCATGAAATTGGTATACTTGGTGGCATGAAAACAATTAGGGATTACACAAACATGGGAATATTTCCTTGTAGATTTTAATAAAATATTTAAACCACTAGAGATAAATTATTTCAATCAATCAACTCGAATAAAATAATTAATATTAATAGATGTATACATCTCTAAATTTGAGTCATTAGCAACATTAGTAATTAATATAATAGAAAATCAATTAGTTGAATATTATGTGTGAAGACTGAATCCTGATATAAAACATAAACTTTATGTTAGGGATAATTTGACCTTACCTCTAGCTATTAGGCTACCTTTACTAAAAAATAATGAAAATACAATTTCAAGTTGATCATGATGTAAGTAATGAAAATATGATAGAATAAATAAGATATAAAACTCCATGTCAACGGAGCCCTAATTATGATAAATATTGATTGAAAAAAGGAAAGAAAGATCCTCTAAACCACAAAATTTTAAATATTCAAATAAAATTTATAATCATGAAGGAATAAACCTTAAAGATAAAAACTAGGATGTGAGTGGTATTAGTAGTGAGGATGTATCAAAGGAAGAAAGAGAATCTCCATCAAAACCAGATGAACCTATTATCTTTATTATTGCATTAATAAGAATCTAATACCCATAAACCTTCAAAACATAAGGATATACTAAAAAATAATTGGTTATGGTCTTAATTAACTTAGGTACTATAGATAAATTATTTTATTCAGCCATTATTAAGCAACTCAATTTATTCATCTATTTGACAAAAGGATTCAACATGACAATTATAGGGGCAATCACCTAAATTGCAAATCAAAATGTCACAAAGTGGAGCTAAGTATGAATGATTACAAATACCAAAATAGCTTTTATGCTATGCCATTAGGAGGGTTGGATGTAGTACTTGAAGCATAATGGTTAAATCCCTTATGATAGGAAGAGGAGAGAAATTATTGGGGAGAATAATGGTGAGAGTTTAGAAGAAGTTAAACTAACACAAGGGATAAAAAAATAAAGAAAGAGGAGATCCAAAAGAGAAAATTAAGTTGAAAAAAATAGGTGAGGGACACCTAAGAGGAGAAAGGAAGAAGAATGAGATATGGAGGAAGAAAAGGGACAAGAATCAATGCTATGAATAAATTACTCCTTTACAAATTTAGAACTCGATGTAGAGAGGAGATATTGTGAACTATTGTGTTAACAAGTGGTTATATGTATACCACAAGCATATTTCATAATAAAATACTATTCTTTCTTACTCTTTATTGTGTTTCAAAATGAAATATAACTTGCAATAAATTTTAGATTTGTATAAACCTAGAATTTGTAGATTTTGTTTGTGTAGGTTGGAGGCAAAGGTTAAATATGATATTTATTGAATTGAAAACATTAGGATATTGCACATCTTGAGTTTCATGTAAATTAATAATGTGTGACTACCATTCTTATGAGACCAAGATGATAAATATTAGGTGTCAAAATATAAATTCCCCCCTTTTATTTGAATGTTGTATAATTAGACAATGTCATACAATGAAAGTGATTGTATCATGTAATGAGTGTGGTTGTACAATGAATTTGATCATACCATAAGTGAGATATTATTATCTTCAAGTAAATTTGAACATTGCTACTGGAGAAGGTTATCCATAGGAGGACTCTCTTCTCTCATATACATTATTTTAGTATCAGAGTTAGTTTGATCTCTAAGGTTTGATATGTGCCAAAGGAAATATGGCACAACAAGTAAGATGAAGATCATGAGATCCTCAAACCATGGATATGGCTAATATGCTAAGAGGAATCACCTCTCGATTAGATTCACTTGAAATTTCCTAAAGGAGATGTATTCAAGAAGAATATGTAAAGTGATAATGAAGAGGAGAAAGTGGACCAACCAGAAGCTTGCAATGATGAACAAGAAGGATATCTAGAAGAAATATTAATATGGGCAATTACTAACATGGGTAGGAATCCACAATTAGAAACCCTATCATATAATAGAAGTTTAAACCATGAGGAACTCATTGATTAGATCGTGGATATGGAGAAATATTTTAGACTTAAATCAATAAAAGACCCAAAAAAGTGAAATTCACTTGTACAAAGGTAAAAGGACATGCATCATTGTGGTGGGATCATGTCCAAATAGAAAGGAAAAAAATGAAGGATAAAATTTATACTTGGGATAATTTTATAATGAAATTGAAGTCTAAATCTTTGGTTTTGATCACCAAATAGGGTTTTTTAAGAAAAATTTAAAATATTAAACAAAAGGAACTAGGAGTAAAAGAGTATATGGAGGATTTTTATAAATTGACCATAAGGGTAGGTCACATTGAATATGAGGAGGTGAATGTGGAAAGATACATAAATGGAATGAGATTTTCCATACAAGATGAGATGGGTATAATTCAAATTAAGATAATTAAAAAATGTAAATTAATATGAACTCAAGGAAGAAGAAACGTTGACTCACAAGTAACAAAATAATTCTAGAGTATGAGGATATTTAACTAGAGGGATAGAACAATAAAATAATATTAGAAGATAATATATGCCAGAAGGAGAAGTTATTACTTCTCAAGGACTCATATTTCTCATAGGCACTCTGGCTAAAATCACTTGTTTGAGAATAACTCTTCTCCTTATTTTAGGTTTACTATCCTCTTCATCTTACTTTAAATTCTCTTACTCTACCTCTATTATTATTCTATTCTTTGTGGGAAAATTTATCCTCTACCTATAGTGAGTATTGATATGCTTCTTCCATAGTCTTCATTCTAATCAAGTTCACCTCATTCTCCATATATAATAGCAAACCATTTATGTACTTCACCACCTTATTTTCATCATAATCTGTGTGGTATGCTCTATTAGTAAATCTATAAAAATATTTTGTATACTCTTTTATCCCTAACTCCTTTTTTTTGAGGTTCTACAACTTTTTGAATAAGACAATTTGGTAATTTGTAGGCAAAAACTTTACCGTCAACTTGCCCTTAAACCTATAATGGGTGTAGATATTTTATTTACCCTTTATTATTCTCTCTATTTGGATATGATCTCACCACAATGATGCATATCCCTTCTACCCTATATAGACAAACATTACCTGCTTCAAGTCTACAATTAACTCATAGTAAAAAAATATCTCCATGTCTATGACCCAATCTATAAACTCATTTGTTTTAGACTCCCATTTAATTTGGAGTCTTGATCTTGGGTTTACTCCCATCTTATATTTTACACAAATCAATTAGTTTGAAGATTCCTCATCTCCTTCTACAAGCATCTTTAAGTGATCTTCTTCTTCAATATCACTTACATCCTCCATGGGTACTCCCCATTGCTAAGTTACTTTTGTGACCTCTAATATGGTCATTTTTCCTCTCATCATATTGGCTATGTCTACTTGTTAGGGTATAAGACCACACAATCTTTTTCTTACTCGTTGTGCCATTTCTTCCATGCTCTGATACAACTTGATGTAGTCCTAGAAATGGAAAATAATTTAGGTTACACCTCTAGGTAGCCTAACTTGCTCACATGCTCTACAAAAGGTTTCAACTTGTGAACATAGTCACGACAATTCACTAAGGTACTCCAAGTTTAATAGGGAAAACAAACATAAGTGAAAATAAAAAATACAATTACTCTTACACACAACTTGATTTATGGAATATGAGTAATTACAATCTTACAAAAATAATAGCAATTACAATCTTACAAAAAATAATAGAAATCACAATCTTGCAGCCTTAGCCACTCTTCTCACACCTCCCTCACACACTCTACACTATACTATTCTACCTGGTATTGGACTCTAGGATTCTATCACACCCATAAACTACTTTCTAATATCTATAGCCACCCCTTGGGCTACTTTATACAACTCTTATTCTATTTAGAGATTGCCTAACTAACTAAAAGAAATACTTTCTTTATACATATGGCTTAATTTCCATTCCAACTACATCTTCTTTACTTTTTTCATGTTTGTATAAATTGATCCAACTAAGGCACTTAGGTTTTTATATCTAGCTTATTATTTATTTTTGGTAATGCAAGATAGTTCATTCACCTAGATGCTCCAATAGCTGAATGTAAAAGAATCTAGTCAGTTGAACTAATGTCATTTAACGTTGTTGAAGCTATTGTTTTCACAAAAAAATCAAATTTTGGTGTTCATGTTAGAGTCACCGCTCACAAGATACCTATAAAATTCAAGTATAATTAACAAAAAATGATCAATTTCCAAGTCAAATTAAGATTGGAACTAAAAATTTAGTCTTTAGATTCAATGAATCATTCTAGATTCGACCTATTAAAATGTAGACTTTCTCAAATGAGTCACTTGTTGAGTCTAGGTGAGTCACTTAGAAATTCCAAGTGAATCATTTTCTTTGGATGACTAAGTGTTTTCTAAAATTTCACTCAAATTGGAGTAAATAATTTCATTTTTTATAGTGAATCACTATCTAATATTGCGTTGGAAAAAAATTGCCATATTTTAATCCAACTATTCTATCTATGATGAATGTATTTTTAATGCAAAAATCAAGAATTTAATTCAATATCAAAATAAAATGAATTTTTATTCCCATTGAGCATGTCAAAAATTTTGTTGAATGAGAAACTTGTCCTAACTTCTAATTAAGGGTTTGCACCCCCAATATGAGTTTCAATAATTTTAGAAGGAATTACCAATAGCTTCTCTTGACCTCAAGTTTACAACAACTTCTCATTGTCATATAAAATCCTTACACTAATCTAAACTGACTTTCATAAAAGAATATGGAAAGGAAAATGCATGAAAAGTAAAATATGAAAATAAAATTATTTTGAAGTTTAGAGTGTGTGAAATTGAAAACAAATTGGATTTTACACCACAATGAGGAGACCGTGTGATCAATAAATACATGATAAGTCAAATAACATTAATTCCAACCCACCCATTTGATTATAAAATTGATAAGTGAATGCCAAGATGGGATAGAAGGGATGTGCCACAACCATTACACACTTAACAAACCAAAAGAGTTATGGTATTGATTGAATGCTTAAGGACTTTCCAATTTCTTACAACCTCATGAGTACAAAGTATAATGTGGGTTTCACTAAGTGTAGCTATAAATTCTTATAGCTATAATATGAATACAATGAGGGTCCTTGGCCTCTATTTATAGAAAAATATTACCCCTAAGTTAACAAGAGTGAGAAGCAATTACTTATAGTAAATTTAAAGGTTTGGGGGTAACTTTACCAAAATGTTGTACCTTCAAATGTTAAATATGACCAATTATACCTCTAATAGGCTTAAAAGGCTTCCAAAATGACTTAGTGTGGCCACATGCTAAAATAGCACTTTCTAAATGATTTGCTTTAGGATTAATGCCTTAATTCTACCACTGACTATTCAAGCAATTCACTCTAACATGTCAAGTTAATTGCTTGTATTTGGTAAGAAAAATGATTATATTTTTAGGTGGATCGATCCATTTTGCTGATCAAATTTCTCTCTCAAGAAAATCAATCTTCTTTGGGAAGCGAATATGCTTTTGGAGCCAATTGAATGATTTTTAGGGATAAACTAGTTCCTTTCCACACATAGTCAAGTTTTGATAATTTTACAATATTCCTAACATTTGGCCCTCTATTGCTACATTCTCCTTCAAAATTGACAACAAATTTTAAAGGTAGTTTTGAGGTACAATAGGTCCCTAAGAATATTTTTGGAAAACATTATTTTGGCATGTAATATCATCGATGATCACTTTATTGTCCTTCTAACTAACTTTGTAATGCAATTATAGGTATGCATCTATTGGAGGTGCATGGTTTTGCTAGAGATACCCCAAATATTTACTTTTTCTATGTAGTAAGAAATTATCACCCTAGGTAACTCAAGGGTAGATTATTCCTATAAATAGAATCTAAGGAATCTAATGAAAACATATTTTCGCCTTGAGAAATTAATATCCACAATTTGTAAGATTCATATTATGATCCATTCCTAAAATTAATAAGAAATTGATAAAAAAATGGTTTTCCATTAGTGGCACAATCCACCTAGATTATAGAATGTGTGACAATTGTGGCATTGCCATTTTGTTCTCTTGTCATTCATCTCATTAATTTTATCTCATGTATATGGAACTATATCATTTTTATTCAATTTTATCATGTGTTGCTTGATTACACACTCTCCTTGCTATAGTTACAATCATATTTATTTTTCATATATCTCACACTCTAAACTTCACAATTTACTTTTCATGCATTTAATTTCCTTACTTTCCATACTTTTATTTTATGCATTTAGTTTCATGCAATTAGATTAGATTAGTTAGATTTTATAAAGGATAGTGGGGAGTCATACTAAATTTGGAGGTTGGAAGAGGTATTTTATTCCTTCTAATTTGTTGAAACAAATTTATGAGCATATTAGAATTTAGACCTTTCTATAATTCAATAATAATATCATGTTTATTAGAAAAAAAATATGTTACTTTGTTCCTTGAAAAATTAGTAAAATGTATGGTTACTAGGCTTTTTTGGTATGGTTGGTGAAGTGAGCATACCACTGAGCAATTCAACATGCTAAGAGATCTAGAACATGTGAATAGACTAAAACAAATTAGTGGATATTTATGTGATACTAGACAAGTTTAAAATTATTCTATTATGAAATTCATACATTACATGTGTAGATTAAATTAGTATACTTATTACATGTAAAACCTTTGAATTGTAATGGAAAATTTTTAATTTAATTTTTTATATTTATTTATTTATTTATTAGATGGAAAGAGGGGGTTTTGAAAGGGTCCTCGAATATTGTATATAATTACAATAGAAATAACTAAGCAAGCTTTACGAGAAACTAGCCAAGAAGGAACATAAAGGTAGAAAACCAATCCTTAGCAAAAAGAACCAGGAGAGAAAACAGGGCAAAAGGCTAGCAAGGGTGAAAATCCCAACCACAAGAGAAGAACTAAACCAGCAAAACCAGAAATAAAAACAACCAACGAACTCCCATAAAACCAAAAAGTTGGGTTGAACAAGATACAACATATCCCTGTCAAAACCACTCCAATTATTAAGGAAATTCATTACTCAATAAATATCTACATACATTGTTGACATCTTCACAGTACACAAGCTGCACACAAGATCAAGAGCCATCCACAAATCTAGCAAAGTCTTTCCTAGCAATAACATTAATATTTTGAGGAAAGCTTCCCCTCTAGATGAGTAAATTTTCTTGATGAACTCCTAAATTGGCCATGAAATTAGCTACCATGTTTGCTTCCTTATAAATGTGATGGCATTGATTGTTCTCAAAGGTACTTAGGATTCAGTTTGACTCAACCATTAGATTTGCAATATTCTAGCTAGGATTATGGATGCCTTTAAGGGAGTTGATTAAGTTTAGGGAATCTCCCTCTATCATAACCTTCTCAAACCTCAGGTATTCCAACAAAATAAGACCTTGGAAGAGGGCCTTGGCCTTAGCAAAGTGACTAGATTGGATTCCAAGGTTCTTAGCATAAGCTAAAATAATATCTCCTTTATTGTTTCTAATAATTCCTCCTGCTCCTTCTAGACCTAGATTTCCTTTTGAGGCTCCATCAAATTTTAATTTAATTCATCCATTTGAAGGAGGGATATACTTTACCTATAGTCTTATTGAGTCAACATAATAGGGCCTTGCTCAAGCCTGGAGAGGTCCAACTTATCAAATAATAGGGTTTCTTATTGAGTGTCAATGTTAGGAGAAAATCGGATATTGGAAATATTTTCAGAAAGAAAGTTCAAAATTCTAGCTCCTACTAAAGGTGGGTCTCTAGAGAATTTTTTGACAGCTTTCTTATTTCTCTCCTTAAAAATACCTCAAAGGTAATGTGGAAGGCTAAATTTCTAGAGGGTGTGCCATATAGGACTAGAGAAGGGGGAGGAAGACCATTGCTCAACCATTTCCATCAAGGTTCTAGGGATAACCCAAAAAACCCCCAAAGCATTAAGGATGTGATTTAGGATGTCCATAGAGAAGTCACAATCCATGAAGAGATGATGAGTCATCTCCTCATTCCTTCCATATAGATAGCAATGATTGGAAAGAATCATACCTCTAACTTTGAGATTCTCTATGGAGAGGATTTTTTTTTAATGGCTAACTAGAAGAAGAAATTAATCTTGGGGATAAGATCTTTATACCAAATTAGTTTCCTTGGAAACTAGCTAAGATTATCATTAGCCACAATGTGATAAGTAGACTTCATAGAGAAGGTGCCATTATCCTCATGATTCCAAATTATGGAGTCTTCACATCCAACATTCCTTATCATCTAATTTCTTAATTTGAGGGCCAAATCTTTCAAACATTCTTCTTCCCCTTGGGCAAGACCAAAAACCTAGAGATTCTTCCATATTGTTTTTTCCCCTACTTCTTCAATTAAATTTTCTACTTTGGATCCAAACAACTATGAGAATCTAGGTCTCTAGAGAGTGTAAGAGGTATTTTGTGAAAGGGGAGCATCTTCGAGCCACAAGTCATACCAAAATTCAATGTTCTCCCCATTACCAAGTCTCCACTTGATACCTCTTAAGACAAGATTATTTTATTTAACAATACTATTCCATAAGGTTGATACATAAAGTGGCACCTACTATTTCAAGAAGTTGATTCCCCTATTTAAATATTTGACATTTAGAATTTGAGTCCATTCATTATGCTCTTGGTTTAGGATATCTCAACAATGCTTGGCCAGAAGGGCTTTTTTCATCAGATTCACTTTTATCATCCCTAGACTCCCTAATTTTTTTGCACACACCTGCTCCCAAGAAATGAGATGGAATATCTTTTTATTTTCTAAACCTGACCATATAAAAATATTTTGAAAATGTTCTAACTTCTAGGCAAATTTTGTGGGGATTCTAAATAGGGATAAGAAGTATACTAGGAGGATTTGAAGGGAAACTTTAACCAATTGTGCTTTGTGAGCCTAGCTACGAAGAGAGCCCTTCCAACCTACAAATTTTATCTGTATACTCTCTAGGACTGGATTCTAGATATCCTCTTTGATTTTTCCCTTAAATAGAGGTAAACCTAAGTAGGTAGAGGATTGTTGTTCATGAGATTCACTTTTCTCATCCCTCGCCCCCTTGCTTCTTTTTTACACACACATGCTCCCAAGAAATGAAAACTCTTTTTATTTTCTAAACCTGACCAAAGAAAAACCTTTTGATAATGTTCCAACTTTTGGATAATTTTTGTGGGGATTCTAAATAGGGATAATAAGTACATTGGGAGGCTTTGAAGGAAAGCTTTAAAAAGTTGTGCTTTGTCGGTCTAGCTAAGAAGAGATCCCTTCCAACCTACTAATTTCTTCTGTATCCTCTCTAAGACAAAATTCTAGAGGTCCTCTTTGATTTTTCCCTTAAATAGAGATAAACCTAAGTAGGTAGAGAACCTCTTTTGTATTTATTGTTTGTTAATAAAAATCACCTTATCTAGATGTGGACTAAAAATATCAGGATTATTTTGTTAACATTTGAATACAATCACCATCAATGAGTGGTAATAAACAATAAATGATATTAAATTTGAAATGACTATTTATTTTTTATATCATATTAAATATGATAAAAATAAATTTTTAAAATAAAAGTAGGATTGCATCAACTTAGTTACATTGAGCTATATAGCCTATTCAATTCCCACCGATATTGGAACCTTGGTGTGGGCTACATCACCTATTTGTCCCAACCATTAAACGAAGGAAAGTAATCACAAATATTAAAATTAAAAAAAAAAAAAACCTAACTAAATTTAAATTATTATCTAATCTTTTAAAACTACTTAATTTTATTAGAATTTATCTTTTGATATAATGTTTAATATATGTTCTTTAAAAATAGGTATCCTAAAAACATAGGGTGTTGTGAATGCAACATTCCAATGTATAAAGTTAAGGATACTAAAAATGATTCATGGTATAATATATAGATCTCATATTAAACCTACAAAAACATATTACTTAAATTGTATTACTTGGAAGTCAAATTTTACAATCAATGTCATATTCATAAATTTAGATAATTTATTTATGGCATTACATGGTTTATTATTAACATCAAGGCAAAGACCTTTCACTAAGGAGATATCATATCAAAAGATAATCTTCATGATCATGTTTTATTAAATGATGCTAGTTAATTAAGACCAACAATAACTTCTTATCACTTATGTTAATTTTAAATTATTATATTTAGTTAGTGACATATACTATTAGGTATCTATTAGTAAAAAATTAATCTAGATAATCAATTTATCAATATAATGGTGATAATTCAAAGGATTTTAATCATTGATAACCACTTAATGATCTAGATCCATGTAATGGTCTATTTATTAGTTAATTAAACACTTCATTCAATTTTCACTTAATGAACTACACTATTAAAACTTGCAAACAACCATACCTTTAAAAAGTGTTCAAGGACTAGAAGAATATAAGTATGTCCATGTAGAATCACGTTATTAATATCCTAAAGATGCTATATAGTAAAATGGTAATATTTCATTATAATGCTCAAGAGGATAAGAATATGTATGAAATCACGACACTATAACCTTGCCAAAAGACTCAAAATTTTTGTGATCAAAATAAAGGAAAGCAAAACCAATCATGATAATAAGTTGAGAACTATAATTTTGTAGACATATTTAAATATCCTAGCTTTTAATATATTATGTATTTTAAATTTTATTTTTAAAAAGAAAAAAATTGAAATTATGAATTAAATTTTATTTAATAAGGAAAATTTTAAAATTATATTTAACTTTTTTATATGAGTATTTAATCATAACCTAAAATTTTGATATACCCTATCTATAGCATTATGTTGAACAAGGTAAATTTCTTCAGGATTGAGAATATCATTAGATTTCCCTTCGACATCACTAGTTTCATGAACTTTGAGATACCACTAAAATTGTTGTCCCATCAACTATGAAACTACTTTTGATAATGTTTGTGAGTATATATATAAATTAAACAAAAATATTTTTGAAATCATTGTCCATTTAAATACTCCTAAAAGATATTTTTTATTACATAAGATATTTGGTTACAACCACTACTATTTTAGTAACTGGTCATTATAGGATTCAAACCACAAGGACTGCTCCCAAAAACCTATCCATCTCGTTCTTGTTAACCATAAAAGACATCTTAATATATCAACTAACTCGATCCATAATTTAGATAACATGTGATCATGTATTGCATTGGTCAAAATAACATACAAGTTTACCTTATCTTAATTTTGCTATATATTTTACCTATTAAAATAAAAACCTTGGACTGTGCCTTGAAATTCTATGTTTATAACCATTTAATCTCATTATATTTGTTTTAAATACTAAAGTTTAAGGGGATTGAAACCTTAATGTAAAATTCATCACTCTTGAAACTTTTTATAAAATTTTTGGGAGAATTTTGTTATATTAAATATGATATATTTTAAAAAAAAAATAAAAAATTAAAATTTAATTTTTTAAATTGTGTGTTTATTTTTATTTTTTTGGTCCACTGTCAATATAAATCTTCTTGATATCTAAACATAATATCTAAACCATCCATTTATCATTATCAAAGAACTTTTTTGTTGGCGTCTACTTAACGATCTAGATCCAAACATAATATCTAAACCATCCATTTATCATTATCAAAGAACTTTTTTGTTGGCGTCTACTTAACGATCTAGATCCATGGTCTAAATGTTAGTAAAGTAAAATCCTCATCCCACTTTAACATCGTGGAGTATATTATCAAAAATGACTAATAACCATGCCTTTAGAAAGTGTATAACGACTTCATTTATATCCATAAAAGATGGAATATTATAAATTATGATATTCAACTATATTACCCATAATTGGACCTAGTCAAAAATAGTGGTTATAGGAACTGATTGCATCCGGACAATTTAGAATACTATTCACATAATAATGTAGCCGCTATAAAATCTGGACAGCCGACGATTACCAATTCCACCATGTAAAATAAAAAATTATAAAAAAACTATATTACCGATGAGGATGAGGATAATAATATAATTAAAATGATGATACTATTTTAATACTATAATGTTACCAAAAGTTAAAAAAAAAACCATGAACAAATCAAGCAAAGAAAAACCCATTATAATTTTAAAAATAAATCAAAATCTAAGTTTTTTATACTTATACTCAAATATCCCACTTTTCTCATATATTAAATATTTTTTTTTAAATAATTAAAATTTATGGATTAGAATTAATTTATTAATAATTACATGGTATTTAGCTTTATCAATTATATTGCTCAACTTTCAAGGAGAAGACCTATGTTCTAATATTTTTAACAAATACATGAATAATAATGAAGTTTTTGTAATACCATTATATGGTCATGATGTAACATAGGTCAAGTCTATTTTGAACCTATATAACTGATTTAAAAAATTCTAAGAAAATAAAAAAAATTTAAAAAAAAAATCATTGAATAACTTTATATGCCTATCAATCATAATTTATTTTTTTGAGACATGGTATCTAAAGTATTGTCTTAATAAAGGTATAATTTGATTAGTGATCATATGTTTGACAAGTATTTTTGGATTTGTGTGAATCTCAATCCTAAAAAGTAGTTCATAACCTTGATGCCTATAAAAATACTAAGCAAATTGTAACTGCAACAATTAAAAAATCTGAATAAAAAATATAGGGTTCAAAAATGATGTTGTGCACTAGAAACATATAAGACATATATTATTGTGACATGACATGTCTAGTCTATAATTATTTTTGCTATCTTTTGAAAAATACTCCTATTTTATCTGCTCATATAGAGGAGTTGAAGAGCAAGTTGGTAGTTAAAACTCTCCATTTGAAATTGAGAGGCTCCATGTTCAAATATCTCCCCTCACATGTTGCGGATATGCTATGTACATAAGAGGTTACAAATTTAAAAAAAATAAAAAATACTCCTATCTTGAAAAATATCATTATTAAAATATGAGAAATGCACTTTTTTTCTAAAGTTTAATTAAATTGACATGAACAAGAGTGCAAATACATTTGGAAATAAATAATTTGCAAATATGTGGAACATGTATTGCAAAGCACTTATACTTAGTATCCATATCCATTTTATTGCTTATATTATGCCTTATAAAACAAGGTAATTACAAAAGCAAAGTTGTTAATGGTTATAAGTATAAAAAGTAGAAAATATATCCTAACATTGTTATTCTCAAAACTAGTTCACTCATACTAAAAAGAATTTGGAATAGAAAGACCTTCTAATATGTACTATGTTATGATGGTGAAACACTAGAAATATGAAGAGCTATGCGATAAAATTGCTAAAAATTATTATTTATGGTATTTTACTACCGTAAAATGTTATAGTAATAGGCTACTACTTTTTAGAAAGTTGTGGTCACTTCAAATTTCCTCTCCTATGAGATATATGAAATGTATTCATTCTTATATAGGTAATATCATTAATAATTTTCAATTTGTATCACTTTTATATATAAGGAGTATGATAACCCTTATGATGGAGGAACTCTTGTTGAAAAACATATGTTGTACTAGGAAGTTTTTTTTTTGTTTAGGTAAAATAAGGGGTTTTGAAAGGGTCCCTAAACCTTTTACAACTAGAAGCACAAGCTTCTAAGGAGAAACCAAATGAAAACCAAAGAGGATCAGACCCATCCAGAGGGCCAAGAAGTCAAGCTCCAACCAATAATAGGAAACAAAAGATCTGAATAGAGCAAGATAGGATCCCAAATAAGATAGAGATCCATGAGAACAAGAGAAATAGGAGACATGGATACTACCCAAGGAGCCTCCAAAAAAATGAGAAAAATTAAAAAGTAATATAAGGAGTGGGAATTCGTCGGACTGAACGTGTGTCCCTTTCCTGGTGCTTTCAACGGTGTAAAAGGTTTAAAATTATTGTGGCATGGTGGTTATAGGGGTGGACTGCGCAAAGATTTGTGTGGCGGCTTTCGGGGCGGACAACATAGAATACTATGGCGGCCATAAAAGCTGGAAAGTCTACCCAGATTCATGGCGGCTACCGATTCCACCATGTAAATACAATATATATATATATATATATATATATATAAGGAGTGGAAACACCAAAACCCAAGAAGCAATTCTCGTCCAAGCTGAAGCCAAGAGAAACAAACTACAATTTATCATCAAAAGGATAGAATCAAAACTAAAACTAAGGAAGAAAGGTTCCAAACAAAACATCAACTAAAACTTTGAAGCTACAATCAAATTGGTTGAAAGGCATCAAAATAAAATCCACTAACAATTGGATAGTGGCGCCCCTAAGTAAGGAACCATAAAAACCTCTCCCAAACTAGATTTGCACTTAAAATAAGAGTCTCACTAGAACTACACTAGGAGCTCCCAAGAGAAAAATATGAAATTATACCAAAAAATCTCTAGATCCACACACCCGAGAATATTCACTCATCCTCTCAAGGACACCACCCCAAAAGATTGGAATTATCAAGAGTTGTTCCATCTAAATTCTCACTTATTTTTAATTCAAAATTCAAATTTAAGGCTTCCTGCCCAAACTTGAGATCATGAGATCGAGCCTATAATCCATCTGAGCACTAACTTCCTACAATAGAGACATGGGATCAAACCTACAAGCAACAAGAGAATGACCTATTGACCTATGAGAAGTAAGAAAGCATCTTGCCTCAACATTAATCTATTGGATTAGGGATGTCACCAATATCTAATCCATAAGGCCATTCAGACCTCTTATATTCCAAGATAAGATCATCACTTATGAGAAATGGCGAAGGATTTTTTTCTACCCCTATGATAGTGAGGATATTGAGAATTGGAGGTAATATTCAATTTTTTGTCACCAAAAATTCTACCCTCTTCTAGACCCAGCAATAATTGAGTACCATTAGATATTTTAGATTTTATTTCCTTTTTTTTGAGGTCCTTATTAAGAGGTTTCCTCAAATTAGCTCCAACCCCACATCAATCAAACCTTTTTTATAATTATGAGTTTTAGGACCTGGGATCTCTTTTACAACTTGGGGGTCCTATTTTGAGCCCTAAAAATAGACATAAGGGACTCCTTGAGGCTGGGGGTTAAGTCAATACTTGAATCAGTATGAAACTCTAGAACTAATTCCAGACACTCAAATGGGTTTTGCTCATTCAACAAAGGCAAGGGAGGTCGAGAACTAACCTGAAGGGAGCTGGTATGGCCCCTATACTAGAAAATAATATAAATATCTGAGTCTTGGTACAGGGGGTCCAAGTTGATCATTGTAAACAACTACACCTCAAGCACTTCTACAAACTCAAAAACATAGGAAACAATAAAAAAATTAGTGTGAAAGTTACAACTCAAAGAAACTATATTCAAAATCAAGAGTTTGGATGATCTTGATTTTTCTACTTCATCTTGGATAGGACAACAACAACTTCTATGTATTCATCCTTCTTTATCTAAATCACTAGAATATAAACATAAAAACAATAAAAAATTCAATACGAAAGTTACAGCTTAGAGAAACTACATTCAAAATTAAGAGGTTGTATGATCCTGATTGTTCTACTTCATTTTAGATAGGATAACAACAACTTCCATGTCTTCATCCTTATTTTTTATCTAAACCACTAGAAGATACAACATAAAAATAGCACATGAAACAACAAAAAATTCAATATGGAAGTTACAACTCAAAGAAACTATATTCTAAATCAAGAGGTTGGATGATCATTGTTCTTCTTCATTTTGTATAGGATAACAACTTTCATATTTTCATCCTTATTTATCGAAATCACTATCTCCAGTTCCTCCCAATTGTCCTTCATTCTCTTCTCACTAAATTTCCACATTACCGAAGTTGAATTGATTATCCATACCTAAATATGAAAGAACATGAGGTGGATACAATTCCATCCATATGTCTCCTGCATAGTTTTTTACACCTAGATTAGCCAAATAATTAGTAAATTTTTTCCCTTCCTTAAAAGTGTGCATGATTTTCACCTCTTGAAATATTGAAGCAATATTTTACTATCCCTTATGATTCTTTTCATGGTTTATCTTGGTTCTTCCTTTCCAAGAAAATAGTTAAATATGTTAAGATATTCCCCATCCACTACCATATTAGGAATTTCAAGCTGAGCCAGGAGCTTGATACCAGTTATCATTATCTTAGCTTCAACCACAACTAGTTTGGGTTCTGTAATTCTTTGAGTAAGCTCCTAATATCCCCTTTTTTGAATTTTTTTATCACACCACCTC
The DNA here is from genome assembly GCA_028583015.1 of Wollemia nobilis. Taxonomy (NCBI): domain Eukaryota; kingdom Viridiplantae; phylum Streptophyta; class Pinopsida; order Araucariales; family Araucariaceae; genus Wollemia; species Wollemia nobilis. The sequence continues at coordinate 10,144,881 of JAQPPZ010006249.1, forward strand.
CCCCAAATTTTCTTGGGTTACCTTTAAAGGCCCCATAAAAGTTAATTTTCTTCCATCCCTCCTTAGGTTTGTTCCATCTGGTATCCTTTCTTATGTCCTTTAAGTTATGGTCATTTTTTATATTTACTTCTTATTCCAATTATTAGCTATATATTTCTTTGTTCCCTACTCATCCCCTTATTTATGCTTACTTGTTATAAACTTCTCCTAGATCGCATCCTTAATTCTAAAAATAAAATCTCATCCATGTAACCGTCTTTGAAAATCCTATTATTGTGCTCCAACCAGATACCCCAAAAGAAATGGGCTATGGATATATTCCATAAACAAGTGATTCTAGCATTTTTGAATGGGGTGTGCCATTGTTCAAAAAAACAAATGATAGATTGAGGGGCCACCCAAGAGCATTCAAATGCTTGAAGCATCAAATGAAGAACCTTATTTAAGAAATAACAATGGATAAAGAGGTGTGAAAGTGATTTTTCATCAGCTTTGCACAAAGCACACCTGTTCAAAAAATAGAACCTCTTCTTTTGAGATTGTCTATTTTTAAAATTCTATTTTGAAGGACTAACAAAAGAAAGAATGTTATACTATAAATCTTTTACATATTTCCATTTATAGATTTGTCCTTAATACAAGTTTGTTAGACTACATTTCATATAATGGTCTTTTGTAAGTTATTATCATTTCATATCTGTGGTTGGCCATGAATTATTATATATTTCCAATTACGATGAATAGTTATAAAGTAATCAAATTTAATACACCCAAATTTATTCCATCTCATAGTTGTAAACTTGGATTTTTTTTGGATGAAAAAGCCATTATATTAATAAAATAATTTATAGTCATACAAAAAAAGGGTGGGTGGAACCATTGTCTGGTAGCAGAGGATTGTGGTCAATGACAAGTCCCCTAGTGAGTCAACAACCGAGATCTAGAAGGGGAAGTAAGAGGCACATGACTCATAGTGCAGGGTGCATTCCTCCAATGATCCATGAGGGTATGTAAATACTGCAACTCCACATGTATTTTTTCAACCTGTACTTGAATATGTAACCAAAAATCAAAGAATATAGTATATTTATAAGCAACAGAGAAGACACGCCCAAAATCTTGCTAAGAAAAAACAACTCTATTATGGGACTTCCAAAGATAAAACAGGGTGTCAATTCTAAAAATATTCCAAACAACACCCAAGTTGAAGAAAAAAGCAATAGGGTCACCCAGCATAGCATGCACCCAGGTAAAATCCTCTTGCATAAAAGATCTAAAAATTTCAAGAAGCCACTCCTAGGATGACTAAGCCCAATCACAAAACCAAAAAATATGCAGTAAATGTTTCGCATGTTCATAAATCAGGAAAATGGGATTATGAAAACCTAGATGCTTGAGCCTATTATCAATATGAAACCCTTGGTGCAAGAGGCTCCAAGCAAAAAAAAATGTTTAGGTTCAATATAAGTAGCCTAAGCAATCTGAAACCTCTAATTACATTGGGAGGGAAGAGAGACTAAGTTCCATCTCATAGTGATCTTATCAATCATTGGAATTTGTGGGGTGACCCATTTTTAACCTAGATGAGATTTATATTGCAAAATAGGAAGCTCCCCAGGCCAACACCAATCTAACCATCAGGGTTTTTGAAAATGCTTATGTAGTTTGCACCAAATACAAAATGGAATACTATCAATAACCACCTCATAAGTATATCTATCACTAGGATTTAAATTATGAATTTGACAAAAAAATATCTCAGGATATCCTACTCTTGGTATGTTGAGAGAAGAAATAAAAAATGGAAGTAATACCACGCTTATAGAACCTTTGTGCTCTAACCCACTGCACCAGAGCTAGGGGAAAGCTCTGCCAAGTGATATCAAGAGATCACCAAATATTCATAGAAGGCAAAGAGGCACCTACTTTGTGAAAACTCCCTTTCCAACTGAGCCAGGGTTTGAAGGCCTCCCAATATTTCCAAATACTCTAAATGACAAAAGAACTTTAACTTTAACAGGGATAGGGGCAGTAAGAATGGATTGCAATCCCACCCCTTTCCAAATTTTCTTCCCATGAAGCAAACCAAAAGAAATGCAATGCCTAACCAACACTTTTTAAGATTCATCCCCAATTATAATGAAGAAACATATTTGATAATGTTTCTTCATTATAATTGAAGAACTCCATATTGAATATTTTATAGTTGATCAAGAAACATATTTTATGGTCAATCAAAGAGGTGGATTCTAAATTATTTTTGGGTCGATGCGACAATTGTTGGCTTGGGTATATTTAGCTTAATGTTTCAGAGATCAAAATATTATGAATTTCTATATGCAACCTAGTTGAATGAGAGGACCTCAAAAAAATAGCATATGAGTCTCAAAGGATGCTTCAAGAGTTGTACTTACATATTTATATGTGGAAATATGAGTTGGCTTGGAATCTATCAAAGGATTCTAGATACTCAATCAAGTTTGGATGCTAAATTTTCTACATTCAAATATTTTCATATGAAAATTTTTCTTACTCGAGGTCATAAGGCCTCAACATTCCTTTTGATAGTAAGTCAAGGCAATATTTTGATATGTATGAATATACAAAGAAGATGATATAATCAACCTTTTATATGTGCATTGTGTGAGAAGGATCTAGAAATATCAAATCAATTACTTTTTATTGTCTCTTTGCTTATACTATTTGGGGATGCTTCTTCAAAAATATGATAATACATTGGGTATCTCCATCAAAATTGAAAAATTTTATTTTTTTTGGATAAAATGTTCCAAAAAAAAAGAAAAACATTATGCATTCTATGGAGGATTGATCATGCCAATGTTTGTTGGAATGTATTGCTTAAAATGAATAATAATTTTTTATAGAAAATTCTTAAATTCATGCCCAATTTTACAATCATATTATTGCCTCTCTTTCAAAATATTTATAGACATGGTGTACTGTGAACCTTTTTGTCTATACGTAAGGTCACCTACATGATATATAAATTTGGTATTTACCTTCATAAATATCATCATATTCATCAATCATTATTTATATTCTACATATCCATCTGAGTGCATCCACCACAAGTGGTATCAAAGCTTTCTTTTGCTACCAAAAATGGTTTCACACATGGATCTAAAATAAATATGCAATTCTTGTTTTCTACATAGCATACCGCATATCTCATTTCTATACAACATAGCTCTTATTAAATATCCTAGCTTTTAATATATTATGTATTTTAAATTTTATTTTTAAAAAGACAAAAAAATTGAAATTATGAATTAAATTTAATTTAATAAGAATTTTTTTTTAAATTATATTAAACTTTGTTATATGAGTATTTAATCATAACCTAAAATTTTGAGATACCCTATCTATAGCATTATGTTGAACAAGGTAAATTTTATCAATATTGAGACTATCATTAGATTTTCCTTCGACATCACTAGTTTCATGAACTTTGAAATACCACTAAAATTGTTGTCCCATCAACTATGAAATTACTTTTGATAATGTTTATGAGTATATATATAAAGTAAACAAAAATATTTTGAAATCGTTGTCCATTTAAATACCCTTGATGTTGGCTCCCTTAAAAGACATTTTTTATTACATAGGAGAGTTGGTTACAACCACTATTTTTAGTAACTGACCATTGCAGGGTGCAAACCACATAGACTGCTCCCAACAAACCTATATGTCTTGTTGACCATTAAAGATATCTTAATATATCAACTAACTTGATCCATAATTTAGATAACATGTGATCATGTTTTGCTTATAAAATAACTAATCTGATTCCCGGGATCAAAATAACATACAAGTTCAACTTCACTTAATTTTTTTCTATAACTTTTCAATAAACTATGTAGTGTTGGTATTTGATAATTATGTATCATAATTATGTATATTTTGTGTAATAAGATAAAAACCTTGGACTGTACTTTGAAATTCTATGTTTATAACCATTTTATCTCATTATATTTGATTTAAATACTAAAATTTAACGGAATTGAAACCTTGATCTATGATGTAAAAGTCATCACTCTGGAAACTTTTTATAAATTTTTTGGTTGAATTTTGTTATATTAAATATGAATATATTTTAAAATTAAAATTTAATTTGTTAAGGTCCGAGGTGTAGACCAATTGGTTCATCCAAACCCTACAAGTGGGCGGAGGTCCAAAGTTCAAATCTCGGGCCTCATCGGACTGAAAGCTTGTCTCTTTCCTCGTGCAAAGGTTTAAAATGATTGTGGTATGGTGGTTATAGGTGCGGACTGCGCGAAGATCTGTGTGGCGGCTTCTGGGGCGAATAGCGCAGAATAATGTGACGACCATAAAAAGCTGAACAAATTCCACCATGTAAATTCAAAAAAATATATATATATATATATATATATTAAATTATTTTTTTTGGTTCCATTATCCATATAAATCTTAACTACTTAAAAAATCAAATATTTGATATCTAAACATAATATCTAAACCATCCATTTATCATTATCAAAGAATTTTTTAATTGACGTCTACTTAACGATCTAGATCCAGATACTGGTCTAAATGTTAGTAAAGTAAAATCCTCATCCCATTTTAACATGATGGAGTATATTATCAAAAGTTCATAACCATGCCTTGTATAACGATTCCATTTATATCCATAAAAATTAATCCTATTAACATCTTAAAGATGGAATATTATAAATTATGATATTCAATTATATTACCCATAATCGGGTCTAGTTGGAAATGATCGTGGCATAATTGGTTATAGGAATGGTACTGATCGTGGCATAGTGGTTATAGGAATGGACTGCATGGAGATCTAGACAACTTAGAATACTGTAGCGGTTATAAAATCTGAATAGGAGGGAGTTACCAATTTCACCATGTAAAATAAAAAATAAAAAATAAAACTATATTACCGAGATAATAATATACTTAAAATGATGATACTATAATGTTACCAAAAGTTTAAAAAAAAAAATATGAACATAATAATCAAAGAAAAAGCCATTATAATTTTAAAAATAAATCAAAATCTATGTTTTTTATACATATACTCAAATATCCCACTTTTCTGGTATATTAAATATTTTCTAAAAATAATTAATTTTCTTTTTTTTTTTAATTTACATGGTGGAATCGGTAGCCGCCACGAATCCGGGCAGATTATCTAGCTTTTTATGGCCGCCACAGTATTCTGCGCTGTCCGCCCCAGAAACCGCCACACATACCTTCGCGCAGTCTGCCCTTATAACCACCATGCCACAATCATTTTAAACCTTTTACACCCCTGAAAGCACCAAGAAAGGGACAAGTGTTCAGTCCAACGAGGCCCGAAATTTAAACCTTGACCTCTGCCCCCTTATGGGGTTTGGATGAACCAATTGGTCTACACCTCGGACCTAAAATAATGAAAATTTATGGATTAGAATTAATTTATAAATAATTACATGGTATGTAGCTTTATCGACTATATTGCTCAACTTTCAAAGGAGACCTAGGTACTAATCTTTTCAATCAATACATGGATAATAATGAAGTTTTTGTGATACCACTATATATGGTCATGATGTAACATAGGTCAAGTCTATTTTATTTTATTTTATTTATTTATTTATTTATTTATTTATTAATAACTGATTTAAATTTTTTTAAGAAAATATATATATTTTTTAAATTCATTGAATAACTCTATATGCCTATCTATCATAATTTAATTTTTTGAGACATGGTATCTAAAGTATTGTCTTAATCAAGGTATAATTTGATTAGTGGTCATATGTTTGACAAGTATTAATGGATCTATGTGAATCTCAATCCTACAAAATAGTTCATAACCTTGATGCCTATAAAAAACAGTAAGCAAATTGTAACTGCAACAATTAAAAATCTGAATAAAAAATATAAGGTTCAAAAATGATGTTGTGCACTAGAAACATATAAGACATATATTATTGTGACATGACATGTCTAGTCTATAATTATTTTTGCTATCTTTGAAAAATACTCCTATCTTGAAAAATATCATTATTAAATATGAGAAATGTACTTTTTTCTAAAGTGCAATTAAATTGACACGACCAAGAGTGCAAATACATTTGGAAATAAATAATTTGTAAGGATGTGGAACATGTATTGCAAAGCACTTATACTTAGAATCCATATCCATTTTATTGCTTATATTATGCCTTATAAAATAAGGTAATTACAAAAGCAAAGTTGTTGATGGTTATAAGTATAAAAGTAGAAAATATATCCTAATATTGTTATTCTCAAAATTAGTTCACTTGTACTAAAGAGAATTTGGATTAGAAATACCTTCGTTATGATGGTGAAACACTAGAAATATGAAGAGCTATGCGATAAAATGCTAAAAATTATTATTAATGGTGTTTTACTACCATAAAATGTTATAGTAATAGGCTACTACTTTTTAGAAAGTTGTGTCCACTTCAAATTTCCTCTCCTATGAGATATATGAAATGTATTCATTCTTATATAGGTAATATCATTAATAATTTTCAATTTGTATCACTTTTATATATAAGGAGTATGATAACCCTTATGATGGAGGAACTCTTGTTGAAAAACATAGGTTGTACTAGGAAGTTTTTTTTTTTATTAGGTAAAATAAGGGGTATTGAAAGGGTCCCTAAAAATTTTACAACTAAAAGCACAAGATTCGAAGGAGAAACCAAATTAAAACCAAAGAGGATCAAACCCATCCAGAGGGCCAAGAAGTCAAGCTCCAACCAACAATAGGAAACAAAATATCTGAATAGAGCAAGATAGGATTCCAAATAAGGTAGAGATCCATGAGAACAAGAGAAATAAGATACATGGATAGTACCCAAGGAGCCTCCAAAAAATGAGCAAAATTAAAAAGGAATATAAGGAGTGAGAACACCAAAACCCAAGAAACAATTCTTGTCCAAGCCAAAGCCAAGAGAAATGAACTACAATTTATCATCAAAAGGATAGAATCAAAACTAAAACAGAGATAGAAAGGTGCCAAATAAAACATCAACTAAGCTACAATCAAGGGACTACAATAAAATTCAAATTGGTTGAAAGGCATCAAAATAAAATCCACTAACAATTGGATAGTGGCGCCCCTAAGTAAGGAACCATAAAAACCTCTCCCAAACTAGATTTGCACTTAAAATAGGAGTTTCATCATAACTGCACTAGGAACTCCCAAGGAGAAAACATGAAATTCTACAAAAAAATCTCTAGATCCATACACCCAAGAAGATCCACTCATCCTCTCAAGGACACCACCCCAAAAGATTGGAATTATCAAAATTTATTCCATCTAAATTCTCACTTCTTTTAAATTCAAAATTCAAATTTGAGGTTTTATCGCCCAAACTTGAGATCATGAGATCGAGCCTATACTCCATCTGAGCACTAACTTTCTATAATAGAGACATGGGATCAAACCTACAAGCAATAAGAGAATTACCCATTGATCTGTGAGAAGTAAGAAAATCTCTTGCATCAACATTAATCAATTGGATTAGGGATGTCACCAATATCTAATCCATAAGGCCATTCAGACCTCTTATATTCCAAGATAAGAGCATCACTTATGAGAAATGGTGAAGGATTGTTTTCTACCCCTATGATAGTGAGGAGGTTAAGAATTGAAGGAGTTAATCTTCAATTATTTTCCTCCAAAAATTCTACCCCCTTCTAGACCCAACAATATTTGAGTACCATTAGCTATTTCAGATTTTGTTTCCTTTTTTTGGAGGTCCTTATTTAGAGGTTTCCTCGGCTTAGGTCCACCCCCACATCAATAAAACCTATTTATAATTGTGATTTTTAGGACCTGGGATCTCTTTTCCAACTTGGGGGTCCTATTTTGAGCCCCAAAAAGAGACATAAGGGACTCCTTGAGGCTAGGGGTTAAGTCAATACTTGAATCAGTATGGAACTCTAGAACTAAGTCCAAACATTCAAAGGGGTTTTTCTCATTCAACAAAGGTAAGGGAGGTCAAGAACTAACTTGAAGGGAGAAGGTCTAGCCCCCATAATCAAAAATAAGGGAAATATCTGAGTCTTGGTACAGGGGATCCTAATTGATAATTGTAAACAACAACACCTCAAGCACTTCTGCAACCTCATCATCTCTTTAGGAAGACACAAAAATAATACTAGCTTCCCCAAGCCTTTGAGCAGAGGGTCTATTTTTTATTAGAGGTGAAAATAGGGTTTTTTGAAAGGGTTCGAAACCTTTATATAATAAACCAAATCCCTCAAACAAAGTGGAAAATATAAGCCCAAGGACAATGAAATACAACAAAATTAGAAGATACAACATAAAAATAACATAGGAAACAATAAAAAAATTAGTGTGAAAGATACAACTTAGAGAAACTACATTCAAAATCAATATTTTGGATGATCTTGATTGTTCTACTTCATCTTGGATTGGACAACAACAACTTTTATGTATTCATTCTTCTTTATCTAAACGACTAGAAGATACAACATAAAAACAACAAAAAATTCAATATGAAAGTTACAGCTTAGAGAAACTACATTCAAAATCAATAGGTTGGATGATCCTGATTGTTTTGCTTCATTTTAGATAGGATAACAACAACTCCCATGTTTTCGTCCTTCTTCTTTATCTAAACCACTAGAAGATACAACATAAAAATAGCACATGAAAGAACAAAAATTCAATATGGAAGTTACAGCTCAGAGAAACTACATTTCAAATCAAGAGGTTGGATGATCCTTATTGTTCTTCTTCATTTTGGATATGATAACAATTTTTATATTTTCATCCTTATTTATCGAAATCACTATCTCCAGTTCCTCCCAATTGTCCTTCATTCTCTTCTCACTAAATTTCCACATTATCGGAGTTGAATTTATTATCCATACCTAAATATGAAAGCACATGAGGTGGATACAAGTCCACCCATATGTCTCCTTCATAGTTTTTTACTCCTAGATTAGCCAAATAATTAGCAACTTTATTCCCTTCCCTAAAAGTATGCATGATTTTCACCTCTTGAAAATATTAAATAAATGTTTTACTATCTCTTATAATTATTTACATGGTTTAGATTGGTTCTTCCTTTTCAAGAAAATAGTTAAAGATGTTAAGGTATTCCCCATCCACTACTATATTAGGAATTTCAAGCTGAGCCAAGAGATTGATACTAGTTATCATTTTCTTAGCTTCAACCACAACTAGTTGGGTCCTGTAATTCTTTGAGTAAGCTCCTAATATCTCCTCTTTTGAATTTTTTATCACACCACCTCCCCAAATTTTTCTTGGGTTACCTTTAGAGGTCCCATAAAAGTTAAGTTTCTTCCATCTGGTATTTTTTCTTATGTCCTTTGAGTTATGATCATTTTCGATATTTACTTCTAATTTCCAATTATTAGCTATCTCTTTCTATGTCCCCTACTCATCCCCTTCCTTATGCTTACTTGTTATCAACTTCTCCTAGATCGCATCTTTAATTCTAAAAAAAAAATCTCATCCATGTAATCGTCTTTGAAAATCCTATTATTGCGCTCCAACCGGATACCCCAAAAGAAATGGGCTAGAGATATATTCCATAAACAAGTGATTCTAGCACTTTTGAAGGGGGTGTGCCATTATTAAAAAAAACAAAGGATATATTTAGGGGCCACCCAAGAGCATTCAAATTCTTGAAGCATGAAATGAAGAACCTTCTTTAAGAAAGAACAATGGATAAAGAGGTGTGAAATTGATTCTTCATCAGCTTTGCACAAAGGACACATGTTCAAAAAATAGAAGCCTCTTCTTCTAAGATTGTCTATTGTTAAAATTCTATTTTAAATGACTAAAAAAAGAAAGAATGTTATACTATAAATGTTTTACATATTCTCATTTATATATTTGTCCTTAATACAAGTTTGTTAGACTACATTTCATATAATGGTATTTTGTAAGTTATTATCATTTCATATCTGTGGTTGGCCATGAATTATTATAAATTTCCAATTATGTTGGATAGTTATAAAGTAATCAAATTGAATACACCCAAATTTATTCTATTTCATAGTTGTAAACTTGGATTTTTTTGGATGAAAAAGTCATTATATTAATAAAATAATTTCTAATCATACGAAAAAAAAGTGGGTGGGATTAGCACACCCCGTAAACCAATACACTAACCACCATGTTTAGGAGTACACAAGAGTGTCAGAAAAATCAACAAAAATACAAATAAAAACCACCAAAATAGTGTCAAATATGCATTTAGAAAGAAAGGAGACGAGAAATCACTGCCAGGTGGAAGACCTGATGTTTTCCTCCATAATGTCATAATTCCATCCAAAATTTGAAGAAGTTGGAGCCTCCCAACTATTAGCAGTAGTACCACTAATAGTACAAGTCTGTGCATTTGGTACAATTTCACCCCAACCAGGGGCATCATCTTGCTCGGGAGGCTGAACATCCCAACCAGAGGTTGGGTGATATGGGCCTTTAGCTCTAGAATCTCCACATTTATGTTGTAGGGGGGCCTGGGACTAGTGTTTCATAGCCGAGGTCTGTGGTCAATGATGATTCCCCCATTGAGTCGACAACCGAGACCTAGAAGGGGAAGTAAGAGGCACACAACTCATAGCATAGGGTGCATTCCCCCAATGATCCATGAGGGTACATAAGTACTACAACTCTACATGTACTTTTTTAACCTGTACTTGAATTTATAACCAATAATAAAAGAATATAGTGTATTTATTAGTAACAAAGAAGACACGTCCGACATCTTGTTGAGAAAAAACAACTCTATTCTAGGACTTCCAAAGATAAAAAGGGTACCAATTCTAAAATTATTCCAAACAACACCCAGGTTGAAGGAAAAATCAATAGGGTCACCCAAAATAGCATGCACCCAGGTAAAATCCTCTTGCATAAAAGATCTAAAAAATTCAAGAAGCCACTCCCAGGACGACTGATCCCGAACACAAAACCAAAAATCATGTAGTAAATCTTTTGCATATCCGCAAATCGGGCAAATGGTATTATGAACGCCCATATGCTTGAGCCTATTACCAAAAGGCAACCCCTGGTGTAAGAGGCTTCAAGTTAAAAAACTTTGTTAGGTTCAATATAAGTAGCCCAAGAAATCCAAAACCTCTTATTCTATTGGAAGGGAAGAGAGACTAAGTTCCATCTCATAATGAGCTTATCAATCATTGGAACTTGTGGGGTGAGCCATTTGTAACCTAGATGAGCTTTATATTACAAAATAGGAAGCTCCCCAGGCCAACACCAATCTGACCACCAGGGTTTTAAAAAATGCTTATGTAGTTTGCACCAAATACAAAATGGAATACTATCAATAATCACCTCATAAGTATCTCTATCACTAGGATTTAAATTATGAATTTGAAAAAAAAAATTCTAGGATATCCAACTCTGTGTATGTTAAGAGAAGAAATAAAAAATGGAAGCAATACCACGCTTATAGAACCTTTGTGCTCTGACCCACTACACCAGAGCTAGGGGAGAGCCTTGCCAAGTGATAACAGGAGACCACCAAATATTCATGGAAGGCAAAGAGGTACCTACTTTGTGAAAACTCTCTTTCCAACTAATATAGGGTTTGAAGGCCTCCCAAGATTTCCAAATACCATGAATGACAAAAGAACTTTAACTTTAACAAGGAAAGGGGCAGTAAGAATCGATTGCAATCCCACCCCTTTCCAAATTTTCTTCCCTTGAATCAAACAAGAAGAAATGCAATGCCTGACTAACACTTTCCAAGATTCATCCCCAATTAAATATCTAATGATCCATTTGGCACAAAGGGCAAAACCTTATCGATGACAATAAAACAAACCCATGCCTCCATAGTCCTTGGGCAAATGAAAAATTTTCTAGGCTACCCGATGAAAACCTCTTTTGATAGAGTTTTTGTCCCACAAGAAATATCTTAGAAGCTTATCCATATTTTTATAACAATATTTGGATGGAACCCAACAAGACAAATAATAGACATGGGTAGTGGCTAAAACCTTAGAACAAATCTAAAAGTTTCCTTCCAAATAAAGTTTCCTACTAGTCCATTAAGAAATCTTCTTGTCTACTTTCTCAATAACATACTACCACAACTAAACAGGGGAACCATGAAACACAAAAGGAATTCCAAGAAATTTAAACACCTCACCCGATTGAATCCAAGTCCATTGGAAATAACACAACCAACATGGTAGTTGGGATTGAGATTGCCAAAAATAGGAGGTTTCTTCCATTGAATAGAAGAACCATAGGCTAAATAGAACACCTCTAAGCGACTAATATTCGAGGAAAGGGATTTCTCATATTATCAAAGCATTAAAAAGAATCATCAACAAAATGACCATTGATCAACTAACAATTAGAATTGGGGAGAGCAATACCCCTAATTAATCCTTGATCCACCTTATGGGCCAAAAAATAGCCAAAAGCCTCTATAGCAAGAATGAAAAGAGATGGAGCAAGAGGGCACCCCTGTCTTATAGAATGACCAAGAGAAATTGACTGAGATTGACTATTATTCAAAGTAAGAACAACTAAAGCATCTTGAAATAACATAAGAACGATGCTCACAAACACTAACTCAAAGCCCAAATCCTGAAGCATGGTAGTGATGAAGTACCACTCCATATTATCATAAGATTTATCAAAGTCAATATTAATGAATAAAGCATCTTGTTCAAAATTTCTTGCCCACTCCATACCTTCCCAAACAATAAGAACATTATCAAGAATGTATCTTCCCTAAAAAAAGCTAGTTTGTTCAGGTCTGATAATCAAAGGTAGGAGAGATTTAAGCTTAAGTGCAAGGGCTTTGGTAATAATATTATAGCTCACATTAAGCAAGGTGATTGTCCTCCAATTAATGATGAGCTCAGGGTCTTTATAATTAGGAATAAATTTAGCATTGCCTTTGTTAATAATGGAACCCAGTGAACCACATTGCAGGGCTTCAAGATACACTTTGTAGAGATCAAAACCAATCATATCCCAAAATTCTTTGTAGAATTCACATGAGAAACCATCAATACTAGGTGCCTTATCATTGGCCATGAGTGACAAGGCATTTTTTAGATCTTTCAGAGAAAGAGTAGTTTCATAGAATATCATTTTCTCAGGAAAAATCTTGTTGGGGACAACAATGGTAAAATCAGCAAGAGCTTACCTTCTAGCATCATCAAGGGGTTGAGAAGAAAAAACATCTTGATAATGTAAAAGAAATGCTTTGACAATGTTCAGAAGGTCTGTGAATCTTTGCCCATCAACTTGAATGGCTTGAAAATGGTAATACTAAGCAGGAGGTCTAAGATGTTGAAAAAAATCTTTGGTCACTATATCCCCCACTTTGAGCCAATGCATTTAAGCACATAATTGAGAACCGTTGGATTCATATAAATCAAATTTTTGGCACATTATGAATGGAAGAAACTTGGGACTAAGCAATAGAACTAAAAAGAGAGGCTTCAAGCCTGAGATATGCTTTGGATAGCTCACTCTACAAGGCAGACTTAGCCTTTTTCCACTACTTTGCAACTTAAAAACCCAGAGTCTGCAACACCTTAGTGGTTCGTTGAATTGTAGCATTCCACCACTCAATCCTTTCATAAATACCATCAGATCTAAGAATCAAATTCTAAATGTTGTATATATGAGATTTTATGCTAAAGCTATGCAAAAAATAAACATTCAGGCAAAACTATGAAGAATGCACTCTAGGTTGAAATTTTAACTTTACCATCGAGAATAAAATAGGTGAATGATAAAATAGTGTAGTACCAGGGAAATTCAGCACATACGATGAAGAAGGCAAAATATGGGAGAATTGAAAGATGTCACACTCAAAAATCATGGCTCTATCCAATATTTCTAAAGCCCTGGCATAAATATCCTAGAAATTGGCCTAGGTGTACCAAAGATCCGAAGGGAAGTCAAAAGGTAAGAAGCAAGAATTAGGATCATAAATTTGAATTTTATTTTTCATAAAAAACCAAGCTTACCTTTCACCTAAGCACCACCACATCAGGGCATGACTGACCTTGTCAGAAGCTTTCTCCATCATATTAAAATCTCTATAGAGCACCTAAGTGGTAAATGGTAGATTCATGACAAGCCATATCTATAGTTCACATCAATTAGAAGTGATGTTAGAGGTATACCCATTAACCACCCCAAACAATTTTTCATAAATATTGAGCAAAATCCAGATAGCTTGATTGGATAGGTCAACACCCCAGGTCACAACATTCTTCTATAATCGAGGTGTAAGGATAGTGATGGCTCCCCCTTTTCTCGAGGAATGCTTCATGGCAAAAGAGGCACTTTGTGGCCACAAAAAGTCACATGCACACCGTAGATTGAAATTATAAATCTTAACTTCTTGTAGACATAAAAAATCAAGGCTTCCATGCACTCGAGAAACATTTGACATCTCATTTTGGACCTTATATTTTTTGACCGGGTCCATCAGTCCTCAAATATTCCACGAGAAAATATCATTGGGATTTTTCAGGATGCATGATCTCCATGACATCCTTTGCATCACCCAAACATCCAAGTGAGCCATAATAGTTAGAGATCGTGTGGAAAGCATCATTGTTTAGCTATCGATGTTTGTCATTCCAAACTGGGTTTCCAGAGTAGTTAACCTTAAAGGCCCGACCCTCATCCATCAAAGATTTATCAGGAGCCACCACCACTAAAGCAAAAGAAGGGTCTGACCAAAGAGATTGAGACATCGACTGACCTAGGGGTTACATGCCAACAATCAGAGGGGTCATATCAATAGGAGTTTGAGCATATTTAATAGAATCTTGCATATACCAAAAATAAATAGGGGTAGGTTGTGTAGCAGAAACCAAAGCTTCATGTTGCTTAGCTCCACAAATTTTCCTACTAAAAATAGTAGTTCATTCTTTACTTTTTCCTCCCGTGAGCCATAAGCAAGAGCTGCGGGAGTGGGTGAGGGATTTACCTCATATTTCCACTTCATAAGATGGAACAACCAAATTTTGTGAGCTACAAATTAACATCGATAATAGGCATTGGGTAAATTGATATAGGCAACTATTTACCTAAAGGATTGGTCCCCAATCTTGATATCAATAAACTCCTACAAATATTTGGTAAGGTCAACTTTGATACATATCCTTCTAGTGGGTTGAGTGGAGAAATTTTTTGGCTCAATACAAACAAACTTACCTAAGGGGGTAGCTAAAGTCTACAAAAAACCCCAAAGAGGAATAGGAAGATCGGGGAATTCAACCCACATCAGGACTTCCAGTGCAACTTGGTCACTGACATGGAAATCCTTATAGTAGGGTTGTATAATAAACAAAGAATTACATATAGGCCATGGTCGCCTAGATAGAACTTTCTATGCTTGAGCTAGGTTTGAAAAGTGAAAAAGGAAATACCCTTTGGTAAGGTTTTGTACATTCTCCACTTTGACTCCATATGAGCCCCAGACTTGCTAGACCCAAGAACGAATAAGGGTATCATATGGGATACGACCCAAAAAATAACCCACCAAGGTATGACTTTCAAACCATTCACAAGCCATATGATATTCATGCAAAGGAATAACAACTTCAGGGATAGGGCCTTTACCTCGTGATACACTTTCAAAATGAACTTGTGCAGATGCTTCCCTAGTGCCATTGAGCTCTCCAGCAAACTCATAATAAATTGAGCTGACTGTATGAGTGGAAGCCATTAAAAAGGGTGAACTAATGCCGCCTCAAGGTGATGTTAATGCAGTAGACAGGATTTTCCCACCCCTAAACCTACCAAGCTAGCAACTATTTTTTTCAAACTTGGATATTTCACTAAGTAATTGTAAATTTATAATTAGGAATATTATGTGTTAGTTAGTGTGTGTAATTCTCTTTAGAGACTTTATGTAATTTAACATAAAAATTAAAACATGATAGAATATGTTGATTCTCTTCATTACTTCAATACTAGATATAAAATTACATATAGATTTTTTAACGCAAAAAGGTGATTATGAAACCATCATAAAAATTTACAATTAAAAGAAAGAATACAAAATAATTTTTTTTGAAGTGATTATAAGTGTGAGAATTCACATAATTATGCTTTCCTTAGATTAAATAAAATATGTTTTGATAAAAAAATTAGAATATAGCAATAGGTCATTCTAGTAGCACTCTTAAAGTGTCATAAGAACAAAACTTTGAAAATTTCATTAAAATATTATGATCAACATTGCAAATTTGTTAAATAAATTATATTTTCATTATGCATATTGAATAGGATATGCATTAACAAAGCCTTAGGATAATAAAATTGCATACTATTTCTATTGATAGAAGTATCATATAGTTTAAATATGGTACATGTCAATTACATTTAAATTATAGTTTAATTTTCATTTTGTATAAAGTATGACTGAATTTCATTGTATAGATTCATAATTTAATTATTGATAACATATATTATTAAATTACTTATTATTATAACCATTAACTTATACATATTCGTAGACATGATTCTAATGAATAGATTACACCTTTGGCTTGGATTAAAAATGCTTGCATTTATCTTGAGCAAGGGGTATCATACATCTAGAAGATATAATGTCTTAGATATGACCATAAAATCCATATTCATATTCATATTTACATATAACATAAAATAACTACAAATGTTATATATTCATTCCATAGACATTAAAGATTATATATAATTACATGGCTTCTAGATACACTAGTTATTTCTTTTTTCTAATAGCAGTTATCAAATAAATTTATTATGTCATATGTGTATGCTAAAATTCTTCCCACATGGTATCTTCTTATGTCTATGCAACACTAAATTAATATGTAATTTAAATTAGGCATTTTGTATGAGGACCAATAAATTTTACATAGTCATTTATAGGCATATAGCATAGCATTATCCTCTAAAAAAATATCTTTGGAGTAGTGCATGACATAATTTAAAATATGTATCTCTATATTTGATCTATATATATTTCTTATTATAAGTAACTTGGAAGAATCACCAACTTATCTATATATAAAAGAACATAATAACGTATAAGGATCCAAATTTGTTCAAGGTTGGCATGATTAAACTCTATGTATAAGCATATACAACCTACAATTTTTATATTTTATTTTTCTAAAATACATAATTTTTAAGCACAAGATGCCACATTCTTTGTTAACAAATACTTGTTATTTCCTTCTACACTATAAGAGAGATTTAAGTAACATAGACTTTATAATATTGACATAAATTATGATAAGCTAAATTACATTTGCACTAAATTGGTATTACACATTTATGCAAACCAGGCCAAAGTTTATTGAAACTTATTAAAATAATTTGAATTGATGGGGCAAGGAGAAGGTTTATAGGTTAGAGTCATATTTATATATTAATGTGATGATATATTAGTGTTAGGTGTTTTTTAGTGAGGGGACCTATACATATGAAAAATTACATCAGTGTATAGGAGTTAATGGATAGAAGAGGGATTGGTGGAATGTATGTAGGTTAGTATATCATACGTAAGAAATTATATGTTAGTGGGTATTTATTTATTATATATTATATTAGTTTAATTAGAAATTAAGGTAAATAATTAACTATTGTTTATTATTTTTTTTATTAGGTAGATGAAGGGGTTTTAGAAGGGTCCCCAAACCTTATATAAAAATGATCTAGCTAATAAAGAGGTAAAAGGGTATGCAGGCCACCATGAGAAACTAGGATCCTGAGAAAAGCACACTCTGGCAAGAGCTACAAGAACCAAGGAAACATAAAACATCAACCACAAATGAAACTAAACACACCACAATCCCTCATAGAGAATTTCAAAATAGAACATGCACAAGCTACCCACGTAGGGGAGAACATAAACTACGGGAAAAAAACAAAACTTTACTAATTGGGCCTAGGCCTTCCCATCCATGTGTGTCAAAAATTTTCTAATTGGGCCTAGGCCTTCCCATCCATGTGCATTCCAACATGTCTTTGAGTCAAACCCACTTGGAAAAGCCATCTATCCCACCTGCTTAATGTTGCTGTGCAACTCAACATTCTATTAAAATTCAAAATATTTGAATAAAGGTGTCTCTTCAAAAATAAAAATTGTACCATTTCACTCAGCCTTTCCCTCTTGGTCTCCAACAGAGCACTTAATAGTTTATCTATTCCTACCTTCATTATCTAGCTGATTTAAACTTTTTGGGAACTCATTGCACCAAATTGACACACCATTTTGAGAGAGTCCCAAGTTGGCCAGGAAGTCAGCAAATTTATTTTCTTCCCTAAAAACATGATTAAATTGGACCGCTTCCAAAGTTTAAGTTATTCTAAGAACTTCATCTATTATATTTACTATAGTCCATTAACTATATACTTTATAGTTAGTGTTTCTTATAAGCTAGTTGTTGGTTATGTCTATGTATTATTTTTCACATTAAAGAACTTATTGGTTTACTAAAATACTAAAAATAAAAATAAAATAATTTATAAATTTTTATAAGTAAAACTAAACATTTAACATAAATGACGTAATCACATTAGTTTAACATATGATAAGGAATGGCATTTGAAATAATATCAACTATTAAAACTTTACTAATAGGCACATGATATCCTTCTAAAAAGGTACATATTTGAAATTATTTCTCATGTCATTTATTATCAACATCACTATACCTACATGATCATTTTACCTTTATTTTATTTTATGAATATCATTTATTGAACCACACTATACAAAATCAAACATACTACTTTACTATTTTCATCTACAAATGTATTGAAACCATTTATATCTCTGGAAAATTCTATACAAAAAGTTATTGACATGAGAATCAAAACATTAAAGAAATATTTGCATAACCCATTAGCAAAGAAGACATATCGTTCACCATCCCTGATGACTATAATGATTTTAAATTTAATAATATATCTTACTCCACTTTTCTATATTACAATTCATAGAACATATAATCTCATGCATGGAGTTTACAAATCTGAATCTCCTATTTGATTTTATACCAAGTCTTTCTTCAAAAAAAAAATCTTAAGTTTTATATTATCAGTAAGGAAGCCACTTGTATTATCAGTGATGTGACTTGGGTTCAATTCTCATGGCAGATGTGTATATGTATAAGAAGTATTTACTCAATAAAAATTTTAAAAAATAAAAATATCATAGATTTTACAAATCATAAACATTACTCTCTGATTTTTTTTTTAATTATAAATCAATAAGATATTTTTCTATTTGATTTATTGCAAAACCCTATAATATCTAATATAAAAAAGAAAAGATAAAAATAGATTATATAGTAAACATTTTTTAATCACATTGGCAATTCACTTTAATACGTCTCCTGCATTCGTCCATAAGGTATTATTTATGTTCTTTTTATAATCTTCTAAAATATATTTAATATATTTATCCACTTTTAATTATGATAAAATTAATAACCCATGTAAGCTAGATAATTTATCATGTTGTAATAAGTGCTTTTTATTTTAGACTCTATTATGCATGATATTATAACATCATATTCTTTTGATACTGAGTTTGTCCTTGCTTGCAAAGTAATTAAAGGATATTTTTTGGGCTTGTCCTTGCTTGCAAAGTAATTAAAGAATATTTTTTGGCTATTTATATTAAAATATGATGAGAACCTAATTTAAACTAGATAATCATATTTATCATTGGTCTGAATATTCTCTTAGATATGATTTTATTCTTTGTAAGTGACTATTAAATTGATATCACAATTGTAAAATTTTATTTTCTCCTTAATGTCTTACAAAATTATATTTATTATTTTTTGTATAAAGTCTCTAATTTTCATTGGTCTTTAGTAAAACCACTTAGTTAATTACAAAACATTTAAACCATTTCACATACTCTTGGTAGTAGTTCTTATCTTAAGTTACAAATATTACTTAATTTATTACACAAATTTTAGTCCATTGCATACAATATAATACTACTTATTATAATTATAACATTTTATATTTTGATAGTATAATGTGCTAAGGATTTTAAACCTTAAACCTCATTTCTATCAAATTTACTCTTTTAACCTTTTTCACGCTTCTTTTAATAATAGGCCATGAGCCCAAATAACCATATAAAACTATTATCTATACCATTGTTTAACAAATATTTTTTCCTTTTTAATATTTTATTTGATAATTAAATTATTTTAAATTTATTTATCATGACATAAAGAGGTTTTATGTCTCCTATTATATTTTTCTTTCCACAAGCATTCTAATTGTTTCAATTGATAAGTACTAATATTAAGGAATCACCTCCAATTTATCACCATTATTGTGATATTTATATCTTTATATTGAGAATCAATGGATATTACCTTTGATTTTTTTACATTAACTCTCATTTTAAAATTGATGTATTTTTTTTAAAGATATCAAATAACTTTTTAAATTATCTTTAGGTTTAGGAAATACTATGCACAAATCAATTAGAAAGCATACATTGCAATGCATATAACTCCATCCTCATTATTTTATACCCACTCATCTAATTCATCTATGAATAAAATAAATAATATTTCCGTGAGAGAAAATATTATTTACATCAATATTGTTATTGATAGTGACCTTCTTAGTTTCATTGCTATCATGTATTGGTATTACTAATTTTCTAAAATATTTTTATATGAGTTTAGTGTTAAGTATCTCCAATGTATTGATACATTCAATTTTCTAAATTTACTATCATAATTTTATTAATGATATAGTATCAAAAACCTTATCAAAATCTATAAAATAAAGATGAGATATATTATAATATTAAAAATAGATATAAGAATAATTAAATGGTCAAATATTAAGTGTTTAGATTGAAAATCATATTTAGAAAGAGCCTTTATTTACTTATATAAATTTTCTTATTTTTCTAATATGGTACCAAATAGCTTGTCAAAGAAGTCACCGACTATAATTAATTTAACTATAATTAAAATATATATTTTTATATTATGTATGCTCCTATTTTCTTAGATAGACATAACCTTTCTAACTTTCTGGTCTAAAGAAAACTCATTCCATATTGATTGATTGTACATATCTTTTAATATTTACTAAAGAAGTACCCCTTCTATTAATTATTGAAGCTATCAAACTATGCATGTCATATACTTTTCTATTACCAATATGGTTAATACCTATATCCATATCATCCTTTGAATAACTTCCAAGTCACTCATAAGGAAAATAATCCCATGAATATGTTTTCACGTTCATTTTTATAGAATTAGAGAACATATATAATGATTTCCTTCTTTTTAATCGCCCTAGTTACATGTTGTGTGAGTATGATTGATTTCAATTTTTTAAGGATAATGTTATAAGATTTTAATTAAACCCTTTACATTTTTAAAAGGAATGTAGTCATCTTCCTACACAATATTTTTTTGTACTCTTTCATCCAATGCACCCTATCATCTATACATACACTTTTAGTTTTCTAGATAATTTATATTTATCAAATATGAAAATATTATTTATCCACTTTTAGTAAAATATCTATTAATTTTTTAATTGGTGTTATGATAATGCCTTTTTATTGGAATGTTTCACAACCTATTGGTTGAGAATAAAATAATTTAAAATATTTTTCTATCCCATAGTGCTTCATATGTTTGATACAATTTATTATCATATTAAGTAGTCAACAACACTAGACTCTTGTGCAATTTGATATGTTATCATACCCTTAACTAATAAGAAGTCGTATATCTAGTATTACACTCCATTTTTCCTCTTATAAAAAACTCCAATACATATTGAAATCTTCATATACATTCTTACAACAATATACCACAACTAATATTCCTTTTATTTTTGCTACATCAAAACTATCAAAACTTCAATTAATTTTGGTATACTCTTATGCATCTCTATTATGCATATCCTAGCATGAATTGCTATATGAATTTAATTACACTCTGATGCATGTATATACTATAGACATTTTGGAAAACAATTAATAATAAATACTCTCTCTCTCTCTCAAATATATACTACAGTAATAATTAAGAGTATAATGTCCATATACAAAGATTGATAATGTTAAGTTGTATAATGAGTCAACAATCAAAGAAAATATTGCTTTCGATAGTGATTCTTCTATTTTATATCTCTTATGTGTTAGATAACATCAATAAAGTATCATATTTATCTCCATGCATATCCTTGTGATCACCCCTACCCTTACTATTTTATCTTTATTTTAGTCCAAACCTATTGCTTGAATTCTAAATCCATTATTATCATTACGACATGAGATGATATAGTAACATCTTGCAAATAATTAAATTCTCAAGAATTTTTCTAGGTAAAATGTGTATCAAATTATTTTTAATTGACATTTTGGGTCTCACTTTTAGGCCTTTCATTAAGAAAGAAAAATGTAAAGATTATAGATTGGACTAATATAATAGCCATATGCATAAATGTACCTACTATAAAAGCTATTCATTAGACTATAATACAAAATAATCACCATCTTTCAAAGTAACACAGCTAAATAGTTGTTACATCATTCCTCTAACAAAACAAGTCCAGTAACTATTACATAAAAAAATCCACTATGTAGGCTTTAGGGGTATATCTGGATGGGACTGGTGACAAGTCCCAAGGTTGAAGTAGTAGGTTTCCTTTGACCCACAAAGGATTTTTCCAAGCCCCTCCAAGGTCCCCCTAACTTGGGGTAAAAAAATTTCTATGGTGGAGCGGTGGTATAGTAGTAGCTTTTCGAATTTGAACCATCCCATGGGGATAATATGATGAAGATGTCGATTCCTTGTATAACAAAAAAAATATTACATTGTAGATCCTCAAACAAAATCCTAGAGATCAAAATGGTATTAAATGCACATATGTCAATGAAAGAGGTTCTATAATAAATGTTAATTAATTAATATACAATGATTATTATCAGTAATTATAATATCAATCACCAAATATTGTTTGATCAAATCTCCTTTATCTAGTCTACCTTATTTAATTTCTCTCGTCATCATGTGGTCTACATTATTGAAAACCTTAATATATTTAATTTAGATGCTCTAACTTGAGGTACAACACTAACTTTAGTTGTTGATTAAATAGTTTTTAGTATCCAAAATAAATAAGGTAAAGTCTAATTTTAATCATGATAAAGTATGATAATAGACTATAAAAGATAGTGTCCAAGGTGTTGGTAAATTTTTTTTATGTAAATATAGACTTTTCTAATTTTATATCATTATGTTTTCTATATATAAAAAAAAAAAAAACTATACAAATTGCCTTCTCTAAAACTAAATACGCATATGTTCTAGATTTATTATTAAAATCATAAACATTTTGAGGTTTTTATATTGAATCAAGATACCCCTACCTCCTTGGGTCTTACCCAAAAGTGGTATCCCTTCTTGGATGTTTTAATTAATATATATATATTGAAACTAAGTGGTTCATGAGAGTTTGAGAATGCTTACTCTAATTTGACTTAAAATAATTTCTTATTGATACATATACATGCTCATAGTGTTCAAGATGACTAGAAAAAGAATATTGTGAATCAATGATATAGGCATCAACCATAAATAAGATGTATAGATATATTGAATCTAAGTGGTTCATGAGAGTTTGAGAATGCTTACTCTAATTTGACTTAAAATAATTTCTTTGTGATACATATACATGCTCATAGTGTTCAAGATGACTAGAAAAAGAAGATTGTGAATCAATGATATAGGCATAAACCATGAATAATATGTTTTATAATCCCATTTTTGGATTTAATCCAGTATGCACAAGATGTTTAATTATTAGCAATGAGAAAATTTAATTCAAACTTTAGGTAATCTATGTTATGGGGCCTAGGATGTGGTAGTATAGAGGATAAATCCTCAAATAAACTTGTGGTATCAAGTTAGTTATGATTTAGAGTTGTGCAAAATAAATAGAGCACAATTAAATATATCCAAATTAAAGAATACACTATTTATAAATTATATATATATATATATATATATATTGTATAATATAAGGATCATGTAATAGAATTAACAACACAAATGTTTAGTTACATGAAGCATGTTGTGCATGTGGAATATGTAAGGTTTGTTCTTATGTAGTGAAATACATGGAGAAATAAAAGCTTAAATAACTACAAGGATAGTATGGTCTCCAAAAGGGAAGGAGGAAAAGGTATCAAAAAGTAGAGTAAATAGAGGAAAAATGATAAGTTGCATTCCTAATTTGTATTTATGATTTACAACATATACAAAATAGTCAAAATAAAAATGCTTAAATTCTAATTTATCAAGAAGCAATTTCCATAACAATTATAAAACTATTTTTTTATCTCTTCTAAAGGTTGTGCTAGGTGGTAGCGTATAAATTGGCAAAACTTGAGGTTGTACCTTTATCTCTAATTATTGATACTAGAAATATTATCTATGTATACTAGAATTTAGTGGTGATATAGGATATTGGAACCATACAAATTTATATTAGAGTGCATGGATGCCATAGATATTAATGATAAGCAAAGGATGGAATTACAATAGTCATGACAATACAAGTAATATCCATAACTTGAATAGTTTTAATTCTATAGGTTATTATAACATTATATTATTTTATTCAGTATTCTAAAGTGTGCTAATCTCTAGGGGTTGCAATTACTTTGGTATCAAGATCCCTAAGAACCTAAGCAACCCTAAAAAAATTCAAATTATTTGCCTCCTTGTGATGTGAAGGCTTCTATAGTATCATCTTCCAACTATGACAACATACATTTGAATTAGTTAAAAATGTACCATTTGACTTGGGCTATAAGTTGACCTCTCTTAGTAGTACTTAATAGATTGTGTGTCCCTAGAAAGAATGTTTCATGATGACATAAATCAATTGGCCTACTAAAATAGATGTAAGTTGACTAGGATCCAAATATCTAATATGTTCAACTTCACAAAATTTAATAGAGGAGCATGATATAGCATGAGAAGTTTTGTATTAAATACTAGATGCATCCCCAAGTATAAAGGAAAATCAATTTTGAAAGCATTCTAACTGTCATTTGTTGTATGGACCATAAAATAGTGGTTGGATCCTTTTAAGTGATTTATAGAAGATTTTCTTCTTGAAGTGAAGTAAAATCCAATCTCTAACCTAGAAAGTGTAAGCAATGCAATGCTGACCATGGTGATCCTTCTACTCCTATATTGACATTGAGATATTAATTAAAATTAATATTATTTTTTTAAATGTAATTAATAAATTATTTGAAACTATTAAATTTCTTAACCTATATCAATGTTATGGTATTAATAGGAATGTGAAAAACAACATCAATTGGCATGCTAGGTTGAAATCTAAAACATGCATAGAAAGTATTATGACCAATGATATATCATGATCAATTGTAAGGATGTTAAATGTGTGGTATAATTTCACCCCATTCATGAGGATAATTATTAGTGTATGTGCTAATTAGGTATACCAATGTTTAGTTATCACCTTTATAAGTCCATCAATTTAAGGATGAAATAATGTAGAATGTTACAACTTGGTGTCCCATAGATGGAAGTAGATATTGTTGATAAAAAAAAGTCTCTTGATTTGATAAAAGTGAGTTTGGTATGCCAAAATGAATCCAAATAAACTAAAATAGTAATATATAATTTGTAATTCATCAATGGACTTCCTATAAGCTTTATTTTTGTCATATTTAAAAACATATCCTTAATAACAAATGCATTATCATTTTAATATTTTATAGAAGGTATTGCAAATATATAATACATGGAGATGGATTACCAAGTATTATAAGGGATTTATAATGTCATGTATATCTCTAAATTATTGTGTTCTAGATTTAAAATGTTGCATAGTACATAATATTTGATGTAGATCTCCAATTCTTAGGACATGTGATTCTAGTTGAAGAATTGTTGTAGCATCATGTATTTTGATAAAGCTAAATTGTCCACATGATATGGAATAGTGTGCTTCCTAGATAATATGCTAATATAGACTACTATATGGCACAAAAATATTATGTAGATATTAAAAAGTTTATTATTTGGTAGAAACTTTCCATGTGATAATTGTTAAGGTATAGTGATGATGTTGACATCATTGGAATAAAGCATCTTCTAATTATAGATATTATGAATTTTATTGTCCACAACTACTAATAGTGCTTATACTAGAGTTAAAGCTATATAGTTAGTGGCTTTTATTTGTTTTTCTTTACTATATTTGATCACAACATGAAACTATTTATATGTCATTAATTTTATGTAGTATGCATTCTCTAGGATACTATGAGTATGGAGGAAGTGAAAATGCCTAAAAATAATAAAAAATGGCTTCATTACCCATGGTGTGGTGGTTTTAGTATCAAAAAAATGAATAATTACTTTTTATGGGTGGAGTAGCACTAGACTATGTCATTGAGTGGATTAGAATAGTGGGAAGTATATAGAATACCCATTTTGAATTGAAATAGTATCAAGTGCATATCTAAGTCTTAAAGGCTCAAGTTATGTTAAGTATGGATAACACTGACATTAAGTATAGGTGTTGCTTAAGTTTCTAAAACACTTATTGTTGAAACTGAAGCATTAACCTTCCTCTTCATATTCATGGTAAATATATAAACTTTACAAAGAACTCCGTTGAGGCAGTTCAACTATGCTGGGCAGTTTCTCAACTGAAATGGTTAACGTATTTAATGTAATATAACTAAATATTCTAACATCCCCCCTTATTACATTAATGTTGACTACACATAGCATTGCGGAACAATTCAAATTTGACTCGAGCAAGTGCTTTGGTGAAGATGTCCGCTATTTGCTCATCTGTGGGAATGTAGTGGAGCTGAATATGATGCTTTGGAACCTCATCTCGGATGAAATGACACCTAGTGTCAATGTGTTTGGTTCGATCATGAAAGATAGGATTCTTGACGAGATTCAGAACACCTTGATTGTCGCAGAATAAATGTAAAGGAAGTTTCTTTGGAAGGCCCATATTTATGAGGATGCGACGTAACCATATGATCTCGCAGATTGCTCCACTAGCTGCTCGATATTCTGCCTCAGTAGAAGAGATAGCAACAACATGTTGCTTCTTGCTATGCCAAGAGACAGACCGGATCCAAGGTGAAATATATAACCTGCAGCTTGATTTTCGGTCATCTATGGATCCAAAGATAATCGTAGTCCGTGTACCCTTGAAGATAGAACTTGTTGTTCTTTTTGTATTCCAGGCCGATATATGTCGTACCACGGACATAGTGAAGGACTCTTTTTGCTGCTTTCCAGTGGCTAACTTTAGGATCTTGCATGAATCGTGAAAGATAACCCACAACAAAACTAAGATCTGGCTTGGTGGTTGTGAGATAGATGAGACTCCCAATCACTGACGATAGAGAGTACTATCTATTTTAGGAGATTCATCAAATCGGGATAACTTAAGTCCTGCTTCCATTGGTGTGGCTTTGGGCTTGCAGTCAGTCATCCGATACTTTTCAATTAGAGTCATGGCATATTTCTTTTGAGTAACTTGTATGCAATGCTTGTATTGAGTTACTTCTAGACCAAGACAATAGTGGAGAAGTCCAAGATCTGTCATTTCAAAAGAGGTATTAAGATCTTTCTTAACTGTTTTGATCATACTCTCTGAATTGTCTGTTATGATCAGATCATCCACATATAGTACTAGAATTACTATGTTAGAACCATTGTTCTTGATATATAGATTAGGATCTGCAGGACTTCTTCTAAACCCATGTTGCACTAGGTGACTATCAATTTTGATATACCAAGCTCGAGGAGCTTGTTTAAGTCCATATAGAGATTTGACCAGACTTACGTGACTTTCTCGTTCTTGCCCTTGAACTATAAAACCTTCAAGTTGAGACATATAGACCTCTTCTTGTAGGTCACCATTTAAGAAAGCACTCTTTACATCCATCCGATGTAGTCGCCAACCAAATTGAGCTGCCATTGCACACGTAACTCGAATAGTGGTCATTTTAGCAAGTAGGGAGCAAATGTCTCTTCATAGTCTATGCCTTCTTTTTGTGCATAGCCCTTTGCAACAAGTCGGGCTTTATATTTATCTATTGCACCATTTGCCTTATATTTTATCTTGAATACCCATTTGCAA
Source organism: Wollemia nobilis (assembly GCA_028583015.1). Taxonomy (NCBI): domain Eukaryota; kingdom Viridiplantae; phylum Streptophyta; class Pinopsida; order Araucariales; family Araucariaceae; genus Wollemia; species Wollemia nobilis. The sequence goes on from JAQPPZ010006249.1 coordinate 10,173,118, forward strand.
CCAATGGGTTTCTTTCCTGAAGGCAAATTCACTAACTTCCAAGTTTGATTTTTCATTAGAGATGTATGTTCTGCATCCATAGCAGCTTTTCCATTGATCTTTACTGAGTGCATCTGAGACTGATGTAGGTTCTTTTTCATCTAGTTTTGTCAGATAGACTTTTTCATCTTCCATATCTATATCCTCATCATCTTCTATATTCACAGATAAATCATCAAAATGTTGACAAAGATCATCTACATCAGTTATTGCTGCTGCATCATCTGCTCTTTTGTGTTGAGTCATACTCGCGAGTAGCGGGTCGATCTAGAGTTAGATCTGGAAGTGATGTCAATTTTGAATCTTGCAATGTACTAGTATACCACTTAGGAACCTTCTTTTGAGGAGGTGCTGCTTCTTTCTTAGGTTCATCTTCATTAAGATATACAAGTGTATTATTTGATGTGAAAGTTTCATCAAATACTACATCTCTGTTGATGTGTGTTTTCTTGGTTATAGGATCAATCAACCGATATCCTTTTGAATTTTCATCATAACCAAGAAATATACATTTTTGAGTTTTCTCATCTAGTTTCCTTCTTTTCTGTTTAGGAATATGCATAAAAGCTTGGCATCCAAAAACTCTTAGGTGAGAAATTGAGGGTTTCTTACCACTCCAGGCTTCTTGTGGAGTTTTTCCTTGTAGAGCCCTTGTAGGTGCTCTATTTAGTAGGTAAGATGTTGTGTTTACCGCTTCGCCCAGTATTGTTTTTCTAAGTTTGCTCCTTTTAACATACACTGACTCATTTCTACTATGGAGCGATTTTTCCTTTCTCCAACTCCATTTTTTTGTGGTGTATATGCTGTAGTGAGTTGCCTCTTGATCCCATGTTTTTCCAAAAAATCTAAAAATTCCTTGGAAGTGTATTCCCCCCCTCGATCTGAGCGGAGGGTTTTGATGGAACAACTTGTTTCCTTCTCAACTTGTCTCTTGAACTGACGAAAGTAGAGAAGAGCTTCTGACTTGAGTGCAAGGAAGGAGACCCATATTTTGCGGGAGTAGTCATCAACAAATAGCTGAAAATACCTCTTTCCACCATGACTGGTTGGGAAAGGACCGCACAGATCTACGTGGATTAATTCCAAGGGTTTCTTAGAGCGAGAAGAACTTGTCTCAAATGGAACTCGATGTTGTTTCCCTGCTAGACAATCTGAGCATACTGGAAGAACTGATGAAAGCGGAGGAAGCCCTTTGACCATGTCATATTTGCTTAATTCGAGTAAATACCCGAAACTGAGGTGCCCATATCTTTTATGCCATAAGGAAGTAGCTTCTGTTGTAGTGGCAATGAGGGCAGTATGGGATGTAGAAACTGTATCCAAGATGAATAATCCATGTTTGTAGGAGCCAATGGCAATGTTGTGACCGTGGTGACTGATGAAACATCTCTTTTTTCCTTTTTCAACTTGAAAAACAACATCCATATTTCTATCTAGCATCTCGTGGAACTGATAATAGATTGTTGGCAAGGCCAGGAACATAGAGAACTTTCTCTATGGCACAGTCACCATCAGGGAGAGTGACTGTAACATCCCCTTCACCTTGTACTTGATAGACCTGATTGTCGGCAATAGTGACAGGTTTGCCTTCTCTTGCTTGAAAAGTTTGAAACCAGGACTTATTCCCAGTCATATGTTTGCTTGCTCCAGAATCAATATACCATACAACATCGGATTTGGAAGAGGCAGTATGGGTCATGAGCACCTTGTGTGCTCTTTCGGAGTCATTATCTGAAGATGAATGAGAATCATCTGAATGGGAATCTGCATAAGCAACATGACCCTTTTGTTGTTTGCATTGTCGGGGATATTTTTGCTTCCCCTTGCCTTTCTTATGTTGTGAGGGATCATTCTGTTGTTTTTTTTTAAACCAACACCTGTTGGTATCATGATTGTTCATATCACAGATCTTGCAATATTTATCTCGCTGGAGATTGGGCTTGCCTTTGCCTTTGGAAGAAGACCCTCCCTTCTAAAATTGTCCTTGCTTGTGACCCTTTTGATAGGTGGAAAGAGCAGTGGCAGGTTCCTCATCCCTCTGTACTTGATTGGCTTCTTCAGTTTGAAGCAAATTAACTAATTCAACAAAAGTTAATGTTCTGCCAGAAACATTGAGTGAAGTGATAAAACTTTTGTAAGATGGTGGGAGTGCCCTCAAAATAACAGATGTCAAAAGATCATCATCGATGGGTTTTCCCATAGTATTGAGTTTAGCTTTCAATTCTCGCCACTTTGCAGAGAAACAATTCAACAGCTTCCCCGAATTCATATTGAGATTGTGAAGTCGAGTTTGTAGGTGAAGGATAGTGGAATTATTCTTTCCTTCATACACAGTAATCAACGCCGCCCAAGCATCTTTACTGGTCGTGGCATCACAAATATGAGGTTGGACCTCATCTGTTATGGCAAGTAACAAAAACATAAGGCCTTTCCTGTCCAGATCATCAAAGGTATCTTGATCTGTCCCTGCTGTGGTGGGACGAGAGGTAGTGCCACTGACGACATCCCATAATTTTTCCACTTGAAGAATGGCTTTCATTTTATGCTTCCATGGCACAAAATTGGTGCCTTTGAGCAATTGGGCATCGAAAAGATACTTGTGCACTGTAGCCATTGTTTAGGGTTCCTTATAGCACCAAATGGTCCCCTTTTCGATATACCGTTGCCAGGCCAGTTATACCTGAACTGAATCAAAACAATACCCGCCCTGACGTGAGGGAGACTATAGGTATTATGAAGAGCAGAACGGTACGTGGAACATAGGTGGTACTAAAAAGGATTGCTTTGTTGATGGCACCTACCTTAGAAAGACTGGAAACCGCATGCGTGGGGCGTAACTTCCCCTAAACACTTTGGAGTCCAGGACTTTCGTCAGGATTTACGCCTAAACACAATAGCAATGGGGGTAAAAAATTTACTCAAAGAGATGTTAATGACACTTGCCTGAGAATCTTCAGAAGAAGAATAATCAGTTGGAGGTAATTAAGTCAAAAAACAAAGCTAGGAGAAAATTAGTGTTGGTGAAAGAACATCAAGTAGACGATCAAATGAAGATCCCTGTGCAAAGAGATAAGTGCTGTTGGAGAACCTGTGCAACATGTGCTGAGAGAAGTAGTGGATGCGTTGATGTAGATGTTGTGTTTTTTTTAATTGCAGAAAAAAAATGCAATAATCAAACAAGCATGCTCACAAAGTGTTTCTCACAGAGGTGTCGGGTTCAACCGAAAATGCACCCAAATTTGACAAAAGAAAGGTGTCGAGTAAAATCGAAAATGCACCTTTGAGTTGCTATCGATGCCCCTTTTTTTAAGGATGTGAAAATGGGAATTCCCCCTCTATCTTGGAAGTTTCCCAATATGCCTTTGAATAATTGCTTTGGAAAACAAAAAAAAATTTACATGTCTGTTTTTTTTTTTAGAGCGAGAAGATCTTGGCACCTAGTGCCACATAGTGAACAAAGTTACCACTAGACCCAATGGGTTTGTTGGGAAGAAAAGCACAATCTCTTTTTTTAATTAAGTCGCGCATATCCCACAATACACGAAAAAAAAAAACTCTGGCGGGTTCGATCTCGGCACCTAGTGCCAAGGAAAGAAGACGATGACCACACGGGCTGAGAGGCTCGATGGAACATTCGATTCCCGCATGCAATATTGAGATCTTTGGTTCTTTTAACAGAAAAAACAAACTTTCCTTGCTGCTACGTGTCCTCCCGACAGCATATTAGGGTTTACTTACTCCCAAAAAATAAATGAGATGATTTTTGTTTCAAACCTTAGTTATGTGAAGGTTTTTCTGGCGTTGCAGCGGTGAGCGTGGAGCGAACACACGAGGTGTATGACGTCGAGCGCCAAGTTCTTCCGCCTTCCGAGCTCTGATGTTGTCTGGCGTTGGTGCAGACGTTGGTGCGGTGAGCGTGGAGCGAACACGCGAGGTGTATGACGTCGAGCGCCAAGTTCTTCCGCCTTCCGAGCTCTGATGCTGTCTGTTTCAACTTGAAGAAACGAAACTCGTCGTGATATGCTTGGGTCTACTTTCCACTGCACTCTCTGCGAACGTCTCAGATTCAGCCGCTGTGAGCGTGTGATGAGCCTCAGATCTCCACTTGTACTTTGGTTTCGCCTCGCTTAGCGCAGACCGCAACTGTTCGGAGCGCAGACCGTCTGGTTTGCTTTACCAGAGACGGAGAATCCAACAGACCTCCAACTGCTGGCCCCTTCCCGTCTGGTTTGAAGTGCCGGAATAGCACATTGTACACATTGCCCAAAATTCGTTCAATGCTCTGATGCCATGTTGAAACTGAAGCATTAACCTTCCTCTTCATATTCATGGTAAATATATAAACTTTACAAAGAACTCCGTTGAGGCAGTTCAACTATGCTGGGCAGTTTCTCAACTGAAATGGTTAACGTATTTAATGTAATATAACTAAATATTCTAACACTTATTATTATTAGAGTAGAAAAAATCATCTTACTCTACATGATCTATTTTAATGGCCATTTAACATGATAAAAACTAAGAATGAACTAGTAATAGAAGTTGGAAACACCAAAAAATATTTAGAGTTCTATAAAATTATTTGGAATAATTTATTCTTAAATAATGTACATCTTCTCTAGGTCTATGTGTATGGCATGTTGATGATGTAGCTGAGATGGAAAATATTTTGGATGCCTTAGGTACACTTAGAAGAGTTTGATTGAAGATTATATTGGTGTAAATATATCAATACTTGAAAACTATTAGAGATGCATGTATCTATTATTGTTGTGATATGAAAGATATATGCAAGTATAAACTAGTTTACAAATGCTTCACTAGTTTTCATATTATATCCATCATTTGAAAATCACTTTCTAATGACTCCTTATCAACAAATAACTAAGTTTAATATTTTCAAAGTTGAAAAACAATACTAATAGTATCATGAAAATAGTCCATAGATATAATATTCTTGTAATTATAGAATCTAGTCAACCAATTACCATTAATATATCCTAAGAAATAATATTGATGTTATTCTACACCTTGAGCGATATTTTGATCTAGAAGGGTCTATGATTGATAATTTTAGATTACACTTCGATGTTGATCATGAGATATTGAAATAACACAAATAATGTGATCCTCTACTTCTCCAAGTGATATCAAATGCATTTATTAGTGAATCTTGCTTATAAAATTATGAGCACTTTTGAAAATGTTGTTAGAGTGAAATATCGCATTCATGAAATACATTCTTATTTTTCTTGTAGTCCTAAAAGGTTTGCAAAGTTTCAATAGTTTGCACTAAAAATTACAGAAGGAAAAAAATGTTGAAAGATGTGGATACAAGGTGGATTTCATTGTATCAACCTACACTCGGAGTTTTTATAAAATATAAATCTTTAACGGGGTTTATGTATGCAAATAGTAGAGTAATTTATAAGGCAAACGATATGTTGTTTCGTTTGACTAACTTGGAAACTCTTTTAACATTATGTTGTATCCTTCCAATGTTACAAGAAATGAACAGATTGACTAAACTTGCACAAGAGAAATCCATCTATATCATTAATTTCATGAGGATAAGAAAGCAAATATGTGTGATTATTGATAGGTTATATGTGTCCAAACCATATTTTACAGATCCCTTATTTGAAAGTTAGAAAACATTGACAAAAATGAAATATGCAAATAGTTTTTTGAAGTTTGACATTAATGATAATCTTTGTATTAATGTTCGTGAAAAGATGATACCTTTATATTGTTATGAAAGGCATTCAAATGTAGTTACTGACTATGTTGAAAAAGTTTATGTAACACACAATAGGTACGACATTGTTTTACACAATCTAAAAAAAAAAATTAACATAGCAAAATCATTGACAAAATAGATAAGAGATCGGTTTCAAAGACATGAGTTGCTTGAGGCCATGGGTGTTGTTAACCCTTTGTTTTGGAATTCTTGCAATGATAATAAGTTTATACAAGAGTTGTTTATTAAATATATGGGCAACCTTATTGAGCATTTCAGTAAAAGTGTGGAAGTCAATGGTGTTGAAATAAAAGGAATACTCAACAAAGATCTTTAAATACAATAGTCACAATATTTTAGGAGAACAATGGTTCATCAAGCATCACTTTTGAGCAATATCCATGAGACTAGCTCCATTGCACGTTTGTAGCAAAATTTATATCCAAGTAGTATCTTACAAGATACGATTAGTGAATACTTTTGTTTATCTAAACTATGTCAAACAATGATTTTGGGATCTATGGAAGATGAGAGGATTTTTAGTGCACTATATTTTTTTAAATCTAAGCTTTGCAACAAGCTAGACAAAAATCTAGAAATTTTTTTAATAATTTATGTGTCTCATATCAGCCGGACAAATTTCCATATATAAAGCATTAGCATACTGGAATTCAATTGCATATAGAAGGGGTATTATGAATACAACCGATAAGAAGGTTAATGATGCTTTTAGTGATTAAATGGTGTCTTCATAGATTGATTCTGGACAAGTTGAAAAGTGTTCGTTTTAGCTACCTAAATTCTGATTTTTCTAGTATTTCACAACAATGTAACATTTGACTTTCTTTGTTATCAAATTTCACAATATTTGTTCATTCCATATTTCACAATGTTGTTTCATAAGTCAAAAACTGTTCATTTCAGATTTCACAACTATTCATTCCATATTTCACAATGTTGTTTCAAATGTACAAGATTTCAAAAATTTACTTTTTCACATTATGCTTATAAAAATTGTACATTTTATATCACATTATGCTTTTAAAAATTGAATTTTTTATATCATACTGTTTCAACTACCTTAGTAAATTATTGTATTTTATTTTATATCATAGTATTGGTATTGTATTGTTAATGTATCAATTTTGATCAAAAAAATATTATTTTATTGTTTGAGATGAATATAGTAAATAATATTAACGATTAATACTAGAAAAGCAACACAAAATTATAAATGCAAACAACCTTTGAATGATTGAAGACACAAATTTAGAAAATATAGTTTTCGATTGAAAATATATTATATTGTACAAAATTGTTGACTACAATCAACTTCAAAATATTTTTACATTGTAAAATATCTTATTTTGGCATAGCTACATCAGATTCGCTTGCAACAACGACTTCTTTTCCTTTATCTCCTTGCTTGAATCCTTGTTCCAGTAGTGCACCAAGTATGACTAGATTTTCTTAACCTTTCACAATACTTCCCAACAATGTGCTTTCTTGTTGGTTTGGATCTTCGAGTATTATTGGAAGTTTTTCTTTTTCTTTCTGGTGTTGTAGTACAACGTCTAGATCTTCATGGAGCTTCTCCCTAATATATTTTCTCAAAATATTATTATCTGCCACTTTTAATTGCATTTTTTTCTTAATTTCCATTGCATTAAGCAAAAAAAAAATTGTCGCATTGATATTAACTTGCATGCTATTAACTTGCATTTTTAGGTTTTCAAAATTTGATTGCAAAAAATAAAATGACAAATCATTCAAAAAATAAAATGATAAATCATTCAAAGAAAATTGAAATATGAAAAATAAATCGCAAAATCAAATTGAAACATAAATAAATATTTTATTACCTCAACCACATCCCTGGTAGACTCAACAAGTGTAACTTTTTCTTTATCGGAAGCCCATTGGTTATAAAAATCTTGGGCTTCAACATTAATATTCTCTAATCTGTTGACAACAATATTTAAAACATCATCATCATAAAAAATTTCATAATTTACTATTCCTATTGTGGCCTGACTCAGCAGTCCACTAAGATTTTCTGGGTCATATTGAACCAAAGAATAGATTGAATCTCTTTTTACATAATTGTTATAATGGGTATTTATTTGATTTATTAGAACCTTGGCCCGATATTACCAATAATTCATTTCTTGCATATCTTGAAGTACAATTTGTTTCATTGTTGCTTTCGTATTTTCAACCATTAAAATATTTTCATCAAAATTAACAATGTCATCCTCAGTTTGAGGATGAGGGTCATTTCCTTCAAGATATGGGAATGATCTATGCTTAGGTGCAGGGGATTCCTATTGTTGTGTTTCACCCAATGTATATTGAAGCACACATGTTGCCTTAAAACCTAAAATGTTGCCCTGCAACAGAAAACCATCATCAAGTTGGATATTATCCAATTCAATAGATGAAACTTTTGGTGCCTATGAAGAAGTGTGAAATTTAAAATATGAGAACCCAGGCTTAAAACTTTGTGCTAGCTGCGATCTCTATGAAAAAATTATTTTTCACCTCCAACCTGTGTTTGGCCTCTCATTTGTGTAGGGTTTGCTTGTGCCTGTCATTGTTGTTGTGAACGTAGATGTTGTGGTGGAACCTGTTGTTGATGTAGTGGAAACTGTTGATACTGCTATTTTGGTTATTTTTGGTACTATTGTTGTGGTGGAAGCAATAGCTGTGGTGGAAGCGATGGTGCCATATGACCTTTCATTCTCGTAGTTTTTCATTGAGAGATGGATAAAAACATAAAAAAATTTCTTAACATTATTCTAAAAATTAAATAGAAAACAACCATAATTCAAAGTAAATACACATTTTTTTACCTGAAGACGATGAAATATGTTGAATTTGGGCATTGATGGGGGAGGGGGGGGTGGCCACACTAGATTCAACCTACACATTTGTGCATACCTAGGCATATAAGATTCAATAGGTGAAGGAGCTTGCCTCAAAATTTTTGGTACCCTTTGTAATGGTGACATTTCTAATCTATTATCCTCAGAATCACCAATTTCCTCTGGCCTATGACTTCTATTGGAAGCATCTTGTTTACTCCTTATTGTGGCTGCCCTACCCTGCATTTAGATGAAAAGAAAAATTTAAAAACGAAAATGTACTAAAATATAAAATACTTTTTGATTTTCAAAGATGGACTGATTACCTTCAATTCCTCTATTGTCAAGGCAATGGATTGTAGTGTTGCATGCACTACAGTAGGAGTAATAGTATATTACAAATTATGAAAATTTTCAAAATAAAGAGCTAAAATGTAATTAACAATGCCCATAATGGGTTGTGTGTTGCTGGTTTGCAATTGCACCACATGCAGCTTGACCTTGATGTGATCTACAATATAGGTGCACCAATCGAACCTCTCATGATTCTCACAGTGAATAACATACGAAAGTGCCCAAAATGGGATTTTTGATCTTCCAAGAAGAATCAATATTGCCTGGAAGAACTCAATAATGGCCTTCAGAGTTGTATTCTTAACATCGATGATTGTTAACCCTCTTTTTGACTTGGCGGTAGAAGCTACAAAAAAAAAATTAGATAACAATTTACAAATTTGAAATTTTTAGCATTAACAAATTTTAAGACACAAGAATTATACCTGCCAAATATTTTGTGGTGAGTTAGTACGTTTTCTCGAGGTACCCTTTCTCTTCTGTAGAGAGTTAGCATTTTGATGACACTGGAGTAAAATCACTGAAAGGAATATTTATCAATCTATTAATGTCCACAATTGTGATGGTGAATGACAGATGTCTATTCCATATTTTCATTTTGACAATGGCCTTGTCATGGTCATAACCGCTAATAATATGTTGCAAGAGGACTTTATTAGTTTTGAAATATGGCATTGACACCAAGGTTATCAAACATGCATATTCTGACCATGATAAGTTTGTACCTGGGGTTATTAGTAAATATGAAATTAACATGTAAGAAGGGTTCTTGAAATTTGGAATAAGGGTGGAAACGACGACCATTGCTAGAATTTGGAAACTTGGAAATAAGAAAAACAAGATAAATTGGCTGCTCAGTAACGGTTCACTCTGGTTGGGTGCAGTCGTAGAAATAAACTCAAAAAATGATAGTTGATGCCCTTTTATAGATATAATGGATGGAGTTGACACATGGTAGAATTTTATTGGATATGTAGTATGGGTGACCGATTGTGTGACACATGGAAGGTGGTCAACAGTGGACCGTATTGTGCATCAGCCAAGGTACCAAACCATATCATGCATTAGGCTAAATATTGAACCATAAAATGCATCAAGCCCAACATTAGATCATATTTTATATCAAGCCCAATATCGGACCCTAGACCTTATAATGAATTAGAACTGACCTTGAACCTTATTATGCATCAAACCCAACCCTAGATATTATTATGCATCACACCCAACCCCTGGATCTTATTATGCATCAGACCCAACCCCGAACTTTATTATGCATTAGATCGGATCTCGGACCTTATTGTGCATCAAAACCTGATCTTAGACCTTGGTATGTATTATATCAAACCTGGGCTTAGTTATGCATCAGACTAGACCTAAGCTTAGTTATGCACCAAACCAGATCCAAACCTAGTTATGCATCAGACTGGATTCGAACCTCGAACCTAGTCATGCATCAAACCAGATCTGGACCTAGTTATGCATCAGACCATATTCAGACCTATTTATGCATTAGACCAAATCCAAAAAAAAATTTGCATTTGGTCTGACAAAACCTATCAAAGTCACCATTTTTTCCCAATTTTTTCAATAAACCAAGGTAATTCGACATTGCTTTCGACATGAGGTTGGCCAATATTCATCACAGTTTTGAAATGAATTCACCCTTTTTTTACAAATACGTTTTAGATCTGAACCCTTATGCATAACCCTGTTTCCTCTACTCAACAACAATTATCTATAGCCAAAAATATTGCTCCTTCATCTAAAAATGAAATATAAAAGTGGAAGGTTGAGTCACCCAAGGAATCATAGGATGAAATTAGAAAAATAAAAAAGATTCAATAACCACTTCCCAAAATAGTGATCAAGCAAATGCTAGAACAAATACCGATGATCACATTAGGTATGGATATTCTTGACTATTCAACTTCTCTTTTTTCTCCTCATGTCCTAGATATAATCCCCTCCTCTTCTATACCATTGAAATGTATTCTATTGGAGGCAAGTTCCACAAAGGCCTATACAATAGAAGTCATTCCCCTCATGGCATCTCCCACATTCATTCAAACTCTGCCAGTTATCACCACTTATTCCATTCAAGAATATTCTTCATTCTCATTCCTTCTCATATAGCCATTCCTAACTGTTACTCATCTATTAGATCATCTCAATATTGTTACCATCAATACACTCACAAATATGGGCCACAATTATCAAAAATGGTGGAAAGAGAAGACGTCCAAGTGAGCTAGAGGACTTGCAGTTCCCAAAAAAATGACTACTATAGATCCCACCACACATCAAAAAATGAGAATGGTGGCCACACCAAAATTCAACAAGCCAAAAGTAGAGATGACTTTGGATGACTATCATATTGAGACTCAAGTGGTAGATATCACTCAATTGCCACTAGAAGATACCTTGTTGAATGCTCAAGCACATGTAAGCACCATGTACCTACAAGGAGATAGACTAAGAGATAGGTGCCAATATTTAGAGGAGAAATATAAAGAGTTGGATGAAATAACAAAAGAAGATCAAAATGTAAAGAAAGCTCTTAATAATGAAGTCTAAAAATGGAAAAGCAAGTATGGTTAAGCAAAATAATAAGTTACAAGAGTAGAACAAAGCAATGTCATAATAGGTTCAAGCATTGCAATAGCAACTACAGGGTAAAAAAAAAATACAAAGATCTCAAGCTTCTCCAAAGACACTCTTAAGTAGGTGAGGAAATATAGCTGGAGCAAGATCCTTGAGCATGTTATCAAGATCTATATGGTTGTATATTACCTCATTTTTTATGGATAAACCATCAGAGAAGCTAGAGCAACAGTTAAGAAATGTTAACTGGTCAATATGTCCTTGCAAGTAGAAAATATAATGGAAATATCTACAGCGAGGTTTGAGCCAACAACCAAAGCTATTCTCAGCCTACAATGGAGTGTCACAAGAAGAACTACCCAAATTGTGACTGATAAATATAAGCTAAAGCAAGAAGGGATACCATTTATCCAAATATTGTAGAGTAAATTCAATAAGATCATGGAACCCACGTGGGATCTCCAAATCACTTGGATTCCTTGGCTTTTGGGACCAATATGTATAGATCCCATCCAAATAAGAAGTGCATACCCAAATAGAAGCAATTACAAATGATGATTATAAAATAGATTAGCTATAAGAACCCATAGGAGATATCCAAATAAAAGAGCTATCAAACAGATATTCTTAACTACAATAAAAGCTTCAAGAAATAGCTAGGAGATATGAGTATCTTTCCTATGAAAAGATATCTCGGTTGAAAGGGATACAAGATCAAACTAGCAAAATGATTACTCCTTTAGATGAAGAATGGGTAAGAGCCTTAGTTGTATTTGAAAAGGTAAAGCAAATATTGTATGGATTAGATGATAAAGAAGGTGAAAATACTAAAGAAGAAATTCATTCAAAAGACTTAATATTAAGGCTCCGAGATGAACAAATGATGCCTGGTGAACAAACAAAAATACAAAGAAAAGAAAAAACTGATGAACAAGTTGTTTAGAAATAATTAAGAGGGACAAATGGGTGTCTCAAAACTCAAAAGGTCTAATAAAATAACAATTTCATCCATTCCCATTTATATTCATATCACTCCACATTCATGACCCTGTTATTCCTTACCTTCATTCAAAATGCCAATCCACTTCCTTCATTAAAACATATAAACCACAGTCTTTTCACTACATTTTATTTCAAAAAATTCATCTTAATACACTCCATTCCATAAATTCAATCCATACTTCCACTTCATTCTCCAACTTGACTCCATACCCAATGGAAATAGGCCTTCTAAGTTCATAATTTTACAAGCAAAAATCCCCACGAGGCACCAAACATATGGGTCTAATTTTGACCACATTGAAAAGGATATTCCTTTTAAGAAAACATGTTAAAAAAACTAAGTATACAAATTTTTCATGGGACCAGGAAAGTCTCGGGAGTAGGACACAATAAGTGCCCCATCAACCAAAAGCTCCAATATCATGAGAATGGGCAAAGTGACAACAAAAATCTAAAATGGCTTGAAATAGTGTCTTGGTCGATGATGATGTCAGAAGAGTAGCAAAGCACATGGGAATAAGAAAGTCTAATTTTTTTGCTAAGTAACAATATGGAATCAACACAATATTAGTGGAGCTTCAAGGCTGTGAGTCTTATAGTCACAAGCCCAAACCAAACAATAGAAAAGTCAAAGAACACCTGAATTGTGTTAAAATCAATAAAAGTATAAACATAGTAAAGCACATGCATGGAACCCAAAAGAAAACTCAAAATTGAAACATGCCCAAATCCAGTCCATTTAAATATATGATGTTAGTAAAAACATCGGTCGCCCAGTATCACACAAGTCAACAAAGATAATACTATTCCCTAGCAACACTACTCGAGGCTGCATTAATCAAGCAAATGATATCATCAATATAAAACTCCACCCAAAACTGCACTCACAAATGAAGAAAAGAAAAATAAAAGGTAGCCCAAGCCCAAGAATGCTCGAAACCATGACATCTCTACAAGATGAGTCCCACAAATAAATGAAGGTCTGGTCTTAGATAATTTTTAGTTACAGGTCACTTTCAAAATTACAACCACCATTATGTTCACCAAATAAAATCCATCTCACCTCCAACTTAAAAATGGGCAACACCAATAATACAACGGGTAACTTCAATAATACAACCACCAACAAAAACCATTTGTAGTTTGACGAGCCTAGTTCAAATTCATGCTCAAGATGAAATAATATATCACCACATTATCATTTTTGGCTCTCTCACTAGACTATCATTCAAATGACCATTCAACTTCCCTTCACCAATAAAATTATGAAATTATAATCTATAAATATGAGTCCAGACCTTATTCAAAGGGTCATCTCTATAGTCCTTGCCTAGTATCTCATTGTAATTATTGTTGATCAATGAAGTGGTAGTTATTTGGTCTCCATGGTGCTTGCATTTCTAGGTTTTATGTGAATGATATCTTCTAAGTCATTTTTATTACATTATAATATTGGTTTATTCTATTAAAGTAGGTCTACATCTGAATTACATATTGGATTGTTGATTGTTATAGTCCTTGGAATGATAGAAAGCACTGTACACTCATTTTAAGTCATTTCTATTACATTTAATATTTAGTTTATTCTATTAAATTAATATCCTTATTTCCTATTGGATTGCTAATTGTATAAATCCTTGGAATGATTAAGATGAATGTAGTGAGTTAAATGAACCTATGTATGTAATTTCTAATGGTTGATTTGTTAAGTACCATAAAATGGATTAATGGTATGTTATCTTGAGAGATCCAATGTTGTTATACTATATCCCATCCACAATTTTATTTTTCTTTTCACCCTTGCTCTTTCTCTAAACATTTACTATTTCCTTTCCCTTTAATCTTATCCTTACCATTTTCCTTCAAACGAAATCTATAGGAGTTGATATTCTCTAGAGGTTGAAACATAGGGTAACCTTGTTTCATCCAATTACTATATTATTTCTAAAATAAACTGGTGCAATGTATTTCCATAGTAATGGTAGATTTTAAGCCAGCACATCCTTATCCATTTCTTCTATTTCATACATTCCACTTCAATACTTTCAACATCCTTCACACCAACATTATCAACATTTTTATGTCAACAACATTTATCAACAAACAACCTTTCTTCCCAACACATATGATCATTTAATAGGCTATTTTGGAGTGTTCCTTCCTCTCCTATAATGCATTTCAATATTATAATTCTTTGTAGGAATATTGTGAAACATAGGATAATTTCAATACTTCAAAACATTCTATCAAATATATCATGGCATTACTCATAAATTTTACCAAACATGATTATTCGACAAACCATCTAGGATCAAAAGCCTTATTCAACCAATATCTTGTAAACCTAGAATTATTTATAAGTCTCACTAGATACTAGTTGAAAAGGGTGTTCTTCCCTAAATGGTTTACCATATAAACTCACAAATATTACCAAGATCAAAATATCATTACAAGTTGATTTTACAAGATCACACAGATTGTGAAGCTTCATTGATCCAATATCTTGTAGGTCTACAATTATTTGTAAACCTCACCAAGAATTGGATCAATAGTGTCTTTACTTTCCTCATGATTTATTGAACCATGGGAAGGGTGAACAAAATTTTCCCATCTATATACAGTGGGCCTCTCAGGCCTAAATTGTCTCACTAGCACCATCAATCATTGGATCATCATATGCTCCCAAGCCTAGATTTGAAGAAGAGTACATCAAATCAAAATATTATCCTTATGATATACCACTCGGTATAACATATGGTAGAGTCTCACCAAGATCAACGGATCCCAAGCATAGATGGTCTGATCATCCCTCAACCTTGTAATAATGGTGCCCCATACCCAATGTATGAACTACCTACTAGTGTCACCCATCAAAATAATTAACACAATAGGAGCCAACAACATTGTCAAATGATCAATATGACATCCTATATAGGTATTATTGATCCTCAAACCCAACTTCATCCCTAAAAATTTATCCATATTTGAAAATGCCCTCTTCTCAACTGTAACATCCTCTCCAAAATGAATGGGTTCCCATAAAATAGGAACTAGAAGTATGTTCCATTTATCCTCCAAATTCATAGTCATATATCCTATTGATAATTTGAAATTATTGGTCAATAGGTACCACCTCTTTAACAATGTTGTCAACAATGATCAGTTAAACCCCAACTTGGGCATATACGCCACATAGTGCAACCTTATCACAACTAATACTCCTACCTCTACCATACTAATCTCATCATCCAAATATTTTACATGCTCTTTGGACGGTACTCTTGACTCACCAAAACCTTCATTTCCTATCAAAGCCACATTCAAAGCACTGTCAAATAGTCTCTCCTATCAAAATTTTAGCTCAAAATAAATTCACCACTAGTGACAAAAATGCTAGTGATAAATTTACCATTGGTGACAAAACATCAATGAAAGTTTACCACTAGTGACTCCAAAAATATTCTAAAAATTGACCAAAATTTAAAAAATTTGACTAGGATCAAGTGCATACCTGTTTGTCTCACTTTGATACTCATGCCATCCCTCAAATGACATTCAAATGACGTACTCATCTTTAATTATCTATAATTTTCTATAAAACTCATTGTCACTCCTCTCTCCAATTTATCATAATGGCATGGTGAAATTGAAAGTCATTTTTACCCACCTTCTCCTTTTCACCCAACCTTTCTACCCCCACTAGTTGCACCATTATACACCACAACATATTTCTTCAAGATTTCTCCTCAAACCCATCAATTTGGTGATAAATATCATGGGGGCATCCATGGGATAAATTATTTTCACATGGGCTAACCTTTTCAGACATAAAAAATGCATACACCATTAAAAAAGTGGTATATATATAGTAATGACATAAAAAATTAAAACAAACACAATCATGATCATTTCTTCAAAACAATATTACAACACAACCACAAAGCATGATAGTGTCAAAATTGAGTCTTACTACTTACTTTTGATGCAATATCACAAACATCACATCAAAACTAGGGAAAAATGTAGACACCCAATTTTGACACACCAATAAAGCAAAAGATATCAAACAAGTCACCCAACATCATCAAACACTCAATCTGCCCTAACCTATTAATTTGGGCATCATTTTCAATATTTGATAAATTTGACACTCTGAATACAAACACCATTGGAAAATTTGTTCACCCAATGGCAAATTTTTAAAACCTTCAAAAGTCAAACACTAGCAAGTCAAAATGATCGTTTAACAAAAACGTCAATTTGGGAATAAAAATACCACTAGCAAATCAGTTATGAGTGGAAATTTTATAAAAATGGCTAGAATCTCCTAGTCGGGAGTATACGGATTCTTCCATCCCATTACCTCCTTTGATCTTGTATGCTTCAACAATGAACCAAACCTACAAATTTTGAATTTACCCTAACTAATTCTCCCTCCTAATATCCCCTCCAAATTCTATTTAAATAGCCCTTGGGGCAAGCATTCAATAAGCAATTCCAAGCTAATTACATTGTTTTGCAAGTATTTCTTAAGAGGCAAGACAATCAAGGCTTAGAGGATCTTTTGGAGGTAAGGTATTCTTGGAAGAGGAGGTATTCTTATAGGTAAGAAGAGTTTATTTCTAGGTGATGATACTCCTAGCATTCCTCCTTTATTCATTCCTTATGCTTCCATTTTTTCATTTTGTTCTCTTATCATTAGCCTTGCTAACTTGGAGCTCCATTTACTTTCATTTTTTATCTCTTGTATGCTTCTAATATTTTTGTGTAGGGAATATTTTTGTTTTAGCATCTAACATCACTATTGTAGGTCCTATTAAAGCATTCCATCTCTTTTTCTAGAATCTAATATCTTCTTGCAGGTCCATTTTGGTCTATTTGGGATTGTTGCCCCTATTTTAAATATTAACCTTCTTAATTTTAGGGTTTTGTTTCATTTATTTGCTCCATATTCTTCATAACAATTGTTATTATTTTATTTATAGTCTGATTTCTTCATACTTACCAACATACTAACATATCCTTTTCATATCCATGCACTTCTATTCCAATTTACTATCATTTTGTAGGCATTAGTATCTTCATTTCTCTTTCTTAGCATATGTAACTTTATTTTGGTGAAGATTTTAATCAAATAAGCATTTATCCCTATTTTCAACCTACTGTAGTGTTGGATACAAGGCTATCATTTCCTTGTTGTCCCACTAGCAACCTTGTTTCATTCATTATTTCATATATCCACTCCTTTAGTTATTGTAGAATTTCATATATTGATGATAACATTTTGTTTTTATAGCATCCAACATCATCTCATATTGCTCTTGTTAAATTTGCTCAAGTTAGGGATTAATTAAGTTATCCTATTAGATTCCTAACTCTTTTAAAGTTATTTTGAATCCCTTTGCATCCTCTAAATTGCTTAAAAATAGTTATTTAGAATTCTACCCCTATCCCTTGTACATATCTCCATTTTGATCACAAGTTTATGATATCTCAATTCTTAGAATTTGTGAGCTATAGACTTAGTAGATCCATCTAGAAATCTAGTACTACCATTGTATTACAAAAATCCCTAAAAAACACTCCAAAATTGCCCTGGCAATCATATCAGCCCTATTTTCTCAGCCCTATTTTGGTACAAAATCATCACTCCCTATAGTCATTGGTGATTTTGTCTCTCTGGAATCCACAGTCAAAATTCACCATTGAGTACTTCACGACTAGTATTTTTATACATGAGCTGACAATTTTGTATAGTTTCATTTCCATCTATAGGAGGAAAACACACTCACTTTTTTCATAAATAGGGGGTTTGATCAATTAATAAGATATAAATTCACATTTTATACCACTTAGACAGACCCCCCAAAGTAGAAAATCTATTTTTTTTGTTTGCTTTTGTAGGAATAAATTTACAAGTGGTATTTTTGTGATTAGTAACATTTTTGTACAAACATCGACAAAGGTAATCATACCAGTTAGCATCATCCCAAATCTTGTTTTTAAGTATTTTCATCATTGTGCTTCATGTTTGTTGTTTTTTTGGGTTTAAAAACCACATTTCATTTGGTAAATCAAGGAACCCTAATTTAGCTTTTATCTTTCTTACAAAACACATCTAAAACTAATCAAAATCAAGGAATCTTAGCTCAAACTTAGGTTTCTTCTTATTTTCAAGTACTTAGGCAAGAAATCGAAAGGTGTATATGTTGTATAATTTGATTCCTCACCTTAGATTAGTTGAGCTTTACTACTTTACATTTGCATAGGAATAAAAATATAAAAATTGATTCATGAAAAAACCCTACCAAAATACTTTTAATACAACACTTGACTATTGGAAGCAAAATGGATCACCCTTGGGTGTGCATGAATATACCATACTGGCATTGTGTAAAAGCCTACAATTCTTGATTATAAAGAAAAATTTGGACCCATAACTTATCATGTCAATGCCTTGTATCACCACTAAAAACTAGACCATATATGGATAACCATTCTAACATCAAACATCAAAGAAGAAACTACTATTCATATAATCCTGCCACTTGGTATATTGATAACTAGAACCATATTAAATTAGATAGATAAACAATTCTATAATAATCAGTTGGAAACTAAGTACTTTTTTTTTCTAAATATTTTATAACTATTATACATATTTTATAATATCTTGTAAATTTAGTAGATCATTTTTCTCCTCTATATCTTCCACTTCTTAATCCTTTTCTCTCTTTCCCTCCTACAAACCCTATTGTCTTTATAGGTATTTAAGATTTTATTTTATTACTTCATTAATTGCATAGGAACATAGTTTATGTATACCCTATTTAGAATATACTTCATGTACTTAAACATTTACACTAGGTTTTATTTATTTACATGAGCCTTATATTTTGTAGTATATTTACATTTGCATTGTTTATAAATAAAGTCCATCCTTGTTTTGGATAGATAATATTATGCTCTATTTTGTTGTACAAGTGTGAAGCATGAATTACTTAATGTCATTAGCTAGTTAAGGGAAGTTTTCCTCCATGAAATAACATCTTGGGCCCTATTAGAGAGATCAACTAGTATTAGAGATTATTATTATTTGTTTTATAATTTTTCATCTTAATTACATTTATGTATAGTAATTATTATGATGAATTAAATATTTGATATACTTCACCACTACATTCCTAAATATACCATGGTACCATAAGAAGGATTTCATGCAAAGTTTTATGTTTTATTATCCTAAAGAACATCACACCCACAAATCACTATTTGATATGGTGAAGTCATTATTATGAGATACAAAACCTTAGGACACTATGAGCCATGCAATGAATGGGTATGATATATGGGAAAACTAAATTTTAGAGTTGAACACATAGGTCATTCATGTGCCCTTGCATTATAACAGCACCATCAACTCCAACGTAAATTAACTTTATGATTATGCCAATATCATTCATTCCTGCAATTTCCTTTAAACTGGTCAAAACAACATTATAACTATTTTTTGCATTTGAAATTTCAATCATCTTATGTAATCCTAGAAAAAAAGGACTTCTTACATGAGTTTAAAATATGTACACATGCATGCAAATCCAAGATGTGTTGTACACAGTCATCACCTCATCAATAGAAAGTAAAATGAATTTGGCATGTTTTACTTGCTCTTTCAGGTCTTCCTTCTCAACTAATGATAGACATTTTGCCATTTTTTCAACCACTTTGATCTGACCAATGGGAACTAGGAAGGTTTTGCACATCATCTAGTTGATAAAGGTGCTTATAATCAATAAAATCGAACATGGGTCTAACCTTTTTTAGAATACTAAATACAACAGCAAACTGCAAAATTTTTGAAGTTAAAATGGTCTTTTGCATTTTATGAAATTGGGTTTCAATTGTTCCATATTTCTCAACAAGGGATCGTTATTTCTTTAAGTGATTCTCATAATATATTACATATATGACATGCATAAATTTTGATGCATCCTTCCACCTAACAAATTTTGTAATTTTACCATCACTTCCTATAACTTTTACATATACTTTTCCAGCATGTTTTTCTATTGTATCTTTCTTAGTCTGCAACCTGTGATCCTTACCTAGTTTCCAACTACAAATGTTGTATATACATTCTTTTTGATTGACTTGGTTGTCTTCAGTCAAGACTGCCTCAATCCAGGAATTTTTTTGTGTTCATTCATTCTTAAATGATCTTCCAATAACCCAATTAGAATCTATCTTCCTCTTTTTAGAATTTTTACTTGAAGATTCATAAGAATTTTGTAGTGTATTTGATTTATTGCTTTCATTTTCAACTTGCATATCTTGGCCAGGATAATCTTCAAGTGATTTTTGGATGTCATTGGTAAGAGAATTTTATTTAGAAGGCATCTCTTGGTCAACAGGGTATTCTACATAGTAGCATACAATAATATTCTTTACCATTTTTTTTTTTTTGAAAATAATTTGAAAATACTTGTATTAAAATAAATATCATTTACAAGTTGGGATGAGACTTTTCCCAGCCTTAGCCAAAGAGAACACATGTTTACAATAGTAAAAGAAGATTTGCATTGGAGCCAATTATATTAAACCATATTTCTACAATGATTGTTCACCTGTTTACAACTATAAAAGAAGATCTACATTGAAACACAAATATCCTAAACAATATTTCTGGAATGGTTATCCAAATTAGCCAAGCACTGGATTTGCTCACCAACCTGCATAATCATCTCATCCTCAATAGCCACTTAACCCCTACCTCCTTCTCAGTGCCCATATTAGCCAAGAAGTTTGGCACTTTATTTAGATCTCTACTCACATAAACTGGAATCACATCATCTAATTCCCTCCATAATTCCTTAATTTGAGTGACAAGAATCCTCAACCTCCATGTTTTCAAAGCAAAGTTCCTCGTGCAATCTAGAGCTCCAACCATTATTTGAGAATTTGATTCTAGGATTATCCTTCTATGACCTTGTGGCTCTTCCAAAGCCTTACAGTTCCCAATAGAGCACTCTGCCAACATGATGTTGGCAAACCACTCCAATTATAGCTCTACCTGGATTGCCTTTTGTAGCTCCATCAATATTAATTTTAATCCAACCTTTTGGGGGTGGTTTCCAACTAGCTCTGTCCTATCCCTATTGCACTTCAACTTCCTTCTCCATTGCCCCAATAACAACCTGAGTTTCCTTTTTAGCATAGACTGCCACAATTTTTGTGACTTTTCTCCAAATGACCTACCAAACTCCATCTAAAGAAGAAAAAGTTTCTCTAAAAATTTTGGCATTTCTCTCCAACCACACTTGCCATCAAATGAAGTTTAATCCAAGCTCCCAACCAATACAAAGAGCTTTAGATTTAAATCTACCCCTCTTCCATATTTCCCAAATATTAATTGGTTTTAAATCGCCATTAACTTGAATTTTATAATATAAAAACCATCTATCCCAAATTTGACGCGTGAATGGGCACTCAAACATCAAGTGATCAGCATTTTCCTCACTCTTGTAGCATAAAACACATTGATATGGACCAATGATTCCCCTACATATGAGATTATCAAAAGTAAGAATTCCATTATGCATGAACTGCTAGGAAAAAAATTTACTTTTGGCCAACCCTTGGACTGCCAAATCTTTCTGCAATCCTCAACCTAATATGTATGAGGAGGAGGCTCTGGAAGGATCCTATCATATCTATTACACACCAAACCTAGCCGTCGACTAGGTATTCCAGGAGTAAACATTTCATATATATAGTAGATAGATTATTTAAAATTAGATCATCGTGTTTTATTTTTTATTCACTGCATTTCGCAATTGCCTTCACGATGGGGACGTGCCCTCCCTGAGTGGCGAACTATATCCAATTTGATTTAATTTATTTACTGCTGTGGTTTCATATTACTACATTATATTGCAATTGAGGAATTGATCAGAATTAAACATAAACGAACGAAGTTAAATCGTTCTAAGTGGTATCAGATTCAGGCGAGCAGGGTGGACAGAAGCTGCGTAGCCATGACGTCGAGCACTACGGGTAGTCATCCACGGACCGACATTTGGCTACAACCTTCCCTTGGCATTTTTGAGCTCTAAAACGAGCCCAAACTACGAACAAAAATTGCGTACAGGCATCCCTGTCTCACGGCGTCCGTCGACCAATCAGAGCGTGAGGAATAAAAAAATTAAACGCGTTGTTCTAAGGTTAAAAAACGTTTAAATTTTTTTTTTTTAACGTTCGCCGGTGCATTTATCCCACATTGGGAGTGAAAAGGCTGCAATCTGGTTTATATCACGGAAGGGGTAATTAGTACAGTGTGACTACGGTCACACAAGCCTCTCTTTTCGTGATCATTGTCTCTGCCATGTCATCATGTCTTTGTGTCATCATGTCAGTCCAGCTATCCTTCATCGCGTCTCGGTCGTTCGGTCATCTTTCGTGTCGTCGTGTTAGTCTAGTTGTCCTTCGTCACGTCTCGATCTTCTGTGTCGTCACGTCTTTGGTGTTGTCGTGTCAGTCCAACTGTCCTTCGTCGCGTCTCGGTCTTTCGATCGTCTTTCGTGGCGTCGTTCTTCATCCAGCTGTTCTTGTCGTGTCTCACAATCTGTGTCCCACGTGTCTTGATCAGGGTCTTCCACGTCCGTTTTGGGTTCCTCGTTGTTCGGTCATAGCAGTACGTGTTGTCTTGCGGTCTGTCCCAGTCAAAATTGAAAAGTTGCTAAAAAGTTGTCAAAGTTGCTGGCATTGTCCAAATTACAAAATTGTTGAAAGTTGTTGTCCCGAGGCAGCCCAAATTCAAATCCGCGTCGCAGTTGGAGCGACAGTTGAAGCGGAATCCAAATTTTTGCTAAATTCAACCAAATTTTGTAGCAGTCAAAGCTCAAAAGCTCCTAAGCAGGTTATGTTAACAAGTGCATGAGCAAAAGGTGGACCAAAGGATCTGACGGTCGACTATCAAGCTCAGAAACGACCAATAACAACGCACGAAGACCTCATCGAAGCCCAGGTACAAAAAATTCTCCTTCTCCTTTCAAAATTGGCAGTTATAATCCACATCATCCACTGGTAGACCCTATGGCTACTAACCCTCCCCCAACTCATGAAAACATCACACAAGGAGACTCAAGTAACTCGGCCATTTCCACGGATGAAACTCTTCGACTCTTAATAGATGGTATGCGCGAAATTAGTGTCAACCTAAAAACCCTAGTGAGCGCACAAAATCGGCTTAATCCCAATACTAATCCCCAAAATCACTCCCATGCCCAAAGGAATGAAGAAAATGATGATCAGGATGACGATTGGGAACAGCAAAGAGGCAATTCGGATAATTATAGGGATCGCTATCATAGACAGCGGTATAACCAAGATCAGGAAAGGGATATGGGTTATCACCAACCGAGAGGCCCTAATAATTTTCCACGCATTGATATGCCCACTTTTGAGGGTCATGATCCTCGTGGTTGGATAGCCAAAATGGAAGGCATTCTCGACTTATACCAAATTAAGGAATTTGATAAAGTCCCTTTCGCTGCATCAAAATTAGGCACTGAGGCCTACCAATGGTTCGTATGGCTTAAGCGAGAGAAAGGAGCTACTATTAACTGGAAAAAATTCACTACCTCTTTTTTAGAAAGATTTGATGAAGGAGCTACATCGTCATACACAGTAAGACTGTTATCTCTTAAACAAGAAGGATCGGTTAGCGAGTTCGTTTCGGAATTCACCAGTTTACTACCATATACTTTAGACCTCAGTCCTGACACAATGGTAGGAGCTTTTCGCAATGGATTGAAAGAAAATATTAGGGTGGAGGTAGACATTCAAAATCCAACCTCGCTGAACGATTGTATAAGAATAGCCAAGCTGGCTGAGAAGAGAATTCAGTTGTATGCACGACGTGAAACTTATAGTCGTCCTTCGTATCGCAACAATTCCTTTCGTAGAAATGATCAACCATCAAGATACTTTTGCTATAAATGTCGCACTCATCACCCCAGGGAACAAGCATGTGCCCAAAAACAAAACTTTCATATTGAATGCGATCAATATGAAGGAGAAGAGGAAGAAACTTACCACCAAGAAGAACCTATGCAAGAAGAACTACCAAGTACTCTAGAAGAGAAGGAAGAGGATACAATGGCGATCTCCGTGCATGCCCTCATGGGGTTAACCGCCCACCATACCATCAAGGTACCAGGATTTCTCTGCCAGAAAAAGGTGAATGTGCTAATTGATTCTCGCAGTACCCACAATTTTATCGACATCAAAACAAGCAAAAGCTTTGAATTTATTCATTAACTCTTCCAACAAAGACAAATTCCAGGTTCTAGTGGCCAACGGGGTGAACGCGCAATGTGTTGGTCGAACATCTCAAGTTTCCATAAAAATGGGAACTTATACCGGGTTTGGATCCCTTTTCGTCATGAATTTAGGGAACTCGAATGTCATTTTGGGAGTTGAATGGTTGGAAACATTAGACACGGTTAGCTTCAATTTCAAAAAATTATTTGTGGAATGGAAGGAAAACGGACGAGTCATTCGCTTACAAGGCATTACTACTCCTCCATCACAAATGGTGAGCTCTCATAGTATGGAGAAGATGCTAAAAAAGGGTGGATATGGATTTATAGCTCAAATTAATTGTTTGGAAAAACAATCTCGAGCAACTTCGGATATTACTACTCCAGAGTTACGAGACATCATAACACATTACGAAGAGGTTTTCCAAGAACCTAAAGGATTACCACCTAAACGATCTCATGACCATGCCATCCATTTGATTCCAGGGAGTGTCCCACCTAACAATCGTCCTTACCGCTATCCTCAACCACAAAAGACAGAAATCGAACAGATCGTTCAGGATCTGCTAGATCATGGAGTCATTCATCACAACACTAGCCCTTATTCCTCACCTGTAGTTCTGGCTCGACGAAAAGATAACTCTTGGCGTATGTGTCCTGATTTTCGTTCTCTCAATAAACTCACTATCAAGGACAAATTTCCTATCCCTGTCATAGATGACCTACTAGATGAGTTGCATGGTGCAAATTTTTTTACAAAATTAGACCTTCGCTCAGGATTTCACCAAATCCGTGTCAGAGAAGAAGATATTCCCAAAACTGCTTTTCGTACTCATGAAGGTCATTACGAATTTTTGGTCATGCCTTTTGGTCTCACCAATGCACCATCCACATTCCAAAGTCTCATGAACCAAGTGTTTCGTCCACTCCTCCGTAAGTTTGTGTTAGTTTTTTTTTATGATATTCTCATATACAGCAAAACATGGAAGGACCATTTACATCATGTGGATAAAGCCCTTCACATTTTACACAGAGAAAAGCTATTTGTCAAACGTTCCAAATGTTCATTTGGTGTCCAAGAAGTCGAGTATCTTGGTCATATAGTTTCACACGAGGGTGTCAAAGTCGACCCCAATAAGATTAAGGCAATTCAAGAATGGCCTTTACCTAAAACCATCAAGAAACTTCGTGGTTTTTTGGGTCTCACGGGCTACTATCGCAAGTTTGTACAAAATTATGGTAAGATTGCAGCACCTCTCACAGCACTCACAAAAAAGGATGCTTTTCGTTGGTCGGAAGAGGCTACTCAAGCCTTCGAAGCTCTTAAGGAGGCCATGTGTACAACTCCGAGTTTTAGCAACTCCCAATTTTCACAAACCATTTATTATCGAATGTGATGCATCAGGAACAAGAATTGGGGCTATATTAATGCAAGAAGGTCATCCGTTGGCATTCAAAAGTAAACATCTCTCCGAGAAAAATTTGGGAAGATCAACATACGAAAAAGAAATGTTGGCTATTCTTCACGCAGTAGAAAAATGGAGACACTACCTAATAAGTAGCCGCTTCATTATAAAAATAGATCATAGTAGTCTCAAACATTTTCTTGAGCAAAGGTTTTCATATCCGGAACAAAATAAGTGGTTAACCAAACTATTGGGCTATGATTTTGTTATCGAATACAAGAAAGGGAAGGAAAATGTAGCCGTCGATGCGCTGTCCAGGAAATATGAAGACGAAGTAGTCATTAACGCTATTTCAGGTCCTTGCTCCCAATGGGTGAATCAATTACAAGATGAATGGTTGTCCAATAGCGAAACTGCTTAGATACTTCAAGAATTATCTATAGGGTCCTCTAAACACCCTTTGTTCTCTTATGAAGATAAAATCCTTCGAAAGAAGAACCGCATTTACATTCCACACAATTCAGAACTCAAATCGAAGATCCTCGACGAATCGCACGCTTCTCCATCAACGGGACATTCAAGATTTTTGAAAACATATTTAAGGGTCAAACAATCATTTTGTTGGAAAGGATTAAAAGCGAAGTCAAACAATGGGTAGCAGAATGCGAAGTTTGCCGACGCAATAAAGGAGAAACAATCAAATCACCGGGGTTGTTACAACCATTACCCATCCCCGAACGACAGTGGGAACATATATCCATGGATTTTATTGAAGGTCTTCCAAAGTCGGAAGGCAGGACAAGTAATCTTCGTAGTCGTAGACCAGTTATCCAAATACGCTCACTTTCAGGCTTTACAACATCCATTTTCCGCAAGCAAGGTGGCAAAGGTATTTATGGATTCAATTTTCAAATTACATGGTATGCCAAAAAATATTGTAAGTGATAGAGACCCCATCTTCACTAGTAACTTTTGGCGAGAATTATTTCGACTTAGTGGTACCAAATTGAACATGTCCTCAGCCTACCATCCACAGACAGATGGTCAAACAGAAGTAGTTAACAAATGTTTGGGTACGTACTTAAGATGTTTCGCTCAAGATAAACAATACCAATGGAGCCAGTGGTTAGCATTGGCGGAATGGTGGTACAACACTTCATACCATTACTCAATTAAGATGTCTCCATTTGAAGCATTGTATGGCACCAAGCCTCCAACCGTCGTAGATTACGTACAAGGATCATCCAAAGTAGCCAAAGTGGATGATTGGTTCCAACAAAGGTAGTCTACACTCACCATCCTCAAAGAGAATTTAGTCCAAGCACAAAATCGTATGAAACAACAACAAGACTTGCATCGATCAGAGAGAACTTTTAATATAGGTGATTGGGTTTTCCTAAGGTTGCAACCTTACAAACAATCATCGTTAAGGATAAAGTCCAGCCAAAAGTTGGCTCCATGATTCTATGGTCCTTACAAAATTGTGCGCCGCATTGGAGAAGTAGCCTATCAATTAGAGCTACCTACATCATCACGAATACACCCGGTATTTCATGTTTCATGTCTCAAAAAAGTAATTGGTCAGAAAGTGCAAAGTCAATCAGAATTACCAGTGCTCGATGAGGAAGGACGCATACATCTCCAACCTGAAGATATACTACAACACAGAATACAAAGACTGAGATCACGTCAGATTCAAGAATTTCTCATCAAATGGCAAGATTTACCAGAGGAGGATGCCACATGGGAACCTGAAAGTATTTTCCAGACATTTCCAGCTTTGAGGACAAAGCTTTTCGAGGAGGGGAGTCATGTTACACACCAAACCTAGC
Organism: Wollemia nobilis; assembly: GCA_028583015.1. Lineage (NCBI taxonomy): Eukaryota > Viridiplantae > Streptophyta > Pinopsida > Araucariales > Araucariaceae > Wollemia > Wollemia nobilis. Next base: position 10,201,276 of record JAQPPZ010006249.1, read on the forward strand.
CGTCGGCTAGGTATTCCAGGAGTAAACATTTCATATATATAGTAGATAGATTATTTAAAATTAGATCATCGTGTTTTATTTTTTATTCACTGCATTTCGCAATTGCCTTCACGGTGGGGACGTGCCCTCCCTGAGTGGCGAACTATATCCAATTTGATTTAATTTATTTACTGTTGTGGTTTCATATTACTACATTATATTGCAATTGAGGAATTGATCAGAATTAAACATAAACGAACGAAGTTAAATCGTTCTAATATCCATCCTTCACTGCATAGACACCAAGGCTCCCATATCCCCAAGCTAATTCATCCTCCTCATATCTACTTGTGAGAAATATTTATGTCAATATTTTAGTCATGATGGGTGTCAAATCCAAAGGGATTGAAATTGGCCACTCATCCAACTTCTTAAAATGCTTAAACTTATAATCTCCCAACTGACTAGTGTTGAAATAACTTTCAATTTGGATCCACCCCCTGGTTTCTATGGTTATTTTTATTGGTTGCAGTTCAAAAAATTCAACAATGATAGGTGGGTATTGATCCCATGAATCTGTCCAAAATCGTGCCTTCTCTCCTCTCCCCACTTTCCAAAATAATCCATATTTTACTACCTGAGATCCTAACTTGAGAGCCTGCAAAACTAAGGATCCATTACCATCCAAAGGGAAATGACCCACCTCATTTGGATTTACCTGTCCCAAATATTTACTAGTTAATATTCTACTAAATAAAGAAGTTGGTTGGGAAATCCACCTCCAATAAAGCTTTCCAGCCAAAGCTTTATTATTTAACTTTGATCTTCTCAGTCCCAAACCTCCTTTTACCTTGGGTTGGCTTACTTTATCCCAACCTACTAAGGCCCATTTCCTCTCTCCTTTTACTCCTTCCCATAAAAAATTTCTAGCCATCTTGTCCAACTCTTTCCATATGGTATGTGGGGCAGCAAGGATAGAAAATTTATAAATTAGCATGGCCTAAATGATTGACTTTAAAAAAGTTAATCTACCCCCATAGCTTAGCCATTTGTGAGACCAATGATTAATTCTATCCTTGATACAATACAAAAGATTCCTCCAAATATCTATTTTTAGTTTTTTAAAATGCAAAGGGACCCCCAAGTATACCACTGGGAGACAAGTCCTTGTGAATCCCAAGATCTTTAAAAAAATTCCTGAAGCCTTTGATCAAGATTGAAAAAGACCACTTTGGATTTTTTATCATTGATGAATTGGTTTGTATCCCTAAGGTAGAAATTAAGTGTATCTCTAATCATTCTTGCTTCCCTAATGCTGGCCACTCCCACCAATCCTGTGTCATCCACAAACTGTAGGTGAGCCAAAACTTCCTCACCCACCTTGATACCTGTTAGCAAACCTTGTTGTCTTCTCCTCAAGATGAATCTACCCAATCCTTCAACCGATATGATAAAAATATAGGGAGAGCAAGGATCTCCTTGATGAAGGCCTCGAGTGGCTCCAAACGGTTGTGAGGGAAGACCCTTTATTAACACTAAGTATGTTAGAGTAGAGACACAACTCATGACCCATTCTATCCAATATTGAGAGAAACCAAAGGCTGCCATCATATTTGATAAGAATCTCCACTCTACCCTATCATAAGCCTTTGACATATCTAATTTTATGAAAATTCCTCTATTACCAGATGTTTGCATTGAATGGATTGCCTTCTGAGTTAGAACCACACCATCCAAGATTTGCCTACCCTCTACAAAACCCCCTTGCTCTGAGGAGATAATGCTATGTAGAAGAGGTTTTAGCCACTCAGCCATTACCTTTGTGATTATTTTATATATGACATTGCATAAGGCAATAGGTCTATAATCTGAAATATGTACCCCCTCCTCCCCTTTTGGAATTAAGGTAATGAAAGTATGATTTAATGCTTTAAGCATTATTTTACTACCTTTGGACTCCTCTATAACAACCATTACATCCTCCTCCAAGTTATCCCAAAAGACCTAAAAAACTCAATTGGAAAGCCATCTGGACCTAGTGTTTTTTCGATGCTCATTCCAAAGACTACATTCTTTAGTTTCTCTCTATCAATGGGTTTAAGTAGGGCCTAATTTTCTTCTTTAGAGATAACAAAGGGTATGACATCAATAACTTCTTTTTGAGCCTCTTCATCTTGCACCATACTTTCCTTAAATAGTTTAGAAAAATAATCCATTGAATGGAAATGCATACTTGGAATTTTATCAAAGGAGTGTCTGTTCTCATCTTTAAGAGCTTCCATATTGTTCATCTGTCTCCTAGCACAAGCAATTTGATGGAAAATTTTGGTATTTTTATCACCTTCTAATAACCAAGTGGTTCTTGCTCTCTGTTTCCAGTAGGTCTCCTCTTGGTTTTCAATGTCCTCAACCGCTTTATGCAATGCATCATCCTCTTATTTGAGCTGCTATGTAATTGTTCCTTCTCTAAAGTGTTTTTGAACCTCATCCCATCTATCCACCAATGGAGCTCTTTGGACCTGGAAGTCTATCTTGTTAGCTCGCCTCCATTGTTTCAGTTTATCTTTAATATAATGAAGTTGTTTGTGGAATCTAAAAATTGTTGTCCCATATGTTGGATGACATTCTTCCCACCACTATGGAATTTTTCTTTCAAATTTACTCTTTTTGTAACCAAAAATTTTCAAATTTAAATGGTTTGTGATGTTGCACTATCTTGATCCCTCCTTCCAACAAAATGGGAAAGTGATCTGAAACTGGACCCTCCAAAATCTAAAATTTTATATTCCATTTTACAAATGCCTCCTCTAAAACCAAAAAATAGTCTAACTTCACCTTCCTACTATGTGGCTCCCTCATCTTATTAGTCCAAGTATAGTTGGTTCCAGGGCATTTAATATCCACCAAGTGTAATGCCTTGACTTGGGCAATCATAAGTCGATCCCCTAGGTCCAAAATTGGGGTCCCCCCTTCCTGATCTCTAGAGGATAATTTAGCATTAAAATCCCCAAAGCAATAATCCAGTCTAACTCTTCCCTTGAGACTCTCATGTTATGCACAACTTTCCATTGATGCATTTGACCATCTAGGTTTTGAGCCCCATAAAAATTTGTGATTAAAACATGTTCATTTGTGACATTATTCCTAAAATGTGATGTGAGAACACCCCTCCAAGATATATGTTCTATTGTAGTCCATTCAAGAGAGTTCCAAAGAGTAACTATCCCCCCTGAGGCCCCTTGGGAAGCCACTTCCATATGACCAACACCCCTCCAAATTCTATTTACTGTTTTACACATAAGATCCAACGATATTTTTATCTCCTAGATAAGCAAAAAATCTATTTTACATTTTTCTAAGAGTCTTCGAACAACAGATTGATGGGTTCTACTGTTTAAACCCCTAACATTCCATGATTGTATAATCATTGGTTACCTTGAGAGCAATAAAAATCTATTGGCCTCACCGATCCTCCAGTGATTAGTTTGTCTCCTTGAACTATTATCAATTCCTTATTTTATTTTATACCCACTCCTTGAGAGCTACTATTTTTTGATCTCTTTTCCACCTGAGTTATCCCTAGAGTTGGCATTTCTTTGTTCTTTTCTAGTATACCCATGCTGAAATCCTTAATTATTGGTTGCTCTTGGTTATGCACTATCAATGCCCCTGCACTCTCTAACTATGGTAACTCACTGTGCTCAATTACCTATTCTATGATGGGGGGAGATGAAAGAGGAGCTTGAACATGGATGTTATTATTTTCACTATTCCCATCCACTCCTTCCATGAATTTTTCTTCTTCTTGGTCCATTAGTGTCTTAAATATCTCATACCTAGTGGAGGGCTTGAGTTGGGTTTGCTCTTTACCATATTTTTTCTTTTGCCTTCTCCTTGTTTTGGGTTGTTCAAAACCATATACCTGTGCTTCTTTACCCTGAGAAATATTGATTGGTTCTTTTTTGATTGTTGACTTACCCTCTTTAGGAAGATTTTTTCTAGAGAAGCCTCCATTTTTATGTTCATATTAGTTGGGCAAGATCGGGCCAAATACCCATATTTGTGGCAAACTCTACATCTGAATGGCAATGCCTCATAATCTATTTGTTGGATCCAAGATAGTCCTGCAAGTTCAAGTTCCACCTCTGCCGGTAGAGGCTAGCTAAGATCCATTTCCACACATAATATTGCATAAACAACTATGTTTCCTTCTATTGTGTCTTTGGAAATACCCAAATGTCTTCCAAGGGAATTACCGATAATTTCCAATACCTGCTCACTCCAAAACTCCATTGGAAGTGCATACAAACGGATCCAAATCGAGACAGCAGTGGATTCAATTCAAGGATCAAATCCCACTCTCTAGAGTTGAACAAATAATCCTACCAGACCATGATTCATCTTTTCTGATTCGAAATCCCTATTTCTATCGGCAAGTGAAGAAAAACTAACAATAAAATATCCATTACTAATAAACCACAAAGAATACTCACCAAGAGGCTCCCAATTTTGTCGGACCTAGGAATGCAAAAAATTTAGGGTATGGTGAATACCCATGAACTTATAGATCAAATCATGATTGGCTCTATATAAAACTGTTTCTTCAACCATCCTTTGCTCAATGACAATCTTTGGCCTTGATTCTTACTGTGGCAAGCATCCATTAACTCGTTGAGATGTTGATCTATTTCTAGCAACCTAAAGAGCATTTTTAATGCAGTTTTTTATGCTTCTTCAATCTTTGATGGAGATTTATCCTTTAACAAATCTGCAAAAGAACTATGTCTCTCTATAAGATGATCCGAAGGTGTCTCCATTGGGCCCTCCTAGGGTAGCATTTTTATCTTCAAATTCATAGTAACCAAAAATCTCTTTTGCTACCAAACTGATGCCCTAGTTTTCTCTTCCAGAGCTCTCCTATATCCTTATTATTCTTTACCATTTTTAGATTTAAAAAAAAAACTAAGTTACAAACAAAAAAAAATTCATATCATTGAGCACATATATATATTTTTTGAGAAATACTTCTTATACACATCTACCATGGGGATTGAACTTGGGTCACATCACCGATAATACAAGTGGCACCCTTTTTGGTAGACACAACTAACTATTTGAGAAAGAAAGTAGTATTGAAAATTATTACAATATATACAACTAATTGTTTATAAGTCAAAAATCATTTGTACCTTGAATTTGTATCGATGTCGATGGCTTGTTTGATTTCGGTGTATGACTAAAATATTTGAGGATACTCTTTTTAGTAGAAGATTTGGCCCCCTTAATTCCATTGTTAGTAGGTGATATTTTACTTGTAAAGAAAGTGTTTTTCATTTTAGAAAAGTAATAAATTGTTAAATATATGTTACTTCTCATAGAACTCAAGATAATATTGTAATTAGAATAAATATATGGTCGTCACTAGAAAATAAATACTTGTTTCCTGCCATGTTTTATTGGGATTTTGTTAGTATATGCCACTACTACATTTTCTGGTGATAACACTTATAACTTATAAGAGCAGACAAATATGAAATATATAAATTCAAATTAAATTTAGAAAATAAGTTCTCTGTGCAAAAAATAACTAGAGATACATATATTCAGAAAATAAAAATTTACCATAGTATTTACCTATTTATAATATTATCACAAAAAAGCAGATTTGAATAGAAATAGAGAATCAAAGAATTCTCACAGGACAAAAAAATAGAAAACAACATTTAGAACAAGGTAAAATAGAGAACCTTGTGTAGAACATAGTCTGACAATCTATTCTAGTGTAGAATAGGGTTTGGATATAGATTTGGTGTTGAAGACATGCAAAACAGGGCAAAATAGAGAAAAAACATGGGAAATAGAGCATTGAAACATTTTCAATAAATTAAGAAGAAACAGATAAAAATTTGTAATACTATTAAGAATTCGTAATAGTACTAAGATTTTTTTTCTATCAACTAATTTTAGGTTTTTTCTTCTTAATTTATTGAAAATGTTTCAATGCTCTATTTACCATGATGGCGAAGTTTTATAAAAATTCGTAATACTATTATTAACGGACAGCGAACCGACACCTTGAAAAAAAATTTAAAAATTTTGGACAAAAGGGCCAACCTTTAGGTCCCCCAAACTTGCCGATTTGAGTTTTAGAAAATACAAATATTAGCCCAATTGGTGAATATTCATCATTGTGCATAATCCTGAGAGGAAAGGAAATCTCCTATCTCGAGCAATTCTTTAACTTTGAGGGAGGCATTACCTTTTGTAGTCTCATTATTATGAGTGGGATGATTTGGTTTTTTTGCACCCTTTATAAGTGTCTTTTGCAGTGTAGTAGATTCACCAATTCCTTGAATATTTTGTTGACTTGTTACCAATTTTATGGGTGATCTAGTTGGAATTTTTGATGGAAATCACCTTGTTCTTTTACCTACTCTTTCAAGTCTTCCTTCTCAACTAATGATAGAAATTTTGCCATTTTTCCAACCACTTTGATATGACCAATGGGAACTAGGAAGGTTTTGCACATCAGCTAGTTGATAAAGATGCTTATAATCAATAAAATCAGACATGGGTCTAACCTTTTTAGAATACTAAATACAACAACAAATTGTAAACTTTTTGAAGTTAAAATGGTCTTCTGCATTTTAGGAAATTGGGTTTCAATCGTTCCACATTTCTCAACAAGGGATTGTTGTTGCTTTAAGTGATTCTCATAATCTATTACATATATGACATGCATACATTTTGATGAATCCTTCCACCTAACAGATTTTGTAATTTTACCATCACTTCCTATAACTTTTACATATAATTTTCTAGCATGTTTTTCTATTGTATCTTTCTTAGTCTACAACCTGTGATCCTTACCTAGTTTCCAACTACAAATGTTGCATATACATTATTTTTTATTGACTTGGTTTTCTTCAGTCAAGACCGTCTCAATCCAAGGAAATATTTGTATTCATTCATTCTTAAATGATCTTCCAATAATCCAATTAAAATTTGTCTTCCTCTTTTTAGAATTTTTGCTTGAATATTCATAGGAAGTTTGTAGTGTATTTGAATTATTGTTTTCATTTTCAACTTGCATATCTTATCCAGGATAATATTCAAGTGATTATTGGATGTCATTGGTAAGAGAATTTTATTTAGAAGGCATCTCTTGGTCTACAGGGTATTCTACATAGTAGCATACAATAATATTCTTTACCATTTTTAGATTTAAAAAAACTAAGTTACAGACAGACAAAATTTATATCATTGAGCACATATATTTTTTTTTAAAGAATACTTCTTATACACATCCACCATGGGGATTGAACTCGGTTCACATCATCTATAATGCAAGTGGCATCATTTTCGGTAGACACAACTAACTATTTGAGAAAGAAAGCAGTATTGAAAATTATTACAATATATACAACTAACTGTTTATAAGTCAAAAATCATTTGTACCTTGAATTTGTATCGATGTCGATGGCTTGTTTGATTTCGGTGTATGACTAAAATATTTGAGGATACTCTTTTTAGTAGAAGATTTTGCCCCTTTCATTCCATTGTTAGTGGGTGACATTTTACTTGTAAAGAAAGTGTTTTTCATTTTAGAAAAGTAATAAAATGTTAAAGAGATGTTACTTCTCATAGACCTCAAGATAATATTGTAATTAGAATAAACATATGGTCGTCACTAGAAAATAAATACTTGTTTCCTGCCATGTTTTATTGTGATTTTGTTAGTGTATGACACTACTGCATTTTCAGGTGATAACACTTGTAACTGATAAAAGCAAAAAAAATATATATATATAAATTAAAATTAAATTCATAAAATAAGTTCTCTATGCAAAAAATAACTAGAGATACATATATTCAAAAAAATAGACATTTAGCAAAGGATTTACCTATTTATAATATTATCATAGAAAAGTAGATCTGAATAGAAACGGATAATCAAAGAATTATCATAGGACAAAAAAATAGAAAACAACATTTAGAACAGGGTAAAATAGAGCCCTGGTGTAGAACACAGTCTGACAATCTATTCTAGTGTAGAATATAGTTTGGATATAGATCTAGTGCCGAAGACATGCAGAATATGGCAAAATAGAGAAAAAACATGGGAAATAGTGCATTGAAACATTTTCAATAAATGATAGAAAAATAGTAGAAGAAAAACTTGAAATTAGTAGATAGAAAAAAATCTTGTAACTATATTTAGAATATCTTGAGAGAAACAAATAACCTGGTGCATAACATGATCTGATAGTTAATCCTGGTGCAAAAAAGGGTTCAAAAATCAGCCTTGAGCGAATCAGAGTTCAGTATCGGCCTTGTGCGAATTGAGATATAGTCTAATACAGAATGGTGTCCGATCTATTATAGAAATAAGTCTGGTCTATTGCAGAACTAGGTCTGGTTTGATTTATAACTAGGTTTGGATATCAATCTGTTGTAGAACTAGGTCTAATCTATTGCAAAACTGGATTCGGTATGTTGTAGAACTAGGTTCAAATATCGGTATGTTGTAGAACTAGACCTGGTTACAAAAGTGAGTTTGATATTTTGTAGAACAGGGTCCAAATATTGGTCTTCTCCATAATAGGGTTCAGCTATCAATTTGTTGCATATTTGGGTCCATATCTTGGTCTATTGCAAAACTGGGTCTAAATATCATATTATTACAGAACTGGGTTTGGATATCGATCTATTATAGAACTGGGTCCAGTATATTGTAAAACATAATTTAGATGTTGATATGGTGTATAACAAGGTCCAATTTGGGTCTATGTAGAGTTTTGTTCTAGATCAACTGGTTTCTACACATGGCCGAATTTTGGTGGAATTCTTGATTTTGTAATAGCTTGAATGTTTTAAGTGGAAAAGTATCATTTTTGTGTTAGTTTTATATAGTGGTATACTTAGCAAACTTGGTGGAATAATTTTTTTGATGAAAAGCTAAATTATATTAATAATAAATTTTAACATGAAAAAAGTGGCGGGTGGCAATGATCACACCCCTGGAAGAAACAAGCCAACCCTAACCACAGGTTGGGAAACCACAAACCAGAGCTCACTACAAACTAGGCAACATCAATCAAACAGGTAGTGAAACTTGCTTGCAATCAGAAAGTTTGTGGTTGCACGTCTACATTGGAGTCCCATGGAATGGCCAAGGTATGCAGTAATCCATCTGTGTGTCCCTGATCCTCATGAACATTTGAATCTCCCTAGCCCTATCCTCAAGATCTATCAAGCTGGTGATTATGTGCACTTATATCCCCTACATTTCAGGCACGATCCTGTGTGCCACCATTAACTTCCACCAGCTCATCCCTGAAACCTTTGGGTGGAGAACATGATGGTGATTGAATTGGCTATGCATTCCATCCATCATTGTAGGTAAAACTATCATGTCACCAACCTCCCTGTGCATGCACCAGACGTGGCAGTGATGAGACCTCGAGCAGGAACAGGATGTCTATTGTGCGTTGTTTGGAAAAACCCTGCTAACTGAGCAAGGTGCATTTTTCCAGTCATCCAAAAGTGCCTTCATGTGCACCTGCTCAATGTCAAGTTTAGCCTGCTGATTGCAAATTTGGAACCATGTATCTTGAAACACCTCTATTTTGTCAGCTAGAGAAAATTCATCAGAAGGAGTTTGATGCTGAAAAACTATCTTGTTTCTAGATTTCCACATGTGAAAAAGAAGACTAATTCAAAATATGTGCCACACTTTGGACAAGGGAAGAACAAATTTAATCTTATCCCCTAACAGAGCTTGCTGCCATGTAAGGGATTCATCCTGGAATTAGGAAAAAAAGACCATCCCCATTCCCAGGCACTCCTTGCTCTTGTGCAAAACCAGAAAATATGAGGAGAAGATTCATCCTCATTACAGAATGCACATTTAGGGTTTGCAACTCCCAAGTGCCTGAGTCTGTCTCCTAAGGGTAAACTTTGAAAGAGAAGGCTCCAAGCAAAAAAAGATTGTTTTGGCTCAAGAAAAGAAGACCAAACTATCTGAAATCGATTCTTCCAACTAGAAACCGCCACTGGATCTCCCCATTTATCATTAAGTCTAGGGACCATTGGCAACATTGGGGAGAGCCACTTGTAACCCAATTTAGCTGAGTAATTCAACAATGGTATATCCGAACACCAGGACCAATCTTTCCACCATGGCCTCTGAGAGTGCTACCCACACTTGTGCCACATGGAAAAGGGTATAATGTCAATTACTGAGTCATAAGTGAGCTTGTCACCAGTGCTCAACTGAAATTGTTGTTTAAAAAGTGGCCAAGGTATCCAATCCCTCGAGGTTTGAGAATAAAAATCAAAAACTGTAGATATACCTTTTTTTAAAAACTTTTGGGCATGAATCCACGGGACCTGAGCAAGAGGAGTTCCCTGAATGTTAATCACCGAAGACCACCAGATGTTTAAAGAATTGATGGACAGTCCTTTATGGCCTCTATTCCCTTTCCACTTAAGCCAAGAATTGAATTGCTGCCATGATTTCCAAATACTTTTAATCACAAAAGAACCAGATATTTTCATAAATACTAGCATTACAATTAGGGAAGGGAGGTCAATTCCTCTCCAGGCTTGTTTGTTCAAAGGCAGCCCTAAATAAATACAATGTCTGATGAGGATTTTCTAGGCCTTTGAGCCTTTAAGGGCTCGTATGATCCATTTGGCATAGAGAGTCGTGCCTTGTCTTTTACAATCAACCATGTCCATTCCTCCTGAAACTTTAGGTAAACAACACATATCCCAAGCAACCCAGTGAAAACCTTTCTTCTCAATTGAGTTTGCCCACAAAAAATTCCTCAATAGTCTTTCAAGCTTAAGGTAGCATGCTTGTGAAGGGACCCAACAAGAAGAGTAATACACATAAGTAGAGGCAAGGACCTTAGAACAAATCTAGAATTTTTCTTCCAGAGACATCTTCTTAGTAACCAATACTCAAGCTTTTTCTCAACTTTCTGCAAAACATAGTTCCATAACTGAACAGGGGAACCATAAAAGGCAAAAGGGATCCCTAGAAATTTGAACACTTCTCCTGGCAAAATCCAATGCCATTGAAACTGTTCTAGCCAAGGAGGGAGCGGGGTAGGGGACTGTCGATAACAAGAAGTTTTTCTCCACTGAATACTAGAACCAGAGGCCTGACAAAAAACTTCCAAACATCTGAGTGCTTCCTTCACTGAGTGTTCCTCCTCTAAAAGAGTGAGAAAAGAGTCATCAGCAAAGTGACCATTAATGAGCTGACCTTGGTTATCAGGGAGAGAAATACCCTTAATTTGGCCCAAAGAAGCATGCCTAGCAAGCAAATATCCAAAGGCTTCAGCAGCAAGGATATATAGAGAAGGAGCCAAGGGACAACCTTGCCGAATAGATCTGAACAAACAGATTGGCCTAGTTTGATGATTATTCAAAGATAAAACAGATCGAAGCATCCTGAAAAAGAATATTGACAGATTGAACAAACACAGGCCCAAACCCTAAAGACTGTAACATGGAAAGAATGAAGTTCCATTCAATTCTATCATAGGCCTTTTCAAAATCAATTTTCAAGAAGAGGGCTTGTCGACCATACTGCCTAGCCCATTCCATACCTTCCCAAACTACAATGACATTATCCAATATATATCTCGCCTTTAATAAATCCTGTTTGCTCCGGCCTAACAATAAGAGGCAATAAGGGCCGGAGTTTCAGAGCCAGGGCTTTGGCAATAATCTTATAGCTAACATTGAGCAAGGTAATTGGCCTCCAATTTGTTATACATTTAGGATCCCCTTGTTTTGGAATGAACTTGATATTACCTCGGTTCAAAATTGCTCCTAGAGAGCCACTGTGCATGGCTTCAAGGTAGACTTTGTGTAAATCAGAACCAACAAAGTCCCAACATGCCTTGTAGAATTCACAAGGAAATCCATGCCTTGGTGGAATAATTTTAAAATTTTAAAATTTTAAAAATTTTGGGTGAAAAGTGTCCTCATTTTGTCGAAAAATGATGGCAAAGTTTTATAAAAATTCGTAATACTATTATTAACAGATGGTGAACCGACACCTTGAAAAATAAATTCAAAAATTTTGGACGAAAGGGCCAACCTTCGGGTCCCCCAAACTTGCAAATTTGAGTTTTAGAAAATACAAATATTAGCCCAATTGGCGAATATTCATCACTATGCATAATCTTGAGAGGAAAGAAAATCTCCTATCTCGAGCAATTCTTTAACTTTAGGGGAGGCATTACCTTTTGTATTCTCATTATTATGAGTGGGATGATTTGGTTTTTTTGCACCCTCTATAAGTGTCTTTTGTAGTGTAGTAGATTAACCAATTTCTTGAATATTTCGTTGACTTATTACCAATTTTATGGGTGATCTAGTTGGAATTTTTGATGGAAATCACCTTGTTCTTTTACCTGCTCTTTCAGGTCTTTCTTCTCAACTAATGATAGAAATTTTGCCATTTTTCCAACCACTTTGATCTGACCAATGGGAACTAGTAATGTTTTAAACATCAGCTAGTTGATAAAGGTGCTTATAATCAATAAAATCGTACATGGGTCTAACCTTTTTTAGAATACTAAATACAATAGCAAACTACAAACTTTTTGAAGTTAAAATGGTCTTCTCCATTTTATGAAATTGGGTTTCAATCGTTCCACATTTCTCAACAAGGGATTGTTGTTGCTTTAAGTGATTCTCATAATCTATTACATATATGACATACATACATTTTGATGCATCCTTCCACCTCACAGATTTTGTAATTTTACCATCACTTCCTATAACTTTTACATATACTTTTCCAGTATGTTTTTCAATTGTATCTTTCTTAGTCTATAGCATGTGTTCCTTACCTAGTTTCCAACTACAAATTTTGCATATACATTATTTTTTATTGACTTGGTTATCTTCAGTAAAGACCGCCTCAATCCAAGGAAATTTTTGTGTTCATTCATTCTTAAATGATCTTCCAATAATCCAATTAGAATCTTTCTTCCTCTTTTTAGAATTTTTGCTTGAATATTCATAAGAAGTTTGTAGTGTATTTGATTTATCGATTTCATTTTCAACTTGCATATCTTGTCCAAGATAATATTCAAGTGATTTTTGGATTTCATTGGTAAGAGAATTTTATTTAGAAGGCATCTCTTGGTCAATGGGGTATTCTGCATAGTAGCACACACTAATATTCTTTACCATTTTCAGATTTAAAAAAACTAAGTTACAGATAGAAAATATTCATATCATTGAGCACATATTTTTTTTTTTGATAAATACTTCTTATACACATCCACCATGGGGATTGAACTCGGGTCACATCACCGATAATGCAAGTGGCATCTTTTTCTGTAGACACAGCTAACTATTTGAGAAAGAAAGCAGTAGTGAAAATTATTACAATACATACAACTAACTGTTTATAAGTCAAAAATCATTCTTACCTTGAATTTGTATTGATGTCGATGGCTTGTTTGATTTCAGTGTATGACTAAAATATTTTAGGATACTCTTTTTAGTAGAAGATTTGGTCCCCTTCATTCCATTGTCAGTGGGTGACATTTTACTTGTAAAGAAAGTGTTTTTCATTTTAGAAAAGTAATAAAATGTTAAAGAGATGTTATTTCTCATAGACCTCAAGATAATATTGTAATTAGAATAAACATATGGTCATCACTAGAAAATAAATACTTGTTTCATGCCATGTTTTATTGTGATTTTGTTAGTGTATGCCACTATTGTATGTTTTGGTGATAACACTTGTAACTGATAAGAGCAGACAAATATGAAATATATAAATTTAAATTAAATTCAAAAATAAGTTATCTGTGCAAAAAATAACTAGAGATACATATATTCAAAAAATAAATAGTTACCAAAGTATTTACCTATTTATAATATTATCATAGAAAATTAGATCTGAATAGAAACAGAGAATCAAAGAATTCTCACAGGACAAAAAAATAGAAAACAACATTTAGAACAGGCTAAAATAGAGAACCTGGTGTAGAACGTAGTCTGACAATCTATTCTAGTGTAGAATAGGGTTTGGATATAGATCTGGTGCTGAAGACATGCAAAATAGGGCAAAATAGAGAAAAAACATGGGAAATAGAGCATTGGAACATTTTCAATAAATGATAGAAAAATAGTAGAAGAAAAACCTAAAATTAGTTGATAGAAAAAAATCTTATAACTATATTTAGAATATCTTAAGAGAAACAGATAACCTAATGCAGAAAATGATCCGATAGTTAATCCTGGTGTAAAATAGGGTTCGAAAATCAACCTTGAGCGAATCGGACTTCAATATCGGCCTTGTGTGAATTGGGATCTAGTCTAATACAAAATGGGGTATGATCTATTATAGAACTAGGTATGGTCTATTGTAGAACTAGGTCTGTTTTGCTTTAGAACTGGGTTTGGATATCAATTTTTTGTAGAACTAGGTCCAGTCTATTGCAAAACTGGATTCGATATGTTGTATAACTGGGTTCGGATATTGGTTTGTTGTAGAACTAGGCTTGGTTGCAAAATTGATTTTGATATTTTGTAGAACAGGGTCCAAATATTGGTCTTCTCCATAATAGGGTTCAGATATCAATTTGTTGCATATTTGGATCCAGATCTTGGTCTATTGCAGAACTGGGTCCAAATATCAGGTTATTGCGAAACTGGGTTTGGATATCGGTCTATTACAGAATTGGGTCTAGTCTGTTGTAAAACATAATTTAGATATCGATATGGTGTAGAAAAAGGTTCGGTTTGGGTCTGTGTAGAGTTTTGTTCTAGATCAACTGGTTTCTACACATGGCCGAAGTTTGGTGGAATTTTTGATTTTGTAATAGTTTGAATGTTTTAAGTGGAAAAGTATCGTTGTTGTGTTAGTTTTATATAGTGGTATACTTAGCGATCTTGGTGGAATAATTTTAAAATTTTTAAAATTTAAAAATCTTGGGTGAAAACTGTCCTCATTTTGTCAAAAAATGATGGCGAAGTTTTATAAAAATTCATAATACTATTATTAACGGACGACAAACCGACACCTTCAAAAAAAAATTCAAAAATTTTGGATGAAAGGACCAACCTTCGAGTCCCCCAAACTTGCCAATTTGAGTTTTAGAAAATACAAATATTAGCCCAATTGGTGAATATTCATCATTGTGCATAATATTGAAAGGAAAGGAAATCTCCTATCTCGAGCAATTCTTTAACTTTGGGAGAGGCATTACCTTTTGTAGTCTCATTATTATGAGTGGGATGATTTGATTTTTTTGCACCCTCTATAAGTGTATTTTGCAATGTAGTAGATTCACCAATTCCTTGAATATTTCGTTGACTTGTTACCAATTTTATGGGTGATCTAGTTGGAATTTTTGATGGAAATCACCTTGTTCTTTTACCTTTAGTTTTTGGCACCAGGGAACTTGGGAAGGGCATGCCTAAAGCTAATCCTTTAGGCCTTTGTTACTTCAATGATAACTTGAGGACCAGTAGGCAGTTTACCCAATCATTTTTCTTTGTAGCCCATTCTACTTAATATGTATGAGCCTACTAGGTTAAGTTGTTGCATCTTTGATGGTACCAAAACTTCATCGTGTGGGTCTGGTTGATGAATTTATTTTATGATTTTTTGCTACTTAGAATTTTTTGTTGATTATTTTTTCTTGTATTCTTTATCAAATATTGAAGTTTTTGTCTCAGTTGTTTTTATTTTAGGAATATTTTGTTGTGCAGGAATTTCCTTTTCTATATCAATGGCAATTTTCTCTTTTCTTCCATGCTCTATAATTGAGGAATTGGAACATCTATTTTTTTGACCTTGGCTTTCCATGTATACATATTTTCATAATATATTCTAAAAAGTTCCTTATCCATTGTAGTACTAATTTTTGAATTAGAGGTTTTCTTTCTCTCTAATCTAAAGATCCACCACTTTATTATGCCGATAGGCATCCTACAATGGTAGCCAGGAAGGTTAGACATGCCTTAAATAATATTAATATTTTATTAAAAAATTTGACATTAAGAAAATTAAAAGCTTTCCTTGTAATTAAAAAGGTTCTAAATGAGATAGGTGCCTCGAGATTGATAAATCTCAGCTAGATAGGCACCTTGAGATTGATAAATCTCGATGTTTATAGATATATATATTTTATATATCTAAGCTAGTTACTTTAGGTGCAAGCCATTTAGTGTTTTTTATCAATGAAGCTAATTTTTGATTAGACAAGGAATATGTTGGATTTAATTCAATATCATAATCTTCCTCTTGTATGATATAGGCTTTTGCATGCATCATTAGTGATCTCCACCTTGAGTTTAAATAACATTTTAAAGCTTGAAAAAGAGTCAAAGAATTATCATAGGACAAATATCCTTATCAATGTAGGAATAATTCTCGCAAAGACCGTGTTGCCCTACAACTCAGAAACCAGTAGTAGCCATGAGCAATTCAAAAAATCTTCCTACATTGACCCCCTTTCTTTACCATCTCCATATCCTAAGATAAATCTAATTCTTGGATTTAAACCTGTTTTCTCCATACATCCTTTTCCCCCCTTTCTTCTCAACCTTCTCAAGAATTGTCTACTATTCTAGACATACAAAATACCATGAAAACTCTGAGTAACAGAATGAATTCAATAGAAAAGAGATATCAAGAAAGATCACAATAGAGGATATTCTCATATGTAAATAAAGATCAAAATTCTGGCCCTAGTAGCAGTACCAGGGGTTAGGGTGAATGTAGCATATGAAGATCTGGAATGTTTTGTAGATATCACTCTTGTAAATATCTGGTTTTTAGTATGCAATGACCCCCATGACTCATAGTATTGTGTGATGTATCAACATCATGTTCAACAAGCCATGGATAAAGTTGAAAGAAATCATAATGAGAGAATTGATATATTATGGCACCCTGATCAGATCATGGTTGGAAAATAGTTGGAGGAAGAAAGCCTAATTATTGTTATGACAAGGTCTGGAAACAAAGCTTTACAAGTAGACCCTCAAAATATGGGACAATTGCAGGTCCCTTCTCAAAAGAAGGTTGACTTCCCTCCTTAGAAAATTAACACTTTTCCTATTCCCCGAGCTAGGGGAAAGGAGAAAACTGATAATTTACCTAAAAATATAGAAATAGTAACGAAAGGAGATAAAATTAAATCCAATGGTGAAGAACAAAAAAGGCTCAGGTTCCCCTCTATTGCCAAAATACAAAGGTTAGAGGCAACCCAAAAATACAAAAGGAGGTATGGAGAGCCAGAAAGAGGACTGGAAATACTATCTCTAAACAAGTCTGAGTATAACATCATGGAAGAGATGAAAAATATTCCATCAAAAACTAGCCTATATGATACTATTTTCATCCCAAGCAAAATTGACCTACTTAAAGCTTCCCTCAACAAAAATCGCTGGAACAGACCAGCCACTGCCATCCTTAATATACCATCATAAAAGAAAGAAATGACACCTATTTTTCTAAAGAAGAAACCTTACCCTTTTTATATATCCCTAATAATGGGGGATGGGTAGTCCAGAATTGTATGATTGATTCAGGAGCATCAACCACAGTTATGCCTAAGACATTCTATGAAGAAATGGGTATGGAATATACTCAGTCTTGTCCTGGAGTTTTACAGTTAGATGGAACACCTGTCAAGACAGTTGGGGTTATTAAATATGTACTGATGAGGTTGCACAGATCCCCTGAGGTGACAATAGTACAAGAAATAGTGGTGGTGGATTTAGAACCCTATTTTGGGTTATGTCTCTTAAGAGAATTTACTGCAAATCTAGGAGGATGTATGCATATGGATTATTATATCATGGTAATACCTTTCAAGGGAAATAGAATAAAGATAACTCCTGAAAAACTAGTTTCTTATCATATTGAAAAAATTGAAGATATGTGCAACCTTAACCCTTTGGAGGAATTTGACCTAGTAGAAAACATTAAGGAACTAGACATTGAAGATGAGTTGCCTTTCAAAGAATATTACAGTCAATTTAGAACCGGTATGGGTACATACAACATCACAAATGAATTGGAAAAGAAAATCCCTGCTATTTCTAATCAATCCCTAAGAAACAATGAAACATGGGTTATGCACTTTGACAGTGCTAAATATAGAAATGGTGTAGGGTCTGGTGTGGTTCTACAATCACAGTTCGAAGGAACGAATAATTTTTCTTATAGACTAACATGGTCATGTACCAAAAATGCTACATAATACGAGGCTTTGTGCATTGGATTAATGCAAGCTGAAAGCATGGGCATAAATATTTTGAACATATATGGTGATTCTGAGTTAATAGTACATCAGGTAAGGAATAAGTGTAGCAATAAGCACCAGTACTTAAAGGCTTACAAGAACAGAGTATGGGACCTAATGGATTCATTTGATGCCCTAAACCTAGATTTTATGCCTAGAGAAGAGAATCACATGGCAGATGCATTGGAAAAAAAGGGAGCTAATTTTAATCCTCCTATAGATTTTGGAACTAAGAAGACCAAGGTAATTAAAATGGTTTTCAGACCTACAGTATCGAATAAGCAAATATTCTGGTAGGTTTTCAAAAGTGATGAATAGATTCTAGACTTTATGATAAAATAAGCATGCCTCACAACTTTCCAAGAGGAAGACTTGGAGGAGATAGATCAACAAGACTTCATCCAGCTAAGAAACAATCATATCCCAAGGGGATTGGTCACCCTTGAAAGTTTATTCGATAATGAAGATAGGAAGAAGGTTGGAGCTATGAAGGTTGGTGAGAATATCTATAAGTAAATAGAAGTCAGAATAGTAAAGAAGCTAACTATTGGGATCCAATGTTCTCCTGAGGAAGCAGAAGAAATCAAAGCTTTATGCTTAAAATGCCAAGATATTGTGGCTTGGTCATATGAGGACATTAAATTTTATGACAAAAGGATTATCCAGCATACTATTGAGTTAGAACCTGATGCTAAACCATTCAAAAAAAAAAATAGCCCTGTCAATCCAAGGATAGAAGCCATTATGAGAGAAAAAAATTTAAAGTTGCTAAAGGCTAGGATAATATATCCGATAAAACATTCCACTTGGGTAGCCAATTTGGTACCCGTAAGAAAGAAGAATGGATATATACACCTATGTGTGGATTTTAGAAATATGAATCAAGGTTCCCTCAAGGATCACTATCCCCTCCCTTAGATTAACTAGATCTAACAAGTGGTAGCTGGAGCAAAGATGTTCTCGCTATTGGATGGTTATTCTGGATATAACCAAATTTAGGTAAAAGATCAAGATCAATACAAGACATCATTTACTACAAAATGGGGTACATTTTCCTATCATAGGAAGTCCTTTTGTCTGTCTAATGTAGGAGCTACATTTTAGAGTGCCATGGATTATGCCTTTGGTACACTTATAAACAAAGTTATTTAGATTTACCTAGATAACATGACTGTATTTTCTCATGATAAAAATGATCATCTATCTCATTTGTAAGAAGTTTTTCAAAAATGCAAAGAATTTGGTATTTCACTAAATCCTAAGAAGTCGTTCTTTGCAGTACATGAGGTAAAACTACTAGGACATGTGGTCTCAAAGGAAGGTATGGCCATAGAGCCAAATAGAATTAGAGCAATTATAGCTATTTCGTTGCCTACTAATCATAAGATGTTGCAGTATTTCTTAGGTCAGATCAATTTTGTAAGAAATTTCATTTCTAATTTTGTACAGAAGGTGAGGCCTATATCTAAACTACTCAAGAAAATGGTAGAATTCAAGTGGAATGAGGTTAGGAAGTAAGCTTTTGAGATAATCAAGCAATCCATTTCGATAGCCCCAGTCTTGATAAATACTGATTTCAGCAAATATTTTATTCTCTATGCTTATGGAGCTTAACAAAGTTATGCTTCGATGTTCACCCAAAGAGATGATCAAGGGGATGAACACCCTATATTCTTTTGGAGTTAGACTTTACATTACTATCAATTAAAATATAACTTTATTGAAAAACAAGTACTTTTTGTGATGAAGTCACTTAAGAAGTTCAGACAATATCTGGTACAAAACAAAACTCTAGAGGTTGGATCAGAAACACCTATTTTGGTCCTTCCAATGTTGAGTGCTGAGATACAGCTATCGAGTGCAAGCATAAATAGAAATTAGGAAGATAAATAGCCATAGTATCAAGTAAAAATTGGTTCAATTCAGTGCCCAACATTTTTTGGCACGCCCGATGGGTAGAGAAGCTTACCAAGCCTTCCAACCGGATGGTTGTGACTAGGAAAATTATGTATGTTAATCCCATCACTAGGCAAAGGGTTTCAAGGTCTTTGATTCTACAGGTAAGCAAACCCGAGAATCAAATGACTGCTCAAGATTATAGAGTAGAATAAGTCATAGAATATATTGACAAGATTCATGCTGAAGATGAATTGGGGATGGCCAAGGCTCATTTAGAAAACTTTTATGTGAAGATGGATATAGCTAAAGATAAGGTAGATAAGCTAGAACAATAGGTTGAAAAGCTTAAAAAGAGCTTCTATGATAAAAAGGAAGTAGAAAAATCCTTGAGAGAAGAGGTGAAGAGTTGAAAAGAAATATTTCAAAAAGCTAATAAGCTGAAGGATCAATTAGAAGAACAAAGGAAGTTGCACGAAGATTAGGCAAGAGAAATTCAAAATTTGAAATATCAGCTTTAGGTTGAGAAAACCAAATCCTCAGGGTTTTCCAAACATGATTTGAAAATAATAAAGTGGGGTTTGCTTTCTAAAATTCAAGGAAAATGTTTAGGTCTTCAACTTGTAATCGACTACCTGAAGGATGCCAGCCAATTGCTCTCCACCATTCAGAAGGATTTAGAACAAATCGTGGGATAGTTATAGTCTATGGTGATTTCGACAGATGAAATATATAGATTGGTTAGTAGCAGGATTAATGGTGCTGCTAAACCAATTTCTAATAGAGAGTGGAATATAGCTAGGGTAGCTTCAAGGATAGTGGTGAAGAAGCATAGGGCAGTCTAGAGAGCTTGGCTATTGTGTGACAGGATGGACAGAAGAATCAAATAAATCATTGACATAAATGAGGAAATGATTTATGTTGGTTTCAAAGGATTATCACAACTTGTTATCTATGGAAGAAGTTTAGCAGAACATCAAATATATCTTGCAAGATGAGGCTGAGATTGATTCACTAGAAGAGCCACTATCACAAGAACAAGCTACTAAATTAATTGTGAGTTACACCCATTTAAGAGATCTCATGGAAGATCTGGTGATTAAAGGAAATGCTACTAATTATGAGGATGTTGGGAAGCTACAATATATTTATAAGTAGCTTAAAGAGACATTAAATCCCTCTGAGGAAGCTTGGAAACATGCCCTCCAGTATTTGGAATCAATGGTCAAGTTGTTGGGGGATACCTTTGGTGAGAATAATCAAAGAGTACAAACTCCAAAATATGAGGATGAAGGGGGTGTGGAAGAATAAGGATAATATTGAGCACTTACAGGCCCAGGAGGGTCTCACACTTAAATCATTTTCATTTGTGTTCATACATATACATCATTTTTGTATTTCTATTTTTACCCTGACAATTTTCAAAAATAAGCAATAAAGGTATGAAGCCTACGAAACAACATTTTGTGTGAAGGCATTCTTTGAAATAAATCCTTATAAATGAGGTAGAGTTGTGTATAGTTTTGGAAGATAGTAATGGTACTAATATTATGGACACAATTCTATGGCCGAACAAGTGGGTTTCATGATGTTTTTGGCATGGTTTCTATATGAACCTTTACCCTCTAAGTAGAATTTGGGCTTTCAAAGGGCAAGGTTTGTATGGAAGTTATTCCTTAAAACATATCTTCAAAAATCAGTTTTGTTGACTCCTAAGGCTCAATGGATAAGACTATAGATTCGATTGGCTTTGCGATCAAATCCACCCGAGAGGCGATAGAATATAGGTCCAAAATGGCCACACATTTTGTAAAATTTTGTATAATTTTTACTAAGTGATAAAATTACCATTCCGCTCTACTCTGGAATAAGGTTGATAAGACAAATTAGCTAGACAGTCATGCAATTTTGCTTGTTTAAAATGATTTGGGGAACTCTATTCTGGGTCTGGATTGAAGAAGGATCACAAATCCATAAAATTTTGTGAAAGGTGGTGATGTCAGTAGAGAAAAAGTGTGGAATGACCCTTTTGCATATACCCGATTTTGAAAACTATTTTTGCTCTCTGCCCCAGATTAGTGCTATCTTAAAATCCACAAAAGTCTTGAGGAGATGATTATGTAAGCAGTATAAAAGTGTGGATTGACAATCTGGATAATGAATGAGTCTTTTTCTATCTAGAATGACGATAAGGCAGAATGACGGAATGATTTAAGAACTTAACTCCAGATCTGGGCTGAAGAAGACACTCATTCTATCCGAAATAGAATTTGTAAAAGTTATAAGGAATATGTGACATCATCAACATTATAATGTGGATTGGAAATGATAAGGTAGAATATAAGGGTCCTAGAGTGGATTCAACGTTTGAATTTCCAAGATCCGGATTGGATGTTCTACTACTAAGTAAAACGACATCATCTAATGGATGGGATTTTAGCTTATATTGGATCTAATCTAGATCATGGGATAAATAAGATCAATGGTGGAGGTTAGTATGCTAAATCTAGGCCATTTAAAAAGATATCATTGCACCAAAACTGTAACAGATTGGCCAAAAGATGAAGCGTCGATATTTTTCAAGAAGATCAAACCAAAGGCAGTTGCAGATCGACGGTGGCATTCTACTCCTAAGAAATATCTATGGAAGTGTGTGATCTAGAATGTTCTAAACTACTGTTCTAATGAGTGACTAGCAAATTGTAGAGAACCCGTTCTGCCATGGCGGTTTCCCTTTCAACGGATTTCTCAAAGGTTTGACCAATCAGCTAATGCCAGCTAAACTCTTTGTTGAGCTATTGTAACAATATTTGATGTATTGTTTCTTGATTATTGTAATATGAAAAAATATAAGTAGAGTGTGAACCCTCATTTTTAGAGGTCGGCTCTAGCGTGTTTGCCTATACCATTGCAAATATTTTTGAAGAGCTAAATGAAAGGAGCAATACATTGATCTTCACCTCAAGGTTGTGTTTCCATGCTTGATGTTAGAGGTTCAAATTTCATAGTTGTATTTCTATGAATACTTAGATGGTTAGTTTGTGCCTATCTTGGATTACTAGCTATTATGAGTAATTGAAATTTGCTTTGAATTTTGTTTTGTGTTATTAGTAAGTACATTTCTGTAAATCTAGTTTTTGGTGAATTCTGCTATTTGGATTATCATTTCCTGGATATTGAAATTGCTTGCTCTAACATTTCTCTGTTATGCTTTAATATCTGAAACAACCTATCTTGGGATAAGGTTTGATCTAAATGTATGTCTTTAATATGGTTTTTTGGGAGCCTTTTATGGTGATGCAATGTTGTTAACCTATCCGTCCATTGATATCTACATCTCTCTAACCCTAAAATTATCTTACCCTAAACTCTAATCCCTAATTGAGCATAATTGTGTCAACAATCTACTAAGTTGACAAGGAACCAACCTACTCTAGAGCTTGGATAGAAAATCCCCTATTTTGATCCTTCCAATTTTGAGTGCTGAGCTGCACTATCGGGTGCAAGCCTAAACAAAAAGTAGGAAGATAGACAATCGTAGTATCAAGTAAAACTTGGTGCAATTCAGTGCCCAACAAGCTCATAATGATTGGACAATAAGTAAGTGGGTAATCACAAGTAATTTTCTTATTTATGCCTGATCCATAAGTCATATTAATGTAATATATTTTTCTACAATATTCCATTGTGAAGATCCTATCACTTACATAATATGGTAATAAAAATAAATTTTATGTGAAGCCATACAACCTTATAATAGTACCATCTACAAGAAAATACTAGTCTCCTTCAGTAATTTTTGCTTGTAGAAGACTCTTAACTTGATTAGACAAATGAGAAAAAATGCATAGAATGATATTCAAGGCTAGCCCCAAGAATTTCCTATTAAAATGATAATAGGATTCTAATTTTAACAAATATGACCATTCTACCACTGGGATGTTTTTTCTTCATTATCAACTTTGTTATGAGCTACCCAAAGTATACAGTATGATAGAAAAATAACCATGCGAGATGTGAACAATAATGAAAAGTGTCGTGTGGAGATAACTACAACTGGGTCAACTGCTCATGAATTTTATCACATATGAAATTGACCTAATCAATGAAAATAGGGTTCTATGCAAAGTCTAGGTTAGACTCATCATAATACCTAGGGTTAGAGATAGTATAGGCCATTGCTATCTGATAGTCATGGACCTCCCTATCTAAAGGTTGGCCAAAAATGATCTCTAGCATAGAATATAACTTCGTAGTTTTAAAATCTAAAATTTTCAATGGGTTTTTTAGGTGTTTGTCTTTATATGGGGGTTTATGGAGCTAGAAGTGTAACCATATTCTAAAATATATTCCCTTTTTTGGATATTTTATAGACTCGTAATGTTTTATTTGGGCATGGGCGTTGATAGGTTTGAGATTAACTCTAGGTTTTTCTCCTACAATAAAAAGCATCATTGATGCAATCTAGAGAAATATGGAAAATAACCTTCCCTCTAGCATCTTGAACCATTTTCAATTGCATATTGTAATACTAATAGATAGCTAAAGCCAAATCTTGGGCTATACTTTGCTCAACATATTTGCATAGTTGGTTTGGATTCTTGAACATCAATTCAATGTCCACAATACAACACTACTGATCTTGGAGAGCTTTATTCATCTTGTTTTTTGTTACTCTAGTACTTCTAGCAATGATTTTAGAGGAGTGAAAACTTTTTATGCTTTGCTTTCTCCCTCACTTGAGTTCTGAGTACTTTGTGTATGATATTTTTTCAACTATTATGATCCCATCTTGTGCAGTTCTATCTCTATTTAGAATTGCATGCAAAACATCACAATAATTAGTGAATATTAATTGTAGCAGTTGTCATGTTTGAGACTTGCATTTTAAATCTCCTTGGATTTTATATGGATCTTGCTAAGTTATATAATCATCTTTTTGGCATGATTCACAATGGATGGTAGATTGATATGATTCTCTTATGCTTTATTTTTCTTGTTTTCATGTTTTTTTGTATGATTTATTATTTTTATTATTATTTTAAAACCAAACATGTGGTGAAACTTCATATGAAGTGTTTTAAAGGGTAGTCATTTACTGATATTGGTAAAACATGGTCATCTTTGTCTACCAACTCGTATGCATTAAATTCTCTTTTGGTGGTAATCTGATATGGTCCTATCCAAAACAAATCAAAAATTTTGTGATTACTAGGTTTCGATTTGTCTTCATCCCTTTTGAACATGAGGTCACCTATGTAGAAATCCTAAGACATCCTATTTTATCAAACTATTTATTGGTTGCAACAGAGTGACATTGGAAATTGGAGTAGGCATTTTCGCTCTATTCTTCCAATAATATCAATTGTGCTAATATAGCCTTTGCTACTTCCATATCGGGAAGACCCATATGAGTTAATATTTTTATAGTTGGAAACACTAGATGAATTGGGAGAATGACCTCTTTATCGTAGACTAGCGCATAAGGGAAGGTTTGTATTGACTTATTAATTGTGATTCTATCTACCCAAAGCACTTGGTCCAAAAATAAGTGCCATGCTCTTTTATTTTCTCCAATGTTCTTTTGATTATTCTTAGGAGGTTTTTACTAGTAGATTCAGCCAATCTATTCCCCTATGGGTAATAATTAGGAGTTTTGAGATATATGCCATATTGTGCAAAAATATTAATAAACTTGGCTCCAATGAAGGGAGTCCTATTATCGCTTACTATTTCATTTGGAATACCAAACCTTGTTATCAACTTTCCAACAAACTCAATTATCGTGTCTTGATTAGCCACCTTTATAGAGATCACCTCGATCCATCTACTAAAATAGTCGATAGTTGTGATGATATATTTGTTACCTACTAAATAATATGGGTTTATGACTCTAATAAAATCTAGACCCCATTGTTGAAATGGTTCTTCTGTTAAAATAGGTCATAAAGGTAAAAAATAATTTATGTTTCTTCCAACAAACCTCTGGCACTTTTCACAATATCAGGTGACTTTGAAAGAGTGTAAAAATTGTTGGCTAGTAATAACCTACTCTTAATAATTTTGGTAGTAGTGGTCTATCTTGAATAATGTCCTCCAAATAAACTTGAATGAAACTCGGTTAGTACTATCTTTCTCCTATTTTTATGCATCTTAAGAGCACTCCATAAAAATTCTTTTGGTACAAGCCTTCTAGTATCAAGACATATTTCAATGCTTGAAGTATAAACCTTCTTCACTATGAGGATTTTAGTCTTTTTGGACAAATTTATGTCTATAAGTATTGTATTAATTCTTAATCACAATCGAGTCTCTCCACATCCTGCTCGATCCTGGGCACATTATTTTGCTCTTCATTTATGCATATATTTTAGCTCTCTTTCAATGAAGTTACTAGTTTTTGGCATAATGCTCTACCTTTCACAAGTTTGGTGGGGTGAATATCTACATCATATTCTTGTATCTTAGTTACCCATTTGACTCTCTTATCATTGAGTTCTCCCTGAATGATGAAATTTTGGACATCTACATGAACTACATAAACTATAGTCTTACTTTGTGATAAGTAATACCTAAATTTTTTTAAAGACTTCATGATTGCATATACCTATTTTTCTATGAAGTTATAATTATTTTGATAATCATGGAAAGTTTGGCTTAGAAATTATACTAGGTGTTCCTCTTATTGAGAATGTTTTTGTGTTAATACTGTAGCATAACTGTCTTTAGATCCATAAGCATACATGATGAAGTCATTGCTAAAATTGGGATTGATCAATACTAGAGCTTTTATAAAAGCTTATTTGATCTATTTAAATACTTCTATCCATTTTGGGATCCACTCTAAGATTACATCCTTCTTTAATAGCTTAGTCGTGGATTTAACAATTTGTGTAAAATTTGAAATAAACTTATGTACAATATTAATTTACCCAAAGAAATATTGTAACGCTTTCTTATTCATAGGTGTGGAGAGGGACAATATGGCTTGGATCCTCTCAGGATCAATTGCCATGCCTTGTTTATAAATTATGTGACCTAATATTTTACCGTCATGTACAAAAAATACAAACTTCTTTGGACTTAAGGATATCCTAAACTCTACATTTTCAAATACCTTTCCTAAATGATCCAGATGTTGTTGTTTGTCATGAGAAATTTTTTTCATATCATCTAGATATATAATAATTATTTTATTGACTAGTTCTTCAAAGGCAAAGTCCATTGCATGTTGGAGTGTTGCTCTAGCATTAGATAATACAAATGGCATGCTTTGGAATGCAAATGTACCCCATTTGGTTGTGAAATTTGTTTTATATTGATCTTCATATTTTACCTATATTTGTGTATAGCCTGAAAAGCCATCCAATAATGAGAAACTCTCTTAATACTATTTGTAGAATCTAATCAATCTCGGGTAGAGGATAATGATATTGCAATGATGCTCTATTCAATTTTATGAAATCTATGCATAGATAAATATCTTTATTATTTTTTTGGATAAGCACCAAGTTTACAACCAATGTGGAATTCTTAATTGGATAGATGATTTAACAATTTAAGCAATTCCTATTTCATGGTTTCTTTAGTATTAGTATTAACAGGCCTATGTTTTTGTCTAAAATATTTAGAATCAAGGGAAAGTTCAATAGTATGTTGAATTATATTTGTGTTGTAGACTCAAAGGTCATCATAGCTCCAAGCTATAATATCTTGGTACTAAATGCAAAGTTGCTTGAGTTGATATACTTCTATATATGTACAATGTAACCTAACTTTCAGGCTTTTTCTTGGTTCAACCTCAACTTCTTTGTAAGCATGTTTCTCTATTTTTATTCTTTGGCCTACATTCCTATCATTGTTATCAAAAAAAATCTCAAGGGTAATTAGCCCTTTAGGAATATGATTATTCTTTAGCTGGATGATATCTGCTTGCTCAAACTACTAAGACATTTCTTTTGACTAATTTGAGTAGATTACTTCTTTTATGAGGAATTCTATGATCTGCTAATATTTTTTAAAATATATTCCTATCTAATATTTATGGTCAAAAAACCAACTTTACTTTTCTTTAAAATTATATCTGAAGTAGGTGCATAATTTTCTCTTCTAGCTACCAGTGCATCAACTAATTGATGAGGAGCCAAATTTTAACACAAAGAAAAAGACTCAATTTTCATTTAGAAGCATGGAAAGATTACAATTTCGAACCATGGAAGATTTACACAGTACAAAAAAATGCCAACAGAAGCCGCAGTCTTCGTCTCTCCAGCCTTCGCAATCCTTCGAACAATCTCTTTTTATAATGACAGGCTCTTGCTGCAACCGCCGTTCGTAACTGTCCCTGTAACCGCTGCAACGGTCCCCCTGGAACTGCCATAACGACTTCTGGAACTGCCAAATGTCGTTCTGTAATGGTCCATGAAAAAGTAGCATGTCGCGATATCGCGACATCTTTTTAACCCGCCTTCTCTTTCCTAGCCGGGTCGCGAAAACGCGACATGTCGCGATATCGTGACACTTTTTTGCCTTTTGTTCTCTTTTGCCAATGTGTCGCGATATCGCGACACTTTTTCGTCCTTCGACCTTCTTTGTCCAGGTGTCGCGATATCGCGACACTTTCGTTTGCTCTCTCTTGCGTTCAAAGTTCGTCGCGATATCGCGACATCTTTTATGTCGCGATATCGCGACATCTGCATTTAGCTCTTGCCTTTGTTCTGAGGTGTCGCGATATCGTGACAACCTTTATGTCGCGATATCGTGACACTTGAGTTTTGCTCTCGCCTTTGTTTGGAGGTGTCGCGATATCGCGACAACCTTTATGTCGCGATATCGCGACACTTGAGTTTTGCTCTCGCCTTTGTTCGGAGGTGTCGCGATATCGTGACACTTGAGTTTTGCTCTCGCCTTTGTTCGGAGGTGTCGCGATATCGCGACAACCTTTATGTCGCGATATCGCGACACTTGAGTTTGCGCCCGTCGTTGTTCTGAGTTCGTCGTGATATCGTGACAACTTTTATGTCGCGATATCGTGACACTTGCATTTTTGCTCTTGGCTTGGTTCAAAATGCGTCGCGATATCGCGACACCTTTTATGTCGCGATATC
Source organism: Wollemia nobilis (assembly GCA_028583015.1). NCBI lineage: Eukaryota > Viridiplantae > Streptophyta > Pinopsida > Araucariales > Araucariaceae > Wollemia > Wollemia nobilis. The sequence continues at coordinate 10,230,557 of JAQPPZ010006249.1, forward strand.
GCGACACCTTTCAACACTTAGAACATTTTTCTTGTTTCTTTTGTTTTTTTTTTTTTGGTGATGCAAGATTGTTGTGCTGCCACTGGATGCTCCTGCATCAGACACCCGGGGTAGATTGAGAAGTGATCTTCACTTCTAGATGGGCAGAGGAAAACCCAGACGATTAACCTCTATTTTGGACAACCAAGTTGCATCTTCGACAGGGCGGCCCTTCCACTTGACCAAATACTCCGAATATTGCCTGTTTCGGGTACTTCTGCCTTCGTGAGTGTCGAGTATGTCTTCGATTTCTTCTTTTTCTGGAGTGAATTCTAGAATTTTCCACATATCCGGACTGGGTGGCTCGCTGCAACTTCCTTCATGATATTCGACCAAGTCTGAAATATTGAAAATAGGTGAAATATTCAGCTCACTTGGTAGATCTACTTCATAGGCATTTCCTGAATCTCGTTTACCTATGATCCGGCATGGTCCAAACCTCTTCATCTTTAGCTTATTGTAGGTTTTGCTAGGAAAACGTTCCTTGCGCAAGTGAACCATGACTTCATCTCCTATCCGGAATTCCTTGAAACGTCGCTTCTGATCTGCTCTGGCTTTGTACGTAGCATTCATTTTACTGATATGCCGCTGGACCTCTTCATGTAAATTCTTCATGTGTGCTGCAAAGTCTTCAGCTTCAGCACTACGCTTTTCTCCTTTATCTATCGGCCTCAACTCAGAAGCGTTTCTCGGGTTGTTCCCATGCACTATCTGGAATGGGGATTTACCAGTACTACGATTGACAGAATTATTGTAAGCAAACTCTGCCTACGGTAAAATCAGATCCCATCCCTTGGGTTTATCTCCTACCAGACACCGTAGAAGATTACCCAAACTTCTGTTGACTACTTCGGTTTGTCCATCAGTCTACGGGTGGTACGCAGAACTGAATTTCAATTCTATTTTCAGCTTCTTCCACAGAGTTCGCCAGAAATAACCCACAAATTTGGTATCTCTGTCCGAGACAATGCTTTGGGGTAGACCATGAAGTCGTACTACCTCCTTGAAAAACAAGCCTGCAATATGAACAACATCACTTGTCTTCTGGCATGGAATAAAATGGGCCATCTTTGAAAACCTGTCAACAACAACAAAAATGGCATCATTTTCGCGTTGTGTCCTTGGCAGACCAAGAACAAAATCCATACTGATGTCCTCCCATGGTCTCTCGGGTACAGGCAATGGCTGATACATTCCCGTATTCTGGCTTACTCCTTTCGCCATCTGGCACACTCTACAACCCTGCACAAATTTGGTCACATCCAGCTGCAACTGTGGCCAATGGTAATTCTCACTAACGAGAGCAATGGTCTTATCTCGACCAAAATGTCCTGCTAGTCCTCCGCTATGTTTCTCTTTGATCAGATTTTCCCTCATGGAACTTCTAGGAATGCACAACTGGTTCTTCCGAAACAGCATCCCATCTTGGATCATAAAATCCAACCACTTAGTGCGATCCACAGTAGTAGGAGACAAACATGCCATCCATGCCTCTACGAAATCTGGATCCGCTGGGTATAAACTCTTGAGTTCATCAAACCCAACAACTTGCACTCTCATTTCTATCAACAAATTATGCCTTCTACTCAAGGCATCTGCAACTCTATTAGATTTGCCACTTCTATGCTTCAGGACAAAGGTATAACTCTGCAGGAATTCAACCCACTTCAAATGCCGCTGGTTAAGTTTACCTTGACTATTTATATACTGCAAAGCTTGATGGTCAATATATAAAACAAACTCTTTGGCTAGCAAATAATGTCTCCATTTCTTAAGAGCCTGAATGATAGCATAGAATTCTTGATCATAAACAGAGTATTTCTTTCTAGCATCATTTAATTTTTCACTAAAGTATGCAACAGGTTTACCTTCTTGGCTCAATACAGCTCCAATGGCACTGCCACTGGCATCACAGTCAACTTGAAACACTTTATTAAAATTTGGAAGTGCCAGAATGGGTTGTTCTGTCACTTTCTTCTTCAATATGTCCATACTGGTACCTGCCTTGGTAGTCCACTTAAATTCTCTCTTATCCCCTCTCATAGTTTCTGTTAGGGGTGCACAAATACTGCTAAAGTCTCTAATAAACTTTCTATAGAAACTTGCAAGACCATGAAATGATCTTACCTCTGTTACATTCCTTGGGGCAGGCCATTCAATGATAGCCTTCACCTTTTCAGGATCCATTTTTAGACCCTCCTCTGAGATGACAAATCCTAGGTATATCAACTCTTTCTGTACAAAACTGCACTTCTTCAAATTTATCAACAACTGCTCCTCTCGCAGCTTTTCAAAAACTGTCCGAACATGCAACAAATGCTCGTCCAATGTTTTACTAAAAATTAGAATATCATCCAGATAAACTATCACGAACTTTTCCAGGAAGTCTCGCAATACCTCATTCATCAGCCTCATGAATGTACTGGGTGCATTAGTTAATCCAAATGGCATAACTAACCACTCATACAAACCCTCTTTGGTTTTGAAGGTTGTCTTCCACTCGTCACCCTCTCGAACACGTATCTGATGATATCCACTCTTTAAATCAATCTTAGTGAAGTATTTAGCTCCACTCAAACAGTCCATTATATCGTCCATTCTAGGTAATGGAAATCGATACTTAATGGTAATCTTGTTAATGGCCCTTGAATCAGTGCACATTCTCCATTCTCCACCCTTCTTTGGTGCTAGTATCGTAGGTACTGCACAGGGACTCAAACTTGCTCTAATCAACCCCTTCCTCAACAACTCATGAACCTGTCGGTTCAACTCTTCATTCTCTATAGGAGACATTCTATGGGCGACCTTATTGGGTAAGCTAGATCCTGGCATTAAGTCAATCTGATGACTAATCTTCCTCATTGGCGGTAAACCCTCAGGCACATTGTCTGATATAATATCAAGAAATTCTGCTAACAGATGTTCAACTTCTGCTGGAATGTCTGTAGTATCTTCTCTCTTTACAGTAGGAATTAATGCATAACACATTGAATCCCTCTTTAGACCATCCAAAAAATTTTTGCCATCTACTAAACAAATTCTAGCATTATTGCATACCTTTTCCTCAACCTCCTTCAATGGCTTCAGTTTGTGGCGCACTCCATATTTTGTCAGGGAATAGGTATTTGCATGCCCATCATGCGCCGCACGTCTGTCAAATTGCCATGGTCTTCCCAGCAACAAATGGCAAGCATCCATCGACAAAATATCACACAAGACCTCATCCTGGTATCTTCCAATTTGAAACTTGACCAAGCATTGTTCACTGACCAATGCTCTATGGTCCTTCTGCAACCACGCAATCCGGTATGGATGCGGGTGCTGCCTTCTTTCTAGCTTTAACTTAGTTACCATTTCCTCAGAGACCAAATTATCTGTACTACCATTATCAATAATAATATTATAGATTTTACCTGAACATTTGCACCTCGTGCGGAATAGGCTTTTTCGTTGGTCTGGTTCCCTCTCTTCGTTCAACAAGGTTCTCCTTGTGATCATCACTTCTCCTCACTCTGCTTCTTTAGAGTGCTCAGATTCAACACCATCCTCAATGACCGTAGCTCGAGCATTTGCTTCAGGCCTTCTATTCGGTGCTTCTTGGTGTTGGGGACACTCATATGATCGATGCCCCTCTTCCTCGCAATTGAAGCAGGTTCCATGAAATCTTCCTCTTCCATATCCGCGTCCACCTCTACCTCTTCCCCTTTGATAATCATTGTTCTGATTACGGGGACGGTATGCATTCTCCTCCTTCTGTTCCTGGTGATTGCTTGTTTCACCAGTCTTCTATGGGCCGTCATATTTACCTCCACTGGTTCTGCCACCAGTTCTTCCACCATGACCTCTTCCTCTCTGTTTACTGTCAAATCTACGGTTCAGTTTCTCTTCCACTTTCAGAGCAAACTGGTAAGCATCTTCAATGGTGCTCATTCGAACCAAACTCAATTCTTCTTGTACGTTGGTTCTTAACCCATTAATGTAACGGGCTACTCTCTCTTTATTTGCTTCTGTATGGCCGGTTTTGATGGAAATTTTAAAAAATTCCTCTGTATATTCTTTAACAGACTTGCTGGACTGTCGCAAACTCTGCATTTTTTGCAACAGATCTAATTCGTAATCTGCCGAAATAAACTGCCGTTTCAGTTTTTCAACCATTCGATCCCACCTGGTGATCTTTTCTTTTCCTCTACGATTTCGTTCCAGCTGCACTCCTTTCCACCATATGCCAAGCATGGCCTTTCAACTTTGTTCTTGCAAATTTTATTCGATTTGGATCTTCAACCTCCTCATATTCAAAATATTCCTCCATATCGTTAATCCAGTCAATCAACTCTTCTGGATTTAAATTTCTAGAATATGTGGATACGTCAATCTTCGGCCTTTTCCCAATTTGAGAAATGGCTTTAATCATTCGAGCTTCTGTAGAACTCATCGCTTCTTCTTCTTCTTTAGACGGGTCATCAACTCCGCAAGCTTCATCATCGCTCTAGTCTTCTCCTCTTGGCTCTACTCCTCTACGCAATTCTTCCTGCAGGGCCTGCACTTGCCTCTGCAATGCTCGAAAGTCTCCTTCAGGAACCACGTTCCTTCCAGCACCATGATTTCTTCGCGACGGCATTCTTCTTCACTTTTTTTTTTAGAACCCTTAACCCCAGATCCTGGTGCAAGCTGCCTCACGTTCGGCGCTCTGCTTACACACTCAGAATCTTCTCGCTCTGATACCACTTGATGGGGAGCCAAATTTTAACACAAAGAAAAAGACTCAATTTTTATTTAGAAGCATGGAAAGATTACAATTTCGAACCATGGAAGATTTACACAGTACAAAAAAATGCATCAAAAACCGTAGTCTTCGTCTCTCTAGCCTCCGCAATCCTTCGAACAATCTCTTTTTATAATGACAGGCTCTTGCTGCAACCGCCGTTCGTAATTGTCCCTGTAACCGCTGCAACGGTCCCCCTGGAACTGCCATAACGACTTTTGGAACTGCCAAATGTCATTCTGTAATGGTCCACAAAAAAGTAGCATGTCGCGATATCGTGACATCTTTTTAACCCGCCTTCTCTTTCCTAGCCGGGTCGTGAAAACGTGACATGTCGCGATATCGCGACACTTTTTTGCCTTTTGTTCTCTTTTGCCAATGTGTCGCGATATCGCGACACTTTTTCGTCCTTCGACCTTCTTTGTCCAGGTGTCGCGATATCGCGACACTTTCGTTTGCTCTCTCTTGCGTTCAAAGTTCGTCGCGATATCGTGACATCTTTTATGTCGCGATATCGCGACATCTTGCATTTAGCTCTTGCCTTTGTTCTGAGGTGTCGCGATATCGTGACAACCTTTATGTCGCGATATCGTGACACTTGAGTTTTGCTCTCGCCTTTGTTTGGAGGTGTCGCGATATCGCGACAACCTTTATGTCGCGATATCGTGACACTTGAGTTTTGCTCTCGCCTTTGTTTGGAGGTGTCGCGATATCGCGACAACCTTTATGTCGCGATATCGTGACACTTGAGTTTTGCTCTCACCTTTGTTCGAAGGTGTCGCGATATCGTGACAACCTTTATGTCGCGATATCGCGACACTTGAGTTTGCACCCGCCATTGTTCTGAGTTCGTCGCGATATCGTGACAACTTTTATGTCGCGATATCGCGACACTTGCATTTTGCTCTTGGCTTGGTTCAAAATGCGTCGCGATATCGCGACACCTTTTATGTCGCGATATCGCGACACCTTTCAACACTTAGAACATTTTTCTTGTTTCTTTTGTTTTTTTTTTTTGGTGATGCAAGATTGTTGTGCTGCCACTGGATGCTCCTGCATCACTAATTTATTTTATTCTTGAGGGATAGCCTTTATATTTAGAGCTTCAAATCTTTCCATCATATCCCAAACTCTATTTTGGTATACCTTCAGGTAATGATGTCTAATATTACATTTCTTAGTGACTTGATTAATAATTAGATTTGAATCATTGTAGATGATCAGCAACTTGATTCCCATCCTTTTTTTTTTCTTTAGACCAAGGTATAGCACTTCATATTCAACAACATTATTGATGGAACTCCATATTAGATTGTATGAAAAACTATTGAAACCTTCCTAATAGGACACTAATACAACACTGGATCCAACACCATTATTACATCGAACTCCATCAAAATACATTTTCCAAAGTTTTGATTTACCCAAATCTTGAATTAAAATTGTTGATAGTTTCCTTGTGCATTTTGAGAATGAGAGATGATAAGTACCTATGTCGGTCTTGATCATGGTGTTTTAGTTGAGAGAAAAGTGATCTTAAATTTTTAGTCCCTCTAGAAAATCTTCTAGAAGGTTTTTTTCTTCATAGACAGTGCTAATATACTCATCTTCTTCTATCCTTTCAATGTGATAGGATGTGGGTTTTTTTAGAAGGATCTTGATATTTTTTCCTTTGTGAGGAATCATCATATGGGAATAGTCTAGATACATGTAAACTCCTAATTTAGTAGTAAATTCACGTGATAAGAAAAAGCTAAAATATGGTTCTATATCAACCATGACTATCTCTTGTATCACAATGATTTCTGGTGCTCTGGGAAGTGTCATAGGAATATCCTTGATGACCCCAACTGTATTCACAGGAGTACCATATAATTGGAGAACACTAGGGCAAGAACAAGTATATTCCATCATTATTAATATACACACTACTTTTGGCATTATTGTAGTAGCGGCCCTAGAATCAATCATATAATTGTGAACTACCTAGCCTTCCATCCTTAAGGATATGTAGAAAGGAAGTGGTCTATTTTTCATCTCCTAGACTCATTCATCTTGAGCTTGGATGTACTTAGAGCTTTATGATCTCTTAGAAAAAATTTCTTCAATGAAGCTCTGAGCAGAACTATCTAACCAGGAATCATTAATACTTCATACATGCTTACTTTAGAAGGGTTCTTATGCTACTATATTGAAACTGGATGTTTAAGTTATTTTCTTTTCATCCTTATTTTTAGGTTTATTGAACTTCTTTCTATATTCTTGGGTAGCCTCAATCCTCTTTCTTTTGGTGACTAAATAAAATATAAGTTTATCACATGCTTCATCCTATGTATCAGGTATTAAACCTTTGACCTTATTTGTTTTCTTTGATCTAGAAGGATTCTTTTGTGGCTATAGTAGAGAAGTTTCAGATTCCTTTTGAATTAGGGTCTTCCCAATCCTAGGAAGATCCTACTCTTTTGGCTTTTGTGACTGAGTTGAGACTTTAAAGGTTTACTTTTTTCTATATCTCGTTAGTACAAAATGTGTTCTTCCTCCAATGGATCTTGTGTGAGCATAATTTGTTCTAGCTCCCATAACATATTAACCTAGCCTTTTTTAGATCTCTCAACATTTTTGAGAGCTAATTATGCATGATGTTGATACATAACACATGTGTCTACACTATGGTGATCACTACAAACAAGACACCAAGGATGGTTCTTGATTTTTAAGAATGTTAGCTCTTCTTCTTGATAACTATTATTAGTTTTTTCAGTTGTATTACTAGTTGAAGCTTTCTGGTCTCTAGCAATACAAGGGAATATTCTAAACTATGATCTTGTCACTTCTTTTTTATCCATTGTTGTAACCTTATTATTTAAAGTTTTCAAAGTGGACAATACTTCTAACATGATTGAGGACTCTTTGAATTCCTATAAGGTAGGAATTGGATTCAATGCCTTAGGGGTAAGAATAGGAGCAATTGTAGAAAAATAAGGAAAAGTGGCTGAAGAGATAGGCATTTCAACTCATTGAGAGGTTTGTGGTATTTATGGGAAATATGGCATTACTACTCTTGGAGGTAATATTCCTATAGAAATCAAAGCATTCTTGGCTATGATAGTGGCTTGATAAACTTGAGGAAAATTAACAATATTTGATTGTTGGGTTTGTAATCCCAAATTGGGTCCAATGTGCTAGTGTAGTAAATATATGCTAATGGACTTGGTGGCCTGATATTCTATAGAATGTATTTCCAAGTTCTACTAAATCTCAAATTTGAAATTGATTTTTAACTCTTGGGGATGCCTTTCAATGATAAAATGTATCAGCCAACTCATTAAATTATTTTACAAATGACCTAGCCAAGTTACCCTATGTGTGAATGGTGTTATCTCCTAGGGTGAAATACCAACTAAGTATATTTTCTTGAAAGGACATAGCAAAATTTTTTACCATGATATTTTCTTCTTTGATGTTATGAATTGTAGCTAATGACACCAAATATTGATAATGCAAATAAGTGGTTTTTTTGGTACCATCATAGGTGGGAAGGGCCTTTATAGAATTTTATGGATTATAATTTATTTGAGATAGACTTAGAGGTCTAGTAGTGTTCCAATTAGGGAAATTGGGAGTGATTTGGTTCAAATATTGAGCCATTATTATAGGTTTAATGATATTGGTATAGTTGAAGAATCAGGAGGTGAATGATCTACATCTTGGTGATGAGGTTCTAGAGTGAAAATTTTAGTACATCTTGGTTTATGAGAAGGTAATTTGAAAAATGATAGTGGAATTCCTGATTTATTGGTTGTTGATCTTATGATAATATAAGGGATAGATTGAATATATAAATATTATGGGTTTAGTGAAATTAAACTAGTAATTTCTACTTTATGAAGATTCTGGTTCTTTTTATGGAAGTCGTCAAATAAACATACAATCATTGCTAATGAGATAAATACTATTCACATAATATTAAATTCTTTGGGAAAATGTGATGAACATAATCATTTGTCCCACCAGGTATACTAAAACCTTACTCTTGGGATACAATTTGATACATAAATAATAGGTCAAGGAAGAGTCAAGTTGAGGTTAAAATATGGAAGAATTAAAACCCTTCTTGGTGTGCTACATATTCCAGGTTTGGCAAGGAATCTGATATCCATTAGTAAGATGAATGATGCAGGTGTGACTATGATATTCAATAAGGGTAGTTGCAAGATGGTTTATGGATGCTTAGTTTTGGGAAGGGGAGTTCGTACAAGAACTCTATTCAAACTTGAGGCTAGAACTGTAAGTATTGATTGCAATAACTCTTTAGTTGTAGAGGAAATTAATATGGTAGAAGAAGATCCAAGTATTCATGTAGTGAATATAATGTTGTGGCATCAACACATGGGGCACATTGGTGAGAAAGTACTTTGAACATAAAAAATTAAAGGTATGGTTAAAGGAATTTTTGATTGTCTATTCAATTTTAATTTTTGTATGCACTATGTTTTTTGAAAGCAAAATTGAGTCAAGTTTGTTGGACATATTGAGTTGTCATTGATGTCAAAGGCAGAAATATCTTCAAGGATAAAAATTTGATGTTAAAGGTAGAAATATCTTCAAGGTTGAAATGATGAGTTATCATTGAAGTGCAAGGCAGATATCTTCAAAGATGATTTAATGTTGTCAAATCAAAAGTGATCTTATATGCTTTAATATTTAAATAAATATTTAAATATTAAAGAATGAGGTTTATATTTAAATCAAAGGATTTAAATATATTGTAAAATTTTAAATATTTAAAATTTAAAATTTAAATGTTTTAAAATTCAAATGATGGGCGACCTCCTTAAGTGCACCATGCAAAAGAGAATTAAATATTATGGGCCAACCATGCAAAAGGTTAAAAATTCAAATATTCAAAAATGTTGGGCCAACTTCATTGGGCACTCATGAAGAAGCATATAAATATGAGCTCCTAAGTTCACTTTGAAAAATGCCAAGCAATTCGAAGAATATTTATCGAGAGAATAATGACAACGAGAAGGAGGAAGGAGAGGAGCGTAGGTTTTGGCAGTGCTGTAGTGAAAAGAAAAATTTAAACATTGGTTCATGCCACTTCTATCTCAACCAAGTGGTTAGACCAGTTGGTAGCCTAGCTCGCACTAGGGCGCTATGTTGCAAGTGGTTAAGGGGTCAAATTTATTCGACACAATTTTGTTTAAGAGTTGAAGACAAAGCTATGAAAGATTTAAATATTGTTTTTCACATTTGGTTCTATCTATTGGGGTAGCCCAGTTGGTTGCATAGATTGCATGAAGTGTTGTTGTGTAGGAGGTTAAGGGTTCGAATCTCTTTGATGTTATTTTGTTGAAGAATTGAAAACAAAGCGTCGAAGGAATTAAATATTATTTTACACCTTTTGGTTTCATGTGATGCATTAGTGCAACTGATCACTAGCCCAAGTTAGGGAATTATGCTTCTAGAGATCAAGCATCAAATCCCATATATGGTTGTGCAAGGTATTTATAATTTTTTTTATTAAATTTGATAAAAAGGGAGATATAAGACATAGTATTCGAATTTTATTTTTACAAATGATAAAAGGGGAGATATAAGGCATAGTATTTTGATTTGATTTTTACATATTTTAAAAGGGGAAATATAAGGTGTAATGTTGTGATTTGATTTTTGCAAATTATAAAAGGGGAGATATAAGGTGTAATGTTGTGATTTCATTTTTGCAAGGGAGATGTTTTTAGTATAAATTTCTATTTTTGCAAATCATAAAAAGAGATATAAAGAAGATGTTGTTAGAATAAAGCTTTATATTGTAATTTTCAAAAGGGATATATAAGGAGTTATTTTTAAGCTTTATTGTGTATGTTTTGAAAGAAGTTATAAGGGTTTAAAAGTGATTGATTTGATATTTAAATCAAGAAGGGAAGAAGAGAATTATCGTCCATATTTGAAAACACATACAAGATGGAGATCATCATCACTGAGGTAGACTTGGAGGGCATAAATTTGGAACAAGTCAAGGTGTCAGGTACACATATTCACCCAAGCATTCAATTTATAAGGAAGAACAATTCAGCCATTTAAATAATAAGGAAAGGTGCACATGATAGTGGAAGAAGGGCAAGGTATTAGCATCTCCAAGTCAAAACACAAGTTATCCAATGCTAGACTTGAGGTACCTTTAAATTGTAATAAATGTGAGATATGTGGAAGCAACAGACTTAATGGATGTGAAGAACATATTGGTCATTTGAATATTACTACATTAATACATATCATTCTGCATATGTTCTTGAATATTTTTTGGTAGAATATGTGTGTATTTTTATTAGTTGAAGAAGTAAAAAGAAAAATTATAGATCAAATTTATGAGCAGGCATTGGAGAATACTTGAGTAGGTTTTGTGAGTAAAATTTGGAGAATATTTGAATAGGTTTTGTAAGCATGTTTTGGAGTAGATTTGATCAGGTTTTGTGAGCAGGTTTTGGAGCAGATTTGAGAAGTGTTTGTAAGTAGGTTTGTGAGCAATATTTGAGGATAAACTTGAGTAGAGTTTTGACCAGACTTGAGCTAGGGGATTGGTGTCTCCTGTGGATTGGTGTCCATGAACTTGAGAGGGGATTGGTGTCTTTTGTGAGAGGGTATTGGTGTCTCCTGTGGATTGGTTTCCATGAACTTGAGATGGGATTGGTGTCTCCTATGGATTGATGTCCATGAACTTGAGAGAGGATTGGTGTCTTCTATGTATTGGTATACATGAACTTGAGAGGGGATTTGAGCCTCCTGTGGATTAGTGTCCATGAAATTGAGAGGGGATTGGTTTCTCCTATGGATTAGTATCCATGAACTTGAGCAAGGGGATTGGTGTCTCCTATGGATTGGTGTCCATGAAAATTGTAATAGGGGATTGGTGTCTCTTATGGGTTTGTGCCCATAAAATTTATTGAAAAAATATATAAGCAATATTTTATCATGGTTTTCTCCTAAGAGGGTGTTTCCACGTAAAATTTGTGTCTCTTATATATGTGGTTATTTGTGCATTTTTTCATTATTACATTGTGTAGACACCTAAAATGTGTCATGTTGAGGAGACTACCCATATGCACACATTCGTAGGCCATGAACCCTCTTGGATCTCCCCAAGGGTAAGCAGTGGTCCTAACCACTTAGGCAGGGTAGTTCTAGCCCATATAGGCTCAGCCATTCTCAAGTAGAGAAGCTAGCACATCTGGCCACTAGAGACTACAGCGGCTAGATCTGGCTACTGAACCTGATAGCAGCCAGCATCACATTCAATCTAGCCATGAATATAGGCCCATATTGTGTAGTTTGACTGCACTTTGTATGGATAAAAAGTGAATTTTTGTGAGGAAACTCCTTGAGTTCTTCTTGACTACCCCTTCCATGCCAATTTGTGACTGTCGCTTCCCACCTAGAATGGTTAGTCACATGCATTTGGGATTGAATATTCTCTAGGAAGACATATTTCTAAATATGAGATGGAATTCTAATATAGACTCTCCCATGAAGAGCAAAGCATCCATGAAGTTTCAGAGTTAAGCAGCAAAGCCCTATAGAAAAGGAGGACCAATATTCAACACTTTTAGGAGCATTGGAGCATCATTCGGCTGAGCTATGCCAACATAATCAGTTATCATATTCACCATTCCCAATTGCTAATTAGTGTAGGAGACACACTCGATGACCCTTGAACATAATTTTTTGTAGAGAGGGTAGTAAAAAAATCCTTGAACCACAAGGAGAAGAGCTTCACATCATAGCCGCTATCTCGAATAGTGGCCTGTAGGCATATCTTATGGCACAAGTTCTATTACTTCTTACTTTTAGTTTAGTTTTATTACTGCTTAATGTATGTCTTGATCCTAGGTTAAATCTATTTTTATTCATGCTTTTATTTTGTATTTCCATAGCTTACCTTGCATTTATTATTCTGTTCATGTGCATATTTGGACATCAGTATCATGAGTATTTAGATCCACTAACAAATGCCTCATCTAGAGAGGCAACCCATGCTACTAAGCATGTTTTATTATTTTCATGAGCATAGGTATAGATCCTCAGGATCAGATTGAAGTAGTAAGAGCACAAAGATTTCTTTAGGACCATATCTGTATAAGGGGGCATCTTTAAGCCCCCATATAGTTTCATGTGCAGCACTAGGATGCCTACGTAGACACACCATTCCATTGTAGGGAACATATCTGATCGCTGCTCCATATTGTGTAATATTTGTATCAAAGTGATGGGTATCCCTCAAAGGGACGAACTTGTAATCGCATTCTAGAAATATTAATAAAAGGTATTTTTATTTTATCTTTTTTACTTTTGGGTTACATGTGCACTTTCATTCCTTTCATTTTAGTGCAAATAATAATGAAGAAATCAAACTACAAGTATGGTAGTCGAGGTGCACATTTATTGAGGTCACACAGATGGCTATCACGGTGGGATGCCCACTAGTTTTTTGTTTTTTGGCCAATTCATTGATGTTTTGGGTGTTTTTCTCTATAGAAATTTAGCTGCTATGGTCGACAGTGGCCAACAGGCCTTAATCGCTACAACTATCAATGGCCAGATTCAGTTGCTCTAGTCGATAGCGGCTAGCAGCAAAATAGAGATAGAGATCAACCAAGTCATCATCAGGCAAGGAATTGAGGTTGGTACACATTTTTTATTCTATTTGAATTTCTTTCTACATTTATTTTCTAAAAATAGCAAGCAAGAACATAGCTAAATAGGGAAAAATGAAGAAAATAAAAAGAAAATTATGTGATATGTTTCTTACATTTCTTTAGTTTCCTCTAGGTGCTGCTAGGAAAAACGGACCTCTACTTGTAAGGCATGCCCTAGTCTCCAGTGTGCTAGGCCATTTTGTGATATGCTTGCTTACATGTGGCTCAATCAGCTGCTACCCATTCACAAAGTAGGAAATATATTGCATGGAGAATCATCTAGATTACATTATATATGCATATTTAAGAAAGAAAAATGTTCCTTTTAGGCATGTAGGGATGTAAAGCATGAATGTTGGTTGATGTATAATTTTATTTTTTAAAAGCTAAAAAGAACACCACACACCTACACGTTACATCATAACATTGGTAAGAATAGGTTTCATTACCAACCCCCAATTCAAACCGATGACATTGAAATTCATATCCTTCCATCGGCTTGCCCCTAGCTATCCTAGGATGGAATAGAGAACTCCTTTTTAGTTGGTTCTAGTCACTTGTGTTCAAAATTTCTCCCACTATGTCATAGTGGAAGAGCTAGGTGAACCCCCCACTGGGATTTAAGTGGTGTACCCTAGACTCTTTTGAGAAATCATGTTTGGCATTAGTGTTCCTAGTATCCACTTTGATTGAGTTCCCTTATTCCAAGTCACAAGCACAAACAAAAATTCAAGATCAACAACAAATCCAAACACACCAGACAGTTTAGGGAACACTTTAATCCTTAAAAGAGATAAACACTTGCTTGATTTGGTTGAGTAGTTTGGAAACTAATTAACAAGATAACACACAATCATGATGGTATACACACGTAGCAACCACCCTCGATCCAACACCGAGGTGGAAACTAATGACCCTCACACTCACCATCACACAAGTGTTGAACCACCCACTCACAGTGTCGTTGGACGAAGTTCAAAAAGTCTTAGGGGAGACAATTCAACTCTTGGGGGGACTCCATGAGAAACCCTGGTGAGAGAACCACTTCCCAATTCTCTATCACATAGACATGAGAAGGCCTCATGACCTCCCTAATTACATAGAAGTGATGGGTCCTCATGATGCCTCTCATCACATAGGCACACGGAGGTATTGTAACCTCATTCATCATGTTGATGTGAGGAAGCCTCAAGGTCTTCCTCACCACACTAGAAAGTGAAGGTATAATGCCCTCCCTTTGCACACTGATGTATGGAGGTATCACAACCTCCCTCATCACACAGACCTATAGAGGCTTCAAGACCTTCATCCTCATGCAAACATGAGGATGCATACAAGACCCCATCATTGCATAGGATTGCAAGGATTGAAATACCCCAAGCTTCACAAGGCACACATAGGATCGATATACCCACTGAGTGGTAATACCATAGGGCTACACCTAGTCGTAGGCCCAGAACATCTTATAGCCTCCCTATATATGGAGTGTACCTTTGGACCATCAACTCATTGGAATCAATGGGATACCATGGGATCAACCATGGAGGACCCGAAAACTTGATAGGTTGGATCAAGTTCCCTCAATACCAACCCCTAGGAGCATCACTACTGTACATTCTACTTCTAGAATTTCATGCAGTGTAGCCACTAGATGCACCAACAAGCCAGGGGGAGCTTCAAAGTGACCCTGTAGTACATACATTGCTTTAGAGCACAAGCGTACTCAACCCTCAACACAGTACACATAGTCAGTCACCCTAGCAGACAGGGGAAGACACATAACAAAAATATTCCCAAGAGACCACAACATTAGAAATCCTCATGTAAAATTAGAAGAACATGAGCTCTTGATGGTGGGTCGCTTTGACCATCTATGTTAATTGGAAGAAGAGCTATGCATTGAGTGAGAACACATGGAAGACCTTTTTAAAAAAGACCACAAGAAAATGCACTTACACTTACAATAGCAACTCATAAAAGAAGAATGAGAAGAGCATTAAGAGCTATTAAAGAGGCTAGCTCGAATAGACACACACATAGCTGGTGAAATGTATCAACCTAGATGGATTACTGATTCTTCATAAGGGAGAGGCACTAGGCTAAGGCAGGATAAAATCCAACAAGCTCTACAACATCACCAACACCTAAACCCTAAGCAAACACAATGTAATGATGACCACAAAAGTATGGAAAATCAATAATAGACCCATCGTAAACTACCAAACATGGTCATAGGAGAGGAGCACAGACACTCGATTGGGGTAAACATCGGTTTACCTCATTTATCCCCATGAGCAAACCCTCAGGAACATGATATTATTTCCTCAAATGCATACTAGATGCTCATTGAAAAATTCAATTCCCTTGAGAAGGACACAAGAAGATAAAATTCGATAGTAGACAAGATACACAACCAGCCTTTGTGTCCATCAGTCCCAAGTCCTGCATATCCTAGGCATAGATTGGATAAATTTAAGGGAGAGGGAGACGTACAAGAACATGTGACCAAATTCATTAATACATGATTTCACCTTGAGAAAAACAATGCCCTAATGCTAAGGATACTCATCATGATGTTCTCAGGCACAGTAATGCAATGGTTCAACCAGTTGCTTAAGCATAACATCACCAGATTTGAGCTTTTGGCAAATGCATTCCTTGAGTGATTATCCTTCGAAGCTAAAAATAAAGTGAATATATCTGATATGGCCAACCTAAAACAATACGATGATTATCTAGTGATGTACTACGGGGACATATGGAGAAATATTATGGCAAAACTATCATTCTTCATCCCCATAGAGGAGCTTGTTTGGATGTTCATGAAGAGCTACGCAAAGCACATTTCTCTGCTATTGAAGTTGTAGCAGTACGAATCATTCAAAGAAGCCTTGGCTCAAGCCAAGCTCATAGAATACATTAAGTTCAATGAAGGAGATCTTAAGCTCTGAAACAAGAAAGAATGGACCAAAAACAATCTAAACAACAAGAAAAAGTAGAAGCAGACCAAGCCTACTCAAGTTAATCAAGTCGTATTGGCTACACCAAAGGAGGGGAATGGACATCAACCCCAGAATTACCAAGGTCACCCTCTGCCATTCAACTATGATACAAGGAATAACCAAGTCCAAAACAAATAAATGCGACCATATCATTATTACACACCTTTGAACAAATCAATGCAATCAGTGTTTAATCAACTAAATGAGCCACAAAGGATAATATTTCTTGATGTACAACTTTTGGATCCTAATAATCCCAAGACAAGGGGATACAGGGAATATCAATACTTCCCCTACCATAGGATACAAGGGCATTATATCAAAAATTACATCAAATTCAAGAATGTGGTACAAGACATGATTGAAAAGGGACAGCTCAAAGTTGACAACCCACTAGCTCCTAATAATAGGGATATGGGTATATATAGAAACTCGTTGCCTAATCATGAGGTCCCTAGAGATTAGGATCCCCAATTTAACCAAGTTTGGATTGAGCCACCCATTCAAGGATGTATCATAATGGTCGAATTGGTTAATGTGGTGACCAGGAGTCGAAGATATGGGTAACCATAGCCTCCAGTGGCTCCCATAAATATCCTGGCTACACCTCGGTAGAGACAGGCATAGGATAATCTTCTAGGTCCACTAGCAAGACCTATGGTGAATGTTCATAGTAGACTAGAACAAAATCTATAGATGACCCCAGTTAAGTTATGCATTTATGAGATCATACAATAGTCCCCTAGGCACAGGGAGACCTTAATGGATATTTTGAGATCAATCGAGCTCTAGCCCCAGAACCCAAATGTGTTCACACATTTTATGGGGCAAGTTCAACAGTGCCAAGAGCCCGTGATTAATTTTTATGATCACAACATTAAGGAAGTCCCTACTACCTTAGCAGATCCACCTTTACATATTATTATGTCAATCAATGATATTCCATTCAAGCGGGTCTTGATCGATATGGGCTCATCGATCAACATCATCACCACCAAGGCTATGGGACACTTAAAGATCCCTAAGTCTAACATTGTCCCAAATTCCTACACACTCAAGGCTTTCAATGATGCGTTGTGCTCCACCATGGGTACTATAATTCTTCCAGTGAAAGTAGGACACAATACCATCCCATGATGTACCATATATTAGAAGGGGTAATGCAGTATAACATTTTGTTGGGGCATTCCTAGATTTGGGATATGCAGTGTGTACCCTCAATCATGCACCAATGCATCAAGTATGTGCATGAGGGAAAAGTACACGTGGTCCCATCTGACAAATAACCCTTCAAGTATGTGTATCAAGTTGACTTGTTGGGAGGTTTCAACCTATCATCAACGCACCTATACATCAGACCTTCATCCCCAACCACGTAGCTAGGTATCAAAAAAAAATCAGTGCAAGGTGACCCATCTACGTCAGAACCACCTCCTACATCCAAAGATATTGGTGCTTTTGGAAAGCCTTCTATATATAATGCAAAATACAAACAAATGCTAAAGGTACCCCTGGTGAAGGAAGGGCCCAAGGAACTTCTGACGATAGCAATTGCAAAAATCCCTAATCCCATGGAGGAGGAGCATTCCCAAAAAATAGCTAAGGAGGTACCACAACCTACCTCACTTGCATTGTCAACAACATCATTTGCACCGTAGGTGATAATTCACCTAGCCAACACAACACTAGGTTAATATCTTGTGCAAAATGTGACTTTCACGCCAATCATTGAATCAGCACAATACATAGGGTGACCAAGAGTCCCAAATATGCTAGTAGGGATAGTGGTTCCCTTAGGGGTTCCACCCCTCTAGACTAATTTCATATATGCTAATTCGTATTATGCCCACACTGATCCCAATCTAGAAAGGGATGAGGATGAACCTTTCACCACAAACATTCATTAGTTGTCAAATTTGGAGTTTAATCTAAATTACATTGAGTAGTATCACTGGAAAGGCTATGACCTAGGCCTATATGAACAAGGGCATCAATTGCCATTCCAGCCACAGTACCAACTACCCACCGATAGGAGTGGTTTGTGCAGACACCTAAATCGTGTTATGCTTAGGGGAGCTACTTACATAGACATACTCATAATATCATAAGACATAATCTTCGACTTTCCAAGCATAAATAGTGGTTATCACCACTCATTTGGGGCCTTTTCAAGCCATCCATGCTTGGCCGCTCAAGCCAAGAGTGACCAGATCCTAATCGCTCAAGCCTAGAGCAGCCAAAACTTAGCCACTGTAGATGACAATGACCAGATCTTAGTCGTTGTATATGATAGTGGCTAAACCATAAGAAGCAGTTTGCCGACAAATAGGCCCAATCTCGAGTAGAAGTGGTAGTCTGCATGTAATAAAGGTGAGTGGGAGTGACTTTGCATTCCTTTTTATGACCAGTTAACATAGGAGACTTGAGTTTGTATTTAGAATTAAGTTAACTAACCTCCAAGCATAAACAAAGGACAAAAGCTTCTCATGCTAACGACCAGTTCGCATAGAAGACTCAAGTGGGCAGTTAGATTTAGTTAACTGGACTTCAAACATAGACAATGGACAAAAGCTTCTCATGCTAACTTGCACTACGTATGAGAAATTATTTTCTAGGGCTTGGACATAGACCTAGAGTTTCACACTATAAAAGGTGCAAGCCTAAGAGCACCAAGATATCTAGAGATCTTTTATATTTTATCATAAGATAGAGAATCAGACATACAAGAGATCATTACAGAGAGAGAGACATCTTCTTGAGGAGAGATTTCAAGACTCAAAAATTTCTCTTTGATATCATGTGTACAATGGAGCTTTGATGAATCGAAGAGCATAATACCTACTTCAATATCAGATAATAGCCTTTGACCCATAGCTTTAGGGAAAATAGGGCAAGGTTTACATTAGTGGTCACTGTCTTGGACAGTGGCCCACAGGCTTAGCTTAGATAGACATAGCATCTTTTATTCTATTTTCTTATATCATGAGCATATATTTACATGGTTTCATGGCATAATTTTATCATATTTCCATTACATTCTTTGATTACTAACAACCTCATCTGAGGAGGCAATCTCGAACACCTAAATGTGTGTTGTTGTTTCATTGCTTGCAGGGCCACAGGTACATCGGACAAATATTACAACATACGAGAGCAAAAGGGATCCCTCTAGGAAATAGACCTAGAGAAGGAGGCATCTATAAGCCCTCATACATTTTTGTGTGCAAAATCGGGAAGCTTTTATAAGCACACCACCTCTTCACGAAAGGGGCACTCCTTGCCCACTTGTAATTTATAGTATCAAAATGGGTATCCCTAAGAGGGACCGACATGTAACCGAGATTCAATATCAACAAAGAGATATGTCTTTTGTTATTTTATGTTATATGCTTTATTTTTTCTCTTGTATTTCCATTTTATATTTGGTATTTTAAATAAGCATTGCAAGTAGGGTTTTCAAAAAAGGGACCGACATGTGCATTCCCAGGGTCGCTACAGATGGCGATCATGGTGGGACCACCACTAATTTTTCATGTTTTTCTGGAAAACTAACTTAATTTTGTGTGCAGGTCTAGCCACTCTGAGCTACAATGGCCAAAAACTAGCTGCTCTGAGCTACAGTGGCCAGAAACTAGCTGTTTTGAGCTACAGCAGCCAAGAACCAACCGCTCTAGTCAACAGTGGCCAGAATTGGAGTGTAGCAGAGGTCAAAACACAGACTCTCTGAACTGGATCAAAGGTTGGTATAGCTTCTCTGATATTTTGCAGCTTTCTATCTTCTTCTATGTATTTAAAATAGAGAACTTAAAGCACATTTATGTTTAGAAATTGAAATAATAAAGAATAAATAATTAAGCATTTTGCATATCTTAGGTCTTCTTTTAAATTTTCCACTAGGCATTGCTAGGAACATTAGCTTATGCCTAAAAATTTCACCCTAGAATCCAACGTGCTAGACATTGTATGTTGTTTGCTTGCTTTGAGGCCTTGCTAGAGGCCATAGTTGCATGAGATAAAATATGCTCATACAAATCATAGTAGTTCATGCATATTTCTAAATATTAAAATGTATTTTTGCATTTAGGCATATAGGACAGACTCATTGCTACTATATGATGCACTTTATGTTACACAAGCTTAAAATGAACACCACACACACACGTCTCATTTAAATATTGGAGAGTTGGATTTCATCACCAACCTTCAATTCAGTCCAATGACGTTGGAATTCATCTCCTTCCACTAGTTTTCCCCCTAGAGCTTCCTATAAATGGATTGGGAAACTTACTTATAGTGACACTAAGTTACTTGTGTTCAAATTGTCTCCCACTATTGGAACAATTATTGGTTCAGAGTGGAAGATCTAGGCGAACCCTCCATTGGGTCTTTAGCGGTGTACCCTAGCTTCTTTTGATAAAATCATGTTTGGCATGGGTGTACTTGATTATCACTATGGATGAGTCTTCTCATTCTTAATCCAAGAACAAGAGCAAAGAAATTAAGATAACAACACATCAAAACACACCAAACAATTTAGGGCACACTCAAATCGGTAATCAAGATAAACATTTATTTGGAATTGTGTGGTCACTCATAAATTGCAAACTCAAAATATCAAGTCATAAAACAACATGGTCAAAACAAGAAGTAAACATCCTCGGTTTGATGTCGAGGGAGAGACAAAAGCAATTCATACCCATAGGCAAAGTCATAGTAATGTTGAATGACCTACCCGTAAGACCGTGAGACATAGCTCCATGAGCCTAAGGGATGATAACTCAAAACTTGGGGGATCTCCTCGAGAAACCCCAAGAGAGGAACCACATCATGGAATAAAGACACATAAACAAAAAGAGGTTTCAAAGTCATCCTCATCAAGGAGACATCTCAAAGACATGAGGAAAATTCAAGGGCTTCCTCCTCATGTGGACATAAAGAAGGTTCTAAAACCCACTCTTCACATAGGGATGATGAGACTGCCACATATCCATCCACATAGAGGAAGCATGTTACCACCAAGCCCTCTTCATCAAGAAGGCAAACAAGAATTGCAACACCTCAAGACTCACAAGAAACATATGAAATAGGTCTGCCCACTGAAGGGCAGGAAAAGAGAGCTACATCTAGTCATGGGAATCATATAGAAGAAAACCTTCACACAAAAGGAAATATTCCCATAGACTGTGACCTCATAGGAGTAAATGGCACCCCATGGGACCAGCCATGGAAAACAAGATAGCTAGACAGGTTGGATCGATTTTCTATTCAACCAACCCAAATAACTATAGCTATTGAGAACTCTACATTTGGAAGCTCATGAACTGTGACTTCTAAACATACATCCCAGTCTGGGGGTACCTCAGAGCGACCCTATAGAAGATGCATGGATTCTGATCATAGGGATACTCAAAAATACACTGAGCAAGTCACATTAACTAGCAAGAGTACATATAAAATAGAAACCCCTTTGAGGAATTTGTGAGTGAATAAAATAAGAACAAAGTCAGATAAACATGAGTCTTCTATGACAGCACAAACTAAATGAATGAGGCGGTTAGAAAATGTATTACACAAATAGCGAGAGCTAGTGGAAGCTCTCGAATAAGAGAAACAAAGAGAAAGACTCTTGCACCAACATGAGCAGTGTTTAAGAGAGTAAGCTGAGTGAATAGCTTTTAAAAATTTATAGATAAATAGTGGTGACCACCAAAGAACAAGACACGCTGACTCACCTGAGGAAAGGTGCACTAGACAAGATAGCCCACAACGAAACCCCCCACCAAATAATGAAAAAATCCAACTAATGGGGGAAGGGCAAACATAACAAACCAATATCACAATCTTGAGTCCCCTTGTAGGAGGGAGGAAAATGGAACAAATCAAATGGATAGAGATTTACCTCCATTTCCAATGCAAATAGGCTTACAAGAGGAGTAAATCCATGCATCAAAGGCATTTCAAGAGCTTTCTAAAAAGATGAAAACCTTTGAGAAACAAGAGGTAGCTGGGAACTCACCAACATTGAGCAAAATACACAATCAACCATTGTGCCCATCAATCCCTAGCCCTCCATATCCTAAGCACTTTGAGATGCCTAGGTTAGATAAGTTTAAAGGTGAAGAGGATGCACAAGAGCATGTCACCAATTTTATCAATGCCTATTTTCATCTTGAAGACAATTACGCTCTTATGCTAAGAACATTCATAATGACATTTTCAGGTGCTGCTACTCAATGGTTCAACCAACTACCTAAGCATAGCATAACCAATTTCAAATAACTAGTAAATGCATTCTTGAAGCATTTATTCTTTGGTTCTAAGAAGAAGGTGAACCTTTTAGACCTGGCTAACTTGAAACAGTATGATGATGAACCAGTAATGGATTATGGGAATAGATGGAGAAAATTCATGGCAAAATTATCATTCTCCATTCCCATAGAAGAGATCATTTGCATGTTCACCAAAAGTTGTTCTAAACATATATCCCTCTTGCTACAACTCCAATAGTATCCTTCATTTGAGGAAGCTTTGGCATAGGCCAAGCTCATCGAAGAGATAAAAGTAGATGAGGGGACCATTAAGCTCTAAAAAAAAAGGAGTGGAACAAGAATGGTAAGAATGAAAAGTACAAATAGAAGTAGGGCAATCTTGCTCCAGTTAATCAAGTCGTATTGGCTACACCCAACGAAGGGGGTGCACAAAAACCATAGAACTATCAAGCACATCCCTCTCCAACCAACTATGACCAAAAGAATAATCAAGGAAGAAACCGAGAACGTAAGCCACCTCATTATTTCATGCCTTTAACATAATTAATGCAATCAATATTTAATCAATTGAATGAGGCCAAGAGGATCAGATTTCCTAATATACCTCTTATAGATCCCAACCATCCTAAGCCAAAAGGATATAGGAAAGATCAATTTTGCCCTTATCACAAGATACCGGGGTATGACATTGAGGCTTACATCGGGTTTAAGCACAAATTGCAAAACATGATTGATGCAGGAGAACTCAAAGTTGACAATACACTAGCTCCCGATAATAGAGACATGGGCATATACAAAAACCCATTGCCCAATCATGAGGCCCCTCGAGAGAAATGGGCCCAAGTCAATCAGGTTAGAGCTGACATACCTACCCACGGATGCATTGGAATGGTTGAAATTGTTAACATAGCAACTAGGAATAGGCATTATGGTCAACCACAACTACTTGTAGCTCCCATGAACATCCCAGGTGCTCCTAGGCAAAGTCAAGACAACCTTCTAGGTCCACTAACGAGACCTGTGGTAACTATTCATAGTATATTGGAGCAAAACCTATATACCACTCTAGCTAAGTTATCCATCTATGACCTCATACAATAGTCCCCAAAGCATAGGGACACTCTAATGGAAATTTTAAGAAAAATTGAGCTTCAACCACAAGATGCAAATGCATTCACTCACTTTGTGAGACAAGTGCAAGAATGCTAGGAACCTGTAATCCAATTCTATGATCATGAGATTAAGACAGTTTCTACTGCCTTACCAGACCCTCTACTAAATATTGTAGTGGCCATCAATGACTTACCTTTCAAGAGGGTTTTTGTCGATAGAGGTTCATCGATAAACATCATCACAACAACTAAAATATAGCACCTCAAGATACCCAAGACCAATATCGTTCAAGGGGCTTACATATTGAGAGCTCTTAATGATGCTTTATACAATACCATGGGAATGATAGTCCTACCCATCAAGGTGGGGCACAAGACCATCCCCATGATCTATCATGTCTTGGAAGGAGCTATGCAATATAATATCCTCTTAGGGCACCCTTGGATAAGGGCCATGAAGTGTGTGCCTTCAATCTTACACCAGTGTGTCAAGTATGTGCACAAAAACAAAGCCTATGTGGTTCTAGCCGATGAAGAGCCTTTTAAATACGATAATAAGATGGACATTTTAGGAGAATTAATGATCCCTTCTACTCACCTATACATGGCATCTTCATCCCGAACCACACAAGGGAATAACAAAGACCAAGGGGTAAGAAAAGACCCATGCACATCAACACCTCCTAATGCACTCAAGACAATCAATGCTTCTAAAGTACCATCAAGGTCAAAACCAAAATACAATCAAAAGCTAAAGGCACCCTTAGTTAAGGAAGAAAGGCCCAAATAAGTGCCAACTGTAGCCATTGCTAAAATGCCAAGTCCTATGGAAGAGGAAGATCCTCAAGATCAAGATGAAGATAGTGATTATAACCCTGCTTTGCCAGTATCATCCATGGGGTCATCCATGTCACATGCATCAATACACTTGGAAAGCACAGGCACAGGGGAGTACCTTGTGCAGAACATCACCTTTACACCTATCATTGAGTCTACACAAGACATAAAGAGGCATAAATACTTAATTCTGCCAATAGTAACTGTGGTCCACATGGAATTCCCCCCAACCAAACCAATTTTTTCTATGTCGACCTGGACTGCACCCATAAGTATTCAAATACAGAAGAGGATGGTGATGAATTATTCATAGTCAATGTTTGTTACCTATCTAATCTTGATTTTTCTCTAAGCTACTTTGAGCATTGCCATTGGCATGGCTATGGCCTTGGCATATATGAGCAGGGGTGCAGGAGGCCTTATGAGCCACTATATCAACTTACCTCTGAAAAATTTGGCTTATGCTATTATATCAGAGGTAGAGATGATTCACTTGCAGCAGCATTGGAAATATTAAGCATAGGGTTGGGAGAAGACATTGATTTCATTCCTTATCACCCCATGAGAATAGAAAATTTGAGCAACAGAGAAGTGGCCACAGTAAACATACCGCATCCATAAACTTATCATCCAAACACCTCAATTGATTCCACCCAAAAAGGGTACAACTCATGGTATGAGGAGAATGGATATAAAGCAAGTGATGATGAGGCACAACTTGGATTAGCCTATCAAGGGCCCTGCTATTTACAAAGGTTCACATGGTCCATCCATGATGAGTTTGGATATACATCAGATGAAAGTGACTATGAATCAGAAGACTCAACAAAAAGAGCGTACTTAGGCCTAAGCCATCAACCCCTAACTTTGGGGCAAGAGATAAATGCAAATAAATTCTTCATAAGTGCTAAATAATAAGAAGATGAAATAGATATGGCCTACTTTGGGCTAATACATGAGCCCCTTGTCTTAGGGTTGCATACCAATGCTAATGGTTTTTGGATAAGTGATGATGACTTTGAGGATGAGACCGAGATGGCTTATCTTGGACCTCACTACTTACGGCAAGTCAACAAGCTAGTAGAGATAGAGGCGGAATTCCATGAAATAGACCCTCATCTCTAATTTTTGGGGAGACCTATTGACCTAGCTGCCATTCATCGGATGGTCAATCCCCCTCTGCCTACATTCAAAGAGCAGTTAGAGGCTAATGATCCTATTGTCGACCCTGCTCATGGGTCAGATCTAGAAATTTCCATTCCTCTATAACCTCATCGCGAGTATGGAAGGGAAACCCCTAAGACAATATTACACCCATGTGGTCTTGGAGATTTCATCCCATCCATCAACATTATCTCTATTTATTTGACCACTCCACTTCGTAATCCAATAGATCCTACCAAATCATTACATATTGATATAGAGGCTATTGATTAGGATTGCACTAGTTCACCCATAGGACTAGAAGACATCTTCCCCAATGAAGAGATGTTACAGTCATTCCATTTTGCATCAGGTTGTGTGTATGATGTCTTCCATGTTTTTTTGGAACCTGAGTCACTAGGTCCTGTAAATCCTGTCGATGGCATTCATTTGATACCCTCGCCTCATCAGCTAGAGGATGGGTCACATATGGCTATAGAAGCAAATTATGAGGTAGACATCAGTGATGATCCTACCCAACTAAGGAAAGTCAAGTTTAGAGAAATTCTATCTCTAGAGGAACAAGCCATCTTGATTCCTCTCCTCAAGGAGAGGCCAAATATTTTTTCTTGGACTTACAAAGACATGCTAGGGATAGATCCAAATTTAGTCGTTCACAACCTTTCATTAGATCCCATGAAGAAGCCAATCAAGTAAAAAATGAGGAAAATGCATCCAATCGTCGCTTTGATAGTAAATAACAAATTGCAAAAACTATTGGATGCAGTATTCATAGTTCCTATCGACTACCCTGAGTGGGTGTCAAACATGGTACTGTTGAGTGGTGTTTTCACCCAATTGTGAAAGCACACTCTCCGGTAGGATCTGAGTCCCAAAATCCTTTGCTTGTAAAGAAATTATAATAGAATAATTTCTCCAATGTTCTTGTTATGTTGGCTCTTTGTTTACCAATGATGTTGTTCAACTTAAATGCTGGGAATACCTTAATGGTTGCAAGTGGATGTTAACAAGGGGCACTGTGGTTTAATTTAATTTGAATTTGCAGTGGACTCAAAATACATAAATCTAAGAGATGAATTTGTTTTGATACTGAGCTTTGATGGATTTTTAGTTATTTATTTAAGTTACAGTAATTAAAATGCAAAAAATAAAATGAAGAATTGTGAATAAAAGAAAATGCAAAGAATAGTAAACTAAACTATGCTCAGAATGCTACCACCTCAATTCGATGAAACTAAAGATAATGAGGTTTTCTACATGCAACCTAACCTATTGAATCTGCACATTCACACAATCCTAATAAGCTAGGTGCGGGTTTCTAGGGTTTTACTATAATTTTAGATTTTAGGCGTTCGCATGAAGCAACCAAGAGAACTCGCATTAAACTCCATCTATAAACCTTAAAATCTGAAAGGGGAAGATAAACATTAAATCATGCATGCAGAAATGACTCCTTCTTTCTCATCAATGAGATGCCAACTCTTTGTATTTCTGTATTAAAATGGTATATCAGTTACAATGACAGAATGTTCCGGTATAACAAATCCAGAACAAATGAAGGAAATTGCTCCAAGTGCAGGCCCAGAATGGCTTGCAGCCCTTGTCTCTGCAACTCTACTAGCAGCAATTTCCCACCCTTGTATCGATCTTCACTTCTAATTTTATACTAACTGATACGGCCCTTTTATTCCCCTGCGTCGCTTCGTTTCACCCCCTAGAATGTGTCGTTTCAAATTCCTCGCCTTTTTGTTGCTTTTGATTTTATGCACGCTGCCAAAACATTCGATATTCTCTATTACATGAAATGTTTCTGTAATCCTGACACCTGTGTGCCACGTGTTCTGTGTTTATAGCATGTTTCATAACAGCCCCATGTAAATCATGACGTCTTTATGCATGCAGCTTGTTCTTTTGCCAGCACAGCGAAAATGAGACAGGTAGCGAAATCGTGACATTTTTCGGCCAACAACGCTCTTGCCTTTCTGCCCAATGAAAATGCGACATGTCACGAAATCGCGACATGTCATGAAATCGTGACGCTTTTCTATTCTGTACACTCTCGGCCGCAACCTGTCATGATTTCATGATGTTTTTCACTCGACACTCCTTTGGCTGCAACCTGTCGCGATTTCGCGATGTTTTTCACTCGGCACTCCTTTGGCTGCAACCTATCATGATTTCATGATATTTTTCACTCGGCACTCCTTTGGCTATAACTTGTCATGATTTCACAACATTTTTTGCACTTCTTGCTCTTTCGCTACTTTCTGTCGTGATTTCGTGATGTTTTTGTCTAGCGGGCACGCTTTCTCAAAAGTTGCACGATTTCGCTACCATTTTCGGCCCTCTGCATGGTTCTCAATCTCTATCACGATTTCACGATGTTTTTGTCTGGGTGGCACGCTTTCTCAAAAGTTGTGCGATTTCGCTACCATTTTTGGCTTATGAGCTTTGTGTCAATTTTCGTCGTGATTTCGCTACACTATCGGGCCTTGTAGCCTTTGGCTCGTTTTTGTCGCAATTTCGCTACACTGCTGTGCCTTGTTGCCTTTGGCTCGTTTTTGTCGCGATTTCGCTACCATTTTCTATTTCATGCCTTCTGCCCGCTTGCAAGCCGCAAAAATCAAACACATCATGATTAACATGGGGTCGTTACGAAACATGCTAGAAACACAGAACACATGGCACACAGGTGTCAAGATTACATAAATGTTTCATGTAACAGAGAATATCAAATGTTTCGGCAGCGTGCATAAAATCAAAAGCAACGAAAAGGCGAGGAATTTGAAATGATGCATTCTAGGGGGTGAAACAAAGTGACGCAGGGGAATCGAAGGGTCGTATCAGTTAGTATAAAATTAGAAGCAAAGATCGATACAAGGGTGGGAAATTTCTGCTAGCAGAGTTGCAAAGACAAGGGCTGCAAGCCATTCTGGGCCTGCACTTGGAGCAATTTCCTTCATTTGTTTTGGATTTGTTATACCTGGAACATTCTATCATTGTAACTGATATACCATTTTAATACAGAAATACAGAGAGTTGGCATCTCATTGATGAGAAAGGAGTCATTTTTGCATGCATGATTTAATGTTTATCTTCCCCTTTCAGATTTTAAGGTTTATAGATGGAGTTTAATGCGAGTTCTCTCGGTTGCTTCATGCAAATGCCTAAAATCTAAAATTATAGTAAAACCCTATAAACCCGCACCTAGCTTATCAGGATTGTGCGAGTGTGCAGATTCAATAGGTTAGGTTACATGTAGAAAACCTCATTATCTTCGGTTTCGTCGAATTGAGGTGGCAGCATTCTGAGTGTAGTTTAGTTTACTATTCTTTGCATTTTCTTTTATTCACAATTCTTCATTTTATTTTCTGCATTTTAATTACTGTAACTTAAATAAATAACTGAAAATCCATCAAAGCTCAGTATCAAAACAAATTCATCTCTTAGATTTATGTATTTTGAGTCCACTGCAAATTCAAATTAAATTAAACCACAGTGCCCCTTGTTAACATCCACTTGCAACCCTAAGGTATTCCCAGCATTTAAATTGAACAGCATCATTGGTCAACAAAAAGCCAGCATAACAGGAACCTTGGAGAAATTATTTTGTTATAAATTCTTTGCAAGTAGAGGATTTTGGGACTCAGATCCTACCGGAGAGCATGCTTTCACAATTGGGTGAAAACACCACTCTACATATTAGCGCTAGAAGGAGGGCCCAAATTGGTTTACTTTATTTTGATTTTCATACATGAGTAATATCTCTTTGATTTGATTTTGAAATCATCTCTTAAGGCTCACAAACATCTAAATTGTAGTTGTTGTTTTTCTGTTTGTTGCAGGTTTTCCTTGAAATAATCGAGGGTTTCATCAGGCAGGCTGGACCCACTGCGTCGTATTGCGACCAAGTCCCAAACAATCAGGGAAACCATTTTTCATGACCTTACACTCACTG
Source organism: Wollemia nobilis (assembly GCA_028583015.1). Classification (NCBI taxonomy): domain Eukaryota; kingdom Viridiplantae; phylum Streptophyta; class Pinopsida; order Araucariales; family Araucariaceae; genus Wollemia; species Wollemia nobilis. The sequence continues at coordinate 10,260,399 of JAQPPZ010006249.1, forward strand.
GTACTCCCAAGAATAAAACCAAGCAAGTCATAAGCTTACCAGTCACAAAAGCCCTTTTTTCTCCAGGAACATCGAGTGGACCTACACCAGTGATACCCGTTGCCACTAGTGTTCCTATTGTCAGTAATATTTCCACTACTCTTGTAGGATTGTCTTCATCGATTTTGAGTCAAATGGCTCAACCTCCAGCAGCTCCTTGGTATGGAGCTAATAATATTCCTTTGAACATTGTAGGGGATATCCATGAAATCCCCAAGAACATTGAAAGGTTTTTGCCTAAGTACAAACCAGATGGCCCAAGAACAATAGAAGAACATATCCAAGCCTATAGGGATGTTTTAATTAGACTGCAAGTCCAACATGAAGATGTGACCTGTAGGCTTTTCCCCATGAGCTTAGATCCAATAGCATATGAATGGTATATATGCTTACCAACTGGTTCAATCACTTCATGGGCACAAATGGAGAATGCCTTTGTTAATCAATTTAGGTCACCCTTGGATCCCACAACCATTTATAATCAGTTTATTACATGCAAAAGGGGCCAGGGTGAACCTATCAAAACATTTAACCAGAAATTCCAAAAGTGCTATAATAGAGCAGTTCGACATTTTTCCATCGATCCCGAAATGGCTTTGCAGATATATTTTGGGGCATTGGACCCCATGACAGCCATGTTTGCAAGATGAAATCCTCAAGTCACCATGCTAGCTCTAGCCTATAACGAAACCATGACCATCGAGCAGCAAATGACACCATAGGGCTATGGGTTTCCCTAGATGCCTGTGATGGGATAGTATGCTCCATATGGTCAAGCTCCCTTGGCAAATCATATCATGGCACCGCAAATTCCAAGCATGAACGCCTTTCCATATTAGCAACCGTATCCACCAGCACCTGCGTATGCACCCATTCCAATCCAACCAATTACATCCATTCCACCTGTTCTTGCATTTTTGCAGAATAGTCAATCGACTATGCAAGGAACTAGCCAAGTTAATTCTCAGGCTATAGTTCCTTTCCCAAATCCAACTCCGATTCAGAGTGTCAATCCATACGGGAATCAAATTCCTCAAAACCTAACCCAAATTTTGAATCAAGACCCCACCAATTACGCAAATCCAACGAGGGTTAACAACAATGTGATTCCACCGAAGGAGATTCATTTAGAGGTTGAAGAGCTCAAGAAAATAGTTCATAAACTGAGCAATGACATGGTTCAAAATCAGAAGTATGAATCCCATGCCCCTCACTCAAATCAAAATTTCAACAATAGAGGGAGACATTGGAACACAAAGCCAAACAATGGGGGAGTACCCGCTCTGATTTCCAATCAACTAGATACTTCTGCAGGACCTAGTCAATCCAATTCCCTTTTGAATCTTTCATATTTGGCATGGGAAAGGGGGTGTAGGTTGCACAACATAAAAGAACACAATGAGAGGAATTGTCTTGAAATTTCTAGATACACTCATTGTCTTCAGGCACAAGTTGATGACTTGGAACTGGTATCAATTGAGGGTCCATCGCAACATCAAGATGATAACATTATGGTGATGGAAACTATATATCATCAAGAAGGTGAGAGTGAGGAAGAAGAAGATGAAATTTTGGAATAGGAGGTACAAGCTTTTCGAGATTTTAGAAAGGGGAATCATGGGTACCATTTGAGAAGTAAATCTAAAGCCCCTAAAACCTCATCAACACCTCCAAAAAACTATATTCTTCCTCCGGATACTAAGGTAGATAACAATCCTCCTCCTCCACTCAAAAGAGAAAGGTCTAATGATGTGCAAAAGACAGTCAAATTCAAAAAACCAAACTATGACATAGTGGAGGATCTAAAGAAGTCCAAATCTAGTCTTTCGTTCTTGGACACAGCTAGATTGCCTGGCCAAAAGGAGGCATTGATAAAAGCTCTGAACTAACCTGATCAAATGTGGAAGGAAAAAGGAGTTGAGTCCCATATGATTTTGTGAAAGGAGAGACGGGATGTCCCACCATTCTTACTGACTCTGAGAATTGTGGGTAAGAATTTGCATAACTGTTTGGTGGACACGGGTGCCACTAGCAACCTCATGCCTTCGAAGATATGTCAAATGTTGGGTCTGCAACCTGTTTCATCCAAATGCAAGGTCTTGCAACTAGACAGATCAGAGGTAAATGTGGTAGGAACCCTATATGATGTCAAAATTCAATTAAATTTTGAACCCAGGGTCCAGCAGGTTGTCGACATTTTGGTTGTTAATATCCCAAGTAGATATGGAATGCTACTTACAAGGGATTGGATGAAAACTCTGAATGGCTATTTTTCAACTGACTGCTCACATATGTGGCTACCCTGGAAAGGAATTGCAAATCAAATCAGAGTGTAAAATGAATCGAGGCTTAAGGAGATCATAACATAATTTAACAAGCCAAATGAAGTTCAATTTTTTGAGCCAGAACTGGGGGTTTATGCACTTGATGTTGAGGAAGCTACTGAAGAGCCTAAAGAGGAAACATGTCATGGTGGCGCTTCTGAGGAAAATGATTGCACATGGTTGCTCAGGTTCGATGGATCAAAATCTAGACAGGGAGCAGGAGCTGGAGTCAAGCTCACTGGTCCAGGAGGTAAACCATTATTAGCTGCTTACAGACTGCAAATTCAAATTAAATTAAACCACAGTACCCCTTGTTAACATCCACTTGCAACCCTAAGGTATTCCCAGCATTTAAATTGAACAACATCATTGGTAAACAAAGAGCCAACATAACAAGAACCTTGGAGAAATTATTCTGTTATAATTTCTTTGCAAGCAGAGGATTTTGGGACTCAGATCCTACCGGAGAGTGTGCTTTCACAATTGGGTGAAAACACCACTCAATAGTACCCATAGGGAAACCTGATGGAAGAATTTGTATCTACATGAATTTCAAATATTTGAATAGGGCAACACCAAAAGATTCATTTATGTTGCCAAACATAGATGCTCTTATGGATGCAATCGCAAGTCATGAAATTCTCTCCTTAATGGATGGTTTTTTCGAATACAACCAAATTCGGATTAAGCTCGAATATCAACATAAAATTGCTTTTATTAATCCATGGGGAACATTCTGTTACAAAGTGATGTCATTCGGTCTCAAAAATGCTAGTGCCACATATCAATAGGCCATGACATACATATTCCATGACTATATGCATAATATCTTGGAATATTACATGGATGACTTACTAGCCAAGTCCCTGCTATAGCAAGATCATGCCAAAGTCCTTAGACAAGTCTTCGATCGCCTCATAGAACACAAATTTTGATTGAATCCTAAGAAGTGCATATTTGGCATAACTTCTAGCAAGCTTTTGGGATTCATCGTATCCAAGAGAGGCATCGAAGTAGATCCTGCAAAGGTAAAGGCTATACTGGAAATGACTACCCCTACCAACATTAGGGAGTTGAGGAGCCTACAAGGCAAGATAGCATCCATCAAAATATTCATCGCATAATTATCAGACAAATGCAAACCTATGAACAGGTTGCTATGCAAGGAAGTCCCCTTTCATTGGGACGAAGAATGCCATCAAGCCTTTGTAGAGATCAAAACTTATTTGGCAACACCACTAGTATTGGCTCCACCAAGGCCATACATACCGTTTTTACTATATATATCAACTACTAATTTTGCATTGGGCATCATGTTAGCCCAAAAGAATGCACAAGATAAATAGCAAGCCATATATTACATTAGTTGCACCTTGGTGAGATATGAGCTAGGATATACATATGTCGAAAAGTTGTGTTTAGCAGTGGTCTTTGCAACTCGAAATTTGTGACACTACATGTTGAGCCATACAACCTATGTCATATCAAAACAAAATCCTTTGTAGTACATGATGAGCAAGACATATCACAATACACATATTGCAAAGTGGATCATGCTATTGACATAATTTGATCTAGAGTTCATAATCCAAAAGTCCATCAAGGGACAAGTCATAGCAGATCAATTAGCAAAGGCACCTCTTCAAGATAACAAGCCTCTCACCATAGAGTTGCTTGATGATGTGGTATTTGCATTATCAGATCTACCAGAACTCGAAGAACCTAAGAAAGAAAAATACATGTCATTATTCTTCGATAGTTCAAAGTGTGAACAAGGAGGTGGAGCAGGGATTGTCTTATCACACCGCAGGGTGCACCATTGCCCTTATCATTCAAACTGGACTTCTTATGCACAAACAACAATACCGAATATGAAGCATTGATCTTGGGACTTCAAACAACTGTAGCAATGGGTATTAAAAGATTGAATATCTTTGGTGACTCCTTGCTCATAGTAAACTATGTCAAAGGACTATTTCAATGCAAGTACCCACTCCTGAAGACTTACAAGGAACTTGTTGACAATTACTTAGCTGGGCTAGAATGGTATGACATCGAGGCAATCCCTCGTACATCGAATAGATTTGTATACACCATGGTATCTTTGGGATCCTTAATCCCTCAGAATCCATCTGCTAATTTTACTACCATTCATTTAAAAGTGCTTTCGCACTCAACAATACATCGTGAGGCTTTTGACAATCAAGAATCAGTCAACATGATCAACATCAAACCAAATCATGATTGGTCCTTCGCAAACAACACCTTGGGGGTATTTGATATCCCAGGGACCTTTAGAGTGTGGTGCAACCATATACCATATAGTTGTTCCTCAATTCATGTTCACTACCTCAGAAATACAGGAAGAGCAAGTTGTATATTCTATAGAAGTTGTGGCCTATCAGGATTGGCTTTCCCAACTATGGGACTTCTTGAAGCTTGGAATAATACCTCAAGGTTTGTTGCATACTAAAAGGCGAATGTTCAAACAGAGAGCAACAAAATACATTTTTCTAGGAGAAATCCTCTATAGATGAGGATATGATGGAGTATTACTCCATTATATTGAGCCCCAAGAAGTATCTTGGGTAATTTTTCAAGCTCACGATGGAACATGTGGAGGCCATTTCAATGGCATGTCCATCGTTAAGTGCATCTTGATAATAGGTTACTAATGGCCCACCATGGAAAAGGACTATTGCGAGTATGTCAAGAAATGTAGTAAATGCCAGCATCATGCAAACCTAAATCACTTACCATCGCAAGCTTTGTAGCCCATCCAGGCAGCATGGTCATTCTCGCAATGGGAACTAGACTTGATTGTGAAGATCTCACTCCCATACTCATGCCGACATATATTCATCATAACGACCACAAAATACTTCACTAAATGGGTAGAAGCTATCCCCTTAACATCAACAACTGGACCAAGGATTGCAGAGTTTATACTCCATAATATCATAAGTCATTTTGGGGTCCCTTCTAAGATAATATCGAATAATAGGCCATATTTCAAAAATAAAAATGTGCTTGCTTTAATTAATAAATACCAAATTTTGCATAGTTTTTCAATGCCTTACTATCTACAAGCAAACGGGCAAGCAAAAGCCTCAAATAAAATAATAGTCTCCATTTTGAGTAAGACAGTGCAAGAAAATCACAAGGATTGGCACATGCAGTTACCTATTGCACTATGGGCATACAGGACTAGTATACAGATGCCCACTGGGGCAACACCATTTTCATTAGTATATGGCACTGAAGCCATCATGCCTTTAGAGTTGTAAATTTTTACTCTACACATAGCATTAAAGGACTTCATAGATGATGAAGTTGCATGGCAAGGCCGCCTTGATCAGTTGATGCTTCTTTATGAACACCAAGTCAATGCTTTAGAGCATCTCTATGTTTAACAAGATCACCTTGAATGAGCTTACAATAATAAAATCCACCTAAGGTAATTCAAGGTTGGAGATCTTGTGCTCAAAGAAAACCAATAGAATTCAAATTTGCTATCGCATCTACGAGATAAGTTCATGGAAAACTGGGTAGGTCCATATATGATTTCACAAATATTTGGGCCTGGATCGTATCACATTATAACATTAAATGGTATTGAAGAGCCTAAACCTCTCAATATCATTCATTTAAAGGCATTTTATACATAAAATTCAAAACATTCAAATATGTCAAAAATACAAACAAATCATAAAAACATAAAATTCAAAAATTCAATCAAAGGCTCCAAGGGTAATTCATGTTGCTTGGTCAAAAATCAATACAAAAATCTCCAAGGGTAATTCATACCGCTTGGTCAAACATCAATTCAAAAGGCTCCAAGGGTAATTCATACCGCTTGGTCAAACATCAATACAAAAATCTCCAAGGGTAATTCATACCGCTTGGTCAAACATCAATTCAAAAGGCTCCAAGGGTAATTCATACCACTTGGTCAAACATCAATTCAAAAGGCACCGAGGGTAATTCAATCCATTTGGTCAAAAATCAAATCAAAGGCTCCAAGGGTAATTAATACCGCTTGGTCAAAAATCAATCAAAAATGCTCCAAGGGTGATTCAAACCGCTTGGTCAAAATAAATAACAAAAGCACCAAAGGCATAATAAGCCCTTTGGTCAAACTAATCAAAAATACAAAAACAACATAAAATCAAAAATACAAAAACAATTGCATCTCACATTTTGCATCCACATCATTGCATTGAATTTTCATATCCACTACAATTGCATATGTCATGAGAGCCTTAAAAGTGATACCACAATTTGTCACACAAGTCAATCATATCCATAACTCCATCCAAATGTGTGTAATTATGTTTTTCAACACAACCATTATTTGTTGTTATACATAATAAAATAAGTTTTTTCGGTTAATCAACCACACCAAGTAATCTTATCAAATTTTGAGGAAAACAACTTTGATTAGTAGAAGGTAAGGCCTAGTTGTGATAAATCCTTGGATATTCAAGATCCCGTCACTAATTGAAACACTAAAATCCTAGTTGGTACAAGGAAAAGATGAAATCTACAAAGCGGTCTAGGTTACCTTAAGTGAAAAGGATTATCCTTGCTTATCCCCCTGTGCAACCGATTTAAAGGTGCTGAGAATTGGCAAAAGGACAAGCTTTACCCTATCCAAATCCCTTGCTTAAAATAAAATAAGAAAAAATACCAAAGCAAAGTACACATTCAAAAGGCCAAGCATACAGTCCAGATTTCAAAAGCAAAAATCCAATACACAAAGCATAAATTCAAAAATTACAAAAAAATCAAACTCAAAAAAATCAATCAAAATAAATAGTGATTTTCATCACTATGTATGAGAAAAATAAATGGTGATTATCATCACTGCAAAAATCCCCGCTCAAATAAAAAAAATCAAATCAAAATAAACAGTGATTTTCATCACTACATATGAGCAAAAATCCAAAGCCAAAAATAAGGGAATAAAGCTTGAATCCTTGGAATTCTCAGCATTGTACAAAATTGGAAGGAGAAATCCTTACGCATGATGATATGTCTACCACAACTGCTTCATGCATTTGTGTAGACCAATGTTTGAATGTGGATGAGCTAGCTTAGGTAACCAAATATTGCCTAGTGGTATAGTCCAACTAAGTCCAACATAAGGATGAGATGAACACCTGAGGATCCCTGATCTTAGCAATGGGCTAAAAGAATCCTGCCTAACATCGGAGGAAATGCTTGAGTTCTACCTCAAAATATACAATCACATGCACACACAAATATCATGAAAAACCAAGTCCATGGTAAAAGCCTTACTTTTCAAAATCCTAAGTGGTAAGTAGACAGTTGTTGATAGGGGACCTAGAGTGTTTGAATCTCCAAAAAGCCCCAAAAATTATTACATAGCAACAAATCATAAAATCATTCACACCACCACTTTCTTTACAATATTCTATAAATTAGGGGGTATCAACATAGTAGGACAAATACCGCATATATATTAGAAATAGTATATAGACGACCATTGACTACTTTATATCTTTTAATTTACAGAAACTTATTAAGAAAATACATTACACACCATTACATCTCATATATGAATACTTAATCAATTCTTATGATAAGAGTGATTATTTAAATTCATGATTATTTTTTTTACTTTTTGTGGTATCACCCATTGAGATTATCAATGCCATATGCATTTCGTATGTTTTAAGTGATTAGAGCATACAGGTTCATTTATACCATTCCACCACATAAGTTAGATGCATACAATTAAAGCAAAAATTAAACATGCATTTAACAATAACATTTGCATCCACAAATACAAGTCATTAATCATCCATAAACCACATCATAAAACATATAGGCAATATCCATTTGCATACAATCATAAATTCATCATACATCATCAAAATACATTGCATCATATCATAAAAGCATATAAGCATCTACACATCCATCTAAGCATCTTAAAATATCATCTATCATCTAACATATTCATAAAATCATAATAATACCATCATCGCATCATATTATAAAATAAAATAACAATAAAAACATAAGCAATAAATGATACACATAATAAGTCATAATGAAAACTATCATAAAAGTATGTGTGTCAAGTCCATGGATATACAAAAATGCCCATGGGCTATAGTCATGTAGGTTAGTCGACCTCAAAAATGAATCAAGAACCAAGTAGAACATCAATCAAATATCGAGCCTGAGCCCCCTCCACCACCTCCTCCGGTGCCACCTCACCCTATGGCAGTGTTGTGAGTCAATTGGTGCGAGACTGTCGATCTCTCTGTTCGAGTCTGGGTTCACTGGCTAGGATGGGCGAAAGACTACCCCGAGGTCAAGCACCCATTGACCTACGAACCACCTGCACCTGCTAGATCCTTAGGGACAAGCCCATGCCTCTTGAGCTACATATGAAGGATGGTCACATGATCTGTAAGACCCTGTATTTGTACCTCATGCTCATCCAACAAATACTAAAGTCATCCCACATATGCCCCTGAGCCTGCCACTGGAAACTCCTATGGTGTAGGAGTAACAACAAACTACATCCTGACATCGTCACCCTCAATAGTAGCCTACAGAGCCTATATCTGTGCTATGAGCTGCTCAATCATAGCATCTCACTATTGTACTTGGATCTTAGTATCCTGGAGCTCAACCTTAACCTCATGCAACTGTGCTCTCATAGGATATTCTCTCACCTCGAGCTCTAACTCCTCCTACTCCTCAAGAACATTAGGATCCTCTACTTCCATGTGCTCTACCAGCTAGCACCATACCTCGATCCTGGATCAAACCTTGTGTTCTATCGGATCTATGCCATCACCCTCGCCATCATCCTCATGCACTAGGATACCGATGCCATGCCACATTTGATCACCCCACCACTGAGATTAGGCCTCTATAACTCTCCCAGCCACTATAGTGTCTAGGTCCGGGGCATCCTACTCATCTGCAAGCTCTATGACCTATCGTGGAGGTAGGTCCCTCTCTACTATGAGGCAATAGTACAAAAATAGTATTAAGGGCACATCCTACTATAATCTGTACTAACGAAGAACCCAAGAGTAGAAGAAATACTCCTGGATGGAAATATTACGGTCAACGAGCCATCGCTCGCATCGTGTCTTGGTAGTAAAACTAGTTGGATCATCCCAAACCAGACAATCATAGTAAGACCACCACACGACATCTCCAACCAACAGTTTGGTGAAAGCATCAGTGTAGTGGTATAGCTCCCTTGCAAAAGTGTGGCTCTTATGCTCCTCATGCTCTTGAGCCCATCTGGTAGCATAGCACTATGTTTGAGCCTCAATAGATGTAATCTCAACTGGAAGCCCCTTTGGGTGATCTACCTTAATGTGCTCCCATCCCTAAACCTGTAGGAGCAAGATGCAAGCAATGCTAATGCGTCCCCGCTGACGGATGTGGTACAACTCATCATAACACTAAGCCAATAATGATCTACCCCATGCATATATGATAGGCTCCTCACTATCCAATAGGTCCTGCACCATCGCTAGGAGGTTCTAATGGAACCTTAAACTTGAGTATTCTGGTATAAGAACATTGTTGATCACCATCAGCAACACAGCATGCCTCGTTGTGAAAACATGAGCATCATACCAAGCCTTGATAGATACTCCCCTAGACCCAATATCTTGAAGGGATTTTGTAGAATGTGATCCCAACACCCGAGCATAGACGACCACATAATCATTAGTGACTGACAAAAAAATGGGCACCCCATCGAATAGGATCCAAAAGATCCTGTACACATCCTCCGACGTGATAGTCATCTCACTAGGTGGAAGGTGGAAGGTTTTGATCCGTGGGTCCCAACGGTGGGCTAAAGTCATAAGATAAGTCTGGTCGGCCATAATGTGGGGCAACCTGATAACGTATTATAGCCCATGGGCCTTAAACCACTCCCAGTCAGTGTCATCAAATCTAGGAAGCAAGTCGAGCAGAAGCTTCAAGTCTCGAGCCCGAGCAGTGAGGATCTAAACAAAGTTGAAGAAAGATAAAATATAACTATAGTGCATCTAAGGTATAATTCACAATAAACATGAAAATGATGCAAAAGAGTATGAGTTACTCTAAATCTAAGCAAAAGAAGAATAAATTACACCTAATCAAGCAAAGTAAAAATTCAAAAGTAAAAAAAATCATAAAAATCAATACACAAAATGCAAAAAACAAGGCTTAAGCTTTAGCCGCTATCGCCTACAGTGGTCGAAACCTGGTTGTTGGAGGTAGCAGTGGCCAAGGCCCAATGGTCAAATTTTTGACCGTTGGGATTTATGCTTGGCCATTGTGAGCATAGCGGCTCAGAGCTGGCTACTCTGAGTGATAGCAGTCAAGGGGTAACATGACAAACCCGTGAACCCTTGGCCAAAAAATCAAAAAAATTACAAATTTGAAAAAATAGCTGCAATAAAACAACAAAGGGAAAGCAAACAAATTGGAAGGCAAATGTTCCTAACCAGGCATCAAAACTAGGTTAAATTCAAAATTCCTAAAATTGCAGTAGCAGGTGAATAATAAAAAAAATTCGAAAAACCCTAGGTTGAAGCCACTAACAAATAGCAAAATTGGGGACTAACCCACCATAGCAAAAGGGAACCTAAGCCTAATTACAAATTTTTTCGTTGCCAAAAAGTTTAGTAAGGTTTGTTTTACTCATTTTTTAGTGAAGTTCAATTGTACTTAGAAAAGGAAAATAGAGCTAGGGTTTTGAAGAGAAATACCCAAGAAGCTCCGGCTCCTCCAGCAGCTGATGTCTTGCCCCGTGCAGCCATGTCCTCAGCACCAGCAAGTTTCGAAGTCGCAATCGTCACCGTTGCACTAGAGCTCTAAAAATGAAATATTCAATAGTGAAAATGATAGGTCAAACCCTAGAATTGCAAAATTTATATTTCCTTAATTATGCCTTGGTTGCTGCTAATGTCAGTGGCCCGAGCTTCTTGGCCACTCAAGGTGACAACGACCATAGGCAAGAAATCAAAGGCCACTAGACCTAACAACGGCCAAGCCCACAAATAAAAATAAAGTAGTTCCTTCCATGAGGGAATAACAAAAACAACAAATAAACACACTTTGGTGGTTTTGAATCACCAAAATGACCAAAATAACAAAAAAAATTACATAAAATCACAATCTCAAGCAGGCCTTGTATCCAATTACCTACTCTATCCACTCGGTGATTGCAATGACCTGCACTTAATGTATTTCGGTGAGACGAGTAGGCAACCATAAGGCCACTTGGGGAAAAAGCAAATCATTTTGGAATTATGATATGTCACCCTTTAAACCCGAAGAATATCAATATGGTCAGACTGCTCCACAGGTGCGAAGGGGTCATTCTAGTTCTCCTATGACATCAAAAATATTAAGTCAAAGTGATACAATCTAGGCATGAACATAATCACTCATCCTAACTCCCTGAGAAGGCTATTGATAGTCGGACCGCTCCTCAAGATATGGATGGATGATTATCATAAGAAATTTGAATCACACTTGGATGTGGGATTGTCCATTAAAAGTAGCAAATTCTAGAAAGGAACCAAATTAGTCATATTGGTCAAGCAACTTGTCGCTTCATTCATTGTCATTTCTTCACCAATCCATTATGTGAAGAGGTAGTTCAAAAATTTAACTTAATTATAATCAAAATCAATAAAATATCACTCGATTATAGCAAAATTATGATCGTCCTTTGAATCATTGCATACAACAATCATAAATTTCCCTTATTTGCTGGGAACATAAGTAGACATGACATCTTTAATTATAGCTCTCCTACCGATCAAAATTGTTGTAGCCGCTGAAGCTACCCGATTGAGTTTGAGGAATGAGTGTAATTTAAATTGCAAAATCCATTGAGCTAAGTCCTCTAAACATTGAGGCAATGATTCAAATGGATGTGCGCCATCTTGCATGATTGGGCCATCCGGCGTTGATCAGACCATTGATCACCATACACCTTGCAAACAAATTAGTCTACGTTTTTGCTTAGCATTGTGTTTTCCACATAATGCATCACAAAAATAGGTATCTATAGACACCTAAATCATGTCATGCTTAGGGGAGATACTTACATAGATACACTCATAAGATCATAAGACATAATCTTGGACTTTCCAAGCATCAACAGTGGTTCTCACCACTCATTTTGGGCCTTTTCAAGCCATCCAAGCTTGGCCACTCAAGGCAAGAGTGACCAGATCCTTGCCGCTCAAGACTAGAGTGGCTAGACCTTAGCTACTATAGAAAACAATGACCATATATTAGCCACTACAGATGATAGTGGCTAAACCATAAGAAGTAGTTTACCGACAAATAGACCCAATCTCAGGTAGAAGTGGTAGTCTGCATGCAATAAATGTGAGGAGTGACTTTGCAATCCTTTTCATGACCAATTGACATAGGAGACTTGATTTTGCATTTATAATTAAGTTAATTGACCTCTAAGAATAAACGAAGGACAAAAGCTTCTCATGCTAATGACCAGTTCGCATAGAAGAATCAAGTGGGCAATTAGATTTAGTTAACTGACCTTCAAATATAGACAATGGACAAAAGCTTCTCATGCTAACTTGCACTACGCATGAGAAATTCATTTCTAGGGCTTGGACATAGACCTAGGGTTTCACACTATAAAATGTGCAAGCCTAAGAGCACCAAAATATCCAGATATCTTTTATCTTTTATCATAATATAGAGAATCAGACATACAAGAGATCATTATAGAGAGAGACATCTTCTTGAGGAGAGCTTTCAAGACTCGAAAAGTTCTCTTTGAGATCACATGTACGATGGAGCTTTGACGAATCAAAGAGCATAATACCTACTTCAATATCAGATCATAGCCTTTGACCCATAGCTTTGGGGCAAAGCGAGCAAGGTTTACTTTAATGACCGCTTTCTTGGATAGTGGCCTGTAGGCTTAGCTTAGATAGGCATAGCATCTTTTATTCTATTTTCTTATATCATTAGCATATATTTACATGATTTCATGGCATAGTTTTATCATATTTTTGTTACATTCTTTGATTACTAACAACCTCATCTAGGGAGGCAATCTCGGACACCTAAATGTGTGTTGTTGTTTCATTGCTTGTAGGGCCACAAGTACATTGGATGAAGATTACAACATACAAGAGCAAAAGAGATCCCTCTAGGAAATAGACCTAGAGAAGGAGGTATCTGTAAGCCCTCATACATTTTTGTGTGCAAAACTGGGAAGCTTTTATAAGCGCACCATATCTTCGCGAAAGGGGAACTCCTTGCCCACTTGTAATTTATAGTATCAAAATGGGTATCCCTAAGAGGTACCGACATGTAACCGAGCTTCAATATCAATAAAGAGATCCATATTTTGTTATTTCATGTTATATACTTTATTTTTCCTCTTGTCTTTCCATTTTATCTTTGGTATTTTAAATAGCATTGCAAGTAGGGTTTTCCAAAAAGGGACCAATGTGTGTATTCCCAGGGTCGCTACAGTTTGGGCTATCAAATGCAGGGCCATGATGACTCTTTAGAGGCTACCCTAGATAGATTAAGCATTGGTTTTGAGGAATACATCGAATGGAACCCCTATCAACCCCCTGGTAGGAACTTCTAGGGTGACAAATGGATAGCCATGGTCAACATCGCACCACCTAAGGCATATCACCTTGAATCCTCTCTTGAAGTACCCCCATCAGGAACCATCCTATGGTAGGAGGATCTAATTCATGGCTATGAGTGAGAGGAGTATGAGTGTGTTACAAGTAAGTACAAATATATAACCATCCTGGTCTACTATGGGCCTTGATATGTGCACAACCGCACTTGGATAGGCCACACAAAAAGTGGTTACATATCAGATGAAAGCAAATACACCTTGGATGAGGGTGGATACATGTCTGATGGAAGTGGCTATGAGTTAGAGGATGCAACAAAGATGATCTACCTATGACCTAGACACTTGAGCCATGTAGTAGGGCCAAAGATAAACACCAATGGGTTCTTCATAAGTGATGATGACTATGAAGACGAGACTGAGATGGCCTATCTTGGGAATCAGCAAACTAGCCACTAGATCATCCTAGGACCAAAAACCAATGCCAACAACCTCTGGATAAGCGATTACGAATTTTAGGATGAGACCATATAATATCTTAGAATCCATCCACTAATTTCACTACCATTCATGTCAAAACACTCTTGCATTCAACAATTTATCATGAGGCCTTTGATAACAAAGAATTAATTAACATGATCCATATAGTGCCAAACCATGACTGGTTCTATAAAGCCAAAGACTTCTTAAAGAAGACACATTGGGGGTCCTTGATCTCTTAAGGTCCTATGGGGAAAGGTACCACTATTCACCACAAGGTTGTGTCTCAATCTGTATTTATGTAAGTCAAATTATGGGAGACACAAGTCATATTTTCCATTGAGGTTTTAGCCTATCATGATTGGATATCCCAATTACAAGACTTCCTTAGGCTCGTATTTCGAGAGATGATCATTCAAGCAAAAAGTGACTAGATATGTCTTGCTAGGAGGCATATTGTATTGTCGAAGTTACGATGGAATTATCCTACATTGCTTGGAGCTCCAACAATTAGATTGTATGATTTTGCAAGCTCGTGATGGTATGTGCGATGGGCACTTCATTGGCATGGCCATTGTCAAATGTATTCTCCAAATGGGCTATTACTGGCCCACCATGGATAAATACTATTGTGAGTATGTCAAGAAATGCGTTAAATGTCAACATCATGCAAAACTAATGCACATGCCATCTCAGGCCTTATAGCCCATTCAGGTAGCTTGGCTATTTTCTCAGTGGGATTTTGATTTGATTGGAAATATTTCTCCCCCATACTCAAGCTAACACACGTTCATCTTAATGACCACTGAGTATTTCACCAAGTGGGTGGAAGCGGTCCCCTTGACATCAAAAATTGGTCCTCAGATTCCTCAATTCATACTTCACAACATCATTTGTCATTTCAGGGTACCCTTCAAGATAATATTTGATAATGGACCATCATTCAAAAACATAAATGTGCGAGCTTTAACAACCAAATACAATATTCAACACAATTTTGTGACTATCCGTAGGAAAATAGGTAAGCAAAGGCCTCAAAAAAGACAATAGTAGCCATCTTAAAGAAGACGGTTAAATAAAACCATATGGATTGGCATCTACAATTACCCTTAGCATTATGGGCTTACAGGACTAGCCTACAAATGCCCACTGGGGCAACATCGTTTTTTCTTGTATATGGCACTAAGTCCATCATGCCCTTAGAGTTGTAAATTCCAACATTGCGCATTGCATTGAAAGAGTTCATCAATGATGAAACTACATGGCAAGCTCACCTGGATCAATTGACCCTCCTAGATGAAAGACGCATCAATATCCTTGAGTACCTTCATGTTTATTAGGAACATCTAACATGAGCTTATAACAATAGATTCCATATGAAAGTCTTTAAGGTTGGGGATCTTGTGCTAAAAGAAAATAAACAGAACTCAAATCTACCATCGCATCTACAAGACAAATTTACGGCCAATTGGATAGGGCCCTACATCATATATGAGAAGATTGGGCCTGGGGCATATTTCTTGGCAATGCTAGAAGGCATTGAGGAGCCAGAGCCTCTCAACATCATTCATTTAAAGGCATTTCACACATAAATAAAAAAAACACAAAAAACATTCAAATAACTTCAAAAATATCAAAAATAATAGAAATCATAAAATCCAAAGAAATCAGAAAACATTAAAAAGCAAATACAAAAGGCTCCAAAGGCATATTAAAGCCCTTTGGTCAAATCACAAAAGCTCCAAATGTATCTTGAAGCCCTTTGGTCAAATCACAAAAAGCTCCAAAGGCATATTAAAGCCCTTTGGTCAACTCACAAAAGCCCCAAAGGCATCTTAAATCCCTTTGGTCAAATCACAAAAAGCCCCAAAGGCACCATAAGCCCTTTGGTCAACATTCAAAATAATCAAAAGCACAAAAAAAATTTAAAATCAAAATATCAAAAACATTCAAAACAATCAAAAGCTCAAAAAAAATTGAAAGCATCAAAAATACAAAAAATATTCACATTAGCATTCCGCATTTTGCATTCTCTTAGTTGCATTGCATTAGGCATTTACATTAGATAAATTTATGTTTGCACTCTTACAAATAACACCATGTTTGTACCTCAATAATGCACCTTCAAAATCTATCATCATCCATCACCCACGTGTGTAACTATATTTTTCAACACAACCCCTCCTATTGCTATAATGGATATACTATGGTCTTTCGGTTACTCAGCCATACCTAGTAGTTTTATCAAACCATGCAGAAAGTTATCTTTTCTTTTTATAGTTGAGGTTTAGTTTTGATAGCACCTGGTATATTTCAAAATCTTATCCCTAATCAAAACACTAAAATCCTAGCTAAAACAAGGGAAATATGAACACTGTGAAGTGGTATTAGGTATCCTAAGGTGAAAATTTTATCTTGCTCATCCCCCTATGTGATCGATTTGGAAATGTTGAGAATTTGCAAAAGGACAAGTTCACCCCTACCTAAATAAATCCCTTGCTTTAATAAAATCAAGCAAAATCCTGAACAAAGCAAAATTCAAAAACAAAACAAACAAGTGATTATCATCACTACATAAATCCCTTGCTCAAAGAAAAATAAAAAGTCAAAATAAATAGTGATTTTCATCACTAAATCATGAGCAAGTATCCCAAATAAATATGAAGAAAAGAAGGGAGTATGAACTTGAATCCCTGGAATTCTCAGCACAAATGAGCCATGAGGTATCCTTACGCACGATGATGTTGAGAAAGGTGCAGCAAAAGTATTGTCATTGTTGTCAACACAGACAGATAGATCAGTTGATGCAAAGGAAAGGAGTTTAGAGGTTAGTCAGAGCATGTACAATGAATTTTTGAGAAGACAAAAGTGGCCCATATGCAAAAGCTCAAAGAAAAAGACAAGTAAGAAAAGTGTCGTGATATCGTGACATGTTGAGCAAGCATGAGAAACTATCGCGATATTGCGACATGTTGAGAAGCTAGAAAAGAAACTATCGCGATATTGCGACATGTTGAGAAGCTGGAAAAGAAACTGTCGCGATATCATGACATGTTGAGAAGCTAGAAAAGAAACTGTCGCGATATCGCGACATGTTAGAAGAGAGAGAAAATGCTAGCAAAACTATCACGATTTCGCGACATATCAAAGGAGAGAGAAAAAGTTGGAAAAGTTGTTGCGATATTGTGACATGGCTGAGGAGAGAGAAAGTGCAAGGAAAACTGTCACGATTTCATGACATGTTGGAAGAGAAAGAAAACACTAGAAAAATTGTCACGATTTTGTGACATGTTGGCAGAGAAGAAGCCAAGTGGAAAAACTATCATGATTTTGCGACATGTTGGACGAAAGAGAAAGCGCAAGATAAACTGTCATGATTTTGTGACATGTTGGAAGCAAAGAAGGCAAGTAAGAAAACTGTCACAATTTCACGACATGTTTGGAGAGAAGGCGCAGGCAAAGAAAACTGTTGCGATCTCGCGACATGTTTGGAGGGAAGCCGCAGGAAAAGAAAACTATCGTGATTTTGTGACATGTTCGGAGAGAAGGCGCAAGCAAAGAAATGTGTCACGATTTTGCGACATGTTTGAGAGAAAGAGCTTGCAAGGAAAAGTGTCGCAATTTTGCGACAATTTGTAAGAGGAAGTGCTAAGGAGAAAAAGTGTCATGATTTCATGACATGTCGAGTTTTTGCGATTCGATGAGAAGAAAAGTGCTGAGGAAAAGTGTCACGATTTCATGACATATTGTAGGAGAGAGAAGGCAAGATAAAAAGGTGTTGCGATTTCATGACATATTGCAAGAGGAAGAGCTCAAGAGAAAAAGTGTTGCGATATCACGACATGTCACATTTTCATGATTAAGAGAGGAGAGAGAATGTATGAAGATAGAAATGTCATGATATCATGACAACAACAGAGAGGAAGACTCTGAAGGATGAAGTGTCGTGATTTCATGATAGAAGCAAAACAAAAGAGCATGGAAGCAAAAGCGTCATGATTTCGTGACAAATTCAAGGAGGAAGAGGTCAAAGGTGAAAGCGTCACGATTTTGTGACATGTTCCATTTTCACGGGCATAAGATAGAGAAAGGCACAAGGCAGTGAATGTGTCGTGATTTTGCAACATGTGTTTTCATGGGCGAAAGACAGAAAAGGCACAAGGTAGCGAAAGTGTCACAATTTCGTGACATGTTCCATTTTTGCAAGCGAAAGGCAGAGAAGTGCAAAGAAGTGAAAAGTGTCACAATTTTGTGACATGACTGGTTTTCACTGGTGCAAGCCAAGTAGAGTGTATGGAAGCAAAAAGTGTCATGATTTTGCGATAGGTCTGGTTTTTGTTGGTGCAAGCCAAGTAGAGTGTACGAAAGCGAAAAGTGTTGTGATATCGCGACATGTCATGTTTTCACGGGTAAAAGGCGAGGAGTACAAAGAGACAAAAATGTCATGATTTTGTGACAGGTCGTAGCAGCACGATTACGGATAGTTAACTAAAGTAGAATGACAGTTAAAGGGGCAGTTGTAGAGGAAAATCATGCAGCCAAAATTAGAAGAATTAACTAAAGTCAGTACAACAGTTACAGGTGCAGTTACAGATAGAAATCATGCAGTTAAATAGGAATAGTAAACTGAAGTAATTACGACAGTTATAGGGGTAGTTACAGTGATAGGAAACAGAAGTCATTACTACAGTTATAGGAGCCGTTACAAAGAATTATCATGCAATAATGGTTACTGAAAGTCATCATAAAAAGACCACAAGTTGGACAGAGAAACGTCTTGAAGACCAAACAAAGAACCATTATATTAATAAGATTGCATGTGAGAATAAAGAAGTCGTTACTATTAATAGGCTACATGCACGAATATGGAAGTTAAGAATAGAAATAGAACACTATTATAAAAGGAGATTTGCATGAAATAGTAAGGTTGAGCTCTGTGCGGGAAGAGAGAGCAACGTTTTGTCGAGTAGAAGAAAAGTGCTATGAAAAAGGGTGTATAGAAAGCATGACTGAGATAGAGTGCAACAAATAGTGTTGAAATTAAGTGTTGAGATAGAGTTCTGAGGTAGAGTTTAGTTGATAGAGTGCAGTAGAGAGAGTGCAGCAGAGAGAGGCTAGCTGTAAGTGAGTTGTGAGAGTGTTGTAAGAGTGCAGTAAACAAAGCTGTGAGAGCTACAAGAGTAAGCTATAAGAAAGGGCTGTAAGTATGCAGTAAGTAGAGCTGTAAAAGAGTGTATGCTTCCATGAGATTGATTTGAGTTAAGCTAGACCAATGAGGGTCTTGTAACACAGAAGGCATTTTTATGTCAATCAATATTTAAAATAGAAATCCAAGTTGGTGCTTGGAATCAGGGGTTGGTGCTCCTTCCAGTTGGTGCTAGTAAATCAGGGTTTGGTGCTCCTTTCTTTTGATGCAGATAAATTAGGGGTTGGTGATCCTTTCTATTGGTGTAGATAAATTAGGGGTTAGTGCTCCTTCCAGTGGGTGCCAATAAACTATTTGTAAATTTGGTGCTTTGCAAAGGCTGGATTTGGATGGGTGTCCAAGCAATCTATTTTTGAGGAGTAGCCAAAACTGGTGAACCTCGTTAAATTGTGTGTTGTGGAATGCTCTCTTGTTATATTTGCTTTATCTATTTTAAGTTTTAAATAGCTACACTGATTCACCCCCCCTCTCAGTGCCATTGTAAGACTAACAATTGGTATCAGAGCCAAGTTCTTGAATAGGCTAAATCAGCTAAGGTTGATCTTGGATTATTTTACAATGGGTAAGAAAAATAGATCCTCCTCCAAAAAGGCATCTCAGCTAGTTTCAGTTCTTATGGAATGGAAGAGAAAACTAAACTAGAGAAGGTAGAAGAAGTGGATTCTAAAGTATGCAATGAAAACCTGGAGATTGAAGTAGATCTAGAAGGTGAGTTGATAGCAGCACTTGAAGAGTTGAGTATAGAAAAGAAAAAGAACAAAAGAATGTCCAAGAAGTTAGAAGAATATGGGGATGATATTGAAGATCTCTTCCTACAAGTTCAAAAGGCCAAGAAATCAGAAGAAGCCTTGAAGACACATCTGGATGAGGAGGATGATGTATGCAGCACAAGTAAAGAGGAATCTAACAAAGTTATTGTTGATCTAAAGCTGCAAGTAGAACAGTACAAAAGGATTGAAGATATTCTCAGGTCTCAAATCAATGAGAAAGAGACTGTTTGCTACCAACAAGAAGAAGAGATTGTTTCATTGAAAAAACAACTAGAAGAGGCCAATATAAGTCTCAAATTTGAGAAGAGCATAGAGTTGCTAGATACAATGATAAAGCAAAAAAGAAGCTCCACGACTAAGTTTGGTCTTGGATATGAAGTTGAACAACCTTCATCCTCCAAATATTCCAAGAAGAAGAAGCTCACGGCTGAAGGATTGAGGCAAGGTAAGTATGAAGCTGAACAACCATCATCTTCCAAATATGCATAGAAGAAGAAGTTCAAGGTTGAAGTTGAATATTCAAAAGGAAGAAAGCATCAAAGAAGATCTATAGCAAAGCAATCACATCAAAAGAGGTTCTCTCACTCTCACTCTTTTAATAATAATGCTTTTAATGGCTATTGTTCTAAATGCAACTGCTATGGTCACAAGGCAATTTATTGTGGACTAAACAATAGATCAAAAAGTTATGCTGATAAAAACACATTTGCTTTCTTGAGTGAACACCCTATGCAATTTTTTAAGTGTAATGGTCATGGGCACATTGCAATGTTCTATCCAAGCACTTCTGTATCTAATCTAAGGCAAAACCCTAGATTTCATCAGACACAAAGAGTGCAACACAGAAAGGGGACATATCATGTGTAATGTTTTAAATGTAATGGTCATGGGCACATAGCAAGGTTTTGTCCGAGCACGTCTGTATCTAATCTAAGGCAAGACCATAGATTTCATCAGATGCAAAGAATGCAACACAGGTAGATATCATATCATGTGCATAAAATAAAGGAAAATCTTCATCCTTCAAGGATGCACAAGAGACAACATCGCAAGAGAAATGTTCAAGTTCACGAATAGGGGCAAAATAGGGATGTAGTTGAAAAACTCAAGCCCAAGTTCAGGAAAGTTTGGAGAAAGACAGAAGAAAGGGAATCATGTCTCCTTGGACTGAAGGAGACTACTACGCTATTGCACTAAGCCACTCTAGGTGGCACATCCTCAGGGGGAGCAATTTTAAAACCTTATTTTAATGCTCCTATGTATGTGTTTGGTTATCTGAGGATGAAAGGCAAGTAGTCAGGTTATTTTCGTATAGTTGTTAAAGTGTGTTTTCAGTTTTTGTAGTGGTTTGAGGAAGTGTTGTGAATGTGTGCGAAGTGAGTGCAAAGAGAGAGCGAAGTGTGCAGAGAACACAAAAGGCAAAGACAATCACTAAGTTCGGATGGAACGACACAGAGCATACTGCAGACATATTTTTGGCTGGGTGGATTGAGGTAGCCTACTGGATTCTCACTGCAGAGAGAGACAAACAACTGTCATTAGGTTCAAGCTTGTTGAGAATATCCAAGATGCATGGTGGAGATGTATGCAGATGCTACTGGCATTGCAGAACAAAAAGTTGGCTATGAAGTGTGTGACAAAATGTTGTCTCCTGAGTCAAACAGTTGAAAGTAAGGTGTGACCAGTCGCAACTGTAGAAAAAACAAACCAATTTGAAAATGTAAAAAGTGATTGGTTGAGTTGTGTTGAGATTGGGAGTTGTGTATAGAACATATTGAGTCTCTAACAATTCTCTTTATGCTTCTATGAGATTTAATTGATATATTCATTGAGCATTAAGTATAGAACATATTGAGTCTAACAATTCTCTCTATGATTCTATAATATTGGATAGATTCTGTGTGAGCCTACTGATAGGGTATAGAGGACAGAGTCTCAATGGATAGAGATCCAACAGCCAACCCAATTGAAGATAGATCTGAGTGAGGGATCACATTCTCAAGGGGAGAATTTATATATTATCTTTGTGCTCATATTTGTAATTTTTTTTTGCTAACTGTCATAACATGTGCCTGAGAATGTTGTGCATGGACTCAGGGGGAGTCTGTAGTAGCCCTTTGGTATTATTTTCAAAGGGAGAGAATAATTATAGGAGATTGCATGAGTGTTGCCAACAATTCCAAAGGGGGAGATTGTTGAGCAAGGTGCAGCAAAAGTATTGTCATTGTTGTCAACATAGACAGATAGATTAGTTGATGTAGTGGACAGGAGTTCAGAGGTCAGTCAGAGCATGTACAGTGAATTTTTGAGAAGACAAAAGTGGCCCATATGCAAAAGCTCAAAGAAAAATACAAGTAAGAAAAGTGTCGCGATATCGCAACATGTTGAGCAAGCATGAGAAACTGTCGTGATATCATGACATGTTGAGAAGCTAGAAAAGAAACTGTCACGATATCGCGACATGTTGAGAAGCTAGAAAAGAAACTGTCATGATATCATGACATGTTGAGAAGCTAGAAAAGAAACTGTCGTGATATCGCGACATGTTAGAAGAGAGAGAAAATGCTAGCAAAATTGTCGTGATTTCATGACATATCGAAGGAGAGAGAAAAAGCTGGAAAAGCTATCACGATATCGCGACATGGCCGAGGAGAGAGAAAGCACAAGGAAAATTGTCATGATTTCATGACATGTTGGAAGAGAAAGAAAACACTAGAAAAACTATCATGATTTCATGACATGTTGGCAGAGAAGAAGCCAAGTGGAAAAACTGTCACGATTTCGTGACATGTTGGACGAAAGAGAAAGCGCAAGATAAACTGTCATGATTTTGTGACATGTTGGAAGCAAAGAAGGCAAGTAAGAAAATTGTCATGATTTCATGACATGTTTGAAGAGAAGGTGCAAGCAAAGAAAACTGTCGCGATCTTGCGACATGTTTGGAGGGAAGGCGCAGGAAAAGAAAACTATCATGATTTTGCGACATGTTCGAAGATAAGGTGCAAGAAAAGAAATGTGTCATGATTTCATGACATGTTTGAGAGAAAGAGCTAGCAAGGAAGAGTGTCATGATTTCGTGGCAATTTGCAAGAGGAAGCGCTAAGGAGAAAGAGTGTCATGATTTTACGACATGTCAGGTTTTTGCAATCCGATGAGAAGAAAAGCGCTAAGGAGGAAAAGTGTCACGATTTCATGACATATTGTAGGAGAGAGAAGGCAAGATAAAAGGTGTCATGATTTCATGACATATTGCAAGAGGAAGAGCTCAAGAGAAAAAGTGTCGCGATATCGTGACATGTCGCATTTTCGCAACTAAGAGAGGAGAGAGAATGTACGGAGATAGAAATGTCATGATATCACAACAACAGCAGAGAGGAAGACTTCGAAGGATGAAGTGTCATGATTTTGCGACAAAAGAAAAATGAAAGAGCATGGAAGCAGAAGCGTCACGATTTCATAACAAATTCAAGGAGGAAGAGCTCAAAGGTGAAAGCATCACGATTTTGTGACATGTTCCATTTTCGTGGGCGTAAGATAGAGAAAGGCACAAAGCAGCGAATGTGTCATGATTTCATGACATGTTGTGTTTTCATGGGCCAAAGATAGAAAAGGCACAAGGCAGTGAAAGTGTAGCGATTTTGCAACATGTTTCATTTTCGCAGGCGGAAGGCAGAGAAGTGCAAGGAAGCAAAAAGTGTCAGGATTTTGCGACATGTCTAGTTTTCACTAGTGCAATCCAAGTAGAGTGTACGAAAGCAAAAAGTGTCATGATTTCATGACATGTTTGGTTTTTGCTAGTGCAAGCCAAGTAGAGTGTACGAAAGCGAAAAGTGTTGCGATATCACGACATGTCATGTTTTCATGGGTAAAATGCAAGAAGAGTACAAAGAGACAAAAATGTTGCAATTTCAAGACAAGTCACAGCAGCTCGATTACAAAAATTTAACTGAAGTAGAATGACAGTTAAAGGGGTAGTTGTAGAGGAAAATCATGCAGCCAAAATTAGAAGAATTAACTAGAGTCAATACAATAGTTACAGGTGCAGTTACAGATAGAAATCATGCAGTTAAATAGGAATAGTAAACTGAAGTAATTACGGCAGTTACAGGGGCAGTTACAGGGACATGAAATAGAAGTCATTACTGCAGTTACAGGAGCCATTACAAAGAATTATCATGCAACAGTGGTTATTGAAAGTCATCATACGAATACCATGAGTTGGACAGAGAAACGTCTCGAAGACCAAACAAAGAACCATTCTATTAATAAGATTGCATGTGAGAATAAAGAAGTCGTTACTATTAATAGGCTGCATGCATGAATATGGAAGTTAAGAATAGAAACATAACACTATTATAAAAGGATATTTGTGTGAAGTAGTAAGGTTGAGCTTCGCACGAGAAGAGAGAGCAACGTGTTGTCGAGTAGAAGAAAAGTGCTATGAAAAAGGATGTATAGAAAGCATGGCTGAGATAGAGTGCAGCAGATAGAGTGCTGAAATAGAGTGCTGAGATAGAGTGTTGAGATAGAGTGTAGCAGATAGAGTGTAGCAGATAGAGTGCAGCAGAGAGAGTGCAGGAGAGAGAGGTTGGCTATAAGTGAGCTGTGAGAGTGCTGTAAGAGTGCAGTAAATAGATTTGTGAGAGCTGCAAGAGTAAGCTATAAGAAAGGGCTGTAAGCATGTAGTAAGTAGAGCTATAAAAGAGTGTATGCTTCCATGAGGTTGATTTGAGTTAAGCTAGACCAATGAGGGTCTTGTAACACAAAAGGCATTTTTATGTCAATCCAGATTTAAAATAGAAATCTAAGTTGGTGCTTGGAATCAGGGGTTGGTGCTCCTTCCAGTTGGTGCTGGTAAATCAGGGGTTGGTGCTCCTTTCTATTGGTTTAGATAAAGGGGTTGGTGCTCCTTTCTATTGGTGCATATAAATTAGGGGTTGGTGCTCCTTCCAGTGGGTGCTGGTAAACTATTTTTAAAGTTGGTGCTTTGTAAATGTTGGATTTGGATGGGTGTCCAAGAAGTCTATTTTTGAGGAGTAGCCAAAACTGGTGAACCTCGTTAAATCATGTGTTGTGGAATGCTCTCTTGTTATATTTGCTTTATCTATTTTAAGTTTTAAATAGCTACACTAATTCACCCCCCCCACTCTCAATGCCATTGTAAGACTAACAGATGATATGTCTGTCACATCAGCATATTGCTTTTTAAACAAACCAATGTTTGCACATGGAGGAGCTAGCCTTAGGTGTCATGTATTGCCTAGTGGTCTAATCCAACTAAGTCTAGATTAGGGTCAGGATAAACATTTGAAGATCCCCAATACAATAATGGGCTGAATGAATCCCGTATGGCACTGGGGTATGCTTATGTTCTATCTAATATATTTATTTCTATACATGGGTATAATGAGTATCTAGGTCTACATAACAAAGTTGTATCCTTCAGAAGCTTTGTATGGTAACTAGGATGTGTGGGTCTCATGGAAAACCTCAAAAATCCTCCCACAGCAAAAAATATGCCATCCAAAAATCATCATCAACTTTCTTCATGAGGTTTTATTCACTAAAGGGGGTTCCTAAAATAGGATAGATACCGTATGAATGTCAGTAATGATGTTTATATGACCACTGACTATTTTGGGGGTGTCTTTTAATTTATAGAAGCTTACAAAGAAAGTACATACATATCACATTATATCATCTCAACATTGGAAGGTGTAAATGATTAATTCTTATTATAAGAGTTATTATTTATTCATGATTAATTTACATTATGTGGTGTCACCCATTAGATTGTTAAACTCATATCACATGCATACCTTATGTTTTAAGTGATTAAAGCATACAAGTTCATTTCATTAGATCATCAATATAACATAAAACATTCCATTTTCCATACCATAATAGCATAAGGTTAGATGCATACAATCACATCAGAAAAATAGGCATATAACAATAAGCAGTGCATCCATATATACATACATCATAAGTAGCCTACCTACATCTTAATATCATGATATCTAAGAATACATCCATCATGGCATATAAATACATTACATCACATAACATAAATCAATGCATATAACCATAAGCATTACGTATGCATCCATCATCATTATCTAAAGCATGCCATATAAGCATCAATACATCACATAACAGAAATCAATGCATATAACCATAAGCATTACGTATGCATCCATCATCATTATCTAAAGCATGCCATCTAAGCATCAACACATCACATCACATAAAATCATAACTGCATCCATACGCATAAAAACCTACAAAGATACACATGGTGAGTCTCAAAGTCTAAGTATCATATAAACATGTGTCAAATAAGTACAATAGGTACAAAACCACCATCCAGGCTACAACTATGTAGGTCAGCTGACCTTACACTCAAAAATAGTACAAGTATCAAATGAACTATAACAAATCAGGAGTGGCCTACACCACTAGTCTCACCACCACCCTCACCACCCCCTTTTTGAGGTGGCATAGATTTAGAATATCTAGTGTGCTCTATCTGGTACCTGGTCCTATGGCTCGATCAAGCTAAATACTGCCTGGAAGTGCTCCATGTGCTATGCTCTAAACATCCTACTATAGGCCTCTCCTAAGGAGTAGCACCTAGAAGCCATATTTGTGACCTAAGGATAGAAATATAGGAGGCATATGATGTCATTTGAACATCATCCTCATCTATGATCCCCTACAGATGTCTTACCTTGGCCCCAAGATCTACACCTGTACCTAAGGCAACCTGAAGTCAAGCATTTTCAAGCTCAGTTATAACCTGGACAAGCTATCCTTGAAGCTCTATAATAGTGGCATCCCACTATTGTACCTATAGCTAGGTAGTCTGTAACTTAGCCTCAACCTGGTGCAACTGAGCTCAAAGTGGATAATCCTGCTCCTTTGGAGCTAACTTCTCCTCCTCCTCCTCAAGGGCAACCTGCTCCTCAGCCACCTACTCTTGCTACCCTATTTACCACTAGTAATCAATTCAAGCCCACACTTAGTTCCCATCAAGATACACATCAGCCTCATCCAAAGACCATCCCAGGCAGCTACCACCATGCCATGGTTAGGTACACCACCAAAGGGTGTACGCATCTATCACTCCAGCATTAGCCACACCAAGATCAACTATGGGAGGGTTGTCATCCTTGATCACTACTGTAACATGGGATGGTGGAAGTTTATTCTTGATAGTAATCCGACAATAGACCACCAGCTCGAGAGGAACATCCTACCAAATACCAAAATGATGGAGTACCCTAGAATAGTAAAAGAACTCCCTGATACCAACATTATGACCGAGAAACCATTAGTTATGTCAAGTCTACACAATAAAGTTTGTAGGATCATCCCAGGAAGGACACTCATGATAGGATCTCCATTTAATGTTAGTAGCCCATAAACCTGTTAGGGATACCCTGTAGTGAGAAAACTTCCTTGCATGACTTTGGCTCTTTTGCTTCTCGAGCACCCTGGGACACCTAGATTTGTAGCACTAGATATCCTTGTCCATATTAGCAATCTTCATTGGGAGTCCTCTAGGGTGGTCTAACCTAATATACTCCTAGTCCCAGACCTAAAGAAGCAAGTTGCACACTATATTGGCTCATCCACGTCACTGGATGTGGTACAACTCATCATAGCACTACACCAGCAGTACACTCCTCCAGGCATATATGATGGGTTGCTCACTATCAGGTCCTGTACCATCACCAAGAGGTTCCATAGGAACCTCATTCCAAAGTAGTTAGGTATAAGACTGTTGCAAATAACCATAAACAACACAACATGTAGTTGGGTGAAGACCTCCTCATTGTACCAATGAGAAATATATATTCCCCCTGAATGAGTATCCCTTGAGGCAACATCAGCATGCTCACCAAATACCCTCACAAATATAGCACATCGTGTAGTAGCAAAGGAAGAAAAAATGGGCACTCCATCAAAGGGAATCCTAAATATCCTATAAACATCCTCTGACGTAATGGTCATCTCATTGGTAGGAAAGTGGAAGGTGTTGGTCCTATGGTTCCATCAATGGGCCAGGGCCATTAAGTAGGCTTGATATGACATAATCATGGGTATTCCAGTGATATACTAGATCCCACGGGCCTTAAGCCAGCCCCAATCTATATCAGTCATCTCACACAAAAGATCACAAAGTAGGTTCGGGTCCCAAGCCCGAGTAGATAAGATCTAGTGTTACAAAATAAGGGCCTAAATCAATGCATTGTAGCTAAATAAATGTGATAAACATGCTAAATAGTGTGAATATAATAAAACTATGCTAAGGCTACATGAGTAATAAATAAATGCACCTAATAATGCAAACATTTTCATAAAAGTAACTCAAAATTCCAAAAAAATCAATTAAGTGGCCTAAAAATAAAAAATATGAATTAAAAAACCTAAAGTTCCTTGGTCGCTCATGCCAGGAGCGACCACAACTCGATCACTATAACTGGCAGTGACCAATTCCCAACAGTCAAAAATTTAACCATTGGGTTTTCAAACTGGTCATTGGTGACAGCAACGGCCAGCCTTAGTGCAAAATAGCCTCTCTAAGCGGCAACGGCCAATGAGCGACACACCAACAACATTCTTCCTGGACCAAAAAACAACAAACAAATGTAAAATTACAAAACTAATAAGAACCCATCTATCTAAAACCTAAACAGAGCCTAACTACCAGTGAAATTCATTGCCAACACTGTTAATGAGCTTCATTTATCGGGTATCTTTAATTGGTTCATTTTACAAATAATAAAAAAATATGTAAGGTTTAGAGAGGTACCTATGAAGCTCCAGCTCCTCCACTTGTCAAAGAATCACCCTGCTTAGCCATGGCATCCAATCAGTAGCACTTCAGTTAGAGTAGTCTCTCTCACCTTGAAGCTCCAAAAGTAAACTTTACAACTAGCAATAATGACAACTCGAAACCCTAATTCACCTTTTGTTTTTCCAAATCATTCCTTGGGTTTTTCCAATGCCAGTGGCCCAAAATTCATGGCCACTAGACCTTATAGTGGCCACGCATGGCAATTAGGGGCCGCTGAACGTGAAAGAGGCCAAAAAATAAAGAATTTTTTCAACAAATTGTCATCGTAGAGCACTTCAAAATGGACCATAAAAAGAACTTATGGGTTCAAAGCATTGCAAACCTAAAGAAAATACCAAAAAATATCTAAAAATATCATAAATATCAAAAATAAAAATCAAATAACAAGCAAAACCCAAGTGAACCTCGTACCCAGTCATTTGCTTTATACACTTGGCGATTGTAACAACAAGCACTCCATGCAAATCGAAAATATGAGAAAGTAACAATAAGGCCCCTTGGGGTAAAATAATTATGGTAGAGTTGAGATGGTTCACTAACCCAAAGAAGTCTATAACAATCAGACCACCCATGAGAGCAGAGACGCATCTCAGTTCTCCTATAGAAAAATAGTGAGTCAACACAAGCCAAAAAATAGAATTACTGTCACCTTGATTCTCTAAGAATGCCATTATGGCTGGACCGCCCCATGAGATAAAGGTGCACAAAAACCAAATAAATTTAAAATCACTCCTATATGGTAACTATTCTATAACAATATATCAAACCTCTAAAGAGGTCCAGATATCTCATTTTGGTAAAGCGACTAGTCGCTTCTTTATTTTATCCTTTCCTCATCGACTCGTCGCTTAAGAGGGTAGTCAAAAGTTTTCAACAATCATACTCAAAGTCAACAAAATATCATCGTGATCATGCTAGAGTCATGTTCATATTACAAATCATTACCAACAACTATCATAATATTACCCTTTTTAGGGGAAAAAACAATCAAATATGACAGTTAGTTTGTAGCTCTCCTCCTTTTGGATCTATAGTAGTATTGAAACTACCTGACCACCGATGGACGAGTACAAAATTCCACAAATTGAATCCTTCCATTCTATTAGAGGTAATTATTCTAGGATTCACACCCTCCCACATGACTGGGGTATCCTATGTTGATCAGATCAATGATCATCATGCAACCTACAATATGGCCCTAGGTGGTCTACTTTTTTGCTCCATGTTGTGTGTTGCTCACAGTGCATCCTAAAAAGAGGTATCTATAGACACCTAAAACACATCATGTTGAGGAGACTACCCATATGGACATACATGTATGCCATATGAATCCTCTTGGATCTCCCCAAGGGCAAGCAGTGGTCCTAACCACTCAATAAGGATAGTTCTTGCCCATCTAGGCTCAGCCGCTCTCAAGCATAGTGGCTAGCACATCTGGCCACTAGAGACTACAATAGCTAGATCTGGCTACTAAACCTGATAGTGGCCAACATCACATTCAGTTTGGTTGTGAATATAGGCCCAGATCACATAGTTTGATTGCACCTTTACATGGATAATAGGTGAATTTTGGTGAGGAACTCCCTAAGTTCCTGTTGGTCACGAATCTGCCACTGGAAAGGATTTTCTAAAACTATGCACCCTAGACCCGACCAACATTGAAATTCTAGGAGAAAGAGATGTCTCCTAGACCAATATCCAGAGAGGGCTGGTTCCCTTACTATAACTAAGTTTGATTTTAGATTAAAGTTGCTGGAAAGGAATTATAAATGTGCAGAAAGAAATGGGAAAAACATGGAAAGAAATGGGAAATATAGCCGTAGGCCAAATTTGTTAGATTGGGAAAAGAACACAGCAATAATCAAACCTCAAGTGTATAAACAGCATAAAATAACATATTACTGCATAATTCACTTACGACCTTGCACAGACAACCTCCAGTATGGCATTCTAGAACTCACTTTCTTTTAAGCAATATTCAAACCCAAATGCAGAATTTGAATCTAACAGCAGATTGGAAAGATGAGCTTAACAGGAAATACATGGAAATAGAAGGAAATCATTACACATAAAGATGCTTGCAAAATCAGAGGCCGAATATTTCTTATTTACGCAAAAACTTGAATGTTTCTAGCAAATGTCTCTCAAACTCCCGACCCTTGTTCTTGAGATTTACATTGATTTATATAGAGGTCTTGCCTCTTTGCAGCATTAAAAATATGAAACGGACCTCCTCGAGAT
Source organism: Wollemia nobilis (assembly GCA_028583015.1). Classification (NCBI taxonomy): domain Eukaryota; kingdom Viridiplantae; phylum Streptophyta; class Pinopsida; order Araucariales; family Araucariaceae; genus Wollemia; species Wollemia nobilis. The sequence continues at coordinate 10,291,963 of JAQPPZ010006249.1, forward strand.
CTACAAATTATGCAATGAAAACAAGGAAATGATATCCTTAAATAGCCTCGGAGAAACCAAAAATTAAATGCAATAAGGAGTCGGTTGTCTTCATTAAATGGTCATTTTTGAAATACGCTTGAACCGTTAGAAAAATCATGAATAGCAGCTTTGAATAATGGAAATCTTCAATTCTGGTAGCTTGGGCACGTTTTTCTACCTTGACCGCATCAAAAAGTAGCAACACATTTAATTCCAGAGTGCTTTTAATCATCAAAAATCGCAAAACCTTATCAGACCGTTCGAACTGCTTTCTGGCGTGAAACTGTAATAGGTCGCGAAAACGTGACATGTCGCGAAATCGCTACGGTTTTATGTTTGTTTTCTCTCTCCTCATCTGACCCGCGATAACACGACATGTCATGATATCATGACGATTTTTAACCTTGGCTCTCCATGTTGTTTTTTTGTCACGATTTCGCGACAGTCTTCGGACTTAGGCATTTTTTGCATTAAAACCTGTAGAGGAGTTAGAATTCAATATCTTATGCATGAACAATCAATAATCAACATAATGTGGCAAAAATGCCAACATTCTTGGCAGCTCATGGGGTATACAGTTCTGTTGTATGCATGAATCCCAGGCCTGAATCCATTGGGCAACATAGTCAAGAAAAACTAAGAACAAAAAGCTGGCTGATGGGATACATTCGACAGACTGCTGCAATAATTCTTGCTAAATGACTAAAACTTCAAGTAAATATGTATTTTGCTGAACTGACCATGGAATGGAAATGATAAATGATGGAATAATGGAATGGATGGAATGAGGCGGTAGATATAGTAACAGAGTGCTTCTGTGCGACCAGCTGCTATGAAAGGGAAATAGAGGTGCATGGAATAAATAGAATGATGACCAGTAAATGTGTAAGCTGTGGAATGAGAATGGAATGGGGAAATGAACTGTGGATAAATGCTTAAAACAACAATGTAGTTAGAAGAAAAGGAAAAGAAGAACCGAGAATATTAGAAAAGGGGAAAAGAAACAACAACAGTGGCTTGATTACTGCAGAGGAAAAATGAGTAAGAGAAGAAGGGAAATGAAGAGGGGAAGGGAAGAAATAGTGAGGAAGCCACTAACTATTGGGAAAGAAGAAGAAAAAAGAAAGAAACACGTACCTGTGGGCTCGCATGCAAAAAGAGCCGAAGTTAACAAAGGAAAACAATAATTTTTTTTTTATATATATACAAGGTAACTCCCAAATTAGATGTGAATTTTTGGGAAAGACATGAACCCAAACACAGTTCTGTCTCCTAGATCCTAGATCCTTGACAAACGCTTAGTAGACTTATGTTTCTTGATTAACTCAAAATCACCAAGGGTCTATAACTGTTGCACTCCAAGTGTCCTAGCCATCTTGAGACCTAGGCATGATCGTTCAGTCCCAGTGTTAGCACCATTTCTGTATGGTGTTCCATCAAAATAGAGCTAATCTAGCAGAGAATCTTGTTCAAATTGATTAGGTGGCAACTTGACTTCAACCTCTTTAGGCCGCATAATGGAATAACAGCCAATTTCGGTCTGGATCATAGCATTGAAATTGAGCATTGAAAACTCATCCTCCAAATCTTTAGTTATCATATGAACAACATGTTCTTCTTCTATCTTCTCAATATGAAAAGTAGAAGGTTTCTGATTGTAGACCCGGACTCATCTTCCTTTGAACGGAATCTCCAAGTGAGAATAATCCAGTGTAAGGTAACCGCCCAACTTTGCGGTAAACTCTCTAGATAAGCACATACTGAAATACGGTTTTAGATCTACCACAACCTAGATGACTATAATCTGGGGCATATTATGTAAAACAATCGGGACATCCTTTATTACACCCACTATTTTCATTGGAGTACCATCTAACTACAAAACTTTGGGGCTACTTCGTGTGAAGTCCATTCCCATTGCTTCACAGACTGCCTTAGGCATGACAGTTGTAGCAACACCAGAATCGATCAGGCAATTATGTACGATCTAACCCTCCATTTGTAGTGACAGATAAAATAGGGGTGGTCTATTCCTTTCAGTGGCTATAGAAGTTAACGTTTGAGCCATAACTACCTGGGCTGCAGCTTTCCCCTTGCTTTGTATGGTCTTCAGGGATTCCTGTAAGAGATCTACCTGTCCAGGCAACTGTAAGGTGTCATACAGACTTACCTTAGCTAGTATCCATTTAAGTTCTTCAACAATGTTGTACTCCATGGAGGTCTATTCCTTCCCACCACTAGCAGATTCAAATTTACTCTTATATTGCTAGGTGGCCTCCACTCGTTGCCATTTGGTCAATGATGGATACTGCAACGTTTCTTTGGCTTGCTTGCTTGTTTCTACTTGCGACTGGGAAGTAGAAGCTTGTCCCTTCTCTTTTGCTAGTGGTGGAAGTGGATCTTTTGACAAAATAGGTGATTGTCATTGAGCTGGGAACTCATGAGCCTTTGTGGGCATTTGCTGCTTCGTTGCTTGTACATGAGGCACTTTCAATGGCTCCATCTTAGCCGGATCTACCAACATTGGTTTCTTGTCGCTACATGTCAGTATTGCTATATGTTCCTCAAGAGACTCCACAAAAGTAAGATCCACCTCTTGAATCATATTTACATGGCTCCTTGTAAGAACTGGCAAATAATTTTGGTGGACCATGCAAGTGGACTCATCATGTGGGTCATTGCAGGAAGAACACCAATAATATGGCTCATGTGAAACTTCAAAAGGGCCAGCCTCTTCACTTACCAGAATTTTTGAGTTCCTTTTAGGTGCTTTCTCCATAGCCTTGCTTGGAGTAGGTTGTTCTCTAGTCACTACCAGCATAAATATTTGTGGCTAATAGCTTCTTTCTGCCTCTCTCCATTCCATAGATGTCACCTTTTCAATGAGAGATCTCATAGCTGACTGAATTTCTTGTAACATAACCAATTGAGTATCTAGGCTTGAGGACACAGGCGGTGCCGGTAAAGGTAATGGAAACTGTGGGGAAGATACTGCAAGAGTTGGAAGTGGAGGAACTAACCCTGGAATGCTCGGTGCAGGCAACTGGGGAACAGTTGGAGCAGGAAGCTAGGGAACTGGAATAGGTGTGATTTGAGGTGCATTGGAGCTCCATGATGGGGTAGGATACATAGATGGCATGGGCTATGGAAGCAAACCAAAATATAAATACTTAGGCAGATCAGGTATAATAGGCATAGTTACCTTTAGAGGAAGTCTACCTATAGCAATCAAATCAGCTTTCGCCTTTAATGCTTGTTCAAACAACTTTGGAAATGTCATCACGTTGGACTATCGGACAGCCCAACCAATATCTGTGTTGAATGCTTTGAGGTAGTAAAATGTAGCCAACTCATCAGTAGGCCGAAGACCATTAGGAATTCTCTACCAGGTTATGGTGAATCGAACATTAAAATTAGCTATCTCTTCCTACGGGTGCCTCTGGATCGTGTTAAACTGATGCAACAACGAAAATGGATCAACCTGTTCATGAAAATTCTTAACTAGCAGTTCTCCTAGATAATCCCATGACGTAATGGTGCCTGGTTGCAATGTTCGGTACCAGTACAACAATTTTTCTCTCAGGGATAACACCAATAACTTCACCATCACATCCCCGTCAGTTATATCATGAATGGCTACCAGAGAAGCTACATCATTAATATGTTCATATGCAGTCTTACCCGTACCATCATAGGTTAGCAAAACCTTCAAAGCAGCCTGAGGAACTGGATTCTGAGCTTGCAAATTCAAGGCTACCGAACTGTTCCATGCCAAGAACTTCCTAAGTGGAGGATACTGAGCCATTGGGACTAATGGATGTGACTGAGAATATGGAACACTAGTAACAATACCATGGATTTGTGTGGATATGGTATGGGAAACCAACCTAGATTGTTCACGTCTTTTTGTGCTATCAAGTTAAAAAAACTCAACAAGATCTTCAACTTTTTTAGATTGTGATCTCGTGATCATGAAATACAGCTTTCACTACATCCATGTTCAGAGATTTTTGGGTACTGTAGAGTCACCAAATGCTCTAACTTTACAGCATGAAGGTGAACATTAAACCTTCAATACTATGGGATATTTCTGAGACAGAAGAAGTTTGTCCCACTGGGCATGCCAAAAACTGTTGGTCACGAATCTGCCACGAGAAAGGATTTTCTAAAACTATGCACCCTAGACCCGGCCAACATTGAAAGGCTGGGAGAAAGAGATGTCTCCCAGACAAATCTCCAGAGAGGGTTGGTTCTCTTACTATAACTAAGTTTGATTTCAGATTAAAGTTTCTGGAAAGGAATTATAAATGTGCAAAAAAAAATGAGAAAAACATGGAAAGAAATGGGAAATATAGTCGTAGGCCGAATTTGTTAGATCGAGAAAAGAACTCAGCAAGAATCAAACCTCAAGTGTATAAACAGCATAAAATAACAGATTACTGCATAATTCACTTATGACCTTGCGTAGACAACCTCCAGTATGGCATTCCAGAACTCACTTTCTTTTAAGCAATATTCAAACCCAAATGCAGAATTTGAATCTAACAGCAGATTGGAAAGACGAGCTTAACAGGAAATACATGGAAATAGAAGGAAATCATTACACATAAAGACGCTTGCAAAATTAATATTTCTTATTTACGCAAAAACTTGAATTTTTCCAACAAATGTCTCTCAAACTCTCGACCCTTGTTCTTGAGATTTACATTGATTTATATAGAGGTCTTGCCTCTTTGCAGCATTAAAAATATGAAACGGACCTCCTCGAGATCTACAAATTATGCAACAAAAACAAGGAAATGATATCCTTAAACAACCTCAAAGAAACCAAAAATTAAATGCAATAAGGAGTCGGTCATCTTCATTAAATGGTCATTTTTGAAATACGCTTGAACCGTTAGAAAAATCATGAACAACTTCGAATAATGGAAATCTTCAATTTTGGTAGCTTGGGCACATTTTTCTACCTTGACCGCATCGAAAAGCAGCAACACATTTAATTCTGGAGTGCTTTTAATCATCAAAAATCACAAAACCTTATTGGACCGTTCGAACTACTTTCTGGCATGAAACTGTAACAGGTCGCGAAAACACGACATGTCATGAAATCACTACAATTTTATGTTTGTTTTCTCTGTCCTCATCTGACCTGCGATAACTCGACATGTCACGATATCGCGACGGTTTTTAACCTTGGTTCTCCAGGCTATTTTTTTGTCGCAATTTCACAACAGTCTTTGGAATTAGGTGTTTTTTGCATTAAAACCTGTAGAGGATTTAGAATTCAATAGCTTATGCATGAAAAATCAATAATCAACATAATGTGGCAAAAATTCCAACAGTTCCTCCTGACTACCCCTTCCATGCCAATTTGTAACTTACGCTTCCCACCCAAAATGGTTAGTCACATGTATTTGGGACTGAAGCTTCTCCAAGAAGCCAAAGTTCCAAATATGAGAGGTAATTCTACATATAGACTTTCCCATGAAGAGCAAAGCATCCATGAAGTTTCAGAGTTAAGAAACAAAGCCCTATAAAAAATGAGGACCAATATTCAACACTTTGAGGAGCATTGGAGTGTCGTTCGACTGAGCTACGCCAACAAAATTATTTGTCATATTCACAATTACCAACCACCAATCAATGTAGGAGATACACTTGGCGACCCTTGAACATCAATTTTAGTAGAGAGGTTAGCAAAAAAATCCTTGAACCACAAGGAGGAGAGCTTCACATCGTAGTCGTTGTCTTGGATAGTGGCCCATAGGCATATCTTAGGGCATAAGTGTTATTCCTTCTTGCTTTTATTTTAGCTTTATTACTGGTTAATGTATGTCTCAATCCTAGGTTAAATATGGTTTTATTCATGTTTTTATTTCGTATTTCCATAGCTTACCTTACATTCATTATTTTATTCATGTGCATATTTTGATATCAATATCATGAGTATTCAAATCCACTAACAAAGGCATCATCTAGAGAGGCGGCCCATCCTACTAAGCGTGTTTTATTATTTTCATGAGAATAGGTATAGATCCTCAAGACCATATTGAAGTAGCAAGAGTGCAAAGATCCCTTTAGGACCAGATCTAGATAAGGGGGCATCTGTAAGCCCCCATACAGTTTCATGTGCAGGACCAAGAGACCTGCATAGACACAGTGTTCCCTTGCAGGAACATATCTGATCGCTACTCCATATTGTGTAATATTTGTATCAAAGTGATGGGTACCCCTCAGAGGGATGAGCTTGTAATCACATTCTAGAAATATTAATAAAATGCTTCTTTATTTTGTTTTCTTTACTTTTGGGTTACATGTGCGCTTTTATTTCTTTCATTTTGGTGCAAATAATAACGAATAAATCAAACTGCAAGTAGGGCAGCCAGGGTGCATGCTTCTTGGGGTCACACACATTTATATTATTTGAAGTTATTACTTTGGAAAGAAAAGAAAAAAGTTGTATCTTCTATTGTTCACTCCCGCTCTCGATATAAGATTGCATTCTTCAATTGGTATCATAGTGGGTTCCTTTGTGAAAGCCTAACAGCTTGATGGAAGATCTTATAGGAACACACATGGCACATCAGGAAGGGTTTTCATCAAATAGGGCTTCATTGTTTGATGAGACTAACTATGCTTTCTGGAGTGTGAGGATGTAGACTTATTTTATGGCACATGGATATGATATATGGCAATCCTTTGAGAATGGGTTCACACCACCTACTGAAGAACACAAGCTTATACTTAGAGGGGGTGAATAGTATAAGATAAACTTTTACTTTTCTTTCCAAACAATATTATCCAATGTTATCAATTGCAATAACTTCCCAGAGCAGTATTAACCAATATCATCAATAGCAGTAACAAAGCAATGCACAAATCAACACACACAAGAGAGACACAAATTTAATGTGGTTCACCCAATGTGGGTTACATCCATGAAGAAAATATTTCTTGTAAATTTTCTTAACAAATATCTTGGGAACTAATTCCCTATTACAATATTTATGGACCCCAACCCAAAGGAGATACCAATCCCCTATGCTCAATTTCATGGACATATATCCACAAGAGACACCAATCCCCTCTACTCTGTTTCGTGGACCTCTATCCATAGGAGACACCAATCCCCTCTACTCTGGTCTGCTCCAAATTCTTCTCAATCCTCAACTCAAAGTTTGCTCTAAGCCTTCTCACAAGGCTTGCTTAACTCTGCTCTACAATCTGCTCTTAAATCCATCCAAAGCTGCTACAAGCCTTCACACAAGGCTTACTCAACTCTGCTCAATACTCTTCTCTCAACTTTGTCCAAAGCTGCTACAAGCCTTCAAAGTTTGTTTTCTCTGTCCTCATCTGACCTGCGATAACTCGACATGTCACGATATCGCGACGGTTTTTAACCTTGGTTCTCCAGGCTATTTTTTTGTCGCAATTTCACAACAGTCTTTGGAATTAGGTGTTTTTTGCATTAAAACCTGTAGAGGATTTAGAATTCAATAGCTTATGCATGAAAAATCAATAATCAACATAATGTGGCAAAAATTCCAACAGTTCCTCCTGACTACCCCTTCCATGCCAATTTGTAACTTACGCTTCCCACCCAAAATGGTTAGTCACATGTATTTGGGACTGAAGCTTCTCCAAGAAGCCAAAGTTCCAAATATGAGAGGTAATTCTACATATAGACTTTCCCATGAAGAGCAAAGCATCCATGAAGTTTCAGAGTTAAGAAACAAAGCCCTATAAAAAATGAGGACCAATATTCAACACTTTGAGGAGCATTGGAGTGTCGTTCGACTGAGCTACGCCAACAAAATTATTTGTCATATTCACAATTACCAACCACCAATCAATGTAGGAGATACACTTGGCGACCCTTGAACATCAATTTTAGTAGAGAGGTTAGCAAAAAAATCCTTGAACCACAAGGAGGAGAGCTTCACATCGTAGTCGTTGTCTTGGATAGTGGCCCATAGGCATATCTTAGGGCATAAGTGTTATTCCTTCTTGCTTTTATTTTAGCTTTATTACTGGTTAATGTATGTCTCAATCCTAGGTTAAATATGGTTTTATTCATGTTTTTATTTCGTATTTCCATAGCTTACCTTACATTCATTATTTTATTCATGTGCATATTTTGATATCAATATCATGAGTATTCAAATCCACTAACAAAGGCATCATCTAGAGAGGCGGCCCATCCTACTAAGCGTGTTTTATTATTTTCATGAGAATAGGTATAGATCCTCAAGACCATATTGAAGTAGCAAGAGTGCAAAGATCCCTTTAGGACCAGATCTAGATAAGGGGGCATCTGTAAGCCCCCATACAGTTTCATGTGCAGGACCAAGAGACCTGCATAGACACAGTGTTCCCTTGCAGGAACATATCTGATCGCTACTCCATATTGTGTAATATTTGTATCAAAGTGATGGGTACCCCTCAGAGGGATGAGCTTGTAATCACATTCTAGAAATATTAATAAAATGCTTCTTTATTTTGTTTTCTTTACTTTTGGGTTACATGTGCGCTTTTATTTCTTTCATTTTGGTGCAAATAATAACGAATAAATCAAACTGCAAGTAGGGCAGCCAGGGTGCATGCTTCTTGGGGTCACACACATTTATATTATTTGAAGTTATTACTTTGGAAAGAAAAGAAAAAAGTTGTATCTTCTATTGTTCACTCCCGCTCTCGATATAAGATTGCATTCTTCAATTGGTATCATAGTGGGTTCCTTTGTGAAAGCCTAACAGCTTGATGGAAGATCTTATAGGAACACACATGGCACATCAGGAAGGGTTTTCATCAAATAGGGCTTCATTGTTTGATGAGACTAACTATGCTTTCTGGAGTGTGAGGATGTAGACTTATTTTATGGCACATGGATATGATATATGGCAATCCTTTGAGAATGGGTTCACACCACCTACTGAAGAACACAAGCTTATACTTAGAGGGGGTGAATAGTATAAGATAAACTTTTACTTTTCTTTCCAAACAATATTATCCAATGTTATCAATTGCAATAACTTCCCAGAGGATTACTAACCAATATCATCAATAGTAGTAACAAAGCAATGCACAAATCAAAACACACAAGAGAGACACAAATTTAATGTGGTTCATCCAATGTGGGTTACATCCATGAAGAAAATATTTCTTGTAAATTTTCTTAACAAATATCTTGGGAACTAATTCCCTATTACAATATTTATGGACCCCAACCCAAAGGAGATACCAATCCCCTATGCTCAATTTCATGGACATATATCCACAAGAGACACCAATCCCCTCTACTCTGTTTCGTGGACCTCTATCCATAGGAGACACCAATCCCCTCTACTCTGGTCTGCTCCAAATTCTTCTCAATCCTCAACTCAAAGTTTGCTCCAAGCCTTCTCACAAGGCTTGCTCAAATTTGCTCTACAATATGCTCTCAACTCTATCCAAAGCTGCTACAAGCCTTCACACAAGGCTTACTCAACTCTGCTCAACACTCTTCTCTCAACTTTGTCCAAAGCTGCTACAAGCCTTCATACAAGGCTTACTCAACTATGCTCTCCAATATGCTCTTAACTTTGCCCAAGGCTACTACAAGCCTTCACACAAGGCTTACTCAACTCTGCTCAACACTCTTCTCTCAACTCTTCACTCAAGGCTTACTCAACTCAGCTCAATATCTTGGTCTCTATTCTTCTCAAATCTGCCCACAAGCCTTCTCAAAAGGCTTGCTCAACTCAGCTCACAACTTCTCACAACACAGCTCTCTACTCTACTCAAATATTTCCCAAAACATTTTTATTTTGATGTCTTTAAAAATGTGTTCCTTGCTTGCACCAAAACTTGAACTCTAGTCTTCCACATACACAATCCTTATCCTTTTGTCAACACACCACTTCCACTACACACCTTGGTGGAAGATGAATCCACTATCTCCCTTTTGAAGACATGGTCATAATTCTCAACCCAAAATTAGTCTTTGCTAAAAATGAACGTAATGTTGTTACTATATTTTCTCTTACACACTTGTCTCTTCGAATTTCCACAGGACTACCTTATGTGCTTGGACGTTAATTTTTTCTAGATTTAGGGTTACGTTTGCATGGACATATCTATCTCTTTTATTTTTTGGGTGCCAACACTTCCACTGCAAGATACTAAGATTAATTTATACCCAAAATGAATTTATCAATAATATACCTTATGTGCTTGTTCTTGTGTAAGTCCTTTGTGCGCACATCTGGCCATGGCATCTCTAAAACTTATTTTACTACCACTATTTTATTTTCACCTTGTTCTCAAATCAAATGTGCAATAGAACTATGTCTTGATCTCTTGCCAAACGTATCACTCACAATGAACAACAATATTCTCTTATGTCTTCAATGAACCAACAAATCCACTTTGTCGAATGTAGCCCTCACGGTGAACAACAATCTCTTCTTCGGTCTTCAACGAACCAGAAAATCACTTTGCCGAATGTAGCCCTCATAGTGAACAACAATCTCTTCTTCGGCCTTCAACAAACTAGCAAATTCACTTTGTTGAACATAGCCCTCATGGTAACCAACAATCTCTTCTTCGGTATTCAACGAATAGGAACTACCAAGCGTAGGTCTCAAGTTCTTCTTCAAGGTGCAAGTCTTCAACACTCATCACACAACATTCTTTGAATGGTGAAAGGCATGTTCACTCAATGAAATATGTATGGCACTTCACTCACAGTGAATCGGAGCTCACTCTTCACTCAATGAAAGACACTCATTTCCTTAATGAAAGACGCTCATATACTCAATGAAATACTCTCACTTACTCACTCAATCGAACAACACTCACTTCGGTGAACTCTTATTCTTCCTCTTGCTTCACTCTTTCGAATGCAGATGCAAAAAAAATTAAAATACTCTTCTCCTTCTATGGGCAATACGAAGGCACTTCAACCAACAACACTTTTTCAACCACAATGTTAGGTCAATATATATGAATGATTTGAATATTTTTAACCATGGGAGTCGACCCTTACATTATAACTTTGATTTAATTATATCCCACTTTAGAGCCTTACTTTAATATTTAAATTTTTAATTTAAATATTAAAGTGTACATTATTAATTAATGTACATCATCATTCTAATTCTTCAAGCGCTATAGTATAGATCATGCTCACCATTTGAATTTCTCAAGCACAATGATATTGACCATGCTTATCATTTGAATGACCATGCTTACCATTTGAATTTCTCAAGCACACAAATATTGATATTGTGACCTTTATTCTTGAACATACTCTTGCTTTTGACATCAATGACAATTTCACAAATCCATTCTTGAGCTCATCATCTTTGAAGAATATTTCTGCTTTGACTACTTTGTTCCTTTGACATCAATGACAACTCACAATTTCCAACAATATCCCCCTTTGTCATTGATGGCAACCCAAAAAAAAATTATTTTATTTCAACTGGATTACCAAAATACTCCCCCTTACTAAAATTTCTCCCCCTTTCTGAATTCTCTCCCCCTTTGACATCAATGGCAAAGGGCTCTTTGGGGCTAAAAATAAAACATTTAGCTCAACCCCCTCACCACCTCTCTTTTTGAGGTGATTAATTTTGGGGTGGGAGTAAAACTACTCCCAACTTACAATGCTCTTCTTCTCTTCCAAATTTATTTTTCCATACCTTTGAACTCACATCCTTTTGAACCTTTTGAGCATCCTTGTTCTTGCTTGTCCTTGGAAATTCTGGAAACTTTGTTCTACACCACTTTGCTTTGTGCCCAAACTTATTGTAATTGTAACACATGATGTTGTAGTTCTTGAAAGGTGCAAATGAATTGAAGTTCCTCTTGGTGAAGCCATACACATTTTGACCATGAACCCTACAATGTATAGCTTTGTGACCAAAATGATTACATGAGTAGCAATGACCTTGAAAGAAATGTTCACCTTGCCTTGGAGGATATGATCCCATAAATATTCCTTTATATTTTCTGTGATGATCCATTTTTCTTGATTGTGCATTTTTTTCTTCCTTTTTGAAGCTTCCACCTTTTACTTATTCATCAAATGTCTCAAGTTCTTCTTCAATCACTTCCTTTGAAACTTCCTCTTCTCTTGAGCTTGTCTTTCCCTCTTGTTCCTTTTGACCTTCTTCATAACCAAGTCCTGTTTTGATGAATGGAGATCTTTGTACCTTGAGAATATCATCCAAAGTTTTTGAGCTCTCTTTGAATCATGATAATGCATTAAGATATGTTCCAAGACCCTTTTGAACTTCCTCTTCTAGTCTTTCACACTTTAGCTCTTTAGCCTTTAACTGCATTGTCATACCTTCTTCAATTTTCTTTGCCTCTTCAAGCTTAGTCTCTAAATCTATGAGATCTTGTAGAAGTTTTGCCTTAGTTTTCTCATCCTCTTGTACTTGAGCCTTCAATCTTGAATTTTCCTTTCTAGCCTTCTTCAATTCTTCAAGAATAACAACAAGTTCCTTTCTTATATCACTTATGGTTTCCTTTTATTTTTTTGAATCTTCAATCATATGATCATCTACTCTCCCTCTTTCTTGACCTTCTAGAACAGGAGCATTTTCCTTTTCTTCTATTTGGTCTTCAATCAGAGCATCTTCTTTTTCTTCTATTTGGTTTTCAATAGGAGCATCTTATTTTTGTTCTTCAACCAAAGCATCTTCCTTTTCTTCTATTTGGTTTTCAATAGGAGCATCTTCTTTCTCTTCTATTTCCAAAAATAGAATTTCATATTTTTCACTATCGAAAGAACTTTCATCACTATCACTTGAAGCACTGCTTGCTTCTTCAACATAAAAACTCTTCTTGTGCCTTTGAAATATTTTCTTCTCATGCTTGCTTTGACCATGTTTGTCTTTCTTTCCATGATAATATTTTCTATATTTCTTTTTCTGATATTCCTCTCTATCTTCACTGCTACTATACCCATTTTGTGGATAGTTTGTTGCATAGTGACCAATGTTACCACAACTAAAATATTTCATAGTTTTCATATCTTTGTGTTTTCTTGGACCCTTCTTGTTTCTTCTCACAAAGTTAGCCTCTTCTTCACTGCTTGATTCATCACTTGATTCTAGTTCCTTATCCTTTGTCTTCTTTGAAGCTTTGAATGTTGCCTCTTTTTTGAATGTTTGTTCTTTTTCTGTCCTCATCTCATAAGCTATGAGAATTCCATGTAGTTCATCTATCCTCAAGGTTGCTAGATCCTTGATCTCTTCTATTGCTGAAACCTTTGCATCATACCTCATAGGAAGTGACCTTAAAATATTTGAACAATAGTAGAATCCTCAATATTTTCTCCAAGTCCACGGATTGTGTTAACAACCTCATCCACATGAAGTAGATACCTAGCAATGTCTTCCTCATATTTCATCTTCAATTCCTCAAAATTCCTCCTGTGAGTTTGAAGTTTTTCCATCTTCACTTTGACATATCCTTCATATGTATTCTGTAATTTGTCCCACATTTATTTTGTTGATCCATAGTGCATAACCTTCACAAACTTTGATTCCTGTAATCCACTCAAAATTGCATTCATTGCCTTTGCATTACTTTCATACAATTTCTTACCATTAAGATCTGTAGGAGGAGTTGTAGGTGTTGTGTACCCATTCTCAACTGATTTCCATGTATCAATCCCTTGTGCCATAAAAAATGTCTTCATCCTTACACTCCAGAAAGCATAATTAGTCCCATTAAACAATGGAGCTCTGTGTGTTGAAAATCCTTCCTGCTGAGCCATCTATGTTCTTGTAAAATCTTCCCTCAAGTTGTTAGGCTTTCACGAAGGAACCCGCTCTGATACCAATTGAATAACACAAGCTTATACTAAGAAGGGGGGTGAATAGTATAAGATAAACTTTTACTTTTATTTCCAAACAATATTATCCAATGTTATCAATTGCAATAACTTCCCAAAGTAGTATTAACCAATATCATCAATAGTAGTAACAAAGAAATGCACAAATCAACACACACAAGAGAGACATAAATTTAACGTGGTTCACCCAATGTGGGTTACATCCACGGAGAAAATATTTCTTCTAAATTTTCTCAACAAATATCTTGGGAACCAATTCCCTATTACAATGTTTATGGGTCCCAACCCAAAGGAGATACCAATCCCCTATGCTCAAGTTTGTGGACCTCTATCCACAGGAGACACCAATCCCCTCTACTCTAGTTTGTGTACCTCTATCCATAGGAGATATCAATCCCCTCTACTCTGGTCTGCTCCAAATCCTGCTCAATCCTCAACTCAAAGTTGCTCCAAGCCTTCCCACAAGGCTTGCTCAACTCTACTCTGCAATCTGCTCTCAACTCTATCCAAAGATGCTACAAGGCTTACTCAACTCTACTCAACACTCTTCTCTCAACTCTGCCCAAAGCTGCTACAAGCCTTCACACAAGGCTTACTCAACTCTGCTCTGCAATCTGCTCTTAACTCTGCCCAAAGCTGCTACAAGCCTTCACACAAGGCTTACTCAACTCTGCTCAACACTCTTCTCTCAACTCTGCCCAAAGCTGCTACAAGCCTTCACACAAGGCTTACTCAACTCAGCTCAATATCCTGGTCTCTATTCTACTCAAATATTCCCACAAGCCTTCTCAAAAGGCTTGCTCAACTCAGCTCACAACTGCTCACAACACAACTCTCTACTCTGCTCAAATCTTTCCCAAAACCCCTACCCCTTTTTATTTTGATGTCTTCAAAAATATTTTTCTTGCTTACACAAAAAGTTGAACTCTGGTCTTCCACACACACAATCCGTATCCTGCTGTTAATACACCACTTCCACTACACACCTTGGTGGAAGATGAATCCACTATCTCCCTTTTGAAGACATGGTCATAATTCTCAACCCAAAATTAGTCTTTGCTGAAAACGAACATAATGTTGTTACTATATTTTCTCTTACACACCTGTCTCTTCGAATTCCCACAGGACTACCTTATGTGCTTGGACGTTACATTTTTTGGATTTAGGGTTACATTTGCATGGATTTATCTATCTATTTTCCTTTATAGGTACCAACAATTTCACTGCAATATACTGAGATTAATTTATACCCAAAAATGAATTTATCAATAATATACCTTATTTGCTTATTCCTGTGTAAATCCTTTGTGCACACATCTAGCCATGACATTTCTAAAAATTCTTTTACTACCACTATTTTATTTTCACCTTGTTATCAAATCAAATATACAATAGAACTATGTCTTGATCTCTTTCCAAATGTATCACTCACAATGAACAACAATCTTCTCTTATGTCTTCAACGAACCAACAAATCCACTTTATCAAATGTAGCCCTCACGATGAACAATAATCTCTTCTTCGGTCTTCAATAAACCAGCAAATCACTTTGCCAAATGTAGCCCTCATGGTGAACAAAAATATCTTCTTTGGACTTCAATGAACCAACAAATCCACTTTGTTGAACATAGCCCTCACGATGACCAACAATCTCTTCTTTGGTCTTCAACAAACAAGAACTACCAAGCGTAGGTCTCAAGTTATTATTCAAGGTGTAGGTCTTCAACACTCATCACACAACATTATTCGAATGGTGAAAGGCATGTTCACTCAATGAAATATGTATGGCACTTCACTCACAGTGAATCGGAGCTCACTCTTCACTCAATGAAAGGCACTCATTTCCTCAATGAAATGTGCTCATATACTCAATGAAAGACTCTCACTTACTCACTCAATCAAACAACAATCACTTCGATGAACTCTTATTCTTCCTCTTGCTTCACTCTTTCAAATGCAGATGTAGTAGCAAATGAAAATACTCTTCTCCTTCCATGGGCAATACGAAGGCACTTCAACCAACAACACTTTTTCAACCACAATGTTAGGTCAATATATATATGAATGATTTGAATCTTTTTAACCATGGGAGTCGACCCTTACATTATAAATTTGATTTAATTATATCCCACTTTAGAGCCTTACTTTAATATTTAAATTTTTAATTTAAATATTAAAGTGTACATTATTAATTAATGTACATCATCATTCTAATTCTTCAAGTGCTATAGTATATATCATGCTCATCATTTTAATTTCTCAAGCACAATGATATTGACCATACTTATCATTTTAATGACCATGCTTACCATTTGAATTTCTCAAGCACACAAATATTGATATTGTGACCTTTATTATTGAACATACTCTTGCTTTTGACATCAATGACAATTTCACAAATTTATTCTTGATCTCATCATATTTGAAGAATATTTTTTATTTGACTGCTTTGTTCCTTTGATATCAATGACAACTCATAATTTACAAAACCTACAACTCCTTCCATGGACGCAAATGGTAATAAACCATACAAAAATAATGCCATGGAAATGAATGCAATATTAAGTGGGCTATGTGAATCATAGTTATTGAAAGTCATGCAATGCACTTCAACAAAAGAAATATGGGATAATTTATAGAGCACATATGAAGGATATGACAAGGTTAAAATGGTAAAACTTCAAACCCACGGGAGAAAGTTTGAATAATTGAATATGAAAGTTGAGGAAGATATTGCTAGGTAACTAGTCCATGTTGATTATGTTGTCAACACCATTCATAGACTTGGAGAAAGTATTTAAGACTCTAAGATTGTTCAAAACATCTTAAGGTCACTTCCCATGGGGTTTTATGTAAAAGTTTCAGCAATAGAAGAGATGAAGATCTTAATTTCTTAAGCATGGATGAGCTACATGGAATTATCACAAATTATGAGATGAGGATTGAAAAATATCAAACATCCAAATGGGAACCAGTATTTAAAGCTTCATGGAAGACAAATAATAAGGAACCAAAATCAAGTGAAGAATCAAGTAGTGGAGAAGAAGCTAACTTTGTGAGAAGAAATAAGAAGGGTCCAAGAAAACATAAATGTATGCATACTGAGAATTTTTTTAATTATGGTAACTTTGGTCACTATGCATCTAATTGTCCACAAGCTAAAAGCAGTAGCAATGAAGAAGAAAAGGAATACAATAAAGAGAAAGAAAGAAAATTTTATCATGGAAAGAAGGATAGGCATCATCAGAGTAAGCATGAGAAGAAAATATTTCAAAGACACAAGAAAAGTTTTTATGTTGAAGAAGCAAGTAGTTCTTCCAATAGCAATGATGAAAGCCTCTCCGATAGTAAAAAAGAAGAGATCCTATTTTTGGCCATAGAAGAGAAAGAAGATGCTCTTGTTGTTGAAGACCAATAAAAAGAGAAAGATTCTAAAAATAAAGAGGAAGCCATAGTTGACATAAAAGAGGAACTTATTGTTGCTCTTGAAGAGTTGAAGAGGGTTAGAAAGAAGAACTCAATATTGAAGGCTCAAGTACAAGAGGATGAGAAGATAAAGATAAAGTTGTCACAAGAACTCATTGAATTAAAAATTAAAATTGAAGAGGCAAGGAGAATTGAAGAAGGTATGGCTAAACAATTAAAGGCAAAAGAGCTAGAATGTGAAATTCTAAGGAAGGGACTTGAAAAATTTAATGATAAGATATATCAATTTAGGAAAAGATAAAAAATATTGGATGATATTATAAAAGTATAGAGATATCCATTTATAAAGACTATACTTGGTTTTGAAGAAGATCAAGAGAAACAAAAGGGGGAGTCAAGCTCAAAAGAAATAGAAGCATAAAAGAAAGTAATTGAAGAAGATCCTAAGACCTATGATGATATGTTGAGAAGTGGAAGCATCAATGAGGAAGAAAAAAAATCATCATAAAGGAACGGATTCCATCACATAAACAATAATGAGAGAACCATGCAGTAATATCCTCCAAGGCAATCAGACAGGTTTCAATATCTCTTTCATGGTTATTGTTTCTCATGTAACCATTTTGGTCATAAAGTTGTAAATTATAGGATCAATGCTATGAATGATTTTGGCTTCACCAAGAGGAATTTCAATTCACTTTCACCTCCTATGGAATACAAAATTAAATAATACAAATGTAACAATTTTGGGCATACAACTAGACGGTGTAGAACAATGTTCCCTAAATTTTTGAAGTCAAGAAAAAGGAGAATGGTCAAAATATTCAAAAGGGTATGATCTCCAAAGTTTGGAGAAAGAAAATGAAACAAGAAGAGGAGCATAGTAATTTGGGAGTTTCAATACCATATCATAAGTGAAGTCAAAGAATAGTAGGGAGTGGGGTGCATTGTCAAGTGACTTACCTTACAAGCCCCAAGGAACCTTTGCCATTGATGTCAAAGGGGAATTTTTTTTAGTAAGGGACAACAACTAGTCAGGAGGAGTAGCTTGTGATCCTGTTCAATAAAAGTGAGTTTCATTATAGGGTTGTCATCAATGACAAAGGGGGATATTGTTGGAAATATTGATTTGTCATTGATGTCAAAAGCATAAATATATTCAAGGATGAAATTTTGATGTCAAAGGCAAAAATATATTCAAGGTTGAAATGATGAGTTATCATTGAAGTGCAAGGCTAAAATCTTCAAATATGATTTAATGTTGTCAAAGCAAAGGTGATTTTATATGCTTTAATATTTAAATAAATATTTAAATATTAAAGGAGGTTTATATTTAAATCAAAAGATTTAAATATAGTGTAAAAGTTTAAATATTTAAAATTTAAATATTTAAATGTTTTAAAATTCAAATGATGGGTGACCTCCTTAAGAGCACCATGCAAAAGGAAATTAAATATTATGGTCCAACCATGCAAAAGGTTAAAAATTCAAATATTCAAAAATGTTGGGCTGACTTCATTGGGCGCACATGAAGAAGCATATAAATATGAGCTCCTAAGTTCACTTTGAAAAATGCCAAGCAATTCGAAGAAGATTGATCAAGTGGAGAACAACAGTGAGAAGGAGGGAGGAGATAAGTGCATGTTTTGGCAGCATCGCAATGGAAAGAAAACTTTAAACATTGGTTCATGCCACTTCTATCTCAACCAAGTGGTTAGACCAGTCAGTAGCCTAGCTCGTGCTAGGGCACTATGTTGCAAGAGGTTAAGGGGTCAAATCTCTTCGATGTCATTTTTTGAAGAGTTGAAGATAAAGTTACAAAGGGTTTAAATATTGTTTTTGCACCTTTGGTTCCATCCACTGGGGTATCCCAGTTGATTTCCTAGCTTGCATGGAGTGTTGTTGTGCACAAGGTTAAGGGGTTGAATCTCTTCAATGATGTTTTTCTGAAGAATTAAAAACAGAGTGCCAAAGAAATTAAATATTGTTTTGTACCTTTTGGTTTCATATGTTGTGTTAGTGCATGTGGTCACTAGCCCAAGTTAGGGCACTGCGCTTCTTGAGGTCAAGGAATCAAATCCCATCTGTGGTTATGCAAGGTATTTATAAATTTTGTTTTATTAAATTTGATAAAAAGGGATATATAAGACATAGTATTGGGATTTGATTTTTGCAAATGATAAAAGGGGAGATATAAGGAATAGTATTGTGATTTGATTTTTGCAAATTATAAAAGGGAAAATTTAAGGTGTAATGTTGTGATTTGATTTTTGCAAATTGTAAAAAAGGAGATATAAGGTGTAATGTTGTGATTTTATTTTTTCAAGGGATATGTTGTTAGTATAAATTTATATTTTTGTAAATCATAAAAAGAGATATAAATAATATGTTAGAATAAAGCTTTATATTGTAAGTTTCAAAAGGGAGATATAAGGAGTTATTTTTAAGCTTTATTGTGTATGTTTTGAAAGAAGTTATAAGGGTTTAAAATTGGATGGAAGGGAAAAAGAGAATTATTGTCCAGATTTGAAAAGCACGTGCAAGAGTAATATCATCATCACTAAGGCAGATTTGGAGGGCACAGATTTGAAATAAATCAAGGTATAAAGTACACATATTCACCCAAGCATTCAATTGATAAGGAAGAACAATTCAGCCATTTCAAGAAGAAGGAAAGGTGAACATGATAGTGGAAGAAGAGCAAGGTATTAGCATCTTCAAGTCAACACACAAGTAAGTTATCCAATGCTAGACTTGAGCTACCTTTAAAATATTATAAATGTGAGATATGTGGAAGCGACAGACTTAATGGATGTGAAGAATATACTAGTCATTTGAAGCTTACTACATTAATGCATATCATTCTCTATATGTTCTTGAATATTTATAGGTAGAATATGTGTGTATTGTTGTTAGTTGAAGAAGCAAAAATAAAAATTATAGATCATATTTGTGATCAGGCTTTGGAGCAGATTTGAGCAAGTTTTGTGAGTAGGTTTTGGAGCAGATTTGAGTAGGTTTTGTAAGTAAGTTTTGGAGCATATTTGAGCAGGTTTTGTGAGAATATTTTGGAGTAGATTTGAGCAGTGTTTGTAAGCAATTTTATGAGCAAGATTTGAGGATAGACTTGAGAAAAGTTTTGACCAAAATTGAGCTAGGGTATTGGTGTCTCCCATGGATTGGTGTCCATGAACTTGAGAGGGGATTGGTGTCTTCTATGGATTGGTTTCCATGAACTTTAGAGGGTATTAGTGTCTCCTATAGATTTATTTCCACAAAATTAAGAGGGGATTGGTGTCTCCTATGGATTGGTGTCCATGAACTTGAGAGGGGATTGGTGTCTCATGTGGATTGTTGTCCATGAACTTGAGAGGGGATTGGTGTCTCCTATGGATTAGTGTCCATGGACTTTAGATGGGATTAATATCTCCTATGGATTGGTGTCCATGAACTTGATATGGGATCGGTGTCTCCTGCGTATTGGTGTCCATAAAATTGAGAGAGGATTTGTATCTCCTGTGGATTAGTGTCCATGAACTTGAGCAAGGGGATTGGTTTCTCTCGTGTACTGGTGTCCATGAAGTTGAGAAAGGGGATTGGTGTCTCCTATGGATTGGTGTACATGAACATTGTAATAGGGGATTGGTGTCTCCTATGGATTGGTGCCCAAGAAATTTATTAAAAATATATATAAGCAATATTTTGTTTTGGTTTTCTCTTGATAGGATGTTTCTACGTAAAATATTTATCTCTTATATGTGTGGTGATCTATACATTGTTTCATTATTACATTGATATTGTTTGAAGTTATTAATTTGGAAAGAAAAGAGAAAAATTTTATCTTATACTGTTCACCCCCTTCTTAGTATAAGCTTGTGTTCTTCAAAGTTTCCTAGTAGTGTTACAAGATCTGAAGGAATTTTACATCTAGTTTACAATAATGTGTTTAGACTTGCAAAAGTACCATCATTAGGTAAATATATTTATTTTATTACATTTATAGATGACTTCTGAAGAAATACCTGGGTATATTTTTTATGGTATAAATCTGATGTTTTCAAAAAATTAAAGAATTCAAGGCTATTGTAGAAAATAATATAGAGAAAAAGATAAAGGTTTTGAGAAGTGACAATGGTGGTGAGTATTGCTCTAATGAATTTGAGTAGTTTTACAAGGATTGTGGAATATAAAGGTAGATAACAATTCCATATACTCCACAACAAAATTGAGTTACAAAATACATGAACATAACATTGATGAATAAGGATAGAAGTATGCTAAGTGGTGTAGGGTTAGAAAAGAAATTTCTAGTAGAAGTCATGTTAATTGCGTATTACCTCATCAATATATCTTCTACCTCAGCTTTTGTGGATGAAACTCCACAAGAAGTGTGGACTGGTAAGAAACCCTCTCTCAGCCATATAAGGGTTTTTGGTTGCAAATATTATATGTATGTCCCAAAAGAGAAAATGACTAAGCTAGACTATAAATCTAAAAAATGCATATTTGTGGGTTATAGTACTAGTGTTAAAGGATATAAGTTGTGGAACCCAAAAACATAGAATATTGCTTATAGTCATAATGTGATCTTTAGAGAAAGAAAATGGGTTCCAAAAAAAAAAATGCATCCAAGTAAAGAATCTAAAATAGTCAAGTAAAATTGAAATATGAGGAAGGAACTGTGGTAGAACCTGATGCTATATAAGAATATGAATTATAGAGAGTCTGAAGAGGAATATTTAGAGGAAGAATGTGAGGAGAAAGCTAAATATTTAGAACCTAGAACTCCAATTTTGAGGAGTTTAGATAGAGTGATAAGACTCTCAAAAAGGTAGTCCTTCAAATTTTTATTCTACATTTAATTTATCATTTATTGATGAAGAACCTAAGACTAAACAATAGGCACTTTAGTCAAGCGAGAATAAGTCTTGGAAAAGTGCTATGGAGGAAGAAATAGATTCCCTAGATAAAAATAAGACATGGGACTTGGTGAAAATACCCCCTAGAAGAAAACCTATTGGTTGTAAGTGGTTATTCAAGAAAAATTAAAATGTAGAAAAAAAGCTGGAGAAGTACGAAGATCACTTGGTAGCAAAAGAATTTTCTCAAGTTGAGGGAATTGACATTAGTGAAATTTTTTCTTCTGTGGCTAAACTAACATCAATTAGAGTTTTGTTGACTATTTTTGTTGCTTTTGATTTTGAAATAGAACATATGGATGTAAAGACAACTTTTCTACATGGTGAACTTGATATATATATATATATATATATATATATATATATATATATATATATATATATATATATATATATATATATATATATATATATATATATATATATATATATGTATGTATGTATGTATGTATGTATGTATGTATGTATGTACACACACACACACACATATGTGTGTGTGTGTGTGTGTGTGTGTCTCAAAAGAATGCTTCAAGGTTAAAGGTAAGAAGGACTTAGTATGCAAGTTGAAGAAGTCTCATTATGAATTAAAGCAATCTCCAAGAATCTAAAACCAAAAATTTGACAAGTTTATTTTGACACTTGGGCTTGAAAAAAGAAAAACAGATCTGTGTGTTTATTTCAAAAAGGAAGGTGAAAATTTTGTTATCATTGTTTTATATGTGTATGACATGTTTATAATTGATAATAATAAGGATATGATAAAGTTACTAAAATCTCAGTTATCTTCTAAATTTGACATGAAGGATTTGGGTGCTACAATTTTTTTGGGTATGGAAATAATAAGAGACCATGCAAATAAAAATTTATGGTTAAATCAAAGGAAATATATTGATTTGATACTATAGAGGTTTAGGATACATGATTGTGAACTAGTATGTACTCCATATACTGTTGGTCAAAATTCAACTATTAAACAGTGTCCTAAAATAGATGAGAAAATTGAAGAAATGTATCATGTTCTTTATGCCAGTGTTGTTGGTAGTCTAATGTATGTAATGGTCTATAGTAGACCTAATATTGCGCATGCAGTGGGAGTAGTTAGCAGATATATGACCAATACAAGAAAGGAATATTGAATTGCTATGAAGAGGATCTTCAGATACCTACATGTAACTATAGATTATGTTATTTGTTACCAAGGAAAATATGGAGACAATAATATTGAAAATCTACAAGGCCTTGTGGATGTTGACTGGGCTAGAGATATTGACAAGAGAAGATACATGATTGTGTATGTGTTTAGGCTATTTGGAGGGGCAGTAAATTGGATGAGTAAAAAGTAATCAGTGGTTGATTTATCCACTATAAAAGCAGAGCATATTGTAGTAACTCATACCTGTAAAGAAGCAGTGTGGCTACAGAGCTTGTGTTCAGTGGTTGGTCTCAAGAAAAAAGCTATGAGAATTAATAGTGACAGTCAGAGTGCAATATTTTTGGAAAATAATCCTAGTTTTCATGATCAACCAAAACATATTGATAACAAGTACCATTTTGTGAGAGAGATGGTTGAAGAGAATTGGTGATGCTGGAGAAAGTTGATATAGAGAAAAATACTGCTAATTCGTTAACAAAGGTTATACTTGCTCAAAAAAAATCTTGGTGTAGAAGATCTATGAGTATGGTTGCCCTTGACAGTTGGCAATGGCAATTTTTTAGCCCCTATTGAAAGTATTCAACAAGTGGGAGAATGTTGGAATTGTGTTGAATATTTTCCATGTTATTTGGGTGGGTTTAACTCTGAGAGGACTAGACACTCTTCTTCTATAGTCACCAAGGTTTGGGGATGTGTTGGATCCCAAGTAGGGGTACGAGGGTGGTAGCCTCCAAGGAAATGATTTTAGGTATTTAAACTAATTTTTAGATCCATATGGGTGGTTTTGGATTAATGTATAGTCGACCCATGGTTTTGTGCCCATGGTAATGTGATTCTCTTTCTTGTGTTTTTGGTATATAAAACAATACTTGCATGATGGTTTTTTAAGGTGTGTGGAATGCACAAGCAATATAATCACAAACGAAGACAAGAAAAACATAGATAAGGATTTTATTGTATTGGATATGATCAAGTTTATACAATAAGGAAATATTCTTGCTAGGTTATTTCCTAAAAGGGTTTCCTAGGATAAATTTATGTTTAATGTGTTTATTCTTCTTTGTTTTTCCTTTGATTCTGCACTTACTTGTCATGACCCTCCCTTGGCAGATTTTGCATTTGGATGGACTTATGTCTTGTTATGTTTCTTTATTGATGGAATGTTTGAAAATTTTAAATTTAGCTATGCAAAACACATATGTTAAATGGTAAATTTGATATGTGCAATTACTAATGGGATGTTGGATAATTGCATGCTTAATGTTCTTGCAAATATAATTATTATGCAGAAAATAATACTACTAATGGAATTGCATTATTATAGGAATAGATTTTTCTCATGATTGGAAGAAATACTAATCACCAAATGAGATGTAATAAGAAAATGAAAATACATGATGTCTATCCCATCATTCAACTCGGGCAGCAAGGATGAATGTTCTTTAATTACAATTGCATACTATGAACCCACTTGAGGGAAATTATATTGAGTAGACGAAATTGATGTTGCATACTAACTTCATTTTGGATGTGCATATAATTAAAGGATTTATTACAATAGGAATATATAGTTAGATATTGCATCCCCTTGTCTTTGTTTAAGATAGGGGAATATATCTCTTGTTAAGCATGTATGGTTGGATTTTAATTAAGAGTTAATGTATTTTGTTGTACCGGATGTTATGGACAAAACATAACTTAGTGGAAGCACCTAAACTACCACTTGACATAGAGTCAAGCATACCACCAAGTTGATAGTTATGAACCAAAATCGATGAATTCACAACTTTGGATTGAAAGAAGATTTTAGTGATTTTAAAAATATTATTGCATTGACACTCATGATGGTGGAGGGGCATCATTGGTTGGCTTTGGATTCCTTGGTGATGGTAGTGGGAGGGAAGGTAAGGTATCATTCCTTTATGATTTTTAGGAAAATTTAGATGCAAGCAAGTGGGAAAAATATTGAGTTGGGGTGAACGATGGGTTAGTTGGAGGGAGAGGAGATGTCTCTAGTTCATGGGGGTGAAATTGGACATTGTTGGTTTTGACTGTGTGAAAACAACAAGCCTAGGGAGAGTGATATCACTAGTTTTGACTATGTGAAACAACTGGTTCGGAGGGAGAGATATCACTAGTTTTCACCATGTGTAACTACTAGTTCATCTGGAGTTACCATTGGGATTGTGTGCCATCTTAGGAGTGCCATCAAGACTTTCAAAGATATTCTATATTTTTGATAATAGACTTACTTGTTTAACTATCAATGAACGTATACAAAGAACTTAGTGGATGCGATGTAATTTTAAAAGTACTTTTGCCTAGTTAGATTCAACCCTTGAAATAATAAGATTTTATTATTGAATGGTTAAATAATTTAAGCACTCAGATGGATGAGTATGTTAGTAAGTGATATTATCTGAATAGATTTAGTGGGTTATTAATAAAAATGTGTGTTTTGGATTTGGAATTGAATACTTAGTAATTTTTAGTTTAACTTGTAGGATGATGGATGGACAAATGGTCATTTGACAATGGTAGAAGATTATAAGTTTTTTTGGCCATTTTTCCAAGATATAAAAGTATTTGTATTTGTGACATTCAAGACTGAATTGTCTAACTACAACATAATATTAAATTAGTTTTTGCTAGTAGTTATTGTAGGATTTCTCTTGTCATTATAGCCCTTGTTCAATACATCCTATTGTTTGGTCAATTTAGAGAATGCACTACTATTCCCATGAAGTATATTTGGGTTTGGGCTTTCGCTTTGATTAAAAAGAACAAAATAATGATTACAACGGCCTAATTTTGGCTCTAAAGAGGTGGGTGGAGTTTTGGTATTTCACCATCTAGTTTAAACCATAGAAATGAAATGAAAGTAAGCCATAAGGCCATTATAGTGAAGGAATTATAATTTATTTCTCAATCAGTTAAGCACTATTAAATTTTGTTATTGAAATTATTGTTATATCATTTTCCTATTATTGAAATGAGATCAAGGAATGTGAATACTTGATCATTCTAGATGGATATGAAGCGATGGTTTCTAAAGTTAAGAACTCGTTAATCCATGATAGTGACTTTGGGTAGATGTTAGGAGTCATCAACATCTCTAGGAGATTGTGTGGTTTTTATTTGTAAAATATAATGGTGTTATAATGTTTTCCTTAGAAATTTGGTGAAAACATGAGAAGAGATTAGATAAGCACCTCTTCACTCTTAGTAATGATGAAATTAGATAAATGAGTTGCAAATATTATTGTATCATAAAGAAGAAGCTATTTAAGAGTTTTGAGCTTTCTGTTGATTTTGGAACATACTTATACTCTGTGAGACAAGGATGTATTTTAGTTAAATTGGTAATCTAGGTTTCATAAGTGCGGAAAGCACACTTTGTTATGTTGTCCTAGTTTTATGGGAATAAAATTGTATCCTTGTATATAGAGGAGTAAGTCTTTGTGTGGAAATCAAGGGAAGATAAAATATCCCTATTGTGAAATGAAGACATGAGGTCATGTCTATTTCAATGTAAAGATTTAGTATTCTATGGAAATAAAATGGAAGTATGTTCAAGGTTGGGTTTTCCCTTCGGGGTTTCTCCCAAGGTAAATATGGTATTGTGTGATCTTGTGGTGTGCATTTCTTTATGGCAGTATGTTGTACTAAGCAAATGAATTTTAGTTATAATCTGGAATGTCCTTGAAAAATGAATCATTATGAGTTAACACATTTTGTTTATGCTCTAGAAATCTAAAATGTAATTCCATGGATTGTTTATGAGGCTTGAATTCTTTATCTTGCTTATATTTTAGAAGTAATTATTTTTATTTGGAAAAAGGAATCTAATTGGAATTATTAAAGAATTGTTATGATCTTGTATATATGGGTAGTTCATTATGGTCCACTCTTAATGAAGGAGATGCTAGTCATCAATTAAAATAAGAGATATAGAGAACTTCTTGGTGCTATAATATCAATCTAGTGAGAGAATATAGTCGTAAGATATGATGAGTAATGGTTCTACATAGATGGTAGATTTTCTAAATTAAGTTTGTAATGAGGCATAAAAATAGAATGACTAGCTCATCAAGAGATAAGAAGGATAGTCGAGTCTAATCCACTCATGGTAATCCATAGAAGGACTTATGATGTGCGATAAGGATAGCATGCTTCTTTTGATGGAATGATAGAATAAAATCTAGCTCATTATATTACAATGAGAATGATATCTTAAAAATCAAACAACTACCATCTAGTGTACTTGCATATCCAAAAATATGTAAGGTGTAGGGATGAGTGAGCCTCAAAAAGGATAAAATGGGGAATTATTTAGGAAGTATTATACCTTGTAGAAGGGAATCTGGAATAGTTTAGCTCATAGACTTAGGTTAATTTTTTGACTATAGATTAAAAAAAATATGGTGTTTAGTAAGAAATAAGGTTGTAGGAAATGTGTTGTCACATTTGGTATTAGAGCGAGGTTTGTAAAGATGTATGTTACCTAAGTAAAACTTAGAATGTGATGTGTAGAATAATACATACCTGTATAGATGTTATACTATGTATGAATAGACTACCTATTAGAAGTCAAATATGTTTGCCTGACTATGATAACTAGGTGAATGGTTACTTGTAGGAAAAACAATTCAAAGATCAAATTATGAATTGATTCCTACTATATCTCCTATGTGTGGCCAAGGACAATGCTAAGAGGGAGTTTTGTACCATCGACAAGGCATACATGACAAAATAATATAGAATTCAGGACCACCGATATAGGTGCAAACAATCCTAGTAATAAGAGGGAGGATCTCTCCACAATAGTTGCCCTACTTTATGAATAGGTAGAAACACAGAAGCAACTATTAGAAGTTGTGTTGAACCGGGAAACTCAAACTAGAAACTCTAGATGGGGACAAGGTAATGAACCTATTACAGAGGCACAATAGACTAGAATTCAATTAGAAACAAAATTGTGTAAGGATATGAAGCATCTAAAATTTTCCAAATTCAAATGAGAGGAAGGTGATGATGCAGTCTAAACTTGGTTGAAATATATAGAGACTTTCTACAACATGAAGAATTATTCCATTGGAACTCGAACATTGTATGCCACTTTGTATTTATAGGGTGTTGGTTTATATTGGTGGGAAATATTCAGTGGGGAAAATGGTATCGAAGCTACAATTGACCTAAAATATGAAGACTTTGCTATATCCTTTAAGGAGATGTTCCTCATCGATAATTTTTATACCCAAAAATTTGAGGAATTCACCAAATTTAGACAATAGAATAAGACTATGAAGGCTTATTATCGTAAATTTGTTAAGCTATTGAAATATGTGCCCACATATAATGAGAAAATGAAAGTCCATAAATTTATTCTAGGAGGAGATCCTAGAATAGGGTATGAGGTGAACATGTGAGAACCTAATACCCTTCAGAAGGTATATGACCTAAGAAGGAAAGTTAAAACTTATCTCAAACTCTACATAAACTATGAAGGGGCATATGAGTAGGACACAAAGGCACTAAGAAAAATAAATAGTGCAGGGTTTATGAAATGGGAAAGTGAATAAACAAACAAGAGTCCCCCTAGATAGGATAGAGGGAATGCCAGAAAATAAGTAAAGTTTATAAAAATGTTCAAAGGGAAGAATTGTAATTCTAACAATTATAACAATGGGGATAACAAACCACCACCATAGGGTCATACCAGTCCTCCATTAGTAGTAAACTCATAAGAAGGACAAAAGCAAAAAACTCACCTAGAACCTAAGAATGGATGCTTTGATTGTGGTGGACGACACTATACCAATAAGTTTTCATACAAAATAGGGTAGATTTCAAAGGGAAAAGATCCTACCCACAAGGAACTTGTACATAAGATTTATGCAGCAATAGGAAGTTAGAATCAAGAAGTGCAAGCCACTTCACTACTGATAAAAGGTAAGATCTTTGGTAGAAATGCTAAAATTGTGATTGATAGTGGTGCTACAATAATTTTGTTTCCACTAGATTAGTTAAAGATATACCAGAAAGACCAGGAATCTTGGCACATGGGTGTAAGGTCGAGTATGGTTCAGGATAAACCTACTCTATAAATCAATGCTATCCCATGGAAAAAATTACCCTGCTAAGCGGTATGACCATTGGATGCTTGTATGTAGCACAATTGCATGATTTTGATATAGTACTAGGAATGTATTGGTTACAAGCACATAAGGTTGTAATCAATTTATATGATAGATGGATTGAGTACTCTAAATATGGTAGGAAACCATAGAGGGTGTACAACTTGTAAGGGGATTTTTGAACCTAGATCCTCTTCACAATGCAACTTAAGAAGGCAATGAAGAGAGGAGGAACAATTTATATAGTGAAGTTAAATGATATAGAATATGAAAAGAAGAAAAAGGTGTTTGAGAAACACCCAGTCCTCTAGGAGTTAAGATATGTATTTCTAGAGGATTTACCTAGATTACTGATGAGTGTCATTGAGTCTCATCATTTAATATCAATGATTTATCAATCTGGGGTGGTTTCCAAGGTTGTCTACGATAGAAGACTAGGGCAGAGTACAATTTAGGCATTCAAATTTCAAGCATTTATTGGGTGAGACAGATTTGGTTTAGCCTTTTGGTGTCACACTAAACCTAATATATAGAATGGAAACTTGCAAGAAATAAAAACTAATTCTAATTTTATAAAATTAAAGTTAACTACAATTGCATGAATTGAAATTATTGAATTGAAATCTAATCTACTTTTAGAATTGAAATAACATAATTGAAATTGCTAAATTGAAATGTTGCTAAAATGAAATTCTAAATTACACTTGCAAAATTTAAACCTATTTTACTCTTGAAGAATGGAAGTGATTCTTGGAAATAAAACACCTGTCAATGCCCTGCCACAAAATGTCGTCAAGCTTTTGCTATAGGAATTGACAGCAAAATGAAATATGCTGAAAATGAAAAGTTGTTAAAACAAAAAAGCAAGGCAAATATAGAAATCAAAGGAAAAATACTTAATATAATTTTTCAACTGACATACACACAAATTATGTACACAAACATAATAGAAAACATAAATCACATAATACAAAATAAAAACAAGAAAATGAAATCTGGCAAGCAATCTATTAATTTTGTTGCGGCAAAATTACAGATTAAAACCTGCCATAAAATCCCTCCTAGATATAAAAGTGGGACCATAATTCCTGATATATAAGGAGGTAAAAAGCACTCCTTAACTAATTAACACTCAGAATAGAAAATGATAAAATAACTGCACTTTTATTGATGATAAAACATGTCAAAAACTGTTATAAAAAATTATTGTACAGTCCTAATTGCTGCTATTGAAAACTCTCCTCTATTCTAATTCTTAAATGCCCAACCAAGGATGGAGCTGTGTTATTTATATAAATATTTACAATATATCCCATGCTCAAATCAGCCTATGTGCTGCTCTACAGTGATTTGCCAATAATTTTGGATCTGAAATAAATGCAAATTTGGACAGTTTGTGTTGCAGTAGTAGTCATTAGCCCTTAGAAAGCATCTTCAGTGGTGGGAGTACATGGGAGTAGTCTAGAAATATCTCACACATATTTCTTCACTTCATAATAAGCCATTTCTATCTTGCAAACAACTTCCTATTATGCTGTAATTATTTCTGTGTTTATCCTAGAAGAGGATCAAAATTGATCTTTTCCATGAATGGTGGATTTGGATGGCAAGGACGGAAAAATCATATGGGAGATATTTTCCCTTAACCTTCTCAACATTTTTTCCCTTTTTCCATCGTCAAAAATAGTCAAAAATTCAAAAATCACTTTTATGTTCTCATTTCAAAGATAAGTGGCTCATTCCGAGGAGACTGTATTTCTCATTTCGAAGATGTCTTGTTCATTTCGAAGATCTTCGAAATGAACAACTGTGTGCTCTTAAAATAATTTTAGCTACATTTATCTGGTGTATTAGCCCTCATGATCATATTGCAATAGCCTTCCTTCCTCTCCATGTGTGAATTCCATGCCTTGCCATTCATTGGTAGCTTGCTAGAATTTACATGGTAAATTACTGCATTTTCTAGTTCTGCTACACAGTTGTAAAATATTGGCATTTCTTACAAATTCAAACAAATTATAACATGGAAAAATTATTCAAATATCAACATGAAGGAGTACATCAAGTTGCTACTGAATTTATACACTTCATTCACCAAGTAACCATGCTAAAATAGTGCAACAATGCTGCACAATTGCCCCTGCTCTGTTATACTACTGTTGTTGCCTATTTAGACCATGTGGGAATGCTTCTAAATAGGTCAGATGCCTTATGTAGTCCTTCTAAACTCATTTCATCCATATCCTCATGCTTTTCTTGACAACTTCAAGGTGTTCCTATAAAGTGACAGCTTGTTGATTTTTATATGGCTGTTTTTTTCAGATTTTCAGATTTATGACAATCCTAAACTTTTAGCTTCAGTGTGGATTTGAAAAAATTTGAAGGGTAGGAAAACATTAAAAAACCATTAATAAGTTAATGGATGTCAGCATACCGCATTTGGTTAATTGAAATGCATGTTCTTACTTGCTGCTTAATCAAGAAAAATCAATCACAAAATGCTGACAATAGTCAAAAACAGAGATATAGTATTCCTAACATAAAATCATGCAAATACTTAACAAATAGTATATTTTAGTCAACTATTTGGAAATTAACTTATCATATGGTAGTCAAACATTGTGCAATAATGAGGCACTTTTGGGCCTCATCAATTACCACCTAAATATGAATTTGATTTCACAATTGAACTTCAACCTGGAACAAAGTGTATCCATAGAGCTCCTTAGAGAATGAATCTGATTGATATACAAGAGTTGAAAGTGCAATTACAAGTATTTTTGGACAAGGGATTAATTATACAAAGTGTGTCACCATGGGGTGCATTAGTTATTTCCATCAATAAAAAGGATGGTTCTTTATGTTTGTGCATAGATTATAGGATGCTTAACAAGGCAACTATTAAGAATAGACATCCCCTACCCAGGATTGAAGATAGTTTTAATCAATTGAAGGATGCTACCATCTTCTCAAATATTGATCTAAAATCTGGTTATCATCAACTAAGAGTCCATGAAGAGGATAATCATAAAATAGCTTTAAAAACTTGATATGGATATTATGAATTTATTGTATTACCTTTTGGATTATTGAATGCTCCAACAACATTCATGAACTTGATGAATAGTATTTTTAGAAAACTTTTGGATTGATTTGTTCTTGTGTTCTTGGATGATATTTTGATATATTTCCAAGATAAATCAAAGCATGACAATCACCTTAATATTGTACTAGATTTGTTAAGAAGAAATCAATTACATGGGAATCTATATAAGCGTGACTTTTATGTGATGAAAGTGCAATACTTAGGATATATCATATCAACTAAGAAAATAGCTATGGATCCCAAAAATATAGAGACCATTTCGAGTTTACAACCCCCCACAAATGTGACCAAATTGTGGAGCTTCATGGGTTTGACCAAATATTATAGGTGTTATGTGAAGGATTATGCCAATATAACCACTCCAATAACTAATCTTCAAAGGAAGGGAAATAGTTTAAATGGATGGATAAATGTGAAGTAGCTTTTGATCTACTCAAGTAAAAACTCACTACATCCCCCATACTAAAGATACCAAACCCTCAGGGTAGCTTTTATGTATGTACAAATGCATCACTGAAAGTTTTGAAAGGAATGTTATCTTAGAATGAAGTAGTGGTAGCTTATGGTTCAAGGAAACTGAAATGACATGAGGTTAATTATGTAACCCATGATTTGGAATTGTTAGCAGTGGTATTTGATCTTAAAATTTTGTAAAATTACTTGCTATAGAAACTCTTTGAGTTGAGGATAGACCATCAAAGCCTAAAAATATATATATATATATATATATATATATATATATATATATATATATATATATATATATATAATCAACCTTTGCTAAATGTTAGGCAGAGAAGGTGGATGGAATTTCTTACCGAATATGATTTTGACATTGAATATATAAAAGGGAAAGAAAATAAAGTCGTTAATGCATTGAGTAAGAGAAGACACATAGTTGTTTTAATGCACATCCATGTCAATTTTATGGAACAAGTCAAGGAAATGCAACATCAGTATGTGTTTTGCAATCAAATTTGAGAAAATATGGAAAGAAAAGCTGAGGAAAGCAAGGATTTTAGCATCAAGAATGATTTCTTGTGTTTTACAGATAGGGCAATAATCCCTTAGTTCAATTATATGAGGAAAATATCATGAATGAAGTACATAGATATCCATATTCTTCTCACCTAGGAGGGGTAAAAATGACAAAGAATATGAAGAAAAAATTTTACTGGCCAGGAATGAAGAGGCACATAACTGAGTTTGTCACCTAATATATTGAATACCAAAACGTAAAGGCAAAAAATAAACATCCTATAGGATTATTGTACTCTCATGATTTACCAACATAAAAATTGTAGGTGATTTCTATGGATTCTATCATAGGGTTTCGAAATACTAGATTCTAGCATGATGCAATCCTAGTTGTGGTCGATAAATTGACCACAATTTCATATTTTATACCTAAAAATGCCAATGATGATGCCATGGTTATGGCTAATAGATTTTCCAAGTAAATATTTAGGCTTCATGGTTTTTTGAAAGTGATCATTTTAGATATGGACTCGAGATTCACATTCGAGTTTTGGTAAGCTTTACATCATGTCATTGGCACTAGACTAAACATCAGTTTTGCATATCACCCAAAAATTGATGGGCAAACTAAGAGATTAAATAAAGTATTAGAGCACATGCTTCACATGTATTTTATGGATCATAAAAACTAATGGGAAGAATACCTACACTTGGTATAATTTTCCTACAACAACGATCACCATTTAACCTTAGGCATGCCACCATTTGAATCTCTATATGGCAGGAGGTGTAGAACACCATTGTCTTGGGACAATCCAGAGGATAGGGTTGTGCTTGGACAAAATATGATTAAGAAAATGGAGAAACAGTTAAGAATGATCAGAAAAATACTTAAAGAAGCTATGGATCATCAAAAATATTATTTCAACCTTAAGAGATCACCAAGAGAGTTTACTATGGGTGATAGAATATTTTTAAGGGTGAGACCAAAGAAGAGTGTTATTAATTCCATAAATCTTAATCAACATTTTGTTGGACCCTTTGAAATTATATAAAATATCAGTCCTGTGGCATACCAACTTGTCTTAAACCCTAGTATATCAAATATTCATGACACCTTTCACATATTATTGCTTAGAAAATATATAGCTAATTCTGATCATGTGTGGGAATTCTCTAAACTGCAGATGGTAGACCCGAAGGCTATAGAGGTTTTACTAGTAAATATTATTAAGTTCCATTCCAAATTTATGAGGAAGGGGACCTTGGAGAAATGCAAGGTCTAGTAGGACCAATACTCTAAAAGAAATTCTAATTGGGATAAAGTAGTAGACATGCAGAAACATTTTCCATTCCTATTTGAAAATGCATTGTAAATATTTTTTATGTTTAAACCTTGTTGTTACACAGAGGACTGTGTTAAGCCTAAGGGGGGATGATGTCATGACCCTCCCTTGGTAGACTTTGTGTTTGGATGGATTTATGTCTTGTTATGTTGCTATATTGATGGAAGGTTTGACCATTTTAAATTTAGCTATGCAAAACACATATGTTAAATGGGAAATGTGATATGTGTAATTACTAATGGGATGTTGGATAATTTTATGCTTAATGTTCTTGAAAATTTAATTA
This sequence comes from Wollemia nobilis, assembly GCA_028583015.1. Taxonomy (NCBI): domain Eukaryota; kingdom Viridiplantae; phylum Streptophyta; class Pinopsida; order Araucariales; family Araucariaceae; genus Wollemia; species Wollemia nobilis. The sequence continues at coordinate 10,327,184 of JAQPPZ010006249.1, forward strand.
TTATGTAGAAAATGATACTACTAATGGAATTGCATTATTACAGGAACATGTTTTTCTCATGATTGGAAGAAAGACTAATCACCAAATGAGATTTAATAAGAAAATGAAAAGACATGATGTCTATTCCATAATTTAGCTCAGGAATCAAGGATGAATGTTCTATAATCACAGTTGCATTCTATGAACCCACTTGAGGGAAATTATATTTAGTAGATGAAATTGATATTGCATGCTAACTTCATTTTGGATGTGTAGATAATTAAAGGATTTATTACAATAGGAATGGATAGTTAGATATTGCATCCCCTTGTCTTTGTTTAAGATAGGGGAATATATCTTTTAGTAAGCATGAATGGTTAGATTTAAGTAAGAGTGAATGTGTTTTGTTGTAACCAGATATTATGGACAAAATATAACTCAGTGGAAGTGCTTGAACTATCACTTGATGTAGAGTCAAGTGTACCACCAAGTTGATAATTATGAACCAAAATCGATGAATTCACAAATTTTGGTTAAAAGTATATTCTAGTGATTTTCAAAGTATGATGGTATTGATACTCATGATGGTGGAGGGGTACCATTGGTTGGATTTGAATTCCTTGGTCGTGGTAGTGGAAGGGAAGGTAAGGTATCATTCCTTTATTATTTTCAAGAAAATATAGATGCAATCAAGTGGGAAAATATTGAGTTGGGGTGAATGATGGGTTGGTTGTGGGGATGAGAAGATGTCTTTGGTTCATAGGATGAAACTAGACATCATTGGTTTTGACTGTATGAAAATGACTATCCCAAGGAGAGTGATATCACTGGTTTTGACTATGTGAAACAACTGGTTTGGAGGGAGAGATATCACTGGTTTTCACCACGTGTAACTACTAGTTCATCTAGAGTTACTTTTGGGATTGTGCACCATCGTAGGGGCATCATCAAGCCTTTCAAAGGTATTCTATATTTTTGATAATATACTTACTTGTTTAACTATCAATGAACGTATGGAAAGAACTTATTGGATGCAATGTAATTTTAAAAGTAGTTCCACCTAGTTGGATTCAACCCTTGAAAGAATAAGATTTTATTAATGAATGGTTAAATAATCTGGGCACTCAAATAGATGAGTTTTTTGATAAGTGATATTAGCCGAATAAATTTATTGGGTTGTTAATAAAAATTGTGTGTTTTGGATTTGAAATTGAATACTTAGCAAGTTATAGTTTCACTTGTAGGATAACTGATGGAAAAATGATTCATTCAACAATGGTAGAATATTATAAACTTTGCTGGTCATTTTTCCAAGATATAAAAGTATTTGTATTTGTGACATTCAAGACTGAATTGTCCAACTACAATATAATATTGAATTAGCTTTTGCTAGTAGTGATTGTAGGATTTATCTTGTGATTATGGCCCATGATCAATATATCCTATTGTTTGGTCATTTTAGAGAATGCACTACTATTTTGGTGAAGTATATTTGGGTTTGGGATTTCACTTTAATTAAAAATAATAAAATAACGACTACAATGGCCCAATTTCAGCTCTAAAGAGGTGGGTGAAGTTTTGTTATTTCACCATCTAGTTTAAACTATGGAAATGAAATGAGAGTGAGTAATCTATAAGGCCATTCCAATGAAGGAATTATAATTTTTTTCTCTATCAATTAAGCCTTGTTAAATTTTGTTATTGAAATTGTTTTTATATCATTTTTCTATCATTGAAATCATATCAAGGAATGTGAATACTTGAGCATTCTAAATGGATATGAAGCGATGGTTTCTAAATTTAAGAACTTGTTAATCCATGATAGTAACTTTGGGCATATGCAAGGAGTCATTGATATATCTAGGAGATTGTATGGTTTTTATTTGTAAATTATACTGGTGTTATAATGTTTTTCGTGGAAAGTTGGTGACAACATGAGGAGAGATTAGAGAAGCACCTCTTCACTCATAGTAATAACAAAACTAGATAAATTAGTTGATAATATTATTGTATCATCAATAAGAAGCCATTTAAGAGTGTTGAGCTCTGTGTTGGTTTCAGAACATACTTATACTCTATGATACAAGGATGTTTTTTAGTTTAATTTGTAATTTGGGTTTCATAAGTGTGGGAAGCACAATTTGTTATGTTATCCCAATTTTATGGAAATAAAATTGTATCCTTATATATAGAGGAGTAAGTCTTTATGTATAAATCAAGGGATGACAGAATGTCCCTATTGTGAAATAAATACATGAGGTCATGGCTATTTCAATGTAAAGATTTAGTATTATATGGAAATAAAATGGAAGTATGTTCAAGGTTGGGTTTTCCCTTTAGGGTTTATCCTAGGGTAAATATAGTATTGTGTGATCTTGTGGTGTGTATTTATTTATGGTAGTATGTTGTACTAAGAAAATTAAATGCCCTTGAAAAATGAATCATTATGAGTTAACTCATTTTGTTTATGCTCTAGAAATCTGAAATGTAATTTCGTGGATTTTTATGAGGCTTGAATTATTTATCTTGCTTATATTTGAGAAGTAGCTATTTTGATTTGGAAAAAGGAATCTAATTGGAATTATTAAAGAATTTTTATGATCTTTTATATATGGATAGTTCATTATGGTTCACTCTTAATGAAGGAGATGCTAGTCATCAATTAAATGATTGGATTAATCTATTCTGGATAACTCAAATAAACTAAGAGAGATAGAGAAATTCTTGGTGCTACAAGATTAATCTAGTGAGAGAATATAGCCATAGGATACAATGAGTAATGGTTCTACATAGATGGTAGATTTCCCAAATTAAGTTTGTAATGAGGCATAGAAATAGAATGACTAGCTCATCAAGAGATGAGAAGGATAGTCGAGTCTAATCCACTCTTAGCAGCCCATAGGACTTATGATATGCGAGAAGGATCGCATACTTCTTTCTATGGAATGAAATAAGAAAATCTAGCTCCTTAAAATCTAATGAGATATATAGCTTGAAAATCAAACATCTATCATCTAGTGCACTTGCATAGTCGATAATATGTAAGGTGTAGGGATGGGTGAGCCTCGAAAAGGAGAAAATGAAGAATTCTTTAGGAAGTATTATACCTTGTAGAATGTGACCCCGAATAGTTTGGCTCAAATACTTAGGTTAATTACTTGTCTATAGATTAAAAAAAATAGTGTTTAGTAAGAACTAAGGTTGTAGGAAATGGGTTGTCACATTACTATTTTTCTAGATTTTTTTTATCATGGTATTATTTCTCTTTAAAAAAAAACCATCACATATCCCTATGTAACAACCCAACTAAATCAACCTAAGAAAGAGATGCTCTTTTACAACAATTAAGTTTCACAAAGAAGTCCCAATAATCTTTTCATTACTAACAAGGCATAACCACATTTGAGATTCTTGTCACTACAGATGACTCTCAAGTGGATATGATAGGCCAACATCCTATAAATTTTGGGGTTCACTTTTCTAAACCTCCATAGTTAGAATAGATGCCTTCAATGGGTCCCCCATGTTTCTTACACACTCCCTCACTATAAGATCATTTTACCGCAGTGTAGGGATTATCCCTTGTTAGTCCATCAAAAAAAGGGGCATCGTTTCCCTAATCCTACATAGGTCTATCTATGTAGGATTATTTTAGTATAATGCCTTAAAAACTAGTTATCACACCTCTATGTTGGGTTAACTATTGCCTTTGTGATTAATTAAAACACCTCCATAGTGGGCTAATTAAGGTTATTACCACTCTACATGATAATATGCATGGTCATTCGATCATCATCATTCAAGAGGCCATCACTATATATTATTATGGATGAATTCCTAACCTTTATGATAGGAATAATAGTCCTAACCTCATCACTAAGGACTTACCCAAAGCCTTCCTACTTTAGGGTACATCCAAGCCACATTGTTTGGGATGTATCATCCACAAAAAACTTGAGTGTTGCATTCCCATAACTCCTCTCATGTTTGGAAAACAACTTGACTTTAGGGTTTTATTAAAGGTTCTAGATCCATTCCAATGAACCCTCACTCAAAACCCAAGAATTTAATAAAACATCTCTCTTTAAAAATTAATGCTTCAACTAAAATAGCATGCTTAAATATAACATAATGCTAGAAATTAGAATATTTGTAGTCTATATCCATCAAAGCATAAATTTCTTCTTAATGTTAACACAAAGAGAAAATATTTAGTTTTAAATCAATCTAAATGTTAATATCTAAATCTAACATTATCATAAACATCTTTACATGCTCAATAATTCATATATACAACACATAAATCATTCTCATAAGGTTAATAACATTTTATCTCTTTCATTTACTCAAATTCAAAAATTCCATACATCCAAATAAAGACTTCCTAAGTCTTATCAATACAGGAATAGAGTATCCAAACTACATAACAACATTCTCATTTACGTAACAACTTTTCATTCCAAATTCCATTAAAACAAGTCCATCCAAGTGGCCTCTACTCCACCTTCTTTTCATGATCCTTTTCAAAGAATTTAGGAGATCTTAGGGATAAGGATAACTCTTAATGCAATACAACTTAGCATGCTCTATATATAAATGCAAGCAACCATGCATAATACATTTCAACAATCAAAGAGAGAATTCCATACTTCTCTTTATAATGGTTCCCTTACCTACTCAAGTCTTAGGAAACCATTATAATTATTTATCCATTTCAAATCTCATTCCTCAAGCAACCATGCAATATGCATTTTGAGAAGATAACAATGCACCATACAAACATTTAACACATATCCATGATGAGTTAACTAGCAACCATACAATATGCTTTTTGAGTAGATAACAATGCACTATACAAACATTTAAGACATCTCCATGATGAGTTAACTAGTGACTTAGTGCTTAGTTACCACACCTCCATGTTGAACTAACTAATCTTATTAACACTCCCTATGATAATAAGCATATCAACTTGATCCTCACCATTCAAGGTGCCATCACTATATCAGAGGAATTCCTATAAAATTGTAGGTCTAATATGCATACATCCATATATGTAATATTATAAAATTCTCTTTGAGAGGATCCCATAAAATGCAAGTCTAATATGCATACATCCATTTATGCAATATTATAAAATTTCTTTTAAGAGGATCCCATAAAATACAGGTCTAATATGAATACATCGATTTATGCAATATTATAAAATTCCCTTTAAGAGGATCCCATAAAATGTAGGTCTAATATACATACATCCATTTATGTAATTTTAGAAAATTTCCTTTAAAAGGATCCCAAATGTAGGTCTAGTATGCATACATCCATTAATAAAATATTATAAAATTCCCTTTAAGGGGATCCCATAAAATGTAGGTCTAATATGCATACATCCATGTAGGCAATATTATTAAAATTCCCTTTAAGAGGATCTCATAAAACTACAAGTATAATATGCATACATCTATGTATTTTATAAATAATAAAGCAAGGCCTATAATACTAGTTTCTTAATAAAAAAATTCTCATTCAAAACATCACTTTCATTATCATATTGAACAAGCAATGGACTACAGTCAAAAAATATAAATTTTCATACTGCACAAGAAAAAAGGGTTGCGGTCAAACAACAATGATAAACTACATAAAAACACATAAACTTTCGTATTACACAAGCAAAGTAGGTTGCAATCAAACAAAAATTATGGACTATAGAAAAACACACAAAATTTTATATTGTGCAAGGAAAGAGGGTTGCAGTCAAACAAAAACTTAATAATATGCAAAAATACCTTTTTGAAAATGCCGTCATAGCATTTCAAAGAAAGCCTAATAAAATACATATATACATGCAAAATACCTCTTTTGAAATGTATCTATAGCATTTATATATATATATATATGCATGCAAAATACCTCTTTGAAATTGTAGCCATCATTTTCAAAGCAAACTAAATAAATACATGCATGAAGGTTTAAATAAATCTCTGGATATGCACCCATAGTTTTCAAAAGAAAACTAAATAAAATATATGCATGAAGGTTTAAATAAATATTGAATAATTATCTAGATTTGCACCCCTATTTTTAAAAAGAACTACATAAAATACATGTATGTAAGATTAAACAAATGTATAATAATTCTCTCGATATGTAGCCATAGTTTTCAAAATAAAACTAAATAAAATACATGCATGAAGGCTTAAATAAATGCAGAATAATTCTTTGGATATGCAGCCATAGTTTTCCAAAATAAACTAAATAAGATACATGCATGAAGGCTTAAATGAATGAAAATAATTCTTTGGATATACATCCATATTTTTCAAAAAAGACTAAATAAAATACATACTTGAAGGCTTAAATAAATGCAAAATAATTCTTTGGCTATGCAGCCATAGTTTTCCAAAATAAAACTAAATAAAATAGATGCATGTAGAGTACCTCTCTCTCTCTAGCCAAAGTTCCTTTCTTCTTCTTCCTGCATTCCTCCTAGATATCCCTTCCGTTTCTCTTCCTTTCCCCTCCTCCTCAATCTTGGTAAAAATCCCCATGTATTGCCAAAGAGAAATATTATGTACCAAAAAATTTCTTCATATTAAAACTCTAGTAATGTTGCATTGGAAGGATTGCAATGCTAATATTTTCATTTTTCACCATCCATCAATCCATTCATTACCAAGAAAATTGAAAAAGAATAATTACTATGGAATATAACATTAAGATCAATTAATGATTAAGTCAATTATTCCATTAATTAACTTAATCAATTTTCTACTGTTAATATATGGATATTAACAATACCTTCAATGACTATTAATACCCTTATTTATTATAATTATTATTCTAACCTTATAAATAATATTTTATGCTTCTAAACAAATACCTTTCCCAAAGTTAATTTGAAACATAATATTAAAAGGGTAAAATAATTTATCTATTCATTAATCAAAACAAAATAATAACTTTTTAGATATTAATAATACCTCACATGGCTTATTAATATCTTTTTTGATGAATAACCATGCCAAACATAGAACACATGTAACATCCATGGTTAACACTCATAAAACAAGTATATTATACCGCCTTGGTCCTTAAGAAATAGGATTTATGATGGCTACCACTTCATCACTCGATTGCTAAGGACGACTACTTTACTTGAGCAATCTCCTAGCCAGTGGTATTATATAAAAATATATAAATATATGTATGTATATATGTATTCACATCATTATGAAATGTATCTACATGAGGGTAACATTTTACCTTGGAGATATCATAGAATATTTCATCTAGCATTATTTTCCTTTTTTTTTACTCTGGTAGTTGTCCCATATAAATCCACTGACGAAAGTACCTGATATTGCATCCACAATGTTCATTGGTAGTACCATATTCTCCATATATCAAAGCATAAAGAAATTAACCACCTATCATGATAACATAACTAAATATTAAGCATTAAAAATCTACACATCAATACATAATCAATATCAATGATAAGGTTTATCAAGGAGGGTCATGACACCCTAGCTAAAATGGGATTTCATTTAGCCAATGGCATGACTTCATTGATCGTGCCCCAATATCTATTTCTTCTTGTGTCATAGATATGATACATATCCTTTTGACAAAATGTGATTTGCATCTTTTGACTCTTCTTTTTAGCTTGTCCCACTTGCGATTGTGCTTGTGAGTGAAGTGGGACTGTAGGAAATATTTCCCACACCTATAATTAAAGCCAATGGGAGCACAATAAAGGCATATGTGCTTGCAAATTCTAATAAAAAAAGCTCCAAATAGGGATTAGTATTTTTAAAAGTATCAGTAAAAGAGATTAGACTAAAATGAAATGGCTATATCTACAAATAAGACAAATAACAAATATAAATTAACTATAAACTCCAATAAAAAGCCTAAAAAGGATAAAAGTGAGTTTATAGTATATATGAATGCTTGCAAATTTGAGTGAAAATAGAGATTAAATATTTCTAGAGCATGGATAAAAGAGATAGCAAATATTAGTAATGAAACAAAGCAAATAGATCTATAATTTAATGATCATGAACATGAAATGATTATAAATAACTACAAATAAGAGGTAAATAGTCATAAAACATTGTTAGATAGCTACAAATAAGTAGTAGAAATTCAAAGAATAGATCAAGACAAAGTTTAGCAGTTTTAGTATCCAAAATAAAGCATTAACAAGGCTTTGTAAGAGGAAAATACATAAAATGAATAACAAGGAGATGAATGGAAGGAGCTAGGAATGCTACAGCGTGGAAAATCCTCCTCCTTGCACAAATATGACCTCATTTCCCTAAATCCTCTTTCCTTGTTTAACTTACCTCAAAACCTTCATTGTATATGCTCAAAATACAAGAATGGAGAAAACAATAGTGAAAGGGAATGAGAGAGCAAACTTTGGTAGAGTTTTTATAGCTTATGAATTCTCCATGAAATGTCCATCCCAATGGCTCTCTTTAAATATCTTGATAGAAAATAATTCTTTGAGGGAAGATGGAGTCAAGGTGCCATTAAGGCAAGGACAAAATTCAAATTTATAGTCATGTAAAAGGATGGAGCATGCATGATGAGGGCTAAGAGTGGAAGGAAGGAATATGCATACTTCTAGTTCATGTCACAAATATTCCACTCACGCTGACAAAGTGTTGGATTTTGTACAAGAATTGGTGAGCACTTTTATATTCAAGTAGCACTTTTGTTCAACAGTCTTGTTGACTAGTCAATTTGCTAGAAAAAGCATGTTTTGTAAAAGCTTTGGGATTGAATAGAAGTGTTAGGTAATACTTTTGTAAAAATATGGCACTTTTATTAAGAGGTAAAATTTGTTGCCTATTTTGGTTGGGTTAGGATATTTGATTGATATTATATTGTTTGTGTTTTACCTAAAGATAGGGTTGGTTGGGTGTGTCAAAATTGGGCATCTACATCTTCATCTTGGGGTTTAAATTTTAGAAAGCAACTAGTCAAGGGATATTCTATATCTTAATGAAAATTATATCAAGAATTTAATTGCAAAACATAATAGTCTGAGGAAGATGGAGATTATTTTCATAGAAAGACAAGTTGGATGTGGTCTACTTGAGCTAACAACAAATGCAATATTTTATTATTTTGATGAGAGTGGCTCCCAATAGAATCCATATAGCTTATTGGAAAAAACAATTAATTATAATATTAAAATTTAAATATAATTCAGATTAATATTTATTATTATTTATTTGTATTTTAGTTTTTTATCATGAAAAGGTATATAAAAGCATTTTAATATACTCATCATTAAGACCTTATTGGATTCGTTATTAATAGGAGATTGAATTTTTTATAAGACTTATCCTCATAAGGATTCAATTCTCAAGTTAGCTCATAATTTATGTTTTCTTTTCTTTATTGTGTTTGTTCTCTCATTATCTTCTTCTACTATTCTCTTACTCTCAGGTTCAATAATTTAGCTAAGGTTCTTCACTATCAACATTAGTATTGTATGGTTTAGTTTTGAGAGAAAAAAGGAGTAGAAACAAGAGAGGGTAGTGAGATGAAGGTAGTATAAAAATTTTAAGAAAAAAGAAAGAATAAGTTAAATATTAAAAATATATGATATTTAAATTATTATTCATATATATATATATATATATATATATATATTTAAATTTATAGTTATAGCCCTTTCTACTTTATTCCATTAAGTTTTTTGTAGTCTTGTAGTTGTAATTAACATATCAATTTGCTACCTACTTATTCATTTAGTATCAATATATAAAATATGCATATGTAGATATAGTACAATTTCACTAGCATATAAATTAATCCCAATATGATTTCTTATTTTCAATACGTACTCTATCTTGTTTGAATAGTGATACATACTCTAATTAAACATTTAATTTTGCTTATGATCAAGTTTAGCTTTAAATTATCTTTAATAGATACTTTACACTCATTACATCTAATTATTATTTAGTACCTATAGGCATAATTGTATGTTCCATTGAATGTATATATCAAATCTTATATTAAATAATGATTATGGGATGCTAGGATATCTTGCATTATGGAGAAGATTAAAAGTTGATAACTTAATAGAAAAATCAATCACATGTGGGAATATTTCTTTGCAAGAGTAGGCAATTTCTCTTATTATGATGAGAGCAATCAATGTGTTTAAATAAGAATCATATAAGTAAAATATATAAATCAATAAATACCTTGAAGATTACTTCAATATAATACTTTTCAGTTAAAATTTATATACAATGCCTAAAGTCATATTCCAAATATAATTTATAATTTTGTTCATTGAATAGCTTAGATATTTTTATATTATAAATATAGAGTAAATTGAGTCTATTGTGCCTTGATATGTATTAGAAATTGAATATATTCATTACATATAATAGTATCAATATAAAGTTATGGCATGCATACAAATAATAATTGGATAAAAAGGCAGAATGCAAATGAAGGAGAACATGAACTAATGTTTCTATGTATGTAGATGGAAAAAACACATTAAGGAACATTCTAGACTTGATAAATAATATTTTTGATACTAGCATAAAATCATCCTAATTATTTATTACCTCAATAGCCCAAACAAGGATGAAAGCATAAAAATCTAATTTAAATTACATGTAGCTTTATCCTGTGGTCCTCCTAATCAACTTTCTTAATATTTTCTAAAACTCTCTAAAATAATAATGAGGAGTTTCCATCTATTTCATGTTTATATGGACTTCCTAATTAGAAAAAGAAACTTCCATTTAGGCACTAATATTTATCTCTTATTTGTGACTTGTATTAAGGTAAGGTTTAATATTATATTCAAATATGAAAGTTGTCCTTTTTTTTAGCATTCCATTATACATGGAAATGATATGTGTTTTTAAAAAGTAGCATGTAGCATGTATTACTATACATGCAATTTAAACCTAAAGGAAATATTAATTAGTAAAATAAGGAAATTTACACGCATTCCCTATAAGCATAAAAATTAAATTCATTATTCCATTAAATATCTATTGAATTTGATAACACTTGACCATGCATCATAATTCAATATTGTTGGATAATATTACACTATTTGGTACATCCTAATGTAACCTCATGGTACATCTTGTAAGTATTATATTAGGGTTGTATCTTAGATTAGAGTGTGAGTAAATATTTTATGTAATGTAATAATGTGTAGGAACTATCATGTGTGCAAGTGTGCAAGTGTTATGTGTGTATGTGCAAGTGTTATGTGTGTAAGTGTGTACACGTGCTCTTAGATTAGGAAATATTATGTGAAGAGTCATGTCCAAGCGTGCATACAAGATAGAGTCATGTGTATGCAAGTGTCAAGTAGAGAAGCCAAGAGTAATGAGAATTGGCATAAGGAAAGGAAGAGTGAAGTAACCAAAGAGTCATACTACAATGGCTACATATTACTCCATAGAGGATAACCTACATCACTTATATCACCTACATAGCCTACAAAGCTTACATTGTCTACATAGTGAGGATTGAGAGTTTCATGATACATTTGTAAGAGAAAGAGGAGTAATAAATTTTACATACATTTGAGCAACTAATATTGTAAGTCTTATTATATTGTATGATTCAAGCTATTTATACATTCATATTGTTGCTTATTAATGAATGTTATTTGATATATTATTAGCCTTGATTTACATATTAGTTGGCTCATATTATTCTATTTACATTATTATCTTGATCTTACTATATTGTGGCTATCATATATTTGATCTTGTGGAAATTATCTTGTGAGTTTCATATTGATATTAAGGCTTCAAAAGCCATCAAATATATCAAATAAATTTATTTTATTCCACCATAAGCTATTTAACCTTGATAAAAAATGGATTTATTAACAATAAAGTACAAGTTAAAGAAAAATTATATTAAACTAACTTAGAATAATATATTTTTTAATAAGCTATATATACCTTATGTTGGGACCACTGCTTTTAAAATACCAAAATATTTTATTTTCTATTAGGTCAATTCAACCATATCTATCTTACCATTTTATCATAGATATTTTTCATTTGTTTTTCTATAAAATGTATTCTTCATCTTCCTTAAAGTACTATGTTTCCACAAATAACTCCTTGACATAATTTTCTTTAAGTGATGAAATTTCACTTATTTGGTTACCTTATAAAATTTGAATTTCACCAAGATAAATATTAACACCACAATTGACTAAATTATTTGCTACCTAATTTCCTTCTCTATAGATATGCTCACATTTTCAAGGGATTTTCTCTAATAATAGATTATGAACATCAACAATAATATTATTTTTTATCCAATTCCCACACCCATTTTTGTGATACCATTAATGATAATTTGTGAATACCCCTAAATTGAAATGTAATTTTATCCTTTTTCATTCAATTGCAAGTTTAATCCTATAATAAGTTCCCTAGTCTTTGCATAGTTGTCAGATTAAGTTCCATATAAAGTGAGGAGAATTTTTCCCTTATTTTTTGAAAAAAAATACACCCACTAAGTTTTTCATAATTTCCTTTGGAATCACCATAAAAAAATTTTGATAGACCTAATTGTGGATATTTTTATTTTACCCTAGATCAAAGTAGATCCTTTGTTTTAATGTCATTGTCATAGATGACTCATCCATGTATGTCTAAATCTTGTAACCAAGATATTACCACCTCTTTTTCCACACTTGAGTCTTTCCATGATGAGCACCATATATATAAGCATTTTGCAAGAGAGGTAATAATATGGTTATAAACTTGGGCATGATTTTAATATTTATTTTTAAAAATTCTATTATTTATTTTAAGTTGTAAATTCCAAAAAATAGTGGTACGATCAATCCTCCATAGAATACACAATGTTTTAGTTTTGAAATAATTAAAAATTATATTTTATCAACTCTTTTAAGGTTAATGGAGATACTATATATATATATATATATATATATATATATATAAGTAACCACAAATGGTGATAGCAAACATATAATAAAGTATTCAGTGTTTCTAAATTATTTTGACACAAGAGACATCTAAAAGGCCCATGATATTCTCTTCTTTATAAAATCTTTTTTTAAGAATCTTACTTTGAACTAATAACAAAATGAATGTTGAGGTCTTAGGAAGATCCTCTAGTGACCAAAAATTCTTCTAAGGGAAATATTTAGGAGTAAGAAATTTTGATTCCTCTAAATCCTCATATTCTAGCTTGAATATGTCCAAATTAACTCACCTTTTCATATAAAAAATGATAAATAAAACTCTTGAAGCATAGTTTGAAGCTCATTTATAATTTTTTCGAGTTCTCCTCCAACTAGTTTACTAATATAATTCCATAATCTAGAATTGTTCTTCATAGTAATATAATATTTGACCTTTGGACATTTACAATTTGGGCATACCCAAGTCAATGGTTACCATTTTGAATCAAATATAAGAGGATAAGGCTTCAACTAATCATCAAAAAAAAAATATGTATTATTCCTCTCATTGATTAATCATATATATGTTTCTTGATCAATTGCAAACTATTTGATATGAATTTACATCTTGGTGATCCTTTTGGTAGGGTAATTTTGTTAAATAATTCCATTGCATCAAGAGAACCTATATATTTTTAAAAAAAAAATTCATTTTTTTCTTTGATATCTAGAAAACCCTATCCAATTTTTACCTCTAAGGACAAACTCATACATATGCAATTCTAGAAGTCTACTCCAATATTCTTTCCTTTGCAAATTCTTTCCCACTTATAAAGAGGAAATGTAAAAATTTTGTAGCATCCTTTCTAAATAAATTCTCTTTAATTTTTATTAGTTTTTATTGTTATACCTACTAGCAATCTTGAAAGTGGCATCATATAAATAAATAAGGATGCATTACAATGTAGTCTTTATTAGTTGTATCTTTCCAACCATGGTTAATAACATATCTTTCCAGATTTTGAAATAAGCTTTCATTCTATCCAATCATGAGACCCAAAGATCCTTTTTATTTCCTTTATGAGAAAAATGACTTGTGTTGATGGAAATTTTTTAATTTTAAACCCTAAAATATCCATAATAGTTTGTTGTAACTCTACTAAAATGTTAATGAAAAAACCTAGAGTTTGTAATAGTAACCAATTGTATAATAGCCTTCTCAGAGCATTATAATACTTATTTAAACTCCATGGCCTCATTAACTAAGGTATGACATAAGATAAAAATATGAACAAATTTGAGATGAGATTTGAAGGAACCAATTTTTGTAACCTGAATACCTTTGATTTTTCCTTCCATTTTAACCTTTGATAAATCTCTCCCTAATGCCTCTACAAGAATAATGAGTAGATAAATCCGCCCATGTAGAGGAGTTGGAGAGCAAGTGGGTAGTTAAACCTCTCTAGTTGCTGAGAGGCCCAGGTTCAAATCTCTCGCCTCACATGTTGCAGATATGTTATGTAATGGTTCCCTCGTGGTCACAGTCTGTTTACCCCTTGTGGCCACCACCAAAAAAAAAAAAAAAAAAGAATAATGAGTAGATAAGAAGATAGTGGATCACCTTGGAGGAATCCATTAGATGGATTAATTTAACAAAAAATATAAATATAGATCAAAATATAATATTTTTAGGTATTATAATGATCTTTAATCCATTCACACCAAATATGATCAAAACCAAATCTTTAAATAATATAATGTACAAAACTCCAATAAACCCTATCATATGCTTTGTTAATATATAATTTCATAAGCATACCTATTTTTTCATTAATGAAAAAATGTATGGCCACTTGTGCAATGATAACAATATCAAGAATATATTATGAACAAAACCTCCTTGTTCCTCTAAGATAACACAATCTAGAATGCCTTTCAATTTGTTTTCTATAATTTTTGAAATAATCGTATATATATCACATTACAAAGCCTTATTGAAACAAAATTATCAAAATATTTTATCTTTCCTTTCTTTGGGACCAATGTTATAGAATCAAAATTAATATCACTTATTATAGTCTTCCTTTTATGGAACTCTTCAACCACAACCAACATATCACTCTTTAATAAATCTCAAGTTTAAAAGAAAAATGTAGGAAATCAATCAGGGCAGGTTCTTTCTTATAATGGAAAGAGAAAACTACTACATGTAGCTCCTCCATATATATATTCCTCATTAAGTTGTCATTTTATCCCTATGTGATAAGTGATGGAATATTTGCAAAATGTTATCTTGTACCTCCTTATCTTGCCTAGTATTTGACAAAATATTTTTAAAAAAATGATTTCTTTCTTCATTATATCTTCTTATTCCTCAATATTTCTTCCATATGCGACTAAAATACTTTTTTTGTGATGAAAATAAAAAAATTTACTTATGTAGCATGAAAAATTTTATTTCTATCTACTTCCTTGAACCATTTCTCCCTAGATTTTTGGAACCAATATGACTCCTTCCTTTTCAATGCACTATGATAATTAGAAAGTAATTATTTTTCTTTCACACAAGAATCCCATTCCATTCCATTGAATTATATTATCTCTTGTAAATTTTTTATCTTGGAATCAATTTCCTTATTTTCTTTAAATATGTTTCCAAAATATTTGGCATTCCAAAGCTTTATTTTCTCCTTTAGATATTTATCTTTTGAACAAATCTATACATATATGATCCTTCAAAAATTGCTTCAGCCCACCATAACATAACTATCTAGAAGAAATTAGGGTTTTGGATCCACATAGACTAAAATAAAAATGGTTGTGGATGACCATTATTGGGTGAAAAGAAAGTCAAAATATTGGGTTTGTGATTCATTCCTACTTACAATAAAATGACTAAATAGATAGTATATTTTGTTTAAAACTATGTATTAGATAACTAGAATCTATCCAATCTTTTGGCTATACAATTTTACCCAATGCATCTATTATCCCAATTAAATTGAAAACTTAAGGAATAACATTCCAAAGGCCATTTCAATTGATAAATGAAGCAAAGTACTGCATTTATTTAGGCCATCCTAAAGTATCACCTTTATTTTCTAAAGGAGTTTGAACTTTATTAAAGTAACCTAAATAATCCATAAATAACAACTATGAATCATCATTGTGTTCCATGACAATATGTTAAGGTTATTCCAATATATTTCACAAAGGAGTAACTATAATTGGACCATTTGTAGTTATAACCCCAACTTTGATGTTTTCCTCTTTCCTACAAAATGGTCCAACAACCTAATTACTTTTGCTTCTAATAATTGTCCATCGCATTTGTGTTTGTCTGATATTGTTACAATACCATCTGAATCTCCTATAGAAGAAGTTGCTAGATAAACACCTATATTTCAAATATTTTTAAAAGCATCTTTACATTCCTCACTACTATTATTTCTTATATTAAAATAAACTCAAATCTATAACAACCTATTAATTCCTTAATAGCTCTTAATTTAGGGTTCTTATTCATAACCCTAATACTACATGATATCATTTTCATCATAATTTTTTATTTTTAATAGTGGTATTAGCCCCATATTTTGTTAACACTTAGGTTATTTTTATTTTGATTTCCAAATCAATACCCTTTTGAGTTTATTTTTCTCTTTCTACATGATTTTATGGTATTCCTCTCCTCTTTTCATTCTCATAAATACTTTCATCTTCATCATATCTTATATTTTCCATATTGTTTATAATGATACTTATCTTCTAAAAAATTATGTTGCACTAAAGAATCTAAAATACAAGGCATAGCCTCATAAACACTTTCTTCATTGTGTTACCCTAGAAACACTAAAGTTCAAGGATGATCCACCATAGCAAATATTTTCTTATGATGACCTAGAAGCCCAAAATTTTCATGGATATCCTCCATATGCATTTTTTATTATGCTATTCTTAAAATATTAAAGTGTAATAGATACACTTTATAGTACTTTTAGTTTTATTACAAAGAGAATATTTTTATGCTACTTGAGAAAAATAAGGATGATTTACTTGTACTATATTTGACCTCCTTCACATTATTTACTTTAAAATCTACTTCCTCGTATTCTTTTGCACTATTGAATCCTTTTGCATTTGAATATGTGCATTATAGTTCCTAATTCCTTTTGTCATTTTCTTCTAATGATTGATTTAATTTAACTATAATGGCCTTTTCTGTTTGATGATGTAGAGGGGTTTTTTTGGCTACTTTCTTAGGATTGGAAAATTATTTATTTGGCCTAGTTCTACAATGATGTAATATCCTTGTTTCATATTGAATTTTATCTCAAGCCCAAGGTTTTCCATATCTTTCTCCATGGTTTTTACTTTCCAATATATTTCCATATGTCTAGACTCATAACATTTGTTACATCAAAATGCAATATTTTCATAATCCACTTGTTGATACCATTCTCTTGATTCATATTTAATATAATCGTTTGTGGTAAATATTTTTAAATATCCATGGAAACACATGTTCAAGTGTATACAAAATGCCTTATATCTTTAGTATTTGGTTCATCTTGGATGAAATCCCCTAGATTATTGCCAATATTCTTTAAAACCTCCTTATTGATGAGTTGATAAATAATTCCCAAAATACTAATCCATATTAAAATCCTTTCAATAGTCTTTATCTTCATAAAATAATATCAATCCATAGTCTTAAATATAATGCATCTTGGCCTCGAAACCAAGGGCCACCATCCATTATTTTATCCCTTATTTTTGAACTGGTGAAGATAATAAGAAAAAAAAAAACTTTCAAAAGAAAAGTCATGGAATAATTTGAATTCAATCCACACTTCTACTTGATCTAATTTTAAATCTCAAAAAAAATACCAGTATCCATGGAACTTATATATTAACTCTCTAGTTTGAATAACCATTATATCATGCTCAATCATCTCATCGTTCATAATAAATTATGGTGTAGTATTTACTACATGGATAGGGTTTTCCATATATTTTTTCTTTCTCTTATTAATAACTAGGGAATCCTTACTTGTAGTAAGGACTTTAAAAAATGACTTTCCTACCATGTTGCCTAGATTTTCTTCACATTAATACTTTAGTCATTTAGTTTCTCCTAAGATCTAGAACAAGAAAAGTGGTCTTTGCTCCTTGCTTGCATTTTACTTTCTTCTTTCTACTCATGCTTCCTTCTCACTACTAGCCTGAAATCATTTCCCAATATTAAAAAATTTACTTAGAATAATATTTGTGCTCCAACTTAGGTTATGAATCGACAGAGCTTGGGAAAACTTTTCCTAAAAATTGACTCATCTTTTAGGAGCCATATCTTTGCATATAGTTGTCCAATTTAGATGATTTTTGTGCTATTTTGTATAGAATTTGAAGATATTAGAGATGATTTAAAATATGAAATAATCCAATAAATATTGATATATATAGGACTATGTGAAGATATCCATAAAAAATAAGTGTAGTGTTAGGGAAAATGTTTCTAGAAAATTACCTCATGTTTTAGGAGTCATATCTTTGCAAAGGGTGGATTGTTTTAGATGATTCTTGGACCAATTCATATGGAATTTGAATATAATTAAAATGATTTTTCATATGAAGGAATATTAGTATTAAGAGAGATACAAACTTATAAATTCATCCATCTATAACAAGAGCAATGATATATTTTCAAGTCATAAGTAATAAAATTGCAGATATTTATCATCCAAGGTTTAGATAAATGGAGGAGCAATGGAGGGATATGGAATCATAAGTAATAAAATTGCAGATATTTATCATCCAAGGTTTAGATAAATGAAGGAGCAATGGAGGGATATGAAATTTAATTTAAATATAGAAAATTTCAAATAAGATTAATTTATCCCTTCATTATCTTAGAATTTTTGCGTGTGGATTATTACAGGTTTATTTTCAAATAATATAATTCTTATAGGATTTACAGGTAAATTTTAGTAGATATCAATTTATAGTTTCCTTCAAATGGACTGATTTATATATAAATAATTAGATTCATACCTAGTAGTAGAATTTATGGAGGACCTAATAGATCAAAAATCCTCATTGCTTAAAGATAAGACAATCATTGATAAATGTAATGGGTCTTGGTGAGGGGCTTCAACTCTAAGAAAATGGATTATTAGGAGATGGAAGTCTCCATAAGTGATTCTATAATTTTTTCCATAATTTTTATTCCTATCCATTTTATATCCTATGGAAGAAAGAGATATAATCTAAAGGGGGTCCTTGGTTTATTGGAAGAGTAGGACTCTTCCTTACCTATTGATATGAAGACTTTGTAGTTAAAAATATAAATCTATCCCTAGTACTTGTCTATGTAAGGATGTATGGGTTGCCTATTAAATTATGGGAAATAGATAACTTCAAGGTAACAATAAACACTCTAAAATAATTCCTTGAGATTTTAGAAACTATAAAATATAGAGTCTTGGCTATTTATGCTTAGATTTTGGCCATTGATTGATATTAGTAAATCTTTACTAATCAATCATTCTTAAGTATGGGGGTAAATTGTGTACCCAAACCATGGATTATGAAATTATATATTTTAATATTGAATATGTCATGAGGTGGGGCATATTGAGAGATCATTTCCTAAGAAGTGTCTAGCATAAACATATGTAGAAAACTACAAGAGAAACTTACAAATGGATATGGATAGGGATGGTTTTTAACTCTCAAAAAATAGGTCTAGATAGATGAAAGTAAATAAATAGTAGATACCATTAAGTAAGGATATTGGAATAAATACCAATTCTTTTGTGGCTTGCATATGAAGAAAAAATAGATTAGAGGACTTGGTACAATAAAATTAGAATATTAACGAGGAATTGTCTACTCAATGTGGTCCTAATTTAGGGATGAACATTCTTGTTGAACCTAAGGAATGTGCCTCTTCATGTTTTTAATGAAAATACCATGCACTATTAATGAAAATAAAATTGGTAGAGAAAATGCAGGTTTAGATGTTAATATCTCTACCATTAACAAGTAAATACTAGAAAATGAGCAAGATAAGTCAAAAGCTTTCTTAGCAAATCCAATAGAGGATAAATCTAATGAAAAGTAATGTTGTGAAAGAATATTGAGGAATAGACTAATAAGACCTTTTGAAACATGCAAGGAAAAAAGAGGATAACCTTAAAATTATCAAGCAATATCTAGGGAAGCAAGAGAAAACATAGAGAAAGGAACATAATCTTGTTGAAGAATATTACATTATTTATTACATGTAAATGTATCCCTATGGTACCTTCATGGTATAAATATAAATATGTAATAGCTTAGGGTTGAGTCTATAGTTTATATGAGTGATTTATATTTCAATTTTATGTAAGAGTGCAGTCTACAAGAAATTCACAAGTGATATGTAAGAGTGCAATATGTAGGAAATGCACAAGTGTCATGTAAGAGTGCAATATGTAAGAAATGCACAAGTGTCATGTAAGTAAGATTACAAGTGTGTATTGAGATATGGTGTACAAGTGTCATGTATGTAAGTATAAATATTTAATGTGAAGATGTGCATAAGTTTCTTGTATTAGGAGACCATGTAAGAGAGTAAGATTCATGTAGAAGTGTGCAAGTGTCATAGAGTCAAGTATACATGTAATAAGAGAATGGAGAGTCTAGTATACAATTGGAAAGATAAGAAGCCAAATATCAAGAATAGGAAAGGTTGCATCTCTCAAATTTTTGAGGAATGCAATAGAAAAGTATTGAAGAGTCACATTACTATGGCTATATCATGGGGATAAAGCTCCATGAAAATTATTTGAATGGAGAGTAAGATATAGAAAAGTGAATAAATCTTGTATACAGATTTTTGAGAAATTCATATTGTAAGTATTCTTCATGCTTTTACATGAATGATTTTGACCATTTTACATTCATATTTGATATTATGAATGAATGTTATATTATTATTATATTGGCCTAGAAATATATTTTATTTCTCATATATATAATTCTACTCTTATTATTGATATTTTGACCTATAATATTGTGGTTTATTTATTAAAGGACCTATGATATTTTGAGGTAGTAAGGCTTAAAATCCAAAAAATCTAAGTTGGTTGAACTTCATTTATCAAATAGCAAAAATATATTGGTAATTTGTAGGAGGGGCCAACAACCCCTAATGAGACATGATTACCATCTCATGGAATACAAGGGGTGATAATTCCATCTCAAAGTAGATGTGTATTAGGGGCCTCTATTTTAGTAATAAGCATAATATTATTTGTATCTAGGAAACTAAAATGATAAAGGAAGAAGTTTCCAAAACTATGAAAGCAATATGGGCAAGATATAAAGGGGATGTCATGGGTTCAAAAGGAGTAGTAGGGGGAATTCTAACATGTTGGAATCTAGTTAGAACCTCCTATGAAACCATTCATAAAATTAGGCATTAGATAGCCTCATTAGTCACATGCTACTTTGTAGATATTTATTTCATCCTTATCAATGTTTATGGACCTACAACTTAGTCAGGTAGATTAGAAGTATAGAGTGGGATTGAAGCCTTTATGATAAGTAAAGATCGAGAAACATGATCATGACCATAGGATATTTTAATACCATAACCAAGATAGATGAAAAATTAGGGAGAATTAGAAAAATAACCCAAAGTATGAGAGATTTCTCAACTTTTATTGAAAATATTAATCTATGGGAGATTGAGTTTAAAGAGGACAACTATGCATGGACCATCAATAAGACATGATATAATATAAGAGCACAAAAATAAGATAGATTCATACTCTCAAATAATTGGCTAGAGGAAGACACTTGTGTTAAAATTAATACCTTACCAAGGATTAGTTTAGATCACTAACCAATAAGAGTTAAAATGGTGGTAAGTGAATTCAAAAAGGATAATAATTTAAATATGAGTAGATGTGACAAGACCATCCTCAATTTGTTGATATGATAGCACAAATATGGAATTCTCAATGGTGGGTTGTATACACTTCCAAAAAAAATTAAAATTAATGGCATATAGAGTAAAATAATGAAATAATAATACTTTTGGAAATATTTATGAGAAGAAATAAATAAAAGAGACTTTCCAAATTCCAAAAATGTGAGCACAATAATTCCATCTTTGGAGGAAATGGAGTTTCGTAGTAAATATCATAATATTTTGAGTATGGAAGAGAATTTTTAGATATTAAAATCAAGATAGACTTGGTTAAAATAAGGATATGGAAACACAAAGTTTTTTCATAGGATGGAAATAGTACAAAGATCAACATCTAGAATTAGTAAAATTAAATTAGTAGAAGATGTTTGGATTGAAAACTAGAGAAAAATTAGAAAGGTGGTAAGGATATTTTACCTAAAATTCTAGCATTAGCGGAGATTGAAGTTATTAATGATAAAATAGTATAAGAAGTACCTTCAATTATAATATATGAAGACAATAGAAAACTAATGGATTCTATTAATCTAAAAGGAATTTATTTAGCTCTTTTCTATTTTGATAAGGATAAATACCTAGGTCCAGATGTACTCCAAGTAGCATTATATTAGCATAGCTAGGAAATAGTGAAGGATTCTTTATTAGTGGTATTAGGACTATATAGGGTAAAAAAATACCTACTATTGGTCTAAAAATTTTCCTAGGTATAAAGAACACCTACTGTTGGTCTAAAAATACCGAGAAACTATTGGTCTAAAAATTTTCCTAGGTATAATTTGAGTGCCCTAAGACTTTGACCAACATTGAAATACCTTAAATATGTGAGGCTTCAGAGGTCAATCTCCAAATTAGGCTAGTTCCTTTTGGATCCTAACTAGCTAATCCTAAAGATAGAACTTATAATGGTGTAGGTTAAGCCACATCAAGATACATAATATATGAAAACTTATGTATATGAGATATCCACTAAACTACCTAACAAACCAACCTATTTTATCAATCACAAAACATTACATTTATCTAATTAATAGGTTTTTTTATTGTAAATTTGAGAACTAGAGAAAGAACATATGCAGAAATATAGAGAATAGAATTAGTATTATGATTATTCAAATAGTTAATAATAGAAATAAACAACCATTCATACATCCATGTTCTGCAATGATTTGAACTAGAGGCCAGACAACAATCCAATTGTATTTCTTAGAGTATAATGTGATTTAATACATGAAAATTAAAAAAAAAATAAGAGCTAACCCTTTGAACATATTACATTCTAGTATATATAGCTTTTTGCAATTGAATTATATTTTTTACATCATTTCCTCGAGAGTGTATTGCTAATATATCAGAACGATTACTGACCCACAATGTATTTTCTTGTAACTAATTGATCATGGTCTACTGACATGGATTAATTAGGCCACATCTGAAGGAGTTATGGTTGTGTTGTTTGCACCTAAATCATTAGACTTTTTGACATTCTTATTAGGAAGTTCTCTTTCATGATCATGCATCTGCATGAGCAATATCAGGTGGTTTGGTCATTAATATTCTTTGATAGCATATTTTAACAACCTTAGTGTGTCCCTCATATAATGTTTAAAAACTAACCTCTGCTTAATGATCTATTGTTAGGCATCAATGTTTGTTCATTCTCTACCTCCATTTGATTATCGAATGTCGAGTGCTAGCTATCAAGTGACAAGCTTTGACTTCTATTTGTTGCCAAGTATCATCCATTACCTTACACTTGGTTTTTCTTAATTGTCATTTACCATGATATTTTTGATGTAATTTTGGTCCCTATCCTTATCTTGTCCAAGTACATGATTTTCAATAACTTTGACACTTACACAAGATCTTCACTATTGTTGGGTGACAAATTTTTGGTACCCGCTCACTTCTTT
Source organism: Wollemia nobilis (assembly GCA_028583015.1). Classification (NCBI taxonomy): domain Eukaryota; kingdom Viridiplantae; phylum Streptophyta; class Pinopsida; order Araucariales; family Araucariaceae; genus Wollemia; species Wollemia nobilis. Next base: position 10,351,005 of record JAQPPZ010006249.1, read on the forward strand.
GTGAGGTGCAAATACCTTGCTAGATTGCACACTTAGCCAATTTTCTACTACTTTTTTTTTAGCAATGGGTGTTTAGTACTCATCCTTTACAATTGTGGTACAAAAACTCTAAATATTTCTAGAATTTTCCATTTCTACTTCTATCTAGGGTGATGGGTTTTTGGTACTCATCTGAATCTATTGTGAGGGTAAATTTTTTTGTGACCTCCATACTTGGTTATTTTCACTACTATCGGTTGATGGGTGACTACTAATGGGTAATGGATTTTTAGTACCCATATCCCTTTATAAAGGGGGAGAAAATTTTGAAAACCTTCACCCTTAGCCATTTTCTTCTACTATTTGCTATCGAGAAATGAGTTTTGTATACCCATTCCCCTCTTAGTGAGGTACAATTTCATTGGAGCTCTCATGACTTAACAAAAATGTAATGAGTTTTCTATTGAGTGATGGCTTTTTGGTACCCCTTCACTTCTTGGCTAGGTATAAAAGTTTCAAAAACCTTCACACTTAACTAATTTTGTATTGCTTGTTAGCTAGGTGATAGGTTTTGTGTACCCATCCATTCCTTGGCTAGGTACAAAAGTTATGGTGCACCTTATACTTGGTCAAATTTTTATTTTCTTGAAACTTCTATAAGTGATGGGTTTTGAGTATCTGTTTGCTTCTACTAAGAGGACAAAAATTTTAGTAGCTTTCATTGTTATTGGATGATGTATTTTTGGTACCTACTTGTGACTTGGCTAGGTACAATCTTTCTAATGCCTTTGATACTTGGCCAAAATTATTTCCTTTTCTACTTCCATACAAGGGATGGATTTTTGGGACTTGTTACCCTCTACCTAAGGTGCAAATGTTATAGTGGTCATGAGAATTGGATAAAATAACCCATCTCTCACATCCCACCAAGTGCCAAACTTTTAAGGACTTGTTCGTTGCAATTCTGAATACAAAACATCTAGCATTCACCATACTTGATTGTTTTGGATTCTACTACAACCTTTTGTACTTTCAGCCAAAAAAGTGTGTGGGTTATGACCAAGGTTATCCATATTCTTGGTGACTCACAAGGAATTTTTCTTAGTGGAAAATTCCAACTCAAACTGGTCTTTCCTTAATTATGATAGGAAAAAAGAAAATAACTATATGTCATAGAAAAAGAGACAGATGAGACTTATGCAGGTACATGCATACTGGAAAAAATAATGCTAAAAGAGGAGGTAAAATGGTACTACATAGGATATCATTGAGGAAAAAGGATAGGTACATCATCCTGTTGATAATATCTCAAGATAAAAGAGACCTATAGCTACTTACATATTGATAGAAATCTTGTGCAAAAAGAGGAAAAACTAATAATACAAAAGGTTTATCTAAGAAAAGAGATAGGGACAATATTATATGAAAGAAATTTTGATATAAAAGAGAAAAAAAACATTAAAAATGATGCAAATAATGTAGTATACGACACATTTTAAAGTCAATGATATAAAAAGAAACAAAAATGGTGCTTGGGGATACTTGGAACATGGGACACCACTAGAAAATCCTAACGAATATGCAAAAAAATAGAGTTTGTGACATAGTTTATAGACATATATATCTATCATTGTAGACACCTAAAACACATCATGTTTAGGAGACTACTCATATGGGCATCTTTGCAGACCATATGAATGACCTTGGACCCTCCCAAGGCTAAGTAGTGGTTCTAACCACTCATTTTAGGCATCCTAGGCCTATTCAACCTTAGCCATGGATGGCATCCGTAGCTAAGATCTCAGCCATGATTGACACCCATGGCTAGGGTCCTAGCCATGTTTAGGAGCCATGGCTAGCCCTGTAACTATCTTGGCCTCCCGAGCTGAGCCAAATTAGTTGTAATGGCCATGTGCAACTGATCCTAGGTGGTTTTGGGTGAGGAAGCTTCTGGATGTTTCCTCCCAACTGCCCTAGCCTATCAATTCTTGATCTTGGCTTCTTAAGGAAGCTAGGATGAGGAGTTAGGAAGGCTATAAGACTCCCTTCAAAATTGGAGAGAGGTCTAGATGAGATACAAATTTGAATGTAGCGAAGCCCTACCAAATTGGAGAGCCACTTGTAACCCCTGAGGAGTGCTTACATGCTGTCCATTTGGAGAATCATACCTGTGTTTGAAGCAATGGAGATTTCAAGAGCTTGAGGAGCAAGCTTACCAATTGACACACTTCCATTACCAATTCCAGTGCAAATTCCACCACCAATCTATTTCAGAACACCGAGGTGACCCTTGATCATCAATTCCTTGGAGGATTTGAGAGTTTCTAGCCCTAGTTTCAAGAGAAAGAGGAGTTTTCCTGTAGCCGTAGCTGTCAACCATGGCTAATAGAGCCAACTGCACTTAACACCCATGGCTAGGGTTTGATGCTCTTTTCCCTCCATTTTAGTAGTAGAATTCCATTTCCAATTATGCAAGTAGTTTAATCTAGCATAGATTAGCATTGTAGCAGACATTTGCATGGTTAATTTGCAATATTAGAGGTAGCTTTACCTTAATCTTTGTCACATTTGCTTATTTCCATAAATCTTCATAGATTAGCTTTATTCATGCTTTATGCTTCAAATTACATGTTAGATTAGCTAGATCTATATGTTTTCAAGCATGCTTTACATTGATTTAGCCATTTTATAAGTATCTTTGCATATCTTTATGCTTCTTTCAAGTTTAGCCTTATTTCTTGCATTTCTTGTCAATAGCCTCATCATGAGAGGCTTCATATGCATTTAATGTGCTTTGTTGTTTCTTGTACGTAGGTTATAGGTTCTTTCAAGCTTCAAAGCACTCTCAACATCAAATTCCTCTTGACAAGTGGAGAAGGAGGCATCCTTGTAAGCCCTCAAGCAGAGTTGATGGAGATATGAAGACCATTGTGAAGCACATATTCCCCCATTTTGGGGTTATTTGCATATTGTAACATTGTATCAAACTTTGGTATCCCTAAGAGGGATGAATCTGTAATAAGTGATTCATTTGATTAATAAAAGAGAGCTTCCTTTGTTATTTCCTTCTTGTCAAATGTTTGCTTAGATTACATGCTTTTCCTTCTTTATGTTGCAATAGTTGTAGATGTGTGGTCTCCATAGCCTTCTACAGTGGTGATCACGATGGAAACCCACAAATTTTACTATATTTTACTAATTTTTCTCTATTTTGCATTGTAGGTCTTAGCCATGCTTGAAATCCATGGTGCACAGTCTCAGCCATGGTTAACACTTGTGGCTAGCATTTCAATCGCATTTAACAACAGTGGCTAGTAGAGATAAGAGAAAAATATAGTAGACAATCTGTCTCTTCATCGAATGAGGGATTCCAAGTAAGTATCCTTCTTGTGTATTTCTTGTTTTCTATGTTTTCTAATTCAATAGGCTCTAAGTAAATCACCTAGCCAAAATTTAAAGGAAAACACATGAAAAATTTCTTATCTGCTATCAATCATGGCTGACAAAAATGGCTAGCTCTGTTAGCTATTGTTGTCAACAATGACTAAGTTTTTGGGTTGCATTTCTATCCAATGATTGAGTCTGTTGCCTAATGTATAGAACAACGACTAGCATTTAGACTGTGTGTTAGGGTTTGCATGCTTGGGGCCTATCTAAAGGCTATTTTTCATGTAATTTTGCATTACATTTTTTGGAAATAGCATGTAGTATTGCATCCTTTCTAAAAATCAAACATCAATTTCCTAGGCATGTAGGAAGAATCATGGATGCTCTATGATGCATTTTATTTTTATGCAAAATTAAAATAAACCCCCACACACCATGTTTCACTTAAACATCAGTGATGTTGGGCTCTCACATCCAACCCATTGATCGAGACCAATAATGGATGTCATTACCACTTGGTTGGCTCATTTGATATTGTACTATCGAGACCCGACCGTGGCCAAGGCTGATCCAAGAACTATCCTATCTATGCAAAATAGCATGCACTCCTCTTCGAAGGGGTGTATCACTATGCATGGTGTGATGGGTGAGGATCGGTAGTACCTATGCTCCCTGATCGGGTATGGGCTTCATCTCCATACTTTGGTGGGTTTACATGACCGAAATTTCATTGCCGATTGTCGAGCTATGAGTATATAGGTGAAAACCCTTAAACTATCTAAGTGTATCATCAAAAAAATTGCAAACACGATGAGAGATAGCTTATATACTCAATGAACCAAAACACACTAAATAATTTTAGGACTCACAAAGAATCTTTAAAAGAGATAAACATCCTTGTATACTTTGTATTTTCTAAAATTTACAAAAGAGATAATTCACATCATGGTCAATACACGGAGAGGTCGACCTCGACACACAATCAAGGTGGAGGCCGAAGCTCCAAGACACACACAAGATAATGTGTTGGAACCTCTCCCACAAGATCCTCCCGAATGACGTTTAGCTAGTATCAGAGGTGACAATTCGACACATGGGGGTTCTCACCAGAATACCCCAGTGAGAGGATGTAACACACACTCCTCATAGGATAGAACTGAGGGTGGCTCAAGGCCCCCATCATCCCATGGTAGACATAGAGAAGATCTGCCCAATCAGGGGTAAGAAGATAGGGCTGCATCAGAATGTAGACCCCTAAGGACTCCAAACCCTAATGAACCTGGAAGGTTCACAATAGATCTTGCCATACTTGGAGTCAATGGCACACCTCCTAACGAACCCTAGAAGACTAGTCAACTCAATGGACTAGAACAAGTGTTAGGAAGGCTAGGGTATAAGCCCTCTACTACTCACTCTCATTCTAAGAGCTCACATAGTGAAGACATACAGAGGTATACTCATGAGCCAAGAGAATGCTCAAAGCACTCCCATAGCACATGTGCCCCATCCACACATGTGGGCACAGAGTATAGACAATAATAGAACACAAATTTCATCTTCACAGATAAGGGCAAGAGTGTGGTAGATAAGTCTATTGGGGCTTATACTAATAAAGCCCCTTGTACAGAGCTGCAAAGTTAGAGGTCTCACACTATCGATCTTATAGATCGATCTCAGAGGTTGGCTTTAGAGCAGAGATGATGCATTTTCCAAGACCAATTGGAGGATGTGCATGCAGAGTGCAAGTGCCTCGAGCATGAGGACTCTCAATATCAAATGTTGCTTAGGTAACATTTATATGAGCAGTACCTATGAGAGCAATGCATCCTTGATCAAAAGGAGCATGAAGAGAGAGAGGATAGACTAGCTCGAGCTAATCTACCTCCTCAAAGTGAGTATAGGGAGTGCAACCAAATACGTGTTGCATCACAGCTAGAATTGTACCCTAAACAAGTTGAAAATCATACTCATCATACGACCCAGAACATGCTACAATGCCAAGTGCTAGAACAACATGGGTGTACCTAGTACAAAGAGTCAGAAGGAGATGAGCAAGATCAATAGTATCCCAAGATCTCCTTAGTAGATGTGGATGATGAGCCTAATCCTCCACCTTGCCTAAAAATAATCTACCCTTGATAGCTCCACAGAGACCCCTTAGGGAAGAGGAAATTTTATCCTTGCAAGCATACAAAGCCTTGGCTAAAAAGGTGAGAGCTATTGAGAAATAAGGGATGGCTTATCAAAAGCCTACCTTGAACAAAATTCACAATGCACCTCTATGCCCTTCAGTTCCTAGTCCAACATATCCCGATCACTTTGAGATGCCCAAGCTGGATAAATTCCAAGGTGATGAAGATGCACAAGAGCATGTGATGAGCTTCATGAACATGTGCTTCCAGATCCAAAGTAATGATGCCTTGTTACTGAGAACTTTCATAATGACCCTTTTAAGCCCAGCCTTGGAATGGTTTAATCAATTGAAAAGGCATAGCATTACCAGATTTCAAAAAGCTAGCAAATGCATTTCTTGAACGCTTTTCTTTTGGCATCAAGAAGAAAACCAATTTGTCCGACTTGGCTACTTTAAAGTAATTCGATGATGAGCCAGTCATGGAATTTGGTAATAGATGGAGGAAGCTAATGGCTAAGCTACCATTCTCCATCCCCACTACTGAATTGACTCGAATGTTTACCAAGAGTTATGCAAAACATATCTCATTGTTATTACAACTATAGTAATACCAGACATTCAAAGAGGCTTTGGTGCAAGCCAAGGTCATAGAGGATATCAAGTTACAAGAAGGTGACTTGAAACTCTAGATGAAAAAGGAGTGGAATAACAAGAACACAAAGAACCAAAATCACCAGGCCAAGCCTGTGCATGTGAATCAGGTTGTGTTAAACCAACAAAAGGGGAATCAGGGCCAACAACCACAAAACTATCAGGCTCAACCTCCCCCTGCATAGTATAATCAATGCAACAACAAGAAGTAGGGTAAGAACAAATATCAGCACCCTCCTCACCAATTTATACCATTATCTAAGACTATGGCATCGATATTCAATCAATTGTGTGAGGCTAAGGCCATAACTTTACTCAAAGTTAAATTACTCGATCCTAATCAACCTAAATCGAAAGGATTTAGGGAAGATCAATATTGTTCATACCACAAAAAAAAGGGCATGATATCGAAGTGTGCCATAGCTTCAAGCATCTGGTATAGAACATGATTGATAGGAATGAGTTAATCATTGACAATCCTCTAGCTTTGGACAACCAAAATATGGGGATATTCAAAAATCCCCTACCGAATCATGAGCCACCGAGGAATAATGTCGGATAAGTAAATCAAGTGTGGATCGAACCACCCACTCAAGGCTTTTTTGGCATGGTGAATGTGGTCACCAAAAATAGGAGGTACAATCATCCAGATCCTCCTCTTGCACCAATTCAAATTCAGGTTGCACCCCCACAAAGGCCAACGCAAAATAACTTGCCAAGCCCACCAACTAGACCGGTGGTGACAATAAGGAATAGGCTCATTCAAAGTCTATAGATGGCCTCGAAAAAGCTATCAATTTATGAGATAATACAGTAGTCTCCTAGGCACAAGGAGATGCTAATGGACATCTTAAGGTCCATAGAAGTACAATCCCAAGATCCAAAAGCATTCACTAATTTTGTGGGACATGTGTAGTAGTGCCAAGAGCCTGTGATTCAATTCTATGATCATGAAATCAAGATAGTCTCTACTGCTATAGCAGACCCACCGCTTCATATTATCATGTGTGTAAACCACACACCCTTCAAGTGGGTGTTGATCGATACAGGATCATCGATTAACATAATTACCATGAAGGCCTTGGGACATTTAAAATTGCCTAAATCGCATATTGTGCCCTTGAATTTCACACTGAGAGCATTCAATGATGCATTATGCTCGATAGTGGGCACTATAATCCTTCCTATTTAGGTGGGATTGAAGACCATCCCTATGATGTGTCACGTGCTTGAAGGTGTGATGCAATACAATATTCTCTTAGGTAGGCCATGGATAAGAGAAATGCAATGTGTACCCTCGATATTACATCAATGTATTAAATATGTACACGAGGGGCAAGTGCATGTGGTTCCTTCAGATGAGGAGCCATTTAAGTATGTCAACCAAGTGGATTTGCTAGGATATTTCATTCTCCCATCTATGCATCTGGATATCAGACCTACATCACCTATCAGGCATCCAATGGGTAAATCAAAGGAAGTGTGCATCGGTCCTTCAACATCGACACCATGACCAACTTCACATACAATAGCTACTTCTGTGAAGCCTACGACATCGACAATGCTTAGGAATTATCAGAAGCTAAAGGTAGTATTGGGTGAAAAAGAGTCTAAAGAAATCCCCAACGTAGCAACTACCAAGGTCCCAAATCCCATGGAGGAGGGAAACTCACAAAATGAAGTCGAGGAGGTACCTCAGCCTGCCTCACCTGTGTCTTCAACTGGGTCATCTGCACCACAGGTGATAATTCATTTAGTCAATCTCGGGTTAGCAGAATACCTAGTGTAGAATGTGACTTTCACGCCAATCATAGAATCTACATAGGATATGGGTAGGCCTCAAGCCCATCGCTTTCCTGTAGGGATGGTGGTACCACTGGGGGTGCCACCCAATCAGACTAACTTCATCTATGGAGGCTTAGATCAACTTGCAGATCATTCACCTATAGAAGAATATGATGATGAACCATTCATTGTAAACATTCATTATCTATCTAACCCAGAGTTTACCCTTTGATATTTTGAGTGTTACCATTGGCATGGTTACGATCTGGGTCTATTTGAACAAGGGCATCGAACCCCATATCAACCACACTATCAGCTACCATATGATAGGTTTAGATTGGGTTATGACATAAGAGGTCAGGATGAGCTTCTAGCTATATCTCTAGATCACCTGAACCTAAGCATGGGGGTAGACGATGTTGATTGGAACCCCTACCATCCTAACCCTTCGCACTCTCGAAGGGGTAACTGGTCGGTGACCATGGTTGCCATAGAACCACCCTTGGTCTATCATGACAATATTTTGGTGGAGGCTAGTCCAGATGATATGACAAGAATTGATTGGGTGATCAGAAGCTATATATATGCCAATGATATTGGCATTGAACCCTAAAATTTTGATCCAACCATAGAGCCTGAAACAAAATCCATCTCTAAAAGCGGTGGACCAAAATGTAATTTTAAAGAGGAGGAGAGTGAGTACTTCTTCAAAGATGATGAATACGAAGATGAGACCGAGTTGGCTTACTTAGGCCCTCGACATTTACATCATCTGTTACCCCAAGTGGATATGGAAGAAGTGTACCATACAGTATTCCTGGGACCTTGAATCCTGATGTGACCAGTGAACTTGAATGAAATATATCACATGGTCTTCCCTAAGCCTTCGATTGAAAGGCAAGTGTTTCCACTAGATGATCCAATCATCCCATCTATTCCTAGAGAGGATCCAGTTATCCCCATACCCCCTGAGCCACATCTAGAGTGTGGGGAACAATCTAGAGATATAGATTCTATGTCATGTGGTCCTGGAGATTTCATCCATTCCATCAACATGATCTCCATTGATTTGACCACTCCACTCTGCAATCCATATGACCCTTCAAAACCTTTGTTCCTCAATCCTGAGGCCATTGATTTTGATCGTGCCAATTCACCTTTAGATCCTGAATATTTCTTCCCTAACGAAGAAATGTTGCAATCATTTCATTTTGCACTAGGTTGTGCATATGATGTTTATCATGCTGAGGATAATTCTAATTTAGTGGAACCTTTAAACCCAGTAGATGACATCCATTTGATCCCTATGCCTCACCAACTTGAGGAGGGGTCACATATGTCAATAGAGGAAACCTTCAAAGTGGATATCAATGAAGATCCCATGAATCCAAGGAAGGTTAAATTTAGAGAGAGCTTATCTCCTAAGGAACGTGCCAACCTCATTCCTCTATTGAAAGAGAGACCTGATCTCTTTGCTTGGACTTACAAGGATATGTCAGGTCTAGATCCAAAATTGGTTACTCATAACCTTTCACTGGACCCCACCAAGAAGCCGATCAAGCAAAAACTTAGGAAGATGCATCCAACCATTGCTTTGATGGTTAAATATGAATTGCAAAAAATATTGGATGTAGAATTCATCATTTCCATCGACTATCCAGAATGGGTATCAAACATGGTACCTATAGGAAAACTTGATGGAAGAATTTGTATTTGTACGGATTTTAGAGACCTCAATAAGGCAACACCAAAGGATTCATTTTCATTGCCTAATATCGATGCTCTGGTAGACGCGACTATAGGTCACGAGATGCTTTCCCTCATGGATGGTTTTTCTAGTTACAATCAAATTTAGATTAAACCCGAAGACCAACATAAAACTACTTTCACCACGCCATGGGGAACATTTTTCTATAAAGTTATGCCATTCGGTCTTAAAAATGTTGGTGCCACATATCAATGGGCCATGACATATATCTTTCATGACTACATGCATAAGATCCTAGAAGATTATATCGATGACTTATTGGCGAAGTCATTATTGTATTCAGAGCACATCGAGGTTCTCAGAAAAGTCTTTGATCGCCTGATAGAGCATAATGTCAGGTTGAATCCCAAGAAATGCATCTTTAGCGTAACATCAAGTAAACTCTTGGGATTCATCATTTCTAAACGAGGGATCGAAGTTGACCCAGTGAAGGTCAAGGCCATTTTAGAAATGTGTCCTCCCACGAATATCAAGGAATTGAGAAGCCTACAGGGCAAAGTAGCATCCATAAAGTGATTCATCACACAATTATCAGATAAATATCGACCCATGAATCGACTTCTACATAAGGGGGTCCCATTTAATTGGGATGAGGACTATCAAAAGGCCTTCATTGAGATCAAGCAATATCTAGCAATGCCACCAGTACTAGCTCCACCTAGACCAGATGTGCCATTCTTGCTATATATCTACCACTGACTTTGCATTGGGAACCATGTTAGCCCAAAAGAATGTGCAAGGTAAAGAATAGGTAATATATTACATTAGCCGAACTCTGGTCAGCTACGAGCTACGATACGCATATGTGGAAAAACTATGCTTGGTAGTAGTCTTTGCAACGAAGAAGTTGCACCACTACATGTTAAGCCACAACATATGTAGTATAAAAACAAAATCCTTTGTAGTATATGATGAGTAAAACGTATCATAATACACGTACTGCAAAGTGGATCATGCTATTGATGAAATTCGATCTAGAATTCATAAGTCAAAATTCTATCAAGGGATAAGTCATAGCAGATCAACTGGCAGAGGCTCCTCTTCAAGATCATAGGCCTCTTGTCATAGAGCTCCCCGATGATGCAGTATTTGCATTATCGGAGTTTCATGAACCCGAAGAACCTGATAATCAAGCAGATATATCTCTGTTCTTCGATGGTTCCAAATGTGAGCAAGGGGGTGGTGTAGGAATTGTGTTTTTCATGCCACAAGGTGCTCCAATGCCCTTGTCATTTAAGCTCAATTTCCCTTGTACCAACAACAACACTGAATATGAGGCCCTAATCTTGGGTCTCCAAACAACACTCGCCATGAAGATCAAAAAGCTAAATATCTTTGGTGACTCCTTGCTCATTGTTAATCAAGTTAAGGGGATCTACCAATGTAGATGTCCCATTTTGAAGGTATATAAAGAGCTTGTGGACACATATCTAGCCCAACTAGAATGGTATGACATCGAGGCAATCCCTTGAATATCCAACATATTTATAGACACCATGGCATATTTGGGATCCTTAATCCCTCATAATCCATCTGCTAACTTCACTACCATTCAAGTGAAAATGCTATCGCAATCCACGATACAACATGAGGTATAGAACAATCAAGAATCAGTCCACATGATTCAAATAGAACCAACTCATGAATGGTTCTACAAGGCTAAATACTTTCTAAAAAAGGTACCTTGGGGATCCTTGCTTTCATAGGGTCCTGCAGAGAATGGTACCACCATTCTCCATAAGGTAGTTTCCCAATCAACTTTTGTACAAGTCAAACTATAGCGGGAACATGTCATTCAATTAGTTGAAGTTGTTGCCTATCAAGATTGGATGTCACAAATACGCAATTTCCTTAAGCTTGGTATAATCCCACAAGGATTATCGCATGCCACAAAATGAGCATTTAAATAGAAAGTGACTAAGTATGTCTTGCTAGGAGATATTTTGTATCATTGAAGCTATGATGGAATTCTCCTTCATTGCCTTGAGCCCCAAGAATCAGATTGGGCAATCTCACAAGCTCATGATGGTACATGTGGTGGCCATTTTAATGGCATGGCCATCATCAAGTGCATCCTTCGAATGGGTTATTATTGGACCACTATGGAGAAGGATTGCACATAATGTATGTCAAGAAATGCATCAAATGTCAGCATCATGCTAATCTTACGCACTTGCCATCGTAGGCCTTACAGCCCATCCAAGCGGCTTGGCCATTTGCTCAGTGGGGATTTGATCTAATTGGTAATATCTCTCCCTTGTCATCAGTTCAACATACATTTATTATAATGGCCACTGAGTACTTTACAAAATGGGTGGAAGAAATCCCTTTAACAATGACAATAGGAGCATATATTGTGGATTTCATACTTCACAATATCATATGTCATTTTGGGATACCATCCAAGATCATATCGGATAATGGAATGTCGTTCAAAAACAAAATTGTAAGGGCTTTAATGTCCAAGTATAATATACAACATAGTTTTGTGACTCCATACTATCCACAAGCAAATGGGAAAGTAGAAGCTTCTAACAAGACAGTGGTAGCAATATTGAAAAAGATTGTTCAAGAAAACCATAAATATTGGCATATCCAGCTGCCCCTTGCATTATGGGCTTATAGAACTAGTATATGGACACCCACTAGGGCAACCCCATTTTCACTAGTATATGGTATTGAGGCCATTATACCCTTAGAGTTGGAAATTCCAACCCTGCGCATCGCATTGAAAGAGTTCATCGATGATGACACTCGCACGACAAGCTCACCTCGACCAATCGATGCTTCTTGATGAACATCACGTGAATGCCCTTGAGCATCTCTGAGTTTATCAGGAATGCCTAAAATGAGATTACAATAATAAAGTCCACCTAAGGGACTTTAAATTTGGGGATCTTGTGCTAAAATAAAACCAACAAAACTCAAACCTTTCATTGCACCTACGAGACAAATTTACGACCAACTGGTTAGGTCCATATATCATCTCAGAGAAGATAGGACCTAGAACGTATCGCTTAACATCACTTGAAGGTATTGAAGAGCTTGAACCTCTCAACATTCTTCATCTTAAGGCATTCCACACATTCAAAACATTTAAAATTTCAAAAACAATTAAAAACACAAAAATTCAAAACAAATCAAAAAGTAATAAAATTCAAAAACAATTACAAAACATCAAAAATACAAAAACATTTACATTATGCATTTTTATTTTACACATGCATTCATTTAATTGCATTGCATTAGGTATTTTCATCCATTGCACTTGCATTAGGATAGGTTGTATTTACAATCTTACAAACAACACCACGTTTGTATCTTAATCATGCATCTATTCATCATCATCATCCATCACCCTTGTGAGTAATTGTGTTTTTCAACACAACCCTTCCTATTGCTATGAGGAATATACTAGGGTTTTATGGTCATTCAGCCATACCTAGTGATCTTCTCAGATTTTGTAGAAAGCTATCTTTACTTTTGGAGATGAGGTCTAGTTTTGATAGCACCTAGCATATGTCAAAATCCCATCACTAATTAACACATTAACAATCCTAGTCTAGACAAGGAAAGATGAACACTACAAAGTGATCCTAGTCACCTTAAGGAAAAGTTTTTACTTGCTCATCTTGTGATGTGCATGGTCTAGAGTGTTGATCATTGACAAAAGGACAAGCTCCCCCCTACCCAAAGAAATCCCTTGCTTTCATACAAAATAAGCAAAATCCCAAAATCAAAGCAAAATCCCTTGCTCAAAAAAAAATGCAAAATAAACAGTGATTTTCATCACTAAGCATGAGCAAGTATCCCAATAAATGTGAAGAAAAGAAGGGGGTGAAGAGCTTGAATCCCTGGAATGGTCACTACTCGAAGCCATTGAGTGATCCCCTAATACAATAATGGGCTGAATGAATCATGCCCTGCATTGGGGTAGTTCTAAGCAATTTACAAATGAGCTAGCTTTAGGTGGCCTGTATTACCTAGTGGTCTAGTCCAACTGCATCCAAACTTAGGATCAAGGTGAACATTTGGTGATCCTCATTACAACAATGGGCTGAATGAATCCCGCCTAGCAAATGAGGTAGTCTTATGTCTCATCTAATATATTCATTTGCACACATAGGGATAATGAATATCTTGGTCTTCATAACAAAAACTTGTCTTTCAAGAGTCTTGTATAGTCATTATACAACTTTTGATTAGTCAACTAGGGTGTTTGAGTCTCATGGAAAACCTCAAAAATCCCTTATAGCAACAAGTCACATCAATCAATCAATCATCAAATGTCTTTTTATGAGGTTTTGTTTATTAAAGGGTGTTCATAACATAGGATAGATACCGGATAGATATCAACAATGATATTTAGATGGCCACTGACTATTTTGTGCATATATTTTAATTTACAAAAGCTTATGAGGGAAAACCATACATCTCTCATCATCTCATCTCACATATGGGTGTTTAAATGATTATTTCTTATGATAATATTTAACATTTACATTCATGATTTTTATACATTTTGTGGTGTCATCCATTAGTGTGTAAATACATATTACATTCATTCCTTATGTTTTCAGTGATTAAAGCATACAGGTTCATTTGCATTAGTTCATCCATCATGTAATTAATGCATTCCATTACACATCATGTATCATATCACATATATTAAATGCATAAAAAATTGAAACAAATTAAACATGCATTTAACAATAAGTAGTGCATCCATATATGTACCCATCATCATAGTGCATCCATACATGTAGATCATAGCATCTAAGCATACATATATCATCTAGCTAGTGCATGTCATCAGTACATCACATCCATATAGCATAATAAATAAACATAAGCATTGCATCCATGTGCATCTCATAAACATAAAACAATAAATTGATACACATAATGAGCCATAAAATGAAATATCATATATATGTGTGTCAAAATGTATACATAGAGGTACATCAAAATACCCATAGGCTAAAATAGTGTAGGTCATTAGACCTTACACTAAAAAATGATAAAATATGATCAAAATATAATCATGAATGGCACGCACCACCTGAGTCACCTCCACCCTCTCCGTCCTCTCTACGAGGTTTCTTAGAGATAGTACCCAATGATATCTCTGATCGAGCACCTATCCTCTAATTAGACTGCACTGATGACTACCCTAACTAATTTTACCTACTCTAATGGGAGCCCCCTATTATGGATTGCTCTCTAGGAGTGCCACCCAATATCCTAATTTATCCTTGTAGAGCTACAATGTATCCAACATCCATAGACATCTAAGTTGTAGCATCCTCTAGGAGTCCCCATAGATATGTAATATCTATCGTTGCATCTAGCCTAGCTGGTCCCTGAGGAGGTGGCGTAGATGGGATAACTTGTGAACTAGTAGTAGCCCTAACTATCACTCTGAGTGCATCTCACTCTATAGTCCTAATATCTAATTATCACTATAGAATATCCTGCTGAGTGGTGATCTTCTTGATCTCAATGGTCATTTAGTCAACCTATGTTTAGAGGGTGGTCCTCTCCTCCTCGTATCTCCTCCACTAATTTTATCTTGATGTGAGTTGTCCCTATAACATAGTCATATAATCCTACAAGGTAGAAATGGAGGTATCTTTCTCTAATATCTACCTCTGATTCATCTATAGTTGTGTCTACAGACCATATACCTAGGCTCGTAGCTGTGACACCTCATCATCAAGCTCCTCCTCATATCATACCTCCTCCTCTATAGTGGCGGCCTATCCCCAGTCCTCCTTAATCCTCTGGTGAATACATTACCCATGTGGATCATCTCCTACAGCCTCTACAACCTTCCCATCCCTAGATCTACCTAGAGGACCACCACCCTACCATAGCTTGTTCATCTACCAAGTGTCATAGTTAGGAGTAGTGTTAGCATATTCCAACCTTATATTCTCAATAGCATTATCCTCATCTATCAATGGGGTCACATGTGTCCATGCTAACTGTATCTTTGCATTAAGGCAACAGTAGAGGATTGGCTCCTCTGGGATATCTTGGTGTATCCCAAACTATCTGGTGATGCAAGAAAAGTGGAAGAACTACAGATTAGGCTTGCACTCGATGACCCAACGATCATGCTTGGCCCATCTCAAGTAGCGGTCTACCTCCTCCCATGTTAGGTAGTCTAAATACAAATGCCATATGATCTGGCCTACCTGTAGTCTTGTAAGTTGATCCATGTAGTTTTGGAGGTCTCCTGCATGAGACCTACTCTTGTATGACTCTACCTTCCAAGGCCAACAAGCTCCATAGCACTGTGTAATGGATACCATTATAAAAATCACTAGCGGTAGTCCTCTTGGGTGGTCTATTCGGATGTGCTCCCACACCCATATCTGAAGTAGGAGGTTACATCCCACTCCCACTCATCCTCACTATGTAATGTGCTACAACTCATCATAGATATGTGTGAGAAGAGCAATCCTCTAGGATAGGATAAATGGTTGGTCCATGGTACTCACAAGAAAGTCTTGTATGTTTGCCAAGAGGTTCCAAGGGAACCTCACTCTTGATGTGGCTGGTAGCATAAAATTGCAAATGATGTGCATAAGGATGGTCTGGCACCATGAAAATATGTGTATTTTGTACTAGTGTTTAATAGGCACCCCATCGTTCTCAATGTCCTCTAGCAGCTCCTCGTACCTATCACCAAAAACTTGTTGAAATATGGTATTCTTCTCTCTGATATTCGAAGAAGTGATGGTTTGTCCATCAATGGGAATGTGAAATATATGATACACATCCTCTAGTGTGATCATCATCTCCTCATCTAAGATATGAAATGTATTATTCCATGCATCCCAGCATCAAACTAATGTCGTCATATAGGCCTGATCTTCCTAGATGATGGGCAGTCTCAAGACATAGCCAAGGCCCACAACCCTAAACTAGTCTAAGTCTTCTTCCCCCAGCTGAGGTAGTAGTGTGCATAACAAATATAGCTCCTATACCCACATATTCAAGGTCTAAAAGAGAGTATCATAAGCATCATAAGTCAAAAACTCAAAAAAAAAAAATGCACTTCAAAAATCCAAACAAATCAAAAATACACTTGAAAATTTTAAAACAAATCAATAAAACCAGGTAAAAATTTCAAAAAAATTGAAAATTTTTCTAAGGTTATTTATTCACTGATGGGATTCACGGTTGCCAATCATGGCTAAGTGCCAATAATCAATTTTTTAACCGTTGGGATTTGAACCTAGCCACAGCTAACAACCACAACCCCCAATTAGCAAATTGGGAGCCACAACTACCACCCATGACTACAGGAATGACCTCGTTCAAGGTCAATTCCCACCCTAAAAACACCCAAAATTAAAACCCACCCCCTAAGCTAACCTAAGGCTAATCCTAAACTACGGTGAGGTTAATTTCCAATAGTTTAATGTGGTTCATTTAATGCCATTATTTAGTGTGGTTCATTTTAAACTAGGCAAATTGAGAAAGAGAGATTGAGATTCTACCTTTGAAACACCAGCTCTTCCACAAGTGGAAGCCTTGGATTTATCAGCCATGATATTTGGTAATGGTTCTTGATAGAATTTTGTGTCAAAGTTTCTCTTTCTCCTCTCAGAGCTCACACTATCAGTTGTTGGTAGAAGGAAATAATGAACAGTAAAAAACCCTAATTTTTCTTTATATTTCTAATTTGAGCCTCAGCCACTGATGTCAACTATGGGCACGGGATGGCTAAATGTTTACCACTACTATTAGATGCAGCTAAGAAATTTGTAAAAACTAGCTACAGCTAACAATTTTGGCTAGCAACTAGCAATAAATGCTCCAAAATTCCAATTGTGAGGAGCTTCAAAATGCAAAATAAAAAATATTCAATGGTCCAAAAACCTAAAAAATTGCAAAAATAACAAAAAAATCACATAAATCAAAATTCAAATGTGCCTCTTATACAGTTATTTATTCTATACACTCGGCAGTTGCATAAACTTGCACTCCATGCAGTACGACAAGATGAGTAAATTACCATAAGGTCATTTGGAGCAAATTACTCATTGATGACTTGAAATATCTTCACTTCAATCCTTGAGAAGGCCATGGTGGCCAGACTACCCCACGAGAATGAGACATTCATTTCATTTTCTTCTATGACATTTTCATCAAATCATCAAACATAGTTGTAGACACCTGAATCGTGTCATGCTTAGGAGGGCTACTTACATAGACACACTCATAAGATCATAATACATAATCTTGGACTTTCCAATCACCAACAGTGGTTCTCACCACTCATTTGGGGCCTTTTCAAGCCATCCAAGCTTGGTCGCTCAAGCTAAGAGCAACCAGATTCTAACCGCTTAAGCCTAGAGTAGCCAAACCTTAGCCGCTACATATGACAATGGCCAGATCATAGTCATTGTAGACGTAGTGGCTAAGCCATAAGAAGTGGTTTATATATAAACAGGCCCAATCTCGGGTGGAAGTGGTAGTTTGCATGCAATAAAGGTGAGTGGGAGTGACTTTTCTTTTCATGACTAGTTCACATAGGAGACTTGAGTTTGCATTTAGACTTAAATTAATTGACCTTCAAGCATAAAAAAAGGACAAAATCTTCTCATGCTAACGAATAGTTTGCATAGAAGACTCAAGTGGGCAGTTAGATTTTAGTTAACTGACCTTCAAATATAGACAATAGACAAGGGTTCTCATGCTAACTTGCACTACACATAAGAAATTCATTTCTAGGGCTTGGACATAGACCTAGGGTTTCACACTATAAAATGTGCAAGCCTAAGAGCACCGAAAGAAGACACATGATCGATATATGATAGAGGGATACACATGATTGATATATGACATAAAGACACATGATCGATATATGACATATAGAGACACATGATCGATATATGACATATAGAGACCCAAATCACATATAGGAGATCATTTCAAAGAGAGAGTTCTCTTTGGGATCATGTGTGTGATAGAGCTTTGACAAATCAAAGGGCACAACACCTACTTTCTCCAACATCAAATCATAGTCTTTGACCCATAGCTTTGGGGCAAGGAGAGCAAGGTTTTCTTTAGCGACCGTTGTCTTGGACAGTGGCCCACAGACTTAGATTAAATAGAAATAGCATATTTTATCTTGTTTTCTTATATCATTAGCTTATATATACTTGATTCCATGGTATCATCTTATCATATTTCTATTATATTCTCTGATTACTAACAACCTTATCCGAGGAGACAATCTTGGACAGCTAAATGTGCATTGTTGTTTGATTGCATACAGGGCCATAGGTTCATGAGACATAAACCATGACATACGAGAGCAAGAGGATCCGTTCGGGAGACATTCCTAGAGAAGGATACATCTATAAGCCCTCAGAAATTTTTGTGTGTGGAATCAGGAAGCATTTTATAGCACGTCACCCTTTTACAAAAGGGGACATCTCTTCATCCACTTGTAAATCATTGTATCAATATGGGTATCCCTAAGAGGGACCGACATGTAACCGGGGTTCAATATTAATGAAAGATCTATTCTTTGTCATTTCCATGTTATATTTTTTCTCGTAATATTTTAGCTTCATTTTTGGTATAGTAATAACATCGCAAGTAGAGTTAAGAGCAGTACGTGCACCCCGGGGTCGCTACAATAGTGATTCAACACAAGCTTATATGAAATTGCTATCATCTTGATTCTCTAAGAAGGCCATTGTGGCCATACTACTCCATGGGATACATAGGTACAATTTCTATTAATGGTTGAAATCATGGTTGTAATAGGCCTTGCCATATAAAAATTGCAACAGTCTTGAATCATCTAAATTATTCATCTTGGTAAAGTGACTCATTACTTCAATTAATTGTCCTTTCCTCATTGACTCGTCTCTTGAGGGGATAGTCATAATATTAATTTCATAATCAAAATCAACAAAGGATCACTCAACCATGTCAAATTGCATTCGTATTACGAATCATTGCCAAATACCATCATAAACTTACCCTTCTGCTAGGTAAAAATTAATTATTCCAATTTTAATCCTTTTAGTGATCCACCTATCAGAACAATTATAGCTTAAGTGCTACCAAATCACAATTGGATCCATGAAAGCTTTGCAAAATTAAGCCTTCCATCCCATTCTAGGATGTGCATCCTTTTGTAGGACTGGACATCTAATATTTATCATATCAATAATCATCATTCAACCTATAACATGGCTTTAGGTGATCTATTTTTGCTCAGCATCGTGTTTTCCTACAACGCATCCCAAACGAGGCATCTATAGACACCTAAAACATGTCATGTTTAGGAGACTACTCATATGGGCATCTTTGCAGACCATATGAATGACCTTGGACCCTCCCAAGGTAAATAAATGGTTCTAACCACTCATTTTAGGCATCCTAGACATATTTAGCCTTAGTTGTGGATGGTACCCATAGTTAAGATCTCAACTATGGTTGACACCCACAAATAGGGTCCTAGCCGTGTTTAGGAGCCACAACTAGCCTTGTAACTATCCCATCCTCTATTCATATGGTCAATAGGTAAATTTTTGGATAGATTCTTGGGATGGTCACAAGCCTTTGATAACTCAATCCCGATTGGAGGCCTTGGATGGAGGAGTTTCATCGAGCTAATTGGATAAAGGTAGCTAATTACTATTGGTACCATATTGGTAATTCAAAGGTTGGTAGATATTGGATCCCTATTGATGATTGGCCTATTCAAATCCTAGAAAGGCAAAGACAAGATATCCAAGGCATCCTTCATATGATATCCCTCTCTTGGTCCCATGAAAAAGATTGTTTTGGATGGAACAACACTACTAAGGGTGAGTATTCAGTTGCTCAAGGTTATTTGACCTTATTCCATAATAATCCTAACCATTCTTCTAACATATTTTCTCGATTGTGGGCTCAAAATATCTGGCCTAAGGTGAGGTTCTTTAATTGGCTTTTATTGCATCGTAGGGTGCGTACTGGTGAGCAACTTATGAAGCGTGGTTTTCATGGCCCTTTTAGATGTGAAATGTGTGAAGAGAATGTAGAAAATCTCAACCATATTTTTATTGAGTGTACTTTAGCCTCTGAGTTGTGGAGGATAATGGCCACTTTACTTGGTTTATAGTGGTCCATTTTTTTTACTTTTGAACAACTTTGGAGGCATTGGCCTAATCAAGAGGGTGTTGATCATTTTATTAGGCAGTTAGTTTGGATGGGTTCTACCATTCTTCTTTGGAATATTTGGAATGAAATGAACAACCAAATTTTTAATAAATATAGGAAGGATATTCACTATATTTGGCAAAATACCATAGCCAACTTAGTTGAATCAGTCCATCAAATCCTTAATCACCCAAAAAAATCCCACCAAATATGGGATCAAGTGATGCAAATATTGAAGATTAAATCTTCTAAGGGCAACCAACTTAAAGGGAATGTGAGTATTAGTAATATGGATAGGACTAGAAATTGACAACCTCGTCCTAAGGATTTTTGAAAAGTCAATACTGATGGAGCCTCTAGAGGGAACCCTGGAAAAGCCAGTGTGGGAGGAATTGGTAGCCTTTCAGATGGCTCTCTGGTTTTTACTTTTGCTGAGAATTTGGGTATTCTTTCCAATAACCTTGTTGAGGGGTATGTTATCCTCAAAGGCCTTAAGGAGGCTACTAAGGTTGGATGGGAAAAGGTGTTAGTTGAGTCTGACTCTCAACTTATGATTAATCTCTTGAAGACTCCTTCTAAGAATCATAAGGTGGATTGGAGAATAAAAAGAATTATTGAGAAGATTCAATTAATCCATATGGGATTTTTGAAAGTTGATTACAATCATGTGGTCAGAGATCAAAACAAGAGTGTTGATGCTTTAGCTAATTGGGCTTTGGACAAAGGTGATCTTACTTGTTATGGCCACCCTCCTATATGGTGGGCTTCTCAAATTAGGGAAGCTCTTCTTTCTATCATTTCTTTGGATGGCTCCAATTCTGAAGGTACCTAGTTTCTTCTTGTTTTTTTTTCTTTTTGTCTTTTTGCTTCTCTTTGGTTCATTCAGTTTTTTTAGTTCCCTAGCTCATTCTATTCTTTATTTTGTTTCCTCTGTTGATTCTTGCCTTAATAGTCTTCTGGTCTAGATAGGTCATTGTTGTGTTCAATTTTTTTTCTTTTTTGTTTTTTTGTTTAGTTTTTAAGGTAGGTGGGTTTTTTTTTTGTTTTTTTTTTTTGTTCTTTGTGTTGTTTTTTTTTGTTCATGTATTTTTGTTGTTTTTTTTTTATGTTTTTTGTTATTGTTCTTGTGTTTTTTCATTCTTGTTCTTGGGTTTCTCTTTGTTTGTGTTATTTCGTGTTTTTATGTGTGAGTGTTTTCTATGTTTTTTGTTTTTTGTTTTTTGTTTATTGTTTGTTATTGGTTGTTATTTATTTATTTATTTTATTTTTTTATTTTTTTTTTAGGTTTTGGTTGTGTTCATTTTTCATGTTTTTTTTTGTTTATGTCTTTGTAGTGTTCTGTTGTTTTTGTCTTGTTTGTGTTTTGTTATGTGGTTCTTGTGTTTTTCTATGTGGTTTGTGTTATGGTTTATTTTATCTTATTGTACGTGTTTGGTTGTGCTTTTATTTTTGACACACTCAAGGAGCATGTTTTTTATTTTATTTTATTATTTTTATTGTTATTTACTTATTTTTAAATTGTTTTTGTGCGTTTGTTTGCTCCTTGAGTATGTCAAAGGTGGTAGGCTAGGTCCGAGTCCTAGGCGTTTTTGGTGGAATGGATACCCATACCTCCTTGGGTCTTACCCAAAAGTGGCATACCTTTTGGGATGTTTTCCACAAATAAAAAAAAACTATCCCAACCTCTCAATATGAGCCAAATCAATTGTAACAGCCACATGCAACTTATCCTATGTAGTTTTGGGCAAGGAAACTTCTAGACATTTCCTCCCAGCTACCCCAAACTATCAATTCTTGATATTGGCTTCTCAAGGAAGCTAGGATGAGGAGTTAGGAAGGCTATAATACTCCCTTTAAAATTGGAGATAGGTTGAGGGATGAGATATAAATTTAAATGTAGCAAAGCCCTACCAAATTAAAGAGACACTTTTAATCCCTAAGGAGTGCTTACATGTTTTCCATTTGGAGAATCATACTTGCATTTGAAGCAATGGATATTTCAAGAGCTTGAGGAGCAAGCTTACCAGTTGGCACACTTCTATTGCCAATTCTAGCAATTTCCACCACCAATCTATTTTAGAACATCGAGGCGGCCCTTGATCATCAATTCCTTGGAGGATTTGAGAGTTTTTGGCCCTAGTTTCAAGAGAAAGAGGAGTTTTCCTATAGCCACAGTTGTTAGTCATGGCTAACAGAACCAGTTGTGCTTAACACTCATGGCTAGGATTTTATGCCCTTTTCCCTCCATTTTAGGAATAGAATTTCATTTCTAGTTATGCAAGTAGTTTAATCTAGCATAGATTAGCATTGTAGTAGACATTTACATGGTTAATTTACAATATTAGAGGTAGCTTTACCTTAATCTTCGTCACATTTTCCTATTTCCATACATCTTCATAGATTAGATTTATTCATTCTTTATGTTTCAAGTTACATGTTAGATTAGCTATATCTATGTGTTTTAAGGCATGCTTTACATTGATTTAGAAATTTTATAAGCATCTTTGCATATCTTTGTGCTTCTTTCAAGTTTAGCTTTATTTATTGCATTTCTTGTCAATAGCCTCATCATGAGAGGCTTCATATGCATTTAACATGCTTTGTTGTTTCTTGTATGCAGGTTACAGGTTCTTTCAAGCTTCAAGGCACTCTCAACATCAAATTCCTCTTGATAACTAGAGAAGGAGGCATCCTTGTAAGCCCTCAAGAAGATTTTATGGAGATATGAAGACCATTGTGAAGTGCATATTCCCCTATTTTGGGTTTAATTGCATATTGTAACTTTGTATCAAACTTTGGTATTCCTAAGAGGAACAAAACTATAATAAGTGATTCATTTGATTAATAAAAGAGAGATTTCTTTGTTATTTCCTTCTCGTCAAATGTTTACTTAAATTGTATGCTTTTATTTATTTATTTTGCAATAGTTGTATATGTGTGTTCTTCATAGCCTTCTAAAATATCAAAGGAAGAAAAGAGGGAGAGATGGTGCATGGGGATACCTAGAACATGGGACACCCCTACAAAAATGAAACTCCATGAGCATACTTCAACACAACTCATAGTTATTTTAGGTCCAGGCAAGGTACCTTAGGAAATCACCATTCTTCCACTTTTTTCTCTTCTCATGCTCTCTTCTCTTTCTCACGTAGTTGAGCAGGAATTCCTCCTCTCTTTTGCCCAAAAATATGCAGATCTTCATCTTTCCTAATAGGCTCATTCTCAGCATTGAGATAAGCTTTCTAAAATTTAGCAGTGGGTGTGGCCTTATATAGTATTAAAATGTAGACCTCACTTGCACATCTTGATAATTATATCATGATTACAATTTAGGTATTGTGTGAATTTCCTATCAAATTGAATCTCTGATAGCTCTACAATTTTGCACTATGCTTACATCATGTTGCCAAATAAAGTGTATTGTGATAACTCAATTGTCAATTTTGTTTACATCACTCTCACCTTTTACATATTTTTATCCTTATCTTCTAGGCTATGGAGTCCTAAAACTACTAGATATTATACATTACAATTGTACAAACAAATTTTTTGAAAAGCAATGTAATATTCAGTCATATTGTACATCCCTAGTTTCAAGGGGGTTGATTGGATCATTTGATTGTTGGGATCCCCTTGCCAAATCCACTCTTGATGACTCACCCTATTGTGTAATTGATTGAGTTGCCATATTTATAGAGATCTAAATAATTTGGCACATTTCATTCCATGTCTCCAAGGAAGGTACTAGAATCTCTTTTAGCTCACATAGAATATCTTGCAATTTGTAATAATGCTCATAAGGAGGATCACCAAATATTATAGCCATTTCCTTTGACTTGGCTAGAAGGTAGGAGAGTATATGAAATATTACAAAGACCTTCTCTACTTTTAATGCTTCTGGTAGTGACTCAATCTCACTTGCATCCTGAAGTTTTTGGTCTAACAAGTGTTTGATTTGTTCCTCTATATAAAATTCCTTCTTATTATCCTTAAAACTTAGAGAACCGAGTGCCTTTATTTCCATAGTAGTTCTACTTATTTCATAGAAATCTTGTCTTAGGTTGAATAACATATCCACTCCCTAATTAATTAACTCAATTGCATTACACATTTAAAGAGCCTTAAGTCTACATTCTTCAAGATATTTTTCTAATTGCTTCTTTAGCTGAGGATGATTTTCTTTATTTCTTAGCATCCATCTGAGTGCATGTGCTTCCATGAGTTTATGCATCAAGTATTTCCTACCTTTATTTAGCTCATGCTTGGCCTCCACTGATATTTTACCAGTTTCTCTTATTTTTCCAATTAAAAGGAGAAAATCTTGCATGGTGGGTCCTTTGGTTTTCTCCTAGTAATGGCCTCTGACCTACTTAAGCTAATTATTAGATAATTTAGGACCATGGGTTTCTCCCTTTCTTGTTGTAGTTTAGCCAAAGAAGTTTTCAAGGCCTCTCATTATTTTTTTAACTTACCCTTATGATCTAGTAGCTCTAAATATTATTGTTGCATCTTGCCCTTTGTCATTTGTAGCTCTTCTTCTAGGTTCTTGATTTTGTATCTTTTTGCTACAAGTCTTCTTCAAAGGGTGTATTATTGAGGATCCTTTTCAACTCTTGAATCTAGTTATTAAGAGCATCCTACTCTATAATTACCTTGCTTAGATTTAGCTCTAAGACCTCAATATTTTTCTTGGTAGTTTTTAGTTTCTTATTTGTTATATTGCTCTTTAAGAACAATGTGTCTACCTCAGTGTGGATGGCATGGAGTGTTTCTATTTTAGATATCTTAGAGATGTCTATGCTCTTCATATCTACTTAGTAGTCCTTTGACCTCATTTCAAAGGCTACTTTCTTGACCTTGGGGTGGGTAGCGACTTTTATCCATTTCCCTTTAATAGGGTCTAATGTATCATAGATCATAGTGAATGCCTCCTCATATTTCTCCTACAACCGTTGTTGCTGCTCATACCCCATCCATATTTACTTAATATTTTACCTCTTGGATTATGGAGAACACCTCCATAAGTAGCTCATCAAAATTGAAGGGGAATAGGAGTAGATAGAAATGCAGGCATTGGGGTAAGTGAATATGATGATATTACTTTTATAGGAGTGATTCTTTCCTACATTTCTTATTGGCTTGTGGATGGAGTGAGATGTGGGAAATATGGTATTTTTTGAGAAGTGAATGATGGTGGGTATATCTTTGATATAAATTAAGGTATAGGTGGTATAATTTCCAATGAGGGGTAAGATTTAGGGGATGCCAAAGTGGTTTTATAAGACATACCTTGTAATTGTGCTTCCCACTCTAGCTCCTCCATCTAAGTGGTTTTGACCATTGTTACTTTGAGCTCCATCCCTTTCACCACTTGAGCCTCCACTAGTGCAACTACTACCGTAGCACTTTATGTTTCCTATTGTAGTTTTTTCCTCTTTAGAACAATTATTTCTCCTTATCGTTGAATTTATTACCTTCTAACCATAGCCCTTTTGTATTTAAACTTCTAGGTTTTAGATGATCCTTCCATTTCATGCCTAGCTTGGGATTGTATGTAGGTGATCTAGGCTACATCTTTGATTGTGCTTCAAATGGTCTAGGAACACTTGACCTCCTAGTATATACAACTAGTTACATCTCTTCGACACCTACAACATATCCCTCAACCGACTAAGATTGAGGGAGCAACTCTTCCTCTATGTTGTCATAGCCAACTAGAGGGGAGATTTGTGGTTGCAACTAGGATCCTATGTTTGACAAGTATTCTTATTTTTCTCTCGAGCCTACCAACCTCTTCATATCTACAAATATTTCTTTCTCGCACTTACTTTCCAACTGATGTAGTTTACATCAAATGTTGTAATAAATTTTTTATCTATTTAATCAAGAAAGGTATTTTTGGTCTAATTGTGCTCACATCATGAAATACACCATTCTTCTATCTTGTGTTCCTCCCATTTTAGCTTTTATTTTATATCATAAATAATCTCTTGGCGGATCCGCTAGTCTTCATTCCTTTCTAGGTCAAATATCCACTCATTTTTGTTACATTTTCACCATGGTGGCCTTTATTACATTGTCATGATATCCAATGGCACCACCTGGTTGTTGGATAGCTTTCTAAACATCACAATATCATTGTGCACATGATCAAATAGAGGTGCCTTATTTTTATATCGACCAAATTTCCTTTGAAAATCCCATCAAGATAATAATACCATTTATGGGGAACTATTGGTAGTTGTAGGGAAGCCAACTTCCCCTCTAGGTATTGGTATTGCTCCAATTTATTTTTTTTCATGGTAATTCTTTTAAATTTCATAGGTAGCCAAAATATTATAGTCTTATTCATGCTAAGGTTGAAGTGCTACTTGTTGGGCACTGAATTGCACCAAGTTTTCACTCAGTACTGTAGTTGTCTATCTTCCTAGTTTCTATCCAGGCTTGCACCCGATAGTTGCAGCTCAACACTCAACATTGGATGGACCAAAATAGGAGTTTCCGATCCTAGAGTAGGTTGTTGACACAATTATGCTCACTTAGGGTTTGGATTTTAGGGTAAGAGAAGGTTAGGGTTAGAGAGATGTAGATAATAGTGGACGGATAGGTTAACAACATTGCACCATCATAAAAAGCTCCCAAAAAACCATATTAAGGACATACACTCAGATCAACATTTATCTCACAATAGATCATTTCATATATTAAAGCATAACAGAGAAATGTTATAGCAAGAAATTTCAATACCTAGGGAATGATAATCCAAATAACAAAATTCACCAAACACTTAGATTTTACAGAAATATACTTTCCAATAACACAGAACAAACTCAAAGCAGATTTCAATTACTCACAATAGCTAGTAATCCAAAACAGGCACAAACTAACCATCTAAGTATTTACAGAAATGCAACTATGAAATCTGAACCTCTGACATCAAGCATGAGAATGCAAACTTGAGGCGAAGATCAATGTATTGCTCCTTTCATTCAGATCTTCAGGAATATTTACAATAGCATAGGAAAACACGCTAGAGCCGACCCTTCAAAATGAGGGTTCGACCTCTACTTATAGTTTTCTTCTTACAATAATCAAGAAACAATACACATAATCTTGTTACAATAGTTCAACAAATATTTTAGCTGGCATCAGCTCATTGGTCCGTCCTCCGAGAAATCTGCTAAAAGAAAGTCCGCCATGATATCTCGGGGTCTCTGCAACTTGTTGATCGCTCAGTGGAACTGAAGCTCAGGCCATTAAAGATCATGCTTTTTCGTCGATCCTTCTTGGGAGTGAATTATCATCATTGATCTGTAACTGCCTCTGGTTTGATCTTCTTGGAAACCCTCGATGCTTCATCTCTCGGTCGACTGTTACAATTTTGATACAACAATCTCTTTAAAACAACCCATATTTGGTAGCTTAACCTCAACCGTCGATCTTCTTTATCACATGATTCAGATTCAATCTGGCATAAGCTAAATGCCATTCCACCTTAAAAATGATGACATCGTCTTTCTTTATCAAAAAACAGAATCTCCAATCCGGACCTCCAAACCTCGAATCCGCTCCGGGATATTAATCTTCAGCATTATATTCTTCAATCCGGGTCCGGAGCTAGTCACATACTTCTTCCATCATGAATCCACACTTTCGTTATTCTGCCACCCCGTCTTATCTTCATTCCAAAAAGGGAAGACTTGTTCATTCCCGGAATCGCCATTCCGCACTTTTCCATCGCTGACATCATCATATCTTAGGAACTTTTACGGATTTGAGATTTGTCTTTATTTCGGAGTCAGAAACAAAAAGGACCTTCCCAGAATTGCCATTCTACACTTTTCTACCATTGACGTCATTATCTCTTAGGAACTTTTGTGGATTTGAGATTTGTCTTTATTCCAGTCGAAATAAAAAGGACCTTCCCAAAATTGCCATTCGCACTTTTTCCCCACTAATGTCATTATATCTTAGGAACTTTTATGGATTTGAGATCTGTCTTCATTCTGGAGCTAGAGTAAAGTCACCTAAAATCGCTCCAAACATGAAAACTTCACTAACTGCCCAATGGATTCATATCTTCTGACCCGGTTCTGGATAAAATCATACTGCAAGGTTGGTGGAATGATGATTTTATCACTTAGTCAAATTCACACAAAATTTTACTAAGTATGTGGCCATTTTGGGCCTACATTCTGGCGCCTCTCGGGTGGATTTGCTTGCAAAGCCAATCGAATCCAGAGTCTTATCCATTGGGCCTTAGGAGTCAAAACAAGAATTACCTTTAAAGATATGTTTTAAGGAATAATTTCCATACAAACACTACCCTCTAAAAGCTCAAATTCTGCCTAGAGGGTAAAGGTTCATATCAAAACCATGCAAAAAAACATCATAGAACTCACTTGTTCCACTAGAGACTGTATCCATAATATCAGTATTACTACTGCCTTCAAAAACTATACATAACTCTACCTCCTTTATAATGCTTCACTTCAAATAATGCCTTCACAAAAATGTTGCATTGTAGACTTCATGCCTTTATTACTTGTTTCTAACAATTGTCAGAGTAAAAATGAAAATACAAAACTGATGTATTAAGAACACAAAAAACATGCATATGTACAAACAAAAATGAAATGATTAAGTGTGAGCCCCTCTTGGGCCTGTAGCTGCTCAATCCTATTTTCATTCTTCTATAGCCTCTTCATCATCATCTTCTCTCAGAGCCTGTAATCTATGATTATCTTCATCGGAGGTGTCCCCAAACACTTGGACCATTGATTCCAAAGACTGAAGAGCCTATTTCCAGGCTTGCTCAGAGGGATTTGATGTCTCTTTAAGCTTCTTATAAACATATTGTAGTTCCCCAACATCCTCATAATTAGCAACATTCCCTCTTGTCACCAGATCTTCCATGAGATCCCTTAAGCGGGTGTAACTCATAATTAATTTGACAACTTGTTCTTGGGATAGTGGCTCTTCTAATGAATCAATTCCAGCCTCATCCTGTAAGTTATCCTTGATGCTTTGTTGGACCTCTTCCATGGATAACAAGTTGTGATCCTCCTTCCAGAGTCCCTTAAAACCAACATGAATCATTTCCTCATTTATTTCAATGATCTCTTTAATTCCCCTATCCATCCTATCAAACAATAGCCAGGCTCTCTGAACTGCCCTATGCTTTTTCACCACTATCTTGGAGGCTACCTCGGCTAGATTCCATTATTTATTAGAAATTGGTTTAGCAACATCACTGAGCCTACTACCAACCAACCTATACATTTGTTCTGCCGGAATCACCATAGGTTGTAACTCTCTAGTGATTTGATCTAAATCCTTCTGAATGGTAGATAATAATTGGTTGGCATCCTTTAGGTAGTCGATTATGAGTTGAAGACCTGAACATTTTTCTTGAACTTCAGAAAACAACTCCTACTTTATCCTTTTCAAATTATCTTTGGAAAAACCTGAGGACTTGGCTTTCTCAATCTGAAGCTGATGTTTCAAATTTTGAATTTCTTTTGCTTGATCCTCATTCAGCTTCTTTTGTTCTTCTAACTGATCTTTCAACTCATTAGCCTTTTGAAATATTTCCTGCCAACTCTTAGCCTCTTTCCTCAGAACTTTCTCTACTTATTTTTGATCATGGAGGCTCTTCTTAAGCTTTTCAACTTGTTGTTTCAACTTTTCTACCTTATCTTTTGCTATATCAGTCTTCACATAAAAGGTATCTAAGTGAGCCTTGGCCATCCCTAACTCATATTCAGCAGGAAGCTTGTCAATATCTTCTATGATTTCCTCTACTTTATAATCCTGAGTAGTCATTTCATTTTCAGGTTTGCTTACCTATAGAATCAAAGACCTTGAAACCCTTTGCCTAGTGATAGGGTTAACATACATACTTTTCCTTGTCATGACCATTCTACTGGAAGGCCTAGTAAGCTTCTCTACCCAATAGTCATTTATGCTCTGAGTGGTTGCCTGTTCTTTTGATACAACAACAGACCTTGAAACATCAATAGCCAAAGGAGATAAAGACATCAAAAACATAAGGATGGACTGACTTGTTGTTGATGGGGGTGGAGATACATTGACAACAACCTCTATTACAATGGTAGATTCTATGACTACCACTATTGTAGACATAGGTAAATTCAGAGAAACAGGGACATAACTAATAGTAGAAGGGATGGATGAACTTGGAATGCAGTGTCCCATGGATGGTGGCAATGAAAGAGATGAGGGTGCAATAATGGTGGTTATTGAAGTGGATATCTCAGAAGTGGAAGGTGGGTTTGGAGGAGACTATGACACAACAAAACTGACTGGTACCTCCATAGCTACTGATGGGATGAGGGAAGAACTGTGAGGTGGAGGAGATAAATTTACCATATTTTCTTGGCTAGAAAGGGAGGGAAATCCTTTTGGGGATTCATGGAGATGAGAAGGAGAAGAGGGATTAGAAACCATACCTTCACCTATAGATGTAGGGTGTTCTTGTTCAACTTCTATTTCAAGTTGTTGTTCTTGTTCAACTAACCCTTATGTATTAAAAGCAACTACCTCTTCAACAATTTCCTCCATACTCATCTTCTACCTTTTGGAAAGCTCTCTCCCTTCTATTTTTAGGGTTCTCTTAGTCCTTTTACGAACTAATTAAAAAGCATCCATCTCATCTCCAAAATCTTCTTCTGATAAATCTTCTTGCACTTCCCTAGGAAGTAATGATTGTTCAATAATGGATTACAACTTAGATGATGTTGCAGGAGCAAAATAAAGTGGCCTGAACCCAAAACTCTTATCCTTATTCTTCCAACTAATATCTTTATCCTGAGGCTACCCCCTAGAGCTAAATATGTAGGCCTAGATCTTGTTTCAATAAAAGGGGTACTAACAACCTTTTCTTTAGAATACCTCATTTTTCTCATCATCCTAGCTCCTTTAGGGAATTTCTCCACCTGCTAAGAAGTAGGACTCGAAGGTTCTCAATACCTCCAGTGGTTGTTTAAAAGCAGCCATTTTGATTTGTAGAAGGCTAGAGAGATTCGAAATCACCCCTGGGCTTTTCAACCATTAATACAATGTGCCTCCCTCACATCCTTTAGCCTCCTAAGTATCAATATCTCTCATCATATCTTTTTGAAAACTCTTTTTTCATACCCCACCAACCCCACCCCCCCATCTCTCTTCATATCCCCCTCCCCTTCTACTTTCCTTTTCTCCTTTCTTTTCTCCTTTTTTTTTTTTCTCCCTTTCTGGGGTTGGGTGTGTTTCTTCTTTGTGTGTGGCGTTGTCCTTCTTTTCGTTTTGTTGTTGTGTGGGTGGTGTGGGTGGGGGTCGTGGGGTGATATATAATCTCTTGTGTAAGTAAAAAAAAGGTCCATCTTGGAGACATTCCACTCTAAAAGAGTAGTCTCATCATTGTTTCTTCCTTATTCAAAATTACCGGGCCTTTTCTCAAATTTTAGGCCTTATCTCCATTTAGTTTTATTTGAAATAACCCACTTCAGGAATATAAATAGACCTAACCTATCCAGGTATCTGGCAATTTTTGACTCTGCCCCTTCTTAGTAATGGTGATATCACTCAAGTGTGGTGGGAAAGCAAAGACTTCCTTTTTCTCCCTGAACCATATTTCAAGTCAATGTACTCTGCTTGCCTCAAATATTCCAAGGTGAAGAGTCTCTCCATGACAAAGTGGGGTAAAATAAAAGGTTTACCCATGAAACCATATAATTTTATGACTGTACCCTTAGTTAAAAAATACCATTCCTCTTCCTCTACATCTTTAGTCCTTAGAATCTCTTTGGCCAGGGGTGGCAATCTAGGGAAATTACCATACATTATTTTAAGGGTCGATCCAAGAAATTCCAAATTGAACCTATAGTGAGTTTCCTACTTCTTAAATGGTTTATCCAATAGCAAACTTGCATAGGTTCTCCTTTATTGGTCTTATCTTTGATTGGAATCCATGTCATTCTATATTTAACAATGACATAAAACATCCATACCAAGTTTGAGCAATGCCTAAAGCTAGGAGCGTCGGCACCCCTCTTCAAGCTTACTAACTATTCATGTATTCTTTGGGTAAGGAAAGCTAGCCAATCAAAATAAATCACCCTTATCCCTTTCTTTACCACCTCCTTTTCATACATCCTTTCGTTAGAGATACAAGATGATGGGCGGAAATTTGCCAACCATGAACCTCTTCATCAGAGTCCAAACCCTCCATGCAGGCCAACATAGAGAACAGAACGAGAGTTACAAAATTTTTGATAGAAATGGGGACTTCAGGCAACTCTTCCTAGGGTTTGGTATTCAGCTATTTATAAACCCAATTCCTAAATGACTCGCCATAATTTTCCCTATTCTTTGTGGAATAAAACCCAGTTTATTCAACAATTTTAAAGGGTTTTGGTGGTACTAGTGGGTCAGACCCTAAGGAAAAAAGCTCATGATAGAAAGAGGTAGTTATGCTAAAAAGGGTCTCACCCTCATAGGTTTTTACTGCTTTGGCCAGTGGTTCATAGAATTTAACTATTACAGCTATCAACTCAGGACATGGGTGGACAAAATCACAAATGTAAAAGGATAGATAAGAAAGGATGGAGCATCTACCTTCCATCGATAGAGCAACGTTCTTTTTATATCTATCATTCACACTCTTTCTTAGCCTCGTCCTTTCAGTGATGGTCATCATCGTGTCTGCTACAGCCTCGACTTTATCAAGGTAAGGCACCGACGTCCTGTCATCCAGAGTTTTGAATTCTAGAACATCTTCTACGGCCTCTATGGGTGATTTCTTAGGAGCCATATTGCAGTAGTAGGACTTCACGCATTGTAATCAGCAGGGAGAAATTTAGAATGTTGCTATGCTACTATACCACCTCGTGGTCACTAAATGAACCCTGCACAAGACTTCGTCACTTTTTATCTCCTAGAATATGTGTATCATCCATCATAAATGTAGCTACTATGTGATATCTTTGTTGGCACACTTCACCATCCTTCCATTATTTCTTTGGTGGCTCAAAGGTGACGTCCTATCTCTTATTGGTTGAATTTTGAAATTATGCTACCATCTCATCACATCCCTTCGACTACTCTTTGGTCCATGCATGAGTTCATTAGAATTGAATGCACGAGCACTCTTTAGCCTCCACGTGTCATATTGGAACTTGTTGTTCGGCTTTGGCCTGATTCCACTTCGATGTTCTATGATATTTTCGAATCTGCTAAGCTTGCACGCACAATGCTCCACCTTGATTCCACTCTAGCTTTCTCCAACTTTGAGAGGTTCCTGGATTAGCATCATTCTTTGTCCTCCTTTAAGCGGGATGGGAACTGATAGACTACTTCACAAAAATCTGGATTTGATCATGCGGACTTGAGGGTGGAATGCCATTCCGGAGAGTACACAGCATCGTGTGTGGAATGGAACATTACCATGCATTTTGGTCAACACTTAGTCATTTCTTGCAAACATTTTTCTCTCTCTCTCTATCTCTTTTTTTTTAGCATTTCTTTGAAAAGAACCAATTACAAAGTGCAGAAAAGAAACTAAATACAAAGTGCAGAAAGAAAGGGGAAAAATTTGTACAATGTATATACATACGTTACAATGAGCCTGCTTCTTACATATAGTAGAGCTTGAGGTGGAAACCATTCACCGGAATTGGTTGAATGTTTCCCTCTAGATCCTTTAACTAAAATACATTAGATTCTTTAGCTTCCACTATTTCGAAAGGACCATCCCAAAAGGAATCAAACTTTTCATGCTTGCCTGGTTTTGCCCTATCAACATTCCATCTAAGAACTGAGTCTCCAACTTGAAGTTTTCTGAACCTGGATTTCTTATCAAACCATGCTTTAATGTCTGATGAATGCTTTTGAAAATGATCATATGCTTGAGTTATGCTCTCTTCCAATTGTAGCAGGTGTGTCAACCTAGTTTTTACTAGATCCTCTTCTAATTCTTCTTCTGTACTGACAAGCTTAAGCACTGGGATCTCTAGGTGAACTGGAAATACCACCTCTTTTCCATATACCAGTGCATAAGGAGAAGTTTTGATGGAATTTTTAATAGTAATCATGTCTGCCCATAGAGCATGGTTGAGCAATAGGTGCCAACTTCTTTTGTTACCTTCCAGAGATTTTCTCAAAATCCTTAATAGGTTTTTATTGGTAGATTCTGCAAGTCCATTACCTTGTGGGTAATAATTTGAAGTATTTTTAAGAGTGATGCCATACTTGTTGGCAAACTCAATGTACTTGGCTCCTATGAAAGTAGGGCCATTATCACTCACCAAAGCTTTCGGGACTCCAAATATGGAAATCAAACCCTCCATAAAGTTGATCACAACTTCCTGGTCTACCTTCTTTGTAGGAATGGCCTCTACCCATCTGGTAAGATAATCTATAGCTATCAAGATAAACTTGTGCTCCACTGAAGAATTAGGGTTTATAACTCCTATAAAATCTAATCCCCATTGTTGGAAAGGCTCCTCAACTTGAATAGGCTTCAGGGGAGAGGCAACATTTCTAGTTCTTCCAACGTACCTCTGACACTTATCACAAGCCTAGGTAATTTTAAAAGCATCATTGAACATAGTAGGCCAATAATAGCCTACTCTTATTATCTTCAAAGCCATAATTCTACCTGAGCTATGACCACCTGCTGACCCTCCATGAAATTCTTCAATGACTCTTTTTTGTTGGTCCTCCTTCAAACATTTCAGGAGAATACCATCCAAGTTTCTTTTGAACAACCCTTCAGGTAGTAATACATATTTTAGAGCATGAAGTCTATACCTCCTTCTTTGAGAAGGATTCATATCAGGTGGGTAGATTCTAGTTTGGAAATACCTGGTCATTTGCTCGATCCAATCAGAATCTGGAGTGTGAACAATTTCTATTTGATCCTCTTCAGTCATCTGACAAGTTGTCATTCCGGCCAATGCTGAAGTATCTGTCAACCCTTGGCACAAGGCTCTACCTCTTACCAACTTGGTGGGACGTATTTCTACATCATATTCCTAGATCTTAGTAATCCAACCAGCCCTTTTATCACCTAGGTCACCTTGTAAGATAAAACTCCTTACATCTGGATGAACCACATACACCAAAGTTTTGCTCTGTACCAGATATTGTCTGAACTTCTTTAGTGACTTCATCACAACAAACACTTGTCTTTCAATAAAGTTATATTTTACCTGATAATCATGCAAATTCTGACTCCAAAATAACATAGGGTGTTCATCCCCTTGATTATCTTTCTGGGTGAGTACCGAGGCATAACTCTCTTCAGCTCCATAAGCATAGAGAATAAAATATTTATTGAAATCAGGATTTATCAAGACTGGGGCTGCTTGCAATGGATTGCTTGATGACCTCAAAAGCTTACTTCCTAACCTCAGTCCACTTGAACTCTACCTTTTTCTTGAGTAGTTCAGATATAGGCCTCACTTTTTGTGCAAAATCAGAAATGAATTTCTTGACGAAATTGATTTGACCTAAGAAAGACTACAAGGTCTTCTGATTAGTAGGCAAAGGAATAGCTAGAATTGCTCTAATTATTTTTGGATCTATGGCCATACCTTCCTTTGAGACCACATGGCCTAATAGTTTTCCCTCATGTACTGCAAAGAATGACTTCTTAGGATTTAGTGAAATACCAAACTCTTTGTATTTTTGAAAAACCTGTTCCAAATGAGATAGATGATCATATTTATCATGAGAAAACATAGTCATGTCATCTAGGTAAATCAGAATAACTTTGTTTATAAGTGTACCAAAGGCATAGTCCATGGCCCTCTGAAATGTAGCTCCTGCATTAGACAGCCCAAAGGGCATTCTCTGATAGGCAAATGTACCCCATTTTGTAGTAAATGTTGTCTTGTATTGGTCTTGATATTTTACCCAAATTTGGTTATATCCAGAATAACCATCCAATAGTGAGAATATTTCTGCTCCAGCTACCACCTGTAAGATCTGGTCAATCTGAGGGAGGGGATAGTGATCCTTGAGGGATGCTTGATTCAGATTCCTAAAATCTACACATAGGCGTATATCCCCATTCTTCTTTATTACGGGTACCAAATTGGCTACCCAAGTGGAATGTTTTATTGGATATATTATCCTAGCCTTTAATAGCTTTAAGAGTTCCTCTCTCATAATGGCTTCTATCCTTGGATTGACAGGCCTCTATTTTTTCTAGAATGGTTTAGCATCGGGTTCTAACTCAATAGTATGTTGGATAATATTTTTGTCATACACCTTAAGGTCTTCATATGACCAAGCCATAGTGTCTTGGTATTTTAAGCATAAAGCTTTAATATCTTCTACCTCCTCAGGTGAACACTGGATTCCGATATTGAGCTTCTTTCCTATTTCGACCTCCACTTCCTTATAGATATTTTCACCAACCTTCATGGCTCCACTCTTCTTTCTATCTTTGTTATCGAATAAACTTTCAAGGGTGACCAATCCCCTTGGAATATGATTGTTTCTTAATTGGATAAAATCTTGTTGATCTATTTCCTCCAAGTCTTCTTCTTGGACAGTTGTGAGGCATGCTTCTTTTATCATAAAATCCAGAATTTGTTCATCACTTTCAAAAACCTGCCAGAATATTTGCTTGTCCGACACTGCAGGTCTGAAAACCATTTTAATTCCCTTGGTCTTCTTAGTTCCAAAATCTATAGGAGGATTAAAATTAGCTCCCTTTGTTGCCAATGCATCTGCCAGGTGATTCTCTTCTCTAGGCACAAAGCTTAGGTTCAGGGCATCAAATGAATCCATTAGGTCCCATACTCTATTCCTGTAAGCCTTTAAGTAATGGTGCTTACTACTGCACTTATTCCTTACCTGATGAACTATTAGCTCAGAATCACCATATATGTTCAAAATCTTGATGCCCATGCTTTCTGCTTGCATCAATCCTAGGCACAAAGCCTCGTATTCTACAGCATTGTTGGTACATGACCATGTCAGTCTATAAGAAAAATTCTTTATCCCCTCCGATTGTGATTGTAGAACCACTCCAGCCCCTGCACCATTTCTACATTTAGCACCATCAAAGTGCATAACCCATGTTTCCTTGTTTCTTAGGGACTGATTAGAAATAGTAGGGAGTTTCTTTTCCAATTCATTCGTGATGTTGTATGTGCCCATACCAGTTCCAAATTGGCTATAATATTCTTTGAAAGGCAACTCATCTTCAATGTCTAGTTCCTCAATGTTTTCCACTAGCTCAAATTCCTCCAAAGGATTAAGATTGCACATATCTTCTTCAATTTTTTCTATATGATAAGCAACTGGTTTCTCAGGTGTTATCCTTATCCTTTTCCCTTTGAAAGGTATTACCATGCTAGAATAATCCATGTACATACATCCCCCTAGCTTCACAGTAAATTCTCTTGAGAGGCATAACCCGAAATAGGGTTCTAAATCCACCACCACTATTTCCTGTACTATTGTCACCTCGGGGGCTCTATGCAACCTCATCAGTACATATTTAATGACCCCAACTATCTTGACGGGTGTCCCATCTAGTTGTAACACTCCAAGACAAGACCGGGTATATTCCATACCCATTTCTTCATAGACCACCTTAGGCATAACTATGGTTGATGCTCCTGAATCAATCATACAATTTTGGACTACCCATCCCTCCATTCTTAGGGATATATAAAAAGGGGGAGGTTTGTTTTTTAGAACAACAGGTGTCATTTATTTCTTTTTTGATGGTATACTGAGGATGGTTGTGGCTGGTCTGTTCTAGGGATTTTTGTTGAGGGAAGCTTTAAGCAGGTCAATCTGGCCCGGGATGAAAAGAGTATCATATAGGCTAGCTTTTGATGGAATCCTTTTCATCTCTTCAACAATGTTATACTCAGACTTGGTCAGGGATAGTCTTTCCAGTCCTCTGTCTGGCTCACCATATCTCCTTTTGTATTGTTGGGTTGCTTCTAACCTTTGTCTTTTGGTAATAGAGGGGAAATTGAGCCTTTCTTGATCCTCACCTTTGGATCTCATTCTATCTCCTTCTGTTACTCTTTCTAGATTTTTAGGGAGACTATCAGTTTTCTCCTTCCCCCTAGCTCGAGGGATAGGAAAAGTGTCACTATTTTGAGGGGGGAAGTCAGCTTTCTTTTGAGAAGGGACCTGGAATTGTCCCATATTCTGAGGGTCTACTTGTAAAGCTTTGTTTCCAGACCTTGTCATAACAACAATCGGACTTTCTTCTTCCAACTCTTTTTTGGCCATGATCTGATCAGGGTGCCATAACATATTGACTCTCCCCTTCTGATTCCTTTCAGCTTGGTCCATGGCTTGTTGAACATGGTGTTGATACATCACACAAGACTGTGAGTCATGGGGGTCATTGCATACTAAACACCAGACATTTGCAAGAGTGGTATCTGTTGAACACTTCGGATCCTCATATGTTGCATTCACCCTAACCCTAGTACTATTACTAGGACCAAGCCTTTGATATTTGTTTACATATGGGAATCTCCTCTATTGTGACCTTTCCTGATCTCTCTTTTCCATTGAATTCATTCTATTACTCAGAGTTTTCATGGTATTTTGTATATCCAGAATAGCAGACAATTCTTGAGAAGGTTGAGAAGGAAGGGGAGGAAAAGGAGGTGTGGAGGATATAGGTTTAGACCGAGGAATCAGATTCATTTGTGGATATGGAGATGGTAAAGAAAGGGGGTCCATGTAGGAGGGTTTTGTGGATTGATCCTGGCTACTATTGGTTTCTGAGTTATAGGGCAACATAGTTTTGGGAGGAATTCTTCCTACATTGATCAGGATATTTTCAGCATGGACAACCACATTATAAACTTGGGGGAAGGTTTCTACTCCAGATTGTTGTGTCTGTAGACCTAGCTCTGATCCCAGGGCACGTATATAATACATATAAGCCAAACATGCAGCTGGTCTAGCAGTGGGGGAATTCTCTTCCATGTTCTGCTAAATCTCAAATTGAAGTCTGAGACAGTTTCTTGCTGGGTTTTTTGCATGGTTGTAAACTGATTCAACAGGGAAAAAGGATCAATAGATTCATTAAATTCTTCTATGAATGGCTCAACCAAATATTGCCATGAAGTGATAGAATTATCTTCCAGAGTTCTAAACCAATGCAATATCTTTCCACGAAAGGACAGGGCTAGAATTCTGACAATAATATTTTCTTCTTTTATGTTGTGGATTGCTTCCAGATTCAAGATATCTTGGCAGTGCTCATAAGCTATTTCTTCCCAAATCCATCATACGTGGGGGTTGCCTTAGATACATCCTAGGGAATGGCATCCATTTGGGCTAATCTAAGGGGCCCAATTGAATCCCAGTTAGGGTACTTCTGTAGTGGTTGATTAGGAGCCACATTTTGTGCCATATTTTTGGTTGCAGGTCTTCTTGGGGGAACTACTAGGTTCTCTTCTAGAAGCTCTTCTTCTTCAATAAAATATTGATCCAAACTTCTGATAACAACAGCCCCTCTCAGAGGTAACTCACAATGAAAGAAAGAATCAGGGTTGTTCCTCTTGAAAGACCTGGTATACATGAAAGGGTATTGGTCTACGATACCTTTTTAGGGTCTTCTGACCAGGGAGTCACCAGGTGAACTTTCTTTCCTCCGCTAATAAGGTCAAGACAATTCACCAAATCTTGATTCCTTCGGGTTGAGATAACAATAACTCTTTTAGATGGGTTTCGTGTTCCTTGTGAACTGGTCCCATCGGGCATGCCAAAAACTATTGGGCACTGAATTGCACCAAGTTTTCACTCAGTACTATAGCTGTCTATCTTCCTAGTTTCTGTCCAGGCTTGCACCCGATAGTTGCAGCTCAACACTCAACATTGGATGGACCAAAATAGGAGTTTTTGATCCAACCTCCAGAGTAGGTTGGTTCCTTGTCAACTTAGCAGGTTGTTGACACAATTATGCTCACTTAGGGTTTGGATTTTAGGGTAAGAGAAGGTTAGGGTTAGAGATATGTAGATAACAATGGACGGATAGGTTAACAACATTGCACCATCATAAAAAGCTCCCAAAAAACCATATTAAGGACATACACTCAGATCAACATTTATCTCACAATAGATCATTTCATATATTAAAGCATAACAGAGAAATGTTATAGCAAGCAATTTCAATACCCAGGGAATGATAATCCAAATAATAGAATTCACCAAACACTTAGATTTTATAGAAATATACTTTCCAATAACACAGAATGAACTCAAAGCAGATTTTAATTACTCACAATAGCTAGTAATCCAAAATAGGCACAAACTAACCATCTAAGTATTTACAAAAATGCAACTATGAAATCTGAACCTCTGACATCAAGCATGAGAATGTGAACTTGAGGTGAAGATCAATGTATTGCTCCTTTCATTCAGCTCTTCAGGAATATTTACAATAGCATAGGCAAACACGCTAGAGCCGACCCTTCAAAATGAGGGTTCGACCTCTACTTATAGTTTTCTTCTTACAATAATCAAGAAACAATACA
This sequence comes from Wollemia nobilis, assembly GCA_028583015.1. Classification (NCBI taxonomy): domain Eukaryota; kingdom Viridiplantae; phylum Streptophyta; class Pinopsida; order Araucariales; family Araucariaceae; genus Wollemia; species Wollemia nobilis. Next base: position 10,392,418 of record JAQPPZ010006249.1, read on the forward strand.
CATAATCTTGTTACAATAGTTCAACAAATATTTTAGCTGGCATCAGCTCATTGGTTCGTCCTCCGAGAAATCTGCTGAAAGAAAGTCTACCATGACAGCTCGGGGTCTCTGCAACTTGTTGATCGCTCAGTGGAACTGAAGCTCAGGCCATTAAAGATCATGCTTTTCCATCGATCCTTCTTGGGAGTGAATTATCATCATTGATCTGTAACTACCTCTGGTTTGATCTTCTTGGAAACCCTCGATGCTTCATCTCCCGGTCGACTATTACAATTATGATACAACAATATCTTTAAAACAACCCAGATTTGGTAGCTTAACCTCAACCTATCGATCTTCTTTATCACATGATTCAGATTCAATCCGGCATAAGCTAAATGCCATTCCACCTTAAAAATGATGACGTCGTCTTTCTTTATCAGAAATAGTAGAATCTCCAATCCGGACCTCCAAACCTCGAATCCACTCCAGGATATTAATCTTCAACATTATATTCTTCAATCCAGGTCCGGAGCTAGTCACATACTTCTTCCATCATGAATCCACACTTTCATTATTCTGCCACCCCATATTATCTTCATTCTAGAAAGGGAAGACTTGTTCATTCCCAGAATTGCCATTCCGCACTTTTCCACCATTGACATCATCATCTCTTAGGAACTTTTACGGATTTGAGATTTGTCTTTATTTCGAAGTCGAAAACAAAAAGGACCTTCCCAAAATTGCCATTCCACACTTTTTTCCACTGACGTCATTATCTCTTAGGAAATTTTGTGGATTTGAGATCTGTCTTCATTCTGGAGCTGGAGTAAAGTCACCCGAAATCGCTCCAAACATGAAAACTTCACTAACTACCCAATGGATTCATATCTTCTGACCTGGTTTTGGATAAAAGCATACTGCAAGGTTGGCGGAATGATGATTTTATCACTTAGTCAAATTCACACAAAATTTTACTAAGTATGTGGCCATTTTGGGCCTACACTACTTTATATAATATATCTACCTATAAAAATTGGAGGCCAAAGAGCCAATTTGTGATGTAATAGGGAAGTAGGTATAGGGTTTCTAATAAACCATATAGTCTGATAGTCATTCCCTCTTTAAAAAAATACCAATCTCCCAGCTCTTACCTATTTTCCCTTAATGTGTTCACTACCTCAGCTATAATACATAGGTATTATTTGTAAATTTTAGCAATGGTAGATCCCAAAAACTATTTATTAAACTCTAAGTAGGAGGAGGTAGCTCTTAGGATTGGTATCCAATCCACAATAGGGTGTGTTAGCCATTTTTCATACACTCTCTATCCATTTATGTTGTGTCAGCCTAGGGCTATATGAAAAAGGACCAACCATGCTATATATGATGGACACATAAATATCTCACTCTTCTGCATCTTCATGGATACGAGTTGCTCATGTATTCTTCTTGTCAAAAATTATGCCCAATTAAACATGGCTAGAGGATGCATTGTTTGTCCTTCATAGTTGCACGTTTCCATGACCACTTTGGCAAAACCTAGTTGGTAGGGATAAACCAAATTATTTTTCCTCAATCCTAGCATAATTGCTACCATAGAAAATATGATTTGTGCATTAGGTTCAAATGATGCCATCTTTCTTGGTTTCTTCATGTAATCTATTGGGAGTGTTCCTAGCAACTCGATGAACCACTTCTTTACTATGTCTTTGTTTAGATATTTTCTTTGGTCTTCTAGGGCTACTATATTCAAGTTTACTCCTAGGGGATATTGTACAGCAAAATCTTTAGCAACTGATTCTTTAAAAATTATGAACAATCACTCTAGTTTTACGTTGTGAACTATGGTTGTATTTGGGTCATAGTATTTAGGATAACCTACACCAACTTTGGGCATGGGTGTACTAGAATGGGTATAATTTTAGCTATCATTAAACTCCAAGCCACACTATTGGGATGATCAGGTGGATACTTCTTCCCTTTGTTTTTTGATATCTCCTAAAATTTATTTTCTTTAGACTTGACTATAATGACTATGTCATGCAAGCCTGATAGCTTATCATGCAACTCTTTTATTGTTTTTTGTATTGTTGCACTTTTCTTTCTCTAGGACATTTTTACCAAATTCAACATGGACTTCTACATTGATCTTATTTACTAAATACTAAACCTTTGCTTTTCTCCTTGTGATGTCAAATATTTCAAATCCTACATGGCTTAAAGTAGGGCTCAATCTATAACATTCGACCATGGGCTCAATCAATGTGTGACTGTTAATATTCACATGCAAAATATTTCATCTACCCCATAAAATCCACTTGGGATTAGCAACCTTTGTAGATAATTATGATCCATGCCTTTGGGGTGGACACCACCATCTAGTATAATTTCATCAAATTTGTTGATTGATGGCTTAAATAGTTTGGCTCATCATTCTAGGCATTTCCTCTTTTAACCATGTCTAATAGCTTTAATTATTGCTCTTGTTGGATGATTTGCTACCTTAAGGGATTGCACATGTCTATACATTTCTTGGGGATCGTTACAAAAATAATGATGCATGTTCATCGTAGCATCATTGTCATCCAATAGTATTTTTAAATCTCCCATACTTGAGTGGTTTGTGCAAGGTTGTAATCCATTATCTAGGCATTACTATTAGATTCAATAATTGGCTTATGTTTTCATTGGCCTTCTAGTGATATTATAGTAGAGATACATAAATCCTATTAGACCATAATCTATGTTGGATTTACAACCTTATAGGTCAATCGTGGGAGCTATCCTTATGACTTTTGAGCTTCTCTATAGAAAATTATGCACATGTGACCTATTTACATATGTATAAGTAAGGTGCCACTTGATTTAGGTATAATGCACTTGATTTAGGCGTAATGTTTTAAATACTAACCATTTACCAGAATAAAAAATACTAGGCCATCCAAATAATAATTATTTATTCTATTAAGTACGATATGGCCCAGACCACAGACTTAAATTTATCATGCACTTTTAGCTTATCTCAATCCATGTCCCATTTAAGAACCAGATAACCCTCATTAAAATCTTTGAATGTTGTTTTTTTATCAAACCAAAATTTCACAATTATTTTATGGTGACATAGATCATTGTATGTTTGCTCATGCTTTTCCTCTAGCTACATTAATTCTACCATCCTTGTCTCCATTGGCTAAAATATTTTTGGTTCTATATCATAAATGAATTTTAGCATCGAAATCTCTAATTTTATGGGAAGAATGACTTCCTTTCCATACACCAAAGTGTATGGAGATATCTTCAATTATTTTTTAATTGTGATCATATTAGCTCATAATGCTTGATATAATAACAAGTTATAGCTTCTAGGGTTATCCTCAATGTTGCACTTAATTATTTTTAATAAATTATTATTTGTAAATTTTGCTAGTCCATTTCCCTGAGGATAATAGTTTGAAGACACATTCCAGTATATGCCATATTTTCTTACGAAATAGATGGTTTTAGAATTTATGAATGATTTAGAATTGTATGAAATAACTGTAGTTAGGATCCCAAACCTTGTGATCAACATTTCCAAAAAATTAATAATTGTATCATGATCAACATGTTTTGTGGCTTCGGCCTCTATCCATTTTTTGATATAGTTCATCATCATCAAGATGTATCTGTGTCCTACAAAAAATTTGGATTTTATGGCCCCTATAAGATCCAACCCCCACTATTGGAAGGGTTCTTCTATATTTATTAGATAAAGAGGTATAGTTGGGTGCTTGTTTTTCCCAAAAAACCTCTAACACTTATTATATCCTTTGGCCAATTTTAATGCATCTAAAAATATTTATGGCCAATAATATTAGGCTCTTAGGATCTTTGTAGCTATGGTTTGTCCAAATTAATGTCCACCTAAAAAGTTAATAAAATTCTTTGAGGACCTCTTCCATATTGTCCAGATGTAAACATCTTAGCAACACTCCAAAATTTCTTCAGTATAAATTTTATTAATTAGTGCATACTTTCTTGCTTGTAGTCTATATCTACACCTCTGAGAAGTAGTCAGCCCATCTAAACATCTGTTGGACTAAAAATAGTGTATCAACTACTCAATCCAAGTATTTGGTTGTGTTGGTATTCCCTCCAATTGAGTGGACTACTTTACTTCCACTAGTAGATTCTCATTTTGGTTAACCAATTAAGCTAATTTTTTACACAATGCTCTTCCTCTTATCAACTTGGTTGGCTTAATATCAATGTCATACCCCTAAATTTTGGTTATCCAACCAGATCACTTATCACCCAATTATCTTTGAATTACAAAATTTTGGACATCTGAGTGTACTACATATATCAATGTCTTACTTTGAGACATAAAGTGCTTGAAATTATTTAATGATTTCATCATTGCATAGACTTATTTTTCTATTAAATTGTACCTTTATTCATGGTCATGCAGTGTTTGAATCAAAAATGCTATAGGCCACTCATAATTTTCTTCTTTTTTTGGGTAAGTACAGTGGCATAGCTTTTCTTTGCTCCAAATACATAAAGGATAAAATCCTTGGAGTAATCTAGATTGACATTTAGTTATTGCTTATTTAATACTATTGAAGGAACTTATTTAGACATCCATCCACTTTAAGTCTACTTCCTCTAAATCATTTTAGTCATGGGCTTAACTATTTGAGCAAAATCTAAAATGAATTTTCACACAAAGTTGATTTACCCAAAAAATGATTACAGCTCTTTTTTTTAATGATAGAGGAAGGGCTAGAATATTTTTCACCCTATCTAGGTCAATAGTTAGCCCTAGTTTAGATACAACATGTCCTAATAGCTTCCCTTCTTGCACAAGAAAAATTGATTTCTTTGGATTTAATGAAACCCCAAACCCCTACATTTATCAAACATCAATCATAGATGTCCATCATGCTTCTCCTTCTAATGAGATAATATTGTTATATCATCTAAATAAATAACTAAAATATTATTCACTAAATCCCCAAAGGCTAGATCCATTACTCTTTGAAAAGTAGCACCAAAATTAGATAGACCAAAGGTCATATGTTGATATGCAAAAGTTCCCCACTTAGTGGTAAATGTTATTTTGTATTTATATTCATCATGGACCCATACTTGGTTGAAACCAAATAATCTATCCAGTAGATAAAATCTCTTTGCCACAACTACATTATGCAATATCTAATCAATCTATGGGAGAGGGTAGTGATCTTTTAGTGATATTTTATTTAGGTTTCAAAATTACACATAAAGGTGGATATCACCATTTTATTTCTTATCAATACCAAGTTAGAAACCCATGTAGAATGCTTGATGGGGTATATAATCTTAGTATTTAGCAATTTTAGCATTTCCTACTTCATCAGTGATTCTATATTTGGGTTGATAGGCCTTTTCTTCTTCCAAAAATGGTTTGCATCTAACGTTCATTCAATGGTGTGTTGGATAGTATCCTTGTTGTACACCTTGAGGTCATCATAGGTCCATGCTATAATATCATTGAACTCTTTACATAATTCTAGAATTTGGTTAACTTCCTCTTTTGATCAATGCACACCCACTTTGAGATTCTTCCTAGGCTCAATTTACACCTCTCTATATCCCTAGCTATCAATCTCCATCTTATGACCAATTGGCCAATCACTACTATCAAATAAGCTTTCTAAGGTTATCAATCCTTTTGGGATATGATTATTCTTAAGCTATATTAGCTCACCCTTCTCTTCATCCTCTAGCATCCAGTCACTGGCATAATTTATTTCATGTATCAGAAAGTTAACTACTTGATCATAATTTCCAAATACTTGTCAAAATGTATCCTTATCAGGTACAAATAGCCAATATACCAGCCTCATCATTTTTTCTTGTGTATCACATTAGACACTAGGCAATAGTTGGCTCCCATAGATGCTAACATTTTAGCATGAGTTGTGTACTAAGGATAGCCTTAATACTTAGTGCCCCAAAATCCTCTAATAAATACCACACTTTGTTTTTATAGGTTTTGAGGTAGTGTTGCTTTTTAGTGCACTACTTTGTGACCTAATTGACTATTAATTCTAAATCACCATAGATCAAAAGTTGTTTGATTCTCATCTTCTTAGCCTTATTTAACCCTAAATATAATACCCATATTCTACTACATTGTTTGTGTAGCTCCATGTTAGTGTATATGAGAATACATTTTTTGCTTTGGATAGTAAAATCAACACCATGCCTACTCTAATACCATTTTTGCATCATGCCCCATCAAATAAAAGCTTCCATATTTTATTTTGTTGAGGAATTTGTCTAGTCAGGAATGTAGTTTTCTTTCCTTCTAGATTTATGATTGAATAGGTGCAAATTCCTATCTCAATCATGGCATTAAAGTCCTACAAGGAGAACTAATCCTCTATTTGGAGCTCATCCAATATTTCATCCATCAGGTCAACTTCTTCAATCATCATGTTGATTGTGTCAGCTTGTTGATTTTTGTCTTCAATCCTTTCTATATGAAAGGAAAATGATTTTTAGTAACTGTTGGTCATCAAATCTGCCTAGGAAAGGATTTTGGGAGTGTATGCACCCTAGACCTAGACCAACATTGAAAGGCCAAAGGGAAGAGATGCCCGTCATGCCAATATCCGTAGAAAGGTCGGCTCCTATGCTAAACTACTTCGGTGTTTTAAGATAAGGGTACAAGAAAGAGATAAACAGAGTTAGGGTTAGAGAAATAAATAAATAAGGGGTAAGGAGAGAGAAATTGGTGATTTAAGGTGGGAAAGAATAGGAAGCATGATCATTAACTAACACTTGAATAATAGCAAGGAACACTACGAATAGACGAAAGAAACACAACATTAACCTTCCTATGTATCCTCTAGGCGAGCTCAAAAGGATTCTCCTCCTTTTCATCAAAATTTAGGATTCAAAGCAAAGACGATTAGGACAAGGGAATGTAACAGAAATCACAACCCACCAAGCATCATAAAAGAAAACTAATACATCGTTTTTCCTCCCCTATGTATCCTTCAGGTGAGTTTCAGGGTACTGTCCTCAATCACACATCGGATTCAGGATTCAGAGTCTCAGTATGCAAATGAAGAAAGACAAAAGAATCAAACATAGAAGGCAGCATAAAAGAGAGAAATGAAACACAAAGATCTTTAGTATTAATAGCAGGACATCAAGTTATGGCCGCTTTCTAGCAGATAGTTCCCCCCCTTTTTTTTGTTACAATGCCTGGGTTTTTATAGAGGACCCGATCCTCTGAGTCATAATTACAAAGTAAAGAAAAATACACCCTCGAGCCCTAAGAATTCGTCTCCTCGAGGCTCCTGTGATCGAGCCCTCAAATATGTTACTAAAACTGGCAACTATGAACGGGTCAACTATGGAAAGATGCATTGATGAGCTGTCTGGACGTCCTTGGTCTCTGGGTGTGGTGCTCGAGTGGCCGCCATGCTCGTCGGGCTCTTCATCATGGCCTGATACTTCATTTTTTATTGCCAAAAATGAACAGCGAGCTTACCAGGCATGAAAATTTGCATTTATGAGGCACTTGATCACCTCAGGAAAATATCCAGCTTGAAATGCGTGCCCTTGAAGTGCTTTGCTACATATTTTTTCACAACTTCACTTCACAATGGTTTCGAGCCGAAGCAATAACTCCTCCTTGGATTGTACTTCACAAAAATGAGCTTCGCAAAACTGCTTCGGGGGTGATAAGCGTCGAAGCATATTTGCTTCGCAAAATGGGCCTTTTCATCTTCGTCGCTTCGCTGATGCCTTGGAGAAATGTATCGCTGCGATCTTCTTTCAGAGCTGAGGTTTGGGGGTGTTTCGGCCGAAGTGCATTCCTACCTTCAAAATGCATCTTTTACTTCGGTTGAAAGTACTTCGCATGAAAGTTTGCTAAAGTAGATGCTTCGGATTAACTTTTCGCAAAGTAAAAATGATTCATTGATGAGGGGGGGGACCCGAAGCGGGTGCTTAGAAAACCTTTTGGAAAAGTATTTCCCATGCTCTTTGAATCCTGCTTCGCTAGTTTTATGGCTCAAGTATTTGCTAAAAATGCTTCAGGTGCGAAGTAGTTTCATTTCCCTTCCCTTGCATATTACTTCGGCAACACCGCTTTGCAAAAATATCGCTCGAAGTATTTGCTGGAAATGCTTCGGGGCCGAAGTAGCTTTCTTGCCTTAGCTTCTTTGGGGAAGTTGTCCTTTCAAACGCCGCTTCTCTCAACTTTTGCCCGAAGTAGATACTTGAAGCGCTTCGAACTCGAAGCTCTTTGTATTGCTACCCTTGTATTCTTCTTTGATGATACTACTTCGCAAAAAACTTTACCCGAAGTAGTGCTGGAAATGCTTTGGGTGCGAAGCTCTTCTCATTTTCCTTCGACGAAGATCTTTTCTCTTCTATTTTATATACAAAGGGGTGGCATTTGAAAACCAAAACACTATACAAAATTTGATTTATTTTCTACTCCTTGATAAATGTGACAAAATTGTCAACATTCTTGGCGGCTCGTGGGGCAACAAGCTCGTCTCGGTGGGAGAACTCTTAGCCTTGATCCATTGGGCTAGAGTCACCTTCAAATCCTTCTCCATATTTTTCCTCTGGGAGAGCCTCTACAGCTAGTTCTCCTTCTTCTTCTGCTCCTTCTTCTTCCTCTACTTCTCCTTCCTTTTCTGCTGGCACAACCTCCTGCTGCGGTGATGGGATAAGATGATCATGGATTTTTCTCATGGTTTGGCGGACGTGAGCCCAAACCCCCTTTTGAAATGGTTCTTGGTCTTCGAGTGCCTTGACCAAAACATGGAATCGATCAATCTGCCCAATGTCGGCATGCTTGATTCTTACACTTAGGTCATTTAGGCAAGCAGCTATTTTGCAATGTCTCAGGATGAAGTCAGTGACCTGTCCTTCTATGACCGGTTCTTCCCACTCATCTATTTCAGAGATGTCACTTTCAAAATGAATCCACGTTTGCTTGAGTTCCTCCTAGGTGAGGAGGTTCCCATCATCGTCTGTGAAACTCGAGAAGCCCAAGGAAGATAGGTCCTCAAAGTAACCCATTGATGTGTGCTTCTCCTGCTCAAATGTATCTAGGAGGTCTTTCGCCTTTTGTGCTTTCTTCACCCTAGAAAAGAAGGCACGAACAGTGGCTTGGGCAATAGACCAATCCCTTGTCGTTCGACTCATAGCAGCAACCTATAGGTCTTGATATCTAATGCTTTGAACTTCAAAATCCAGCTTGAGCCGCCTCTTGATTTTTTGGATAACTTCATCTACTATTGGCCCTTTCTTAGCAATGGCATGTTGGGCTTCGGTGACATAGATCAAGATTGACAGGGCACTGGAGGCCCATGATCTAAAACCTTTGAGTAGGTGTGAGCGTATTTCCTTGATTCTTCCCTTATCGAACAGCTCCAGATTTGCATTTTCAAACAATTGTTACTGTGTTTGCAAGATCTTGCTTTCGAGCTCTTTGGTTTTTAGATCCTAGCTTGGTGTTCAGCCAAAGACTATAATTATAGTATCTGCTATTTCAGAGCATGCATTTCTTTCTTCATTAGCTTACACTGCTCCTGTGAATCTTCTAGCTTGAAGCAGATCCTAGCCAGCTCCTCCTCTAGCTTAATGTTGGTGCTCTTTGCTTCAAACCTGCACTGATTAGCAATATTTGCATGTGCTCGAAAAGTTTTGATCCCGACATGCATGGATGCGGACTCATTATCTATATTCAAATGCTCCAAGTCCTTGGTCTTCTCCTGGTACTCATAATCAGCTAGAGTCGTTTCATCCAGAGGCTTTTGAACTTTAGGGACTTTCTTAACCTTATGTAACTTTCCTCCCTTCAAGTCGAAGACAACACATTTTTCAACCTGGGCCAAAGATCGCCCTCTTTTCTTCCTTGCCTCCTTCAGCATTTTTTTTGTGTTTTGTCGAGCTAAGAGTAGCTTCTCAGCTAAGGGGTATTCTTTTATTAGAGATAAATATGTTTCCAAAAAGGCTGGATCTCTAGCCAAAGGGGTGAACAAATACAAAGAATTAATGGGGAATGATTCCCTGAATGGTTCAAAGATGGGCATAGTAGAAAGCGAGACTATGCTGTGAGTGATGGGAGAGTGGGCTACGAGACTTGGCATGGGGACACTGCCTTTGCCCTGGCTTAGGACTAAAGGAATGGCGGAGTGGGTGGGGGAAGCGGTTTCAACAGGCTTGCCCTGGTCAGATGACTCGGGTGGACTGGCAATGTGCAATACCTGAGTGGGGAATTGACCTTGTGGGGGAGGGAGAGATTTATGGAGATCTTCAATCGATACTACAGTGGATGCATCAAAGACCAAGACGAAAGGAAGAGAGTGCATACCTGCGTGCCCTCCTGGCAGAGTGGCCATGGTAACAACTTGGGTGATTGGCCCTTGTTCCTTTTGAGCCTCAACACCTCCAACCTCCATGACTTCTACTTCAGTGTCCCTTTCTTGTTGGAGGAGCTCCTCCACATCAATGACATCTATATTAGGGATAGTCTCAACACTTGGTGGCCCTACAACTTTGACATTTGCTTCAACTAGGCCTGATGCAGGAGGTTCGGTAGGAGTACTTGCAAATTTCGTGCGAGGTCGCTTCGGGTGGCTCGGAGGCACTTGAATTTGCTCCTGCATTTTTCTTTTCTTCCTTTCCAATGGTTGCTCTGCCTCTTTGGCGCTTGTGTCATGGCTCTCCGATGGTCCCATTGGTAGTGCTGCTAGTGTGGCCTCGACCTCTACCTCTTCTTTTGAGGTATCTTTAGCTCCTCCTGGGCTCTCGCCTGATCCTGGGGTAGCTAGGGGAACAAAATCCATGAAGGATATAGACTTCTAGGTTTCAACATTGGTGTCATAAAGAATCGTGAAGTCTTTATCTGATGCCAAGAGTCCAAAAGAGTTCACCTTTTGGTGATGGACTCGCATTATCCACCATTATTAAAGCTTTTCCTCGCTCCAATTCTTCAATTCCTCCTTTAAATCATCCTTTGCATTTTTCCAAAATGTGGAGCTTGGAGTTGGGAGGGGGTACTGATCGGGGTCGAACTCGACCTCCATGGGGTAGAACTCATGCCACGGAGGCAATGTTCTCATTCTTTCCAAATGCCACTCCAGATCTTTCCCATTGGGGTTATTCCTTTGTTCCACAACTTTGGGGTGAGGGTAGATGTGGAAGTTCTTGAATTTTAAATGATCTCTCATTACTCCTAGGGGATCATACAGCCATTGTTGAGGAATCTGGAGTAGGCCAAAATTGGCAAGCTTCTCCTCTAGGAAAATGTTTTGCTTTAGGGCGAAGACCTCGATTACACCCATCCTAAAGGGGAAATCATAGGTATGTGCCCATTTTTGGCCATGACCGTATACTGCATTTGTAGAGTCGCTCTGTCGAGCAACTTCCAATGTGAACTAATATTCAGAGGAGTAGACTGGTAACAATAAGGGCTTCCCTATGAAACAGAATAGGCGAATCACCAGGCCCTACGTCAATTGGAAAACATCACCTCTTTTTTCCTGTACCACTATGTCTCTCAAACTAAGGGGGACCCAAGGACAGGAACCTCTCAAAAAATGCATGGCGAGTCCCAAAAATTGTTGGTTAAAAGAATAATAGGACTCTGTCCTCAATAGGAGGGGAGTCCACAGGTAGAGGATTTCCATCCTCACTACCTGGAGTAATGGTGATATGGGGAAATCGCTTATGGACCTGGTAGAAAAAAAACCAAACAAGGAAGGAGAAAGGTGCAAAGTACTAGCCTATTACCGAATTCTTCATGCTAGTGAGTCTCGTATGCAAGGTCTGGACGACCCATTCTGCCTAGTCAAAGAATACCGGGTTGGTGTTTTGTCTTAAAATGTTTGGGGCATAGAATTCCCCTCTCGAAATACATTCAGCCAAAGACACCTTCCAGGGCTGCACCGAAGCATCTGTTGATAGGCCTGCTACCCATGCAATTATGGAGAAAATATCAAGGCTTTTGAAGGCCACCAAGGGTAAAGGCATCTGGGGCAGCTTATTCAAAGGTAGCCCGCTCTTGAGATTCTCATGTAGGAATTTCAATATGTAACTGTTAGAGGTGAACCTCTCCATTTGTTCACTTAATATAACATTACGAACAGAATAGCCCTTGGGCGGATCTTTTTATGGTGTGAAGGCTACTTTTACATCTTCCTTTAGGATGGAAAACAATTTGTGGCCTGAAGCATCCAACACTTGCTTGGACGTTGGCTGGTAATTTTGCGCGATAGCATGGATCAGCTCAGGACAATGGTGAGTAGGTGGGATTAAAAACCAATAAATTTGAGAGTAATATGTAGTAGCTCTCTTATTTTTTGGGGTGAGTCTGCTTGTCATAAACTCTATGGTGCGTTGGAGGTCGGACACACCCTTAGAGAGCTGTGTATCTCTAATTTTTTCCCACCCATCGATTGGTGGTTCTACAAGTTGTTCTTCCTCTGAATCGTCTCCTTCCTCTATTGGCTATTTTTCGGGGCGAGGGGTGAGACTCAGCTTTTTTGGAGTTCACTTTTTCTCCTCTTTGCCCTTCTTCATTTTTTCAGGGCCTGCAACTTCGGGCTCTTTTCCTTTTTCTTTGGAATTCTTTTTTCCCATGATGGCGGCTGAGTCCTTGATACAGAGGCTTGATGTGAAAGTCTTAGATGCAAAGGGCAGGAGAATTGCAGAGTAATTGAAGGCTCTCACTGATGAATGAATAACCTCCTTGTTGCTAAGACTTCGCCTTTTATAACCCAAAAAGGCAACCACCTGAATTTATGGCACCTACTAAAATTAAAATTATACCTCGGACAGAAGAGGTTACCATATCCTTTTAATTGACCCTATGTATTTGTGGTACGTAGGGCCACATGCTTTGATGATTACACCTTGTGTTGGAGAAGCAACCTGCTGCCACCTCGTACCTAAGCATGAACTTTTCTTTCTAACCAAATTGCCTCGGGATGCACCCCGCCACTTCCGCCTTAAATTCACCTGCTCCGAACACTTTTCATGGTTGTTGATTGTATGTTTTTTGAGGTGCATTTTAAATTCTCCACCTCGCGTGTTGTTGGTTCGACGAAGTTGAACTCAAAGTTGAAAATGCTTTGCGGTGAACCTTTTGGTTCGGGTTGCCTTTCGATGCTTTAGGACCGAAGTAGCTTTCTCTCACCGTCCTCTGCGGGAACCGCTTACCGAAGCTAGTGCTTTGAAAATTGCTTTGCAAAATCTCCTTCGGAAATCTACTTCACAAAAATTTTACCCTAAGTGGTTGCTAAAAATGCTTCGGGTGCGAAGCTCTTTTCGTGCCTTTGTGAGAATTTTGGTTCGGCCCTTCTGAGAATAACATGCTTCGCAGTGAACCTTCTTGCAACTGCTACTTCGCATAAAAGTTCCCGAAGGGGATTTTGAAGTGTAGTATTTGACTTTTGCGATCTTGGAACAGGATGTAAATGCAAATTATATACACAAGTATATATATACACACATATTTTTTTTTTTTTTGAAAGAAATGATGTTTTACCTTAGCAGTGAAAAGTCTTCAGATGAAGACCATTAACAGAGATCGGCAAAACTTGGCCATCTGCATCTTTGAGGATGAAAGAGTTGGCCGAGTTCACCTTCATAATTTCGAACGGACCATCCTAGAAGGTGTCCATCTTGTCATGATTCCCATGCTTGGCCTTCTAGGAATCCCACTTCCATACCAAATATCCCACATTGAATGTGCGATCGGATGACCTTTTCTTGAACCAGTCTTGAGTGACCTGAGCATGCTTAGCGAAGTTTTGGTAGGCTTCTTCATGATCCTTCTCTAGCTATAACAGTTGATTTAATCTACTTTCCATTGGACCAACTCCATCTTCTTCTTCTAACAGCTGCAGTGCAGGGATCTCCACATGGATGGGTAATATGGCCTCCTTGCCATAGACCAGGGCATAAGGTGAAGTCTTGATTGACTTCTTGATAGAAATTTGATCAGCCCACAAGGCTCGATCTAGAAGAAGATGCCAAGTCCTTTTTTTTGTCTCCATGAGCTTTCTTAGCACCCTTAGCAAGGTCTTGTTGGTGGATTCTGCCAATCCATTGCCCTAAGGATAATAGTTGGAGGATACTTTATGGTATATCCCATATTTGTAGAGGAATTCATTGATTTTGGCACCTTTGAAGTCAGGGCCATTGTCCACAATGATTGCTTTAGTGATGCCGAATCTGGTGATCAATCCTTCTAGGAAAGTGATTACAGTCTCTTGATCTGCATGCTTTGTAGGAATCGCTTTGGCCCACCTGGTGAAGTAGTCGGTTGCAGTCAGGATGAACTTATGTCCCATAGAGGAGTTCGACGATATGACCCCTATAAAATCTAGCCCCCATTGTTGAAAGGGCGTCTCCACTTGTATTGGGTGGAGAGGCATCAAAGCATTTTTGTTTTTGCCAGCAAACTTCTGACATTGCTCGCATTTACGACAAACTGCGAAGGCATCGGCAAAGAGTGTTGGCCAATAATAACCTACCTTGATAATATTTAGGGCCGTTGTTCTCCCTGTGAAGTGACCTCCAGATAGTCTTGAATGAAATTCTCCCAGGACTCTCCTCTTATCATCATCCTTGACGCACTTGAGAAGGACACCATCAATGTTTCTAAAAAATAGGCCTTCGGGGCATAGAATGTATTAGGAAGATCGCATCCTAAAATTTCTTTGCTACGATGCATTTAGATGTGAAGGACATCTACCAGTATTGAAGAAGTTGACTATCTCATTAACCCAATCTTTCTCACACCCTTCTTGGTTCGCGAAGCACCCTTCTACCAGCGTGTCATCCCCCTGAGATTTTGTAGCTTCGACTGCTGCGCTCTTCGCCAATTCTTGACACAATGCGCGATCGCAAACCAATTTGGTAGGCTTGATATCAATGTCAAATTCCTGTATCTTGTTTACCCAACCGGATCTCTTGCTTCCTAATTCTCCTTGGATGATGAAATTGCATACATCGGGGTGAATGATAAAAACTGTGACTCGACTTTGGGAGATGAACTGCCTGAACTTCCTCAATGATTTCATTACTGCATGCACTTGACGTTCTATGAAATTATATCTTTCTTCACGGGGATGGATCACCTGGCTCAAAAATGCGATGGGACACTCTTCGCCATCTTCCCCCTTTTGTGTCAATACAGCAGCATAGCTCTCGGGCTCTCCTATGGCATACAGGATAAAATCTCGACTGTAATCATGGTTGACCAGGATTGGCACCTGAGAGATTCGGGTCTTAATCTCTTTGAATGCTTCCCTTCTTTCTTTCGTCTAGATGAATTTAGTGTCCTTCTTCAAAAGGTTAGACATTGGCTTGATAACTTGGGCAAAATCAGGGACAAACTTTCTCACAAAGTTGATTTAGTCGAAGAAAGATTGAAGTCCTTTCTTATCTACTGGGAGTGAAAGCTTCGTTAGAGCCTCGAATCTTTCGGGATCTACAGTGAGACCTTTTTCTGATATTGCATGCCCTAGCAACCTCCCTTCACTAACTGTAATTATGGACTTCTTTTTATTGATAGAGATGCCGAACTCTCAGCATTTTTCAAAAATTTGTTGCAGGTGTAGTGGATGATCCTCCCTTCTTCGGGAGAAAACGGTCATCTCATCCAGATAGATGATGATAACCTTATTTAAAAGCTCACCAAAATCTAAGTCGATTGCCCTCTGGAAAGTCGTACCAACATTCAAAAGGCCAAATGGCATTCGTTGATAACCAAATGTTCCCCACTTGGTGGTGAACATTGTTTTATACTGGTCTTCATCCCTAACCCAGATTTGATTGTACCCAGAGAAACCATCGAGTAGGGAGAAGCGTTGAGCTCCGGCCATCGAGTGCAAAATCTGATTGATTTGCAGAAGAGGATAGTGGTCCTTACGAGAAGCCTGATTCAAGTTGTGAAAGTCCACGCACAGTCATATATCTGCATTTTTTTCAGACAGGGACCAGATTCGCTACCCAAGAAGAATGTTTGATAGGATAAATTATCTTTGCTTCGAGCATTTTTAGAAGTTCGGCCTTCATCAAGACCTCGATCTTCGGATTAACCGACCTTTGCTTTTGTTAGAAGGGTTTGACCCCCACCTATAATTCAATTGTGTGTTGGTTGTGTGCTGGATGAGCCATCGATCATATCCTCTGAGATCTTGGTATGACCAAGAAATTATGTCGGGAAATTTTCTGCACAGAGTCTAGATCTATTTTATTTCTTCTGAAGTACAGTCTGTTCCAACCTTTATTGTTTTTTCGAGTTCAAGCTCTAGATATTGATACTACTTTTCGTTGAATTTGATCATGTGGGAGATTGCTCAATCATTCTAATCAAAGAGGCTTTCAAGAGTGATCAATCCCTTGGGAATGTGGTTATTCTTCAATTGAACCAGCCCTTCATCTTCTTCCTCGTCGGAGCTTTTGTCTTCAATAGTGGCGACTTCTTGAATCATGAAATTTACAATCTACTCATCATTATCAAATACTTGCCAATGTAGGTCTCTATCTGGGATGGAGGGTCTATAGATTAACCTCACTACTTTGGGCTTGTGCACCATGTCTTCTACTGGAGAGTACTTGGCTGCGATGGATGCCAGAACATCAGCATGTCGATTCTTTTCTCGTGGGATAGACTGTAGATTGAGAGACTTGAACTGATCAAACAGGTCCCATACCCTGTTGCAATATGACTTTATATAATGCTTCTTTGAAATGCACATGTTTATGACCTGGTCACATACGAGTTTGGAATCTCCAAAGATTTGGAGGTGCTTTATGCCTAGCTTGTCAGCTTTCTTGAGTCCTAGGCACAATGCCTCATATTCTGTTGCATTGTTGGTGCAGCTCCATGTCAACCAGTAGCAATACTCCTTTTGCTATTCGAACAGTGAAACTAGAAGAATCCCTGCCCCAGCACCATTTTTACATTGGGCATCATCGAAGAAAAACTTCCATAGTCCTTCTTGGACACTTGTTCTATTTTCTGGTTGGGTGTGTTTCTTAGGCTTGGTGATCGCATAGCATCCTATCTCAGTATCTATCATGGCATTAAAATATACCAATGAGAACTCATGTTCATGACTTAGTTGCGCAAGAGATTGTTCGACCAGGTCTACTTGCTCTACCTGCTCCACTATTGTATTAACTGGATCGCCACTTTCTCCTTCGGGAATCTTCTACACAAGGAAGGAAGAAGGCTTCTCATTGTATATTTTCACCTTCTTTCCTTTAAATGGAATTTCTAGATGAGAGTAATCCATCAACAGATAACTGCCCAGATTTATCATGAATTCCCTTGACAAGCACAAACTGAAGTATGGCTCCAGGTCAATGACTACTACCTCTTGTATGACCGTGATTTGAGGCATTTTATGTAGTTGAGTAGGAATGTATTTGATCACTCCTACAGTTCTTACTAGGGTACCATCCAACTGGAGTACACTATGGCTACTTCACATATATTCCATCCCTATCTCTTTGTAGACTACTTTTGGCATGACTGTTGTAGCGGCCCTAGAGTCGATCATACAATTATGTACAATATACCCTTCCATCTGTAGTGATAGGTAGAATGGAGGTGGTCTATTCTTCCCTGTAATGGATGTGCACAGGGTCTGCACAAGAGCAAGCAGTGCTACATTTTTTGCCTTAATCATCTTCAATGATTCTTGCAGTAGGTCCACTTGTCCAGGTAGTTGCAGTGCATCGTACAAGCTGATCTTGGCTGGGATCCTCTTTAACTCCTCTACAATGTTGTATGTCAGGGAACTGAGTACTTCGAGAACTGAGAACTGGTACTCTTTTCCAAGTTTGAGTGAGCCTAATATTGAATTCTATGATCTCTTCTTGCGGATGCCTCTGGATTGAAGTGAACTGATGCAGGAGAGAGGTAGGGTCGGAGGACTCATTGAAGTTTCCCATCAACTTCTCGGCTAACTAGTCTCATCCCGTAATAGTACCAGGTGGTAAAGATCTATACCAGTAGAGGAGTTTTCTTCTAAGGGAAAGAACCAGAAGCTTTACCATCACTAGCTCTTCTGTGATGTCATGGATCACTTCCAGAGAGATTATATCCTAGATGTGCTCCAAAGCAGTCTTTCCAGTTCCATAAAACATCAAGATCTTCTTGACAGCAGCAGGTGGCACTTGCCCTTGTCCTGCCAGATTTAGTGGCGATAAAGAATCCCATGATGGGAACCACCTGGGTAGTGATGGCTGCTGCATTTTCTATTGTTGTTTTTGTTGCTATGCCATACTTTCTCCTAGATTTTGAGAAACAAGGATTCCTGAAGCTTCTCCTTGATTGATAATAGGACAACTAATAAGAATGGAGGCACTAGGATGCTTCGGGGAGTTCGAAGGATTGGGAGGAAAATTAGATGATGTGATATCAAAATTTAGGCCTTGTTCGCTAACAGTAGCCTCTTGCAAGGATGTTCCACATAATAGAGACTCGGGGGTGACCAATCTTGATCGCTCCCCAAAGGCATCGATATCTAGTTCAAAGAACTCAGTTTCCTCTCCTCTATTCCTAACTCTCCATCTTGTTTGCATGAAGGCATAGACTTTCGGTACTGGTCTTTACGACTTAAATATTCTCGAATAAACAGAGTCACCAGATGCTAGGAGTCTTTCGATAATGAGAGCATCGGTTATCACTACCACTAGTCAGGTGAGACTGACCGAGTCACACCAGGAACTTATTAGAACTGTTGGCTCTAGTGTAGATGGGTTTGAGATTTAAAATATGGGACTTGACTGGTTATGGATCTTACTGAGATAGACATAGTCGGTCCCACCGGGCGTGCCAAAAAATGTTGGTCATCAAATCTGCCTAGGAAAGGATTTTGGGAGTGTATGCGCCCTAGACCTGGACCAACATTGAAAGGTCGAAGGGAAGAGATGCCCGTCGTGCCAATATCCAAAGAAAGGCCTGATCCTATGCTAAACTACTTCGATGTTTTAAGATAAGGGTACAAGAAATAGATAAACAAAGTTAGGGTTAGAGAAATAAATAAATAAGGGGTAAGGAGAGAGAAATTGGTGATTTAAGGTGGGAAATAATAGGAAGCATGATCACTAACTGAGACTTGAATAGCAGCAAGGAACACTACGAATAGACAAAAGAAACACAACATTAACCTTCCTATGTATCCTTTGGGTGAGCTCACAGGGATTCTCCTTCTCCTTTTTGTCAAAATTTAGGATTCAGAGTAAAGAAGATTAGGACAAGGAAATGTAACAGAAACCTCAACCCACTAGGCAGCATAAAAGAAAACTAATACAGCATTTTTCCTCCCCTATGTATCCTTCAGGCGAGTTTCAGAGTCTCAGTATGCAAATGAATATTGACAAAAGAATCAAACACAGAAGGTAGCATAAAAGAGAGAAATGAAACACAAAGATCTTTAGTATTAATCGCAGGACATCAAGTTACAGTCGCTTTCTAGCAGATAGTTCCCCCCATTTTTTTTGTTACAATGCCTAGGTTTTTATAGAGGACCCGATCCTCTGAGTCATAATTACACAATAAAGAAAAGTATGCCCTCGATCCCTAAGAATTCATCTCCCCGAGGCTCCTGTGATCGAGCCCTCAAATATGTTACTAAAATTGGCAATTGTGAATGGGTCAACTATGGAAAGATGCATTGATGAGCCATCTAGACGTCCTTGGTCTCCGGGTGTGGTGCTCGAGTGGCCGCCATGCTCGTCGAGCTCTTCATCATGGCCTGATACTTCATTTTTTATTGCCAAAAATGAACAGCGAGCTTATCGAGCATGAAAAATTACATTTATGGGGCACTTGATCGCCTCGAGAAAATACTCAGCTTGAAACACATGCCCTTGAAGCGCTTCACTACATCTTTGTTCACAACTTCACTTTGCAATGGTTCTGAGCCAAAGCAATAACTCCTCGGATTGTACTTCACAAAAGCTTCGCAAAACTGCTTCAAGGGTGATAAGCGTCGAAGCATATTTGCTTCCAAAAATGGGCCTTTTCATCTTTGCCGCTTCGCTGACAAAATTGCTTCGCTGATGCCTTGGATAAATGCTTCATTGTGATCTTCTTTCAGAATTGAGGTTCGGGGGTGTTTCAGTCGAAGTGCATTCCTGCCTTCAAAATGCATCTTTTACTTTGGGTGAAAGTACTTTGCACAAAAGTTTGCTGAAGTAGATGCTTCGGATCAACTTTTGGAGAAGTAAGAATGATTTGTTGATAAGGTGGGTGCCCGAAGCAGGTGCTTGGACAACCTTTTGGCAAATTATTTCCCATGCTCTTTGAATCCTGCTTCGTTGGTTTTCTGGCCGAAGTATTTGCTAAAAATGCTTTGGGTGCAAAGTAGTTTCATTCCCCTTCCCTTGTATTTTACTTCGGCAACACCGCTTCACAGAAATCTCGCCCAAAGTATTTGTTAGAAATGCTTCGGGGCCGAAGTAGCTTTCTTGCCTTAGCTTCTTCGAGTAAGTTGTCCTTTCAAACACTACTTCACTCAACTTTTGCTCGAAGTAGATACTTGAAGTGCTTCGGACCTGAAGCTCTTTGTATTGCTACCCTTGTATTCTTCTTTGACGATACTACTTCGTAAAAAACTTTACCCGAAGTAGTGCTGGAAATGCTTTGGGTGCAAAGTTCTTCTCATTTTCCTTTGGCGAAGCTCTTTTCTTTTCTATTTTATATACAAATGGGTGGCATTTGAAAGCCAAAAAACTATACAAAATTTGATTTATTTTCTACCCCTTGAGAAATGTGACAAAATTGTCAACAATAACACCTTAACTCTCTTGCCTTTATGTAGAATTTCCATATGTGAGTAATCAAGTGATAGGTTACCACCTAGTTTTATAATTAATTCCCTTGATAGATACATCCCAAAGTAAGGTTCTAGATATACTACCACAATCTCTTGGATGATAGTGATTTGAGGTATCCTATGTAGCACCATGGGCATATATTTGATTACCCCTACTATTTTTACTGGTGTGCCATCTAACTACAATACACCTGGGATGTTCCTCATATATTTTATGACCATTATGTCACATACTACTTTGGGCATTACTGTGGTAGCTGCTCCTAAGTCAATCATACAATTTTTTACCACCCATCCTTTAATACTAAGAGACATAAATGGTGATGGTTTATTTTTTCCTATTATAATAGGATTTCCTTGAGCTAAATTAAGTTGAGTATGGTGCTTTTTTTTATTTTTTAGATACTTCAATGAATCCTATAGTAGTTCAATCTATCCTATAATAAGCAAAGCATCATACATGTTGGCTTTAGAATGTGTCTTCTTCAATTCTTCAACTATATTGAAGTCAGGTATTTAGACTATTTCCTCTACTATTTTATAGATTCATTACATTTTTTTGGGTGCTCTTAGGTTGCCTCAATCCTTTAAAATTTAGTAAGAGAGAGGTATCTGAGTTTATATCTTGCTTTATCTTGGGTTTCATCTTCCTTTGTTTTAGTTTCACCCTCCTTTGTTACCTTTTGATGTTGTTGAGCTATGTTTTGAACTAGGTCAATCTAAGGAATATCCCTTATAGGCTGCTCCTTAGCCTAAGAAGGTACTTTAAAGGAATCCATTGTCTTGATATCAACTATCAAGGGTTTCTTCTCTAATCTTGTTAATATTGATGCTTGCTCCACTAAGGACATGATAAAGTTATGATCCATTTACCTCAACATATTTACCTTCCTTTTTTTATTCCTTTATACCTTTTCAATGGAAAATTTTTTAATATGATGTTGGTTCACTATACAAGATCTCTCACCATATGGATCATTGCATATTGAACACCAATAGTTTGATTCAAATCTTGAAGTGGATGGTTCATCCTCCTAGTTTGTATATATTGTATTGGGTTTTTCAGTAGCTTTGGTAATAGAAGTTGCTTGATCCTTCATCACATGCAAAAACCTTCTGGGTTAAAATTTTCTCTCAACTTCTCTTCTTTTCATGGAATTCACCTCATGTAATAATTTTTTCATAGCATTAGTCATTTCTTTCAAGGCAATTTTTTAAGCATCTAGGGTTGGTAATGCAGGTATAGCCTAGGGTTTTGGTACCATTAGAATAGTAGGTGATACTGGTAATACTTGAGACATGGGTGGTATGGATGATGGTTGAATTCATGGGCGGTTAGGAAGTGCTTGCAGCAGAAGCTTGTGTCTACTATTGGGGAAATTCTATAAATGTTGGCATTATAGCCTTTGGAGGAAATCTACGTATTGCAATTAGATCTTTTTTACCTTCAATGCTTGTTGAAAAATATTTGAGAATGTCAAAATATTAGATTTCCTTATGACCATGCCTGTGTCTAAGTTGAATATCCTTAAATAGTAGTGCATTGTTTGTTCACTGGTTGGCCTAAGGCCTTGGGGTAGTCTCTTCCATGTTTGGCTAAATCTAATGTTGAAATCCATTATTTACTCTTGTAGATGCCTTTGTATCACTATGAACTATGTTAGTAGAGATAATGGATCCACTTGTTCATTCAATTTCTCCACTAATTTTTTAGTCAATTGTGCCCATGTAGTTATACTAAGATCTGATAGGGTTCTATACTAGTATAACATCTTTCCTTTCAATGATATTACTAATAGTTTTATCATAATACCCTCATCCTAAATATTATGTATAACAACCAATGATGCAACATCTTGACAGTGCTCATAATCAATTCTTCTAGTACCATCATATGTTGGTAGGGATTTTAAAGACAATGCTCATAAGCAATTCTTCTAGAACTTATAATGGTGTAGGTTAAGCCACATAAAGATGCATAACATATGAAAACTTATACAAATGAGAAATCCACCGAACTACCTAAGAGACCAACCAATGTTTTGTCAATCATAGAAAAATACATTTATCTAATTAATGAGTTGTTTGATAGCAAATTCTAGAACTAGAGAAAGAACATATGCAAAAATCCAAAGAATAGAATTAATATTATGCTCATTCAACTAGCTAATAATAGAAATAAACAACCATTCATACATACATGTTCTACAAATATTTGAACCAGAGTCCAAACAATAATTCAATTGTATTTCTCAGAGTATAATGTGCTTTCATATATTCATATTGAAAAATCTTAAGAGTTGACCCTTTGTACCTATTACATTCTATTATATATAGATTTTTACACTTGAGTTCTATTTTTTTGCATCATTGCCTCAAGAGTGGATTGTTGATATGTTAGAATCATTACCAATCTACAATGTATTTGCTTATAAATAACTAGTCATGGCCTATTTATGTGTCTTGATTAGGCTATATCTAAAGGAATGATGGTTGTGTTGTTGCACCTAGCTCATTAGATTTTTTGACATTCTTGTTAGGTAGTTTCACCTTTCATGACCATGCATCTACATGATCAATGGTGGGTGGTTTGACCATTAAGATTCTCTAACAACATATTTTAAAAACCTAATGTACAATGATAGTGGCTATTTATCCCTCATATGATGTTAAAAGATAACTCTTGATTGTTTATCTATTGTTGGGCATCAATGTTTATTCATTCTACACCTTCATTTGATTGTTGGATGTCAGGTGCTAGCTAATGGGTGATGGTATTTGACTTCCATTTATTTCTATATTTCAACCATTGCCTTGCACTTGCTTCTACTTAACTACCAAATATTGTGAGACTATTGATAAAATTTTGGTCCCTCTCCCTATCTTTCCCAAGTACATGATTTTTTATAGCTTTGATACTAACACAAATTCTTCTTCACTACTATTGGGTGATGTGTTTTTGGTACCCACTCCCTACTTTGTGAGGTACAAATAACCCAACAACTTGCACACTTAGCCAATTTTCCACTACTTGCTATTGAGCAACAAGTTTTTGGTTCTCGTCCTTTGCCATTATGGTACAAAAAGTCTAGATATTTCTAGACTTTACCATTTTTATGTCTATCTAGGCAATGGATTTTTGGTACCCATTTATCTCTAATGTGAGGGTAAAATTTCTAGTAACCTCCATACTTGATTATTTTCATTGCTTTTTGATGGGCAATAGATTTTTGGAACTCATCCACTCATTTTTTAGGTACAAAAGTTCCAACACTCTTAACACTTAGCCAATTTTGCTTTGCTTGGTAGCTACCATGGTCTTCATACTAGAGCACCACTACTAGAGGTACAAATTCTCTGACACTTATTAGACTTGGTAAAATTACTACCTCCTTGAGCATCCATAGGGTGACAGGTTTTTTTGTACTTGTCCCCCTTTATAAAGGGTGTAAAACTTCTAGTGACCTTCACCTTTAGCCATTTTCTTCTACCATTTGCTGTCAAGTGATGGGTTTTTTGTACTCATTCCCCTCTTAGGTATAATTTCTCTAGCGCTTTCCTAAATTAGATAAAATTTGATGAGCTTGATGTGTTTTTTGTTGAGCCGCATATTTTTTGTACTCCACTTCTTAGCTAGGTATAAAAGTTCTGACAACCTTCACACTCAACCAATTTTTGATTTCTTGTTAGCTAGGCAATAACTTTTTCATACCCATCTTCTTCTTGGCTAGGTACAAAATTTTTGGTGTACCTTTTACTTGATCAATTTTTTTTCTTGAAACATACATGAGTGATATATTTTGAGTATTCATTCACTTCTACCAAGGGGGGAAAATGTTTAGCAATTTCTACTACTATTGGGTGATGGGTTCCTGGTACCCACTTGTGACATGGCCAAGTACAAACTTTTTAGCATCTTCAATACTTGGCCAAAATTGGTCCATTTTTTGCTTCCATACAAGGGATAGGTTTTTAGGACATACCCCCCTCTACCTAATGTGCAAATGTTTTGAGGGTCATGAGACTTGGTCAAAAATACTTGTCTTGCCTCCCACCAAGTGTTGGACTTTTAAGGACCTATTCTTTGGAATTTTGAATTTGAAACATTTATCATTTGTAATACTTGATTGTTTTGGCTTCTATTGTAAGGAGGATTTGTGAAAGGGAGATAGATTTTATATGGGATCATAGTAGCTCATGAAGTAATGCATTGAGGAGCTTCTAGAAAATAAACAAATAGTCTTAAAACTTGATATGAATAAATCCTATGATAGGGTTAAGTTGCATTTTCTTTTTGTAATATTAGAAAATTTTGGATTTAGGAAGAAATGGATCAAATGGATTAAATATTATCTTTGTAGTATCATATTTAGTGTTGGTCAATGGGCTAGTAACAAGATCATGTATCATCACATATATTTATTATTATGGTAGAGTTATTGGGAAGGAAATTGAAGAAGGAATACAAATATGGGTTAATAAATGGGCTTAAGGCTAGTAAAAACATTGACAACATCACCCATCATTAGTTTGTAGATTATGGAACCCTTTTTGGGAGGGTAGGAATAAATGAGGCTAGTGATTTAAATAAATTATTAAAATAATATGAAAGAGCATCAAGGTAGAAAGTTAATAGGACAAAATTTAAAATTTACTTCCTAAACACTCCAACTAGATCAAGTTAGGGATACACATGTTACTTTAAATGGAGGAGGCAAATTTTCTAGCAACATATCTAGGAATGCCCTTATTTAAGGGGAGAATGAGGATATAATTATGGAATCCAATTATAAGTAAAGTTTAGAATAAATTACTATTTGGCACCAAATTGACATCAAGTTTTACTTGACACTACAACTGTCTATCTTCCAATTTTCTATCCAGGCATGCACCCGATAGTCGTAGCTCGACACTCAAGCATTGGATGGACCAAAGACAACTTCAATCCAACCTCCAGAGTAGGCTGGTTCCTTGTCAACTTAAAATGGTGTTGACTCAATTAAAGCTCAAATAGGGTTTTGAGATAAGGGTTAGAAAAGGTTTAGGGTTAGAAATATTATAAAGAAAATAGTGGCTGGATAGGCTAACAACATAGGCAACTACAACAAAAGGCTCCCACAAGCTATTTCTAGTGTCCCATCACTCAAGATTAACATCACCCAAATTAATGAAACCTTCACACATTAAAGCATAAATATAGATATATTGCATAAAGCAATTCCAACATCCAATATTGATAATCCAAATAGCAGAATAGACCAATAGTTAGATTTAATAGAAATAAACTTCCTAACAATACAGATCTAATCAAGAACATATTTCAACTACTCTCACAACTAGTAATCCAATAAGCTGGAATGAACTAACCATTCAAGTATTAATAGAAATGCAGCTCAAGACTTCGAACCTCTTGCACAAGATAATGAAGATGACAAATTTGAGTCAAAATATTAGAGTAATGCTCCTTCCATTAGCTCACAAGAATATTTATAGTAGGGAAAGCAAACACACTAGAGCTGACCCTAAAAAATGAGGGTTCAACCTCTATTTATAGTTTGTAAATGAAATAATATTAAGGAGACATTACAAAGATTGTATATTTATATCTCAATAGAGAGTTTGCTGGCATTATCTTACTGTATGGAGAGCTCCGAGAAATCTCCTATGAGAAATCCGCCATGGTAGCATACCTCTACAACTTGTTGGTTTGTTGGTGATAGTTAGAGTTCGAACAGTTGGACACTGCATCTCATCCATCGATAATTCTTGGAAGCTTGGCTCTATCGTAGATCTGCAACCGCATCTAGTTCTTGTTCTTGAAAACCCTCGTCGCTTTGTCTTCTTGCCCTCCAACTGACTGTACTCTGATCCGATGAGTTTTGGCCTTTTAAATCCTTCAAGAATGTCAGAAAAACTTGGACCTTCGATCTTCATCATGGACGGATGTGATTAAACCTCCCAAGATACTCTGCAAATTGGTAAGGAAAACCAAAGCACCATTCCACACTTTTAAGTTGTTGATATCATATTTTATAGCCTTGATCCTGCGAAATCTAATTCCAGTATAAAATGAACTAAGAGGTGAGTGGGATGCAATCCGCTCATTATCCTTCCTATTTTCTTCTTTGACTTCAAAGCAACTAAAATCCGCACCATAAAGCATGTTGACGTCACCTTTGCTTTGTAAATATGTGGAATCACCAATCCACACTTGAGCAAGTGTAACTCATCCTTTGTTGTCATTCTACACCGTAGTGTAAAATAGATTTATCACCATTCCACTCCGAAGTTAGTGTAAAATCAACCTTTCTCTCCATTTTGCATTGGCTACAGTGTAAAATTACTTTTATCACCAATCCGCACTCTATAAATTTATTTACCTCTTTGTCACCAATATGCACCAAAATACTCTTGAGACGCGATGAAATTGAGCCTTACCGACACTTAGCCACTCGAAGCATGTAAAAACTACTCTCGGTCACCATTCCGCACTTTCTTTTGCACTGACATCATCATTGTAAAAAAATTTGTGGAATCGGGACCCATCACCAATCCGCACCAAAATACATTATAAACCAAGCAAAATTGCTCAAGGTAAAAATTGCACTAAGTGTTGGGTGGATTAGGAAACTCATGTTGTGGATCCGCTCCAAAATACACTAAAAAGTGTGCAGAATGGAAACTTCATACCTTAGAATAAAATTTTCAATGCTTTCTAAGGATGTGGCCATTTTGGGCCTACATTCTAGCACCTCCTGGGTGGATTTGCTCGCAAAGCCATCGAACTCAAAGTCTTATCCATTGGGCATCAAGAGTCAAAAATGCTTATCTTCAAAAAATGCTTTAAAGAATAACTTCCATATGAACACTACCCTCTAAAAATTTTATGGTCATCTTCGAGGATAAATATTCATATCGAGACCATGCTTCATACATCCTAGAGGATAATTGTTCACATGGAGACTATGCCATAAACATTAATATATGTGCCATTCTAGCAAAACTACTTCATTGCTCCATCAAAACACAGCTATGTTCTCCTTATAAAGCCTTCTTACAAATCATGATAAAAATACCTTCACACAAAAATTGTTGTTTCTTGTGTCTCTCTGGACTCATGCTTTTATTGTTTCTTTTTGACCATGTCAAAGTAAAAATGAATCAAAAAAAATACAAAACTTATGACTACATATGTACAAAACAAAAATTGCTAAGCTTGTGCCCCTTCAGGATCCGCAGCATCTCTATCTGGCTCTTCTTCTTTTTGGGCCTCTTCCTCAACATTATCCTCTTCTTGCTCAACTTCTTCCTCTGGAGAAGATTGCTCCTTATTTTCCTCTTCAACATTATCACCAAATAGCTGCACCATCAATTTCAAAATTTGCAAGGCTTGTTTCCAAGTTGCTTTTGAGGGGTTGGAAGTTTCCTTTTAGCTGCTTATAAATGTACTAGAGTTCACCAATATCTTCATAGTTAGTAGCACTTCCTCTATTTACCAAGTCTTCCATGAGGTCTTTAAGCCTGGTAAAATCAATGATCATTTGTGAAGCCTGCTCTTGGTCAATTGGTTCTTCTAGAGCATCAATTTTAGAGTCATCTTGTAAGCTCTCTCTAGTACTTTTCTTGATTTCTTCAACTGATAGCAAGCTGTGATCTTCCATCCATAACCCTCTAAAACCAATTTGGATCATTTCCTTATTAACATCCACTACATCCTTGATTACTCCTTCAATTTTATCATACAATAGCCAAGCCTTTTGGAGTGCTCTGTGCTTCTTCACTACAATTCTAGCAGCAACTCTAGCAATGTTCCACTCCTTATTAGGGATTGGCTTAGTAGAATCACTGAGTCTACTATCCACTAGCCTATGAATTTTTTCAGCTGGAATTACCATAGGTTGTAGCTCTCTAGTGATTTTATCCAGATCCTTTTGAATACTTTGGAGTAGGTGGCTGGCATCATCTAAATAATCAATAATAAGCTACAACCCTGAGCATTTCTCTAGGACTTCAGAGAGCAATTCTTTTCTCACTTTCTTTAGTCCACCCTTAGAAAAACCAGAAGATTTAGCCTTTTCAATCTGGATTCATTGCTTCAAACTTTGTATCTCCTTAGCCTGCTCCTCATTATTTTTTTGGTGCTCTACAATCTACTCCTTGAGCTTATTAGCTTCTTGAAACTTCTCTTTCCAGCTCTTAGCTTCTTTTCTTAGAGCTTTCTCCACTTCTTTCTGATTGTTGATAGTTTTCTAAATCTTTTCAATTTTCTTTTCCAACTTACCCACCTTTTCTTTGAATATATCATTTTTTACATAAAAATTTTCTAAGTGGGCTTTGGCTATGACCAATTCATCTTCATCAAGTAGCTTCTCAATATCTTCTGTATACTCTTCTATACGATAATCTTGGGTAGTCATCTCATTTTCAGGCTTGCTCACAAGGGGAATCATGGATCTATATGTCCTTTGCCTTGAAATTGGATCAACAAATATGCTTCTTCTCCTGGTGGCCATCCTATTAGAAGGCTTAGACAGCTTTTCTACCCATAAATCATTGATTTTCTGTGTAGCTTCCTGCTCCTTCTACAAAATTTCCTGGGTAGGGTAACTTGTAGCAAGAGGAGAAGAAGATACAAGGTATGCAAGTGTAGAATCAATAGTTGATAATAGTTGTGCAGAAGTAGTTATAGCAAAATCTATGATCACAGTGGAATCTATGACCACTACCATTGTTGCAATTGGTAAACTCATGGAAACTAAAGTGAGACTCACAGATGGGTGAATGGGTGAACTTGAAGCAGTTTTCTTCTCATATGATGGTGGTGGTGGTAATGGTGAAGTTGTAACTATGGGAGATGATGAGAGGGGAATCTCAGCTGATGAATGTGGAACTTCGGATGATGAAGGTGGAACTTGAGGTGACCTTGGAGGAGATGGGTTGGTTTGTACCTCAGTAGTGATTGATGAAACAGGAGGTGGACTATGAGGTGGAGAAGGTACCTTTGTTACAACTTCTTGCTCAAAAAGGGAGGGAGATTTCCTTGGGGAATTTAGAGGAGGAAGAGGAGAAGAGGTATTAGAGACCATACCTTCACCTACTGATGTAGGATTTTCTGGAGCTATCTCTATGATCTACTATTGTTCTTGTTGTATCAATTCTTCAACAATTGAAACAATTGTTTTCTCAACTATATCCTCTTTATCCAACCTCTACTTCTTTGAAATCTCTTTCTCAGCTCTTTCTAGGGCCCTTTTGGCTTTTCTCTAAAAAATTTGAAAGGTAATCTTTCTCACTTTCTATCTCTTCCTCAGATAACCCTTCCTATACTATTTCCTCTAGTAATACCTGCTCAAAAATGGGATTTAATTCCACTATCACTGTAGTGGTGAAACTCAGAGGTGTAAACCTAAAGTTCTCATCCTTTTCATTCCAATCTATGTCTGTGTCTAGAGGCTATGCACCTAGGGCTAGGTGCTTAGGCCTTTTGACTATTTCTATAACTGGTGCACTGATAGTCCTCTCATCAAAATAGTGCATTTTACTCATCAACTATGCTCCCTTTAGAAAATTATCTATCTTCTCAGTTGAAGGCTGAAAAGGCTTCAGGACTTCGATAGAAATCAATGGAGTATCAGGTTCTTCTTCTTGAACTTCTTCTTAGAAGGTGGGGATGGGGAATCAGACCCAGTTTGTGTCATTTTGTATATTAGCACTATATTCCTTGTGTCTTTGGACCTCCAAGTTTTGACATTATTGTCATACCTTTTAGATAATTCACCATCAATTTTAATCCCAAACCTGGATTTTTCTTTACCAGTCTCAATTCTCATCCTCCACCAATCTGATATTTTGGCTTCATTCCATTTCCCTTTTTTCTCTGCTTCCTCACTAGTAGGTTCTTGAGACTGAGGGTCCTCTTTCTTTTCTATTTTTTCCTCAATATCTTTGATGGTAGACTCCTTCAACCGATGTTTTACATTGTTTTCTGGGTCAAAATCCATAATTTGTTCATAAAAGTCTAACCATGGAGGAAGTTGATCCATTTTAGAAACATTCCACTCTAAAAGAGCAATTTCTTTGTTATTTCTACCTTGTTCAAAATGGGGCCTAGATCTCTTATCAAATTTATAGGCCTTTTCTCCATTTAAGGCTATATTTATTTTATAGAATATATCATATGGATCATAACTCCATCTCTGAGGAATGTAGAATAGACCCAACCTATCTAGGTATTGGTCAATTTGTTCACCCTGCCACTTCTTAGTAATAGTTATATCACTAAAATTTTGGTAGGTCAACATAGATCTCCTCTTTCTCCTAGAGCCATAGTTCAAATCTATATATTATTCTTACCTCAAATATTCTAAGGCAAATAGCCTCTCTGTGACAAAGTGGGGTAGTAGAAAAGGCTTACCCATAAATCCATATAGTCTAATGACTATGCCCTCTATTAGGAGATACCATTCTCCTTCCTCTGCACCTTCTACTCTCAATATTTTCTTAGCCAAGGGTGGTAGCCTAGGGAAAACTCCATACATTATTTTCAATGTTGGCCCTAAGAATTCCAAATTGAATTTGTAAAAAGACTCAGTACTTCTAAGATGAGAATTCCAATAATAAATGGGAATGGGGTCTCCTTGGTTATTCTTATCCTTAACTAGAATCCAGGGCATCATATCTCTTATAGTAGCAAAGAACATCCAAACTAGGCTTGAGCAATGCCTAAAACTAGGTGCATCAAAGCTTCTTTTCATTCTCACTAATTGCTCATGCATTCTTTGAGTAAGGAAATCCAACCAATAAAAATAGATAACCCTAACACCTATATTTTATGCATCTTCCTCATACATATTCATGTTGGAAATGCAATATGCGATGGCTATTTGCCAATCATTCACCATTCTATCAGAGTCCAAACCCTCCATACATGCTAACATTGAATAGAGCTCTGGGTTAGAAAATTCATTGATGGGAATTGGAACTTTGGGTATTTCATCTTCCTCTCTTATTCTTCTAAACTGGAAATGAATCCATCTTTATAAAACTTTATGTTCTTTTGAAGCCATTAATGAAGCATAAACCCTAGCTTGTTCTACTATGTCAAATTATTTAGGTTCTGAGGGTGGGGTCACCCCTATGACAAACAAGTTAAGGTAGAGCTCTTTGGTAATAGTGAATAGTGTTGTGCCATCAAGCATTTTCACTGTTCTCTTCTTAGGATCATAATATTTAATCATTGTAGAAACCAATTCAGGGCAATGGTGGACATAATCACAAATATAATAAAATAAGAAGGATTTTATGGCAATGGTACCTTGAGGCTGATTTGGTCACCCTTCAAAGTGTTTGAATTTAAAATTACTTCTCAAGAAGGTCCTTCTTACTTTGGTCATTATTGTGTCTATCAATCACCTGGTTTGGTCCACATGGTCATCCAACTCTACTCCTATTCTCTATACTTTTGTAGATACTTTCTTTGGAGCCATTTTTTGTTAGTAATAATTTAAATTTACTGCAAAATTTACAGGTAGTGCTTCTGCCATCGTTCTACTCTTCTCCACTTAATGAACGCTGCTCTTGTCAAATGAACATAGTTTTGTTCTTTTCTCTCTTAATTACTACCACATGCATGTTTTCCACCATTAATGTAGCTACTGCATGACTTTCCCATTGGCACGCTTCTCAACTAGCACTCTATCCCTTTTGGTGGCTTAGAGGTGGTGTTATGACCTCTGATTGGTCAAAATTCAAATGTGCTTCAACCCTTGCAATGTCGCTTTGTCCTCTCTCTTTAAAGCATGGGAAATTAGCATTTATTGTGAATATTTTTCTCTTTTCCAAGTGATACAATGCAGAATTGCTACCCCACTCAAATGTAGACTCAAAATTAGTGGATTGGCAACACTTCTTTCATTCCATACAACTTAACTCTAAAAATTGGTAGATTAGAAACTTCCTCGTTATGCACATCAGAAGTCTCAAAACCTGGCAGATTGAAACTCGCTCGCCATTCCAATGGTATCCTAGTCTATAGTTACCAGGCAAGTTGTTATTTTTGTTGATGTTGTTACCTCTATTATACCTTGGCATAGGGCCCTACCCCTTACCAACTTGGTGGGGTGTATCTCCATATCATATTCTTGGATCTTAGTGATCCAACTAGCTCTCTTATCTCCTAGTTCACCTTGCAAAATAAATATTCTTACATTTGGGTGAACAACATACAACAGGGTCTTACTTTGAACCAAATACTGCTTGAACTTCTTCAATAATTTCATCATAGCAAATACTTGCTTCTCAATAAAATTATACTTAACCTGGTAATAATGGAGAGTCTCGATCTAGAATAATATAGGGTGCTCCTCACCTTCATCATTCTTTTGGGTGAGAACTGAGGCATAACTCTCTTCAACTCCATAAGTGTAAAGAATAAAATTCTTTAGTGAAATCTATATTTACTAGCACTAGAATTATTGCAATGGACTACTTGATAATCTCGAATGCTTGTTTCCTTAATTCAATCCATTTGAACTTTGCATCTTTCTTCAGTAGTTCATATATAGGCTTGACCTTCTATGCAAAATTAGAAATTCCTGACAAATTTTATTTGGCCAAAGAAGGACTGTAAGTATTTCTTGTTTACAAGTAGTGGAAGAACAAGAATGGACTATATTCTATCTAGATCTATGTCCATACTTTCTTTTGAGACCACATGACCTAGAAAATTTCCTTCATGTACTGAAAAATATTTCTTAGGATTGAGATAAATGCCAAATTCTCTACACTTTTTAAAAACTTTCTCAAGGTGTGCTAAGTGGCCATGCTTATTATGGGAAAACATTTTCATGTCATCTAAATAGATCAGAATGACCTTATTAATAAGCTCCCCAAAGGCATAGTTCATGGCTATTTGAAATGTGATCCCACATTGGACAACCCAAAAGGCATTCTCTAGTAGGCAAATGTGCCCCATTTTGTGGTGAATGTTGCTTTATACTGATCTTCATTTTTCATCCAAAT
This sequence comes from Wollemia nobilis, assembly GCA_028583015.1. Taxonomy (NCBI): domain Eukaryota; kingdom Viridiplantae; phylum Streptophyta; class Pinopsida; order Araucariales; family Araucariaceae; genus Wollemia; species Wollemia nobilis. The sequence goes on from JAQPPZ010006249.1 coordinate 10,426,284, forward strand.
CTGGTTGTATCCAAAGAAGCCATCCAATAGTGATAACCTCTTTTACCCTACCACTATCTATAATATCTGATCAATCTATGTAAGGGGGTAGCAATCCTTAAGAGATGCTTGGTTAAGATTTTTGAAATCTACACACAAATGAATATCACCATTATTTTTTCTCGCAGGTACCAAGTTGGCTACCCAGGTTGAATATTAAATTAGATAGATGATCTTAGCATTTAATAGCCTTAAGAGCTCTTCTTTCATAATGGCTTTGATCCTTGGATTTACAGGCCTTTTTTCTACCTAAAAGGCTTTGCATCAGGCTCTAGCTCAATGGTGTGTTGGATAATCCTTTTTTCATATACCTTGAGGTATTCATATGAACAAGCCACAATGTCTTGGTACTTTATACATGAAGCTTTAATTTCCTCTTCTTATTTTGGTGAACATCGAATTCCAACCTTGAGCCTCTTTTCATTTTCTACTTCAACCTCTTTATATATTTTATCATTGACTTCCATGGATCTGATCCTTCTCCTATCTTCATTGTCAAACAAGCTTTCTAGAGTGACCAACCCTCTAGGTATTTAATAATTTGTAAGTTTAATAACATCATGCTAATCAATTTCCTTTGGATATTCTTCTTGTATAGTGGAAATATAGGCTTCTCTTACCATAAATTCAATGATTTGTTCATCACTCTCAAAAACCTGCCAGAAAATCTACTTATCTGGTACTGCAGGTTTGAAAATAATTTTGATTCCCTTGTCTTTCTTGACTCCTATATCTAAAAAAGGGTTGAATTTAGCTCCCCTTGCTACTAAAGAGTCTGCTAAAGTATTATTTTATCTAGGAATAAAGTTTATATTTAGGGCATCAAAGGATTCCATCAAATCACATACCCTATTTTTGTATACTTTTAGCTAATGGTACTTTTAGGTAATAATGATTTTATGATTTCATTAAATCACATTATTTTCAAGTGTTATCCTTATCCTCCTCTCCTTTAAGGGAATGACCATGCTAGAATAATCCATATACATGCATCCACCTAATTTTACAGTAAAATCTCTTGAGAGTCATAAACCAAAGTAGGGTTCCAGATCAACCACCACTATCTCTTGTACTATTGTCACCTCAGGAATATATGTAACCTCATTAGTACATCCTTTATTACTTTCATTATTTTTATAGGTGTCCATCCAAATACAATAATACAAGGCAATATCAAGTATACTCCATACCCATCTCTTCACATACTGCTTTAGGCATAACTATAGTAGATTCTCATGAATCTATCATACAATTTTAGACTACCCAACCTTCCATCCTTAAATAGAAATAGAAATGAGGGGGTTTATTATTCAAAATAATAGGGGACATTTCTTTCTTTTCTGAGAGTATACTAAGGATTGTGGTAGCCTGTCTATCTTGTGGATACTTGTTGAGCAAAGCCTTAAGCAATTCTATATGGCTAGGAATGAAAAGGGCATCATATAAACTAGGTTTTGAGGGAATCCTTTTCATATCTTCCATATATTATATTTGAAATTAGCCAAGGTGGTCCTCTCAAGCCTTATTTCTGGATCACCATATTTTCTTTTATATTGTTGAGTGGCTTCTATTCTTTGTATTTTGGTAATAGAAGGGAATTTAAGCCTCTCTTGAGCCTCATAATTAGACTTCATTTGGTCTCCTTCAGTTTCCTTTTCAAATCTCTTGGGGAGACTGTCTGTCTTCTCTTTCCCTTTATCCTGGGGAATAGGAAAAGTATTGCTACTTTGGGGAAGTGGGTCATTCCTTTTCTAAGAAGGTACCTAGAATTATCCCATCTTTTGTGGATCTACTTGCAAGGTTTTCTTCTCTGACCTTGTCATAACAACAATTGGGCCATCTTCATCTAGCTCTTTTCTAACCATAATTTGGTCAGGCTACCATAACATATTTATGTCCCTTTTGATTCCTCTTAGCTTGATCTATAGCTTGTTGAACATGGTGTTGGTTCATGACACAAGACTATGAATCATGAGAATCATTACATACCAAACACCAAATATTCACTAGACTTGTTTTTGAAGAACACTTAGGTTCTTTAGATGCTACAATTACTATGATCCCAGTACTATTACTAGGACCAGGTCTTTGATATTTGTTCACATATGGAAATATCCTCTATTGAGATCTCTCATGATCCCTTTTTTCCATTGAATTTTTCAGAGTATTTTGTATATCAAGAATGGTAGAAAACTCTTGAGAGGTCTGAGAAGGAAGGGGATGGAAAGGAACTATAGTAGATGGTGCTTTAATTGAGGAATTAGATTCATTTATGGATATGGGGATGATAAGAAAAGAGGATCCATGTAATATGATATTGTATCTTGGATTTGGCCATTAGTGGTTTTTGAACTATAAGGTAGCACATCTTTGGGAGGTAACCTCCCCATATTAATTAGGATATTCTCTGCATGAACTACTACATTATAAACTTGATAAAATGTTTCCACTCCAAATTTTTGGATTTGTAAGACTGGATCTGATCCAAGAGCTCTGATATAATACATATAATCCAAGCATGTAGCTGGTCTAGCTATAGAGGGAATTCTCTTCCATGTTCTACTAAACCTTAAATTGAAATCTGAGACAATCTCTTGTTGATATTTCTGCATGGATGTAAACTGATTAATCAAGGAGGAGTCAACATATTCATTAAATTCTTTCACAAAAGGCTCAGCTAATGCTTCCCATGAAGTGATGGTGTTATCCTCAAGAGTCCTAAACCAATGCAAAATCTTTCCTCTAAAGGAAAATGCTAGGATTATCACAATAACATCCTCCTCCTTTATGTTGTGGATTGTTGCCAAATTCAAAATGTCTTGACAGTGCTCATATGTTGTCTTACCAGATCCATCATAAGTGGGAATAGCCTTGGATACATCCTGGGGAATGATATTTATATGGGCTAACCTAATGGGACCATCTATGTTCCAGCTGGGGTACTTCTATAATGGCTAATTTTGTGGTACATTTCCTTGATTTTGGGTTGCATTTCCTACCATATTTCCAAGTGTAGGTCTTTTTGGAGGGGTTGTTGGATTAACTGCAAGATTTTCCTTAGGAAGCTCTTCTTATGAGAGGAAATTTTGATTCAAACTTTTGATAATAGTAGACCCTCTATAAGGTAGCTCACAATGAAAATAAGAGTTAGGGTTATTCCTTTTGAAAGACCTGGTATACATGAAAGGATATTGATCTATAGGGGTAATTATTTTTTGGGTTTAAAGACTAGGGAGTCGCCAAGTGAATTTACTATTCTCTACTTAACAAGGTCAAGAAATTTCACCAAATCTTGATTCCTCTAGGTAGAGATAAAATAATACTCATATGATTGGTTTTTGTGTTCATTGTGAACTTTTCCCATCGAGCGTGCCAAAAAATCTTGGGCACCAAATTGACATCAAGTTTTACTTGACACTAAAACTATCTATCTTCCAATTTTCTATCTAGGCATGCACTCGATAGTCGTAGCTCAACACTCAAGCATTGGATGGACCAAAGACAACTTCAATCCAACCTCTAAAGTATGTTGATTTCTTGTCAACTTAAAATGGTGCTGACTCAATTACGGCTCAAATAGGTTTTTGAGATAAGGGTTAGAAATATTATAAAGAAAAAATTGGTCGGATAAGCTAACATCATAGGCAACTATAGCAAAAGGCTCCCACAATCTATTTCCAGTGTCCCATCACTCAATATTAACATCACCCAAATTAATGAAACCTTCACACATTAAAGCATAAACAGAGATATATTGCAAAAATCAATTTCAATATCCAATATTGATAATAAAAATAGCATAATAGACCAATAGTTATATTTAACAGACATAAAATTCCTAACAAGATAGATCTAATCAAGAACAGATTTCAACTACTCTCACAACTAGTAATCTAAAATCTGGAATGAACTAACAATTCAAGTATTAACATAAATGCAACTCAAGACTTTGAACCTCTTGCACAAGATAATGAATATGACAAATTTGAATCAAAATATTATATTAATGCTCCTTCCATTAGCTCACAATATTATTTATAGGAGGGCAAGTAAACGCACTAGAGTCGATCCCAAAAAATGAGGGTTCAACCTCTATTTATAGTTTGTAAATGAAATAATATTAAGGAGACATTACAAAGATTGTATATTTACAGCTTAGTAGAGAGTTTGTTGGCATCATCTTATTGGATAGAGGGCTCTAGGAAATCTATTGTGAGAAATCCGCCATAGCAGCATACCTCTGTAACTTGTTTATTTTTTGGTGATAGTTGGAGCTTGAACAATTGGAGATTACATCTCATCCATCAATCATTCTTGGGAGTTTTGCTCCTTTGTAGATATGCAACTACATTTGGTTCTTGTTCTTGAAAACCCTCATCACTTCGTCTTCCTACCCTCCAACTGATTGTACTCTGATTTGTCAAGTTTTGGTCTTCTAAATCCTTCAAGAATGTCAGCAAAACTTGGACCGTTGATCCTCCTTGTGAACGGCTACATTTAAACCTCCCAAGATACTTTAAAAATTTGAAGGGAAATCAAAAGTACCATTCCACACTTTTAACTTGTTGACATCATCATTATAGCTTTGATCCTGTGGAATCTAATTCTAGCGTAAAATGAACTAAGAGGTGAGCGAGATGAAATCCACTCATTATCCTTCCTTTTCTCCTTTGACTTTGAAATAATAGAAATCTACACTTTTTAATCATGTTGATGTCACCTTTGCTTTGTAAATATGCAGAATTAGGAATCCACACTTGGGCAAGTGCAACTCCTTCTTTGTTACCATTCTGCATTGACCGTAGTGTAAAACATCTGTGTCATCGTTCCACTTTGAATTTAGTGTAAAATCACCCTTTATCTCCATTTCGTACTGGCTGTAGTGTAAAAGTGCTTTTGTCACCAATCTACACTCTGTAGTTTTGGTCACCTCTTTATCATCATTCCACACCAAAATACATTATAAACCTTATAGAATTGGCTTTATCGACACTTAGCCACTCGAAGCATGCAAGAAATTGCTCTCGATCTCCATTATGCACTTTCTTTTCCACTAACATCATAATTTTCAAAAACTTTTATGGAATCGGGACCCATAACCAATCTGCATCGAAATACATTATAAACCAAGTGGAATTTCTCAAGATAAAAATTTCACTAAGTGTTGGCGGATTAGGAAACTCATGTTTCGGATCTACTCCAAAATACACTAAAAAGTGTGCAAAATGGAAACTTCATACCTTAGAATAAATTTGCAATGCTTTCTAAGGATGTGGTCATTTTGGGCCTACAATTACCAACATGGAAATGTCGATGGTTATCATTAGTAGGAAGAGTGAATATAATTAAATAAATCTTATAGGCCATTCCAACATATTATATATCCTTGTATATTATTCCAAATTGATAGAAATTTAATTTATATTATGTGGTTATTTTTGTTGTTAGGATTATGTGATAAAAGAAAAAAAAATTGGTGAAATGGAGTAAGGTGTGTGATGATAAAACTAGGGGAGGTCTTAATTTAAGAATTCTTATGAATGCAAACTTAGCTCTAACGGGAAAATTAATTTAAATATTGTACGAAGAGAGTCAAAGATAATGGAAAAGAATTCTTTTAAGTATGTTGAGCCCAATAAACCAAGTTTAATATTTATTGTATTCTCACTACCATATGGTTCTACACTATGTAAAGGTTTAAAAAACCAATTTATTTGGTGATTAAAGGTCTAATATGGGTGGTAGGAACTAGAGAAAAAACATTAGTTTGATGGATACTTGGTGTGATTCAAAACCCCTCAATCTAGATCCAATTTTGAAACCAATGATGATATTACTTCAAGATAAATATGGTGATATGATTTCAAACATTATGTACAAGGATCAAGAAGGAATATACAAATGGAAAGAATATTTTTTTACAAGTATACTAGACATTTTTGCTAGGAGGTAGTTGAGTATAAAGATAACAACAATGATTATTCTAAGGGGATCCAAGGATAAGCTAATTTGGGAGTTGAATAGCTTAGGATAATACATAAACAAAAGTGGATATAATATAAAGCATAAACAAATTATAAATATTACAAGAGTGTGGAGAGATATTTGGGATAGATTTAGCATTCCAAAATTCAAAATATTTGTATCGTTAGTTGGTCATAGGAAAATATTATCCTAGAATAAGATAATGAAAAGGGGTTTTCATGGCCCCTCATAATGTGTTTTGTGTTAAAGGAAGAGGAGAATATAGACCATATCTTGGGATACTGTTCAAAAATTTGGGAACTATAGCAATTGATTATTAATATGTTTGGTAAATGCATGGTGATGAATAGTAGAATTGAAGAATGATTAAAGCAAAGATAGAGCACTTTTAAAAGTGAGGTATTACAGAGAATTTGAGATACTTCAAAAATATAATACTTTAGACTATATGGATGGAAAAGAATAGAAGAATATTTAAAGGAAAGAGTAGTTTAGAGGTAATGAAAAGGAAGATTTATTTAGTCATAGAGAAGTCTAAACCAACCACATCAACTCACCCAATTCCTAATCTTAAAGTAGAGAACCTTGATAGATGGATTCAAGACATCAAATAGAATTATGATGTTGGATAAAAAAGAAATAAAATAAAGGCAAATATTATAAAGTGGAAACCACCAAAATTTGAGTTCATCAAATTTAATTTTGATGGATTATCTAAAGGAAATTAATGACCAATGGGAGGAGGAGGAATAACTATAAATAATAGGGGTGAGCTTTTGTAACATTATACTTTAATAGTGAACTTAAGACAAGAAATAAAATTGAAGCTTGGGTAGCTTTGGAAGGGTTAAAAATACGTAGATAGATAAAATAGAATAACCTATGGATGGAATGTGATTCACTTATAGTAATAAATGCAATTTTAAGGAAATAAAATGCTCCATGGAACACATAAGAGGCCATTGTGGACATACAAGACCAAGAGAGGAGAAAGAATTATGGAAATCAAGATCGAGAGAGGAGTTTGAAAAATCAAGTTTATAAATACATTTAAGGAAGAGAATAAATATGGAAAAAGGGTAACCAATAAAGGGGTTTTAATAGATGATTGGGAAGTTAAATTCTCTTTTCCATGGTTAGAGGAAGTAGTAATTTTAGCTAAAGCTAACAAGAAATTTTGACTATTTGAATCAAATAATGATTAATATTTACTTTAGTAATTTTTATTGGTAATATTTGTTGTATTTTATAATATAAATGTGTTTTCATAAAGAGTATTTATTATATTTCTTGTAATTGCACTTGTGTTATAGGAAGGAAACCAATAGTCCATATCTTGCAAAATAACTATAATACCAATAATATTTTGGAAATATTACTCTACTAAGATGCAATGTGTAGACAATAGAGGTGAATGTTTTGTATTATGAAGGATGCTATAGGAAAATTTCAAGAAAAAGGAAGTTGAGTTTTGGAATACTTGTATTCACATAGAAAATTGAGGAAGATTCAAAAAATAAAAATTAAGAATTCAAACCTTATATGAAAATTGATGTTGGCATCTAGCTGTAGCACCTCAATTGAGATGATAGTTGAATCTATTTGTAAACTCTCAAGATCTAAATGATAGAGTTGTGATTTATCAAGGGTGGGGGATAAAAGTACAACCTTTTTTTCTCCACAAAAAAATAGAATAGTTGTGCTTCCAATAATCTATAGTTTAAGTTAATGTTTAACTATACTTCAATCATATTCACAATTTTAAATTCACATGTTCAATAATTATTAACATAATTTATTCACTAGAAATATCTTTTACCTAGAGAAGTAATAAATATCAATTGTTACTACAATATAAGGTAATACTACCAATCATGTTTGAGATTAAAAGAACTCAAAATTATACCATCAATAAATCATCTACCATATGATACTAATAAAGGTTTTTTTTATAGGTCCACAAACTATCATAATATAAATTCTTAACTAAGGATGTGGCTACTATATCATATCAATAATTTTTTACTATTCATAAAGATAAAAGTCACCTAAGAGCATAATAAAACCATTATATTTTATACTAAATCATGATTATTAAAAATAAGTTACTAACTTCTTCTAACCATTATAATAAATAAAGTTGCTTTTGGAATTTTATTGATGTTGCACCCACTCCTAGTCGACACTCATCGCGTGTGAAGTCCTCTATAGAGAAAGGCAAAGGCATGGTTTTTTTTGGTCCTGTGAAGGGTACTACTCTTAAATTTTCTTCTCTAGCTTGCAATATGCTAAAGACCACTTCAACTCCCTACCCTGGTATGTACTCAACTTAGTACTTTGAGGATGCAGATCATGTGGTTCACCTGGATGACATTGTGTCCTTGGTGACCTCTATGCTCCTTTGGGCTAGAAAAATCATTAATAAAACAAAAAATTAGAATAAGATCACTCTCGATGAGGAGGTCTCAAAGGTGGATGGTTCTATCTAGGACCGTCTTCCTCTCTCTAATTAGTTGGGATGTGTTGAGTGGTGTTTTAACCCGATTGTGAAAACACACTCTCCTGTAGGATCTGAGTCCCAAATCCTCTGCTTGCAAAGAAAAAACGATTTCTCCAAGGTTCTTATTATGCTAATTATTGATTATCAAGGATGTCGTTTAAAATGAAATGCTAAGAACACCTTAGGGTTTGCAAGTGGATGTTAACAAGGGGCACTGTGGTTTATTAATTTTGAACTTTCAATGGACTCAAAATGAATAAAATCTGTTTAAACCTTAAATTCTGATGGATTTTCAATGATTTATTCAAACACAGTAATTAAACTACTGAAAATAAAATATGGGTTTGAAAAGCAAAGACAAAAGTAAACAAAAGTAACAATAAAAATAGATTACAGTCAGAAAGTTGTCATTAATCAGATGAAACCGAAGATACTCGAGGCTTTCTACATGCAACCTAACCTAATGAACCCGCACATCCACACAATCCAAATAGGCCAAAGCGAGTCTCGAGGGTTTCTGTGGTAATTCCAAAAAATAGGCATTCGCATGAAGCAACCAAGAGATCTTGCATTAACTTCACCTAAAAACCTAAGAAATCTGGAAGGGGAATATAAACATTAAATCATGCATGCAAAAGTTACTCCTTCTTTCTCATCCAATAAGATGCCAACTCTCTGTATTTGTATTTAAATGATATCTCGATTACATTCAAAAATGTTCCAGTGTAAAAGAAAATCCCGTAACAAAAAGAAGGAAATTGCCCAAGTACGGGCCCGAATAGCACAAAGCCTTCGTCTCCGCAACTCCGTATTCGGCAATTTCCAACCCCTTCTTCAATTTGCAATTCCGGCTTTATAGCATTGTTATGGCTCTTCGATTTCCTCCGTCGCTTCATTTCCTCTTCCCGTGGGCGACCCTTCAAATTCCTGCTTTTTCCCGCTTTGATTCACGCTCAAATTTGGAAACGCTCCGAAATTCATCTCTGCATGTAACGCCCTCGCAAGTTTGACACCTGCACGCCACGTGTCACGCACTTTCTGTGCCTGCTGTAACGCTTTTCTATGAAAGAACCCGACAAAACTGCAAGTCCGCCCTGTTCACCTTCCCGACCGCGAAATCGCGACATGTCACGAAATCGCGACATGTCGCGATATCGCTACATGCTTCCTGGCCGTACGCCTTCATCCGCTCCCCGTAGCGATGTCGCGACCGTTTCTCATTTGTCTGCCTCCGGCCACTTCTCGTAGCGATATCGCTACCCTTTTAACATCCTGAGCCTTCTTCTTCGAATGGTAGCGATATCGCTACCACCTTCTAACTTTGAGCCCTTTTCAAAATGTGGTAGCGATATCGCTACCACCTTTAGCTTTGCAGTGTCTTTTCAAAATGTGGTAGCGATTCGCTACCACTTTTGGCCTAGCCCTCCTCTTGGGGAAAATCGCTACCGTTTTCTCTCGGACCTCCTGGGCAACTTTACGTCGCGACATCGCGACCATTATCATCCTCTTGCCTTCTTTCGACAAACCGTCGCGATATCGCTACCGCTTCCTAACTTTGAGCCTGATTTTCATTTTCGTCATGATTTCGCGACATCTTCCTTGCACCGTACAACTTTGCCAAAACTCTCAAAATCGCGACACCTTTCATCATCCGTACGTCTTGGCAAAACCTCTCGCGATATCGCGACGTTTTTCCCCTCGACCTTCATGCACTTTTCGATATCGCTACCCTTTTTTCTTACACTTCCGTACCATTTTTTCCAAAACACGTCACGAAATCGTGACCATTTTTCTTTCCGTACGCTTCGGCAAAACACGTCGCGAAATCGTGACCATTTTTCCGTCTGTACACCTTTGCTGCAATCGGTCGCGAAATCGCGACGTCTTTCCTCATCGAGTCCTTTAGCCGTTTCCTGTCGCGATATCGCGACGTTTTTCCGCTTTCGTACACCTTTCCAAAACACGTCGCGAAATCGTGACACTTTTCATCACCCGTACGCTTCGGCAAAACACGTCGCGATTTCGCGACATCATTTATTTTCTTCCCAACAGCATGTCGCGATTTCGCGACACCTTTTCTTTTCTCCTCACGACATGTCGCGATTTCGCGACACCTTTTTCCCTTTTCTCCTCTTCCCCTTTTCCTCTGGTCACCGACACGTCGCGATTTCGCGACACCTTTTTCCTCCTGGTCACCGACACGTCGCGATTTCGCGACCATTTTTCTGTTTCGTTGTCGTTGACCGCGCTGACCGCGATTTTCCGACATGTCGCGATTTCGCGACAATTTTCTGGTTTCGTCGTGATTTCGCGACATGTCGCGATTTCGCTACCTGTCGCGATTTCGCGACCCCTTTCTACACTTGTGCATTTTCTCTTTTTTTCAATTCTGGCATCTGGGTCACTGAGATCCTTCCCTGTGAGCCTGCAAAAAGGTGGGTCCCCAATTTTGGGGTGTGTTGTGGATCAACCACAACAAATGGCGACTTCGCTGTCAAATGCTCTTGAGCATTTTAGTAAGAACCCAACCTGAAACATATCACAAACTCGTAAATACATGTTAGCACATAAGCAAAATAACAAATGCCCAAAGATCGAAGTACATGAATCATCGAATCATCAAGTATTAGCTCAAGGTGTGCAATGTGTTTTCATTCCCTATCGTTTGAAATTGATCAACATTCCATTATCAGCTTTTGCATGAATGCATATATGGGATGGTGAATGATTTGTGACCCTAAATGAATGAGCTAGGAGATTTTGCTTTTCCTAATAAGCATGATCATTCTTCTACTATTATGTACAAGCATTCAAGATTGCCAAACCCTCTTAGGACCCACAAGTTCATTTCCTTATTGTATCCCAAAGTTGGTTATGAGTCCCTACTATTTAGAACCCATGTGCAAGTGAATGTGAAATCAGAACTTTGGGGAATCAGACTCCCACCCAACCGAGATGAGAGTTTAACCTTATCCTTACTATTCTGATTTAGAGTTCATTACCTCACTTTAAGCAAAATAATTAAACCAGCTATGGAAGAAATGGTCATGCTAGTCTAACCCTCTAGACAATCATTGGTCTTGCTTTTTTAGGCAAGACATGATGCCATGCATGGGCATATCTAACCCCACAATCCAAAACTTATCTCCATTTCTTTGGACCTTGGGGATGACTACCCATCCCTTGCAGAGGACAAGTAGTACGATCCTTACAATCCAAAATAAAGATGAGATGGGAAAAATTTATTTATTTATTTATTTCTTGGACCTTGGGGATGACTACCCATCCTGGTTAGGGACAAGTAGTACGATCCTTACAATCCAAACCTTAGATATAAATCATTAATTCTGTTGCTTAAACCTTGGGGATGACTACCCATCCTTTGCAGAGGACAAATAGTACGATCCTTACAATCCAAGACTTACTATGAAATGAAACATATTAATTTTATTACAGAGCTTTGGGGAATAGATTCTCAACCAACCAAGATGAGAATTTATGCCCTATCCTTACTACTCCATGTGAGGTGAAATCAAGAGCTTTGGGGAATTGGATCCTCAACCTAAGCTAGATGAGGATTTACACCCTATCCTTACTACTCCTTTTGGGCTTTAAGCTCTATGGAAGTGGTTAAAACCACTGCTTTAAGATCATGTTGCATAATAGGATAGACATGGAAACCACTTTCGCTCAACCTTTTCCTCCAAGCTAGGTTTTGATCATTTTGCTCAAGATTCTTTTTAATTTATGAGACATGCTTGGTTCTAGATATCTCAAGACTCGGCTTCCAACCTTAGGAGCTACTTACATATATGTTATAACACAACCCTAAGAGGATTTGACATACTTTCATGGCTTGTACATAAGATGCATATGCAACTAAAATGAAATGTATGTGAGGTGAGATGGAATATGAATGCATTACTTCTTGAATTGTGAATGAAATGATTTGTCATGCAAAACTGATTCTTTCATATATCACAAAGTCAAACAATATAACTTAAAAAAGTTTTATGCTATTTGTGGAGCTTTTACAAGACAATTCCAATATTTCATATTCTCCTAATCCTTAAGCATAAGTTGACATCTCAATTTTCTATTTTTTTTTTTTTTTAAATTAACACACATGTCAATTGAAATCAAATCCATAATCAAAATCCTAACTAAACTAACAATCCTAAACAATAAAAACAAAATCTGAAAATCCTTCACCAACACCAAAAGAATAATATCAAAGTCTCACAACCTAAGGGCTAAAATAATGCTTTAGAATCTGCCCATTAACCGGCAACATGAAATCTTTCCCTTCTAAGGTTTTTAGCCTGAAGGTGTTCTTCCCAAGAATTTCTGAAATCTGATATGGGCCTAACCAGAGACAATCAAACTTTTGATGGTTTCCTTTTTCCTCATGTCTTTTGTCCCATAGTAACACCAAATCTGAAATTCTGAATGATTTAACTTTGGCCCTTCTATCAAACCATCTCTTGATGACTTCCCGGTGTTTGTTCATGTGATTCATGGCTTCTTCTCTCTTTTCATCCAGGTGCAATAACCGGCTCAATCTAGCTTCAACTTGATCATCTCGTCCCCATGTACTCTTGTATGAAATGTAAGGTCTGCAGCCTCAAATTTGCTGGAAATATCGGGTCTTGCCCATAGACCAAATGATAAGGAGTATTCCCTATAGCTTCTTTCACTCGGTCCTATCTCGCCCACAGGGCAAACTTTAATTGACTATGCCATCCCGAGGATTCTTTTCCAAAGAACTTCTTAATAGTATTCAACAAATTCTTATTTGAAGATTCGGCCAACCCATTTCCTTGAGGATAGTAATTGGATGCAAACTTTAAGCTCACTTTATTATCATATGCCCACTCTGCAAATTGTGTGGAAATGAAAGCTTTACCATTGTCACTGACAATAGAATCGGGCATTCCATATCTTGTGATAATTTGATCCTCAAGGAATTTAATCACAACGTCTCGTGGTGGCATGTTTAGTGGGAATCGCTTCGTCCACCTTGTACAAGTAGTCTCGTAGTCGTCAAAATAAATTTGTGAGAGTCGAAAGAATTTGGGTTAATAACCCCGATAAAATCCAGTCCCCACCGTGCAAACGGTCTCATTTCGACTACAAGTCGCAACGGCATGGCTGCATTTCTTTCTCTATTTGCAACCACTTGACGGATGTGACAAGATCGCACATGAGCATGTGCATCTTTGAATATATGAGGCCAGTAATATCCTCGCTCGCAGGATTTGGTGTGTCGTAGCATTGGCCGCACCATGACCAGTTCCATGCTTGCCATGAAATTCTTGCAACACCCTGGCGGCTTCGTCTTTGCTCAAGCATCTCAGGTAGATACCTTCATGATTTTTCCTGTAAAGCACACCAGACTTTATCAGATAGTTAATAGATTTAAGCCTTAAAGCTCTCCTTTGTGTTGAATTCAAATTAGAAGGGCACTTACCAGTCAATAAAAATTGCACAATATCAACATACCAGTCCTCCTTAGCCATGTATTCTGTATTTGAGCATTGACCTGTTATTTGTGGATCATTTTCTCGCGATCGCCTTTGCCAATCCTTGTCCTCGAACTAGTTTCATTGGTTGGATTTCGAGATCAAATTCTTGGATGGTTGCAATCCACTTTCCTCTCTTTTCACCTAGTTCATTCTGTAAAAACATGGTCTTGACAGAAGAATCGGGCACAATGGCAATAATTCTGCTGTGTACGATGTAATGCCTAAATTTTTTCACAGTTTTAAAAAGTGCATACATTTGCTTATCAAGGATTGAATACCTTAATTGGGCATCTTTTAGGGGGCACTTAAAAATGCAATGGGTTTTTCGGCATTATCTTCGCCTTTTTGGGTTAATACACTCACCAAGGAGTGCTCCGATGCAAAAGCATAAATGTAAAAAGGTTTGGAAATGGCGTCTTTGATATTCTGGAAAGCCACTTTACTTTCCTCGTTCCACCTTACGTCCACATTTTTCTTGAGCATTTGGTTTAGAGGTTTAGCTATCTCAAAGCAAAGCTAGAAATGAACTTCCTCACAAAATTGACTTGCCCAAAGAAAGACCTCAATTCTTTTTTACTGCTCGGGAGAGGTAGGTCTTGGATAGCTTGTATCCTTTCCGGGTCGATGGATATTCCCTCCTTTGAAATAATGTGACCTAGCAGCTTCCTTCTCGTCACTCCAAAAATGCATTTCTTGGGATTTAATGAAATTCCATGTTCCCTGCATCTTTGAAGCACCTTATTTAAGTCTTTAACATGATCCTCTCTCTTCTTCGAGAAAACCGGGATATCATCCACATACACGATGATGCATTTGCCTATTAGTCCTTTGAATGCGTAATCCATGGCGCGTTGAAAAGTTGCACCAGCATTTAATAGTCCGAACGGCATTCTCTTATATGCAAATGTCCCCCACTTGGTAGTGAAGGCTGTTTTCATCCCGTCATCTGGATGTATAAGAACTTGGTTGTACCCATAATATCCATCGAGAAAGGACATCATTTCTGATCCATTTACCATTTGCAAGATTTCATCGATTGATGGCAATGGATAATTATCTTTCTGGGAGGCTTTATTAAGATTTCGAAAATCTATGCACAGCTTAATCTCTCCACTCTTTTTTCTCATCGGAATGAGGTTAGCCACCCAGGTTGAGTGCCTAACGGGAAAAATGATTTTCGCCTCCAATAGTATTTTAACCTCCTTTTCGATCAAAGGCTCCAATAGCGGGTTAACAACTCGCTGTCTTTGCCTAAAAGGCTTGGAGTCTGGCTTCAAAGGTATGGTATGCGTGATAATGTTCTGGTTGTAAGTCTTCAGCTCATTGTAGTTCCAAGCAATACAATCTATGTAATGCTTCAAAGCCTGTATTATATTGCTCCTTTCTTCCTCTCTACATGCCTTTGCTATGTACACCTCCTTTGGATTGTCCGCACTCCCTGCATTAATTGAATCGCATGCATCTTTGGGGAGCGGGACTCTTTTTCTTTTCTTGTTCTTGCATTCCATGTCGAACATTTTTTCTAATGAAACCACGTCTTTAGGAATTTTGTTGGATTGATACGCTAGCTTCACTTTCTTCTCGTTTCATCCTCGCCACCTTTGTTCCTCATCGATCACTCGATTTTCAAAAATACCCGAGTTTGTGACAAACTTGAAGATGTGCCTGTCACACTCAAAAACCTGGAAATTCTTCACATTATCGTGTATTGATGGACAAGGAACCAAGCTCAATGGAAAAATTTTTACATCTTTTTATATCCACCGGGTTTAACATGCCCGCGACGACTGCAAGAGAGTCTGCTATTCGATTCCCTCTCCTAGAAATAAGGGCTATGTTGAATGCATCAAACTCCTCCATGAGATCCATAACCCTAGTCCTATAAAGGCTCAGTATTTTGTCGCGGCATGTATACTGTCCTTTGATTTGCTTGACAACCAACTCAGAATCTCCCAAAACCTTCAAGCATTTAACATGTTTGCTCAATGCTAGACGTAAACCGTAGATCAATGCTTCGTATTCTCGCCACATTGTTTGTGCAAGGAAATTGTAGTCAGTAGGCAGCCAATAATGGTTTACCTCCTGGACCAGTGAGCTCGACTCCAGCTCCTGCTCCCTGTCTAGATTTTGATCCATCAAACTTGAGCAACCACGTGTGATCCTTTTCCTCGAAGAACTACCATGACACACTTCTTCTTTAAGTTCATCAGCAGCTTTCTCAACATCAAGAGCATAGACCCCTAGGTCTGGCTCGAAAAACTGAACCTCATTCGGCTTGTTAAAATCTGTTATAATCTCCTTAAGCCTCGGTTCGTTTTCCACTCTGATTTGGTTAGCAATGCCCTTCCATGGCAGCCACATATGCGAGCAGTCTGTTGCAAAATAGCCATTCAGCGTTTTCATCCAATCTCTCGCAAGTAACATTCCATACCTACTTGGGATGTTAACCACCAAAATGTCTACAACCTGCTGGACCCTGGGTTCAGAATTTAATTGAATCTTGACATCATATAAGGTCCCTACTACATTTACCTCCGAACGGTCCAATTGCAAGACCGTGCATTTGGATGAAACCGGTTGTAGACCCAACGATTTGACATATCTCCGTAGGCATGAGGTTGCTCGTGGCTCCCGTGTCTACCAAACAGCTTATGCAAGTTCTTACCCGCAATTCTCAGAGTTAATAAGAATGGCGGGACATCCCTTCTCTCCTTTCGCAAAATCAGATGGGATTCAGCTCTTTTTTCCTTCCACATCGGATCGGGTGAGTTCAAAGCTCTTATCAACGCCTCCTTTTGACCAGGCAATTTAGTCGCGTCCAAGAATGAAAGGCTAGATTTGGACTTCTTCATATCCTCCACTACGTCATAATTTGGTTTTTCGAATTTGACTGCCTTCTCGGACGTCATTAGACATTTCTCTTCCGAGTGGAGGGGGAGGGTTGTTACTTGCCTTTGTATCTCGGAGGAAGAATAGAACTGTTTGGAGGTGTTGATGAGGTTTTAGGGGCTTTAGACTTACTCCTCAAATGGTACCCATGAGTCCCCTTTCTAAAATCTCGAAAAGCTTGCACCTCCCTGTTCCAAAACTTCGTCTTCTTCCTCCTCGCTCTCACCCTCTTGGTGATATACTGTTTCCATCACCATAATATTTTCATCTTGCTGATACGATGGATCCTCATTTGATACCAGCTCCAAATCATCAACTTGTGCCTGAAGACAATGAGTGTATCTAGCAATCTCAGGACAATTCCTTTCATTGTGTTCTTTTGTGTTATGTAACCTCGCACCCTCTTTCCCATGCCAAATCCGAAAGATTCAAAAGAGAATTGGATTGGTCGGGCCTGCAGTAAGCATCTAATTGATTAGCAATGGGAGCAGGAACTCCCCCATTGTTTGGCTTAGTGTTCCAGTGCCTCCCTCTATTGTTAAAATTCTGACTTGGGTGAGGGGCACGGGACTCATGCTTCTGCTGTTGAACCCTGTCATTACTTAGTTTATGTACTAGTTTCTTGAGCTCTTCGACTTCCGAAAGGACATCCTTCGGTGGAACCACATTGTTATTAACCCCCATTGGATTTGCATAATTGATGGGGTCTTGATTCCACATTTGGGTGGGGTTCTGAGGAATTGGATTCCCAAATGGATTGATACCTTGAATTGGGATTGGATTCGGAACAGGAACTATGGCTTGAGGATTGACTTGACTAGTTTCCTGCGTAGTTGATTGACTGTTCCGCAAAAATGCAGGAACAGGTGGAATGGCTGTGATTGGTTGGATTGGAATGGGTGCATATGCGGGTGCTGATGGATACGGTTGCTGATATGGGAAGGCGTTCATACTTGGCATTTGTGGTGCCATGAGCTGATTTGCCTGGGGAACTTGACCATATGGAGCACCCTGTCCCAACATAGGCATCTGGGTAAACCCGTAGCCTTGCGGTGTCAATTGCTGCTCAATAGTCATGGCTTCATTATAGGCCAAAGCAAGCGTGGTGACTTGAGGATTACGCCTTGCAAACATGGCTGTCATGGGGTCCAATGCCCCAAAATATATCTCGCAAAGCTACCGCAGGATCGATGGCAAAATGTCTAATTGCTCTGTTATAGTTCTTTTGGAATCTCTCGATTAAACATTCGGATTGGTTCCCCTTGGCCCCGTTTGCATGTAATAAACCGATTGTAAATAGTTGCGGGATCTAAGGGCGACCTAAATTGATTGACAAATGCATTTTCCATTTGTGTCCAAGAGGTGATTGAACCAGCTGGCAAGCATATATACCATTCATATGCTATTGGATCCAAGCTCATGGGGAAAAGTCTGCGAGCTACATCTTCATGCCGAACTTGCAGCCTAATTAAAACATCTCTATAGGCTTGGATATGTTCTTCTCATTGTTCTTAGGCCATCCGGCTTGTATTTAGGCAGAAATATTTCAATGTTCTTGGGGATTTCATGGATATCCCCAAGAATATTCAAAGGAGTATTGTTAGCTCCATACCAAGGAGCCGCTGGAGCTTGAGCCATTTGACTCGGAATTGATGTAGACAGACCTACAATAGCGAAAGAAATGTTACAAACTATAGGCACACTAGGGGCAACGGATACTACCGGCGTAGGTCCACTCGACGTTCCTCGGAGAAAATAGGCCTTTTGCTACCGGAGTGCTTACGACTTGCTTGACTTTACCCTTGGGAGTACCAATAAGGTCGTGAAAAATGGTTTCTCCGGTTGTTTGAGACCCGGTCGCAATACGGCGTGGTGGGTCCAACTCGCCCGAGGAAACCCTCGGCTAGTTCGAAGAAAACCCGCAACAAACACAAAAATAAGTGTTGCAGCTTTAGCCGTAAATAATTTCAGAATTAAATCAAAAACAAAATATTCGGATATAAAAATTGAAATAGATAAACCGATTCGGCCCTCCTTCTAGCGCCAATCTGCTGAGTGGTGTTTTAACCCGATTGTGAAAACACACTCTCCCGTAGGATCCGAGTCCTAAATCCTCTCGCTTGCAAAGAAAAACGATTTCTCCAAGGTTCTTATTATGCTAATTATTGATTATCAAGGATGTCGTTTAAAATGAAATGCTAAGAACACCTTAGGGTTTGCAAGTGGATGTTAACAAGGGGCACTGTGGTTTATCAATTTTGAACTTTCAATGGACTCAAAATGAATAAAATCTGTTTAAACCTTAAATTTCGATGGATTTTCAGTGATTTATTCAAACACAAGAATTAAACCGCTGAAAATAAAATATGGGTTTGAAAAGCAAAGACAAAAGTAAACAAAAGTAACAATAAAAATAGATTACAGTCATAAAGCTGTCATTAATCTGATGAAACCAAAGATATTGAGGCTTTCTACATGCAACCTAACCTAATGAACCTGCACATCCACACAATCCAAATAGGCCAAAGTAGTCTCGAGGGTTTCTGTGGTAATTCCAAAAAATAGGCATTCGCATGAAGCAACCAAGAGATCTTGCATTAACTTCACCTAAAAACCTAAGAAATCTGGAAGGGAAATATAAACATTAAATCATGCATGCAAAAGTTACTCCTTCTTTCTCATCCAATAAGATGCCAACTCTCTGTATTTGTATTTAAATGATATCTCGATTACATTCAAAAATGTTCCAGGTGTAAAAGAAAATCCCAGAACAAAAAGAAGGAAATTGCCCAAGTACGGGCCCATAATAGCACAAAGCCTTCGTCTCTTCAACTCTGTATTCGGCAATTTCCAACCCCTTCTTCAATTTGCAATTCTGGCTTTATAGCATTGTTATGGCTCTTCGATTTCCTCCGTCGCTTCATTTCCTCTTCCTGTGGGCGACCCTTCAAATTCCTGCTTTTTCCCGCTTTGATTCACGCTCAAATTTGGAAACGCTCCGAAATTCATCTCTGCATGTAACGCCCTCGCAAGTTTGACACCCGCACGCCACGTGTCACGCACTTTCTGTGCCTCGTCGTAACGCTTTTCTCGCGAAAGAACCCGACAAAATTGCAAGTCCGCCTATTCACCTTCCCGGCGAAATCGCGACATGTCGCGATATCGCGACATGCTTTCCTGCCGTACGCCTTCATCCGCTCCCCGTAGCGATGTCGCGACCGTTTCTCATTTGTCTACCTCCGACAACTTCTCGTAGCGATATCGCTACCCTTTTAACATCCTGAGCCTTCTTCTTCAAATGGTAGCGATATCGCTACCACTTTCTAACTTTGAGCACTTTTCAAAATGTGGTAGCGATTCGCTACCACTTTGGCCTTGAGTCTTTTCTTTTGAAATGTGGTAGCGATTCGCTACCACTTTTGGCCTTAAGCCCTTCTCTTTTCGAAGTGGTGTTGTCACTGAATAATGTAGCGAAATCGCTACCGTTTTCTCTCGGACCTCCTGGGCAACTTTACGTCGCGACATCGCGACCATTATCATCCTCTTGCCCTCTTTCGACAAACCGTCACGATATCGCTACCGCTCCTCTGCTTTGAGCCTGATTTTCATTTTCGTCACGATTTCGCGACATCTTCCATGCACCGTACAACTTTGCCAAAATGCGTCGCGAAATCGCGACACCTTTCATCATCCGTACGTCTTGGCAAAACCCGTCGCGATATCGCGACTTTTTCCCCTGACCTTCATGCCTTTCCGATATCGCTACCCTTTTCTTTCCACTTCCAACACGTCAAATCCACCATTTTTTCCACGCTAAACACGTCACGAAATTGCGACCATTTTTCTTTCCGTACGCTTTGTCAAAACACGTCGCGAAATCGCGACCATTTTTCCGTCCGTACACCTTTGCTGCAATCGGTCGCGAAATCGCGACGTCTTTCCTCATCGAGTCCTTTAGCCGTTTCCTGTCGCGATATCGCGACGTTTTTCCGCTTCCGTACACCTTTCCAAAACACGTCGCGAAATCGTGACACTTTTCATCACCCGTACGCTTCGGCAAAACACGTCGCGATTTCGCGACATCATTTATTTTCTTCCCAACCATGTCACGATTTCGCGACACCTTTTCTTTTCTCCTCAGCGACATGTCGCGATTTCGCGACATCCTTTTCATCCCGGTCACCGACACGTCGCGATTTCGCGACACTTTTTCCTCGGTCACGGCCCTTTTCCTCCCGGTCACCGACACGTCGCGATTTCGCGACACCTTTTCCTCCCGGTCACCGCACGTCGCGATTTCGCGACACCTTTTTCTCGTTTCGTTGCCGTTGACCGCGCTGACCGCGATTTTCCGACATGTCGCGATTTCGCGACAATTTTCTGGTTTCGGTCGCGATTTCGCGACATGTCGCGATTTCGCTACCTGTCGCGATTTCGCGACCCCTTTCTACACTTGTGCATTTTCTCTTTTTTTTCAATTCTGGCATCTGGGTCACTGAGATCCTTCCCTGTGAGCCTGCAAAAAGGTGGGTCCCCAATTTTGGGGTGTGTTGTGGATCAACCACAACAGGATGCTTTGTGACTGTTTCATTTTTGGTTTGCTCATTTGGTTGGCCTTGGACCTTTGTCTTTAGGATTGGTTTGTTGGCCTTCATTTTTCTTTTGCTTTTGTTTAGTTGTTTCAATGCTATGAGATCTCCCCTTTGGGATCCTCGTTTTTGGATTGTAATACCTTTTGGGATCTTCATTTTTTGGCTTGTAAAAGGTTTAGGGATCCTTTCAAAACTCTTCAAGTTTCATATCATTCATTCAATGTAAGGAATTTTATATAACACTTAGTCATACACAATTATAAAGGTAAGAAACCATGCTAAAAAGATTTTAACTCATTTATTCCTAGTATGCATGTTCAAATAGGTGGAGGATGAAAGAGGTATCTTTTAAGAATGATTTAATATTATGTTTAAATCTTGAGTATATCCACTCTCTAAAACCTAAAGGGATTGTTGTATTCCTTTGTTGCAACCTTAGATAGCAGGAATTCAATTTTATCTTCCTAGTTAATTTATAGATGTTTTCCCCCTATGGTTTCTTACTTAAATATAGTTGTCTCATTTTATGTGATTGTTATTTTGATATGCATAGTAAAACTATAATTTTTCTTGGTTTATTTTACATGTCCAACATGGAATCAAAACCTCTTTGTTGTTGGTATTAACATTTTTGGAAATTTTGAAGATAAAATTTATTTTTTAATAAGTTTTAAATTACATTTTTCTCTCAAATAGTAATTATTTTTTTCTATTCTACTTTAAATTAAGTGTAAGAGATTTTTTTTCTTCCATAATGGTTTCTATAGCCTTCACTTTGACTATTTCTTGTTCATTTATTACTAAGCATGAAGGTGTTGGATTTTTTTATGCATAAGAATTGAAGGAAATTTTGTTGTATTTTTAACGATGTATAGCATTGAGGAGACCTATAATTTTTTAAAAAGAGTTTTCATTTACTTCAAAAAAATTGCATGTTGTTCAGATAAAACATAGAGTTTTTATTTTATAGCTTGCTAAAAAGAAGTTTTGCTTTTTCCATAGATTCCTTTGTGGATTCTTATAGTGCTAGTACTTTTGCTTCTATAAAATATATTTTCTTGTTGACAACATATTATTTCTTGGAATTGTTTTACTTTTATTAGCAATACAATGTTCTTTCAAAATATCACTAAATCTCACAATATCTCAAATGTAAATCTCACACAATAATAATTATAATATCACTAACATATTATTAATAAGTATACTTTAAACAATGCATATTTGATTACATATTACAATGATTTATCTTCAATATACACATACACGAGACTATTCATATTCACATGATTCTTAACCTTTGCACTTACATAAACTCTTCATATCCTCATACTCATGGGATATCTAACTCTTCATATTTCTCTCTTACATAATAATAAATCTCACATATTTACATAAATATAAAGTCTTTCATGATTGCTCATAACTCCTCACTTCTAAACATGACACTTCACTCACATAACTCACACTTAATTACATGAAACCTTACAAAACATAACCCCATACTTACTCTCACTTAATAACATGACACATACTATAGACTCAAATATTAAACACACCCTAATATAAACTATTTACAAGGTCCTTGCATTAATATTTCAAGGTACCAAATAATGTAATACCTCCAACACCCCTTGTATTACATTATTTGGTATGAAGACCTTTTGCATTCACATGTTTTAAATCTTCTTAATGCATTCTAGCTTGTTCTTGACGTTGATAGTAATTTTGGTTCAAGTTTTGAATCTGTTTCTCTGAGTTGTCACCTGCATTTTTTAGGAAGTCAACAAAAATATTTTTCCAGATTTTCTAATGTCTTATAATGTTCATTTTCCATAAGATTATTATGTTCAATAAAATATATCTTCTAAAATTAATTTTTTGGCAAAAGTTGATTCAAAAGTCTTTGTGCAAGTTCTATCACATCCAAAGCAAATATGCCACTTTTATATGATCCAAGGGATTCAAGTTTGTTTAGTATTTTAATAATACATATCTTACTACCATTTATGGTTTTGAATTATATTGTTCTTCCTTTATCTATAAATTATGATACTACCCAGGTGTTGTAGGTGAGTTGGAGAGGAGAGGGCAATCCTCCAAGGGAGGTCCCAAGTTCAAATATCCACCCTTCCAAAAGTTGAATTGGGTATCCAAAATCCAATTGATAATGTTGGTGTGGGCAAGGTCGGGTGTGACTCACGGGTGACTTTGACGGTGTAGAATCCCTTGTTTGTGGTCTCTCAGACCAAGGCGGCCCCGCAAGGGGTTTTTCGCTTTAAAAAAAAAAAGAAATTATGATACTAAAACTAGATTATTTGTAATACCTAAAACATAAAGCACATTTTTTGGTGTACATTCTAAATACAATATATTAAGCGTAACATTATCTAATCCTTGTACTTGATATATTTTATCATCCACTATCTTAATTAATATACTTTATTTATCCACACCAAGTACCTCACTGGCAAGTTCCCATAATCCTCTAAAAGAGGTCCAAGGTTCAAGCTTGGCAGTCTACATCAGATACAAAAATAAACCCCTCAACTAGCTTGATGGGTTCACCTAGATGGGACAGGTCCTGTGGAATGTAAATTCCTAGCTCCCAAGGGATACAGATAATTATTTTACTTAAAATATATTTTCATCCACACTAGGCACCTACACTAGATACAATAAAAACCCTAGCTATCTTGAGGGGTTCACCCAAATGGGACATGCCCTGTGGAATGGAAATTCCTAGCTCCTAGGGGATACAGGGAATGGTTTTCCTTAACAAATTTTTTTAATTGGGAGACCTCCCAATTTGGGCAGGAGGTCACCATCCCAAATTTCCTACTCCCCCTACCCTATTTTTAGATTTGTTCCTTATTCTTGGTGAGTTTTTGAGACCTTCTCTCTATGGATGATGTTGTTGGAGTAGGTGACCTTTGATCTAGGTGGGAGGTCCTCAATACAAATAATCTTGCTCCTTTATTTATTCCAATTTAAGGTTTTCTACTTGCTTTCATGTTTTGGTGCATTTCTAGGACCATCCTTGGGTCACTGGTGAGTTTTCAAGATATTCATTTTTTGTACAAGGTTTTTGGAGTAGGCGACCTCCCATATAGGTGGGGGTCCTTGATTCATTTTCCCTACTCCCTCCTTTGTTCTAGCTTTGAGGGTTTTTTTTGCTCTTGGGACCTTACCTAGGTCCTCATGGTGGATTCTTGTTGCTTTGTTGGTTGAATCTGATGTTTTCTTTAATGTAAATCTAAGTGGTGAGGCTCTTTCAATTTGTCTGTTCATCTACGATTATTTATTGTGCAACCCAAGGATTTTCCTTTGTATCCTTTTGGTCTTAAGGAGGATCACATGCTTATTGCATGCAGTTGATATGCTCCCATGGATGCCTTTTTTTTTTTTATTTGTGGAAAACATCCCAAAAGGGATGCCACTTTCGAGTAAGACCCAAGGAGGCAGGGGTATCCATTCCGCCAAAAATGCCCAGGACTCGGACCTGGCCTACCACCTTTGACATACTCAAGGAGCAAACAAACACACAAAATCAATTTAAAAAATAAGTAAATAACAACAAAAATAATAAAATAAAATAAAAAACATGCTCCTTGAGTGTGTCAAAAAGAAAAGCACAACCAAACACACACAATAAGATAAAAAAAAACCACAACACAAACCACATAGAAAAAACACAAGAACCACATAACAAAACACAAACATGACAAAAACAATAGAACACTACAAAGACATAACCCAAAAAAAACATGAAAAATAAACACAACCAAAACCTAAAAAAATTAAAAAAAAATTAAAAAATATAAATAAAAATAAAAATAAGAAACAACTGATGATATATACATGAATGATAGAAGATAAGAAAGCAATTCTAAGATGATGGCGGGAGCAGCAGCAAGAGCGGCAACTGGAGCGCAGTTTGGAGCAGAAGCGGATGCAAGGCTGGGATCGGATCCAAAACAGAGCGCTGGATCCTGGGCGGGCCCGGATCCAGGGGGTTCAGGCACGTCCGGGCCCTGGTCGGGCCCAGGCGGATCCGCGGCGGGGTCGGACGGGGGTCTCGAGTAGTGCGTTGGGTTTGGTGGGGTCGGGATTCTGGGCCCGCGCCCCCTGCCTGGCCTTGTCGCGTCGGATGGCCTTGGGAAGGCAACCCCCGATCCGGGGCTAGGGCGGGCCCCGGGAGGCCATAAACCCTCCTACCAACAGGTTTTGGCGGGCTCCAGGACCCCTGCACGGGCCCTGGGTGTCGGGCTTTCCCTCCAAGGCACCCACATTTCCATCCAGGAGGAGGTTTACTCATCCCTGGTTTCTGATTCTTCATCCTCCTTGGTTGGGAAGTTCCTGGGCGGGCGCCCAGACATGGAGACGATCCGCAAATGGGCGGCCACCAAATGGAAGGTCTCCGGCCATATCCAGCTGGTTGCCCTGTCCAGAGGCTTTTTCATTATCAAACTCAACAACAACGAGGATGTTGAGAAGATCCTGTCGGGCGGGCCCTGGTTCTTGGGTCGCAAGAGCCTTTTTCTCAGACGTTATGGTGCAGATTTTCACCCCAGCACCCAAAGCATCAACTTTGCCCCGATCTGGGTTCGCCTCCCGGACCTCCCCTTCCATCTGTGGCGCGAAGACGTTCTTAAGCTCATCGCCCAGTCGGTTGGAGACCTGGTGGCCTTTGATCCTGCGACCAAGGCTGGCTCTCGCATGGTGCATGCAAGGTTCTGTGCCAACGCCAACCTCGAATCTGAGCTCCCCTCCTCGGTGACCATCTCTTCTGGGTCCTTCTTCTGGTGCCAAACCCTTATCTACGAAAACAAACCCGCCTTTTGCACCTCCTGCAGCTCTCAAGGCCACCTCCCTCACCAGTGCCCGACTTCCAGGAAGGCGGAAGGCCCTAATCCCAAACCCCCGCCCAGCTCTGGTCGGGCCCCCTCCCAGGATCCATCTCGTCCCAACCCTAGCACTCCCCTCAAGGAGGTTTCCCCTTCGGGCCCCCAGGCCCTCGAGCCCAGTTCGGAGGGCGTCCCCCCAGCGACCCCTCTGGGGACCCGATCCCAGATCCCCCCCGCATCCCATTCTGGCTCCTTCGCAAGCCCCGGCTGCTACCGGGACCCAACCCTCCCCCCCCACCCCCTTCTGACCCCGGCCCCCCAGGCATCCTTCCCGGAACCTACCCCCTTGGTGTGTGGGTCTGAGCGATCTAATGATGAGACCGAAGGCAGCTCTCCATCCGAGTCCGACGAAGTCAGCCCCAAAATGACCCGGAGCAGATCCTTTGCCATAGATTTTGGCAACAAAGGTAAACGAGGGCGGCCCACCCTGTGCGAACAACGGTCAAGGATCACCGAGGACGACATTGCTAGCGGTTCCCAGACTACGCTACCTGACGTTGGCACGAGCTTTCGCAAGGCGGACGACGCCCGATCCAAACCTCCCGCCTAGGCTGGAAAGGGGGGCAGGCGACCCCAAAAGGGTGCCAAATGAAGTTAATCTCCTGGAACATCAGGGGACTCAATGGGGTCCCCAAGAAAAGGATCCTCGGCCAACTCCGCAGGGACCACCGCCCGTCCTTCATCCTCCTCCAGGAGACCAAGATAGATGACGCCGCTGCCCGAAGAATAGCCCATGCTACCTGGCGCAACTACGAACTTCTCTCCACCCCCGCGGCTGGCTCAGTCGGGGGCCTCATGTGCATGTGGGACCCTCGATCTTACGAGGGAAGGCTCATTTCTTCGTCGCCCAGGATCATGAACATTCTGGTCCACTGCCTCAACTCTAAGCGATCGTGGATCCTATCCAACGTCTACGCTCCCAACAGTCCCGTTGAGAAAGCAAGGCTCTGGCAGGAAATCAGCTCGATGAGAGAAGCCTTCGCTCCCCTGCCCTGGATCCTGTCCGGGGATTTCAACAGCCCCCTATTTTCCTCTGACAAATGCGGGGGCTCGGAGGTCAGAACCAAAAGCATGGACGACTTTGGGGCCTTTACCGCCCACAATGAGCTCATGGATGTCAGCCTGAAGGGAGCCCGGTTCACGTGGTCCAACAAGAGAGCGGGACCCAACCACATTCAGGTAAGGTTAGATAGAGTGTTCTTGTCTAAGGAAGCCCTCCCCATTTTTGTCGATGCCTCCCTTTTGGCCCTCCCCAAAATCGGGTCCGATCACAGCCCCCTCCTCCTCGAGACTGATCATCGCCCCCCCAGGAGACCCTTCCGGTTTGAGTCCATGTGGCTTCACCACCCCGACCTTCGGGCCCAGGTCGGCTGCTGGTGGGCTCCCCCTGTCCCTGGCCGCCCCGTCGAACAGGTCTTCCACAAGTTGAGACGCCTCAAGGAGCACCTCAAGACTTGGAACAAAGAAGTGTTCGGTAATATCTTTGAAAGCAAGGAGGCTATCAAAAATAAACTCGAGGAGATTGAGTCCAGATTCCAAGCTGGCTCTCAAGAGCCCGGCCTCAGGGAAGAGGAACGCACTGCCCTCAGCGAGTACCACAATATCCTAGCCAGGGAAGAAACCTTTTGGAGGCAGAAGTCGCGTGCTCTATGGATCCAAGATGGCGATGCAAACACCAAGTTCTTTCATGCATCGACCCTCCGAAACAGGGGCTCCAACAGAATTGCCGAGCTGGTTGATAGCAATGGTAGTATCATCAACAAGGAAGAGGACATCCAAGCCGAGGCAGTCCACTTCTTCCAAGAGCTCCTGGGCGATGGACCTCCTATGTCCTCGGAGGCGGCCGACTCCCTTTTGGATCACATCCCGACGTCCGTCCCGGCCATGGCTAATGCAAAGCTGGTTCAAGCCCTGTCTGACTCAGAAATCCATGCTGCCACCTTTTCCATGAAGGCTGAGGCGGCCCCGGGCCCGGACGGGTTTCCTCCCCGCTTCTTCCAGGCTTTTTGGGACATCGTGGGCCTTGATGTGTGCGCTGCCATCCGGGACCTGCAGTTTGCCAGATCCATCCCCAGAGGCATCAACACCACCTTCATAGCCCTGATCCCGAAGACCCAGGCTGCTAGGTCCCTGTCAGACTTTCGCCCCATCAGCTTGTGCAACGTCCTCTATAAAATTCTGACTAAAGCCATGACAACCCGCCTCAAAGACATTCTTCCCCTGATCATTTCCCCCTGCCAGGGAAGCTCCGTCAAAGGCAGGCTGATTACAGACGGGGTCATAATCATGCATGAGGCCATTCACTCAGCTGTCCTATCCAGAAAGGCCCATTTCCTGCTCAAGCTCGATATGAACAAGGCTTTTGACAGGGTCGATTGGAGCTTCCTGTCCAAGGTCCTCCTCAAATTTGGGTTTCACCCCTCCTGGGTCCATCTCATCAACAAGTGCGTGTCCTCCCCCTGGTTCTCTATCCTGGTCAATGGTTCCCCGATCGGGTTCTTCCCCAGTTCCAGAGGTCTCCGCCAAGGTGACCCCCTATCCCCGATTCTCTTTATTATCCTGGCCGAGGCCCTGGGACGAACCATTTCGAACACTGTTACTCACGGTCTTATCTCGGGCATCAGGCCGGCGTAGGACCTCCCCCCCGTGTCCCATCAGCAGTTTGTGGACGACACCATTCTTGCCTCCTCGGCCTCGGTCCCTCAAGCTAAGGCCCTCAAGAGCATCCTTACCCTGTACGAGGAGGCGGCTGGGCAAAAAATTAACCTGCGAAAAAGCAAGATTTACTTCATCAACACCCCCGTGGCTAGGCAAATCAAAATCGGGCGGATCCTGGGCTGCTCCCCCGGCTCCCTCCCTTCCTCCTACCTCGGGCTTCCTCTGTTCACAGGGGCGTCTTCCAAGGTGTTGTGGAATGGGGTGATTGAGCGGATTCAAAGAAAACTCGCCCCCTGGAAAGGCCACCTTCTCTCTCAGGCCGGCAGAGCCACTCTCTTGGCGTCCGTTCTCCAAAGCATTCCAATATACTTCATGTCGGTCTTCAGAATTCT
Organism: Wollemia nobilis; assembly: GCA_028583015.1. NCBI lineage: Eukaryota > Viridiplantae > Streptophyta > Pinopsida > Araucariales > Araucariaceae > Wollemia > Wollemia nobilis. The sequence goes on from JAQPPZ010006249.1 coordinate 10,455,771, forward strand.
GGCCTCCATTGCTACTCTCATTGAGCAAATTCAGAAACGTTTTCTCTGGTCGGGAGGTGAAGACAAGAAAAGGATTCCCCTGGTCTCCTGGCCCCTGGTCTGCCGCCCCAAAGATGAGGGAGGGATCGGGCTCAGACGGGTGGTTCCCATGAATAAGGCCCTTCTGTCCAAACATGCCTGGAAGGTTCATACCAATACCCCCGACGAATGGGTTTGCATTGTGCGTAGGAAGTACTGCCACAATCACCCCTTCCTCGGGGATACCCGGCCCACGACGGATCTGCCTTCCGGAAGGCCCTGCTTTCCACCAGAGATATTGTTCAGCAAGGGACCAGATGGATCCTTGGAGACGGTGCCAAGATTGACTTCTGGGAGGACAGATGGATCCTCGACGAGGCCCTGAGCTCGGACAGAGAACTCCTTCTTCTCAAACCTGGGCTAGCGGACCGTGGGCCCAGAGTGTCTGACTACATGACCCAGTGTCAGGGGCGGACCACCTGGAAACCCATCCTGAACCCCAGGTTCCCGCTTCAAGCTGCCAGACTTCAGCGCATCCTCAGTGCGACAGTCATCCCTTCTTTTGGTGACAGTGATAGATGCGTGTGGCATGGCTCTCCCAACGGCATTTTTTTAGTCAAGTCTGCTTACCATATTCAGAGAACCCCGGGGGCAACCACCTTCCCGACTCAGCTGGTCTGGGCCAAGAAATTGATCCCCAAAATTAGCCATTTCGTTTGGGCGGCCGTCCAAAACAAAATCCTCACGATCGAAAATCTGATCAAGCGAGGTTTCCAAATCCCCAACAGATGTTTCCTCTGCTGTGCCGCTTGGGAGTCTACCAACCACCTTTTCTTAAACTGCGCCTTCTCTTCCGAAGCTCTGGGCCTCATCCTCTCCCATTTTTCGTTCAGTGGGCGGCCCCCAATTCCATTTTTGACCTCCTGTCTCAGTGGCCCACCCCCTTTGCCCATCCCTTCCTCCGCTTCCTCTGGAAGGCCTGCCTTCCTCACTTGCTCTGGAAAATTTGGCTCGAGCGTAACCGACGAGCCTTTTCCTCCCCGGCCTGCTCCCCCTAGAGGTTGGCGACCAAAGCAGTCTCCTTTGCCACCGAGAATTCCCGCTTCATTCCCCTTTCTGCGGAACCCAGGCGGTCGAGCGAAGCTTCCCTCCTCTCCTCCCTCGGCTTCCAGATCACCCCCCCTGCTTCCCCTCCCGCCCCTTCCCTCCGATCCCTGATCAGATGGACTCCCCCCGGGTGGCTCAAGCTCAATTTCGACGGCGCTTCCAAAGGCAACCCCGGGCCCTCTGGGGCTGGCGGGGTTATCAGAGACGATTCCGAGAATCTGGTCACTGCCTTCGCGGTCCCGCTGGGCAGGCAAACTAACAACTTTGCCGAAGCTGCCGGCCTGCTCAGTGGCCTGTCGGCTCTCAGGGGCTCCTCCCCAAAAATTATTATCGAAGGCGACTCCCAAGTCATTATCAGAGGCGCCAGCAAGCCCGAGTCCTGCTCCTGGCGATTCCAGAACTCCATCCGGGAGGCCCTCTTCCTGCTCCAGGGCTTCCCCGATCACACCTTCCAGCATGTTCTCAGAGAAGGCAACAGGGCTGCTGACTTCATGGCTAATCTAGGCATCACCGTTGGAGAATTCACCACCTGGACCTCGCACTTCCCTGCAGGCCTAGTCCAAATTGCGATGCAGGACCACCCCGATCATGATGTTTTCTCGGGCGTCTAGTCTTCCCCGTGGCTGGGCGACGAAGTCCCCCCGGCGTGTGCATCCGCTGTCCAGTGCTTCTCGCCCCCGTGTCGACCCGTCGGCTCGCCACCCTGTCCGTGAGAGGATCACCCAGGTCCTCCCCGCAGCGGCCCGCGCCCCCTGCCTTGTCAGCTGCCCACGCTGGCCAGCTGGCAGCCCTGGCAGCCCCATTTTTTTGTGCATGGCGGACCTCCCCGTCATTCTCGCTTTGATCTCTGCATCGCCTGATTCCCGTGCCATGCCAACCCGATCGAGGTCAACTCGGCATGGCTCTCTCCCGACGCTCCTCCGCTCAGCGTCCGCCAACTGGCGCTTTGGCAGTGGGCCTTTCCCATCCTCGCGTGTCAGCAGCCTGGTGCGCCCCCTCAGCCCCCTCCCCGTCGTGTCGATCCCAGCCGCGTGTGCTACTTTCCAAAGCTGGCGGCGCTCCCCCTTCTCAAGCCCTCGCACGGCCTTTATATTCCCCTCGCTGTCCCATCCCGCTGTCGCATTCCCCCTCCCCTGCTCTTTCTTCCCCGGTCTGGCATTCTCTGCCCCCTTTGTCCCCACCTTGCCAGCTCATCCCCCATGGCGTCCAAAGCTATTTTTCTGGAGCCCCCTGTCCTCGAGTTGAGCGGTCCTGCTCGCTTATTCTCCGATGCCAAGAAATTTATGCCATTTTTTAGCAAATTCGTCGGCCATGACGACGAGATCACCCAGGGGTTCCTGGAGACGTGGAACGACGGGGAAGTTACAGTCAAGGGTTTGCACTTCAAAATCTCCAAGGACTTCCTCACAGAGGTCACCGGCCTCCACCACGAGGAGAAAGGCCGTGTTGTCAGACGGGATAAACACAACTGGGAAGAGGAGCTCTCCCGCTTCCCAGACCACCAGTGGGACAAGGCCAACTTGCTCCGCTCTCACCTCCCGACGTCGTTCGACGATGCCATTGTCCCGGTAATGCAATATATTACCTGTGACGATCCCGAGCAGTGGCTGTTTAGCTTCCATCTCAGTTATTTTAACCACCTCCGTGGAGCTACCCTCATCAGCACCCCCCACTTCCTCCTCTACTCTTTGGGTCTGACCATCGAGCGTGCCCGCAAGAACCATTCTCGGCCCTTGCACCAGGGGCTCATGGCTGTCCTCTATAGACATGCCCTGGCCAACCAGCCCCAGCTTCACAACATTCCCCCCTCTCTTCGTCCCGCCCCCGAAGTCAGGCGTTTCTCCCCCGGGTTCCCCTGCAGCCAAAGGCTCCCCCACTCCTGACGTTTCTTCTTCCCTGAAGCGCCGCAGGCCCACGCGCAAGTGCAGGGCATCGAGCAAAGGCCCTGACGGGGCCCTTCCTCCAAGTTCAGGCCGTAAAAGGGCCTCCCCCGGACCCAGCTGGGCTGCAGAAAGCCCCAAGAATGCCAAACCAGAGAACCCGGAGCCCACTGTGATCAGCTCTGAGTCAGATGATGCGTTGCAGAAGCTGGCACTCCATGGCCTCCTGGATACTGCGGTCAGTTCTCTCAACACAGCTGCCCAAGCCGCGTCTCATGCCGCCAAGGCGTTGTCCGAGCTCCGTCGCAAGCTGGAGGAAAGCGCTGCCAAGGGTCAGCGGCAGACTGAGCGGGCCGAGGACGGGTCAGGGCCCAGTTAGCTAGGCCCCCTGGCATTTGCCGTTTCAATGTGTCTTGTTTTTGGGATTGTTTTTGGAGATTCTCGGTGCGAAATTGTTTCCATGTTAGGCCCCGGGGCGGGGACGTTATTTTTGGTTTTATGTTTCATTGCTTCGGCCACTACTGTAATTAAGGTTTTGGGATCCTATTTAAAAAACCCACTGTAAATATACTGTTACCTATCAAAAAAAAAAAAAAACACGAATTAACACAAACAAAGAGAAACCCAAGAACAAGAACGAAAAAAACACAAGAACAATAACAAAAAACATAAAAAAAAAACAAAACAACAAAAACACAAGAACAACAAAAAACAACACAAAGAACACAAAAACAAAACAAAACAAAAAAACCCACCCACCTTAAAAAACTAAACAAAAAAAAAAAGAAAAAAGAAAAAAAAATGAACATAACAATGACCTATCTAGACCAGAAGACTATTAAGGCAAGAATCAACAGAGGAAACAAAAGAAAGAATAGATTGAGCTAGGGAACTAAAAAAAACTGAATGAACCAAAGAGAAGCAAAAAAAAAGCAAGAAGAAACTAGGTACCTTCAGAACTGGAGCCATCCAAAGAAATGATAGAAAGAAGAGCTTCCCTAATTTGAGAAGCCCACCATCTAGGAGGGTGGCCATAACAAGTAAGATCACCTTTGTCCAAAGCCCAATTAGCTAAAGCATCAACACTCTTGTTTTGATCTCTGACCACATGATTGTAATCAACTTTCAAAAATCCCATCTGGATTAATTGAATCTTCTCAATAATTCTTTTTATTCTCCAATCCACCTTATGATTCTTAGAAGGAGTCTTCAAGAGATTAATCATAAGTTGAGAGTCGGACTCAACTAACACCTTTTCCCATCCAACCTTAGTAGCCTCTTGAAGGCCTCTGAGGATACCATACCCCTCAGCAAGGTTATTGGAAAGAATACCCAAATTCTCAACAAAAGTAAAAACCAAGGAGCCATCTGAAAGTCTACCAATTCCTCCCACACTGGCTTTTCCAGGGTTCCCTCTAGAGGCTCCATCAGTATTGAATTTTCCAAAATCCTTAGGAGGAGGTTGCCAATTTCTTGTCCTATCCATCTTACTAATACTCACATTCCCTTTAAGTTGGTTGCCCTTAGAAGATTTAATCTTCAATCTTTGCATCACTTGATCCCATCTTTGGTGGGAGTTTTGGGGGTGATTAAGGAGTTGATGGACTGATTCAACTAAGTTGGCTATGGTCTTTTGCCAAATATAGTGAATATCCTTCCTATCTTGATTAAAAATTTGGTTGTTCCTTTCATTCCAAATATTCCAAAGAAGAATGGTAGAACCCATCCAAACTAACTGCCTAATAAAATGATCAACACCCTCTTGATTAGGCCAATCCCTCCAAAGTTGTTCAAAAGTAAAAAAATTGGACCACTGTAAGCCAAGTAAAGTGGCCATTCTCCTCCATAGCTCAGAGGCTAAAGTACACTCAATAAAAATATGGTTGAGAGTTTCTACATTCTCTTCACACATTTCACATCTAAAAGGGCCATGAAAACCACGCTTCATAAGTTGCTCACCAGTAAGCACCCTACGATGCAATAAAAGCCAATTAAAGAACCTCACCTTAGGCCAAAGCTTTTGAGCCCACAATCGAGAAAATATGTCAGAAGAATGGTTGGGATTATTATGGCATAAGGTCAAATAACCTTGAGCAACTGAATACTCACCCTTAGTAGTGTTGTTCCATCCAAAACAATCTTTTTCATGGGACCAAGAGAGGGATCTCATATGAAGGATGCCTTGGATATCTTGTCTTTGCCTTTCTGGGATTTGAATAGGCCAGTCCTCAATAGGGATCCAATATCTACCAACCTTTGAATTACCGGTATGGTACCGACGAGTAATTAGCCACCTTTATCCAATTAGCTCGGTGAAGCTCCTCCATCCAAGGCCTCCAATCAGGAAGCTGAGTTATCAAAGGCTTGTGACCATCCCAAGAATCTGTCCAAAAATTTGCCTGTTGACCATTATGAATGATCCAAAATAATTTTTTCTTTATCAAATCCTCACCGAGTCTTAAGAACTGCTAAAATGGGAGAACCTTTGGTAGGAAGTTGATAGCGAACAAGGTCTTCAGGACTTTTGTTCTCAGCATATTTAGCACGGAGATTATTGGCCCAAAGAGCATTGGGGTTATGCAACATCCTCCAATATAATTTAGCAGCTAAAGCTTTGTTGTTATTAATAGAAGACCGGAATCCTAACCCCCCTTCATTCTTAGGAAGACATAAAGTATCCCATTTCACCAAGGCCCATTTTCTTTTCTCCTTAGTACCACTCCAAAGGAAACGATGATTGATTTGATCCAATTCTCGAAGAACAACCTTTGGGATATTCAAAATGGAAGAAACATAAATAGGAATAGCTTGAAGGACTGATTTTACCAAGGTGATTCTACCCCCAGAAGAAAGCCACTTGTTGGTCCACTTTCCAATTTTCTTCTTGACTTTGTCCAACAACCAATTCCAATCTTTATTTTTCTGCCTTTGAATATTTATGGGAATACCTAAATAAGTGATTGGAAGGGAGGTCTTCTTATATCTTAATTTATCCAAGACCATGGATTCCTGTCTAGCAGAGTAGTGAAAGAAAATAACTTTAGATTTGTCTTCATTGATCAACTGCCCGATAGCCTTAGAAAAATAGCTAATGATTTGCTTAATATTAGAAGCTTCCTTAACTGTAGCTTTACCTAAAAGAGTAGAGTCATCCACAAATTGAAGATGAGAGATAGGTCTAGCTCCATGAGCAATGGTAACTCCCTCAAGGGTTTTGTTTTCCCTCTTTTTGGTTATAGTCCTACCCAAGCATTCAACAAGAATGATGAATAAATAAGGGGATAGCGGGTCACCTTGCCTAATACCTCTGGAAGCTGGGAAAGACTGAGAAGGCCTGCCATTGATAAGAACTAAGTAGGAAACTGAAGAGATACATCCCATAATCCAATCCATCCAATCCTTAGAGAAACCAAATTGCCTCAAAACTTTGATAAGGAAGTGCCAATCCACTCTGTCATAAGCTTTGGATAAGTCTAACCGAATGAACATGGAAGGAGATTTTTGCATATCCATGGAATGGATGGCTTCCTGAGCAAGAACTATCTCATCTACTATTTGACGCCCTTCCACATAACCCCCTTGCTCTGGGGAAATAATCTTATGCAAAAGAGGCTTCAACCTTTCTGCCATGATTTTAGTAATGATTTTGAGAAGAACATTACATAAAGCAATAGGTCTAAAAGTTGAGATATGATCAACCTCTTGAGATTTTGGAACAAGAGTAATATAAGTTTTATTGATAACCTTCAAAATTTCTTTGGCTTTCCTGGCTTCTTCCACCACCTCTAATAAATCAACATGAAGGATATCCCAGAACTCTTGGTAGAACTCAATGGGAAAACCATCAAGGACCTGGGGTTTTCCCTTTTTGCATTTTAAAAACTACCTATTGAAGCTCATTGATAGTAACAGGAGCAGTCAAAATAGAGTTCTCCTCAGAAGTGATAAGAGAAGGGATTGCTTGAAGAACATTTTGTTGTGAAGCTGAGTCAAGGGGAGTAGCAGCAAAAATATTGGAAAAGTAATCAACAACAATAGAGTTCATGCCATCCCAAGTATAAACAACATCTCCAGAATCTGATTTTAAGGAAGAAATAAAGTTGTGAGATCTTCGAGCTAGAAGAGATTTGTGGAAGAAATTTGTGTTTCGATCTCCTTCTTTGAGCCATTGAATTCTAGATTTTTGCTTCCATAAGATTTCTTCTCTTTTTTCCCATTCCTCTAACTGAGTTGTGAGTTTAATTTCATCTGCACTTCTCTTCTCTGTGAGGCCATCTAAATGGATTTTCTTATTCAAATTTTCAAGATGAGCAATAACTTCATGTTTTTTTATGAACATCCCCAAACTCTTTCCAGTTCCAAGTCTTGATTTTGGATTTAATGTATTGCAGTCTTTTGGCAAAACAGAACATCTTAGTCCCATGCCTAGGTTTACCTTCCTTCCACCATTGTTGCACATGAGGTCTGAAGGAAATGTCTCTAAGCCACATTAATTGAAAACAAAAAGGAGAGAAACTCACATTGGTTTTCCACATTTCCACCATGATTGGCCAATGATCCGAACCAACATTATTAAGAGTCTTCACTTTAGGAATGTGACCATGGATTAAGAAATTTTTAGAGAGCAAAAACCTATCCAATCTCTCCATTATACAAGCTAAGCCTTGCCTTCTGTTAGACCAAGTCATAAGGCCATTATCTGGTTGGATATCCACAAGATGGAGGTTTGCAATATATTTGCTCATGAGGTCAGTGCTTTTGTCCAAATTTCTATTTCCCCCCTTTTCTCATCTAGAGAGAGGATGGTATTGAAATCTCCTCCGATCAAGATCCAAGCTTTAGGAAAATGAGAGATAATATGAGTAATATCCTTCCATTGTCTTCTTTTTCCTCCAAAGAAGTCGGAGCATAAACAGTAATGCAGAGCATAATCTGGTTGGAATGTCTACTTTGAATAGCTATAGCCAACAAACCCCAACTGCCAACCATATGGTGAATAACTACCTCTTTTGGGTCCCAAAGACAAGCAATGCCACCCGAAGTCCCTTGGGAACTGAGGGAAACCACTTTTCCATCTGGCCAAATTTTACTGGCAATTGAGTCCATATCCTCCATTGACATCTTTGTTTCTTGAAGGAAAACAAGATGTGGATGATTTATCTGAATCATTCTTCTAATTTCATTTTGTTTTTAAAGACTCCCTTTGAGTCCTCTAATATTCCAAGTGATGATCTTCATTAATACCAGGGCTAAAAAAGTTGGGAAGGGCATTAATCTTACCTTCCTCTACAAGCTTTTCACCTTCTTTTACCATATGATATTGATTGGTCTTGTGACCTACTTTTTGATTAGAATCCATCTTCAATTTTTTTTTCCCTATTTCTTGACTTATTCCAATTGAATATGAGATGGCTTCTAACCTTGAAGAATGCTCCTACACAGCCAAAATTTTACTAGATGGTTCAACGGAGTCTATATTGGGACCTGCATTATTTAAAGTTTTGACATTTGAAATATTGTTTTTCTTGTGTAAATTTTCTCCTTTTTTTTTTGTTGAAAACCTTTGATTTGTTGGTTTGTCTCTGAGTTCTTCCCTTCATATTTAAATTGTGTTTCTAAGATTTTAGTTTCCATTATTTCCTCTTCCTCACTTGGGACATCATTTGTGGAAAGGATTTCAAACATATTAGCGAGATGACTTTGATTGATCCTTCATAACTGGTTTTTTCTAAGTGTTCTTCTTAGGTATTTGGAAACCTGTTGAGTTTATATCTTCTTTCTTTTGATCAAGAATTTTATTTGGGCAAGCACTGGCCAAATGACCATATTCATGGCAAATTCTACAACGAAAAGGAATGTTCTCATAGTCCACTACTTTCTCCCAAGTGTCTTCCCCAAATTGTAATGTGATATTTTTAGGTAGGGGTTTGTCAAAATCCATTAAAACACAAATCCGAGCATAAATAATATGTTCAAAATTTTCAAGTAGAGAGGTCATAAAGAAAGGCCTAAGATGGGTTCTTGGTAACGGGCAGAAGATCAAGTTATGGGATGACAGGTGGGCCAAGGATGAAGCTTTATCTCAGTTTCCTACCCTTGCAAGGATCAAAAGAATCACAGAGGATCTCATAGGAAGGAAAGTGGCTGACTTTATAATACAGGACAGAGGTAGGCTTATTTGGAAACAGATAAGGATTCAAGGCTTTGAAGCTGAATCAAAAGAACTCCAAAGCATCCTGCATTAACAATTCATTTCCATGAGACCTAAGCAGGATCATGTAGCATGGTAGCTACTGAAAATGGCAATTCTCAGTCAAATCTGCATATATGCTAACGTTAGATACCAAGGACCCCACACTCCATTCTAAGTTGGTGTGGGTCAAAAACCTTATTCCTAAAGTTTTTATGTTCTTGTGGCTGGTGATCCAAGGCAGGATTCTAACGATTGACAACTTGTTAAGGAAAGGTATGATAATTGCTAGTTCTTTGTGCAGGGGTAATTGGAAATCCACCGACCATATTTTCCTTGAATGCCCGGTCTCTTTGAGTGTCCTCAATGGGTTGTTTCAAGAATTTAGCATTTGCTGGGTCAGACCAGCTACCATATTTGACCTCTTCCACCAATGGCCAAATCCCTTGGTTAGCCTTAGGGTGAGGTTTTTTTGGAAGATTTGTCTCCATCATTTTCTTTGGCAGGTGTGGCTAGAAAGAAACCATAGAGCATTCCATGAGTCGAGCCATGATGTCACCTCCATTACCAATAAGATTCTTACCTTCACCCGTGAAAACATCAGCCTTATACCTTATGAAGATTGAAATCCTCCCCCCTGGGAGAGGCGGATCGCTCAATCCTTAAATATTACTCTGGGCGAGAAACCTGTGTCTATCAAGGTCAATCCCAGACTAAATGTCAAGTGGAAACCGCCCCTAGTTGGTTGGTTCAAGCTCAACTTCGATGGGGACTCTAAAGGTAACCCTGGTAATGCAGGGGCTAGAGGAGCAATGAGAGATCATCAAGGCAAGTTGGTGATGGCCTTTCCTGAACAGCTGGGAACTAGGACTAACAACAAGGCGAAAGCAAGAGTGTTATGGAGGGGTATTCAGTTGGCTCAAGAAATTGAAGGTAAACTAATTATCGAAGGAGATTTGATGCAGATCATAAAACTTCTTGGAAATGGGAAAAATCCTTTGTGGTGGATTAAGACTGTTATCGAAGAGGCTAGGATCCTTTACCATGCCAGGAACGATCGGAAGGCCCAGCACATTTTTAGGGAAGCAAATAAAATAGTTGATATCTTGGCCAATTTAGGGGTGGAAGCCGTTGGGTTGGTCACTTGGGAACATGGGGTCCCAAGTGAAGTGGATAAAATAATTCAAAATGATCACCAATGATGGTGAAGCTATGGGGATCAAAAAAAGGGAGAGCAGTTTCAATGTGGTTTTTTTAGTATTGCTTTGGTCCTTATTGTGACGGCTTTAGTTTTCTTTGCAATAGGGGAAGGATCCAGGTGGCTTGGTGGCTTCATGTTATGGGGTTAGGGGCAATGGCTGAGGCCAAAGACCGATGTTGCGATTTCGTGACTTGTTCAAGTTTTAGGAAAAACAATTTTCAGCAAGAAAGGAAAAGTGTAGCGATTTCATGACAAGTTGAGCAAGAAAGAAAAAGTGTCGCGATATCGCGACATGTTGAGCAAGAAGGAAAAAGGGTCACGATATCACGACATATTGAGCAAGAAAGGAAGAGTGTCATGATTTCATGACATGTAAAGCAAGAAAGGAAAAGTGTCGTGATGTCGCGACATGCTAGAAAGAGTGTTGCGATATCGCGACATGTTGAGCAAGAAGGAAAAAGTGTCATGATATCGTGACATGCCATGTTGTCACGATCAAAAGAGAAGAGAAAAAGCAAGAGGGAAAAAGTGTCACGATATCGCAACATGATGAATGAAAGAGTGTCGTGATATCGCAACATGTCGCATTTTTGTGACCAAAAAAGAAGAGAAAGAGCAAGTGGGAAAAAGTGTCGTGATATCGCAACATGTCATTTTCTCGCGACTAAAAGAGAAGAGAAAGAGCAAAAAGGAAAAAGTGTCACGATATCGCGACATGTCATGTTGTCGCGATCAAAAGAGAAGATAAAAAGCAAGAGGGAAAAAGTATCGTGATATCGTGACATGATGAGCAAGAATGAAAGAGTGTCGCGATATCGTGACATGTTGAGCAAGAAGGAAAATGTGTCGCTTTTTGGCAATATGTTGAGCATGAAGGAAGAAGTGTCGCGATATCGTGACATGTCACATTTTCATGACCAAAAAAGAAGAGAAAGAGCAAGTGGGAAAAAGTGTCACGATATCGCGACATGTCATTTTTTCGTGACTAAAAGAGAAGAGAAAGAGCAAGAAAGAAAAAGTGTCGCAATTTTGTGACATGTCGTCTTTTCACGACCAAAAGAGAAGACTAAGATCAAGAAGGAAAAGTGGCACGATATCGTGACACATCGCACTCTCGCGACCAAAAAAGAAGTGAAATAGGAGGAAGGAAAAAGTGATGTAAAAAGTGTCGCGATATCACGACATGTCGCATTTTCGTGACCAAAAGAAAAGAGAAAGAGCAAGAAAGGAAAAGTGTCATGATATCGCAACATGTTAAGCAAGAAAGAAAGAGTGTCGCGATATCGTGACATGGTGAGCAAGAAGGAATTAGTGTCACTTTTTGGCAATGTGTTGAGCATGAATGAAAAAGTGTCACGATTTCGCAACATGTCGGATTTTCGTGTCCAAAAGAGAAGAGAAAGAGTAAGAAGAAAAAAGTGTCACAATATTGCGACATGTCGGTTTTTCGCGACCAAAAGAGAAGAGAAAGAGCAATATGGAAAAAGTGTCACGATTTCACGACATGTCATCCTTTCGCAACCAAAATAGAAGAGAAAGAGCGAGAAGTAAAAGTGTCGCAATATCGCTACTTGTCACATTCTCGCGACCAAAAGAGAAGAGAAAGAGGAGGAAAGGAAAAGTGTCACGATTTCATGACATGTTCAAAAATAAAGGGTGTAGTGATATCATGACATGTCACTTTTTCATGACCAAAAGTGAAGAGAATAAGCAAGAGGAAAAAGTGTCACGATATCGCGACATGTCATATTTTCGTGACCAAAAGAGAAGAGAAAGAGCGGGAAGGAAAAGTGTCACGATTTTGTGACATGTCACTTTTTCACGACCAAAAGAGAAAAGAAAGAGGAGGGAGGAAAAGTGTTGCGATATCACGACATGTCACAGTTTTGCGACCAAAAGAGATGAGAAAGTGTTAGGAGGTGAAAGTGTCGACTGCCTATGTTCTAAGGTGTGTGTCATCTTTTGTAAGGGTGTTGCTCTTTGTTGGTTGTGTGGCCCCAGTAGGGGGCTAAGAATAGACTATCCCTATTGAGGTCTTGTTCTGTTTCAGCATTGTGCTGATTTTGTAATAGGTTTTGGGTCAACCTGTAAAACCCGGTTGTAATGTTTATGTACCTTAATTACCAAAAAAAATATATATATGTTCAAAATTTTGAGTACAATCAGCAGTCATCATAAAATTTCCTAAAGAGTTTCCAATTGAAGAAAAAATAGTAGGATTCCAAAATTCAATAGGGAGGCCAAAGAGTCTAACCCACACAGGAGCTATAGAAGACATCTCTTCTTTGGATTTAAATTTAGTATGCCAGGGCTTCATGAAAAGCCTTGCCCTTCCAAAAAACCAAGGACCCCCTTGAAAAGTTTTCTCTCTATCTTCATTATTAACAAATAAAACAAGAAAATAACCATTTGGATAAATAGATATTTGTAACTCACCTTTAGTTTTCCAGCTTTTTGTAGCCCAGACTTTGAAAGCAGATAGACTCGGACGAAAACCCATGAACCGACAAATTAGTCCTCTTTTTTCCAAATCTTCAATGCCAGTCTTAATGTTACCCATATCAAGCTTAACAATAGGATTTCCATCAGCTACTTTAATACATCCTAACTTCATTTTCCTGGGATCAATATTAGGCATTCTCAGAGGTTTATGGGAAGGCCTAATATTGATATTAGCATTGGGCTAAGGCTGTCCACCACGAAGGGCATCCCTAAAATTCATTTTTGGGACTGAGTCTTCGAAATTCTTACCCTTGATAGGGGTTTTCATAGTAGAATTATTTTTTGGGTGCACCTTAGCACCAGATTCACTTGAGATATGAGCCATTTTTTGATCAACTTCTTGAAACTTGTTTTGTGATCTCTTTAATCCTTGTCCTAGACGTTGTGGAAAGGTATGGTTTTCACTTTTCTTTTGTGTAGAAAATTGGAAGTCGTTGCCACTCAAGTTTATAGTATGATCTAATGAAAGATAAATTTCTAACCCATCTTGTATCCCTTGCAACATTTCCTGCTAAAATATTGAGCATAAACCACAAAAATATTGTCCACTAGGGCCCAAAGGCCCTAAAAACCAACCTCTGGAGCTGCTTGCACTCAACCCAAATGAAACCCTCGCATAGTCGCTTACCAAATATGTCATTCACACATAGAGATGTGCTAAAATTTGTGTTGCTACAAATGATATGAAAATTGGTGGAGACATTCTAGGGTTTTTCAGGCATCTACCCTTAAAATTTTAGCTCAATCCGAGTCCGAATGAGTGAGATATGGCCAAAACAAGTTTAAAAATTTGGGCAGTCCTACGAAAAACATCTCATCTGTATTTTCTACTTTCCTTCTCTTGTTTCTTATATGGATGCCTTTTGATCATTGTTGGGTTTCCTCTATTCAGCTCGGGTGTTGGGTCTATTTTTTGAGTTCATGGTTTTAGGGGCTTCCTATTTATTCAATCTAGTATGTGGTAGCCTGGAGGATCTCCTTTGCATTTCTCATGGTCTTTGAAGGGTGGCCTCATGCTTATTGTCTATAGTCAAGATGCTCCTACGGATGCCTCTATATTGGGCTTTCAGAATTAGGTTCACATGTTTGGTTGTGGTAATTTTTGATAAAGCCTTCCTTTTGATTCTTTTGGTCTTGGGGAGGGACCTTGTGCTCTTTCGATCAACTAGTGGTTCTTGGTGTTTCTTTCTAATCTAGGTTGGTTTCGATTGACCTTCAAATTTTGTGGGATTTGAAGTTATTTCTAGATTCATCCAATTTTCTTGCAATGCATTTCCCTTTTGCAGGGATAGTTCATGGCTTGAGGAGACCTCCATTTTTTGTTGTTCTATTTTTAAGTCATTAGGACTTTATGTAGGTTTCCTTGTCATAGCAATTTTTCCAATGTTGATTTCTTCTTGTTCTATGACGAGGTTGGGCTTCTTATAGATTTTTTGGTCTTGGGGGAGATCATGTGTTTATTATTTATTGTAGTGGAGGGCTTCTTGAAATCTAACACCATGTATGATTTACTTCATGATTTGTGGGTTTGTTTTGTGGCTAAGATTTTTAGATCTGGTTGTGGATCACCTTCTCTAAAAGAAGACATTGTGGTCTATGGATTCTTTCTTGGGATTTTTAATTTATGGGCTTTCAAAGATCTAGTGTGGATTTTTTAGATCCTATGTTATTGTTTATTGTGTTCAGCTTAGTGCTAGTCTTTTTGTGTTTTTGTGGTTAGACCTATGGATTGTCTATTCTCTACTCTTTGTTCCTTCCAATACTATGTGATTTTCTCCTGGATGAGAAAAAAAAATCAAATTTTTAATGTACATAATTGTTTCCTTTTCTCCTAGGTAGGAAAACATTTTTCAAATTTTAGTGTACGGGACTATTTGGTTTTCTCCTAGGTAGAAAAACATTTTTTGAATTTCAATGTACAAAAAAGCCTATCTCCATGGTTGTGAGGTTTTCCTTCTATGGGAATACCTATTTTATTTTGTGTGGGGGTATTTTTTGGTGTGTCAAGAAATTTGCATTTCATTTATGTTCCTGTCTAGAGATGGTTCTGAGGAGATCATCTCTAGGTGTCTTCTTTGGGGATTGTATCCCTATTTCTGGTAGGTTGTTTCTTTTGATTTTTCCTCATTGTAAAATGTTATGGGACCCTTTCAAAATTATTTTTACCAATAAAAAAAAATAGTATATTTGATTTCACTTGAATGGAATCAAACCAATATAGGTTTTTTATCACGTGATGGCTAGCTCTTGAATCAATGTACAAAGAATTATCTTCATGTTCCATATTTTGTTTTGTTTGAAGTTTTTATATTTTATTGTATCATGTTTGTGGCAATATATTTTATGCATTTGAAAATATTTTTTCATGATATTTTTCAATTTAGATTTGTGTGATTTTAAAAAATACCCTTTAAATGCACTCATTTTTGTTCTTTCAACCAATTCTTTTGTTTACACAAGTTTCTTCAAATTTCAACTTTAATTTCCTTTGTTGTAGAATTCCTTATTACTCATAAACTAATATTCAAGTCAAATAATTTTTCTTTCAATATTAAATATTCTTAATCTTCCTTCAATTAATTTTTCAATTGCTTTCTTCAAATTTCTCTTCAATTAATTTTCTTCAATTTTAACAATATTTTTAATTCTTTGTAGAAATCCTTTTATCTCCAAATTAAATTTGTTTTCAATTTTCTTCAATCTACAATTTTTGTTATTATTTCTTCAATAATTTTCTTCTTCTTCTTCAATTCTTTTCTTCAATCGTTAAATTATTTCTTTATTTTTTTGCAATTCAATTTTTCAATCTTCAATATTCTTCAAAAAAATTATTCTCTGATTTTTGCTTCTTCAATTTTATTGAATTTAATATTCTTTCTTATTTAAAATATTTCACACTTTTAATCTTATTTAAATATTATTTTTCTCTTCAATCTTTAGTTTTCTTCTTCTTCTTCTTTTCTTTCAATTTGTTCTCTTTCTTAATTTTCAAGTTTATATTCTTTCTTTAAATTTCATATTTTTTCCTTCAATATTTCAATTCAATTCATTCTTTTAATAATAAATTTCTTTCTCAATAATATTCTTATAACTCCCTCAATTATCAAATATTCCTTTCTCCAAAAAAGCTATTTTCCTTTCAATTCAATTAATGCCTCTTAAAAATCTCTCATTTAATTCTTTAATATGTGCCCTATCATTAAAATAGTTAATTAGAGGTGAAATTTACCTTAGGTAATGGCACTTTGATTTCCATATTAGGGATTTATATTACCTTGTGTGTTCTCTAAAAATTTATCCATTTCACACAATAAAAATAACAATCTCACTGAAATAGTATTAATAATTTACTTTAAGCAATGCATAAATGCAATGATTATTTGATTACATATTACATGGATTTGTATTCAATATATACTTACATGAGACTCTTCATATTCACATGACTCTTGTTCTCCTTGGAATCATGGGAGATCTAACTCTTCATATTTCTCTCTCTCCTACATAATAATAAATTTCACATATTTACATAAAGATAAAGTCTCTAATGATTGCTCACAACTCCTAAGTTCTAAATATTACACTTCACTCACATAACTCACACTTACTAACATGACACCTCTCACACATAGCTCCACATATACTCTCACTTAATAACATGACACATACTATAGACTCAAATATTAAAGGTACTCTACTCCAAGATATTTATAAGGTTTTTACATTAATATTACAAGGTACCAAATAATGTAATACCTCCAATACTTCCTACGAAGTTACTACAAAATCATATTCACTTATATATGTATGTGTGTGTATAAGCATAGTCTAATTCTCACATTTTGACCTATCTCATTATTATTTATGTAGTATAGTTTAGGTAGTCTATTTACAACTTATCTCCTTTTGTGTTTATCCATTTTCTACTTTGCCTATTTATATTATTTTCTTATGTTTTATTTTTTGTACTAGTTTACCTACAACTTATCTTACTATATTCTATTCTATGTGTTTCTCTACCTATAATTATTTCACTATGTATTGTTCCATGGTTTAAGTATGTTATTGTCTATTAAGAAAAACTATTTACTATATCCTTGTTCATTATAAATTGGGACCTTGCCCATAAAATAACAATAATCATAAATTTAACCTTGTTATGACATCCAAGGGGTTGTTCCTTAATAGAATAATGAGAATAATTTTACACAAATGAGATTAATGACAAAATTGAAATCTATAGGAAGCATCATAGCTTTAAACTATTGTTATGTAAGCTAACATATGCATGGCTTAACATTTATTCTCTTTCATTTATAGATATGATGTATTCTTCTTTCTATTTTAACACTTATTTTTAAATATATTTAGTAATTAATTTGTATACTTAAAGCATCTCCTTCTAGTTACTTTTTATTTAAGCTCCTTTAGTATTTTTTATGTTCATTATTTTTATCCTATATATTTGAACTATTTTAGATTACTTGTCATAATTTACTCTAGCTTAATTTTTTTTATAAATACTTTTCATTTTTTGAATAATAAATTAGTTTTTTTATTATTATTGATAATACGAGGTGTTGAAAGGTCCCCAAACCTTGAACAAAGAGAAGAAGGAAAACCCATAGCCAAAGCCTACACTGAGGTAGAAGATAAGGGAGGCTACACATGAATCAGCCTGATGCAAAAAAAAATGGGATCATCCCAAACAAATTCACAACAACCCAAGACCAAAGCAAACCACCAAAATCAGGGAGGATGAGTTACACATTACTCATCAGTATTCTGGGTTCCAAGATCATCCTGAAGGTCCTTGATCACCTTGGCAATGGCTGGAGATCGCATATCCACCTTCTACTATTTCAATTTGTGAATAACCTTCCAAGCAAGAATCATCATAGACATGGCCAAGGATTAGCATAGAAAACCCAGACCCGCAATTGACACCAAGACCGATGACTTTACATAAAGGAAATCAGAGCATTTGAGATACATTTGTCCATCAAATATTGGGTAAAATATTCCACCCATATCTTCAAAGGTTCAGTGCTTTGGCCCTGGTTGGCCATGGTGTCGGCCAACTAGTTGGCTTCATGATAAACATGCTAAATAGAAACATTGGCAAACTCACGAACATAAAGCCTTACCTCTTCTATAATATTGGTAATACTCCACGGGGGGTTGGTGTTATTCTTCAATATATTTATGGTGTTGATGGAATACCCCTCAATCACCACATTCTATATGTCAAGGTCACAGGAAGCCTTAATCCCCTACAATATTACCCAAGCTCCAACCACATTATTTATTGGATTATAAATTAGTGTATAATTTTTAAATATTAATTGATATTTAGATCCATAAGTTTTAATATAACCTTTTTAAATTTTATTTTATATTTAATTAAGGTTTTAATTATTGAATTAAGATTAAATTTACATTTAGGTCATTGTCATGTTCAATTTTCTTTTTTTTTTTTTGTCTTTTAAGGTGGGTGGATTCTTTTGTATTGTTTTGTTTTTGTGTTCTTTGTGTTGTTTTTTGTTGGTTTAATTTATGGGCTTTCAAATATCTAGTGTGGATTTTTTAGATCCTATGTTGTTGTTTATTTTGTTCAGCTTAGTGTTGGTATTTTTGTGTTTTTGTGGTTAGACCTATGGATTGTTTGTTCTCTACTCTTTTTTATTTTTTTTGGTAAGTAAGAGAATATTATAATTAACACCGGGTTTTAACTGGTTGACCCAAAACCATTTTACAAAATAGGGTCCACTGACCAACTGGACAAAGGCCAAGCCCTAAAAGTTTAAACTGACAACAAAAAGGGCCAAGACCTACTCTTCCATCAGAATACAACCAAACTAAACTATGGAAGCCTAATATTATGGCCATCAAAAAAGAAAGACGCAAAATAGAACTAACAAAGACAAAAACTAATCATGCAAGCACCATGCAGAGTAGCTTGTGCCCATATAAAATAATAGAATATGGTCAAAAAAAAACATCCCATAGAATGGACAGCCAAGAGGCCAAGCAGTCTTCCTTGTAGTCCTCATCTAACTTCTTATCATCCTCCTTGCCATCATCTTTAGATTTTGCCTTCGACTCCTTGTGCCCCTGGAACTGCTGGCTATAAAACAGAAGATTTAGAGAATCACACAAATCAACAGCTGCACTGATGAGGCCAGACAGACTCTTCAACTGGTTGATACTGTTGGAGGCTGATGAAATTGTCATCTTCTCCAAGACTATTATGGTGGGGTCTGGTACCTCATTGTCAGGGATCTCCAACACTTTGTTATTTCTTGCTAGGGCCTTTTTGCGACATCGAATCCAAACACACCTTGGGAAATACTTGAGGCCAAAGCAGATGTTTCCCATGCATGAATTTGTAGATAAAAAACCTATATCAGTGCCCCACCAGCTGCAAAAAACACTAGTCACATGAACAAAAAAAACAAATATGACAAAAGCCATTATAAGGTTCAAAAAAATATTTTTAAAAATGCCCCCATTTTCTGTCATTGATCCACTTTGAGCCTTCCAATCTAAAATTTTTCATTATCTATCACCATTGAGACTGCATGAGGAAGATTTTCAGTCCACGTGATCAAATTTGCTGCTACAATGCCTTCATTTGCCAGCCTATCAGCTGCCATGTTTGCTTCCCGAAAGGTATGCAAAATTATGGCCTCAGGTCGATCATGAATTAGAGCCCTTGCTTCGTGGATGTAGTCATCAAATCTCCAAGGAGCTCTCTTAGTGTTCTTTAGAAGATTTATAATAATAAGAGAATCACCTTCCACCAACAGTTTCCCTGGATAATTCTCTGCCACCTTGAGGCTCCTCCAAACTGCCCTCGCTTCAGCCACATTGTTAGTTTGAGCTCCAAGATGTTCAGCAAAAGCTACAAGCACCTCACCCTTGTGGTCTCTAAGTAAGCCACCAGCCCCAGCTTCACCTGGGTTGCCCCTAGATGCCCCATCAAAATTTAACTTAATCCACCCTAGGGGGGGTGGGGTCCATGTGATCATGGTTCTAGGACAGACTTGAGGATGATTGAGGCCATCAGTGAGAGGTAAGTTTAATGACTGGCCTAATGAAGCTTCAAAAGGATTTGGAGGTCTAGATGCTGCAGGCACTAAACAAGCATTCTCATTAGCATATACTAAAATTTTTGACAGGACAGAGGATGACTGAGAAACCTTATCCAAGAAGGCCCGACGATTCCTTTCCAACCATATCTGCCACAAGTAGTGATGAAGGCAGATCTTCCACATATACCTAAGACGCCTATTCAAAAAGGGAGAAGGCCACTGGACAAATAAGTCAAAAATGGACTGAGGATGGACCCAATAAATATGAAACACTTGTAACAGACCTAACAAGATTGAGACAGAAAAATTACAATACAGAAACAAATGATCAATAGACTCCCACTCAGACATACAGAGATAACACCTATTAACAACAATCACACCTCTTTTTATTAAGTTATCCATGGTGAGGATCTTATTTTGGATGGCCAGCCATGCAAAAAACCCAACCTTCGGAACAATGCTTTTGGGCCAAACTTCCAAGTGAGGGAAAGTAGGTTCATCATTATCAATAAGCATCAGATAAGCAGTCTTGACAGAAAATTCCCCATTGTCTGAAGCTTCCCAGATAAGCTGGTCCTCAAGAATGCCAGAAGGGAGTAAAGACTGTCTTAATTCATTCTCCAGTATTATTGATGCCCCTGGTAGATCATTGTTCATTATTGGCTTCCATACCCTTCTATTGTTTGACAAAGTAATAAAATCTGCAACTTTGGTACCAAAAACTTCAATTGTCCAAGCTCTAAGGGTTGAAAGGATGGGGTCTGCAGAGAGGGGATAGTCCTTTAACCATTTGTGGTCCCAGAAATCAATGTTTCTTCCATTTCCCAGTTTCCAACGTAGCCCTTTGCTTAGCAGGTTTTTAGTTTGAAGGATTGATTTCCAAAAAATTGATCCCCTGGGAGGAAAGGAATAGCTTAAGAATTCAGTTTCTTGCAAGTACTTTCTTCTGATTATAGTAATCCATTCTGCATTTGCATTTGTCAAAAGACGCCATGCTTGTTTGGCCAGGAGGGCCATGTTTAAATGTTGTATTCTCCTTAGCCCAATACCTCCAAACTCCCTTGGTTTGCAAACCCTATCCCAGGACACCAAGTGAAAGCGCTGCTTAGATTCAGAACCAGTCCATAGGAACCTCTTCTGGATCTGTTCAATTTTAGTGTAGACACTTGTAGGAGCTTTAAAAACAGAGAGAAAGTAGACAGGGATGCTTTGAATGGAAAACCTGGTGAGAACTGCCTTGCCAGCTTGAGATAACAAATTCCCTTTCCATCCAGCTCAACTTCCTCTGAATTCTTTCAATTACATTAGTCCACATGGAATCAGTAGCTCTGCCTGTAAATAAAGGAAGGCCTAAGTATGTGGATGGAAGAGTAGACACTGAGCATCCAAGAATCCTAGCAATCTTAATCTGCCTCTGAATGGGAGTGTTAAAGAAATAAATTTTACTCTTTGAAAAATTTACCTTTTGCCCCGCAACATCCTCATATAGCTCTAGAATATGTTTTATGACCTTAGCCTCAAAAACTGATGCAAGAGTTAACAACAAAGTATCATCCACAAACTGTTCATGTGTAACTGCCTGTGTTTGTGATGATGCTTTAATTCCTGAAATAAGACCAATATTACAGGCAGCTTTGATTGTCCTCCCAAGGGCTTCAGCCACAATGATAAACAACATGGGAGAGATAGGGTCACCTTGCCTTAGGCCCCTTTTACTTTGAAAGTATCCAGCAGGAGCACCATTAACAAGGACTGAAAACCAAGGTTTCATAAAACATCCTTCCAAAAGCTTGATCCATTCATGATGAAAACCAAATTTCTGAAGAATGGCAGAGACAAAACTCCAGTTTATGCGGTCATAAGCCTTGTTCATATCCAACTTGAGAGCAAAAGCGAGGTTTTTAGTCTGGACTACCGAATGGAGGGCTTCATGAACTGTTATGACACCATCAAGGATGGACCTTCCAGGGACTGAACTGCCTTGACAAACATCAATAAACATAGGAAGGATCTTCCTCATTCTATTTGCAATCGCCTTGGTCAAAATTTTATAAACAACATTACAAAGGCTAATAGGTCTAAAATCCATCATAGATCTAGGAGTAGGAATCTTTGGGATTAAAGCAATAAAAGTGGAGTTAAAACTTCTCGGAATATGCTTTGTGGACTGAAATTCCTTGATAGTAGCACATACATCAAAACCTACAATATCCCAAAAAGCCTGAAAAAAATGAGGTGAAAACCCGTCTGGACCTGGAGCTTTATCAGGGTTCATTGAGAAGAGGGCCTCTTTGATTTCTTCATCCGTGAAAGGCTTAATTAACTCCCCATTCAAGTCATCAAAAATTAAATGAGGAATATGGTAAAGCATTGATTCTGAAGCTAAGGCAGAACTGAAATGTTCTTCTCCTAAAAGATTCTGAAAATAGGAAACTGCTTCATTTCTGATCTCATTAGGACTAGAAAGGAATGACCCATCATCTCTAACAAGTTCTTTAATTCTATTGTGGCTTCTGTTCCTTAAGGTAGATGCATGAAAAAATCTTGTGTTGGCATCACCTTCTTTTAGCCAGGTAGCTCTAGACTTTTGCCGCCAAAAAGTCTCCTCGCAGGCTAAAACATTATGGTACTCAGCAAGGGCTTTCTTTTCATCTGCCTGTAGGGAAGGGTCTGGCAATCCCTCTTCAAGTTTTTTCTCAATGATTGATAACCTTTCAGAGATGACTTTCTTGTTTTCAAAAATATTTCCAAAAATTTCTTTATTCCAGATCCTTAGATTTTCTTTCACCACTTTAAGTTTTTGTGCTAATCTGAATGAAGGCCTGCCCTGACAAGAATGCTGCCACCACTGAGAAATTCTGTCTCTGAGATCAGGGTGGTGCATCCACATAGATTCAAACCTAAAAGGCCTTTTGAATTTTGGAGTCTCTTCAATTTCAAGTAAAATCGGGTTGTGGTCAGACCCAATGCGAGGCAAGGACAACAGATTTGCATCCCCAAAAGATTGTATTGCTTCCTGTGACAAAAAAAACCTATCAAGCTTTTCCATTATAAGTTGATTTCCAGACCTCCTATTGCTCCAAGTAAATTTAGCATTTTTTAATTTGACATCCAATAAATTGTTGTTGTTGATGAAATCTTGAAAGTCCTCCATACTTCTTGCTGGAATTCCTACTCCCCCTTTTTTATCAGAGGGGTAAAGAGGGGTATTAAAGTCCCCCGCCACTATCCATGGGATATCCTGAAAAGCTTCCTTGAAATGACTGAGTAAATTCCATAGATCAGCTCTCCCAGATATAGAATTAGGGGCATACACATTTGTTAATATCCAAGAAAGGTCACTAACCTTATCCTTAAAAATAATGCTCATTACCCTTTCCCCTAATTGAATAACCTTGCCTTCCACCTTCCCTGGATTCCAGATACAAAGAAGACCACCTGAGGTTCCATTGGCTTTGCAAAAAATTGCTTCTCCCTTTTTCCAGATATTGAGGGCAATTTTTCTAGACAAAACTTCATCGACTTTAGTTTCTTGCAAAATAAGAATAGTGGGATCAAAATCTCTTCTTAAATATTTGACTAACCGATGTTTAGGAAGGCCATTGAGCCCCCTTACATTCCAAGATATGATCTTCATTTGGAACTTTTAAAGTTTTTTCCTCTCCTCTTTGATCCTTCCAGTACTATGTGATTTTCTCCTAGATGAGAAAACAAATTTCAAATTTTTAGTGTAGAATTGTTTTGTTTTCTCCTAGGTAGGAAAACCTTTTTCAAATTTTAGTGTACGTGACTATTTAGTTTTTTCCTAGGTAGAAAAACCTTATTTGAATTTCAATGTACAGAAAAACCTATCTCCATGGTTGTGAGGTTTTCCTTCTATGGGAATACCTATTTTATTTTGTGTGGGGTTTTTTTTGGTGTGTCAAGAAATTTGCTTTTCATTTATGTTCCTGTCTAGAGATGGTTTTGAGGAGATCATCTCTAGGTGTCTTCTTTGGGGATTGTATCCCTATTTCTGGTAGGTTGTTTCTTTTGATTTTTCCTCATTGTAAAATGTTATGGGACCCTTTCAAAATTATTTTTACCAATAAACAAAAATAGTATACTTGATTTCACTTGAATGGAATCAAACCAATATAGGTTGTTTATCATGTGATGGCTAGCTCTTGAATCAATGTACAAAGAATTATCTTCATGTTCCACATTTTGTTTTGTTTGAAGTTTTTATATTTTATTGTATCATGTTTGTGGCAATATATTTTATGCATTTGAAAATATTTTTCATGATATTTGTCTCTTTAGATATGTGTGATTTTAAAAAATACCCTTTAAATGCACTCATTTTTGTTCTTTCAACCAATTCTTTTGTTTACACAAGTTTCTTCAAATTTCAACTTTAATTTCCTTTGTTGTACAATTCCTTATTACTCATAAACTAATATTAATTTTTCTTTCAATTAATTTCTCAATTGCTTTCTTCAAATTTCTCTTCAATTAATTTTCTTCAATTTTAACAATATTTTTAATTCTTTGTAGAAATCCTTTTATCTCCAAATTAAATTTGTTTTCAATTTTCTTCAATCTACAATTTTTGTTATTATTTCTTCAATAATTTTCTTTCTTATTCTTCTTCAATTCTTTTCTTCAATCGTTAAATTATTTCTTCATTTTTTTTCAATTCAATTTTTCAATCTTCAATATTCTTCAAAAAAATTATTCTCTGATTTTTGCTTCTTCAATTTTATTGAATTTAATATTCTTTCTTATTTAAAATATTTCACTCTTTTAATCTTATTTAAATTTTATTTTTCTCTTCAATCTTTAGTTTTCTTCTTCTTCTTTTCTTTCAATTTGTTCTCTTTCTTAATTTTCAAGTTTATATTCTTTCTTTAAATTTCATATTTTTTTTCCTTCAATATTTCAATTCAATTCATTCTTTTAATAATAAATTTCTTTCTCAATAATATTCTTATAACTCCCTCAATTATCAAATATTCCTTTCTCCAGAAAAGCTATTTTCCTTTCAATTCAATTAATGCCTCTTAAAAATCTCTCATTTAATTCTTTAATATGTGCCCTATCATTAAAATAGTTAATTAGAGGTGAAATTTACCTTAGGTAATGGCACTTTGATTTCCATCTTAGGGATTTAGATTACCTTGTGTGTTCTCTAATAATTTATCCCTTTCATCTTCCAAGTATATCTTTTACGTGCACTTGAACTATTACACGTACATTAACCAATTATTCTCTACTTCCTAACATCCTTTGTCGACTCTAAGATGACTTTGTTGTTATAGCCTTAGTCCTCTATGGTCACTCATCAAACTTAGTTGAATATATAGGCATTCTTCTTCTACATTATTGACATTAAACTCGTATAAATTTCTAGACTCGTTTGCTTCTCCCATTACTAATGTGTTCTACTAAAATTCTTTTGCATTGGTCTAGTACCTTTCTACCTAGTTTTTTTTCTTCAATCTGCCTATTTTCTCTCCTCCTAGATTTTAAATGCTTCACTTGTGTTTGTCTCCTTCTAACTCATTAAATGCTTCTATTGCTTTCTCTCCTTTAAGTTCATAAAATACTTGTCTATCAACACTTTGTTGTACCTCATTCATTGTTATATTTTTCTCATTTAATTTATTGTGTCTCATTCGCTACTATACCTCATTCATAGGTCACATTTAATATTTTTCCATAATTTTTTTCCTCTCTCAGTTTTGATCCAAATGTTGTTATCACTAAGCAAAATAGTGTATGTCTCTAATACCATTATTAGCAATACAATGTTCTTCCAAACTCTAACTAAATATTACAATATCTCAATTGCATATATCACACAATAAAAATAACAATCTCACTGAAATATTATTAATAATTTACTTTAAGCAATGCATAAATGCAATGATTATTTGATTAAATATTACATGGATTTGTATTCAATATATACTTACATGAGACTCTTCATATTCACATGACTCTTGTTCTCCTTGGACTCATGGGAGATCTAACTCTTCATATTTCTCTCTTACATAATAATAAATTTCACATATTTACATAAAGATAAAGTCTCTCATGATTGCTCATAACTCCTCACTTCTAAATATGACACTTCACTCACATAACTCACACTTACTAACATGACACCTCTCACACATAGCTCCACATATACTCTCACTTAATAACATGACACATACTATAGACTCAAATATTAAAGGTACTCTAATCTAAGCTATTTATAAGGTTTTTACATTAATATTACAAGGTACCAAATAACGTAATACCTCCAATACTTCCTAGGAAGTTACTACAAGATCATATTCACTTATATATGTATGTGTGTGTATAAGCATAGTCTAATTCTCACATTTTGACCTATCTCATTATTATTTATGTTGTATAGTTTAGGTAGTCTATTTACAACTTATCTCCTTGTGTGTTTATCCATTTTCTACTTTGCCTATTTATATTATTTTCTTATGTTTTATATTTTGTACTGGTTTACCTACAACTTATCTTACTATATTATATTCTATGTGTTTCTCTACCTATAATTATTTCACTATGTATTGTTCCATGGTTTAAGTATGTTATTGTTTATTAAGAAAAAATATTTACTATATCCTTGTTCATTAGAAATTGGGACCTTGCCCATAAAATAACAATAATGATAAATTTAACCTTGTTATGACATCCAAGGGGTTGTTCCTCAATAGAATAATGAGAATAATTTTACACACATGAGATTAATGACAAAATTGAAATCTATTGGAAGCATCATAGCTTTAAACTATTTTTATGTAAGCTAACATATGCATGGCTTAACATTTATTCTCTTTCATTTATAGATATGATGTATTCTTATTTCTATTTTAATATTTTTTTTTTTTTTTTTTTTTTGGTGGTGGCCACAAGGGGTAAACAGATTGTGACCACGAGGGAACCATTACATAACATATCCGCAACATGTGAGGCGAGAGATTTGAACCTGGGCCTCTCAGCAAATAGAGAGGTTTAACTACCCACTTGCTCTCCAACTCCTCTACATGGGCGGATAAACATTAAGTTAAGAATTTCTATTTTAATACTTATTTTTAAATATATTTAGTAATTAATTTGTATACTTAAAGCATCTCCTTCTAGTCACTTTTTATTTAAGCTCCTTTAGTATTTTTTATGTTCATTATTTCTATCCTATATATTTGAACTATTTTAGATTATTTTTCATAATTTACTCTAGATTAATTTTTTTTTATAAATATTTTTCATTTTTTGAATAATAAATTAGTTTTTTTTTTTTTATTGATAATACGGGGTGTTGAAAGGTCCCCAAACCTTGAACAAAGAGAAGGAAAACCCATAGCCGAAGCCTACACTGAGGTAGAAGAGAAGGGAGGCTACACATGAACCAGCCTGATGCAAAAAAAAAATGGGATCATCCCAAACAAATTCACAACATCCCAAGACCGTAGCAAACCACCAAAACCAGGGAGGATGAGTTACACATTACTCATCAGTATTTTGGGTTCCAAGTTCATCCTGAAGGTCCTTGATCACCTTGTTAATGGCTGGAGATGGCATATCCACCTTCTACTATTTCAATTTGTAAATAACCTTCCCAGCAAGAATCATCATAGACATGGCCAAGGATCAGCATAGAAAATCTAGACCCACAACTGACATCAAGACCGATGACTTTACATAAAGGAAATCAGATCATTTGAGATACATTTGTCCATCAAATATTGGGTAAAATATTCCACCCATACCTTCAAAGGTTCAGTGCTTTGGCCCAAGTTGGCCATGGTGTCGGCCAACTAGTTGGCTTCATGATAAACATGCTAAATAGAAACATTGGCAAACTCATGAACATAAAGCCTTACCTCTTCTATAATATTGGTAATACTCCATGGGGGGTTGGTGTTATTCTTCAATATATTTATGGTGTTGATGGAATCCCCCTCAATCACCACATTCTAAATGTCGAGGTCACAGGAAGCCTTAATCCCCTACAATATTACCCAAGCTCCAGCTACATTATTTATTAGATTATAAATTAGTGTATAATTTTTAAATATTAATTGATATTTAGATCCATAAGTTTTAATATAACCTTTTTAAATTTTATTTTATATTTAATTAAGGTTTTAATTATTGAATTAAGATTAAATTTACATTTAGGTCATTGTTATGTTCAATTTTTTTTTTTTTTTTTAGTCTTTTAAGGTGGGTGGGTTCTTTTGTTTTATTTTTTTTTTTGTGTTCTTTGTGTTGTTTTTTGTTGGTTTAATTTATAGGCTTTCAAATATCTAGTGTGGATTTTTTAGATCCTATGTTATTGTTTATTTTTTTCAGCTTAGTGCTGGTCTTTTTGTGTTTTTGTGGTTAGACCTATGGATTTTTTGTTATCTACTATTTGGTCCTTCCAATACTATGTGATTTTCTCCTAGATGAGAAAACAAATTTCAAATTTTTAGTGTACAGAATTGTTTCGTTTTCTCCTAGGTAGGAAAACCTTTTTTAAATTTTAGTGTACGGGACTATTTAGTTTTCTCCTAGGTAGAAAAACCTTTTTTGAATTTCAATGTACAGAAAAGCCTATCTCCATGGTTGTGAGGTTTTCCTTCTATGGGAATACCTATTTTATTTTGTGTGTGGGTATTTTTTGGTGTGTCAAGAAATTTGTTTTTCATTTATGTTCCTGTCTAGAGATGGTTATGAGGAGATCATCTCTAGGTGTCTTCTTTGGGGATTGTATCCCTATTTCTGGTAGGTTGTTTCTTTTGATTTTTCCTCATTGTAAAATGTTATGGGACCCTTTCAAAATTATTTTTACCAATAAAAAAAAATAGTATACTTGATTTCACTTGAATGGAATCAAACCAATATAGGTTGTTTATCATGTGATGGCTAGCACTTGAATCAATGTACAAAGAATTATCTTCATGTTCCATATTTTGTTTTGTTTGAAGTTTTTATATTTTATTGTATCATGTTTGTGGCAATATATTTTATGCATTTGAAAATATTTTTTCATGATATTTGTCTCTTTAGATATGTGTGATTTTAAAAAATACCCTTTAAATGCACTCATTTTTGTTCTTTCAACCAATTCTTTTGTTTACACAAGTTTCTTCAAATTTCAACTTTAATTTCCTTTTTTGTAGAATTCCTTATTACTCATAAACTAATATTCAAGTCAAATAAAATTTCTTTCAATATTAAATATTCTTAATCTTCCTTCAATTAATTTCTCAATTGCTTTCTTCAAATTTCTCTTCAATTAATATTCTTCAATTTTAACAATATTTTTAATTCTTTGTAGAAATCCTTTTATCTCCAAATTAAATTTGTTTTCAATTTTCTTCAATCTACAATTTTTGTTATTATTTCTTCAATAATTTTCTTCTTCTTCTTCTTCAATTCTTTTCTTCAATCGTTAAATTATTTCTTCATTTTTTTTCAATTCAATTTTTCAATCTTCAATATTCTTCAAAAAAATTATTCTCTGATTTTTACTTCTTCAATTTTATTGAATTTAATATTCTTTCTTATTTAAAATATTTCACTCTTTTAATTTAAATTTTATTTTTCTCTTCAATATTTAGTTTTCTTCTTCTTCTTCTTTTCTTTCAATTTGTTCTCTTTCTTAATTTTCAAGTTTATATTCTTTCTTTAAATTTCATATTTTTTTCCTTCAATATTTCAATTCAATTCATTCTTTTAATAATAAATTTTTTTCTTAGTAATATTCTTATAACTCCCTCAATTATCAAATATTCCTTTCTTCAAAAAATCTATTTTCCTTTCAATTCAATTAATGCCTCTTAAAAATCTCTCATTTAATTCTTTAATATGTGCCCTATCATTAAAATAGTTAATTAAAGGTGAAATTTACCTTAGGTAATGGCACTTTGATTTCCATATTAGGGATTTAGATTACCTTGTGTGTTCTCTAATAATTTATCCATTTCACCTTCCAAGTGTATCTTTTTCCTGCACTTGAACTATTACACCTACATTAACCAATTATTCTCTACTTCCTAACATCCTTTGTCGACTCTAAGATGACTTTGTTGTTATAACCTCAGTCCTCTATGGTGACTCATCAAACTTAGTTGAATATATAGGCATTCTTCTTGTACATTATTGACATTAAACTCTTATAAATTTCTAGACTCCTTTGCTTCTCCCATTACTAATGTGTTCTACTAACATTCTTTGGCATTGCTCTTGTACCTTTCTACCTAGTTTTTTTCTTCAATCTGCCTATTTTCTCTCCTCCTAGATTTTAAATGCTTCACTTGTGTTTGTCTCCTTCTAACTCATTAAATGCTTCTCTTGCTTGATTTCTCTCCTTTAAGTTCATAAAATACTTGTCTATCAACACTTTGTTGTACCTCATTCATTGCTATAATTTTCTCATTTAATTTATTGTGCCTCATTCACTACTATACCTCATTCATAGGTCACATTTAATATTTTTCCATAATTCTTTCTCCTCTCTCAATTTTGATCCAATTGTTGTTATCACTAAGCAAAATAATGTATGGCTCTAATACCATTATTAGCAATACAATGCTCTTCCAAACTCTAACTAAATATTATAATATCTCAATTGCATATATCACACAATAAAAATAACAATCTCACTAAAATATTATTAACAATTTACTTTAAGCAATGCATAAATGCAATGATTATTTGATTAAATATTACATGGATTTGTCTTCAATATATACTTACATGAGACTCTTCATATTCACATGACTCTTGTTCTCCTTGGACTCATGGGAGATCTAACTCTTCATATTTCTCTCTTACATAATAATAAATCTCACATATTTACATAAAGATAAAGTCTCTCATGATTGCTCATAACTCCTCACTTATAAATATGACACTTCACTCACATAACTCACACTTACTAACATGACACCTCTCACACATAGCTCCACATATACTCTCACTTAATAACATGACACATACTATAGACTCAAATATTAAAGGTACTCTAATCTAAGCTATTTATAAGGTTTTTACATTAATATTACAAGGTACCAAATAACGTAATACCTCCAATACTTCCTACGAAGTTACTACAAGATCATATTCACTTATATATGTATGTGTGTGTATAAGCATAGTCTAATTCTCACATTTTGACCTATCTCATTATTATTTATGGTGTATAGTTTAGGTAGTCTATTTACAACTTATCTCTTGTGTGTTTATCCATTTTCTACTTTGCCTATTTATATTATTTTCTTATGTTTTATTTTTTGTACTAGTTTACCTACAACTTATCTTACTATATTCTATTCTATGTGTTTCTCTACCTATAATTATTTCACTATGTATTATTCCATGGTTTAAGTATGTTATTGTCTATTAAGAAAAACTATTTACTATATCCTTGTTCATTAGAAATTGGGACCTTGCCCATAAAATAACAATAATCATAAATTTAACCTTGTTATGACATCCAAGGGGTTGTTCCTCAATAGAATAATGAGAATAATTTTACACAAATGAGATTAATGACAAAATTGAAATCTATAGGAAGCATCATAGCTTTAAACTATTGTTATGTAAGCTAACATATGCATGGCTTAACATTTATTCTCTTTCATTTATAGATATGATGTATTCTTATTTCTATTTTAATACTTATTTTTAAATATATTTAGTAATTAATTTGTATACTTAAAGCATCTCCTTCTAGTCACTTTTTATTTAAGCTCCTTTAGTATTTTTTATTTTCATTATTTCTATCCTATATATTTGAACTATTTTGGATTATTTTTCATAATTTACTCTAGATTAATTTTTTTTTATAAATACTTTTCATTTTTTGAATAATAAATTAGTTTTTTTTATTATTATTGATAATACGGGGTGTTGAAAGGTCCCCAAACCTTGAACAAAGAGAAGAAGGAAAACCCATAGCCGAAGCCTACACTGAGGCAGAAGAGAAGGGAGGCTACACATGAACCAGCCTGATGCAAAAAAAAATGGGATCATCCCAAACAAATTCACAACCCAAGACCGAAGCAAACCACCAAAATCAGGGAGGATGAGTTACACATTACTCATCAGTATTTTGGGTTCCAAGATCGTCTTGAAGGTCCTTGATCACCTTCTTAATGGCTGGAGATGGCATATCCACCTTCTACTATTTCAATTTGTGAATAACCTTCCAAGCAAGAATCATCATAGACATGGCCAAGGATCAGCATAGAAAACCCAGACCCGCAACTGACACCAAGACCGATGACTTTACATAACGGTAATCAGAGCATTTGAGATACATTTTTCCATCAAATATTGGGTAAAATATTCCACCCATACCTTCAAAGGTTTAGTGCTTTGGCCCAAGTTGGCCATGGTGTCGGCCAACTAGTTGGCTTCATGATAAACATGCTAAATAGAAACATTGGCAGACTCACGAACATAAAGCCTTACCTCTTCTCTAATATTGGTAATACTCCATGGGGGGTTGGTGTTATTCTTCAATATATTTATGATGTTGATGGAATCCCCCTCAATCACCACATTCTAAATGTCGAGGTCACAGGAAGCCTTAATCCCCTACAATATTACCCAAGCTCCAGCCACATTATTTATTGGATTATAAATTAGTGTATAATTTTTAAATATTAATTGATATTTCGATCCATAAGTTTTAATATAACCTTTTTAAATTTTATTTTATATTTAATTAAGGTTTTAATTATTGAATTAAGATTAAATTTACATTTAGGTCATTGTTATGTTCAATATTTTTTTTTTTTTTTTTTTAGTCTTTTAAGGTGGGTGGGTTCTTTTGTTTTGTTTTTTTTTTGTGTTCTTTGTGTTTTTTTTTGTTGGTTTAATTTATGGGCTTTCAAATATCTAGTGTAGTTTTTTAGATCCTATGTTATTGTTTATTTTGTTTAGCTTAGTGCTGGTCTTTTTGTGTTTTTGTGTTTAGACCTATGGATTGTCTGTTCTCTACTCTTTCGTCGTACTATGTGATTTTCTCCTGGATGAGAAAAAAAAATTCAAATTTTTAGTGTACATAATTGTTTCGTTTCCTCCTAGGTAGGAAAACCTTTTTAATATTTTAGTGTACGGGACTATTTAGTTTTCTCCTAGGTAGAAAAACCTTTTTTGAATTTCAATGTACAAAAAAGCCTATCTCCATGGTTGTGAGGTTTTCCTTCTATGGGAATACCTATTTTATTTTGTGTGGGGGTATTTTTTGGTGTGTCAAGAAATTTGCTTTTCATTTATGTTCCTATCTAGAGATGGTTCTGAGGAGATCATCTCTGGTTGTCTTCTTTGGGGATTGTATCCCTATTTCTGGTAGGTTGTTTCTTTTGATTTTTCCTCATTGTAAAATGTTATGGGACCCTTTCAAAATTATTTTTACCAATAAACAAAAATAGTATACTTGATTTCACTTGAATGGAATCAAACCAATATAGGTTGTTTATCATGTGATGGCTAGCTCTTGAATCAATGTACAAAGAATTACCTTCATGTTCCATATATATTTTTTTTTTTTTTTTTGGTGGTGGCCACAAGGGGTAAACAGACTATGACCACGAGGAAACCATTACATAACATATCCGTAACATGTGAGGCGAGAGATTTGAACCTGGGCCTCTCAGCAACTAGAGAGGTTTAACTACCCACTTGCTCTCCAACTCCTCTACATTGGCGGATAAAAGAAGGGGGGCATTCCGAGAATGTTCCATATTTTGTTTTGTTTGAAGTTTTTATATTTTATTGTATCATGTTTGTGGCAATATATTTTATGCATTTGAAAATATTTTTTCATGATATTTGTCTCTTTAGATATGTGTGATTTTAAAAAATACCCTTTAAATGCACTCATTTTTGTTATTTCAACCAATTCTTTTGTTTACACAAGTTTCTTCAAATTTCAACTTTAATTTCCTTTGTTGTAGAATTCCTTTTTACTCATTAACTAATATTCAAGTCAAATAAATTTTCTTTCAATATTAAATATTCTTAATCTTCCTTCAATTAATTTCTCAATTGCTTTCTTCAAATTTCTCTTCAATTATTTTTCTTCATTTTTAACAATATTTTTAATCCTTTGTAGAAATCCTTTTATCTCCAAATTAAATTTGTTTTCAATTTTCTTCAATCTGCAATTTTTTTTATTATTTCTTCAATAATTTTCTTCTTCTTTTTCTTCAAACGTTAAATTATTTCTTCATTTTTTTTCAATTTAATTTTTCAATCTTCAATATTCTTCAAAAAAATTATTCTCTGATTTTTTCTTCTTCAATATTATTGAATTTAATATTCTTTCTTATTTAAAATATTTCACACTTTTAATCTTATTTAAATTTTATTTTTCTCTTCAATCTTTAGTTTTCTTCTTCTTCTTCTTTTCTTTCAATTTGTTCTCTTTCTTAATTTTCAAGTTTATATTCTTTCTTTAAATTTCATATTTTTAACCTTCAATATTTCAATTCAATTCATTCTTTTAATAATAAATTTCTTTCTCAATAATATTCTTATAACTCCCTCAATTATCAAATATTCCTTTCTCAAAAAAATCTATTTTCCTTTCAATTCAATTAATGCCTCTTAAAAATCTCTCATTTAATTCTTTAATATGTGCCCTATCATTAAAATTGTTAATTAGAGGTGAAATTTACCTTAGGTAATGGCACTTTGATTTCCATCTTAGGGATTTAGATTACCTTGTGTGTTCTCTAATAATTTATCCATTTCACCTTCCAAGTATATCTTTTGCCTGCACTTGAACTATTACACCTACATTAACCAGTTATTCTCTACTTCCTAACATCCTTTGTCGACTCTAAGATGACTTTGTTGTTATAGCCTCAGTCCTCTATGGTGACTCATCAAACTTAGTTGAATATATAGGCATTCTTCTTCTACATTATTGACATTAAACTCGTATAAATTTCTAGACTCCTTTGCTTCTCCCATTACTAATGTGTTCTACTAACATTCTTTGGCATTGCTCTTGTACCTTTCTACCTAGTTTTTTTTCTTCAATCTTCCTATTTTCTCTCCTTCTAGATTTTAAATGCTTCACTTGCGTTTGTCTCCTTCTAACTCATTAAATGCTTCTCTTGCTTGATTTCTCTCCTTTAAGTTCATAAAATACTTGTCTATCAACACTTTGTTGTACCTCATTCATTGCTATATTTTTCTCATTTTATTTATTGTGCCTCATTCGCTACTATACCTCATTCATAGGTTACATTTAATATTTTTTCATAATTCTTTCTCCTCTCTTAGTTTTCATCCAAATGTTGTTATCACTAAGCAAAATAGTGTATGGCTCTAATACCATTATTAGCAATACAATGCTCTTCCAAAATCTAACTAAATATTACAATATCGCAATTGCATATATCACACAATAAAAATAACAATCTCACTGAAATATTATTAATAATTTACTTTAAGCAATGCATAAATGCAATGATTATTTGATTACATATTACATGGATTTGTCTTCAATATATACTTACATGAGACTCTTCATGTTCACATGACTCTTGTTCTCCTTGGACTCATGGGAGATCTAACTCTTCATATTTCTCTCTTACATAATAATAAATTTCACATATTTACATAAAGATAAAGTCTCTAATGATTGCTCACAACTCCTAAGTTCTAACTATTACACTTCACTCACATAACTCACACTTACTAACATGACACCTCTCACACATAGCTCCACATATACTCTCACTTAATAACATGACACATACTACAAACTCAAATATTAAAGGTACTCTAATCTAAGCTATTTATAAGGTTTTTACATTAATATTACAAGGTACCAAATAATGTAATACCTCCAATACTTCCTACGAAGTTACTACAAGATCATATTCACTTATATATGTATGTGTGTGTATAAGCATAGTCTAATTCTCACATTTTGACCTATCTCATTTTTATTTATGTTGTATAGTTTAGGTAGTCTATTTACAACTTATCTCCTTGTGTGTTTATCCATTTTCTACTTTGCCTATTTATATTATTTTCTTATGTTTTATTTTTTGTACTAATTTACCTACAACTTATCTTACTATATTCCATTCTATGTGTTTCTCTACCTATAATTATTTCACTATGTATTGTTCCATGGTTTAAGTATTTTATTGTCTATTATGAAAAACTGTTTACTATATCCTTGTTCATTAGAAATTGGGACCTTGCCCATAAAATAACAATAATCATAAATTTAACCTTGTTATGACATCCAAGGGATTGTTCCTCAATAGAATAATGAGAATAATTTTACACAAATGAGATTAATGACAAAATTGAAATCTATAGGAAGCATCATAGCTTTAAACTATTGTTATGTAAGCTAACATATGCATGGCTTAACATTTATTCTCTTTCATTTATGGATATTGATTACCAAATATGTCGTTCACACATAGAGATGTGCTAAAATCTGTGTTGCTCCAAATGAAATGAAAATTTTTGGAGACATTCTAGGGTTTTTCATGCATCTACCCTTAAAATTTTAGCTCAATCCGAGTCCGGATGAGTGAGATATGGCCAAAACAAGTTTGGAAATTTGGGCAGTCCTATGAAAAACATCTCATCTATATTTTCTACTTTGCTTCTCCTGTTTCTTATATGGATGCCTTTTGATCATTGTTGGGTTTCCTCTATTCAGCTCGGGTGTTGGGTCTATTTTTTGCGTTCTTGGCTTTAGGGGCTTCCTATTTATTCAATCTGGTATATGGTAGCCTAAGGATCTCCTTTATATTTCTCATGGTCTTTGAAGGGTGGCCTCGTGCTTATTGTCTATAGTCAAAATGCTCCTACGGATGCCTCTATATTGGGCTTTCAGAATTAGGTTCGCATGTTTGGTTGTGGTAATTTTTGATAAAGCCTTCCTTTTGATTCTTTTGGTCTTGAGGAGGGACCTTGTGCTCTTTCGATCAACTGGTGGTTCTTGGTGTTTCTTTCTATTCTAGGTTGGTTTCGATTGACCTTCAAATTTTGTGGGATTTGAAGTTATTTCTAGATTCATCCAATTTTCTTGCAATGCATTCCCCTTTTGCAGGGATATTTCATGGATTGAGGAGACCTGCATTTTTTGTTGTTCTATTTTTAAGTCGTTAGGGCTTTATGTAGGTTTCCTTGTCAGAGCAGTTTTTCCAATGTTGATTTCTTCTTGTTCTATGACGAGGTTGGGCTTCTTATAGATTTTTCGGTCTTGGTGGAGATCATGTGTTTATTATTTATTATAGTGGAGGGCTTCTTGAAATCTAACACTGTGTATGATTTGCTTCACGATTTGTGGGTTTGTTTTGTGGCTAAGATTTTTGGATCTGGTTGTGGATCACCTTCTCTAAAAGAAGACATTGTGGTCTATGGATTCTTTCTTGGTATTTTTAATTTATGGGCTTTCAAAGATCTAGAGTGGATTTTTTAGATCCTATGTTATTGTTTATTTTGTTCAACTTAGTGCTGGTCTTTTTGTGTTTTTGTGGTTAGACATATGGATTGTCTGTTCTCTACTCTTTGATCCTTCCAGTACTATGTGATTTCTCCTGGATGAGAAAAAAAATTCAAATTTTTACTATACATAATTGTTTCCTTTTCTCCTAGGTAGGAAAACCTTTTTTAAATTTTAGTGTATGGGACTATTTGGTTTTCTCCTATGTAGAAAAATATTTTTTGAATTTCAATGTACAGAAAAGCCTATCTCCATGGTTGTGAGGTTTTCCTTCTATGGGAATACCTATTTTATTTTGTGTGGGGGTATTTTTTGGTGTGTCAAGAAATTTGCATTTCATTTATGTTCCTGTCTAGAGATGGTTCTGAGGAGATCATCTCTAGGTGTCTTCTTTGGGGATTGTATCCCTATTTCTGGTAGGTTGTTTCTTTTGATTTTTCCTCATTGTAAAATGTTATGGGACCCTTTCAAAATTATTTTTACCAATAAAAAAAAATAGTATATTTGATTTCACTTGAATGGAATCAAACCAATATAGGTTGTTTATCATGTGATGGCTAGCTCTTGAATCAATGTACAAAGAATTATCTTCATGTTCCATATTTTGTTTTGTTTGAAGTTTTTATATTTTATTGTATCATGTTTGTGGCAATATATTTTATGCTTTTGAAAATATTTTTTCATGATATTTTTCTCTTTAGATATGTGTGATTTTAAAAAATACCCTTTAAATGCACTCATTTTTGTTCTTTCAACCAATTCTTTTGTTTACACAAGTTTCTTCAAATTTCAATTTTAATTTCCTTTGTTGTAGAATTCCTTATTACTCATAAACTAATATTCAAGTCAAATAAATTTTCTTTCAATATTAAATATTCTTAATATTCCTTCAATTAATTTTTCAATTGCTTTCTTCAAATTTCTCTTCAATTAATTTTCTTCAATTTTAACAATATTTTTAATTCTTTGTAGAAATCCTTTTATCTCCAAATTAAATTTGTTTTCAATTTTCTTCAATCTACAATTTTTGTTATTATTTCTTCAAAAAAATTCTTCTTCTTCTTCAATTCTTTTCTTTAATCGTTAAATTATTTCTTCATTTTTTTTCAATTTAATTTTTCAATCTTCAATATTCTTCAAAAAAATTATTCTATGATTTTTGCTTCTTCAATTTTATTGAATTTAATATTCTTTCTTATTTAAAATATTTCACTCTTTTAATCTTCTTTAAATATTATTTTTCTCTTCAATCTTTAGTTTTCTTCTTCTTCTTCTTTTCTTTCAATTTGTTCTCTTTCTTAATTTTCAAGTTTATATTCTTTCTTTAAATTTCATATTTTTTCCTTCAATATTTCAATTCAATTCATTCTTTTAATAATAAATTTCTTTCTCAATAATATTCTTATAACTCCCTCAATTATTAAATATTCCTTTCTCCAAAAAAGCTATTTTCCTTTCAATTCAATTAATGTCTCTTAAATATCTCTCATTTAATTCTTTAATATGTGCCCTATCATTAAAATAGTTAATTAGAGGTGAAATTTACCTTAGGTAATGGCACTTTGATTTCCATATTAGGGATTTATATTACCTTGTGTGTTCTCTAATAATTTATCCATTTCACACAATAAAAATAACAATCTCACTAAAATGCACTCATTTTTGTTCTTTCAACCAATTCTTTTGTTTACACAAGTTTCTTCAAATTTCAACTTTAATTTCCTTAGTTGTACAATTCCTTATTACTCATTAACTAATATTCAAGTCAAATAAATTTTCTTTCAATATTAAATATTCTTGATCTTCCTTCAATTAATTTCTCAATTCCTTTCTTCAAATTTCTCTTCAATTATTTTTCTTCATTTTTAACAATATTTTTAATTCTTTGTAGAAATCCTTTTATCTCCAAATTAAATTTGTTTTCAATTTTCTTCAATCTACAATTTTTGTTATTATTTCTTCAATAATTTTCTTCTTCTTCTTCTTCAATTCTTTTCTTCAATCGTTAAATTATTTCTTCATTTTTTTTCAATTCAATTTTTCAATCTTCAATATTCTTCAAAAAAATTATTCTCTAATTTTTGCTTCTTCAATTTTATTGAATTTAATATTCTTTCTTATTTAAAATATTTCACTCTTTTAGTCTTATTTAAATTTTATTTTTCTCTTCAATCTTTAGTTTTCTTCTTCTTCTTCTTTTCTTTCAATTTGTTCTCTTTCTTAATTTTCAAGTTTATATTCTTTCTTTAAATTTCATATTTTTTTTCCTTCAATATTTCAATTCAATTCATTCTTTTAATAATAAATTTCTTTCTCAATAATATTCTTACAACTCCCTCAATTATCAAATATTCCTTTCTCCAAAAAAGCTATTTTCCTTTCAATTCAATTAATGCCTCTTAAAAATCTCTCATTTAATTCTTTAATATGTGCCCTATCATTAAAATTGTTAATTAGAGGTGAAATTTACCTTAGGTAATGGCACTTTGATTTCCATCTTAGGGATTTAGATTACTTTGTGTGTTCTCTAATAATTTATCCATTTCACCTTCCAAGTATATCTTTTGCCTGCACTTGAACTATTACACCTACATTAACCAATTATTCTCTACTTCCTAACATCCTTTGTCGGCTCTAAGATGACTTTGTAGTTATAGCCTCAGTCCTCTATGGTGACTCATCAAACATAGTTGAATATATAGGCATTCTTCTTCTACATTATTGACATTAAACTTGTATAAATTTCTAGACTCCTTTGCTTCTCCCATTACTAATGTGTTCTACTAACATTCTTTGGCATTGCTCTAGTACCTTTCTACCTAGTTTTTTTTCTTCAATCTGCCTATTTTCTCTCCTCATAGATTTTAAATGCTTCACTTGTGTTTGTCTCCTTCTAACTCATTAAATGCTTCTCTTGCTTTCTCTCCTTTAAGTTCATAAAATACTTGTCTATCAACACTTTGTTGTACCTCATTCATTGCTATATTTTTCTCATTTTATTTATTGTGCCTCATTCACTACTATACCTCATTCATAGGTCACATTTAATATTTTTCCATAATTCTTTCTCCTCTCTCAGTTTTGATCCAAATGTTGTTATCACTAAGCAAAATAGTGTATGGCTCTAATACCATTATTAGCAATACAATGTTCTTCCAAACTTTAACTAAATATTACAATATCGCAATTGCATATATCACACAATAAAAATAACAATCTCACTAAAATATTATTAATAATTTACTTTAAGCAATGCATAAATGCAATGATTATTTGATTACATATTACATGGATTTGTATTCAATATATACTTACATGAGACTCTTCATATTCACATGACTCTTGTTCTCCTTGGACTCATGGGAGATCTAACTCTTCATATTTCTCTCTTACATAATAATAAATTCCACATATTTACATAAAGATAAAGTCTCTAATGATTGCTCACAACTCCTAAGTTCTAAATATTACACTTCACTCACATAACTCACACTTACTAACATGACACCTCTCACACATAGCTCCACATATACTCTCACTTAATAACATGACACATACTATAGACTCAAATATTAAAGGTACTCTAATCTAAGCTATTTATAAGGTTTTTACATTAATATTACAAGGTACCAAATAATGTAATACCTCCAATACTTCCTACGAAGTTACTACAAGATCATATTCACTTATATATGTATGTGTGTGTATAAGCATAGTCTAATTCTCACATTTTGACCTATCTCATTATTATTTATGTTGTATAGTTTAGGTAGTCTACTTACAACTTA
Organism: Wollemia nobilis; assembly: GCA_028583015.1. NCBI lineage: Eukaryota > Viridiplantae > Streptophyta > Pinopsida > Araucariales > Araucariaceae > Wollemia > Wollemia nobilis. The sequence goes on from JAQPPZ010006249.1 coordinate 10,497,042, forward strand.
TCTCCTTGTGTGTTTATCCATTTTCTACTTTGCCTATTTATATTATTTTCTTATGTTTTTTTTTCTTAACTAGTTTACCTACAACTTATCTTACTATATTCTATTCTATGTGTTTCTCTACCTATAATTATTTCACTATGTATTGTTCCATGGTTTAAGTATGTTATTGTCTATTAAGAAAAACTATTTACTATATCCTTGTTCATTAGAAATTGGGACCTTGCCCATAAAATAACAATAATCATAAATTTAACCATGTTATGACATCCAAGGGGTTGTTCCTTAATAGAATAATGAGAATAATTTTACACACATGAGATTAATGACAAAATTGAAATCTATAGGAAGCATCATAGCTTTAAACTATTGTTATGTAAGCTAACATATGCATGGCTTAACATTTATTCTCTTTCATTTATAGATATGATGTATTCTTATTTCTATTTTAATACTTATTTTTAAATATATTTAGTAATTAATTTGTATACTTAAAGCATCTCCTTCTAGTCACTTTTTATTTAAGCTCCTTTAGTATTTTTTATGTTCATTATTTCTATCCTATATATTTGAACTATTTTTCATAATTTACTCTAGCTTAATTTTTTTTATAAATATTTTTCATTTTTTGAATAATAAATTAATTTTTTTTATTATTATTGATAATAGGGGGTGTTGAAAGGTCCCCAAACCTTGAACAAAGAGAAGAAGGAAAACCCATAGCCGAAGCCTACACTGAGGCAGAAGAGAAGGGAGGCTACACATGAACCAGCCTGATGCAAAAAAAATGGGATCATCCCAAACAATTTCACAACATCCCAAGACCGTAGCAAACCACCAAAACCAGGGAGGATGAGTTACACATTACTCATCAGTATTCTGGGTTCCAAGTTCATCCTGAAGGTCCTTGATCACCTTGTTAATGGCTGGAGATGGCATATCCACCTTCTACTATTTCAATTTGTAAATAACCTTCCCAGAAAGAATCATCATAGACATGGTCAAGGATCAGCATAGAAAACCCAGACCCGCAACTGACACCAAGACCGATGACTTTACATAAAGGAAATCAGAGCATTTGATATACATTTGTCCATCAAATATTGGGTAAAATATTCCACCCATACCTTCAAAGGTTCAGTGCTTTGGCCCAAGTTGGCCATGGTGTCGACCAACTAGTTGACTTCATGATAAACATGCCAAATAGAAACATTGGCAAACTCACGAACATAAAGCCTTACCTCTTCTATAATATTGGTAATACTCCACGGGGGGTTGGTGTTATTCTTCAATATATTTATGATGTTGATGGAATCCCCCTCAATCACCACATTCTAAATGTCAAGGTCATAGGAAGCCTTAATCCCCTACAATATTACCCAAGCTCCAGCCACATTATTTATTGGATTATAAATTATTGTATAATTTTTAAATATTAATTGATATTTAGATCCATAAGTTTTAATATAACCTTTTAAAAAAAAAATTGATTGGTAGAAAGGGTGTTGAAAGGTCCCTGATCCTTGTACAAGAGGAATTACATGAATTCCAGATCGACCGAGGTGGTCCAAGAAGAAAATATTAAAGAGCGAGCAAACCTCCACACTAGGAAAGGTGTCACGAAATCGCGACCAAATTGGTGATGTCACGAAATCATGACAAGTTGCACTGTTACTGCCAAGAGAAGAAAGGATGTCCTGAAATCGTGACAAGAAGCGCCATCGGAGCCGAAGGAGGGAAGAAGTCACGAAATCATGACATGTTGCAATGTTGCTGCCAAAATAGAGGAAATGTCACGATATCGTCACAAGTTGCTAGGTTGGATCCGGAAGAGAAGAAGAGTTGCAAAATCATGACATGGAGGAAGACCGCTCCCAGACAGAAAAGGAGTCACGAAATCATGACAAGAAGTAAGACCGCTGCCAAAGAGAAAAGGTGTTGCGAAATTGCGACAAGAAGGAAGACCGCAGTCGAAGAGAAAAAGTGTCGTGATATCGTGACAATTGTGGAATCCTGTTGCTAAAGAGAAAAGGTGTCACGAAATCGTGACAAGATGGAAGACCGCTGCCGAAGAGAAAAAGTGTCGCGATATCGCGACATTATGGAAGACCGCAATCGAAGAGAAAAAGTGTCACGATATCGCGACAAGAGGGAAGACCGCTGCCTAGAAGAAAAAGTGTCACGATATCGCGACAATCTGGAAGACCGCAGCCAAAGAGAAAAAGTGTCACAAAATCACAAAAATCTGGAAGACTGCAGCCGAAGAGGAAAAGTGTCACAAAATCACGACATTATGGAAGACCGCAGCCGAAGAGAAAAAGTGTCGCAAAATCGCGACAAGATGGAAAACCGCTGCCAAGGAGAAAAAGTGTCGTGATATCCCGACAATCTGGAAGACCGCAGTTGAAGAGAAAAAGTGTCACGATATCGCGACAATCTGGAAGATCGCAGCTAAAGAGAAAGAGTGTCGTGATATCGCGACAATCTGGAAGACCGTAGCCGATGAGAAAAAGTGTCATGAAATCACGACAATCTGGAAGACCATAGTCGAAGAGAAAAAGTGTCACAAAATCATGACAAAATGGAAGACCGCCGTCGAGGAGAAAAAGTGTCACGATATCGCGACAAAATGGAAGACCGCCATCAAAGAGAAAAAATGTCACGAAATCACGACATGATGCACGAAAGCGCCTGAAGAGAAAAAGTGTCACAATATCGCGACAAGTTGCAAAAAAACACCTGGAGAGAAAAATTGTCGTGATATCGCGACAAGTTGGAAGACCGCGTCCGAAGGAGAAAAAAGTGTCGCGATATCACGAAAAGTAGCAACCTCGTGGCCAGAGCAAAAAGGGATGTCGCGATATCGTGACAAGCTGAAATTTCACGACCAACGATGAAAAGTTTCATGAAAACATGCCAAGTTGCCAAAACGTAGCCAAAGGGGGAGAGGAAGGAAGAAAGGATGCGAAGACTCGACCAGTTCCAAGAGTAAACAAACCCGGTGCCCAGTTAACCACTCACATTATGCAGACATTAGAACTTGTAGAAGCGTCCCTTAGGCCAATCAGGAAGGAGTCTCTCCAAACATGAATGTCCGTTTCATCAACTCCCTTGTTAGCAAGCCAGTCCGCAGCTTTGTTTCCTTCCCGGTACTGATGCTTAATGATTAATTCTAGGTAAATGCCAATTACTGCCTTGCATTCTTGGAAGATCGAAACAAGGGCCCAAGGAGGCACAGAGGTCCCATGGAGCCAGTTGATGCAGTGTAATGAGTCTCCTTCTATGATAATTTTATTGATGGTCAAGCCTTCCAATAAAATCAAGCTTTGGAGCAAGGCCCGAGCCTATGCCATATTGTTAGATTGAATTCCCAGGTTCTAAGCAAAGGCCAAAACTATTTCTCCTCTATGATTTCTGAGAATTCCTCCTCCGCCAACTACTCCTGGGTTGCCTTTGGCCATGCCATCGAAGTTAAGCTTGTGCCACCCAGTAGGAGGTAAGACCCACTTGATTATAGACCTATCAACAAAAGTACGGGGTGTGGCAGAGAAATTGGAAAGATTGAAAAGTTTTGTTAGGTCTAATTCAAGGCGAGGAGGAGGGGTTTGGAATACAAGACAAGAGAGGCATTTTTCACAGCAAGGGCCAAGATTTTGGCAAAAACAATCTTCTTATCAGTGGCATGGTTTTTGAAAATTTTGGCATTTCTCTCAAGCCAAATCTGCCATAGGAAAATGTGAAGGCAAGCTTGCCACATGAATTTAAGTTGACTGCTCTTGAAATGCTAGGGCCATTGTTGAAAAATGAGGGGAATGGAATGAGGGAGGGCTATGGAGATGACGAAGGTGTTGAGAACCTGGTTGAGCACTGCAAGAGAGAAGGGACATTCTAGAAAAACATGCGAAGTTGACTGACAGGTGTTTTTACATAGGATGCACCAATTGGGAATGAGTAACCCTCTGATTATCAAGTTGTCAGTGGTGAGGATTCTATTTTGGATGGCCAACCAGCAGAAGAATTTTACCTTGGGAATTATCTTGGGGACCCAAACCTGATTAGATAAGTCTCGGCCATCATTGGGAGATTTTTGGCTATAGTAGGCAGATTTAACAGTGAAATTCCCTTAATCTTCAAGGTTCCAAACCATGGAGTCATCTTTGTGAGAGCTGGGGATGATGCAAGTCCTCAGCAAGTTTTGTAACTGCTTGAGTGCCTCGGTGATATGCCTAGGCCCATTAAGAGTCAGGTGTTTCCATTCGGGTCTTGTAATACCTAGGTTAATGAAATGACACACCTTATCTCCAAAGGTGGCTTTGATAACCGTCTTGAGCACTACAAGATGAGGATCTTGGCTGAGAGGTTTGTCACGGATCCACGGGTCGTCCCAAAAATGAATGGTCATTCCATTTCCAAGACACCACCTTAAGCCTTCCATGATGATCTTCCTTGTTTTGGTGACACCATTTCAGAAATGAGATCCTCTAGGAATGTTGTGCTCTCCAAGAAAGGGAACCTGATGGAGGTACTTAGCTTTGATGATGTCAATCCAAGTGACTTTTTCATTGATGGTAAGTCTCCAGGACTGCTTGGCAATGAGGGCCATGTTCATCCGCTTGATGTCCCTGAAGCCGAGACCTCCATCCTTTTTCTTGGAACAAACCTTGTCCTAGGCAACAAGGGAAAATTTGTTCTTGTTTTCATTTCCCGCCCAAAGGAATCTACATTGAATTTGCTCAATTCTTTGGCATATGGAAGTTGGAGCTTTGAAGATAGATAAGAAAAAAATAGGAATACTTTGCAGGCAAGCCTGGACCAGAGTGGCTTTGGCTACCTGACTAAGCATTGAACTTTTCCAACCTGCAAGTTTCTTGTTGAGGCGATCTAAAACAGGGTCCCACATAGCCGAGACCAATTTGCCATGGAAAAGCGGTAATCCAAGATAAGTAGTTGGAAGGCTCCCAATGATACACCCAAGGATCTCAAGCAATCCTGTTTTGCCTCGTGGATGGGAGTATTGAGAAAGTATAGCTTGCTTTTGTGGTAATTGACTTTCTGGCCAGCCGCCTCTTCATAAGAATCAAGAATGTTCTTAATGATTTTTGCTTCGAGAATAGAAGCATGAGAGGATAGAATAGTATCATCCACAAAATGTTGATGGGAAATGGCATTGGTTGTTGAGGCTGGTTTGATCCCGAAGACGAGTCCACTATTGCAAGCAGCAGTAAGGGTTCTTCCAAGGGTTTTGGCCAAAATGATGAAGAGGAAGGGTGACAGAGGGTCCCCTTGATGGATGCCTTTGAAACTTTGAAAGAAGCTAGTAGGTGAACCATTGATAAGAATAGAGAACCAAGTAGTAGAGATACATTCATGAACCATCTTGACCCATTCTTTGTGAAACCCAAACTTCTCAAGGACCTCGAACAAGAATTTCCAGGAAACCCGATCAAAAGCCTTGTTCATGTCAATCTTAAGGAACATACTGGGTTTTTTATTTTTAGAAGCCGAATGGGCCAATTCGTGGACGGTTATCACTCCATCAGCAATGAATCTACCTTTGACCGAGCTTCCGTGGCATTGGTCGATGATGGTGAAACCTAAATGTAAATTTAATCTTAATTCAATAATTAAAACCTTAATTAAATAATGTTTTTAAATTTTATTTTATATTTAATTAAGGTTTAAATTATTGAATTAAGATTAAATTTACATTTAGGTCATTGTTATGTTCAATTTTTTTTTTTTTTTTTTAGTCTTTTAAGGTGGGTGGGTTCTTTTGTTTTGTTTTTTTTTTGTGTTCTTTATGTTGTTTTTTGTTGGTTTAATTTATAGGCTTTCAAATATCTAGTGTGGATTTTTTAGATCCTATGTTATTGTTTATTTTGTTCAGCTTAGTGCTGGTCTTTTTGTGTTTTTGTGGTTAGACCTATGGCTTGTTTGTTATCTACTATTTGGTCCTTCCAGTACTATGTGATTTTCTCCTAGATGAGAAAAAAAAATTCAAATTTTTAGTGTACAGAATTGTTTCGTTTTCTCCCAGCTAGGAAAACCTTTTTCAAATTTTAGTGTACGGGACTATTTAGTTTTCTCCTAGGTAGAAAAACCTTTTTTGAATTTCAATGTATAGAAAAGCCTATCTCCATGGTTGTGAGGTTTTCCTTCTATGGGAATTACCTATTTTATTTTGTGTGTGGGTATTTTTTGGTGTGTCAAGAAATTTGCTTTTCATTTATGTTCCTGTCTAAAGATGGTTATGAGGAGATCATCTCTAGGTGTCTTCTTTGGGGATTGTATCCCTATTTCTGGTAGGTTATTTCTTTTGATTTTTCCTCATTGTAAAAGGTTATGGGACCCTTTCAAAAGTATTTTTACCAATAAAAAAAAATAGTATACTTGATTTCACTTGAATGGAATCAAACCAATATAGGTTGTTTATCATGTGATGGCTAGCTCTTGAATCAATGTACAAAGAATTATCTTCATGTTCCATATTTTGTTTTGTTTGAAGTTTTTATATTTTATTGTATCATGTTTGTGGCAATATATTTTATGCATTTGAAAATATTTTTTCATGATATTTGTCTCTTTAGATATGTGTGATTTTAAAAAATACCCTTTAAATGCACTCATTTTTGTTCTTTCAACCAATTCTTTTGTTTACACAAGTTTCTTCAAATTTCAACTTTAATTTCCTTTTTTGTAGAATTCCTTATTACTTATAAACTAATATTCAAGTCAAATAAAATTTCTTTCAATATTAAATATTCTTAATCTTCCTTCAATTAATTTCTCAATTGCTTTCTTCAAATTTCTCTTCAATTAATTTTCTTCAATTTTAACAATATTTTTAATTCTTTGTAGAAATCCTTTTATCTCCAAATTAAATCTATTTTCAATTTTCTTCAATCTACAATTTTTGTTATTATTTCTTCAATAATTTTCTTCTTCTTCTTCTTCAATTCTTTTCTTCAATCGTTAAATTATTTCTTCATTTTTTTTCAATTCAATTTTTCAATCTTCAATATTCTTCAAAAAAATTATTCTCTGATTTTTGCTTCTTCAATTTTATTGAATTTAATATTATTTCTTATTTAAAATATTTCACTCTTTTAATCTTATTTAAATTTTATTTTTCTCTTCAATCTTTAGTTTTCTCCTTCTTCTTCTTTTATTTCAATTTGTTCTCTTTCTTAATTTTCATGTTTATATTCTTTCTTTAAATTTCATATTTTTTTTCCTTCAATATTTCAATTCAATTCATTCTTTTAATAATAAATTTCTTTCTCAATAATATTCTTATAACTCCCTCAATTATCAAATATTCCTTTCTTCAAAAAATCTATTTTCCTTTCAATTCAATTAATGCCTCTTAAAAATCTCTCATTTAATTCTTTAATATGTGCCCTATCATTAAAATAGTTAATTAGAGGTGAAATTTACCTTAGGTAATGGCACTTTGATTTCCATATTAGGGATTTAGATTACCTTGTGTGTTCTCTAATAATTTATCCATTTCACCTTCCAAGTATATCTTTTGCCTGCACTTGAACTATTACACCTACATTAACCAATTATTCTCTACTTCCTAACATCCTTTGTCGACTCTAAGATGACTTTGTTATTATAGCCTCAGTCTTCTATGGTGAGTCATCAAAATTAGTTGAATATATAGGCATTCTTCTTGTACATTATTGACATTAAACTCGTATAAATTTCTAGACTCCTTTGCTTCTCCCATTACTAATGTGTTCTACTAACATTCTTTGGCATTGCTCTTGTACCTTTCTACCTAGTTTTTTTTCTTCAATCTACCTATTTTCTCTCCTCCTAGATTTTAAATGCTTCACTTGTGTTTGTCTTCTTCTAACTCATTAAATGCTTCTCTTGCTTGATTTCTCTCCTTTAAGTTCATAAAATACTTGTCTATCAACACTTTGTTGTACCTCATTCATTGCTATATTTTTCTCATTTTATTTATTGTGCCTCATTCGCTACTATACCTCATTCATAGGTCACATTTAATACTTTTCCTTAATTCTTTCTCCTCTCTCAGTTTTGATCCAAATGTTGTTATCACTAAGCAAAATAGTGTATGGCTCTAATACCAATATTAGCAATACAATGCTCTTCCAGACTCTAACTAAATATTATAATATCTCAATTGCATATATCACACAATAAAAATAACAATCTCACTGAAATATTATTAATAATTTACTTTAAGCAATGCATAAATGCAATGATTATTTGATTACATATTACATGGATTTTTCTTCAATATATACTTACATGAGACTCTTCATATTCACATGACTCTTGTTCTCCTTGGACTCATGGGATATCTAACTCTTCATATTTCTCTCTTACATAATAATAAATTTCACATATTTACACAAAGATAAAGTCTCTAATGATTGCTCACAACTCCTAAGTTCTAAATATTACACTTCACTCACATAACTCACACTTAGTAACATGACACCTCTCACACATAGCTCCACATATACTCTCACTTAATAACATGACACATACTATAGACTCAAATATTAAAGGTACTCTAATCTAAGCTATTTATAAGGTTTTTACATTAATATTACAAGGTACCAAATAATGTAATACCTCCAATACTTCCTACGAAGTTACTACAAGATCATATTCACTTATATATGTATGTGTGTGTATAAGCATAGTCTAATTCTCACATTTTGACCTATCTCATTATTATTTATGGTGTATAGTTTAGGTAGTCTATTTACAACTTATCTCCTTGTGTGTTTATCCATTTTCTACTTTGCCTATTTATATTGTTTTCTTATGTTTTATTTTTTGTACTAGTTTACCTACAACTTATCTTACTATATTCTATTCTATGTGTTTCTCTTCCTATAATTATTTCACTATGTATTGTTCCATGGTTTAAGTATGTTATTGTCTATTAAGAAAAACTATTTACTATATCCTTATTCATTAGAAATTGGGACCTTGCCCATAAAATAACAAGAATCATAAATTTAACCTTGTTATGACATCCAAGGTGTTGTTCCTCAATAGAATAATGAGAATAATTTTACACAAATGAGATTAATGACAAAATTGAAATATATAGGAAGCATCATAGCTTTAAACTATTGTTATGTAAGCTAACATATGCATGGCTTAACATTTATTCTCTTTCATTTATAGATATGATGTATTCTTCTTTCTATTTTAACACCTATTTTTAAATATATTTAGTAATTAATTTGTATACTTAAAGCATCTCCTTCTAGTCAATTTTTATTTAAGCTCCTTTAGTATTTTTTATGTTCATTATTTCTATCCTATATATTTGAACTATTTTAGATTATTTTTCATAATTTACTCTAGCTTAATTTTTTTTTATAAATACTTTTCATTTTTTGAATAATAAATTAGTTTTTTTTTTTATTATTGATAATACGGGGTGTTGAATGGTCCCCAAAATTTGAACAAAGAGAAGAAGGAAAACCAATAGCCAAAGCCTACACTGAGACAGAAGAGAAGGGAGGCTACACATGAACCAGCCTAATGCAAAAAAAAATGGGATCATCCCAAACAAATTCACAACCCAAGACCGAAGCAAAACACCAAAACCAGGGAGAATGAGTTACACATTACTCATCAGTATTTTGGGTTCCAAGATCATCTTGAAGGTCCTTGATCACCTTCTTAATGGCTGGAGATGGCATATCCACCTTCTACTATTTCAATTTGTGAATAACCTTCCCAGCAATAATCATCATAGACATGGCCAAGGATCAGCATAGAAAACCCAGACCTGCAACTGACACCAAGACCGATGACTTTACATAAAGGAAATCAAAGCATTTGAGATACATTTTTCCATCAAATATTGGGTAAAATCTTCCACCCATATCTTCAAAGGTTTAGTGCTTTGGCCCAAGTTGGCCATGGTGTCGGCAAACTAGTTGGCTTCATGATAAACATGCTAAATAGAAACATTGGCAAACTCACGAACATAAAGCCTTACCTCTTATATAATATTGGCAATACTCCACGAGGGGTTGGTGTTATTCTTCAATATATTTATGATGTTGATGGAATCCCCCTCAATCACCACATTCTAAATGTCGAGGTCACAAGAAGCCTTAATTCCCTACAATATTACCCAAGCTCCAGCCACATTATTTATTGGATTATAAATTATTGTATAATTTTTAAATATTAATTGATATTTAGATCCATAAGTTTTAATATAACCTTTTTAAATTTTATTTTATATTTAATTAAGGTTTTAATTATTGAATTAAGATTAAATTTACATTTAGGTCATTGTTATGTTCAAATTTTTTTTTTTTTTTGTAAGTCTTTTAAGGTGGGTGGGTTCTTTTGTTTTGTTTTTTTTTGTGTTCTTTGTGTTGTTTTTTGTTGGTTTAATTTATGGGCTTTCAAATATCTAGTGTGGTTTTTTAGATCCTATGTTATTGTTTATTTTGTTCAGCTTAGTGCTGGTCTTTTTGTGTTTTTGTGGTTAGACCTATGGATTGTCTATTCTCTACTCTTTGGCCGTACTATGATGATTTTCTCCTGGATGAGAAAACAAATTTCAAATTTTAGGTGTACATAATTGTTTTGTTTTCTCCTAGGTAGGAAAACCTTTTTCAAATTTTAATGTACGGGACTATTTAGTTTTCTCCTAGGTAGAAAAACCTTTTTTGAATTTCAATGTACAGAAAAGCCTATCTCCATGGTTGTGAGGTTTTCCTTCTATGGGAATACCTATTTTATTTTGTGTGGGGGTATTTTTTGGTGTGTCAAAAAATTTGCTTTTCATTTATGTTCCTGTCTAGAGATGGTTCTGAGGAGATCATCTCTGGGTGTCTTCTTTGGGGATTGTATCCCTATTTCTGGTAGGTTGTTTCTTTTGATTTTTCCTCATTGTAAAATGTTATGGGACCCTTTCAAAATTATTTTTACCAATTAAAAAAATAGTATACTTGATTTCACTTGAATGGAATCAAACCAATATAGGTTGTTTATCATGTGATGGCTAGCTCTTGAATCAATGTACAAAGAATTACCTTCATGTTCCATATATTGTTTTGTTTGAAGTTTTTATATTTTATTGTATCATGTTTGTGGCAATATATTTTATGCATTTGAAAATATTTTTTCATGATATTTGTCTCTTTAGATATGGGTGATTTTGAAAAATACCCTTTAAATGCACTCATTTTTGTTATTTCAACCAATTCTTTTGTTTACACAAGTTTCTTCAAATTTCAACTTTAATTTCCTTTGTTGTACAATTCCTTATTACTCATTAACTAATATTCAAGTCAAATAAATTTTCTTTCAATATTAAATATTCTTAATCTTCCTTCAATTAATTTCTCAATTGCTTTCTTCAAATTTCTCTTCAAATATTTTTCTTCAATTTTAACAATATTTTTAATTCTTTGTAGAAATCCTTTTATCTCCAAATTAAATTTGTTTTCAATTTTCTTCAATCTGCAATTTTTGTTATTATTTCTTCAATAATTTTCTTCTTCTTTTTCGTCAATTCTTTTCTTCAATCGTTAAATTATTTCTTCATTTTTTTTCAATTCAATTTTTCAATCTTCAATATTCTTCAAAAAAATTATTCTTTAATTTTTGCTTCTTCAATATTATTGAATTTAATATTCTTTCTTATTTAAAATACACTCTTTTAATCTTATTTAAATTTTATTTTTCTCTTCAATCTTTAGTTTTCTTCTTCTTCTTCTTTTCTTTCAATTTGTTCTCTTTCTTAATTTTCAAGTTTATATTCTTTCTTTAAATTTCATATTTTTTCCTTCAATATTTCAATTCAATTCATTCTTTTAATAATAAATTTCTTTCTCAATAATATTCTTATAACTCCCTCAATTATCAAATATTCCTTTCTCCAAAAAAGCTATTTTCCTTTCAATTCAATTAATGCCTCTTAAAAATCTCTCATTTAATTCTTTAATATGTGCCCTATCATTAAAATAGTTAATTAGAGGTGAAATTTACCTTAGGTAATGGCACTTTGATTTCCATCTTAGGGATTTAGATTACCTTGTGTGTTCTCTAATAATTTATCCATTTCACCTTCCAAGTATATCTTTTGCCTGCACTTGAACTATTACACCTACATTAACCAATTATTCTCTACTACCTAACATCCTTTGTCGACTGTAAGATGACTTTGTTGTTATAGCCTCAGTCCTCTATGGTGACTCATCAAACTTAGTTGAATATATAGGCATTCTTCTTCTACATTATTGACATTAAACTCGTATAAATTTCTAGATTCCTTTGCTTCTCCCATTACTAATGTGTTCTACTAACATTATTTGGCATTGCTCTTGTACCTTTCTACCTAGTTTTTTTTCTTCAATCTCCCTATTTTCTCTCCTCCTAGATTTTAAATGCTTCACTTGTGTTTGTCTCCTTCTAACTCATTAAATGCTTCTCTTGCTTGATTTCTCTCCTTTAAGTTCATAAAATACTTGTCTATCAACACTTTGTTTTACCTCATTCATTGCTATATTTTTCTCATTTTATTTATTGTGCCTCATTCGCTACTATACCTCATTCATAGGTCACATTTAATATTTTTCCATAATTCTTTCTCCTCTCTTAGTTTTGATCCAAATGTTTTTATCACTAAGAAAAATAGTGTATGGCTCTAATACCATTATTAGCAATACAATGCTCTTCCAAACTCTAACTAAATTTTACAATATCGCAATTGCATATATCACACAATAAAAATAACAATCTCACTGAAATATTATTAATAATTTACTTTAAGCAATGCATAAATGCAATGATTATTTGATTACATATTACATGGATTTGTCTTCAATATATACTTACATGAGACTCTTCATGTTCACATGACTCTTGTTCTCCTTGGACTCATGGGAGATCTAACTCTTCATATTTCTCTCTTACATAATAATAAATTTCACATATTTACATAAAGATAAAGTCTCTAATGATTGCTCACAACTCCTAAGTTCTAACTATTACACTTCACTCACATAACTCACACTTACTAACATGACACCTCTCACACATAGCTCCACATATACTCTCACTTAATAACATGACAGATACTATAGACTCAAATATTAAAGGTACTCTAATCTAAGCTATTTATAAGGTTTTTACATTAATATTACAAGGTACCAAATAATGTAATACCTCCAATACTTCCTACGAAGTTACTACAAGATCATATTCACTTATATATGTATGTGTGTGTATAAGCATAGTCTAATTCTCACATTTTGACCTATCTCATTATTATTTATGGTGTATAGTTTAGGTAGTCTATTTACAACTTATCTCCTTGTGTGTTTATCCATTTTCTACTTTGCCTATTTATATTATTTTCTTATGTTTTATTTTTTGTACTAGTTTACCTACAACTTATCTTACTATATTCTATTCTATGTTTTTCTCTACCTATAATTATTTCACTATGTATTGTTCCATGGTTTAAGTATGTTATTGTCTTTTAAGAAAAACTATTTACTATATCCTTGTTCATTAGAAATTGGGACCTTGCCCATAAAATAACAATAATCATAAATTTAACCTTGTTATGTCATCCAAGGGATTGTTCCTCAATAGAATAATGAGAATAATTTTACACAAATGAGATTAATGACAAAATTGAAATCTATAGGAAGCATCATAGCTTTAAACTATTGTTATGTAAGCTAACATATGCATGGCTTAACATTTATTCTCTTTCATTTATAGATATGATGTATTCTTCTTTCTATTTTAACACTTATTTTTAAATATATTTAGTAATTAATTTGTATACTTAAAGCATCTCCTTCTAGTCACTTTTTATTTAAGCTCCTTTAGGATCTTTTATGTTCATTATTTCTATCCTATATATTTGAACTATTTTAGATTATTTTTCATAATTTACTCTAGCTTAATTTTTTTTTATAAATACTTTTCATTTTTTGAATAATAAATTAGTTTTTTTTATTATTAATAATAATACGGGGTGTTGAAAGGTCCCCAAACCTTGAACAAAGAGAAGAAGGAAAACCCATAGCCGAAGCCTACACTGAGGCAAAATATAATGGAGGCTACACATGAACCAACCTGATGCAATAGTCGCTTACCTCTGGAGCTGCTTGCACTCAACCCAGATGAAACCCTCACATAGTCGCTTACCAAATATGTCATTCACACATAGAGATGTGCTAAAATCTGTGTTGCTCCAAATGACATGAAAATTTTTGGAGACATTCTAGGGTTTTTCAGGCATCTACCCTTAAAATTTTAGCTCAATCCGAGTCCGGATGAGTGAGATATGGCCAAAACAAGTTCAGAAATTTGGGCAGTCCTACGAAAAACATCTCATCTATATTTTCTACTTTCCTTCTCTTGTTTCTTATATGGATGCCTTTTGATCATTATTGGGTTTCCTCTATTCAGCTCAGGTGTTGGGTCTATTTTTTGGGTTCTTGGCTTTAGGGGCTTCCTATTTATTCAATCTGGTATGTGGTAGCCTGGAGGATCTCCTTTATATTTCTCATGGTCTTTGAAGGGTGGCCTCGTGCTTATTGTCTATAGTCAATATGCTCCTATGGATGCCTCCATATTGGGCTTTCAGAATTAGGTTCACATGTTTGGTTGTGGTAATTTTTGATAAAGCCTTCCTTTTGATTCTTTTGGTCTTGGGGAGGGACCTTGTGCTCTTTCGATCAACTGGTGGTTCTTGGTGTTTCTTTCTATTCTAGGTTGGTTTCGATTGACCTTCAAATTTTGTGGGATTTGAAGTTATTTCTAGATTCATCCAATTTTCTTGCAATGCATTCCCCTTTTGTAGGGATATTTCATGGCTTGAGGAGACCTCCATTTTTTGTTGTTCTATTTTTAAGTCGTTAGGACTTTATGTAGGTTTCCTTGTCAGAGCAGTTTTTCCAATGTTGATTTCTTCTTGTTCTATGACGAGGTTGGGCTTCTTATAGATTTTTCAGTCTTGGTGGAGATCATGTGTTTATTATTTATTGTAGTGGAGGGCTTCTTGAAATCTAACACCATGTATGATTTGCTTCACGATTTGTGGGTTTGTTTTGTGGCTAAGATTTTTGGATCTAGTTGTGGATCACCTTCTCTAAAAGAAGACATTGTGGTCTATGGATTCTTTCTTGGGAATTTTAATTTATGGGCTTTCAAAGATCTAGTGTGGATTTTTTAGATCCTATGTTATTGTTTATTTTGTTCAGCTTAGTGCTGGACTTTTTGTGTTTTTGTGGTTAGACCTATAAATTGTCTGTTCTCTACTCTTTGGTCCTTCCAGTACTATGTGATTTTCTCCTGGATGAGAAAAAAAATTCAAATTTTTAGTGTACATAATTGTTTCCTTTTCTCCTAGGTAGGAAAACCTTTTTCAAATTTTAGTGTACGGGACTATTTGGTTTTCTCCTAGGTAGAAAAATATTTTTTGAATTTCAATGTACAGAAAAGCCTATCTCCGTGGTTGTGAGGTTTTCCTTCTATGGGAATACCTATTTTATTTTGTGTGGGGGTATTTTTTGGTGTGTCAAGAAATTTGCTTTTCATTTATGTTCTTGACTAGAGATGGTTCTGAGGAGATCATCTCTAGGTGTCTTCTTTGGGGATTGTATCTCTATTTCTGGTAGGTTGTTTCTTTTGATTTTTCCTCATTGTAAAATGTTATGGGACCCTTTCAAAATTATTTTTACCAATAAAAAAAAATAGTATATTTGATTTCACTTGAATGGAATCAAACCAATATAGGTTGTTTATCATGTGATGGCTAGCTCTTGTATCAATGTACAAAGAATTATCTTCATGTTCCATATTTTGTTTTGTTTGAAGTTTTTATATTTTATTGTATCATGTTTGTTGCAATATATTTTATGCATTTGAAAATATTTTTTCATGATATTTTTCTCTTTAGATATGTGTGATTTTAAAAAATACCCTTTAAATGCACTCATTTTTGTTCTTTCAACCAATTCTTTTGTTTACACAAGTTTCTTCAAATTTCAACTTTAATTTCCTTTGTTGTAGAATTCTTTATTACTCATAAACTAATATTCAAGTCAAATAAATTTTCTTTCAATATTAAATATTCTTAATCTTCCTTCAATTAATTTTTCAATTGCTTTCTTCAAATTTCTCTTCAATTAATTTTCTTCAATTTTAACAATATTTTTAAGTCTTTGTAGAAATCCTTTTATCTCCAATTTAAATTTGTTTTCAATTTTCTTCAATCTACAATTTTTGTTATTATTTCTTCAATAATTTTCTTCTTCTTCTTCTTCAATCGTTAAATTATTTCTTCATTTTTTTTCAATTCAATCTTCAATATTCTTCAAAAAAATTATTCTCTGCTTTTTGCTTCTTCAATTTTATTGAATTTAATATTCTTTCTTATTTAAAATATTTCACTCTTTTAATATTCTTTAAATATTATTTTTCTCTTCAATCTTTAGTTTTCTTCTTCTTCTTCTTTTCTTTCAATTTGTTCTATTTCTTAATTTTCAAGTTTATATTCTTTCTTTAAATTTCATATTTTTTCCTTCAATATTTCAATTCAATTCATTCTTTTAATAATAAATTTCTTTCTCAATAATATTCTTATAACTCCCTCAATTATTAAATTTTCCTTTCTCCAAAAAAGCTATTTTCCTTTCAATTCAATTAATGCCTCTTAAAAATCTCTCATTTAATTCTTTAATATGTGTCGTATCATTAAAATAGTTAATTAGAGGTGAAATTTACCTTAGGTAATGGCACTTTGATTTCCATATTAGGGATTTATATTACCTTGTGTGTTCTCTAATAATTTATCCATTTCACACAATAAAAATAACAATCTCACTGAAATATTATTAATAATTTACTTTAAGCAATGCATAAATGCAATGATTATTTGATTACATATTACATGGATTTGTATTCAATATATACTTACATGAGACTCTTCATATTCACATGACTCTTGTTCTCCTTGGACTCATGCGAGATCTAACTCTTCATATTTCTCTCTTACATAATAATAAATTTCACATATTTACATAAAGATAAAGTCTCTAATGATTGCTCACAACTCCTAAGTTCTAAATATTACACTTCACTCACATAACTCACACTTACTAACATGAAACCTCTCACACATAGCTCCACATATACTCTCACTTAATAACATGACACATACTATAGACTCAAATATTAAAGGTACTCTACTCTAAGATATTGATAAGGTTTTTATATTAATATTACAAGGTACCAAATAATGTAATACCTCCAATACTTCCTACGAAGTTACTACAAAATCATATTCACTTATATATGTATGTGTGTGTATAAGCATAGTCTAATTCTCACATTTTGACCTATCTCATTATTATTTATGTTGTATAGTTTAGGTAGTCTATTTACAACTTATCTCCTTGTGTGTTTATCCATTTTCTACTTTGCCTATTTATATTATTTTCTTATGTTTTATTTTTTGTACTAGTTTACCTCCAACTTATCTTACTATATTCTATTCTATGTGTTTCTCTACCTATAATTATTTCACTATGTATTGTTCCATGGTTTAAGTATGTTATTGTCTATTAAGAAAAACTATTTACTATATCCTTGTTCATTAGAAATTGGGACCTTGCCCATAAAATAACAATAATCATAAATTTAACCTTGTTATGATGTTCTACTAACATTCTTTGGCATTGCTCTTGTACCTTTCTACCTAGTTTTTTTCTTCAATCTGCCTATTTTCTCTCCTCCTATATTTTAAATGTTTCACTTGTGTTTGTCTCCTTCTAACTCATTAAATGCTTCTCTTTCTTGATTTCTCTCCTTTAACCTCATTCATAGGTCACATTTAATATTTTTCCATAATTCTTTCTTCTCTCTCATTTTTTATCCAAATATTGTTATCACTAAGCAAAATAGTGTATGGATCTAATACCATTATTAGCAATACAATGCTCTTCCAAACTCTAACTAAATATTACAATATCTCAATTGAATATATCACACAATAAAAATAACAATCTCACTGAAATATTATTAATAATTTACTTTAAACAATGCATTAATGCAATGATTATTTGATTACATATTACATGGATTTGTCTTCAATATATACTTACATGAGACTCTTCATATTCACATGACTTTTTTTCTCCTTGGACTCATGGGATATCTAACTCTTCATATTTCTCTCTTACATAATAATAAATTTCACATATTTACATAAATATAAAGTCTCTAATGATTGCTCACATCTCCTAAGTTCTAAATATTACACTTCACTCACATAACTCACACTTACTAACATGACACCTCTCACACATAGCTTATACTCTCACTTAATAACATGACACATACTATAGACTCAAATATTAAAGATACTCTAATCTAATCTATTTATAAGGTTTTTACATTAATATTACAAGGTACCAAATAATGTAATACTTCCAATATTTCCTAGGAAGTTACTACAAGATCATATTCACTTATATATGTATGTGTGTATAAGCATAGTCTAATTCTCACATTTTGACCTATCTCATTATTATTTATGTTGTATAGTTTAGGTAGTCTATTTACAACTTATCTCCTTGTGTTTTTATCCATTTTCTACTTTGCCTATTTATATTTGTTAGGATGGAAACTGAAGGGGATTTTATTATTCATGAAATGAGTTACAATATATAGGCATAAGCCTATATGAAATGCATGACACTTGTCAAGTGAAACTGACAAGTGTCAAGGAAGGCATAGTGCACTTTAACTCTAACATTATTCCACTTCTACTTTTACTCTTCAATGTGAAAAAAAACATTACTTTTTATTAGATGCCCCCTCACTTATCAAAAAATAAAATGTTGCATGTTTTAAATAAAATGCCCCAGCCATGATGATGTGGCACTTGCACCTCCCCCATTGGCACAAATATCAACTCACGACACCTTCTTTGATCCAGTCATGTCCACCAACACACGACTCGAGCCATCTGTTCCTATGCACACTCACAACAAACATGGTCTCGTCCTTTGCCTTTAAGGATAGTCACCGAACATGAGTTGTGTACACCTCTTTCACATTCCATCATTTTGAAGTGGGCATTGACTGCAATGGCCATGTATTCTATCTTCAACAGCTGCCTTCAACAGGTAGATTTAACCCATAACAAAAAAAAACTCATTCGCATGGTGGCTTGCTAGGAAATTAACATCAATGAAGCTCGACATCATCGGCTTGGGCGTCGAAATTCTGGTCGCGTGGATGGGAACCAACATGCCCATCGACTTGGAGGCAGACACTCAAAGGGTGCAGTTCAATGGATTAGAGCACCACGACAATTCGCTCCGCTCTCATGACCACTTCCAACACGAGGGACAGCGCTAGGAAGACCATCACCAGGGACAACTTCACCAGTTGTTTCTGATCCTCTTTTGGAGAGCTCGCAGACCAGAATATAGGTGGAAAATTATGAGGACTAAAGTCCCTTTCATATAGCGTGGGACAGTCTGTTCAATAAGTTGTCTGCAGTGTTCAACAAGCTATCTCTTGTGCATATCTGGAGTCGATCACGCATTCATAAATCACGTCAGTCGATCATGCATTCATCAATTTTGCTAGATTCATGGCTATATTCTTGGTTATATATCATTGAGGAAGCATCAATCTACAGTCTGAACCACCTTCATTCAACAAAACTCCCCAATCCCAAGAAAAGTTTAAGGGACTAAAACTACGAGCAAACGTTCAAAACTTTTTCAAAATTCGATCGCGCGTTCGAGCATCGCATGTACCTCATCGAGCACAGGCCCACAAGTGACATGGCCTGTGACTTCTTCGTTCTGGGTGCCATCAAAAAATTTACATAGTGCACCTCGATGAGAATTACAACCTCATGGTCCTCAACCCTCTCACAAAACTGGAAGGGTTCCCTTAGACAAGAAAAATAAGGATGTTCCATTATTCACAGCAACATCTTCTACAACCTAAGCAAATTTATTCTCTCGGATCTGCACAACAACACAGCGACCGTGCACATCATCTCGGTTCTGCATATCTTCAACATCGTCTGGCACTTGCCCAAACTGCATTTTAAAAAAAATCGAGCCTATCTCCCCATGGATTATACCATGCCATGCCTGAATTTGATTTGGCTGCATTTTGTGTGTTCTTTATAATGTGCCTTATCAATCTTCTCACAGCATTCATAGGAAAATTGCGGTGATCAAAACAGCTAGGAAAGCTTCAATATTGCATATGCATGGACAAAACAGCACGCTTTATAAGTGGAATCCCTTCACTTTAGGCAATAGATATAATAGAGATAGGGGGTTCGAGGAAAAAAAAGAGATCCAAGCAACTCAGAATATTAGTCTTTTTTTTTTTTAGACTTTTCTGGTTTCTGATCCATCCTATGGATGAAGAGCATACTCCCTCAGTCAGAAAAAAAAATGGGAGAAAAATGAGGGAGAAATGGGGGAGAGAGGATTTCCATGAGGGAAATCCCCCCCCCCAAGGGTTTACACAGGGTAGGAGAGCGACTAGGCTCTGATGCCAAATGTTAGGAGGGAAACTAAAGCGGATTTTATTATTCATGAAATGAGTTACAATATATAGGCATAAGCCTATATGAAATTCATGACACTTGTCAAGTGAAACTGACAAGTTTCAAGGAAGGCATAGTGCACTTTAACTCTAACAATATTATTTTCTTATGTTTTATTTTTTGTACTAGTTTACCTACAACTTATCGTACTATATTCTATTCTATGTGTTTCTCTACCTATAATTATTTCACTATGTATTGTTCCATGGTTTAAGTATGTTATTGTCTATTAAGAAAAAATATTTACTATATCCTTGTTCATTAGAAATTGGGACCTTGCCCATAAAATAACAAAATCATAAATTTAACCATGTTATGACATCCAAGGGGTTGTTTCTCAATAGAATAATAAGAATAATTTTACACACATGAGATTAATGACAAGATTGAAATCTATAGGAAGCATCATAGCTTTAAACTATTGTTATGTAAGCTAACATATGCATGGCTTAACATTTATTCTCTTTCATTTATAGATATGATGTATTCTTCTTTCTATTTTACCACTTATTTTTAAATATATTTAGTAATTAATTTGTATACTTAAAGCATCTCCTTTTAGTCATTTTTTATTTAAGCTCCTTTAGTATTTTTTATGTTCATTATTTCTATCCTATATATTTGAACTATTTTAGATTAGTTTTCATAATTTACTCTAGCTTAATTTTTTTTTTTTAAATAATTTTCATTTTTTGAATAATAAATTAGTTTTTTTTTATTATTGATAATACGGGGTGTTGAAAGGTCCCCAAACCTTGAACAAAGAGAATATGGAAAACCCATATCCGAAGCCTACACTGAGGTAGAAGAGAAGGGAGGCTACACATGAACCAGCCTGATGCAAAAAAAAATGGGATCATCCCGAACAAATTCACAACAACCCAAGACCGAAGCAAACCACCAAAACCAAGGAGGATGAGTTACACATTACTCATCAGTATTATGGGTTCCAAGATCATCCTGAAGGTCCTTGATAACCTTGTTAATGGCTGGAGATGGCATATCCACCTTCTACTATTTCAATTTGTGAATAACCTTCCCAACAATAATCATCGTAGACATGGCCAAGGATCAGCATAGAAAACCCAGATCCGCAACTGACACCAAGATCAATGACTTTACATAAAGGAAATCAGAGCATTTGAGATACATTTGTCTGTCAAATATTGGGTAAAATCTTCCACCCATATCTTCAAAGGTTTAGTGCTTTGGCCCAAGTTGGCCATGGCGTCAGCCAACTAGTTGGCTTCATGATAAACATGCTAAATAGAAACATTGGCAAACTCATGAACATAAAGCCTTACCTCTTCTATAATATTGGTAATACTTCATAGGGGGTTGGTGTTATTCTTCAATATATTTATGGTGTTGATGGAATACCCCTCAATCACCACATTCTAAATGTCGGGGTCACAGGAAGCCTTAATCCCCTACAATATTACCCAAGCTCCAGCCACATTATTTATTGGATTATAAATTAGTGTATAATTTTTAAATATTAATTGATATTTAGATCCATAAGTTTTAATATAACCTTTTTAAATTTTATTTTATATTTAATTAATGTTTTAATTATTGAATTAAGATTAAATTTACATTTAGGTCATTGTTATGTTCAATTTTTTTTTTTTTTTAGTCTTTTAAGGTGGGTGGGTTCTTTTGTTTTGTTTTGTTTTTGTGTTCTTTGTGTTGTTTTTTGTTGGTTTAATTTATGGGCTTTCAAATATCTAGTGTGTATTTTTTAGATCCTATGTTATTGTTTATTTTGTTCAGCTTAGTGCTGGTCTTTTTGTGTTTTTGTGGTTAGACATATGTATTGTTTGTTCTCTACTCTTTGATCCTTCCAGTACTATGTGATTTTCTCCTGGATGAGAAAACAAATTTCAAATTTTTAGTGTACATAATTGTTTTGTTTTCTCCTAGGTAGGAAAACCTTTTTCAAATTTTAGTGTACGAGACTATTTAGTTTTCTCCTAGGTAGAAAAACCTTTTTTGAATTTTAATGTACAGGAAAGCCTATCTCCATGGTTGTGAGGTTTTCCTTCTATGGGAATACCTATTTTATTTTGTGTGGGGGTATTTTTTGGTGTGTCAAGAAATTTGCTTTTCATTTATGTTCCTGTCTAGAGATGGTTCTGAGGAGATCATCTCTGGGTGTCTTCTTTGGGGATTGTATCCCTATTTCTAGTAGGTTGTTTCTTTTGATTTTTCCTCATTGTAAAATATTATGGGACCCTTTCAAAATTATTTTTACCAATAAAAAAAAATACTATACTTGATTTCACTTGAATGGAATCAAACCAATATAGGTTGTTTATCATGTGATGGCTAGCTCTTGAATCAATGTACAAAGAATTACCTTCATGTTCCATATTTTGTTTTGTTTGAAGTTTTTATATTTTATTCTATCATGTTTGTGGCAATATATTTTATGCATTTGAAAATATGTTTTCATGATATTTGTCTCTTTAGATATGTGTGATTTTAAAAAATACCCTTTAAATGCACTCATTTTTGTTATTTCAACCAATTCTTTTGTTTACACAAGTTTCTTCAAATTTCAACTTTAATTTCCTTTGTTGTAGAATTCCTTATTACTCATTAACTAATATTCAAGTCAAATAAATTTTCTTTCAATATTAAATATTCTTAATATTCCTTCAATTAATTTCTCAATTGCTTTCTTCAAATTTCTCTTCAATTATTTTTCTTCAATTTTAACAATATTTTTAATTCTTTGTAGAAATCCTTTTATCTCCAAATTAAATTTGTTTTCAATTTTCTTCAATCTACAATTTTTGTTATTATTTCTTCAATAATTTTCTTCTTCTTTTTCTTCAATTCTTTTCTTCAATCGTTAAATTATTTCTTCATTTTTTTTCAATTCAATTTTTCAATCTTCAATATTCTTCAAAAAAATTATTCTCTGATTTTTGCTTCTTCAATATTATTGAATTTAATATTCTTTCTTATTTAAAATATTTCACTCTTTTAATCTTATTTAAATTTTATTTTTCTCTTCAGTCTTTAGTTTTCTTCTTCTTCTTCTTTTCTTTCAATTTGTTCTCTTTCTTAATTTTCAAGTTTATATTCTTTCTTTAAATTTCACATTTTTTTTCCTTCAATATTTCAATTCAATTCATTCTTTTAATAATAAATTTCTTTCTCAATAATATTCTTATAACTCCCTCAATTATCAAATATTCCTTTCTCCAAAAAATCTATTTTCCTTTCAATTCAATTAATGCCTCTTAAAAATCTCTCATTTAATTCTTTAATATGTGCCCTATCATTAAAATAGTTAATTAGAGGTGAAATTTACCTTAGGTAATGGCACTTTGATTTCCATCTCAAGGATTTAGATTACCTTGTGTGTTCTCTAATAATTTATTCATTTCACCTTCCAAGTATATCTTTTGCCTGCACTTGAACTATTACACCTACATTAACCAATTATTCTCTACTTCCTAACATCCTTTGTCGACTCTAAGATGACTTTGTTGTTATAGCCTCAGTCCTATATGGTGACTCATCAAACTTAGTTGAATATATAGGCATTCTTCTTCTACATTATTGATATTAAACTCGTATAAATTTCTAGACTCCTTTGCTTCTCCCATTACTAATGTGTTCTACTAACATTCTTTGGCATTGCTCTTGTACCTTTCTACCTAGTTTTTTTCTTCAATCTGCCTATTTTCTCTCCTCCTATATTTTAAATGTTTCACTTGTGTTTGTCTCCTTCTAACTCATTAAATGCTTCTCTTTCTTGATTTCTCTCCTTTAAGTTCATAAAATACTTGTCTATCAACACTTTGTTGTACCTCATTCATTGCTATATTTTTCTCATTTTATTTATTGTGCCTCATTCGCTACTATACCTCATTCATAGGTCACATTTAATATTTTTCCATAATTCTTTCTCCTCTCTCATTTTTTATCCAAATATTGTTATCACTAAGCAAAATAGTGTATGGATCTAATACCATTATTAGCAATACAATGCTCTTCCAAACTCTAACTAAATATTACAATATCTCAATTGAATATATCACACAATAAAAATAACAATCTCACTGAAATATTATTAATAATTTACTTTAAGCAATGCATTAATGAAATGATTATTTGATTACATATTACATGGATTTGTCTTCAATATATACTTACATGAGACTCTTCATATTCACATGACTTTTGTTCTCCTTGGACTCATGGGATATCTAACTCTTCATATTTCTCTCTTACATAATAATAAATTTCACATATTTACATAAATATAAAGTCTCTAATGATTGCTCACATCTCCTAAGTTCTAAATATTACACTTCACTCACATAACTCACACTTACTAACATGACACCTCTCACACATAGCTTATAATCTCACTTAATAACATGACACATACTATAGACTCAAATATTAAAAGTACTCTAATCTAATCTATTTATAAGGTTTTTACATTAATATTACAAGGTACCAAATAATGTAATACTTCCAATATTTCCTAGGAAGTTACTACAAGATCATATTCACTTATATATGTATGTGTGTATAAGCATAGTCTAATTCTCACATTTTGACCTATCTCATTATTATTTATGTTGTATAGTTTAGGTAGTCTATTTACAACTTATCTCCTTGTGTTTTTATCCATTTTCTACTTTGCCTATTTATATTTGTTAGGAGGGAAACTGAAGGGGATTTTATTATTCATGAAATGAGTTACAATATATAGGCATAAGCCTATATGAAATGCATGACACTTGTCAAGTGAAACTGACAAGTGTCAAGGAAGGCATAGTGCACTTTAACTCTAACATTCTTCCACTTCTACTTTTACTCTTCCATGTGAAAAAAAACATTACTTTTTATTAGATGCCCCCTCACTTATCAAAAAATAAAATGTTGCATGTTTTAAATAAAATGCCCCAGCCATGATGATGTGGCACTTGCACCTCCCCCATTGGCACAAATATCAACTCACGACACCTTCTTCGATCCAGTCGTGTCCACCAACACATGACTCGAGCCATCTGTTCCTATGCACACTCACAACAAACATGGTCTCGTCCTTTGCCTTTAAGGATAGTCACCGAACATGGAGCTGTGTACACCTCTTTCACATTCCATCATTTTGAAGTGGGCATTGACTGCAATGGCCATGTATTCTATCTTCAACAGTTGCCTTCAACAGGTAGATTTAACCCATAACAAAAAAAAACTCATCCGCATGGTGGCTTGCTAGGAAATTAACATCAATGAAGCTCGACATCATCGGCTTGGGCGTCGACATTCTGGTCGTGTGGATGGGAACCAGCATGCCCATCGGCTTGGAGGCGGACACTCAAAGGGTGCAATTCAATGGATTGGAGCACCGCGATAATTTGCTCCGCTCTCATGACCACTTCCAACACGAGGGACAGTGCCAGGAAGACCATCACCAGGGACAACTTCACTAGTTGTTTCTGATCCTCTTTTGGAGAGCTCGCAGACCAGAATATAGGTGGAAAATGATGAGGACTAAAGTCCCTTTCATATAGCATGGGACAGTCTATTCAATAAGTTGTCTGCAGTGTTCAACAAGCTATCTCTTGTGCATATCTGGAGTCGATCACGCATTCATAAATCACGTCAGTCGATCATGCATTCATCAATTTTGCTAGATTCATGGCTATATTCTTGGTTATATATCATTGAGGAAGCATCAATCTATAGTCTGAACCACCTTCATTCAACAAAACTCCCCAATCCCAAGAAAAGTTTAAGGGACTAAAACTACGAGCAAACGTTCAAAACTTTTTCGAAATTTGATCGCGCGTTTGAGCATCGCATGTACCTCATCGAGCACAGGCCCACAAGCGACATGGCCTGTGACTTCTTCGTTCTGGGCGCCATCGAAAAATTTACATAGTGCACCTCGATGAGAATTACAACCTCATGGTCCTCAACCCTCTCACAAAACTGGAAGGGTTCCCTTAGACAAGAAAAATAAGGATGTTCCATTATTCACAGCAACATCTTCTATAGCCTAAGCAAATTTATTCTCTCAGATCTACACAACAACACAGCTACTGTGCACATCATCTCGGTTTTGCATATCTTCAACATCGTCTGGCACTTGCCCAAACTGCATTTTAAAAAAAATCGAGCCTATCTCCCCATGGATTATACCATGCCATGCCTGAATTTGATTTGGTTGCATTTTGCGTGTTCTTTATAATGTGCCTTATCAATCTTCTCACAGCATTCATAGGAAAATTGCGGTGATCAAAACAGCTAGGAAAGCTTCAATATTGCATATGCATGGACAAAACAGCACGCTTTATAAGTGGAATCCCTTCACTTTAGGCAATAGATATAATAGAGATAGGGGGTTCGAGGAAAAAAAAGAGATCCAAGCAACTCAGAATATTAGTCTTTTTTTTTTTTAGACTTTTCTGGTTTTTGATCCATCCTATGGATGAAGAGCATACTCCCTCAGTCAAAAAGAAAAAAAAAAAAAAATGGGAGAAAAATGAGGGAGAAATGGGGGAGAGAGGATTTCCATGAGGGAAATCCCCCCCCCCAAGGGTTTACACAGGGTAGGAGAGCGACTAGGCTCTGATGCCAAATTTTAGGAGGGAAACTAAAGCGGATTTTATTATTCATGAAATGAGTTACAATATATAGGCATAAGCCTATATGAAATTCATGACACTTGTCAAGTGAAACTGACAAGTGTCAAGGAAGGCATAGTGCACTTTAACTCTAACAATATTATTTTCTTATGTTTTATTTTTTGTACTAGTTTACCTACAACTTATCTTACTATATTCTATTCTATGTGTTTCTCTACCTATAATTATTTCACTATGTATTGTTCCATGGTTTAAGTATGTTATTGTCTATTAAGAAAAAATATTTACTATATCCTTGTTCATTAGAAATTGGGACCTTGCCCATAAAATAACAAAATCATAAATTTAACCATGTTATGACATCCAAGGGGTTGTTTCTCAATAGAATAATAAGAATAATTTTACACACATGAGATTAATGACAAGATTGAAATCTATAGGAAGCATCATAGCTTTAAACTATTGTTATGTAAGCTAACATATGCATGGCTTAACATTTATTCTCTTTCATTTATAGATATGATGTATTCTTCTTTCTATTTTACCACTTATTTTTAAATATATTTAGTAATTAATTTGTATACTTAAAGCATCTCCTTTTAGTCATTTTTTATTTAAGCTCCTTTAGTATTTTTTATGTTCATTATTTCTATCCTATATATTTGAACTATTTTAGATTAGTTTTCATAATTTACTCTAGCTTAATTTTTTTTTATAAATAATTTTCATTTTTTGAATAATAAATTAGTTTTTTTTTATTATTGATAATACGAGGTGTTGAAATGTCCCCAAACCTTGAACAAAGAGAAGAAGGAAAACCCATAGCAGAAGCCTACACCGAGGTAGAAGAGAAGGGAGGCTACACATGAACCAGCCTGATGCAAAAAAAAATGGGATCATCCCAAACAAATTCAGAACAACCCAAGACCGAAGCAAACCACCAACACCAGGGAGGATGAGTTACACATTACTCATCAGTATTATGGGTTCCAAGATCATCCTGAAGGTCCTTGATAACCTTGTTAATGGCTGGAGATGGCATATCCACCTTCTACTATTTCAATTTGTGAATAACCTTCCCAACAATAATCATCATAGACATGGCCAAGGATCAGCATAGAAACCCAGATCCGCAACCAACACCAAGATCAATGACTTTACATAAAGGAAATCAGAGCATTTGAGATACATTTGTCTATCAAATATTGGGTAAAATCTTCCACCCATATCTTCAAAGGTTCAGTGCTTTGGCCCAAGTTGGCCATGGTGTCAGCCAACTAGTTGGCTTCATGATAAACATGCTAAATAGAAACATTGGCAAACTCATGAACATAAAGCCTTACCTCTTCTATAATATTGGTAATAATTCATAGGGGGTTGGTGTTATTCTTCAATATATTTATGGTGTTGATGGAATACCCCTCAATCACCACATTCTAAATGTCGGGGTCACAGGAAGCCTTAATCCCCTACAATATTACCCAAGCTCCAGCCACATTATTTATTGGATTATAAATTAGTGTATAATTTTTAAATATTAATTGATATTTAGATCCATAAGTTTTAATATAACCTTTTTAAATTTTATTTTATATTTAATTAATGTTTTAATTATTGAATTAAGATTAAATTTACATTTAGGTCATTGTTATGTTCAATTTTTTTTTTTTTTTAGTCTTTTAAGGTGGGTGGGTTCTTTTGTTTTGTTTTGTTTTTGTGTTCTTTGTGTTGTTTTTTGTTGGTTTAATTTATGGGCTTTCAAATATCTAGTGTGGATTTTTTAGATCCTATGTTATTGTTTATTTTGTTCAGCTTAGTGCTGGTCTTTTTGTGTTTTTGTGGTTAGACATATGTATTGTCTGTTCTCTACTCTTTGATCCTTCCAGTACTCTGTGATTTTCTCCTGGATGAGAAAACAAATTTCAAATTTTTAGTGTACATAATTGTTTTGTTTTCTCCTAGGTAGGAAAACCTTTTTCAAATTTTAGTGTACGAGACTATTTAGTTTTCTCCTAGGTAGAAAAACCTTTTTTGAATTTTAATGTACAGGAAAGCCTATCTCCATGGTTGTGAGGTTTTCCTTCTATGGGAATACCTATTTTATTTTGTGTGGGGGTATTTTTTGGTGTGTCAAGAAATTTGCTTTTCATTTATGTTCCTGTCTAGAGATGGTTCTGAGGAGATCATCTCTGGGTGTCTTCTTTGGGGATTGTATCCCTATTTCTAGTAGGTTGTTTCTTTTGATTTTTCCTCATTGTAAAATATTATGGGACCCTTTCAAAATTATTTTTACCAATAAAAAAAAATACTATACTTGATTTCACTTGAATGGAATCAAACCAATATAGGTTGTTTATCATGTGATGGCTAGCTCTTGAATCAATGTACAAAGAATTATCTTCATGTTCCATATTTTGTTTTTTTTGAAGTTTTTATATTTTATTGTATCATGTTTGTGAAAATATATTTTATGCATTTGAAAATATTTTTTCATGATATTTGTCTCTTTAGATATGTGTGATTTTAAAAAATACCCTTTAAATGCACTCATTTTTGTTCTTTCAACCAATTCTTTTGTTTACACAAGTTTCTTCAAATTTCAACTTTAATTTCATTTGTTGTAGAATTCCTTATTACTCATTAACTAATATTCAAGTCAAATAAATTTTCTTTCAATATTAAATATTCTTAATATTCCTTCAATTAATTTCTCAATTGCTTTCTTCAAATTTCTCTTCAATTAATTTTCTTCAATTTTAACAATATTTTTAATTCTTTGTAGAAATCCTTTTATCTCCAAATTAAATTTGTTTTCAATTTTCTTCAATCTACAATTTTTGTTATTATTTCTTCAATAATTTTCTTCTTCTTCTTCTTCAATTCTTTTCTTCAATCGTTAAATTATTTCTTCATTTTTTTTCAATTCAATTTTTCAATCTTCAATATTCTTCAAAAAAATTATTCTCTGGTTTTTGCTTCTTCAATTTTATTGAATTTAATATTCTTTCTTATTTAAAATATTTCACTTTTTTAATCTTATTTAAATTTTATTTTTCTCTTCAATCTTTAGTTTTCTTATTCTTTTCTTTCAATTTGTTCTCTTTCTTAATTTTCAAGTTTATATTCTTTCTTTAAATTTCATATTTTTTTTCCTTCAATATTTCAATTCAATTCATTCTTTTAATAATAAATTTTTTTCTCAATAATATTCTTATAACTCCCTCAATTATCAAATATTCCTTTCTCCAAAAAAGCTATTTTCCTTTCAATTCAATTAATGCCTCTTAAAAATCTCTCATTTAATTCTTTAATATGTGCCCTATCATTAAAATAGTTAATTAGAGGTGAAATCTACCTTAGGTAATGACACTTTGATTTCCATCTTAGGGATTTAGATTACCTTGTGTGTTCTCTAATAATTTATCCATTTCACCTTCCAAGTATATCTTTTGCCTGCACTTGAACTATTACACCTACATTAACCAATTATTCTCTACTTCCTAACATCCTTTGTCGACTCTAAAATGACTTTGTTGTTATAGCCTCAGTCCTCTATGGTGACTCATCAAAATTAGTTGAATATATAGGCATTCTTCTTCTACATTATTGACATTAAACTCGTATAAATTTCTAGACTCCTTTGCTTCTCCCATTACTAATGTGTTCTACTAACATTCTTTGGCATTGCTCTTGTACCTTTCTACCTAGTTTTTTTTCTTCAATCTCCCTATTTTCTCTCCTCCTAGATTTTAAATGCTTCACTTGTGTTTGTCTCCTTCTAACTCATTAAATGCTTCTCTTGCTTGATTTCTCTCCTTTAAGTTCATAAAATACTTGTCTATCAACACTTTGTTGTACCTCATTCATTGCTATATTTTTCTCATTTTATTTATTGTGCCTCATTCGCTACTATACCTCATTCATAGGTCACATTTAATATTTTTCCATAATTCTTTCTCCTCTCTTAGTTTTGATCCAAATGTTGTTATCACTAAGCAAAATAGTGTATGGCTCTAATACCATTATTAGCAATACAATGCTCTTCCAAACTCTAACTAAATATTACAATATCGCAATTGCATATATCACACAATAAAAATAACAATCTCACTGAAATATTATTAATAATTTACTTTAAGCAATGCATAAATGCAATGATTATTTGATTACATATTACATGGATTTGTCTTCAATAAATACTTACATGAGACTCTTCATATTCACATGACTCTTGTTCTCCTTGGACTCATGGGAGATCTAACTCTTCATATTTCTCTCTTACATAATAATAAATTTCACATATTTACATAAAGATAAAGTCTCTAATGATTGTTCACAACTCCTAAGTTCTAACTATTACACTTCACTCACATAACTCACACTTACTAACATGACACCTCTCACACATAGCTCCACATATACTCTCACTTAATAACATGACACATACTATAGACTCAAATATTAAAGGTACTCTAATCTAAGCTATTTATAAGGTTTTTACATTAATATTACAAGATACCAAATAATGTAATACCTCCAATACTTCCTACGAAGTTACTACAAGATCATATTCACTTATATATGTATGTGTGTGTATAAGCATAGTCTAATTCTCACATTTTGACCTATCTCATTATTATTTATGTTGTATAGTTTAGGTAGTTTATTTACAACTTATCTCCTTGTGTGTTTATCCATTTTCTACTTTGCCTATTTATATTATTTTCTTATGTTTTATTTTTTGTACTAGTTTACCTACAACTTATCTTACTAAATTCTATTCTATGTGTTTCTCTACCTATAATTATTTCACTATGTATTGTTCCATGGTTTAAGTATGTTATTGTCTATTAAGAAAAACTATTTACTATATCCTTGTTCATTAGAAATTGGGACCTTGCCCATAAAATAACAATAATCATAAATTTAACCTTGTTATGACATCCAAGGGGTTGTTCCTCAATATAATAATGAGAATAATTTTACACAAATGAGATTAATGACAAAATTGAAATCTATAGGAATCATCATAGCTTTAAACTATTGTTATGTAAGCTAACATATGCATGGCTTAACATTTATTCTCTTTCATTTATAGATATGATGCATTCTTCTTTCTATTTTAACACTTATTTTTAAATATATTTAGTAATTAATTTGTATACTTAAAGCATCTCCTTCTAGTCACTTTTTATTTAAGCTCCTTTAGTATTTTTAATGTTCATTATTTCTATCCTATATATTTGAACTATTTTAGATTATTTTTCATAATTTACTCTATCTTAATTTTTTTTATAAATACTTTTCATTTTTTGAATAATAAATTATGTTTTTTTTAATTATTGATAATACGGGGTGTTGAAAGGTCCCTAAACCTTGAACAAAGAGAAGAAGGAAAACCCATAGCCGGGGCCTACACTGAGGCAGAAGAGAATGGAGGCTACACATGAACCAACCTGATGCAAAAAAAATGGGATCATCCCAAACAAATTCACAACAACCCAATATCGAAGCAGACCACCAAAACCAGGGATGATGGGTTACACATTACTCATCAGTATTTTGGGTTCAAGATCATCCTGAAGGTCCTTGATCACCTTGGTAATGGCTAGAGATCGCATATCCACCTTCTACTATTTCAATTTGTGAATAACCTTCCCAGCAAGAATCATCATAGACATGGCCAAGGATCAGCATAGAAAACCCACACCCGCAACTGACACCAAGACCGATGACTTTACATAAAGGAAATCAGAGAATTTGAGATACATTTGTCCATCAAATATTGTGTAAAATTTTCCACCCATATCTTCAAAGGTTCAGTGCTTTGGCCCAAGTTGGCCATGGTGTCTGCCAACTAGTGGGCTTCATGATAAACATGCTAAATAGAAACATTGGCAAACTCACGAACATAAAGCCTTACCTCTTCTATAATATTGGTAATACTCCATGGGGGTTTGGTGTTATTCTTCAATATTTTATGGTGTTGATGGAATCCCCCTCAATCACCACATTCTAAATGTCGAGGTCACAGGAAGCCTTAATCCCCTACAATATTACCCAAGCTCCAGCCACATTATTTATTGGATTATAAATTAGTGTATAATTTTTAAATATTAATTGATATTTAGATCCATAAGTTTTAATATAACATTTTTAAATTTTATTTTATATTTAATTAAGGTTTTAATTATTGAATTAAGATTAAATTTACATTTAGGTCATTGTTATGTTCATTTTTTTTTTTTTTTTTAGTCTTTTAAGGTGGGTGGGTTCTTTTGTTTTGTTTTTTTTTTTGTGTTCTTTGTGTTGTTTTTTGTTGGTTTAATTTATGGGCTTTCAAATATCTAGTGTAGATTTTTTAGATCCTATGTTATTGTTTATTTTGTTCAGCTTAGTGCTGGTCTTTTTGTGTTTTTGTGGTTAGACCTATGGATTGTCTGTTCTCTACTCTTTGGTCCTTCCAGTACTATGTGATTTTCTCCTAGATGAGAAAAAAAATTTCAAATTTTTAGTGTACAGAATTGTTTTATTTTCTCCTAGGTAGGAAAACCTTTTTCAAATTTTAGTGTACGGGACTATTTAGTTTTCTCCTAGGTAGAAAAACTTTTATGTACAGAAAAGCCTATCTCCATGGTTGGGAGGTTTTCCTTCTATGGGAATACCTATTTTATTTTGTGCGGGGTTATTATTTGGTGTGTCAAGAAATTTTCTTTTCATTTATGTTCCTGTCTAGAGATGGTTCTAAGGATATCATATCTGGGTGTCTTCTTTGGGGATTGTATCCCTATTTCTGGTAGGTTGTTTCTTTTGATTTTTCCTCATTGTAAAATGTTATGGGACCCTTTCAAAATTGTTTTTAACAATAAAAAAAAATAGTATACTTGATTTCACTTGAATGGAATCAAACCAATATAGGTTGTTTATCATGTGATGGCTAGCTCTTGAATCAATGTACAAAGAATTATCTTCATGTTCCATATTTTGTTTTGTTTGAAGTTTTTATATTTTATTCTATCATGTTTGTGGCAATATATTTTATGCATTTGAAAATATTTTTTCAGGATATTTGTCTCTTTAGATATGTGATTTTAAAAAATACCCTTTAAATGCACTCATTTTTGTTCTTTCAACCAATTCTTTTGTTTACACAAGTTTCTTCAAATTTCAACTTCAATTTCCTTTGTTGTAGAATTCCTTGTTACTCATTAACTAATATTCAAGTCAAATAAATTTTCTTTCAATATTAAATATTCTTAATCTTCCTTCAATTAATTTCTCAATTGCTTTCTTCAAATTTCTCTTCAATTAATTTTCTTCAATTTTAACAATATTTTTAACTCTTTGTAGAAATCCTTTTATCTCCAAATTAAATTTGTTTTCAATTTTCTTCAATCTACAATTTTTGTTATTATTTCTTCAATAATTTTCTTCTTCTTCTTCAATTCTTAAGTTATTTCTTCATTTTTTTCAATTCAATTTTTCAATCTTCAATATTCTTCAAAAAAATTATTCTCTGATTTTTGCTTCTTCAATTTTATTGAATTTAATATTCTTTCTTATTTAAAATATTTCTCTTTTAATCTTATTTAAATTTTATTTTAATCTTCAATATTTAGTTTTCTTCTTCTTTTTCTTTTCTTTAAATTTGTTCTCTTTCTTAATTTTCAAGTTTATATTCTTTCTTTAAATTTCATATTTTTTTTCCTTCAATATTTCAATTCAATTCATTCTTTTAATAATAAATTTCTTTCTCAATAATATTCTTATAACTCCCTCAAGTATCAAATATTCCTTTCTCCAAAAAAGCTATTTTTCTTTCAATTCAATTAATGCCTCTTAAAAATCTCTCATTTAATTCTTTAATATGTGCCCTATCATTAAAATAGTTAATTAGAGGTGAAATCTACCTTAGGTAATGGCACTTTGATTTCCATCTTAAGGATTTAGATTACCTTGTGTGTTCTCTAATAATTTATCCATTTCACCTTCCAAGTATATCTTTTGCCTGCACTTGAACTATTACACCTACATTAACCAATTATTCTCTACTTCCTAACATCCTTTGTCGACTCTAATATGACTTTGTTGTTATAGCCTCAGTCCTCTATGGTGACTCATCAAACTTAGTTGAATATATAGGCATTCTTCTTCTACATTATTGACATTAAACTCGTATAAATTTCTAGACTCCTTTGCTTCTCCCATTACTAATGTGTTCTACTAACATTTTTGGCATTGCTCTTGTACCTTTCTACCTAGTTTTTTTTCTTCAATCTGCCTATTTTCTCTCCTCCTAGATTTTAAATGCTTCACTTGTGTTTGTCTCCTTCTAACTCATTAAATTCTTCTCTTGCTTGATTTCTCTCCTTTAAGTTCATAAAATACTTGTCTATCACTACTTTGTTGTACCTCATTCATTGCTATATTTTTCTCATTTTAATTTATTGTGCCTCATTCGCTACTATACCTCATTCATAGATCACATTTAATATTTTTCCATAATTCTTTCTCCTCTCTCAGTTTTGATCCAAATGTTTTTATCACTAAGAAAAATAGTGTATGGCTCTAATACCATTATTAGCAATACAATGCTCTTCCAAACTCTAACTAAATATTTCAATATCCCAATTGCATATATCACACAATAAAAATAACAATCTCATTGAAATATTATTAACAATTTACTTTAAGCAATGCATAAATGCAATGCTTATTTGATTACATATTACATGGATTTGTCTTCAATATATACATACATGAGACTCTTCATATTCACATGACTCTTGTTCTCCTTGGACTCATGGGAGATCTAACTCTTCATATTTCTCTCTTACATAATAATAAATTTCACATATTTACATAAAGATAAAGTCTCTCATGATTGCTCATAACTCTTAAGTTCTAAATATGACACTTCACTCACATAACTCACACTTACTAACATGACACCTCTCACACATAGCTCCACATATACTCTCACTTAATAGCATGACACATACTGTAGACTCAAATATTAAAGGTACTCTAATCTAAGCTATTTATAAGGTTTTTACATTAATATTACAAGGTACCAAATAATGTAATACCTCCAATACTACCTAGGAAGTTACTACAAGATCATATCCACTTATATATGTATGTGTGTGTATAAGCATAGTCTAATTCTCACATTTTGATCTATCTCATTATTATTTATGTTGTATAGTTTAGGTAGTCTATTTACAACTTATCTCCTTGTGTGTTTATCCATTTTCTACTTTGCCTATTTATATTATTTTCTTATGTTTTATTTTTTGTACTAGTTTACCTACAACTTATCTTACTATATTATGTTCTATGTGTTTCTCTACCTATAATTATTTCACTATGTATTGGTCCATGGTTTAAGTATGTTATTGTCTATTAAGAAAAACTATTTACTATATTCTTGTTCATTAGAAATTGGAACCTTGCCCATAAAATAACAATAATCATAAATTTAACCTTGTTATGACATCCAAGGGGTTGTTCCTCAATAGAATAATGAGAATAATTTTACACAAATGAGATTAATGACAAAATTGAAATCTATAGGAAGCATCATAGCTTTAAACTATTGTTATGTAAGCTAACATATGCATGGCTTAACATTTATTCTCTTTCATTTATAGATATGATGTATTCTTCTTTCTATTTTAACACTTATTTTTAAATATATTTAGTAATTAATTTGTATACTTAAAGCATCTCCTTCTAGTCACTTTTGATTTAAGCTCCTTTAGTATCTTTTATGTTCATTATTTCTATCCTATATATTTGAACTATTTTAGATTACTTGTCATAATTTACTCTAGCTTAATTTTTTTTAATAAATACTTTTCATTTTTTGAATAATAAATTAGTTTTTTTTTATTATTAATAATACGGGGTGTTGAAAGGTCCCCAATCCTTGAACAAATAGAAGAAGGAAAACCCATAGCCGAAGCCTACACTGAGGCAGAAGAGAAGGGAGGCTACACATGAACCAACCTGATACAAAAAAAATGGGATCATCCCAAACAAATTCACAACCCAAGACCAAAGCAAACCACCAAAACCAGGGAGGATGAGTTACACATTACTCATCAGTATTCTGGGTTCCAAGATATTATGGGTTCCAAGATCATCTTGAAGGTCCTTGATCACCTTGGTAATGGCTGGAGATCGCATATCCACCTTCTACTATTTCAATTTGTGAATAACCTTCCTAGCACGAATCATCATAGACATGGCCAAGGATCAGCATAGAAAAGACCGATGACTTTACATAAAGGAAATCAGAGCATTTGAGATACATTTGTCCATAAAATATTGGGTAAAATCTTCCACCCATATCTTCAAAGGTTCAGTGCTTTTGCCCAAGTTGGCCATGGATAAACATGTTAAATAGAAACATTGGCAAACTCACGAACATAAAGCCTTACCTCTTCTATAATATTGGTAATACTCCACGAGGGGTTGGTGTTATTCTTCAATATATTTATGGTGTTGATGGAATCCCCCTCAATCACCACATTCTAAATGTCAAGGTCACAGGAAGACTTAATCCCCTACAATATTACCCAAGCTCCAGCCACATTATTTATTGGATTATAAATTAGTGTATAATTTTTAAATATTAATTGATATTTAGATCCATAAGTTTTAATATAACCTTTTTAAATTTTATTTTATATTTAATTAAGGTTTTAATTATTGAACTAAGATTAAATTTACATTTAGGTCATTGTTATGTTCAATTTTTTTTTTTGTCTTTTAAGGTGGGTGGGTTCTTTTGTTTTGTTTTTTTTTGTGTTCTTTGTGTTGTTTTTTGTTGGTTTAATTTATGGGCTTTCAAAGATCTAGTGTGGATTTTTTAGATCCTATGCTTAGTGCTGGTCTTTTTGTGTTTTTGTGGTTAGACCTATGGATTGTATGTTCTCTACTCTTTGGTCCTTCCAGTACTATGTGATTTTCTCCTGGATGAGAAAACAAATTTCAAATTTTTAGTGTACAGAATTGTTTCGTTTTCTCCTAGGTAGGAAAACCTTTTTCAAATTTTAGTGTACGGGACTATTTAGTTTTCTCCTAGGTAGAAAAACCTTTTTTGAATTTCAATGTACAGAAAATCCTATCCCCATGGTTGTGAGGTTTTCCTTCTATGGGAATACCTATTTTATTTTGTGTGGGGGTATTTTTTGGTGTGTCAAGAAATTTTCTTTTCATTTATGTTCCTGTCTAGAGATGATTCTAAGGAGATCATCTCTAGGTGTCTTCTTTGGGGATTGTATCCCTATTTTTGATAGGTTGTTTCTTTTAATTTTTCCTCATTGTAAAATGTTATGGGACCCTTTCAAAATTATTTTTACCAATAAAAAAAAATAGTATACTTGATTTCACTTGAATGGAATCAAACCAATATAGGTTGTTTATCATGTGACACCAAGACCAATGACTTTACATAAAGGAAATCAGAGCATTTGAGATACATTTGTCTATCAAATATTGGGTAAAATCTTCCACCCATATCTTCAAAGGTTCAGTGCTTTGGCCCAAGTTGGCCATGGTGTCAGCCAACTAGTTGGCTTCATGATAAACATGCTAAATAGAAACATTGGCAAACTCACGAACATAAAGCCTTACCTCTTCTATAATATTGGTAATACTCCACTGGGGGTTGATGTTATTCTTCAATATATTTATGGTGTTGATGGAATCCCCCTCAATCACCACATTCTAAATGTTGAGGTCACAGGAAGCCTTAATCCCCTACAATATTACCCAAGCTCCAGCCACATTATTTATTGGATTATAAATTAGTGTATAATTTTTAAATATTAATTGATATGTAGATCCATAAGTTTTAATATAACCTTTTTAAAAAAAATTATATTTAATTAAGGTTTTAATTATTGAATTAAGATTAAATTTACATTTAGGTCATTGTTATGTTCAATTTTTTTTTTTTTTTTTAGTCTTTTAAGGTGGGTGGATTCTTTTGTTTTGTTTTGTTTTTGTGTTCTTTGTGTTGTTTTTTGTTGTTCATGTGTTTTTGTTGTTTTGTGTTTTGTGTTTTTTTTTTTTTTATGTTTTTTGTTATTTTTGTTTTTTTTTCGTTTTTGTTCTTGGGTTTCTCTTTCTTTGTGTTAATTCGTGTTTTTATGTGTGAGTTTTTTTTTATGTTTTTTGTTTTTATTTATGGTATGTTGTTGGTTGTTTTTTATTTTTATTTTTATTTTATTTTATTTTATTTTAATTTTTTAGGTTTTGGTTGTGTTTATTTTTCATGTTTTTTTGGAGTTATGTCTTTGTAGTGTTATGTTGTTTTTGTCTTGTTTGTGTTTTGTTATGTGGTTCTTGTGTTTTTCTATGTGGTTTGTGTTGTGGTTTCTTTTATCTTATTGTGCGTGTTTGGTTGTACTTTTGTTTTGACACACTCAAGGAGCATGTTTTTTATTTTATTTTATTATTTTTGTTGTTATTTACTTTTTTTTAATTTGGTTTTGTGTGTTTGTTTGCTCCTTGAGTATGTCAAATGTGGTAGGCTAGGTCCGAGTCCTGGATGTTTTTGGCATAATGGATACCCCTACCTCCTTGGGTCTTACCCGAAAGTGGCATCCCTTTTGGGATGTTTTCCACAAATAAAAAAAAAAATTAAATTTACATTTTGATGAATGTCTTTTTAATTAAATGTTGCAATTACTTTAGTATTTCATTATATATATATATATATATATATATATATATATATATATATATATATATATATATATATATATATATATATATATATATATATATATATATATATATATATATCTTAAATAAGTTATAAGTGGCTTATCAAAATATCATATTTGTTGTCAAGTCAATTAAACCATATCTACCTTGCTCTTTTATTAAAGATATTATTTAGTTCTTTTTCTATCAAATGTGTTCGCCATCTTCCTCAAATTGCTATGTCTTCACAATCAGCTTCTTGAGAAGATTTCATTAAGACAAAATCTCACTTGGCTAGTTGCCCTATAAAATTTGAATTTTACCAAGATGAAGATCAAAACCACTATTGGGTAAATTGTATACCATATAATTTCCTCATGCATAGATAAGACCATCTCTCCAAGATATTACCTCCAATAATAGTTTATGAACACCAAGAATAATGTTATTTTTATTCAATTCATACATCCATTTTTTTTATATCATTAATGATAATTTGGGAATCCCTAAATTGAAATGTATTTCCATGATTTTTCAATTGTAATTCTAATCCCTATAATAAGCACCTTTGCCTCTGCATAGTTGTTAGTTAAAGTTCCATATAATTCTAATTGAGAAGAATTTTGCCTTAATTATTTTGAAAAACACCACCTCAACTAGCTTTTCCTATACTCCTTTAGAATCACCATCAAAATTAATTTCGTTAAAACCCAATTTATGGACATTTATATTTTATCATAGATCAAAGAAAATACTTATTGTTAACTCCATTATCACATATGAACCTTCCATATATATTCAAATTCCAAGAGACTAGCATTCCCTTCTTTGCGCTTGATACTTCCCATGATGAGAACCACATTTATAAACATCATGCAAGAGAGGCAATGATATGATGCCAAACTTAAGCATGATTTTAAGATTTATTCTTAAAAAATCTAGTATTCCTTTCAAACCAAACATTCCAACAAATAATTATAGGATTAATCCTCCACATAATACATAATGCCTTAGATTTCAAATAATTAATCCAATATTTCATCAACTCTTTCAATATTGATGGAGTTACCTAATATATTCTCATATTTTTTAAAACACAACCCCAAATGTTGTAAGCAAAGGAATAATCAAGAAGTAAAATATTTGATGTTTATAGATGCTTCTCATACAAGCCACACCTAAAAGGTCCATAATATCCTCTTCTTTGTAGACTCACTATTCTAAAAATTATGCATTGGACTACTAACTAAAGGAATATTCAAGCCTTAGGGAGGGCCTCTAGTGACCAAACATTCTTTCAAGGGGAATCATTTGGATTATTAAATTTTGATTGCTCTAAATACTCATATCCCAACTTTACCAAGTATCCACCATATTTTGGTAGACTCCAAACCAACTCATCCTTTCACGTTAAAATAGCCAAATAAAACTATTGAACCATATTTTGAAGATTATATACTATTTATTTGAGTTGCTCTCCTTCAACTACGTTAATAATATAAATCTTTTATTTGGAGTTGTTCATATTAATATAATATTTGAATTTTGGACTTTACAAGCTATATATAACCAATTCAATGGATAATATTTTGAATAAAAAAATAAGAAGATAAGGCTTCAACCAATTATCGAATAAAAAAATTGCATAGTAACTCTCATTGACTAATTATTATGAGTGATCCCTTAGGTAGGGTTGTTACTAAATTGATACAATACCTAGATATTTTTGAAGTAACATTTTCTTCCAACTCTTTCCTTGATATTTGAATAATATCTAGGAAAGTTTTACCCTTAATGCCAAATTCATAAGTCTCCAATTATGGAAGTCTACATATCCAATATTATTTATTTTGCAAACCCTATCTGACTTACAAAGAGAAATCCTAAATTTTCCTCATATCCTTTGAATAGAAAATCTACTTGAGTTTGATGTTATACCTACTTAGCAATCTTAAAATTGGAACCACATAAATAGGGATGAATTGTAATATATTCTTTATAAGTTGTACCCTTCTATCCATGGTTAAGAATTTACCTTTCCAATTTGACAAACAAAATTTTCAAATAATCTAAAATTGAGTCCCAAATCTCCATAATCTTTCTTTTATGAGTCAAAGGAGTACCCAAATATATTGATGAAAATGTTACAGTTTTAAACCCTAAAATATCTACAATAATCTATTGTAGATATATGATACCATTAATGAAAAATATCTTAGACCATGTAAAATTAATCATCTTAGTAGAATTATCATAGCATAAGAATAATAATTTAAACTACATGTCCTCCCTAACAAATGGATGATCCAAAATGAACTTATCATCAATAATATATGGTATTCAAAAGTACCATTTATAACAACCTAAAAAACTTTGATTTTTCTTTCTATTTTTTTCCTTTGAGAAAGTTATCCCTAATACTTTTGTAAGAATAAATAAATAAGGATGTAGTGGATCACTATTGTGGATTCCAACATGATTACTCAAAGTGTTTATTAGGGGATCCATTGATTAACATATAATATTTTGAACTGCTATAAAAACATCTAATCCATTCACACAAACCTCGATCAAAATCAAACATTTTGAGAATATCATGTTGAAAACTCTAACAAACCCTATCATATGGTTTATTTATATCTAATTTCATAAGCATACCTATATTTTTATGGAATGAAGATAATGTGTAGACTTATATGCAATTAATACACCATCAATAATTTGTTTACCTTGAATAAAAACAACTTTGTTCCTCAAAGATAGCACAATCTAGAATG
Source organism: Wollemia nobilis (assembly GCA_028583015.1). Classification (NCBI taxonomy): domain Eukaryota; kingdom Viridiplantae; phylum Streptophyta; class Pinopsida; order Araucariales; family Araucariaceae; genus Wollemia; species Wollemia nobilis. The sequence continues at coordinate 10,539,788 of JAQPPZ010006249.1, forward strand.
TGTTTCAACTTGTTTATCATTATTTTTGAAATGATCTTATATATCATATTACAAATTCTTATTAAACAAAATTTATCAAAATATTATGCCTTGTTTTTCTTGTGAATCAAAATAATGAAGGTGGCATTGATCTCACTTATTATAACATTCCTTTAATTATAGATGTAGACACCAAAATAGCACCAATACGATTATGTGACTACAAGCATTGATCGAATTGGCATACATACCCCCTAGGGCAGCCTCCAGAGGTTAAACAGTGGTCCTAACCACTCCTAAATCAATTTTGGAAGGTCAGAGGTCAATTTGGCACCTTTTAAGCACTTTCCTCCCTATTCGTCCCACCCTGGGATGATTAGAATCCTATTCGCTCCACCCTAGGACAATTAGCAGCAATTGCTGTAGGATGGGATGAATAGCAAGTTTGACTGGAGAAAAGTCAAGCCTTGACAAATGGTATCCCAGATCCACCACTCAACTTCACCTTCAAGGCATGCAATTGTGAGGAATGGTTTCAAATCTGAGAGAGGGACTTCATTCAAGCATGCCTTGATCATGGAGGCCCTAAATCAGGGAGGAATCTTCTCTCCCCCAAGAAAGGCATGGTGAGCCAAGTGGCGCCCTCGCATGTGCATTCAAAGGAGACCCCTAAGGTCTATAAAATGGTGAGCCTCCTCACCCCAAAAAAAGAATAGAGTGCTACCAAATTATACCCATATTTCTCTTTGTTCTTCCTCGCATGCGCATTTGGAGCAACGGAGTGCTGCCAAATTATACCCCTATTCCTCTTTGTTCTTCCTACATCCCTAATTTCTCTTTTGGAAGAGAGGTTATCGGGTGAACACTAGGAACATAATCTAGACCCAAAACCTGAGCAATCGGCCACAATCCCACATCAAACTTATTGACACAACTCCCTATGAGGTTTTGGACCCATACCACTTGGATTGGTGCCAAAACCAAGCCCCAAACAGTGAGCGTCCTGCCCCCGAGCGCCCCTCGCACTGCTGCAGTCCTAATCGCCCCACCCCAAAGCGATTAGAAATATGTAAATGATTTCTTTACTATTATTTTTGCATTCTATCATATTTCATGTACTTATGCTGTTGTTCAAGTTTCATGGTATTCTGACTTGATTTGACCTTGTTTTCATCATTTTATACGTTTACTAACATACAGGGAGTGCCTTCAGATACAGGATAATATAGGTAGAATCTACCAAATCTAACCTTCTGGGTTGTCTCAAAATGCCTCTTTTAGCCTAACCCCAAGTTTACAAGATTTTTGGAGACCTCTTGGTAGGACATTTGCAAGGTTGCTCTTGCACATTTTGTGACAGTCCTAATCATCCCACCCCGGAGCAATTAGAAATCCATGCATGATTTCTTGACTGTTCTTTTTGCAATGGGTTCCTGATGATGTCTTGATGATTTTTCAAATTTTGGGTTCATTACAACACGTTTTGACCATCATTTTACTATTTTATGTACTTACTAGCCGGAGGCTTTGGGGATTGCATGTTTTCCTACATCGCATATGTTGGATGAATTATTCAAGGCAAATATATTTTCTTCAAGGGTGATGTAATATCAAAAGGTTGAAATATAATGAAATATTTAAATTAAATATTTAAATATTTCTAATGTGTGCAATGGGCAAAGGTTGAAATATTATTATTGAGGTGGAAAATATTTACCCTTGCCTAAGGTTGAAATATTTCATTATTAAAGTGCATGGGCTGACCTATTGGGCAAGGTGAAAAGTTTGATATAAATACAAGGCTAAATTTTATTTCAAAAATAGCTTTGAGTAAATATATTCGATACATCCAATCAAATTTTTGTGAAGAAGAAAATTACAGGATGGATGGCAATAAATAAAACTTACGAGTCATGCGATGGTACCGATGATAGTATGTCATTAAAGAGTGAATGGCATCGAATTGAGTGCTACCTAAAATAATTGGATGTCATGGTCAAATTTATGGTCTGAAGAAATTTTCTATTGTCACTATGCTCAACAATGAACTCAATAGATTCGTTCTTTATCAAGGTATGAAAAACATCAACTTACATGAAATACTGGTGCATCGTCTACCTGAATGTGCTTAAGGAGGACTAGAGTCGATTCTTGGTAGGAGAAGACGTTAATAAGGAGATGAAATGGAAGCAATGCAAACTTTACAGTGTGGATGAGCAAAATGTAGTTGGTCAGAGGAGGACACTTGGTTATAATAGATGAGCACAGTGTAGTTGGTCAGAGGAAAACATGTTTTTGCAAGAAAATAAGTCATCTACGAAGAAATAATTGATTACTTGTTGTTGGAGGAGGAAATAAAATTTGTGAAAAATTAGACTAAGTTTCTAAGGTTGGAAACTAGCCAATCATAGCTCTTAGCACATCATGCAATCATTTATGAATGAGAGTATTTACAGGTAGATTTTGTGTGGTCAGATTTACAAGAGGCAAATCATCATGACATTTAAGAGAAACCTACCGCCACATGGCTCACCATTCGCCTAGAATCTAGATCCATTCTTGTTTGTGGATGCAAAGGAGAATATTTATTGCCTACCATCATCTATTGTATACAACCAATGAAGGAGGTGCACGTCTAGAATCTCCATAGTTCATAAGAGCACCTAAGACAAAGGAGCACAGGTTTCGAAGTGGTGCAAGTTGACCACAATTTGGTAGAACATCAACACAGTAAGCAAGCATGCGTAGGAGGCAAAATTTATCACATGAATCCATCTATGTATTGAGGGAGTGGTTGAGAGTGTAGTGAAAGGAGAAACGGTAGCAGTAGATGGAGGAGTCCATGATAATTATATTGATATCGCTTAGTTATATCATGGCATGCATCATTATGGAAGCTCAGTAGTTTTGTAGTGTGAAGCACATGGCTAATGGGCTGCATCACTACAGTAATAAGATAAAGTCGCATTGATAAAGACCATTTATTCAAGCATAGTATTATTCTAGTGAAGGTATGAAGTTATTATGAAAGTCGTAATCATAGGTGTACTTTTCTACATATGCTTTGGAGACTTTGGTCTTGTATATTTTCCATCTATTGCATGGTCCATTGGAGGTTGAGAAAAATCAAGGTACATCAAGGATTATAATATCTTCATGAGCAAATATTAGAGTGCAAATTCAAGAAGATATTGTGACAAAATTATGTGCAATTCTATATGCCATTATTGATTATATTTTGAAGCAGACCTGAGTAGAGTTGTTGATAAAGATTTTGGATTAGACCTATGCAAGAGTTTTTAATCAGATTTGTGAATAGAAGTTTGGGGCCTTTAGACCTGTCGGATGGTGCCCATAAACTTGGACAAGGAGATTGGTGTCTCCTATGGTTTGGTGCCCATGAACTTGTAACAAGGAGAGTGGTGTCTCCTATGGGTTAGTGCCCATGAACTTGTACAAGGGGATTGGTGTCTCCTGTGGGTTGGTGCCCACAAATTTTATTGAAGAAATATAAGCAATATTTTATCATGGTTTTCTCCTGAAAGGGTGTTTTCATGTAAGAATTTTATCTCTTATGTGTATGGATTTTGTGCATTGATTTATTATTGCATTCATATTATTGCAATTATTGTTTGGAAGAAAAAGGTGTATCTTATACTGTTCACCCCCGCTCTTAGTATAAGTGTGTGTTTCTTTAGGAACCTTATCGGGTTGGTGTGCGATATGCTCGCTACACCATGGGTGTATGCATGGGCTGCTAATTTATTGGTGTAGTTATATTGGGAGATATATGAGGTGAAGAGGCAAAAATGTGAGGGACTAGGTTGTAGTGTGCTACTGCAGTGCTGGGGTTGGGAGCACTTTAGTGTGGATTGACCTATGGGCTTATTGGTGAGGGGATGGGATAAGGAGTAACCCTATGCTATGAGGTGGTCGGTGGTAGAGGAGGTGCAATCGAGCCATCCTACTTAGATGAGGTAGTGGTACAGGTATCTATGGGCTAGATTGACAGTAACTCAGCTGATATGGAGGCCATGGTGGGGTGCCATGTGGACAAGTGATGGAGAGCATCTATATTGGAAATTTGAGCATAATAGGTTGTCATTGATGTCAAAATGGCATGGGCTATGAAAGCATAGCAATAAAATTTTGAAGTCCAAGTTTGAAGACTATGTGCAAAAAGAGAGCAAGTAAAAAAAAAGGACTAATATTTTAATATTATAATATCCGGCCAACGAGGCTTTTCAAAAGAAAAAAAAAACAAGTTTAAAAGAAATAATATTATAATGATTTGCATTATAATATATGGGACAAAGGTTAAAATATTCATTAAATGGTGGCAAAGGTTAGCCTTAAGAAAAGGCCCAAAAAGAAGTTTGATATTTAAATTATAATATTTAAATTCATTAAATTTAAATTATTATAATTAAAATATAATATAAATCAAAAGCCAAAGGTGGTTTTTAAATGAGCCGACATCACAATATAACTCGAAGCACATATAAATATTTGAAGGTTTTGCATTGGCAAAGTGAAAATTATCGCACAAATTAAATCTCCTTCGCATGTGCTCGATTGAATTTCGAAAGGGAGAATAAGACAATGTTTTACGCTGAGTTTGAGGTAGACATTGCGGTGTACAAGAAAATGACAACAGACTTAATTTCATCCATGCTGGCTAGCACAGGTGGTAGTCAAGGCTTGGCTAAGGTATTCATGGAGGTGTGTCTCAGTTTTGAATCCCACACAGTTCGTTTTGGTGAATGAGGAAAGAGCTTTTCATTTTTGGTGAACATTGTGAGAAGCAGACATTGTATAGGAAAGAGTGCACTTCGGTTTTTATGTGGGTGCATAGCGTAGGTGGTAGCCTAGCTTTGGATAGGGTGTTGTGGTGGCTAAGATCACAATTTTGATTTCGGTGGTGATTGTTGATGCACGTGCTAACATTTTTGTGAAGTGGGCAAATTATTAAGGTATGCAATTTTTGAGTTAATTTGTCAAAGGCTTGGAAAACAGAAATTGTTTTGAGACTACGTGATATTGAAAGGGCCAAGTGTGGAATTGCTTAGGTATTCATAAGGTGTGTTAATTAAATATTTTATTTTGGGTGCTTAGAAAATAAATCAAGTATTAGAGATTATAAAGTGTAAACAAAGAACTTTATTTTGATATGTGTTGAATATTATTTTGAAAGTGAAGAATATTATAAGGTGTAAACAAGGAACTTTATTTTTAAAGTGTGTTGAATATTATTTTCAAAGGAGTGATAAGGTGTATTTGTGACTTGACATTTTATTATATTCCTTGTATGGTGAAATATTTGTTGAAGTGAATATTCTTGTGGAGATTTTTTAGATAGATTGTTGCTATCTAACCTAGAATTGGCAAAAGTATTTGGTTGTAAGTAAAACAGGTTTTGAAGATATTGTTAGCATATGTTGTTATGTTATATCACATTATTAGCACTTATATTAAAATAACGCTCATAGGCGTTCTCCGAGTTCGTTGATTAACCAACTTGGTGGTTAATCAACTACATTGTAATCTTTATATGCAAATCAATGAGAATGAGTTGAGTGCTTCATCAATTTCTTCATGGCATCAGAGCTACGGACGTAGACCGAGCAGCAGACAAGACAGACAAGCGGACAGAATGCAGATCGTAGACCAAGCAAACAGGACGCAGACCGTAGACCGAGGACGACGCAGACAGACTGACGAGCGGACAGGATGCAGACCGACGAGTAGACAGGACACAGACCACAGATCGAGGACGACGTAGACAGACTGACGAGCGGACAGGACGCAGACCGAGGAAGCAGATAGGACAGAGCGACGGATCGGGGAGACGGCTGTGGAGGCAAAAGGGCGGACTGGGGGTGGTTGCCCGAAGGCAACCGAAAGCTTAAGGAGCTTTCAGAGTTCTTAAACCCTCCCACAGTGGCCGCATAGGCCATGTGGGATAATTTTTTTTTTGCCTGTCTCCGGCCCCGAGGCTGTAAATAGATCCCGGTTCACGCTTGTTCCCGTCGGGCCTTCTGGCTCACGTGGTCAGGGCGGTGAATGTTAGGCAGTAGGTTTTGGGTTCGAATCCCTTCGGGGAAGATATCTTGATGCCCTGCATAGATTTTTGATGCTCTGTAATTTTTTGATGCCCTGCACAGATTTTTGACGCTCTGCACAGTTTTTTGACGCTCAGAATAGCGCAGTTGACGCCCGTGATGCCTGCTAATGGCCATTTGACGCCTAAGCAGTCTACATGACGCCTTGACAAGCTCCAATTTTTTTTTGAGAGTTTCTCTAGGTATTTTTTCCCAATCCTTGTCTACTTTGCAATTTGAAGGGGGGAGATCTCATTTTTTTTCACATGATTCATTTGCAAAATTGTCAGATAAAGGGGGGAAATCAAGCCATTTGGCAGAATAATTGCTAGATTGGTAATAGGAGCTATAAATTTGTGGGCATTTATGATTGTTTCCTTTGCATTTAAATATTCTGTTTTCTTGCATTCACAATCATAAATTAAACAAAGTATAAGACCCCAAATTTATACCCTATTTGTGCAATTTATTGCACAGCAGCGTTCGGTATTTGAGATACCTCTGGTCCACACTTACAGGTAATGCTGTCGTGCTTTGGACTACTGTATTCGCCGCCTAATATAGCTGCAACAACGACGTCTGAGCTTGTTCTCTATAAATCGTCGGGGAGAAATAAGGCAAACCAGTTTTTTTCCCATTTCATACCCACATCGTGATTGTTGTTAGGCGTAAATCCTGACGAAAGTTTTTTCCAAAGTGTTTAGGGGAAGTTACGCCCCACGCATGCGGAATAAAACTTTCTATGGTAGGTGTCATTAACAACACGATGCCCTTTCAGTATCGCCTATGTTCAATATATTGTGCTTCTCATATGTACTTATAGTCTCCCTCACGTAAGGGCGAGTACATATTGAGTAGTATACTGTTCATATATACCTATAGTTTCCCTCACGTAAGGGCGGGTGTATATTGAATGGTTACAATATAACGATCTGGCAGGTATAAAGAAAGGGAGACCAATTGGTGGTATAAGGAACCTTCATAATGGCCACAATTCATAAGTATCTCTCAGATTCACAATTGTTGAAAGGTCCTAACTTTGTTCCATGGAAGACAAAGATGAAAGCCATACTTCAGTTGGAAGATTTATGGGATGTAGTGACTGGCACTGCAAAACGTCCTCAAACAGCAGGAACAGATCAAGATGATTGGGATAAGAAAGACAAGAAGAGTCTTGTGTTTATCTTGCTTGCTACCACAGATGAGGTGCAGCCTCATATTTGTGATGCAAAAACTAGTAAGATAGCCTGGGATGCTTTGATCACAGTATATGAAGGGAAGAATCAATCCACTATTCTCCATCTTCAAACTCAACTACATAATCTCAGTATGAGTTCTGGAGAAACAGTTGACATATTCCTTTGCAGAGTGGCAGACTTGAAAGCAAAATTGAATGCTATGGGAAAACCTGTGGATGATGATGTCTTGAATTCTGTTATCTTGAGAGCATTACCAAGTTCCTACAAGATGTTGATCACTTCTCTCAATGTTTCTGGTAGACAAGTCTCATTTGTGGAACTGGTAAACTTGCTTCAGATTGAGGAGGCAACTCAGGTCCAAAAAGATGATATGCCCGATAATGCTCTCTCCACACAACAAAGTGGTAAAAAGCAAGGCCAGCTTTCAAAAAGGAGGTGCTTCTTCCAAAGGAAAAGGGAAGCAATCTCAAGCAAAAAGATACAAAATATTGCAAAATTTGTGACATGAATAACCATGACACCAACAGGTGTTGGTTCAAAAACAAGCAACCAAATGAAAGAGGTCCACAAAAGAAGGGCAAGAACAAGAAAAAATACAATAAGCATAAGCAATCTAAAGGCCATGTTGCTTATGTTGAATCCAACTCAGACTCAAATTCTCCTGAGTCCGATTCAGATTCTGACTCTGAAAGAGCACACAAGGTGCTCATGACTCATACTTCGTCTTCCCAGATAGATGTTGTATGGTATATTGATTCAGGAGCTAGCAAACACATGACTGGGGATAAATCCTGGTTTGATACTTTTGTGGCGAAAGAGGGTAAGCCAGCACAATTGCCGACAATCAGTGTATATCAAGTAAAAGGAGAAGGGGATATTTCTATGTCTCTTCCCGATGGTAATTGTCAGATTGAAAAGGTTCTCTATGTTCCAGGCCTAGCCAATAATCTGCTTTCAATCACACAAATGTTGGATAGAAACATGGAAGTCGTGTTTCGAGTTGTCAATGGCAAGAAGAGATGTTTTATCACACACAAGTGGTAAACATGTTGCAACCGGCTCTTACAAACATGGCTTGTTTATTCTCGATGCTATTTCCACTCCACATGTTGCTTTGGCTGCAACTACAAAGGAGGCCACCTCTCTCTGGCATCGACGTTATGGGCATCTCAGTTCTGGATATTTGCTTGAATTACACAAATATGGGATGGTGAAAGGTCTTCCACCCCTCTCATCTATCTTACCAGTTTGCTCGGATTGCTTAGCAGGGAAGCAACATCGAGTGCCTTTTGAAGCAAGCTCCTCTCGAGCCGCAAAACCTTTAGAGCCGGTACATACCGATCTCGTGTGGTCCTATGCCAACCAGCTATGGTGGGAAAAAGTATTTTCAACTATTCGTTGATGATTACTCATGGAAGATGTGGGTTTTCTTTCTTCAGTTGAAATCAGAAGCGTTTCTCTACTTTCAACAGTTCAAGAAACTTGTTGAGAAGGAGTCGGGATGTTTGATAAAAACCCTCCGCTCAGATCGAGGGGGGGAATACACCTCTGAAGAGTTTTCAGAGTTTCTTAAGAAACATGGGATCAAAAGACAACTGACTACAGCCTATACACCTCAACAGAATGGAGTTGCAGAAAGAAGAAATCGTTCCATTATGGAAATGGTTCGATGTATGCTAAAAGGAGCACATCTTGAGGATCAATATTGGGTAGAAGCAGTAAACACAACATCATACCTCCTAAATAGAGCACCCACTAGAGCTCTACAAGGGAAGACTCCACAAGGAGCATGGAGTGGTAAGAAACCTTCCATTGCTCATCTGAAGGTGTTTGGATGTAAAGCATTCATGCACATTCCAAAACAGAAAAGGAGGAAGTCTGGATGAGAAAACCCCGCAATGTATCTTTCTTGGCTATGATGAGTACTCAAAAGGTTATCGATTGATTGATCCTAAGACCAAGAAGACACATGTAAGTAGAGATGTTATATTTGATGAAGCTCTCACATCAAAAGACACATCCACAACTCGTATACCTAGATGAAGAAGAGCCTAAGAAGGAGGTTCAACTTCCACAAGAAAAACAGAAAGTTCCAAAATGGTATACTAGCACTTTGAGAGATGCTAAGTTGAAATCCCTTCCAGATCTATCTCTTGATAGGCCATGTACTCACAGTATGACTCAACAGATGAGAGCAGAAGAATCTACTTCAGAGGTTGACGAACTTTGTCAACACTTTGATGATTTGTCAGTAGGTACAAAAAATGATAGAGAGGAAGATAAGGATGGAGAAAAAATTTATATGTCTACATTGAATACAAACGAACCCACAACGGTTCAATCTGCACTTGATGAACCACAATGGAAAGAGGCCATGGATGTAGAACATAAATCTCTCCTTAAAAATAATACTTGGAAGTTAGTCGATCTGCCAACAGGGAAGAAACCCATAGGCTGCAAATGGGTGTTCAAAGTGAAGTATAAGGCAGATGGATCTATTGATAAGCATAAAGCCCGGCTTGTTGCAAAGGGATATGCTCAGAAAGAAGGCATAGATTATGAAGAGACTTTTGCCCCTACTGCAAAAATGACTACCATTCGTGTACTTTGTGCCATGGGAGCTCAGTTTGGGTGGAAATTGCATCAGATGGATGTTAAAAGTGCCTTCTTGAATGGTGACTTACAAGAAGAAGTATACATGACTCAACCAAAAGGATTCGTGGTTGAGGGGCAAGAACAAAAAGTATGCAAGTTGATCAAATCATTGTATGGGCTAAAACAAGCTCCTCGAGCTTGGTATATCAAGATAGACAGTCACCTTGTGCAGCATGGTTTCATAAGAAGTCCCTCAGATGCAAATCTCTATATTAAGAAAAATGGTTCTGATATAGTGATTCTTGTACTTTATGTGGACGATCTGATCATTACAGGAAGCTCATAAAGAATGATTGACTTAGTGAAAAATGACTTGAAGCAATCATTTGAAATGACAGATCTAGGACTTCTGCACTATTGTCTTGGTTTAGAAGTTACTCAACAAAAATTTCATATTAGAGTAACACAAAAGAAGTATGCCAAGACTTTAGTAGAAAAATATCGGATGACTAACTGTAAGTCAAAGGCAACTCCCATGGAGCAAGGACTTAAGTTATCTCGATATGATGAGTCACCTTAGGTAGATGGTACTCTCTATCGCCAGTTGATTGGGAGTCTCCTATATCTGACAAATACCATACCAGATCTCAGTTTTGTTGTGGGATATCTTTCAAGGTTCATGCAAGAGCCTAAGATGACACACTGGAAAGCAGCAAAAAGAGTGCTTCATTATGTTCATGGTAGTACAAATTATGGTCTGGAATATAGAAAGAATAATAATTTTTTCTTACTGGGATACACAGACTCAGATTATGCCGGATCTATTGATGATCGTAAATCCACTTCTGGATATGTTTTTCATCTAGGATCTGGACCTATCTCATGGCACAGTAAGAAGCAGCATGTGGTTGCTTTATCTTCTACAGAAGCAGAATATCGTGCAGCCAGTGAAGCAGTCTGCGAGATAATGTGGTTAAGTCGCATTCTTACAAACATGGGCCTTCCAAAGAATCTTCCTCTTCATTTGTTTTGCGACAATCAAGGTGTTTTGAATCTTGTCAAAAATCCAATCTTTCATGAACGTACCAAACATGTTGATACCAGATGTCATTTTATTCGAGATGAAGTTCCAAAGCACCATATACAACTTCAATACATTCCTACTGATGCGCAAGTTGCAGATATCTTTACCAAAGCACTTGGACGTATCAAATATGAAAAATTTCGTGATACTATTGGAATTTGCCAATAATGTAATAAGGGGGGATGTTAGCATATGTTGTTATGTTATATCACATTATTAGCACTTATATTAAAATAACGCTCATAGGCGTTCTCCGAATTCGTTGATTAACCAACTTGGTGGTTAATCAACTACATTGTAATCTTTATATGCAAATCAATGAGAATGAGTTGAGTGCTTCGTCAATTTCTTTAGATATATCTCCATAAAGGCAAAGAGGTATGGGTACATCATCCTTTATTTGAAATGTTGTGTTGAAATTAATGTTGTGAAATATAAGGTGGAGTGAAAAGGATTTTTTAATAAGCATTGTTGGAAATATTTGAGTGAATGTTTGTATGCTTCATTGGTGAATGTTTAGAGAACATTTGAGATAGAGATTGAGGATTATTTGAGTTAGGGTTTAAGACCCACATTGTGCATTTTGTTTGGAGAACTATGAAAACCCTTGTTTAGGGTTTGTGATCAAGTTGTGTTTCATTGGTTAAACGATTGAATAAAGCCTGTTAAGCATTGATTTTGAGTGATATTAAAAGTGAATGTGTAAACATCAGAAATCAGATTTTTGAAAGCAATAAACTTAATGATTGAGTAGAACATATTGAGTTTTTGATAGAGTACATCATTCTCTATATGTTCCAGAGGTTAAACAAGTTTTGGATAGAATATGTCTAAATTATTTCAATTTAAAGGAATTACCTTGAAGATTAGACAAAGCATTTGATAGCATTATGTGCAAGATTTGAGATTGATTGAGTATATTTTGTGAGTTTTTTTAAGCATGTATTAGAGCAGGTTTGAGCATATGCTAGACTAGAATTGAGTAAGTTATTGAGAGGACTTGAATATGGATTTGAGAAAGTCTTGGTGAAGACTTGAGAGCAGGATTAAGCAAGTTCTTGAGAGGACTTGAAGTTATATCTGAGCAAGTCTTGGTGAAGACTTGAGAACAGAGTTGATTGATTGATTTGTTCAAGCTTTGTGTTAAGGCTTGGGGAAGATCTAAGCAAAGTTGATTGATTGATTTGTTCAAGCTTTGTGTTAAGGCTTGGGGTAGATCTAAGCATAGTTTATTAGTGATTTGATCAAGATTTGTGTTAAGGCTTGGGGCAGATCTAAGCAGAGTTGATTGATTGATTTTTTCAAGCTTTGTGTTAAGGCTTAGGGCAGATCTAAGCAAAGTTGATTGGTAATTTGATCAAGCTTTCTGTTAAGGCTTGAGGATAGATTTAGGACAAATATTTATCAGTAGAGTTAAAGTAGATTTGTACTATACTTGGGATAGATTTTAGTGCAGATCTAAGATGGATTTGAGAGCAAGCTTTGGAGGTGATAGAGCAAAGGACATCAGTCTCCAGTGGATAGAGATCCATTAGCCAGGGTAGTGAGGATAGAGGTCTTTAGTGGATAGAGATCCATTAGCCAAAGCAGTGGGGGTAGAAGTCTTCTAGAAGATCATCAAGTAGAGTAGAGGGGAAAGATTTATCCTGTGGAGTGTGATCCATGAACCAGTTGGGAAGATAGAGTTCTTCTGTGGAGACATGAACCAGTTGAGGAGATAGAGGTCTCTTGGATCAAGTTCCATGAACTAGAGAAAAGGGGAAAGAGTTCTCATATGGAGAGAGATCCACAAATCATAACATAGGGGATTGATGTCTCCTTTGGAAAGAGGTCCATAAACATTGTAATAGAGAATTTATTGCCAAGAAAATTTGTTAAGAAAATTTAGTAAGAAATATTTTCTCCATGGAGTAGCCCACATTGGGTGAACCATGTTAAATTGGTGTCTCTATTGTGTGTTGTGATTTGTGCATTGCTTTGATTATTATTGTTGATATTGCCATTGATAACATTGGATAATATTGTTTGGGAAAGAAAAGTGAAATTTGGTCTTATACTGTCCACCCCCTTCTCAATATAAGCTTGTGTGGTAGGCTAGATGGATGGTTGTGAGATGCACAAAGAAGGTGGAGTTGATCCAGTTTCCATGGGTGTTGTGGTTGTTCGGATTGAGGAGGGGGGTTCCTAATGAACCAATGCTCTATAGGAGGCATCAGGATGAGATAGGATTACCATGCATCGAGGCATGGAGGGTCACACTTGAGGATGATGAGGAGATCGATCTCCTCGATGTGGATGATGTGGGGACTACGGAGGAGTATGATGCATGGTTCATGACTCAGCCACCATGGGTACCGAGTCTAGTAGTATATGGTGGAGAGGGAGATGGGGATGAGGCCGAGGGAGCCGAGGAGGCTCCTAAGCATCGAAGGCATCTCTGAGCTAGCAGTCGGAGGAGGTAGACTAGGAGGGTGGTGGAGCAGGTTCTAGAGGATGGAGGAGATGGAGGGGATATGGTGGAGTAGGTTCCTGAGCTTGGGGGAGATGGAGGGAATATGGAGGATAGAGAGGATATTTTGGATGGGCCCCCTAGTCAGAGTGAGGATGATCGAGTGAGGCTGGAGTAGTAGGTGGTGGAGCGAGATGCTATGATAGTAGCTCAAGAGACTCGACTATGGGGTAGAGAGGTGATTCTAGAGGTGGAGATAGCTTGATTACAGATAGAGCTAGAGGCACGACCGATAGTAGGTGGAGATGAGGATAGGATCATGAGGCTCTAGGTAGAGCTACTAGAGGGGCATCGTAGGTAGAGGTATACATCACCTTCAAGCTTGGGAGGGATATGTTTGAGCTTTGGAGGATCGGTTGATGGAGCATGATATTGGGCTTCTAGAACCACCCTCCTCATCCATATCTGGGTCAGCTAGGCCTAGTGAGTCTAGGCATAGTTCTAGGTCTAGGGCTCCTTCAAGGTCATAGGGGTCCTCTCATAGGCGTTAGCTAGTGCTTAGATGCACTTTTTGTATATGAGCCTTGGTGCTCCATTGTATGTAGCCTTTTGGGCACTCATTGTACATGCGATATTTATACAATATATATACACATGTTTTACTTTTGTGTTATGCTTTTGTGTGAATGCATATGTATATGGATGATTAATGCAAGTGGTAATGCAAATGTTCTAATGATCATTCATAGTTTAGAGTTTTCTTGGCCAATGTTTTAACATTGTTGTTTAATCAGGGGCACCAAACTTGGTGATATGTGGGGTGAAAGACTCATGAATACATGGAAGAAGATATGGATGTTGATATGGAAGAAGATATGGATGTTGATATGGAAAACTGACTATTTTGTAGAGACTCAGACATACTAGTGGCATCAAACAAACTCACTAAAACTACCTAATCCCTCTAGGACCAAATGTGTGTGCAATGAATTCATTTACCGAATCATGAGCATGGTAATGACTCGAGGTAATCAAGAACCAATGTGTGTGCAAGTGAGTTCATTAACTCATCTTGAGTAAATTGGGTGTGACCTATTATGGATGAGACCAAGAAGCTAGCTTATCCGTATGTGTGGTCAGAGGTCTCTTTAAAAGAGATGTGTCACCATGCATGAGTGTACTCCACTGCTAGTCAAGTATCTATAGCTCCGATGGAGACTAGCTCCATAGTCCAAGAATTTTGATCTCTCAAGTTTTGGGGATGACTACTTAACCGTCTGACTAGAAATGTAGTACGATCCTTACAACCCAATGATCAATGGTGTGTGATGAAATATTTAGAGTTTTGGGGAATATTCTAATATTATCCTTACTACTCTATATTTTAATTTGGAAGAATTGTGATAGTGGTGAAAACCACTATTTTTGTGGACTATGTTGCATGATGGGACAAGCGAGGATTACCCTTTTCACTTTGAGGTTCAAACCAAGTATGGTGTTATCCCTCTTTGACACAAGATGTTTTTAAGATGTGAAATTGTGTTTGGTTCAAGAATGTTTTGGAGTCAATTCCTAGAACTCAAGATTTTCTTAGTGAAGATGTGTAATGGTCCTAAAAAGAACTTGACATGTATTTGTGGTTTGCTTAAAACACTAGGAGTGGTTGAGTGACCGAAAACACCTAGGAATTATGGATATATGGAGGCAAATGATAATTTGACTTGGTGGAATGGTGTGGATGATGTTGTGAAGGTGCCCCTGATTAAGGCAACATGACTTTATTGGACCAATTAATACCTTGAACTGAATAAATGATCCCTAATATGAAATGTGAAATGTGGATGGAATGTATGAAATGCAATTTGTGAAATGGAGTGTATGAATGCAATTGTTGTTAAATGAAATGTGTGCAAATGAAGTGCAATATTTTTGTGTATTAGCCATGTATATATACATATATATATATCATTAAGCATAGAATGCTCTCAAGTGTATAACATTAAGTGGTTCAAGTTCTTCCTCTCCCTCTAGACTGGCAAGCCTATAAGTACCTTTACCCACTTTTTGAGTGATAATGTATGGACCCAACCAATTAGCCATGAATTTATCATGAAGATGCGGTAATGCATTGGTGTTTTGTTGATTCTATTTAAGGACAAGATCTCCTACTTGGAATTCATGTAGATGAACTTTGGCATTGTAAGCACGCTTTAGGTGGTCTTGATAAACTTGTAAATGCTCTAAAGCATTGACTCACCTCTCATCAAGAAGTGTGAGTTGGTCAAGATGTGCTTGTCTAGCAGTGTCATCATCTATGAATTCTTGCAAAGAAATTTGCAAGGAGGGGATCTCAAGCTCAAGAGGTATGATTGCTTCGGCTCCATAGACCAATGAAAATGGTGTTGCCCTAGTAGGCATGTGGATGCTTGTTCGATAAGCCCATAATGCCAAGGGAATTTTAGTATGCCAATCTCTATGATTTTTGTTAACCAGTTTCTTGAGAATAGCAATTAAGGTCTTGTTGGTAGCCTCAGCTTGTCCATTTGCTTGTGGGTAATAAGGAGTCGAGAAACTATGTTGGATGTTATATTTCTCGCAAAGTGCTCGAACATCCTTGTTCTTGAAAGACTTACCATTGTCGAAGATGATTTTTGAGGGAATACCAAAATGAAAAATGATATGATGAAGTATAAACTCCACAATTCTAGGTCCTATCATACTAGTTAAAGGAATTGCCTCAACCCACTTTGTGAAGTATTCAGTGGTTATGATGATGAATGTATGTTATCCCGAGGAAGGAGGTGAGATTTTTCCAATTAAATCAAGACCCCATTGTGAAAAGGGCCAAAGGATTTGAATAGGTTGTAATGCTTGTGATGGTACATGAGTTAAATTAGCATGCTCTTGACATTGCTTACAATGTTTGACATAAGTGCAACAATCTCATTCCATGGTGGGCCAATAATAACCCATGCATAGAATACGCTTTGTGATGGCCATCCCACTAAAATGACCACCACAAGTACCATCATGAGCTTCAGCTATGGCTCTTTGTGCCTCAACAACCTCGAGACATCGAAGGAGGATTCCATCATAACCATATTTATACAACATATCCCCCAAGAGAACAAAATGAGCTACTTTTTGCTTGAAAGTGCATTTAGAAATTCGAGACATGTCATATGGGAGTGTTCCAAACTTGAGAAAGGCTACTATTTGGCTTGACCAAGGCTCATATGGATCCGAATAGATAAAGCAAACATCCTTTTCATCCTTAGATTCAACATGAACAATTGCAGATTTAGAGATTATTGTGATAATTAGAGGTTGTACCTCTCCTAAGGAGTCTTTTGGAATCAATGATCCAAGAGAGGCCATCACATCTACAAATATATTAGTCGAACATGGCAAATTATCGATTTCATACCATTCAAATTTAGAGAGCAATTTCATTGCTACTTCATGATAAAGTTTAATGGTAGGTTCTTTACATTGGTATTCTCCATTGATTTGCTTGACAACAAGTTGAGAATCACCAAATATCCTGATACGCTTTATGCCCATAGCTATAGTTGATTGAAGGCCTAAGATTAAGGCTTCATACTCTATAGTGTTGTTTGTGCATTGGAAGTCAAGTTTGAATGATAAGGGGATAGGTACCCCCTAGGGTGTATGAAACATGACTCCAACACCTTGACCTTTCTCGCACTTAGAACCATCAAAGAATAGTGTGATATCGATATCTTCCTCTGGAATGACATCTTCTTCTTGTTTAATGATAGTGAATACCAAATCATCTAGGAGCTCAATAATCAAGGGATGATCACTAGGTAGTGGAGCTTTCACAAGTTGATCGGCTATGACCTGAACTTTAATGGATTTTTGGCTAATGAACTCAAGGTCAAATTCAGTAAGAAGCATTATCCATTTAGCGGTGTGGGTGTTATTGTAAGTGCGAGACATCATATAACACAGAGGATTTTCTCTAGCTATGACATATGTTGTGTGACTAAGCATGTAATGTCTAAGTTTCTTAGTGGTAAAAACCACTGCTAAGCACAATTTTTCTACATAAGCGTATCTAGTTTCATAGCTTACCAATGTTCGACTAATGTAATAGATAGCTTGCTCTCGATTTTCTTCATTCTTTTGTGCAAGCATTGTCCCTAATGCAAAGTCCATTGTTGAAACATAAAGATAGAAGGGGACCCCAGACGAGGAGGAGCTAAGACTAGTGGAGAAGCTAAATATTGCTTAATGTCATCAAAGGCTTTTTGGCACTCATATATCCAAGAAAATGGCACCCCTTTTGTAGCAGGTGATTGAATGGCCTGCATTTATCAGAAAGTTATGCAATGAAATGATGGATCGATTGGATATTTCCTTGTAAACTATGCAATTCCTTTAAATTTTTGGGGGAGGCATCTCCATGATAGCCTTGACCTTGTTTGGGTCCACCTCAATGCCTCTTTTGGAGACAATGAACCCTAGTAGTTTTCCAGAGGTAACACCAAAGACACACTTCTTGGGGTTCAACCTTACATTATGCTCTAGAAGTCGGTCAAAAACTTTCTCCAATACACCAATGTGCTCTTGTCGAGTTTTAGATTTTTCCAAGAGATCATCCACATAATATTCGATAATCTTATGCATATAGTCATGGAAAATGTATGTCATGGCATATTGATAAGTGGCACCTACATTTTTAAGGCCAAAGGGCATCACCTTGTAACAAAAAGTTCCCCAAGGTGTAGTGAATGTTGTTTTGTGTTGGTCATCAGGATTTATTCGAATTTGGTTGTATCCTAAAAACCATCCATGAGAGAAAGCATTTCATGGCCAGCACAAGTGTCGACAAGAGTATCAATGTTTGGAAGAGGAAAGTCATCCTTAGGACACGCTTTATTAAGATCTCAAAAATCAATGCAAATATGTATCACCCCATTAGGCTTACGAATGGGTACCATGTTTGAGAGCCACTCAAGATAATCAATGGGTACAATGAAACCCACATCTAATAGCTTTTGAAGCTCTTCTTTGACCAAGAGGGCAATGGTAGGATGCATCCTTCTAAGTTTTTGTTTGATCGACTTAGCATCAAGATGTAAGGTGAGATTATGGACAACCAACTTAGGGTCAAGACCAGGCATGTCTTTGTAGGACCATGCAAAAATTCCTTCTTCCTCTTGAGGAGAGCAATTAATTGCTCTTGTTCATATTTGGATAAGCTTTTGCCAAGCTTGACAATTTGGGGATTGTCTTTGTCTGAACTAAGGTTCACATCGATAGTATCTTCAATAGACATGTGAGAACCTTCCTCAAGTTGATGGGGAGTTGGGATTAGATGAATGTCATCTAAGATGTCATCAAACTCTTCTGACTTATCCTCATCTACGTCTACCTAGAAAACCTCAGGATTCAAAGGTGAAGGTGAAGGTGAAGGTGGAGGGGATGGAGGAATGTAGTTGGTTGAAGCCCTTAACAATTCCTCGGATAGGACAAATTCAAAAAAATATGGTGGTGAGGAAATCTGATCCATATCAATAAGGCTCATGTCAATAGGAATTGGCTTTGCCAAATTATATGGATTATGGAGTGGGGTGAATAAGTCAGCAGGATTCATGTTGACTTAAGGGAAAATGGAGGAGGTGAAATGGATGGGATGGATAGAGCCTAAGAACCGATGCTAGGACCTTGGTAAACCTAGACAACAACAAGCAACACAAATAAATGCACTTAACTAAATGCTATATACATGAAATGCAAAAAAAAAATATTTTTATTTATTTTATGTTTTTCTTTTTTTTCATTATATACATATGTTACAATTTTGGTTGATGAGATGGATTAATGAGATGGAGGTGGTGGTTCACCGATAGGTTCAACTCACTCTTGTGGAAGAAGCAAGTGAAATATGGGCTCATGGATGGGGAACATTCTGAGATAAAACTCATCTTGTTCGGTGTGGGGAATGATGGGCTTCGATTCCTCATCAGATTCATCAGAAGCTATCGACATGAGGTCAAATTATTCATACATTTCCTCATCAGAGTCATCGAGGTGGAGGGCTTCTTCTTCTAAATTTAGATTAAGCCTTTGGAAGGCTTGTTCAAAAGAAGAGATGGTGGGAAGTGGGTGATAACCTAGACCTGAATGGTCATGCACTTCTTGATATGGGACATCAATAAGTTGAGGCACTCCCTATTCATATCGGCCTAAGCCATGTCTTTGCCAATTATATCTATGAAAATAGTGGGATGGAAAACCCATCATTTGTTGGATATTGGTAGGTGGTGGTTGTTTGGGTTCTTCTAGGGGAGTAGGATTAGACAAATATTTTATCCCCCATACACAAAATTTATGCTATTAGGCATCGAACCCATATTGTATACCACTCCTATAGATAAAGGTGGGTCACATGGGTGATCAAAATCCTTGGTAGTTGAGATATTGAGTGGTGTGATTGTGATGTCTTGGACCACATATTCACCAATACCAAGGTTGGTGAGGTGGACCTCAACTTGGGATGATGAGGATGAAGTGGACATGGGAGGCTCATGGTTGGCTAATGGCTCGGATGATGGGGAAGATGTGGGTATCTCACAATTTGATAATTTAACTTGTGAAACATTGGTTGATGGAGATGGATTTGGTTGTGAAGGAATTGTTGTGACCAATGAAGGGGATGATGATGTGGATGGCATGGATTGGGTTCAACCACATGTACATGTAGTCAATGATGATGATAATGAAGGTGTAGAAGTGGATGCTTGGTTGGAATTGGTGATGGGAAGCTCCTCAGGAATGGGAGATTTTGATGAAGGATTGGATGGAGTGATTGATGATGTGGTGGATGATGTGAGGAAAAGGTGGGTAGAAGGAAGCATGGATTCATAAGGATTCGAGATGAAGTTGCAATACTTAAATGGCTCAACATCTACTGGTATGCAATGTACTTGCCCTTCATGTACGTATTTTAGACATTGATGTAATATGGAAGGGACACATCTCATTTCCCTCATCCAAGGTCTTCCAAGGAGTACATTGTATGCCATGGATCCTTCTAAGATGTGGAACAAGGTATGCAATATTTTTACCCCTACTTCGATGGGCAAAACAATAGTGCCAACTGTAGAGCAGAGAGCATCATTAAATGCTTTCAATGTGAAGGTGGATTTGGTTATGTGAGATGGAGGAAGATTGAGATGATGGAGGGTAGATGTGGTGATGATGTTAATGGAGGAGCCGATATCAATTAAGACTCTTTTGAATGGCTTCCTATCAATTTTAGCCATTATATGCAATGGAGGGTCCATCGATTCTGATGAGATTGGTTTAATCTCAAAGTCATAAAACGTGATGGAAGGCTCCATGCATGTTTGAATACTCCCTACAAAGTTATTAAAGGCATTGGAATCTTGAGATTGGAGTTCGATGGATTTTAGAATATCCATTAATGCCTCACGATGTTGGGGAGATTGTTGAATTAGGTCATAAATAGATAGTTTTGATGAAGCTATTTTTAAACTCATGGTTAACCGGCTACTCAGAGAAATGATTGGCCTTTGGGGGTGGTTGATGGGATGAATTGATGGATTAGAATGGTTGGGAATGTGGATTGGTGGAGAAGGATTTGGGGAAATTTGGATGGGTGGTGATGGAATAGGTTGAGACTCCCTTGCTTGTGAGTTCATGGGTTGTTGAATGGGTTGTTGTCATGCATCTTGTTGATTGTTTTATCATTGTTGACCTCGGGTTACCACATGAATGGCACCTACAAAACCTTGGTACTGTTGAACATGGTTAACTTGATTGGGAGGGGTCTTGATGTTAGACCCTCCCATTGTGGATTGCACCTCCTCATGATGAGGAAGTGGTGTTTGGAAGATACCAAGATTTTGGTTTTGTTGAGCTAGGGGGTTGTCAAGCTTGATGGCCCCCAAGTCAATGAGGTCTTGTACTATATCCTTAAATACATGGTAGTTATTTATGTCATGCCCATTTTATCTATGATAAGGGTAAAACAAATGTTCCCTGTAGTTTTTACCATGTCTGGTGGGATCATCTGGTTTGACCTCAGGCAAAGCAAGTCTATTGGTGTCATACAACCTTCGAAATATGGAAGCATAAGATTCAGATAGAGGGGTGTATTGATGATTTTGTCGAATAGATTATCGATGTTGGTGATTCTCCATAGTTGGCACTATGTTTTGCATAGATTGGGTTACTGAGGGCACCGCATGATAGGCAATTTGTTGTGGTGGTTGTTGCATTGGTTGTTGTTGAGCCATTATCGATTGGCTCATGACCACTTGATTGATGTGATTGGCTTGATTGGTTAGATTGGCTTGTGTTGATTTGGTTTGGCCAGAATAATTGCTTTTGTATTGGCCCTTGTTTTGCCATTCCTTCTTTCTTGGCTTAAGTATGCCTTCTTGGATTTTTATCTCCTCGATGACACTAGCTTGGGCAAGAGCTTCCTCAAATGAGTGATATGTTTGCAATTGAAGCATCCAAGAAATAGGTTTTAGGTAGCTCTTAGTGAATAGCTTAATAAGCTCTTCCATTGGTAGGGTGAATGGCATTTTGGTTATGATGGCCCTCCAACGGTTGCCAAAATCATAGATAGACTCATCATCATGTTGTCTTAAACCATAGATATCGGACAATGAGACTTTCTTTCTTACATTAAGGGCAAATCATTCAAATAATTGGTCAACCAATTGTTCAAAAGTATAAATACTATGATTGGGCAATTGGTTATACCACTCTATGGCATCTCCCCCCAATGTCTGAGGAAATGTGTGGAGCATGAGAGCATTATCATTTTGAATTCTGAAGCATGAGTGCACGAATGTGCTCACATGCTCTTTAGGGTCCTCAGTCCCTTTGAACTTGTCAAACCTTGGTACCATGAAGTCTTCGGATATGGCGGTGATGGTACCAAAGGGTGAATTGGTTGATTGATTAATTGATGTAAGGTTGGCTTCTGGTTATTGTAACCAGGAGTATGTTGTATCAAATTATCAATCTATTGTTGCATAGCCTTGATTCTAGGGTCTTCCCCAAGAATGTGAAAGCCCTGAATCACTTGATGATTCTATGAAGGGGTGGAAAGATGTTGTGGAGTGACAAGATGATGATGGATAGGTGGAGTGGATTGGAATTGATGATGATGAGATTGATTGAGAAATGATGGTGACTATTGAAAAGGGGATAATGCATGAGGATTATGGTTGGGTTGGCCTATGGGAATGGAATGGGTATGGGTGGATGGAGGTGTAGGGATGGAAACCATAGAATATTGTGGTACCCATGATGGAATTTGTGTGATGAAGGTGGGTTGAGTGGAAATTGGTTGAGGCCTAGGGTTCACTTGAACTTGTTGTTGAGCATTCTACCACTTCTTAAGCAATTTGTTCAAATGTTCCCATGCTTCATTAATTTCCATATCATCATTGGAAGGCATGGATGAATATGGAATAGATGATGTGGATGGGGGACAAGTGGCAATGGGAATTGCAACTTGATTGGATGAAATGGGCACTTGTGAAGCAGCATTGACTTGTGCTTCATACAAGGGGTTGGTATAGGTGGATACATATGAAGTGCTAGGAGCACATGATGGTTGGGGAATGGAGAAATGGGATGAAGGTGCAACTGATGCCTCAAAAAGAGGGTTAGTGTACACCTGGGTGAAGTTGGATGGCTGGGAAGGAATAAGTTCCTACTATAAAGAAGGATCTTGATCCAGGATATTATGGATGGGTTGCAAGACATAATTAGCCGATTTGTAGAAAGCCTCTACTTTGGCCATGTCTATGTGGGTAATAGTGTGGTCAATTGTGGGTGAAGATGATTCAGTTTGTGGAAGAGATGTGGAGGTGTATCTGTGTGAGACATCAGTAGCCTGCATAGTGTGTGATGGGCCCATAGATAAATCTGTGCAATCTGTCTGAACCACACTGATGGGATTTACCATAGAAGTGGTAGGAAATGAAGATGAACAATCCATAGATGTATTGTTTTGGTTTAAAGATTTTTTTATGATTTCTTGTTAAGACCATAAGCTACTAAACCAAATGTAAAATGTGTTGTAAAGGAAATGCAGAAATGGAAATTCACAGAAATCAAGTGAAGACAATCAATGCTATGTTTATACAACAATTGTGTCTTACCTCATTCATTAATTATCTCCTTTTAATGTTTTTTTCATTTTTTTATTTTGATTTTGTGTGTTTGAATGCACTAATATGAAATTAAAATGGGTGAATACTATGGCTAGGAATGGGCAACGAGATTCTTACTGGTGATGAAATCCAGCAAGTTTGCTCGGGGGTAACCTATGGTGTCTAGGGGTAGATATTGGTGGATGGAGATGAAACCCACCATCACCAGATCTCAAGCAATGATTGGTGATGAAATCCAACCATTACTATTAAAAGTGCAATGTGTAGTGTGTGATTCCTTTTAAAAATTTTAGTTTTCTATTGTGCTCATACAATGTCAGAAAATGACTACTTTCATCAATCTAAATCAGAATCCAACATCAAAATATCAATTTTCCCAAAGGAAGTAGAGTACACCGCTTAAGACCGCTCTCTAAACAGAGGAGGGTTCATCTACTCCTCCACCTTGAATCACCAAATGCGGGGGTACTTTTGTTATTTTAAATGTTGTTCCTACTTAGATTAATAAAAATAGAAATTTCTAACCCTAGGATGCACACTACTTTATGCTTTTAATATTTCATATGCAGACAAAAGATGCAACACACCAGAAAGCATGAATTCTTTTTAAATGGAAATGTGTTATGTGTAAATGCAACTATATGCAACAACTACTTTGATGCCTAAATGCACACTAGAATGATTGTTTCTAATAGATATATTATTATGTTCTTTTTAATCCAATATCTAAAAGAAAATAGAAAAATGTAAAATGTAAAAATGCGTAAAACAGAGATTAGGGTTTCAAGGTAAGCTTACAGAGAAGCCTACGTATTTTTCTCTTCTCTTTAAAGCACTTCTGTGAAATACACCTGGGTATTTCTTGAATATCCCATGAGTGCCGTAGGGCATCTATGCACCTTCTACAACTTCTACGTTGTTCCAAAAATCTAGATTCTATGAAAATCATGTGATCTATGCTTCTAAAAACCTGCAAGATAAAATAAAAACAACAAGTTAGATCACAAGATAAATCAAAGTAAGAAACCCTTAGGGGGTCCCACCATGATCACCATTTGTAGATAAAAATGAAACACCAAATAACTAAACTTAAATAAATGAACAATTAAAATAAACAGAGATTGCATAATAAAATAAATCTTATATTATTAATGTCGGTGGATCTCAATACAATCAAATATACCCCAAATAGGGGTTAACACTATTTATTTTGATACAATGAATACAATATGCTAGGGTTCTCTAAAACCCTAGCCAACAATATTGTGGTGTCTTCAACGCTCGTTCTTGCTCCCAACAGAGGTGAGTGGGCTTCAGATATCCATTGACCAGACCACTCCAGCTTAAATAGCTCAATGCCTATATCTCTAGATCATCACAAAAAATGACAAAAGGATTAATAGTAACTATGAGGGCTCCACTATGTGAGACCCTCATAAATCAATAAAACCTACTAATACAAATTAACTATAGCAAATATAAAAATAATAAAATCAATACAATAATGGAAGATTTACCTTGTAAACTTATCACTTTATGATTTATTATTGTCATTATTTTAGGAAAAGGTGCATAGATGCCCTAGCGACACCCGAGGGTTCGCTAGTCAGTAGAACTAGGGTTTGAGATGCTCATGTGCTCAACAGCAATAGGAAACACCCAAAGGCGCTTAGGGATGGAACACCAGGCTCAAGGAGAGAAGGTGCTCATGGTAGAAGAATTAGAGGTGCTCAATAGAAAAAATTTAAAGTAGATCTAGTTAAAAAGGAGATGGATGCGAAGGCTACGATGAGGAGGGAGATGGTAAAAATGCTTAGATTCTTGAGGACTTCAAAAACTTAGGGAAAACTTAGGGGTTGAGCCATCAAAATGACTCCTATTTATAATCTTCCCTAGGGCACATTAGGGTTTCAACGACACAATTTGTGCGGTCAAGATTAAAACGTGATGGAGGGTGGAGATTAAATCTGGGTAGGTGGCATGGATTAAGGTGGATGAATGGCTAGGATTAGACCAAGATGGATGGCTGAGATTAATTTACACACATATATATACATTTATTAAATATATATAAAATATAATATAAAATATTAATATTTAAATATATATTAAACAAATATATATAAATATATGTAAATAATGGGTAAAAATGGTGGGAAGACCTGGATGGATGACAAGTGGCTAGGATTTGGTGTCTACACCTTTCATCTCATGAATTGCCCTCTCTAAGTATTTCTTGTGCACTAGGATCATTACACCTATGTCTTCCTAGTCATTGTCAATATCACTATCTTCCTTGTTTCAACACATGCTTCCTCTTGATGATGCCATTTTTATTTCACTTTCCAAGTTTAACACCATATCATTTGCATTTGCTTTCTGGTATATTGTTAGTATCACTATCTTCCTTGTTTCAACTTACACTTCCTTCTAATGATGTTATTTTCATTTTACTTTCCAGGTTCAACACCCTGAAATTTGCTTTCTAGTATGTTATCAACGAAATAACCTTTATCATCTTCTTATACTATGGAATAAAATCATCCATAAACCATCTCTTTTGGAGTTTGTCTCCTACTTTATTCTCCATATTTTCAATAAGTTCTTTCAAATGGCGGTTGTAAGACTTAACATTTTCATCCTTCTTTTGTTTGGTGATGTAGATTTTTTTGATGATTTCTATGTCATCACAAAGCAACTTGAACTCCTCGTATTTATTCTTTAGATCTATTCATGTAGTGAACAAGTTCTCTTATTTCAAATGCCAAGCAATTGCAATCCCTTACAATGTTGCTTAAAATAATTCTAATCATGTGTTTTCCTCTTTTATCTCGTTCAACTTCCATATCATCACACAAGTGTTGATATACTTGGTAGGATCTTCTTTCACATCTCTATAAAACTTGGAACACTTCTACTTTCCTCTAGTGACATCCATGACTACTAGATAACTTGTTGAAGTTGTCTAACTCATTGACTAACTTGGTGTATGCTAACTCATTCTATTTGATGATGTTGAAGGCTCTATTATATTGACTTCTTCAATGTCCAATATCTCTTGTAAACACACTTCTCAGTAATAGTCCTTTCATGGGACTCTCATCATGTATGTCTTTAGACTCTCCCTCTTGTTCTTCTTGTGCTTGTATTGGTATCTCTTGTCAACTTCCTATTTCATCACCTTCATAAATGTCCTTGTATTAAAGATCTCTATCAACACCTCTCTTTTCAATGTGACCTTTGTTGTTGAATCCTTTGTTAACACCTTTGTCACATTCATCAATACCTTCATTGACAACACCACCTTCAATGTCATGATAAACTTCGTCCTCAACATTCTTGTCATCAACATTCTCATCATTAGCACTCTCATTATCAACATTCCCTCCATCGGCATGATATCTTTTTACTACAAGATCTTTGTTTTCTTTGTCTTCTCCAATCATTAACAACAATATCTCATCCAAATTTGCACTTTCCTCCTCCTGAGGAAGCCACAAGTTTTGAATTCTTAGGGTTTCAACTCCTATCACCTAAGGAATATCCAAGTGTTTTCACCCAAGTATGGGCTTTATAGAAAGCCCACCTCCTACGCTTCCTTCCTCTCAAAAAAGGAGCTCTTGAAGAATCTCCATGTACTCACTTCATCACATTCATTGTCTTCATGTCTCATGTCTACATATCTTCCATGTTCACTATATGTAATGCACTTAGATCTCCTTGTTGGTTACTATCCTTGCCATGTGTGTCATCTATGTCCCCTACACCCATGCACACGTCTTGGTGCTTCACTCAATCACCCTATTGCATTGTATTCACTCTTGCCATGTGTCATCCTTATGGATCCATGGTTGTTATGATAATGATGTCAAATGTAGTATAGATTTTATTCTTAATAATAAAAGCAAACTAATCAAACAAAAACAAGCAATAAGGAATAAACAACAAAACCAATCTAGGAATAGAACCATTTCATTATGTGCAATTTGATATATACATAACTTACATTAATATGATCTTTGTCACAAGACTAGAAGATGTTCTCTTGTCTTCAATACCAGCAAAATGACACATAGTAATGATCTCATGAATATCTAATGATTCCATTCCACTACTCACATATAGAATATACATAAAAATAAAAAGGGGTAGACGATTACAACACAACTGTCACTCTCTTGTATCGACTACCAACTTCTCACAAGTTAATCACAACACATTGTCATATTCACATCCACAACTTTGTGATGTCTGCAGAATGATAATGGTTGATCAATTGCTCATTATAAGTCAGTGATCAACACCTTGATCAACATACTCAGCAAACTTGATAAAACTATTTATATACAATACAAAATGTATTTACTGACTCATTGAGGTGGCACCATGTTTGATTGAATCTACTTATCTATTTTCCAACCTACACAATCATTTATTAACACCTTATAAATGGTATCTCGCTTAAAAGAGAACACATTAGATGACAAAATTTCTAATAAATTAGATAATGTAATATACATAAACAAATTTTAAATATTTACTATGATGAAAAATAAAATAATATAATTATATTTTAATTTTTAAAATAATAATAATAAATGTTAAACTATCCAATTTCAATCCAAACACATTAAAATATAATACTTTTAGA
The DNA here is from genome assembly GCA_028583015.1 of Wollemia nobilis. Lineage (NCBI taxonomy): Eukaryota > Viridiplantae > Streptophyta > Pinopsida > Araucariales > Araucariaceae > Wollemia > Wollemia nobilis. The sequence goes on from JAQPPZ010006249.1 coordinate 10,568,036, forward strand.
ACATATATTAGGTAACAATTCTCCCACTTGAAATGTCAAGTCAGATCAGATTATGACTCTCCTAAACACATTAAAATATAACACTTTTAGAACATATATTATATTAGGTAACAATTCTCCCACTTGAAATGTCAAGTCAGATTAGATTATGACTCTCCTAAACACATTAAAATATAACCCTTTTAAAACATATATTATATTGGGTAACAATTCTCCCACTTGAAATGTCAAGTCAGATCAGATTATGACTCTCCTAAACACATTAAAATATAACCCTTTTAAAACATATATTATATTAGGTAACAATTCTCCCACTTGACATTCAGATCAGATTATGACTCTCCTAAGACTCATGTCACTAGACAAGAATACTCCCATAACTCATACTTGCATGCATTTAAAGAGTCCATCATGTATCAAACATACAAGTTTTTTTTTTTTTAATTTTTGTGTCTTTTCTCACCTTATACCTAAAATGCAATATACTATTTCACTTCAAACTCACTTGGTAATTCAGATTTTGTTTCATTGTAAATATTCGATTATATTATATAATTTTTTATTATTATTATATTAAATATATTTCACAAAATAATAATTATATAAAACTTCATCAAATGATCATTCAAATATATAATGTGCAACTCCTGTCCCAAATAAAATTAAACCTTAAATCCAAAGTTGCGACCACTACGCAAAGTTGCAACCACTAAGCCACTCAGGTTGTATGGTGGACCTCCCTAACCATGTTGGGGAAGTGAATGATACACTTGCTTTCATAAACAAGATGTCATAAGAACCTGACAGGGTGGTTAGCTAGGTGTCCATGTCAATGTTCAGGTAGGAAAATTTATCATGATATTTTACAGCTCCTCTTCTAGCTCTTTGAGCGGTGGATTTTTTATAACCTGTCAATATTTAAAAAAAAAGAACAAAGATGGAAAAACTCACAATTTTTGCCAATCTTTCCCCAATTAATTGTCAATCTTGTCGGTATTTTATCAATCACAAATTTTTCAACTATGAGATTTGTAGTCTGAGTATAGCTATTGCAGAAAAATGTTGCGAAAAGTTCCTGTTTAGTCATGGATCAGGGTACACTATGGCTGATTAATATGCATTGTTTAAATGGTGAGGGAAATTGAACTTTTGAAGGATTTGTTTGGGCCACCAAAAAAAAATTGAACTTTGATGGTGAACTTAGAAGCAAGGCTAGGAGTGGCCAAGCTGGGTCTTGACAACATTTGCATGGCATGATGGTTTCTGGCATACAGAATTTATATTATGGCCAAGGCATTGTGGAACAATGTAAAATGAGATGAAACCCAGGTTCCAATTTCCCCATTGTTATGGACATGTCGAAATACATTTATAAAGCAGTCAATGATGTAATATGTGATGCCTGTTTCAAACTAAATGAAAAGAAGGAAAAAACACCGGTGAACTTAGTAACCATGCTCAAAGATGTAGATAATTATTATAAGTAGAATGCATTTTCTGCATGACACATTGCTCCTGATTATTGTTTATAATAAATTGTAGCACATGGCTTATAAGTCTCTGCTTTTGTTTGAAACTTTTAGATACCATATGGACTCTAAATTTGGTGCCAAATCTTCTTTTGATCTTAATATGAACGTTATATAATGTTTAGATTTCAGGATTTCATTTACACTAAAACTTTTTTTAGATACATAAAGAAGTTGGTTAGACCTAACCATTATATTTAGTAATTGTAAAAGTAAAATTTAAATCATAAAACTACTCTCAACAAACCTATTTTAACTGGTAGAGTTCAAATCATAGGAAGACTACCTATAAAACCATATATTTATACTACGCGTTCCCCGCTCTCCGAATAAAACCCATATATTTATACAGATTTGACGGGAGAGGAAGACTACGCGTTTCGACTGTTTTATTGATTGCAACGTCTGCGGTTGCGCTGGCTCAAACAGTTGCAACAGTCCAACTACCGCCACGTGGAATGTGGAAGGCCACTTGCAATGGTCCAACTATCGCCACGTGGAATGTGGATGGCCCATTGCAGCTAGCAGGCATTTCGCAGCTTGTCTGTTTGGTCTCAATCCGAACCCATCTAGTTTTGAGCCTGTTCGAGCCCTTTCAGATCAGTCCAAGGCTTTCCAAGTCCGAGGTATCCTCTTCCGTCCTATTCCAAGCCAATATGGGGCATCCGAGTCGGGTTTCAGGGTGTCTAGATCCATCCAAGTTTGAGGTCTCTGAGCTATTCTAGCTCATTTTTCACAGGCTGAGTTGCGTTTTCGTCCTGTTGTCCGTTTTTTTGCTCGTCCATCCTTTAGATCAGTCGACCCTGCTTGAGAAGGGATGGTCCCCATTGCATCAAGTTTTGATATCAAGTGTGGAAGTTTCTTTCTGATCTGAGTTTTCATGAGTCACTTGACTTGGTTACTGAATTGGCCCAATTGGATTACTTTATATAGTTGAGTGGACTGTTTCCTATGGTCTTAGTCCATTTGTCAACTATTTGATCCTCCTCCACTAGTACAAAACTTTTGGGATTAAGCTCCTCTATCACCAACATCTATGTTGTTGTTAAAGTGTCTTGAAAAGGTGGGTAATTTGGCTTAAGAAACTTGATATTGAAAATGGGATGCAAACAAAGATAACAAGGTAGATCTAGCTCGAAGGCGTTCTCTCCCACTTGTTTGGTGAAGGTATAAGATCCATAACATAAAAGTCTACTTTTCCTTTGTGGATCTGCAAGGCGTTCTTTCTGCAATAGCAACCAAACCTTATCTCCCACTTGGAAAGAGTGAAAGGTGCCATGTTGGTCATGGTGTTGCTTGTATTTTGCGTTCATCTAGTCTAGGAGGTCATGAACTTGTTGTTGCACATGTTGAATGTGCTCGACAAACTTCACCACTTTTGCTATTTATTTTTCCCTATGCAGTGTGAAGTCCATCAATGGAATTGGAGAAATCATATCCATGGGCACTAAAGGATGAAGGCCAAAACACACATGAAAGGGATTGTGTTTGGTAGAGTTGTGCAAAGTCTTATTATATCCATGTTGGATATACGGTAGGCTCTCGTCCCATGTTCGAAGATACTTCAAAATGTTCATAAGCAACATATGCACAATCAACCTGTTGACAATTTTTGTTTGTCTATCAATTTGAGGATATGGAAAGCCATGGATCGAGTAAGCATGGTGTTCATCATCTTCCAAATAGTGTTCTAGAAGATGCTTAAGAACCTATTGTCCTTGTCCAAGACAATGGATTTTGGTAGATCAAAATGCAGTGACACATGACTGAAGTACAGTTTTGTAGTTTCTTCAATTGTAAAATTCTTCTTGCAAGCAATCATGAGAGCCATTTTGGAAAAGCGATCAACCACCACAAAAACTCAATCATTTACATGCCTATAAACAGGCAAGCCTAAGAGTAAATTCATGGAAATAGATTCCCAAGGCTTGGTGGGTACCGATAGGGGTGTGTAGAGGCCTAGTTTTCTATTGGTTGGCTTTGCTATGGCACAAAGTGTACAAGACTTGATATACCTCTTCGCATCTTTTCTCATCTTTGGCCAAAAGAAGTGTTTATGAAGAACAAATAAAATCTTTTTCACACCAAAGTACCTGCTACCCTGCTAAAATGTACTTTCCATATCATCTTTGGTCTTTCAGCAGAGGCACACAAATGTGTCCCATGTGACAGAGTACATGTCCTTGCAAGTAAAAATAAAAAACATGCTTACCTGACTAAAGTGCTTGGTATGTTTCAGCAAAGTCAAGGTCAATAACATATAAGGTGGACCAACTCAATGTCTCATGCCCACATGAATCAAGGATGGTGGTGAGTGTTGTGATGGGCGCTCAGCTCAAGCAATTTGTAGCCAAATTAGCGCTTCCTTTTTGTACCAAAGAATCAAATGAAATTGTTGTATGTGGTCCATTTTTTATGTCTCTCATTGTAATAAACTATAGAGGTCTGTGATTAGTGTGCATGATTGTTTCTTTGCCTAAAATGTAGTGCTTCCACTACTTGCAGACCTGAACAATGATATAGAGTTCTTTGTCTTATGTGGGATACTTTCTAACAGTGTCATTGAAAGTCTCACTGTGATATGCAACAAGGTAGCCTTGCTATGTGAGGACAACCCCCATTGCATATTTGATGCATCTATCATTAGCTCAAAATGTTATCTCAAGTCTAGTAGGGCAAGAACATGTGTTGAGCACAGTTGAGCTTTCAACTTCTCAAAGGCTCTCTGTTGCATTTCTCCCTATTGAAACTTGTCTTTAGCTCCCCCTTTTGATAGCTGGTTCAATGGTCATGCAATGTGTGAAAATCCCAAAGCAAATTTGTGATAGAAATTGGCAAGACCCATGAAGTTCCAAAGCTCAATGAGAGTCTTTGGAGTTGGTCAATTTCGAATAACTTGAATCTTTATAGGATGAACACGAACACCTTACTCATTGACAATGTACCCTAGGTATTGGACTTACCTCATGCCAAATATGCATTTCTCCAGGTTCACATACACTTTGTGCTTCCGAAGAGTTTGGAGTACTTCTTGCACATGCTACAAGTGTTGTTCCCATGTCTTATTATAAATGAGGATACCATCCAAATACACTACAAAGGAGTTGGTAAAGGATTGCAAAATGTCATCCATCATCCTTATGAAAGTTGTCGATGCGCTAGTCAAGCTGAAAGGCATGACCAATGAATAGACCCTCTTTGTATTTGAATGTCGTTTTCGACACGCTTGTGGGCTCAATAGAGATTTGATGATAACCATATTTGAGGTCAATCTTGGTGAAGAAATTTGCACCACGTAGTTGATCCAATAGATCATCGATCCGAGGTAATGGATATCGATTCTTTACGATTATCTTGTTTAGAGCTCGATAGTCAATGCAGAGTCTCCACGTGCCATCTTTCTTTGGTGCCAAGACAATTAGATTATCGCAAGGGGAAGAACTTGATCGGATATGTCCCTTTTTAATCAATTCTTAAATTTATCTCTTGATATCATCATTTTCAAGAACTAATCTACGATAAATAGGCGCGTTAGGCAAAGGAGAAACAAGAATTAAATAGATAGAATGTTTTACCTCATAATGAAGTGGCATTGTGATGGGTGACTTGAAGATGTCATATTCTACAATGACCTAGTCTATTTGTTGTTGTTGTTGTGATGATTGTGTAGTCATAGTGGTAGCAATCATCTTCTTGGTAGATTGAGGTTTGATCATTAAGAGAACAAATTGCTTTGTCTTTTTTATCATTGATGAGCCTAAAAAATGCTCATATTTTGTATAGGTTTCATCGATTATTATGCGACAATATATTAGGAACTGTGTACTTTTATGAATGATTATGTAATTATTTAATAGAATTATGTGTGTTATCTAATTTGTGTGTTTTAGTGTGTTTTTGTGGAAATGTAGTTGGTTTTGATAGATTTGGATCAGTCGAGGTCTTTCGTGGACCTGGCACTCTATTTCTTTCGGGATCAAGGCATGAAGGTAGGTGCCTTCCTCTTCAAGGAAGGCGCCTTCCGTATAGAGAAGGCGCCCAACATACTTAGGCGCCTTTCATATAAGGAAGGCGCCCTATACAAGGCAAAGCACCTTCCGTATAGGGAAGGCACCCACATCAGTAGGCACCTTCCATAGGAAGAAGGCGCTCAACTTCAGTATGTGCACTTTCGCATATAGAAGGTACCCCGCCAGAGCACATGAGGAAGGTGCCTTCCTCATAGAGAAGGTGCCTCTCTATTCTTTTCCCATTGACCAGACAGAGCGACGTGGACAACATTGACTAGTGCAGTTTTAGTTCTACGTCACGTAGGATAATTCTAGGAACTGCACTAACGAATGGAAATGCCAGGTGAAGCATGAACCAATCATTGGATATGCTACCATTAGGAACAATGCCCGCTTTAGCAGATGTCGATCACGTTTACCAGATTGTCCCAGTTTAGTCTGTAACTAAACTACTACTGTAACTTATTTGTAATAGAAGATTTATGTGTGTGTGCTATATAAACACACACAGACCTCTTGATCTATATCCAAAATCCATAATCAGATAGAGAATATATTTATCATTCTGAGGAGAGAAGCATTGTAATAATTATTTTGCAAATACAATAAAGTTCGAGAGTTCCTAACTACGTATTCAGCTGGAAGGGAGTTGTTGGAGCCTGGGCCCACTCCAAGCCAGTATTCCTTCCCTTTTCTTATGCTTTCTAGATTAAGTTTCCTACTTTCATAGGTTTATTTTTTGCACTGTTATTTTCACTTTTGCAGTAGGTTTATTTTCATTATGAATGTATGAATATTTATTTTCTCAGGATTTAATTATTCATACATAAATTATTGGTGTGGATGAAAGATTGACAATCCTTTAAACCCCCCAATAGTAGAATTAGTGGGACTCATCTCAAAGTGGGTATTGTGAATGATCTGATATGAGACCCTTCTAAAGTTTACGAAGCTCCCTGGGTTGACAATTTAAATGATCGAGCAAGTGACAAAATAGGAGCAAAATTAACCTGTGTTTGGCCCGCAACATTTTGGCACCGTTGTCAGGGAAGCGCCTCTATTAGATTAATTGCAATACCTAAAAACCTTCTATCTGACTTTGTATGAGTTCTTCGAGAAGAAGAGGACCTGATGGTCGGTTCATAAAACAAAGTCCACCAAAATCTGAGACAACCGAACATTCTGAGTTTGAACTAGATTCGCCCGACTCACCACCAGCAGTCCACTGGAGTGAGGATCCTCACTTTGTGCAAAGTGCTTCCTCATCCCACCAACTAGGGGAAGAACGAACCATTGTAAACCCATTGTTTAAGAGAACACCCTTAGAGGAAGCTCTATTGTGGAAAGTTGTAGAAGATCGGATGATAACACCAGCCGATTTTAGAGCCTTGACTCAGAAAGTTTTGAACGATCGTGAGGCCATAAGAACTGCATTAGAGACCACATTTCCTGAAAAAATGGCCGACGAAGAGGCTTCATCTGGCTTTAGTTTCCCGATTGAGGAAGGAGTAGGAGAAACCAAAATGAAAAACATATCCCCTGCTCACCTTCCTACCTTCAGAGGATACCCGACCGAGGACCCTGACCTATTTTTATTTAAGTTTGATGTTCTATGTAGGTCTGTGGACTACAAATATGATACGCAGAAGTTGAAGCTCTTTCCTTCCACATTAGACGATGCAGCTCTACGATGGTTCATTGGTCTGGGAGACAAACACATTGCCACATGGGATCAAATGAAGAGGCTCTTTTTAGAGCAATATCAAGACTTCGGGAGAGCAAGAGACTCTAGAGAAGAGGTCCTAAGCATGATGCAGAAAGAAGACGAGTCTCTTGAGGAGTACTGGGAGAGATTCAACTTCAATCTTCAATGATCTCCTCACGCGAAGCTAGCTGATAAGTCTCTTAAAAGCATATTTTTGAGAGGACTTAACAATGAATCATTGGAAGCTCTCAACATGATTTTTGGAGGTGATGTCTACCAACACGCTATGGAAGATATCCAACAATTATGTCGAAACTACTCAAGAAGGAGAGGCAAGACCACTTCTAGGACCATGAAAGTGACTGCTTCGGTCACAAAAATAGAAATAGGCAATATGTTGGAAGATTTGAAAAGTGAGATGCTTTCATCTCTAGCATTACAGATGGACACTGTTGTTAGAGAAAAAGAAGCAAGAAAATGAGGCAACATTAGCTTATTTCTACCCGAAATGCAGAGGAAAGCATGCAAAGAATGCATGCCCGAGAACAAAGTTAGAGTATGCGTGGTCTGTAAGCTAAATCATAAGACCCGATTGTGCCCGTAATTGCCCAGTATCAAGGAGGATGCTGATGTTATGGAAGCCTATTTTATAGGCAATCGAAGGAGTTGGCCACAACCCCCTACGGGAAATATGCCACCAGGAATGCCATCATATGGGGGAGGACCATACATGCCACAAGGCCAGCCTCAACCACCTAACATGGGGTGGTGGGGGCTATCTCCTTGGTCTAACGTACCCCTAGGAGCGGCATATCTGAACCAGCAGCCCTGGATGCAATATCAATACCCTGGGCAATAGTGGAGAGGCCAGGCTCAATGGAATCCGGCTCCATAGAATGCACTAGCTCACCAGTCAGCCTTACCTATAGTGAGACCTACGCAGCTACCCGCACAACCGATGACAAATCCAAACAACAGAGTAAATCAGTCGGCATATAATGTAGAAGGTGAGATGTACCCGATGTATAATATTAGTTGTAATCCTATTCAACTTAGATCAGGTAGACAACTAGGAGTAGAGACACCTCCCCTGGTAGAAGAGGAGGTAGAAGTAGAGGAAACACCTCTTATAGAAGAGGTGGAAGAAGAAGTGGCTGAGAGAACAAAGGCTCCATTTCCTAATCGGCTGCAAGAACAGAGGAAATTAATGCAGCCGAAGTTTGATATTCTTTCTAGCTTGAAAAATCTCACGGTGACAATTCCACTTTTTCAAGCTATCCGAGACGTCTCGATATATTCTAAAGCAATAAAAGAGATGTGCCTAAGAAATTCAGGCCGAAGAGTGACCCAGACTATTAATGTTGTGGGCAAGTTGGCCGATTTAATGATGGGCAAGATGTGTCACCCTAAGTACGCAGACCCAGGCAGCCTAGTGTTGACAGTAAAAATCGGGGGACATTCCTTGACCAATACGTTGGTCGATCTTGGTGCAGCCATTAACGTAATGCCTCAGGAGACCATGCAGAGGCTACAAATCATAGACCTGAGGCCAACCTCAATAGTTTTGCAGCTGGCTGATCGATCAACCGTAGCACCGAAAGGAATGTTGGAAGATATAATCATGATGGTCGATGCATGGGAATATTCGACCGACTTCCTGGTGTTACAATCTAAAACCAGGCTGGGTGGCTACCCACTTATCTTGGGAAGACCGTGGTTGGTGACAGTTGACGCCTACATCAACTACCATGATGGGCTGATGACCATCTCCAATGGGCAGAACGTAAAAAGGTTGACTATTTCACCTCTCGCGTAGTCTGTTGATTCGTTGGGAGGGTCTACGTTGACCAAGCACAAAGAGGAGGAGTTGTCCATCATCCAGCCGATGATGGCATTGGACCAAATGGAGGAGGAAGAATATGAGGATGGTGCTATCATAGAATTCCTCCAGGGAGAGTCCTTCGACGTTATGCCTGAGTCACCATTAGCTGGTGCCCAAGACCACCACATCCGATAGATAAACGTTGGGCCAAGAAAAATGTTGAATATCAATAGTGGGTTGACCCCCACACAGCTAAGGAAGGTAGAAGAACTCCTGGTTAGACACCAATGGGCATTCGCATGGGATTACTCGGATATGAAAGGTATCAGCCCAAAAATCTGCACCCATCGGATATACCTTGAAGAGCAGGTGACTCCAAGCAGGCAACCGCAAAGAAGAATGAATCCGACAATGAAGGACATTGTCAAGGTAGAATTGCAAAAACTCTTGTCAGCCGATTCATATATCCAATTTCTGACAACGAGTGGGTATCACCGCTAGTGGTGGTCCCCAAGAAAAATGGAAGTGGCAGATTTGTGTAGACTACAGGGCATTGAATAAAGTGACCAAAAAGGATCACTTCCCACTCCCATTCATTGATCAGGTCTTGGATACACTTTCGAGGTGGAAGTACTTCTCCTTCCTAGATGGATTCAGTGGATACAACCAGATCCAGATAGGAGAAGAAGACCAGGATAAAATGACTTTCACCTACCCTTGGGGAACGTTCGCTTATCGGGTATTACCTTTCGGGCTATGCAACGCACCTGCCACCTTCCAGAGGGCGGTGCTCAACATATTTTTAGATATGATAGGAGATGCGGTTGAAGTGTACATGGACGACTTCACCGTTTACGGAGAAACCTTTGATGAAGCAATGACGAACCTGGAAAGAGTGCTCGAAAGAAGTGAGGAAAATAATTTATCCCTTAGTAATGAAAAATGCTTTATAATGATGCAAGAAGGCATTGTATTGGGACACCATCTCTCCACGGAAGGAATAAAGGTTGACAAAAGAAAAATAGAGGTCATCAAGGACCTACCCAGCCCCACAACACAACGAGAGGTGAGAAGTTTCCTCGGATCTATCGGGTACTACCGATGATTTATCGTCGACTTTAGCAAAATTGCAAGACCACTACACACTTTATTGTCTAAGGACGTGGAGTTCAACTGGATGGAAGACTACGAAAGAGCATTTCAGTCGCTCAAGGAAAAGCTGATATCTGCACCTATTTTGAGGGGACCGAATTGGGCTATACCCTTCCACATCTATTGTGATGCCTCCAACAATGCGATTGGAGCAGTCCTCGGACAGAAGGATGGCGAGGAATTTTATGCCATCTACTACGTCAACAAAAATTTGGCAGGGGCTGAGCTCAACTATACAGTGATGGAGAAGGAATTCCTTGTGGTTGTGCATGCCATAAACAAATTCTGCCATTATATTATCGGATACAAGGTGTTCGTCCACACGGACCATGCAACTATCAGATATTTAATGAGCAAACCGGCTATTGGAGGAAGAGTTATAAGATGGCTTCTACTACTATAGGAGTTCGACATCACGATAGTTGACAAGCCCGGTAAGGACAATGTTGTAGCGGACTTCCTATCCCGGTTGACACCAGCAGATCATACGGCAATGGAAGACCAGTTTTTGGATGAACATTTGTTCACCATCAACGAGCAAACGTCATGGTATGCAGACATAGCCAATTACTTAGCCATCGGAAGAACCTCGTCCGCTCTCTCCTTACGAGAAAAATAGGTAGTAGTAGAGAAGAGTGCCTCCTTTTTATGGGTTGATGGTCTCCTATTCAAAATAGGACGTGATCAAATTATAAGGAGGTGTGTAGCAGAGCAAGAATTCTCAGAAATACTCAAAGCTTGCCACGATGAACCATGCGGGGGACACTTTGTGGGGAAGCGGACCGCCTATAAAATCCTACAGGCTGGGTATTTTTGGCCCACTCTATTTAAAGACGTGGCCGCCTACGCTAGCAAGTGTGACGAGTGCCAAAGAATGGGTAGACCAACCCATCGAGACGAGATGCCCCTTCAACCGCAAGTGCATCTAGAGCCCTTCGATAAGTGGGGCATGGATTTTGTGGGACCAATTAATCCACCCTCAATAGGAAGGAGATTTATTTTAGTCTGTACAGACTACGTCACCAAGTGGGTGGAGGTTCAAGCACTGAGGGATTCAAAGGAAAAAATGGTAGCCGATTTCTTATTTGCTCAAATTTTTACATGATTTGGGGTCCCCAGAGAAATAACAATAGACCAGGGACCTCAATTTACCTCCAAGTTGATCGAGGAGTTGATGAAGCAATATCATATTCGGTACAACAAGACTACGCCCTACCACCCATAGGCAAACGGGCAAGTGGAGGTGACGAACAGAGAGATAGAGAATATCCTGACGAAAATCGTGCAACAACATAGAAAATATTGGGCTACATGGCTTTCGGAGGCAGTATGGGCGTACAACACTACGTGGAAGTCGACCACCGGCTTTACACCCTTCCATCTGGTCTACGGGAAGAATGCAATGATGCCCATTGAGTTTGAAATTAAGACATTAAGGACTGCTCTAGAATTAAATTTGAGCTTGGAAGAAGCTCAAAAAGAGAGGATTCGACAGTTGAACCAGCTGGATGAATTCAGAAGGGATGCTCTACATAGAACAAAGATCATACAAAAGCAAAAAAAAAAATGGCATGATCGACACATCAAGCTGAAGTAGTTCCAGGAGGGAGATTGGGTACTCTTGTATGATTCCAGGTTCCAGGAAAGGAAGGGCAAATTAATGTAGAGATGGATGGGACCGTATGAAGTGGTAGAGCTCATCAAGAATGGTGTTGTGCATGTTAAGACTATTGATGATAGCAACGTTGTATTGACAGTGAATGGCCATTGACTACGGCCCTATAGCACATCCAAAAATTTATTGGTAGAGTCCAGAATAGGCATGGGGGAGACCCCATCCTTGTAATCTGGACCAAACTCTCAGCAAGTAGAATGGTGGACATGGGAGTGTCCACCAAAATTAGTTAGTTTAGGTTTGTTTTATTTCTTACGATGTGTTTTGCAAGGATGACGCCCGCATGCAAGTTGCAGGCATCCTAGTAGAGGGCCTACCAGGCACGGAATGCATCTAACTGCCTGTAGTTTTCTTTTATTTTTGTTTGCTTTTGTAGGTGGAGGACCTGTCAGCTCAAAAAATAGGTATCTGGGAAACCAAGCCTGAACCGACTCAGCACCCCGACACCTGTGCACGTAGCTTAGAAGCAACATCTATCCAAGCTTGGATGAAGGCAATAAAACTCTCCTCCAAGGGAAAATCGCACGCCAGGCCCGACAGGAGGTTGCTGCGGCAGTATGAGGGAAGTCTGAGAAGGCTTGATCACCCTTGCCCAGACGATCATGATGTGTTGCTGAGAAAAATGCCTTGCAGAAGGCCTTCCTCTTCAAAGAAGATTCTCCACTTGAGAAACAACGCCTTCCTCCTCGGAGAAGGTGCCTAACTAAGGTGGACGGTGTCGTGGGAAGAAGGTATCAAGCTAGAGGCAAGGCACCTTCCTTATAAAGAAGGCACCCTACTGAAATAAGGTGCCTTCCTTATAGAGAAGGTGCCCCACAGAAATAAGGCACCTTCCTTATAAAGAAGGCACCCCAGAGAAAGTAGGCGCCTTCCTTATAGGGAAGGCACCCAACTGAAAGAAGGCGCCTTCCTCATAAAGAAGGCGCCCGCAAGAGTTCCTAAAAAAAATGATGATAAAGATCAAAGTGCCTTCCATTCCAAGAAGGCGCATCCAATTGAAAGTGCCTTCCACAGCGGGAAGGCACCATTCTTCAAAAAGTGCCTTCCATGGTAGGAAGGTGCCACTATTCAAAGAAGCACCTTCCATAGTGGGAAGGCGCCATTCTTCAAAAGTGCCTTCCATAGCAGGAAGGCGCCATTGTTTGAAAAGTACCTTCCATAGTGGGAAGGCGCCATCATTTAGAAGCACCTTCCACAATAAGAAGGCACTGACTAGAAGAAGCACCTTCCACCTAGGGAAGGCACCATTCATTTAAAGCGCCTTCCACATCGGGAAGGCACCAAACAACACCTTTCGCATACAACCCTCACATGCGCCTCGATGCGAATGATGTCAACACGTGGTTGGGCAGCAACAGATTACCACCATCACTCCACGTGATGGAAATCTGCCTCGATCAAAAATTATGTAAAGTTACGAGGTGAGATCCTCGTGCACGCCTCAAGATTGATGGACAGACAGTTTTTCCAAAACCAATCAGGAGCTTGTCTACGACATAGAACCTCGAACGATGCAGCAACAAAGTCCAGAGTAATCCGCACATGTGAAATACCCATCCTTCATGTCATAGGCTGACAAATCACTACCCTCCATGATGCATGAAGCATCCAATCAAGTACGTGCATAATTTTTTAAATTTTTATATAATATTTTATAAATTATGTAGTACCAAAAAATAGTATCACCATAAAAATCATGCACCCCCCATGGCCGAAACATCATGCCAACGTTGTGGCTCGAGAGGCGTACCTCGCCAACCCCAGAATTGAATGCTAGGGTTAGGCACCTTCCTTATAAGAAGGTGCCTTCCTGAGGGTGTAAGGCAGAAATAGAAGAACAGTTAGGGAAGGCGCCATGGGAGGACGATCGAAGAACCATGTCATCAAGAAAAATGAGCCGAGTGATACAGAGGGAATCAAGGGGGCGGTGAGAACCCAATTCAAAGTCGAAGGGTGGCTCGACTACTATATCCTAGTCTATCAAAACCAGGATATGGAGGCAACTAGGGAATTTGCTACCTCCTTGAGGGGAGACGCAGCTCAGGTGCATGGAAGAGAAATTCTAGTCACCCCGAAATATATCTCCTAGGTGACCGACTTGCCTCTCATAGGTGAGTGCACATACAAGGGCGACATGTTGAAACAATGCACCGACTTGCTGCTCCAAGAGAAAATGTGCAGGTAGAGAAGGAGGGGCTACCAAAAATTTGACTTCCCATGAACCTCGAAAGTTGTTCGAGCAAATTGCTCACTTTTTCACATGCATCGAGAAATATTCACACCTGCACGTTAACCATGTGCAGTTCTTAAATCACCTGGTGCATGGGAGGAAGATGAACGTGCCCTTCTACCTAGCAAATGCCTTGAAGGAGGAAGCAACTCGATACTAGACACCATCAACACAAAGAGAAGATCCCCATGCAGGGATGATCCGGAAGGCAGAAGACTGCCACCGAAAAAAGATGATGATGAAGAGAACGAAGGGCTACCTATAGTTTTGATGCCACGAGGGCGTGGCATATGTTAGGCATGGGGGGATGATGAGCCTAAAAAATGCTCATATTTTGTATAGGTTTCATCGATTATTATGCGGCAATATATTAGGAACTATGTACTTTTATGAATGATTATATAATTATTTAATAGAATTATGTGTGTTATCTAATTTGTGTGTTTTTGTGGAAATGTAGTTGGTTTTGATAGATTTGGATCAGTCGAGGTCTTTCGTGGACCTGGCACTCTATTTCTTTCGGGATCAAGGCATGAAGGTAGGTGCCTTCCTCTTCAAGGAAGGCGCCAACAGACGGTAGGCACCTTCCTCTTCAAGGAAGGCACCAACAGAAGGCAGGCACCTTTCGTATAGAGAAGGCGCCCAACATACTTAGGCACCTTTCGTATAAGGAAGGCACCCTATACAAGGCAAAGCGCCTTTCGTATAGGGAAGGCACCCACATCAGTAGGCGCCTTCCATAGGAAGAAGGCACTCAACTTTAGTATGCACCTTCCGCATATAGAAGGCGCCCCCTAGAGCACATGAGGAAGGCGCCTTCCTCATAGAGAAGGTGCCTCTCTATTCTTTGCCCGTTGACCAGACAGAGCAACGTGGACAACATTGACTGGTGCAGTTTCAGTTCTACGTCACGTAGGATAATTCTGGGAACTGCACTAACGAACAAAAATTCCAGGTGAAGCATGAACCAATCAGTGGATACGCTACCGTTAGGAACAATGCCCACTTTAGCAGATGTCGATCACGTTTACCAGATTGTCCCAGTTTAGTCTGTAACTAAACTACTATTGTAACTTATTTGTAATAGAAGATCTATGTGTGTGTGCTATATAAACACACATAGACCTCTCTGATAGATATCCAGACTGAGCATTATTTATCATTCTGAGGAGATAGAAGCATTGTAATAATTATTTTGCAAGTACAATAAAGCTCGAGAGTTCTTAACTACGTATTCAGCTGGAAGGGAGCTGCTGGAGCCTGGGCCCACTCCAAGCCAGTATTCCTTCCCTTTTCTTATGCTTTCTAGATTAAGTTTCCTACTTTCATAGGTTTATTTTTTGCACTATTATTTTCACTTCTGTAGTAGGTTTATTTTCATTATGAACGTATGAATATTTATTTTCTCAGGATTTAATTATTCATACATAAATTATTGGTGTGGATGAAAGATTGACAATCCTTTAAACCCCCAATAGTAGAATTAGTCGGACTCATCTCAAAGTGGGTATTGTGAATGATCTGATATGAGACCCTTCTAAAGTTTACGAAGCTCCCTGGGTTGACAATTTAAATGATCGGGCAAGTGACAAAATAGGAGCAAAATTAACCTGTGTTTGGCCCGCAACAATCATCCTCTTGCATTGCTTGGCACTGATGAGTGAAACAAATATGGAAGGAGTTACTTTTGGTATCCTGTACTACTGCTCCCCAAGGGTGAGGATGAATTTGTGAGGCCTTGAATCATACACGTTGTGTCTTTGCCACATGTATTTTTGGCCAAGGAGCACATCACAAACATTTAGTGGAACCACATCACATAGAACCTCATATTTGAATGGTTTAATAGCATAATAGAAGACATTGTTGAGCAACACAAATATCTCTCCCTTGGTTCAACCATCCAATGTTGTAGAGTATGGGTGAGACTTCACAGGCAGATTCATATTCTTCACAACATTAGCAAAAATCAAATTATTTTGACTCCCACTATCAACAATGAAATGTAAAGGCTTCCCCTTTCCCCAGAATTGTGAGTGAAATAATTGCTCCTCCTCAGGTAGACCCTTTACCTTGATTTGTGTGGTTGAGGTAGCAATAGTCACATGTGGTTTAGCCTCCACGATTTGCTTTCCTCTGCCCTCTGTTGGGGGATGTGTTAGCATTGTGGATGTAGAGGGTTGTGTTTTAGCAAATAGAGACTAAATTGCTCGACACTCTTCTCAAAAATGTCAATTTATCTTATGGTAGTCATACCATTTCCCAAGTTGGTTCTTTTGGGACTTCTTATCTTGTGTCTCTTTCTTTCACTTCCTGTTTTAATAGTGTTTTTGACCTTCTTTGTTTGGTTGCTTTTGGAGATTGCCTTTGTCTTTCTTAGGTTACCCCTTGGTTCTTTGGTTCTTGTTATTTGAATCATCTCCTTTCTTGCTCTTGTGTTTGTACTTTTGCTCAATCTTGATGGCAAATTTGTACACCTGATCGAACGTCTTGAATTCAAAGAAGTCCATGTCCTCCCTTATGTATCAATGTAGCCCACTACGATACTTGATAATTCAATGCATCTTAGTGTCTTGGACGACGGGTTTTGTAGATCATGAATGGAAAGCATTGATGTAGTCTTGAACAAACTATTCTTTGCCCTGACATAGCTATTGTCATCATATATACAAATATTTGTTACCACATATTAGGTAATATTCATTCTTGGCCATTTCCACAAAATCATTTCATTTTGGGTCTTCTAAATCTTCTTGATTCTTATAGTATGCTTCCCACAAATTCCAAATTGGTATTGAAACTTTTAGTAGGGCAAAAGTGATTTTCTCTATGTTAGAGAAATGTTTGACAGAGAAATATATAGATAACTAGTCCAACCAATTCTCCACTACTTCCACATTGATTTTTTCTTCAAAGACAAAATATCAAAGTTCACCTAAAATTTGAACAATGTTGGGGCATTAAATGGTCATGTTGTAGTGTTGGTAAATGGATCTCTAAATAATTTGGGCAAATTGATCCATCTTATTATTTTGTCTTTCAAGGAATTCATCCACCAACTACTTGAAAAGATCTATTATCTCGATGTTGTCTATCATTTGAGATCATCTAATATGGTTGGGTAAATAATTAGAGGGATTGTGCGTTGGGCACCCAAGATTTTGATAGCATAACCTTGTTTTTGGGATCATAAACCAACAAACAAACAACTCTGATACCATTAATACACATGTCCAAAGATGGTGGGTTATTTTAAAGAAAATAAAAAATAGAAAATAAAACCCAATTTATAGGGGAGAGAAATTGCAAAGTAACGAGCCAAGATAGGAGAGGAAACTACCGATCGAATAACTAATTTTATTAATTATGAAAGGATTACAAATAGGGTGGTCTTTGAGGAGAGATGTTCATTAATTAGGAAAAACAAAATATGAAAATAATGTTCCCACTGCAGTTGTGTCTACTACTCTGCAATCAGTTGCAATCTCGTATCTATTCCCTCACTCTCCAAATAAAACCCATTTACTTATACAAATTTGGTGAGAGAGGAATATGAAGCATCTTGATGGTTTTATTGGTTGCAATTATGATGATGGCTCAAACGGTTGCAACAGTCCAACTATTACCATGTGGGATGTGGAAGGCCCACTACAATTGGTTGCAACGGTCCAACTACCACCACATGGAATGTGGATGGCCCACTATAGCTGGAAGGAATTTCATAGCTTCGTCTAGTTTGAATCCATGCCTATCTAATTTCAAGCTCTTTTAGATCAGTTTGAGGCTTTTTAAATTTGATGAGCCCTCTTTCATCCTATTTTGAGCCAATCTAAGGTGTTTAAGTTGGTTTTTGGGGTGCTTGGGTCCATCCAAGTTCGAGCTCTCCGAGTTGTCCAAAATTCGAGCTATTTGAGCTTGTTTTCCATAGGTTGAGTCAATTTTTTGTCCTATAGTCTATTTTTTGCTTTTCCATCATTCGAATCACCAATGAGCACATCCCCTGCCCTTGGGGAACGTTCGCTTATCGGGTATTACCAATTGCAAGAAGAAGTTGTTCTTATTGCTACTACTTGATCAATAGGTCAACCAATTGCATATTATGCCATGAAATAATTCTTAGATGAAACCTTAAAAAAAGAGGTTTACGTTATCTAAGGGGCAATACCATTGAAAGAAGAAAGTATATAGTGACTTTTGAATTCGTTTTGGTAGGAAATAATGTTTGTTGTGATCATTTAAAAGTTTTTTGATCCTATATTTTTTTGGATGACATTATTTTACATCAATTTTCTTTGTTCTCCTTACATTATTTTAGTGCACCTTTACAATCAACCTTTTTATAAAAATTTGAATTTACATATTATAATATTATACTATTTTGTTTATAGATGACAATGTTGACTGGTTAACAAAAAGTGGAATCATCAATGTTTATCTTACTTAAAGATAAAACATTTGAAGTCAATGAACTTGTAATCACTCTTACATGATAGTATAACCAACATTTAGTATTCAAGTGATTTACATTTTTAATATATCATCTCTTATTGAAGTAACACATGAGAAGAAACGTCGTAGATATAACCAATGTAATTATGTTTTAACTTGACTATGTGTTAAAAACAAAAAATTAGACGAAAGTTTAAATTTGGATTTATTTTCTTTTTATTATAAATATAATTTATCTATGATTTATTAATTTAACCAAGCACAAACATTTTTGACTAACAAATCATGGATCCATCAATGTTTATCTTACCTAAAGATAAAACATTTGAAGTCAATGAACTTGTAATCAATCTTAAAGGAAATACATGATAGTATAACCATATCGTGGATCTATCAATGTTTATCTTACCTAAAGATTAAACATTTGAAGTCAATGAACTTGTAATCACTCTTAAAGGAAATACATAATAGTATAACCAAACCGTGGATCCATCGATGTTTATGTAATGTCTCCAAAATTATCCAGCATTGTAAATATTGTTTTTTTGTGTTTTGTATGTGTTTAGGTGTCATTTAGGGTGTTTTGTTATATTTTGTTGTTAAAATGGGAGTTATATGGGTTAATAAGTGTGTTTTGACAAGTCTTATGGTTGGCATATTTGTTGAGGGAGTTATTTAAGAATAGAAAAAAAACATTATTTAATGCCTTTAGCTTGGTATACGTTTTTGAAATATGTATAAGTGTTGAGAGAGTCTTTTACTTCATTGTGTGGACCCCAACATCACTTAAGTGATATCAACATAAGATTATATCATAGCCCTTAGATCTTAAGTGAATGAGATCTAATCTCAGCCATCCATGGCAAAAACCTAAGGGATGCCAATAACAGGGACTTACATCAACCAGAAAATCGAGGGATTAATACACATGTTGATGGTGAGAATTCAGCTCAAGGGGGAGTTAGAGAAACTCCAAGACAACACGTTTCAGGTGGGAATGCTACTAGGGCATCACGGCTTTGGAAACCTCCCACACCCATGTTTCGTCAGCCCCAAGTTGAGGAAGAGGAGCCAGAAGGCACGGGTCATGAGATGGAAGCACTTTGGGAAAAATTGTGTGCTATGCCTGAAGATTTTCAGGAAAGGGTAGGGTTTGATGCATATGTGAACCTGCAAGATAGAAGATCGGGAAGAAAACCCCGTGGAGGTGACAAAGGGGGAGATCTGCAGTATAAATTGGGTAAGTTGACGCTCCCATTTTTTGATGGCAGCGATAAAATTTCAGCTAGGGCTTGGTTGCAGAAATTACAGAGTTATTTTTCCCTTAAGCCCACCATGACAGAAAACGAGGCGGTACAATATGCAGCCCTTCATCTTGAAGGTGTTGCATATCAATGGTGGCATCATGGCTTACACACTCAAGGCCATGGATCCATTGATTCCTTTGATGTGTTTGCTACAAAACTCTTGGACAGATTTGAAAGACAGGATGAAAATGAGTTTTTTAGTGAACTAGCTACCATCACTCAAAAGGGTTCAGTTGCTAGTTATGTGGAGGAGTTTCAACAAATTTCTGTTATGGTGACTGATGTATCAGAAGATAGGATTGTCCATCTTTTCCTGAAAGGTTTATCTGAACCATTAAGGGGTTTGGCAAAGGCCTTCAAGCCCAAAACCCTTGATGAGGCAGTCTCTACAGCCCTAGACCTTGAATCTTCAACAAATAGCAGCAGAAATAAGTTTGGACAGCAGTTTAAATTTGGACAGCAGTCCAAATTTGGAGCATTTAAACCATCACAACCAAGTGGACAGCCATGGAATAAAGTAAATCAGACCCAAAACAAAGGGGCCCAGCCTCCAAAAATGCAAAATCAGCAGAAGCCAAAACTAGATGAGGCAACTAGGAGGGAACTTCAGCGCAAAGGTTTATGTTTTTCTTGTCATAAACCTTGGGGACCAGGCCATCAATGCTTAGGTAAGGGGCAGAATTACCTAGTTGAGTTTTATGTACCTGATGATGATGAGATGGAGAGAGAAATGGAAAAAGAAGGATCAGAAAGTGACTATGAGGATGCTGAGTATGCTGAGTTGGAAATGGGTGAGCCACCAACTCAAACGTTGGATGTGGAGAACAGCGTTCTAGCTTGCATTTCCGGTGAGTCAAAATATACAACTTTAAAAGTGGCTGGAAAGATTGATGAGCATGCTGTTATTGTACTAGTTGATGGTGGGGCAACCCACAATTTCATTGATGGGAAGTTTGTGGCTGAGAAAAGGTTGAAATCAGAAAGTTTTGCTGGTTTTGGTGTAAAAAATGCCAATGGACAGATTTCCATATGTACACAAGTGTGTAGACAAGTGAGGGTTCAGTTTGGGAAGCATGACATTGTTGAGGACTTTTACGTTTTCCCTATGGGAGGCATTCCCCACGCTGTTTTGGGAGTGCAATGGCTGCATTCTTTGGGAGGTATATACATCAACTACAAGTCATTGGTAATGAAGTTCAAAGCTAATGGACAAGTGGTCACTTTGAAGGGAATGAAGGACCATCATCCCCAACATGTTACAGCCAACAAAATGGAGAAGATTCTCAAGAAGAGAGACATAGAATGGGGAGCCACACTCTTCATGTTGAAAGGTATGCCCACTCCACCTAGGGTAGACATTAAATTTCATCCTGAAATACAATCTATTCTAGATAGGCATAGCGTGGTTTTTGGTGACTTGCCTAGTGGTCTACCACCTGATAGGGGTTTTGAGCATGTCATTGAGTTAGAGCCTGATTCCAAACCTGTGATGATTACTCCATATAGACATCCTAGAGTCTATAAGGATGAGATTGAGAAAACAATCAAGGAGTTACTTGTAATGGGCCACATTAGACCTAGTTCTAGTCCTTTTGCTTCTTTTGTTGTACTTGTGAAGAAAAAGGATGGAACCTTGCGAATGTGCATTGATTATAGGGCCTTGAATAAGAAAACAATCAAGAATAGGTATCCCATTCCTAGGGTAGATGAGCTGATTGATGAGTTGCATGGAGCTACCTATTTTTCCAAAATTGATTTGAGGTCCGGGTATCACCAAATAAAAGTTAGGGATGAGGATGTACCCAAGACTGCCTTTAGATGCCATTTTGGACACTTTGAGTTTTTAGTCATGCCCTTTGGCCTAACCAATGCACCTGCTACTTTCCAATCCGCAATGAACCACATCTTTAGGGATCAACTCAGGAAGTATGTACTTGTTTTCTTTGATGACATTCTGATTTTCAGCAGTACATGGGAATCTCATTTGCAGCATCTAGATACAGTTTTGGCAATTTTAGAACAGCAGCAGTTCTTTGCCAAAATGTCCAAGTGTGAGTTTGGACTTTCTGAAATTTTATATCTTGGGCACATAATCAGCAGTAAGGGAGTTCAAGTAGATGAACAGAAAATTTCTGCTATCAAAAATTGGCCTACACCCACCTCATTGACAGAATTAAGGGGTTTCTTGGGCCTATGTAGCTACTACAGGAGGTTCATTAAGGGGTTTTCTCAATTGGCAGCCCCTTTGACTGATTTAACTAAGAAAGGAGCTTTCCAATGGGGTATTACAGCAGAGAATGCATTTCTGAAATTGAAAACAGTAATGATGAAATGTCCCATGTTAGCTATTCCAGATTTTTCTCAGCCATTTGTGGTTGAGTGTGACGCTTCTGGGTATGGTATTGGAGCTGTTTTAATGCAAAAAGGCAGGCCCATAGCATTCGAGAGCAGAAAATTGAGTCATACTGAGAGAACTTTCTCCATCTATGAGCAGGAAATGTTGGCAGTGATGCATGCATTGTCTAAATTCAGACAATACTTGGTTTGTAGCAAATTTATAGTCAAGACTGATCATAACAGTCTTAGACATTTCCTTGGACAGAGAGAATTAAGTGACAGGCAGCAGAAGTGGGTCACTAAATTGCAGGCCTATGACTTCGAGATTCAGTTTGTGAAGGGAAAAGCTAATACAGCAGCTGATGCACTTTCCAGGAACCCTTCCTTTCATGCTGTAACTGCTGTAAATGCAGATTGGAAGGCAAAAATTATGGCTGAATACACTAAGGACAGATTTGCATCAGATATCTTGAATGGGCAGGTTGTAGATGACAGATATAAAATCAGGGATGGGTTGATTTTGTATAAAAACAGAATTTTCTTAGTTCCGGAATCAAAAATAAAAGAGAAATTGTTGGCAGCTTTACATGATGCACCTTTAGCAGGCCATCCGGGTTTTTACAAGTCATATAGGGTGGTGAAAGAGAGATTTTCTTGGAAGGGATTGAAGGAAGATGTCTTGAGACATGTTAGGGAGTGTGCTACATGCCAACAAAACAAGCATGAAAACACACATCCTGCTGGTCTACTTCAGCCCTTGCCTATTCCACACCAAAAATGGGAAGACATATCCATGGATTTCATCACGGGGTTACCTAAGGCCCAAGGTAAAGATTGCATCTTTGTTGTAGTGGATAGATTAACAAAGTTTGCACATTTCTTTGCTATAACAGTGTCTATAACAGCAGCACAACTTGCTGATTTATTCTTTAAGGAGGTCTTCAGATTACATGGTTTGCCCAAAACCATTGTGCATGATAGAGACAACAAGTTTATGAGCATATTTTGGCAGGAGTTTTTCAGATTGTGTGGTACGGAATTAACTCCTAGCACTAGTTATCATCCTCAAACAGACGGACAGACAGAAATTGTAAACAAATGGGTTGAGGGGTATTTGCGGAACTATGTTTTGGGGCAGCAGCAAGCTTGGGTTAAATGGTTGTATGTTGGAGAATTCTGTTACAATAGTTCTTATCACATGTCCATAAAAATGTCACCTTTTATGGCATTGTATGGATATGAACCTCCAAAATTTACTGATTTACTTTTGGAGGATAGTAAAGTACCTACAGCTGCTGATTTTATACAACAACATCAAGATATACTGAAATCCTTGAGAGAAAATTTGCAGCAGGCCCAAAATCAGCAGAAGAAATACGCTGATCAGAACCGGACAGAACGCAGTTTTGAAGTTGATGACATGGTTTACTTGCGATTGCAGCCCTACCGGCAAACCACATTGAAGAAGAGTGGTGCAGAAAAGTTGCAGCCACGTTTTTATGGGCCTTATAGGGTGGTAAGAAGAGTTGGAGAGGTAGCATATGAGCTGGAGCTACCCCCAAGCAGCAGAATTCATAATGTATTCCATGTATCCTGCTTGAAGAAGGCTTTGGGACAACGTGTTGTGCCTTCACAGATTTTGCCACCCCTTGATGAAGAGGGAAAGTTGGAATTGGTTCCAGAAAGGATCCTTGGAATGAGAGAGAAGAGGTTGAGAAATAAAACCCTCAACGAATATCTGATCAAATGGCAAGATTTGCCTGAAGATGATGCTACATGGGAAGGGCCAGAAATTCTCAAACATCCAGCCTTGATAAATTGCTTGGGGACAAGCAATTCTGGAGGGGCGGACTTGTAATGTCTCCAAAATTATCCAGCATTGTAAATATTGTCTTTTTGTGTTTTGTATGTGTTTAGGTGTCATTTAGGGTGTTTTGTTATATTTTGTTGTTAAAATGGGAGTTATATGGGTTAATAAGTGTGTTTTGACAAGTCTTATGGTTGACATATGTGTTGAGGGAGTTATTTAAGTATTTGGGAAAGTTTTGGGATAGAAAAAAGACATTATTTAATGCCTTTAGCTTGGTATACGTTTTTGAAATATGTCTAAGTGTTGAGAGAGTCTTTTCCTTCATTGTGTGGACCCCAACATCACTTAAGTGATCTCAACGTAAGATTATATCACAGCCCTTAGATCTTAAGTGAATGAGATCTAATCTCAGCCATCCATGGCCATATCTAAGGCTGAGATTCATTCTCACATTAGGGTGTGATTATAAAAGAGCATTAGGGTTTCATTTGGAGGATGTGGGAATTGTGATTGAAGGATTGGAGAATACTGCCGTATTCTTGGGCTCTTAGAGGTTGCTGGAAGTATCTCTTGGAGATTTGGGGTTCCCATTGGATTCATCCATTGGAGGCTAGACCAGCTAGCTATCTACCCAATAGATCTGACAAATCCATCTCAGGGTTTGTGGTTTGTGCTTGATTTGTGAGAGAACTGGAGCTGAAGTGAAGATCAGCCATTGAGGGCAAATTGGAGAACATTTTGAGTAGGGTTTCACCCTAATCTCTCCCTCAGAGTGTGACGTCAGCCCTAGGAGGGCAGTTTTGGAGCATTTCGTGGACCTTATCAGCCTAGGAGAGGCAACGTCCAGCCCTAGGAGGGCTAATTTGATGTTTTTGAGGGTTTGGAGATCATTCTGGTGCATCAAGTCTGAGATTCAGCCTCCCACAGCCAGACGTCCAGTTTGGAAGAGGATAAATTGCAGATCAGAAGTGTTTGGGACAGTTTTGGACATCTCAGTCTGACGTCAGCCCTTGGGAAGACCTGATTTGCCAGCTGAAGGTGTTTTGAGGTGCATTTGTGTTTGAAATATCTCCTTTTCCTATTGTTTATCTGTTGTAGGTTGTAATAAGGGTTTGGTTGAAGAAAATAAATAAAAAATCAGAGTTCAGATCTGTTGTCTGTTTGTTATTTTCCTGCGTTTTGGTATATTTGTATTTGGTCTATTTTAGTTTATCTTACCTAAAGATAAAACATTCAAAGTCAATGAACTTCTAATCACTCTTAAAGGAAATACATGACTGTATAACCGACTTTTAGCATGCAAGTGATTTACATTTTTAATATATCAATGAACTTGTAATCACTCTTAAAGGAAATACATGATAGTATAACCGCATCGTAGATCCATCAATGTTTATCTTACCTAAAGATAAAACATTCAAAGTCAATGAACTTGTAATCACTCTTAAAAGAAATACACGACAATATATTTAGCATTCAAGTGATTTACATTTTTAATATATCATTACTTTGTGAAGTACCACATGAGAAAAAACACCACCACAATAGATATAACCAATGTAATTATGTTTTAACTTAACTTTGTATTAAAAACAAAAAAATTAAGCGAAAATTTAATTTACTTCTTATTGTAAATAGAATTTATCTATGTTGATTTACTACACTTATTCTCTTGAAATGATCTTATTTGTGATAGAATGTCTTTGATGCATCCATGCAATGTGACATCAATCATTGCTGTCTAATACTTTTCAATCAATTCCAATCTTTAAATGTAAACATAATAATCTACTCCTCTAATAGTCCTATTAAAAAAACTCTTAAGCATCCTCATATCAATGTAGATCTAACATATATAAGTATGCTAGGACAAAAGGAATTTTGACATCGCTTATAAGTAAACAAATATCATCTATCACTATTCCATAACAAAGTTCATAGAAGTAAGTTGTTTACTCTTATCTGTTTATTTAAATAATTTCATATCAAGGTTTTCTCGTACTATTAAATACAACCAAATATCATCTATCACTATAATTATATGATTCACTACAAAATCCATAGAGCTAAATTATTTACTCTTATATACCTACTTAAATTATTTCATATTAAAGTCTTCTTACACCATTGCATACAACCCATTAATAATAATAATAGATCATCAAAATTATATTTAAAAAATTATTTCACCACCTATATAAAATCTTTCTTAAACTAATAATTTTTTACTAAAAGTTTTTGAAAGTTAAGTGGTTTGGTAAGTGTTTATCTGGTCAAGCACTTAACAAGAAGATACCCAAGTTCAAACTTTGGGGCAGCCTGTTTGCAAAGGTAGTAGTCTGATTTGAGTCGTTTGAGTGTGTGTCTAACGAATCTCCCATTAACTCAACAATAGCTAAGTGGAATAGGTTTGGTGAAAACAGCCCTTGCGACCAGTGGTCTCCTTCAAAATAAATAGGTTTTATGGAAACAATCAATTACTAAAAAAAATAATGTGAATAGGACCAACTCTCCTATATAACCAAACAAAAAAACCCATTAAATTAAAAAAAGAAGAAAAGAGCATAAATGAAAAATAATTTGAAGACCGGTAGGTCTGGTGTGTGTGGGGTGACGGTTGGGGGCGTTACCTGTGAATTGCTCTTCACAATGCCCCTCGTCATTAAAAATATTAAAAATGAGGGTGACCACTTTTTCATTGCAAAACAAGTGTGAAGGAGAAAGATGAGATTGGCATATTAACTTAGTGTTAGAAGTTATCAGTGCTACTGTGTTGGTATTTTCGAGGACGAATTCAGAGATCAGAGGAGGGTTTGGTGGAGACTTTTGATTTAGCACTGCCATCTGTGCTGCTGGAGATGATGGGGATTATCTGCAGCTGCTGATTATGCCGGTATGGCTCCAAATTTACTGAAACCCTGTTTATCAATTTCAAATTCTCGTCATGCAATTAGCACATCTCTTTACCGAGTTTCATAGTTGCGGTCCAGATTGGGTCCAGAATCATTCGTGGAGCTGGTTCGGTAGTTTAAGAACACCGAAGTGGCTTCGAGAACCATGCATTCATTCTTGTATCATATATATTTATTGGTCCACAGTAAGATCCATGTATTTTAGAGGACCTACAATCTGCACTGCAAAGATAGTCTACCGTTAAAAATCTCTTGCATTTTAACTATAGACACTCCGTTTGTTTGTCAGCTTTGTATCTGTAACACAGAATGCACGGATTGCATTGAGAACCATGCATTTTTATTGGTCCACAGTAGGATCCCTGTATTTTAGAGGACCTACAATCTGCACTGCAAAGATAGTCTCCCGTTAAAGTCTCTTGCATTTTAACTATAGACCCTCTGTTTGTTTGTCAGCTTTGTATCTGTAGCACAGAATGCACGGTTTGCTTTTACCAACTATCGTATAGGTCTTATTTCACGCCTGATGCCTGACGCGTGATGCCTGCAGGGAGCTAAACAGGTAGAGACCATCTTTACTTAACCTGCCCATAAAGGTCTATAAGTAGAATCAAAACACTACTACCCTGAGACCTTCATCTCCCACATGCTCAATGTAGGAACCAAATTCAACTCAATTGTTAATGTATTTATTTATGAGCATGACTATTTAACATAACAATACTCTCAGAGCTGACATATTCTTATCATGCAATGCACAGGGAATAGAGTGTCTAATCGAAGTCCATCTTCCCTTTTGTTCCCTGTATATTTTTATACATACATCTGGGAAGGAATCATAATTATGTTGCTGTAAGTCACATGCAGATAGTGGATCTGAAGATTTTAATTAAATGTTCGTAAAACTTAATGCCTTGAGAGTAAATTGAAGAAGGTTAAAAGAAGAGGGGGAACTCAGACTGAAGTGACATCACATGAAAGGCCATGCCAGGCCCCAGCAAAGCAGCGTTTATGAAATAATAGTGGATGGCAGTGGCTAGTCTAGTCAGCAAGTCTTTCAAGACCGCAGACAACAAACATAACATAAAATAGGTAACAATTAACATGGATCATAGAATGCCTCTGTTGTTAGAGGCAGGATAGGGACACGTTGGGTCAGGGCAACTACTTAACCACATGCAATTGTGGCTCTCTCTCTATATACAGACGCTTAATGACAAGGAAGGATGAATCCTCTCATGTAATCCTTGAGATAAAATTCATATGTACGTAGGCACCACTTAAATTATTATTATTATTATTCCTCCATTCTTTTTCTCTTTCTCCCACCATCACGGAACTAGGTAGAGGTCCCAGCTGGTCTAGCATCATAAGCACTGCCTGTGTCAAGAGCAAAGCTATAACTCTTCCTACAGAGCAGATAAAAGCAGCATTGCAGTCTTTGTATCAAGCCAATGCCTACAGACATAGCTATCAATAAAACCAAATATAAGCAAAATACACAAATGTATCTCTGAGCATTGTGGTTACAAAACAACATAAAACCCAAATATGATCTAGGGAGTAATTAAAAAAAGGCTAGCATGTTATAGGCCGCAGGATTGGACATCTTCCTTTGGTGGTTGGCACACTACAGATACTTACATGTAAAACAAGTAACTGGAAATGAAAGGTAAACAAACAAATAGTCTGAATAGAAATTCAAGGGTATGAAATTTATGTTGATAAAAAGGTAGCCAGGATACATCTATTTTATCAAAGGGCTAATCTTCATGATTCTAATATGCTTTGTAGTATACAAACAAGTGATTTTGCTGACAGATGGGAAATAAGCATGCAGGATAAACATCAGTGATATGATTATATACTGAAGTAGAGTCTTGGCATTTCAAAATTTTAAGTAAATGCAAATGGGTTACAATTGAGTTTGTACTACTACTCTCTAAATCTGTGCTATAAGAATCACCATTTAATTGACACCTGTTGTACAATAATCAGAAATGGGTACTTGGAAACTCTGGAAACAAAAGTATCAGAGACAAGAATAGCTTATGTCAAGAAATTGAAAAAACCTGATGTGTGCTTCTTGGAAAACAATAAGAAATACAATAAGAGCAGGAAAAGACAGTGGAAACTTCAACCAAAAGACAAAATATAAAATTAAAATTTCAAAGTTAAAGGTGTATGCCCTTGAAAAGTGGCAGGAAGCAACGTTGGAAATAATACCTGAAGCTGCATTGTGAACTTCAATAAGGAAAAGGTAAAATACGTCAATATTTTGGGTGTTTGCCCTCAAGAACTGAACACAACAACCTTGTGCTTGTGGACATGGGTCTGTTCTATTTGGCAGCCATAATTTCACAAGTTTATGGGATGGGCAACGAGTCGCCAGCCTCCTGCAGGCAATTTTCAGGTATCAAGATTTTCAAGCATGAAATCAGTAACTGCAGGGGATCCTTGTATGTGTCCCATATATTCATTGCATTAAATTCCCTTGAAGCTGTTTGCAGAGTCTTCTCCTTGCAGCAGAAAGGCTTTGCCTAGAACAGGTTCTTTAATTCTGAAAATGTTGCCAACACTTTTTGGTCTGTTAGGAATTCAACCAGAAATGTCCAGTCCCCTTATTCCTGTAAATAAGCCTTGGTTTGACTGCAGGAGGAAACAAGTCCAGTCTTCGAAATTTTAGGGTAGGGTAAATCTGACCCATGTTCATCCAACCAACAGAACTAACATTTCCGCCTTACTTGTTTTAGAAAGCATCTGGGTTCTATCAAGACTCCAAAGTTTAGAGTGGTTTCATATAACAGTGTGACAGTTTGCCATGTCTCTTATCTTGATTAGAATGCAAACCTTCAGCTATAGGACATGACAATGTGATCGTGATGCATATTCATATGCTTCTGGAAGATTTCTGCCTATCATTAACAATTTTCAAAATACATTGTTTCAGCCATGTTAACAGCAAGGAGAAAACAGAATTGCAACAGGCAAACTCATGACTTACCTTCATTTGTTGATTTTGTAGAAGGATTTCACAAAAGGAAGGTAGCTGCCTTTGATTATGCCTACAACCAACAAAAATAAATAAAACTAACTGCTTATATGGTTGTACTGTGTTAACAAGTTCATTGTCTCGCTGCAGTAATTCTGCCCATGATAAATAGGGAAGCAAGACATTGACCATACAATGATAAGTACTCTACTGTTGTTTCCAATTCCAATGATGGGGAACGTTAGGGACTTACATGCTCCTAAAAAGAAGATTTGTTAGGATTTTTTGTTTTTTCAAAAATTAGGGTTTTGAAAAGGTTACCCTTTCCCTTTTATATCGACTTAGTCACATTGAGCTATTTGGTGCCTCCGATATTTGAACCTTGGTGTGGGCTACATCAACTATTTGTCCCAACCGTTGAACCAAGGACTTGTTGGCAAATTTGTTAGGAATTTGATCAGGGAAGAAGGCCAGACATTTTTCTGGTGCAGGAAACAAAATGTACTGTAGAAAATATATCAAATTGGATGCTTTAAATTTGGCAAGAAGCAAAATGGGCAGTGGTCAGTGCTGAAGGTTGGTCTGGGGGATTAAATATCACATGGAACCCCAGGAAGATTGGAGCTTGTGCACTTGCAGCCTTCAAGAACTGGCAATGCGTAGAATTAAGCCATCTACAGAAAGACTTTTCAGGTATAGTCACCAACAAGTATGGGCCAGGAACCTCCAAGAGGGGGAAAAGGGGGGTCTGGGAAGGAATTCTTCAGTGTTGGCAAAATTTTTCGGTGATACCCTGTATTGTAGGGGGAGGCTTCAACTGTTGCTTGAAATCCTTGAGAATCAGGTGGAAACTTGCAGAAAGCAGCCTTGGAAAACGACTTATATTTTGTAGTAGTGGGCTCTTTTTGGGATGTTGAGCTGTGGAATGCTAAATCTTCTTGGCATAGCCAAAGAATGGGGAGGAATATGTTAAAGAGAGATTAGACAGATTTTCAACTATTAATGACTGACTGGAAAGAAATTTAGTTGTTGGAGTACTATTTGGTGTTTCTCCAGTTCAGACCACTGACTGGATCAATTGGAGATCCAGGGGAATGAGGGGAAGAAGCTCACGCCATTCAAATATGATCTTATGGGGAACCCACATGCAGGAGGTTTTGACTTCATAAAGAAGTGGTGGCATGAGCCTGTTGAAAGAGAAGGAACATTAATGTATAAGTATGTTCATAGACTTGATCAGATCAGACGCTACTTGTTCATGGACTCTTTTCTAAAGCTGACGTGTTTAGCTGGGTAGCTATTTTAGATAAAATTTGAACTCTAAGTAAGGAAGACAGGTCTTCAAGGACCTTCAAGGTGCATTCTCTCTCAGAGTGAAGAAGAGGTAACGAATCATTTACTGGTGTCATATTGATTTTCAGTGCTTGCTTGGTCAACCTCTTTGCCTATTTAAATAGGATTGTTGTTCCAGTGGGCTCCCTGCTGATAAATGTGGGTATAGATGTTAGTGATTGGCAAGATGTTTCAAAAATGAAATGGTCAATATTAAGGACCTTACTTCCATGGCACTTGTGGAAGCAGTGGGATAACTTCATTTTCAACTATAAAGCAAGGGAGTTTTGGGACTTCTGGCCTTGGTTCTAGCAAACGGTAGAAGAGATTTACTGTTACAAGTGATCGCTGAGTTAGAGAAGGATGCTGAAGAAAATAGATAGGAAGAGACATGCGATGTTTGAAATGGGAATTTAATTTTGATGGTGCAGCTGAAACAAATTTCACTGAGGGGGATCCTAAACTTATAATCCACTGCCTCGAAGAAAGAAATTTAAGAATTTGGAGATTAAGAGCACGTGTCTCTGAGACAATCAATCAATTGGAATGTTTTGAATCTATTACGATTACATTGCCCTCGTGAACAAAATTGCATTGCAGAGTATCTGGCAAATGTTGGAGCAAGCATGATGATCTCTGTTTGTATGAATGGGAGGAGGAATTGGAAGAGCAGAGACAGCTTCTTTTGCATAATGATTGCCAAAATTCAAATTCAAATGATTGCAGCTAAGAAGCAGGATGCCTTTTTAGGGAATCTTGGATAGGGCAGAATGGTGAGCTGTATACGGAGAAGTTTCCAAGGACTTCTACAGGGTCTTCCTAGCCCTAGGCAGTTATACGATGTGGCACATGGTGAGACTTGAGAGGCCCAAGTGGGAATTGGGAGCACTATCAGCCTTGAGGAAACATGGGGCGAGTGAGGGAACCGAAATTGGATTTGAAGACCTTTTCTTTTTACGTAAGTGTTAGAATTAGGCACAGGGGGTGCTTGTCAACTTTAGTGGTCCCTTATCAAGTATGGTGAGCTTTGAAAGTGTAATCTGATCTCATATGCAGGAAAAAAATCAAAACAATTGCTTGTTTGTTGTTGTGAAGCAAGGGGATCCTGATGTGGTAGGATAAGAAAGGTATTGTAAGGGGAACGAGGTCACCCCAATATCAACTATTGATTGGGATTGCAAAAAAAATTTAAATTGGGCCTCCCAAAGAATAACTTTTGTACCAATCATTTGTAGGGAATTGGTTCTAGGGCTAGGCTATGGATGAATTCATCAACACATAATGAACGAGTCTTTCATCTATAATAGCAGATAATTTTGAATAAATTAAGTGGGGGAGGACGTGGAAGTGAAGGTGTGAGACTGTTTAGCCCGTCATTGATTGGAGTCACCCAGAAAGACTTGTGCACATCCTACTTGGAGAGAACATTCAGTGGTTATTTTCAAATTTGATGGTGTATTTTAAAAGGGATATCTGTAGTAAATTGGCCAAGACAAAAGATTATTGGATGTACAATTGGGCACTAAAAAGGTTAGAAACACCATGTCCTATTTGACAATAGTAAGGTGTTATTACAAGCTTTTATCTTATATCTAACTTTTTTCATCCTAAATGTTTAACTGGGTGCTAGAGGCCTTTAAATAGGGACAAGGAGAATGATTTGTGCCATGCAAGTGCACTCAAGAAAATCTTACCATTCTGCCACGGTATTGGTCCAAGGGTGAGTGCAAAAGATAACATCAAACTTGTTCTCCAAAACTGTCCCAAACTTGGTCTCTTGCCAAAGAAGAATGCAAAACTTGTATGCTGCTCCAATAATTCTTCACCAAGCCCGTATAGAAACTTTCCCAAATGTGCACATTCATCCAAGTCAAGTGAGAAACTAACTGATTCTTTGCTGCTCAATTCCAACTGAGTCTAGAATAAATCTGATCTACCCAAAACAGCAATGAAAAATGTCCCGTCCAAACTGCCCAAGAGTGTAAAAACCGAGTGCTATCTTTTCTCCAATGGCTGCACTATACAAGGGTTGAATTGAATTATCAAGGGTGATGAATGAATCCATAAAAAAGTGACTGAATTGTGAGTACGTCCAGTCTGATTCCTTCAATACAGCAGTGAGAAAATCATCTAATCTTGTGCCCTCATCAATTCCTTTAGCCATCTCAAGCATAAATATAACAAACTCATCAATAATGGCGAATGCATCCAAAAAATCAAGACTGGAAATCAAATGCACAGCAATTGTCTTACTCTCATTTCCAATGCTATAGATGAAATCAATTAGTCCATGTATCTTACCCAAGTAAGGAAGGAAATCAAAAGCTTCATCAAGTGTACTTCCTCCCATTAATGCCTTCTTATATATCCTTTTATACTGCTGTTCTATGGTTGAATTGAGTGTATGCATCAAGGGCTGAAACCTATTTATCTTGTCATGTTCAATTTCAAGACAACTACCACTCAAATTTCCATGGGGTGAAAGAGCATCCCCAAAGTCATTCAAGATTGAAAGTGTAATATCCTTCCCAATCTTCCAAAAATCATCAAAACTGAGTGCTTCTACCTTTCCTACTGCTGTGCTATGCATGTGATTGAATAAATCAGCAAAGGAGATGGATGAGTCCGTGGAAAAGTGCAACAGGTCTGATTTTTTCAATACAGCAGTGAGAAAATCAATCAATCATGTCTCCTCCTCATCCCTCTTTATCATATCAAGCATCAATGTGCCCCCCCCCCCCCCCCCCGGCGTAATTAAGGAGACAATAGCAGTGGGTGCATCAACGAAATCAAGATGGAAATTATAATATACAGCAAGTGTACTATCCATCTTTCTAGAGCCACATGTGAGGTCTACTATCCCAGGTAATTCTACCAAGTAAGGGGGGAATCCAAGATTCTCATCAAGTGCAATTTCCTCACATAATGCCAATTCACAAGCATTCTTATACTGCTGTCCAATGACTGAACTAAATATAATCATCAAGGGCTGAAGTTTATTCCTATGTTCATGCTTAGAACATATAGTGCTTAAATTCTCAATGGCTGAAAATGCATTGCTAAACTCACCCAAAACTGAAAATTTAATTGCTAAATTCACAACACTATGGTGAATATGAACCATACCTTTCAAAATGAAGAAGTTAGCAATGCCAAAAACCAAACTGCTGTCATAAAACATATACTTCATGAAAAAGATCTCACAGCTGATCCCTGAACTCAAATACTGCTGTTTAATTATTTCATACTGTTGTCCTTGATTATTTTGGGAATTGACAACATTATTTACCAACTCACATAATGATAAACCTTTATCTTCACTATCCTCAATGGTGTCCAATTCAAAGACAGGATTATCAATATTCAATGTGACATCCATTTCAAATAAAGGATTTTCCACAACACAATACAAATCATTGCATTCCTTTTTATGAGACAAATCAACAATCGCTGATTGGAATTCTTCTTCTTTAGGCAAGGAAGTTTCTTCATCAAGGCACTCAGGTAGCAAAGTGTTATCATCTTTGCTCTCAACTTCTTTGTCATAACTACTTTCACTTTCCATATGAATGCTAAAACTAGATGGTGTTGGTTCATGATTACCATGTAAGGCAAAGTTTACCTCATTTATTTCAGCTTCACTTCCAAAACTCACCTCATCCTCAATGCAATGCCTTTGATCATGATCGTTAAATACCAATTTATCTTTATCAATTTCTGTTTTGTCCCCTTTGTTTGGTAGCACATTCTCCTCTGAAGTGTTTGCAAATGATTCAAATTCATGGAGTAAAGACACGACATCATAATGTCTACTTCCATCATACAAAATTCTAACAATGTTTTCCTGTCCATACTCTTTCCCATATTCTGTAACGACTAAAAGTGTATCATGTTTGTCATATTTTAAATAAACTGCTATGGGCATTTGAATCACATGAGTGGCCATGAGTATTTCAGGTTCTCCTCCCCATACACCTGGCTGTCTAATATTCTGAACATAAATGTCAAAATTGCCCTCTACAAACCATTTCATGACTGCTTTTCTTTTTAAGAACTCATCTGCAACCCTTTCTCTTAAATCTTGAGCAAGATCCCTCAAAGTACTGTTATTTGGATATGGTTAATTTCTTTGCAAACAAAGTCCAAAAGCAATGGCCCTGAATAAGCAATTTCCATCACCTATCATCTCTGTATTTATAATATCATCATAATCCTCAAATTTCTTACCTTCCTTATTTTTCCTACATACATGCTCCATGCTCCAAGATGCTTCACACTTGAAACAACGTTGTTCCTTTCTCAACTGGTTCTTGCTCTTGTGTTGATGTTCTGAAATCTGTAATTCTTTAGTAACTTTTTGTTGTGTGTTCCTTTTATCCTTCCTCTGAACAATAGGTGTTTCTTTCACAATCTCATTTTTATTTGCATCTTTATTACCTTCCTTTCTTGCGACTTCATGAGATCTAGACTTTGGTGGAGATCTAGATTTTGGTGGGGAGCCTCCTTTACTTACTTTGCCATGTAATTCCAAATAGCTTCTAAAAGAGAGAGACTTTCTGAATTCCATAGATTTTCTTTGGTACCTGTCATACAAGGCATCAATTTCTGGAATCCCACTATTCAAGGGCTGAAATTGCTCCTCTGGCCTTTGGTTTTCATTTTGGAATGTTTGAGAAATTGAGTTTCCTTTCTGATGTGTTTGTAGTGAAGACTTTTCATTCTGTTTTGCTGGTGAATTTGCATACCCATGATCATGTGTAGTTCCCTTGTAAGATGAATTTTTGCGATTTTGGGGAGAGGTGTTTGCTGCTACCTCCCTTAGTAATTCCAGCATTTCACCAAATGTTCTTTCCACTTTATTTCTCCTGTCACCCATTGCTACAAAAGCCTCTTCTGAAAACCAGATCTACTGAAAATATGCCACACCCAAAATCTGAAAACCTGAAGATCTGAAAACCCTAATTTTTGCAATACCCAAGAGCTGAAATTTCTGAATTTGAGATACCCAGAAGCTGAAATCACAAAATCTGTAATACCCAAAAAATTCTCTCCACAAATCCTGACTCAAAATTTATTTCTGGCTAAATCTCCGCACAGGCTGGCAAGATCTTAGCTCTGATACCATTGTAATGACCTAATTCTGAAGATTTGACAAACCCTAGCAAAATGCAAAATTTCTTTCCAAACAAAATAAAATCTATTCAAATGAAATTCTGATTTATATATGTCAAATCACAAGATTACATAAAATTCCTCCAGACAACACCCAACAACAACTTTGCATTAATTCTGAATATAATGACAATTACATAGACAATACTGAAAATGACTCCAGAAACAACTCACAAAAAATCAAATTGTAAATGTGCCTAACATGGAATGAATAGTATTAATTCTGATCTGATGTAGCCCAGCTGCCAGTCACCAAAGATAACTCTTAAGACTACTGCAAAACAAAAATCTCTTGAAGCATGCCAAAATTGGAGTAGAATTACGGAATCCCGCGCGTGCGATATTGGAAATCTGGCTCGACAGGCGAACTTCAAAATGCCATAACTCCTTCATTTTTTAATGAAACCCTATCGTGTAACCTATCAAAACAATTGCCACGAAATTCTCTATCTGTTCCTGAAGTCGAATCAACAATCTGAGACTCCCAGAATGGGACGTCCCTCTCCTGAAGGTCTCAAAAGCCAAATTTGATGTCAAATTCTGTTGCAATCTGCTCAATAGCTGATATCCTCAATTCCTGCTCTGAAAAATATTGATCAATGAAGCTCCTTAGCAAACCCTGGATGGATTTGCCCCTTAGAGACAAAAGGGTTTTCGTTCTCTGCCTCAACTCCTTGAGGGTTTTCGTCCTCTGAGGAATTCTCTTGCGGGTTTTCATCCACAAGAGTTCAACTTCTGCAGGGTTTCGTCCACAAAAGAATTGTAGATGACCTTTCAGCCACATACAAGAGAGTGAGATCAAATTCTATAACAATGGACCCTGTAAAATGAAGCCCAAGTCTCCTTATATAATCCAAAACCCTAATTCTTTGTTGAGGAGCTCTTTTTTATTTATCTAATAATAATAATATAATAAAATTATATTATTACTCTTAATGCCACGTTCACTCCTTATTCCTCTTTTTTATTATTTTTTATTTATTTTTCACTCATACCATACCAAACTTTAATAAAAATATAATTATTTATAATGCACACCACACCACACCTATGTACAAGGAGAATTCGAAAAATGGGTCATTACATGAGTTTAACCTAAGGCGACATAACAAGAGGGCTTTTACTAGTTATAAAATGGGTTTAACCATAGCAAAGTTAATTGCAGCCCATAGGGTTTACATAGTAAAATATTACAATAAATTAAATAGATTGTACAGTGATTGTTGTTATGCCTATACAAGATTACATCATACAATGTCGGTCTTGGCCATAAGTCAGAGGGCCAAGGAGAGAAGACATTAGAGACAATAATAACCCTCCCCCCAATAATGGATGCTCTAGTGGGCCTTTGATGTCATCATCTGGAAGACGTGAAAATCTCGGTCCGATCCGATTTTTTTTCAAAAAAAAGTGATATGCATGAAAAAAGCCTTTTTTCAATGAAAAATTGCATTTTCTTCGGTTTTTTATTTGTGCCGATTTTTCCTTGTTTTTTTGTTGATTCCTATTTTCTCAACTATGCGTCCATCCATCTCCTAAAATTCAGCTTCAATCCTTTCAACAAGCAATTCTTGGTCAGATGTCCTTCCCTCTTGCAGTATCCACAAATAGTTTTCGACTTCTTTGAAGACTTAGCCTGGCCCTTGGGCCCTTGGGTCTTGGCCTCCTTAGTTTTGAATTCCTTTGCATGAACCTATATTTGTGAAGTACCACAACAATTCCTCATTGCTACCTGAAAATTAACTAGGGACAAAAAAGTTGATAAAGAGTAATAGTATTTTGTGATTCCAAAAACATAGGAATCATATGAACCATGATGGCATCTAAAATGGAGAGAGATTAGCAAGGACAATCTTCACACATTTTGCATCATCTTTCTTTTTGCCTCCAAAAGATGCAATATTTGCTCTCAATGCCTTAAATCTTGTAATATAGTCCTCAATGTTATCAAAATCAACCAATTTGAGAGAAGAAAGCTCTAATTCCAAGCGACTTACTTCAATTGTATTTACTTTCCCAAATAACTCATGCAATTTTGACCATACCTTGATAAGTTCACTTTCTTCTTTGATATGGAAAAGCAATTTTGGTTCAATCAACAAGGAGAATAGGCCAAGAACTTCTTCTTCCTTATGTTGGTGAGTTTCTTCATCAAGGGCTATTGCTTTATCTTCTTGAAAGATGCACTAGAGGTTCTTATTGCAAATAGGCCAATCATTTAGGTTGACCAAATATTGTAATTTCGCCCATTGAGGAGAGTAACTAGGGCTTGATGATCCATCTCACACAACTTGACCTCTAACACTATAATAGGTCCTTGAATTGATGCCACCGACGTGTAGAGCTCGAAAAATCGTGCAATTTGAAAAAAAAGGGGCTTAAAAGTTGAAACAGTTTTGTATGCAAAAGTTTGGCGTCCAAAATATTTGCCCTAATGCACCTCAAAAATGCAAAATTTAAATCCTTAAACCTTAGAAAAGTAGAATCCAATTGTTTGCTGCCACTTGGTGTTCTATGATTTGTCAGTGTCCTCAACTAATATTTTACCACCTCAACGTCTTTGTACTTGTGTAGTTGGGATAGATGGTGCTCTCTGATTGGTCCGCAACATATAAATAGATGAAAAGATGTTGAACATGGCACGAAAGATGGCCATGTCAGCCTGTTACTCCGATCATTCTAAGTAAGCCAAAATAGTTTTCATCAAAGTTCGAACTCAAGCCTCCTCTTTGCTAAGAGCCTTGGTCTAACCAAGGCAACAAAGCCCCTTTTGGAGCACAGGGAGCAAGATCCTAATGAAGACCCTTGGTCCTTGTCAAATCCAACAAAAAGAGGCATGTGCGAGGACTCAACCCTACGACCAAAGGGTTTTCAATGTGCTAGAGAGTCATGCGTTGCCAACGAACCATGACCGACTATGGTGATCAATCTATTGATGACTCCGTAGACGACACTTAGTGGACTGTTTTTTTCAAGCAAAAAGGTTGCCATGAAGGCTTGAATTTGGAAAGTCCTCCCTTCTACTTCTTGATAGCTTGCCTCCTAGTCATTGCACCACTCTTTTGGTTGGTGACTTGAATCTTCATAATGATTTTTGAAACTAGCTTTGCCCTTGAGTGGAGTCAAATGCATCGCACAAGGATTTGAACCTCTGACTTGTTGGATTCACAATATTTTCTAGAAACAAACAGAATCAAAACATTTACTCAAAATCTTATATAGAAAGCAAAGGAAGGACGAAAGAGATTTGGGGGCACTTGTAGGCACCATAAATAATCACTATATCCATAGATAATATTGCACAACACTTCGATAAGTAAATAAGGAGTGGGAGGGGGTATTTATAGCAATACCAAAACCCCAATTACATCATAAAGTTTAACCTAAGCTGACATAACAAGAGGGTTTTAGGTTAATTACAAGTTATAAAGTGGGTTTAACCATAACAAGGTTAACCGTGGCCCATAGGGCTTACATAATAAAATATTGCAAATAATTAACGCATGTACAATGAAATGCCCTTAGGCCTATCCAATACATCATACAATGTCGGCCTTGGCCATGAATCAAATTACAATTTCAACACCCCCCCATAATTTGAATTGAGGGGCCAAGGAGAGGATAAATTAGTAACAATAATATCACCCCCTATAATGGATGCTCTAGTGGGTCTCCACATTTTGAAGTAGACTCATTTGGATCCCCCCATCATCCGGATGCTCTAGTGGATCTCCGCATTTTGAAGTAGACTCATTTGGATCCCCCCCCCTTCACCTAAAATCTGTTGCTACAAAAATGTTTCCTGCCTAAGTGTCCTCTTAGGTTGGACCGTAGTCACCACTACCACTATTAGACACCCCCACACACATCCAAAAAACACTTCCGCTATGTCAAATAAAGAAGAGAAGTCAAGATCACCACCTCCTTTAAAGATAAGCTCCTTCAATATTCCATTGTCGTATAAGGTATGTCTTGAAGGCACAACTTTTCCTCTTACAACATACATCACCCTTTTTGAAGACTTCCTCTTGCCCTTGGGCCACCTAATTTCAGTCACCAAAAGAGGCTTTGCATGAACCTGCTTAAAAGAAGAGTTATAACAAACTTCCAAGAGTACCTGGACAAGAAATAGAAGAAGAAAGAGATCATGAAAGATTAGATCTTCATGAATAAGCTAAATCAATCACCCAAAGGAGGAAGAGGGATTGACTAAAGCACATCCTAAATCCTTTTCTTGCAAGCCTCCAAAAGACTCAAAATCTATTGTAACTATCATAAATCCATCTATATCTCCCAAAAAATCAGGCAAAAGATTATGATTTGACCAAATACTATAATTTTGCCCATTAAGGCGAGTAACTAGGGCTTTGTGGTCCATCTTACACAATCCGACTTCTAACACCACAACACGTCCGTGAACTGATACCACTAATGTGTAGAGCTCGAAAAATCATGCAATTTTAAAAAAGTGCTCAAAACACTTTTGTATGTAAAAGTTATGGCCTTTGGAAGTTTTGTCCTAATGGACCCCAAAAAATAAAAAAATTAAAGACTCTAACCTTAGGGTCGCAAGGACCAATCTTGATCCGCCACTTGGTGAAAACTGATTTGCTGGTGCAATCCAATCACTTTTCACCACTCCAACTCCTTTGATCCACTTAGCCGTTGACACTTGCCTTAATTTTATCAGGTGAACCTGTTTAAATATACAAAAAGTGGGTTGACATGGCATGAAAGTCGGCCACGTTGGTTGTCATGTCGACTGCCATGCGGGCAAGATAATCCAAGCTACTCGAAAAGTTATTTGCAAATATAAGAGGGATTTGAACTAAGGTCTCTCTATAACACTAAACACAATGCCCTAGCCAACTCTCCGCCACCACACTAGAGAAGGGAAGCCGACTCCCACCTAAAAGCCTCCTCACTTTTTGTTAGTTGCGAATAAAAAATGACACCTACGATTTGAACCAATAACCCTATCTTTGCAAAACCATCTTGTTGACGGTCCAACTGCAATGCGCAACCATGCTTAGGGGCCTTGGCCTCACATAGATGACTAGAAGCCTGAATGACTTCAAAGGGGAGGGGCATGATTTGATTCCGTGCCTTTCCTTTTCCAAAGTATAGTTTGAACCACACCGCCATGTCAATTGTCGGGTAAGGGCACAACATTCCAAAAAAGTAGTTTGTCTCCCATGCACCGCTATGGCTGACCAAAGGGCATCCTCCCCACAAATCAAACTTGGGCTGACAACAAAGGATTTTCGGCCCCTTCCTTTTGGCCACAATGGTTGCCCTGCGAGGTGAGTCGGGGCGTGTTCCTTCTTTGTGAAGAAGGGGATAGCGTGCCCCAAGATCAATAGGCACCAAGAAAAAGTCGTTAAGGAGGAAAACACAACGATTTGAAATTTAAATTCTAGTGGGAAACCCTCAA
This sequence comes from Wollemia nobilis, assembly GCA_028583015.1. Classification (NCBI taxonomy): domain Eukaryota; kingdom Viridiplantae; phylum Streptophyta; class Pinopsida; order Araucariales; family Araucariaceae; genus Wollemia; species Wollemia nobilis. The sequence goes on from JAQPPZ010006249.1 coordinate 10,609,904, forward strand.
TCCAATGGCAGCTAACAAAATTGTTATTTGGAGGATGATTTCAGAGGAGAAAAACCAGTTTTTTTCGACATTTTTTCGAATAGAGGAATGTGAAGATAGATTCTCAAGAAAGATATTTGCATAAAAACATCTTAAGGTTTGAAAGAAAACTCAGAGGTACTGAATTGCCTTTTTGTGTAACCAAGCAATGCAACTTCACACCCGCTCTGATACCATTTTGAAATTCACAATATTTTCCAAAACTGAATGGAAGCAAAAAATTAACTCATATCTTCTATAGAAAGCAAAGGAAGGATGAAAGAGATTAGGGGGCACCCATAGGCACCTTAATTAATCACTATATCTGTGGATAATAGTGCACAACACTCTGACAAGTAAATAAGGAGTGGGAGGGGGTATTTATAGCAATACCAAACCCCAATTACATCATAAAGTTTAACCTAAGTCGACATAACAAGAGGGCTTTATGTTATTTACAAATTATAAAGTGGGTTTAACCTAAACAAGGTTCACCCCGGCCATAGGGCTTACATAATAAAATATTACAAATAATTAATACATTGTACAATGAAATGCCCTTAGGCCTATCCAATACATCATATAATGTCAGCCTTGGCCATGAATCAAATTACAATTTCAACACGACTCTTCAAAGCCCTTACGATCCTTTGCATAACCGAGACGCCACTTCTCGAAAGTTGTTGAGAATGATAATGTCCTTCTTGAAGAACTTGCTAGTAGTAGTTAGAAAAGGGAGCATTGGCTATGAAGGATTCAAAACTGGGAGCGTGTGCGATTGGCGAAGGGTGCCAAACCGATTCAAATTTGAATTTGAATTGGCGCCTTCCTACTTCCTCCATTACGCCGTAGCCTTGAGAGTGAGGAGAATTACAACCACACAGAATAAACCTTGAACCTTTAAACGAAGAGTAAAAAACGCTTCAATAACAATGAAGTAGGAAGAAAATCTAGCAAAAGAATTTCAAAAATTTAAAAAATCTGTATAGACAGAAGATCTCCTCTTGGCTGCAGACAATGCATATGACGCTTTTAGGAGTAATTCACCCTAGAATTCATAAGAAGGATCAGAGGCTCCAAAAAGACTTTTTGTGTGACCAAGCAATGCCGCTCCAATACTGTGTTGGTATTCACAATATTTTCTAGAAATGAATAGAAGCAATCCATCCATTCAAATTTTATATAGACGCAAAAATTGTTGGAAGCCTGTAGGCACCATAAATAATCATTGTATTATCCTTGAATAATAACCACAACACTTTGATACAATGGATGGAGTGGTTGGGGGTTATTTATACAAATACCTAATCCATAAATTACATAAATAAGTTTAATCTAAGCCGACATAACAAGGGGGCTTTAAGGTTAATTACAAGTAATAAGATAAGTTTAACCATAACAAGGTTAACTGTGGTCCATAAAATATTAAAATAAATTAAATACATTATACAATGATAGCTCTTAGGCCTATATAAGATTATATCATACAAAGTTGGCCTTGACCATAAGTCAGATTACACTTTTAACAGATCAGTGATTCCTGGAAGCAATTCATCAATAGAGTTGTTCTTGACATACTCAGCCTCTCAGGAGAGGCAACTTGCAACAGCAACCCTGTTGTAGGGACAGTAGGGATAGCATGGCCTCCATATCTTGAGGTGCTATCTATGAAAATATTTCTTATCAATAAGAAAGCAAATTAAAAGAAAAAAAAATGATGGGAAGCCAAAAGATTTAGCTAATTTTGATGACTGTACTATAGCTGTGATATATCCTGATTAATAGTGTTATTATTCTGGTAGAATTTCAACAAGTCACATGTTTACTGTTAGCCTGTTTTATCTTTACTAGAAGTGCTCCTTGATTCTGTAATGGTGATCAAAATATACTTGGTTCATTGTATTGTGATAGACTACTCAAGGAAAAGGTCAATGAACAGAAACAACTGCTGAAATAAGTATAGAGAAATATTGCTGAGTGAAGGAAGGAATTTTGCTAGAGTCCAATCTTTGAAAAATAGAAAAGCAATAAGTTTGTCAAAGAATCTAATCTGTCATGTAATTGATGTTTAAAACACTAGCAAACAATCCAGTTTGCAATCAGTCTGGTCTCAGATATGCTGATTCTTCAAACAATTTGATTTGTACAGCATAGTAAACAATTTACTCCTTTGAAGGTATACTCAGTTCCAACACTGAAACTAAACAGGAAAGTAAAAATTGGTGATTTTACTGCTCAGTTGGTAGACTAAGTAGCAGGTATCGACAACTTTAAACTGTCAATGATCTAGTGCTTAACCTAGTTAGAGATTAAAGAAAAGTAATCTCCACTAAATGAAAATAAAAATTTAATAAGGAAAAAATCAGGTTTCAAACTTTCTTCCATGCATATATAAAAGTTAAAAACAACATCACGCCATCTCATGCGATGATGTAATCCCAGATTAGCTATATTTAGTTGATGAAACAGGGTTGTTGATGATAAAATTTTAGAATTATCAGACTATGGGAAATAGCAGTTTTTGCTAACAGCTCAACTAGGCATATTTGAATAACAATAAAGTGCATTAAGTTAAATCAAGTGTTGTGTAGTGACAAGTTTTCAGCCTCCCTCAAATGCTGTTGATTTTCAGAGTCTTTTGCTAGTTTCTCATAGATCTTCAGAAGTAGACATAAAGAGGAGTAAGTTTCCATATATTTTCATTATATAGGTATGGACTTGCATAACAACGTAAAAGAGCTTGTGTGCAAGCTGCAAAGAATCTGATTGGATTTTGTCTACAGAAAACAGCATCTGGTTGCACAAAAAGAAGATCCCTTCCTTCTGCAGTTGAATAAATAGATTTCTACTTCACTGCATACAAAATGAACACCACAGAATGATGACCTAATATTCATTTTTGTCTAGCTGACTTTGACTCGTGTGTTAAATATGAGAATTGCAGTGAATTAATTAATCAAAATTGTAAGTTACAGAGCCATTTGTCAGACTTAGAAACGAAAGGATCAATATTTAAAATCTGCAAATCAAGTCTTGCTTGTTGAGTCATTGTTCTGGAAGATTGAACATATGTGACATAGAACACAGGATATTTCTTGAATTACACTACCAAATCAGAGTATAAGAGAAGATACGATGAAGTGTATGGATGACTGAGAGTATAAGACAAAGGTCACAGGTGACTAAAATGAACAAGCTAATCCTATTTCTTGGAGTAAGGTTTTGTGCATTCACTCTGAACTAAATCCATTAGACATTTGATCCACTACAGACAACTTGTGATGAATAAGCTAATCCCATACCTTCTACAAAGGATTTATACTTGTTCACTGCACTACAGCTATGATGATAAAGCCCAACATAATACTAAAAAATTGAAGCATCAAAGCCTTGTAGGGACAAAAGACCATCGATTGAAATCTATGTTTCATGAAATTCCAGGATGGAGACAGGGACAACAGGATGGCTTTCTGTGATGGAGGGATGCATTTTGGGATGGCAAAACACCCTTTTGGGATGGAAAGGCGTGTCTCTGATATGGCACCCAAATCCTAGGATGAGTCCCCCATAGAACATAGATTTAAATTGTTGTGTACTTGGTGTTGTAAAATTGCTGTCATTTATATTTGTGAGAGACTGTAATTGAAGAATTCACATGTTACACATTGATCAAGATCTTACTCAAATGAATATTAACCCTATATATAGTTGAATAAATAAAAATATTGGAGGTAGAAGGTCAATTGAATTAGATATTTGTAAGGAAATACATGGTGAAGATTTCTAGCAGTGGCAAAATTGTAACTGAGATTTAGAAAATGAAAGGCTTCTTATAGAGCCAACAGATTGCGCAATAAAACCTATTAGCCTCGTCTGTGAGATACAAGCCTTGCAAGTGCACCCAAATTGTCGATGTATAATCTTTTAAAACATCCAATACTTTCAACATTAATTACATTTAATTGATTTTGTTGGGTTCCATTTTAACACTCAATTTTTTGAGAAACATCAATGCACTCAAAGTTGTCAAAATTGAATTTGTGACAACAAATATTATCCTCTAACTTGCATATTAAGATATTTAATGAACTACAGCAAGAATCCTCGTTCATTGGACAATTGCTTATTAAAAAAATAGAAAAAAGAACATCAAGCACATTAAACCAAAAATTTGCCTCATTTTAGGCAACATTTGTTGTGTGCACACTACACAGAACTGTCTATGTGAAAGACACACCATGCAGTGTATGAAAACCACTAACCAGATCAATTGGTTTTGGATTTTGTTAGATCCGTATACTTACAAGCCAAATATTCATCATCGCGTTTCAATGAATAGGCCAGTCAAGCAATCTTTTTGTTCATTTAAAATATAAGTTTGGCAGGAATTGCCTGAAGGCAACCATTATTTCAACACAAGGTTATGTCTTAACCGCCTACATCTATATTGGTCAATAGCAAACTTTGGTGTGTAAGTAAGATGAGAACTCCCACATGCATTTAACCATTAGAAGATATTTGCAGTGGACAGGTTGACTCTAGTTAAAACATAATTCATCAGTTAAGTGTATATTAATATGGTTGAACTAGAATTGGCTTCAACTTATTATTGAACTGTTCAATTTTGCATGAAATTTTAAGGATGTTAAAAGTTCATTAAGATTGTTGTTTGTGTGCATTTCCCAACATCGAATAATTTTCTCTAATATTAACATTTTTTTTCCTTGCATTGAAGTGCAGTGTTCCTAAATTGCACAGCAATTTGGATATAACATCAGGGATTAGCAACCATGTGGCACTTGTTAGTTACACTCAACTGTTATAGTAAATTTAAATAAACATTTCAATGTTGTATAAATCTAATTAGACATACATTTGCAGCAGTCTTCTCTTACTTATGGGGCAATGTTTTTAGAACATCTAAGGAATTCAATTGCCTGAGTAAACATCTAGCTTCTTTTCCTGTTTGAAACTCTTTGAAATGTCATAAGATTACTGGTCTCTGGATTCTTCTGGTTGCACCATAATAAATTGTATCACAATTTCTAACAAGTTCATGGGGTACAAAGAAGCAACAGTAAATAAGGGTGAAAAAATAAAATGCATGTATGAAATTATTCTGGCATATTCATTGCTTAGCCCTAACCTTTGAAATCAAGTTATCAACTTTGGATGGAAATCAATTATGTCAATATTATGCCTTGGATTTTATGGATATATCTTTAATTTATTTTAAATCCTTACTTATTCTTCCTCTCCCTTGTATGTCAATTATAGTTTCATATACAGTGATGTTTTGAAATATGTAATCATTCAATTTAAGCCATGATCAACTTTGCGATTTTTATTATCTTTATTTTTAAAGATATTCAGGGCCATCTTCACTTTGAAAAATGAAATGTATTAATTAATGGATTAATCATGTCAGTTAGACATTACTTGGATCTATGAAATATAATGTTGAGAGTTTAAATAATATCTCCACTCACAATTCATTGCAGTTATCAAATTGTATCATTCTTTTCTAATCTTCAGTGAACTATTAATGTATAGACTCTCTTTAATGAATATAGTGATTTTGTGATTCCATCTTTATTGTACCAGAGCTAAAGCTATACCATGAAATTCTTCATGAGGTATGCCAAAAAGTTGAATCAAAATAAATATTTTTTTCATCACAGATTGCTTGAAGTTGAAGTAAAATGAATTGCAATCCACAATATGTCAACCAGGTTGTAAACATCATATTATGTCTATACTGTAATGGAAGAGTTAATTTTAATGTCATGCTAAAGTCCACTTTGACACATCCTGTTAAAGTAATGCTTATTTGCAAGTTATTGAGACCAAAATTGTGCCGTTATGATGTATTGTTGTGTCCAAGTTACCTACAAGATGAGCATCATTTATTTCTTGCACTGTACCAAGTAGGTGTGTTGACTTATGCAATTAAAAAGAATAGATAATAATGCACAATTGCTATGCAAGCTTCAGCATGTTAAATCTTGTCCACAAATACTTTGTTTCATCTTATAATATACATTCATTGTAAACCTGTTCAAACTATTGAGACTTGTGTAAGCTACATGCAGATCACTCCTCTCAAATATTGAAGCAGACATCTGATACATAAAAAAACAATAATTAAAAAAGAATAACATATGTTATATTATAATCATAGAACGGACTTTTATTATTGTTTAGCATATAAAATTCTTATACATGTTTGTTTGGCCACTTTTTCATTTTTGTGTTCTAGTTAAATGGCTGATCCAAAAATCCATTTGGCAAGGATTCACACCATTGTTATATTTTTTCAGGGTTTTAATCCATTTTTGAAATTTAAAATATCAAATAATGATCAAACATAACATGCTTTAATATTCAATCATAAAATGCATGTAAAGAAAATTAACAATACAACATTTATAATGCTTACTTGTCCTAGATATTACTTGGCATTCATCCTCATATCAAATCTGCCTTATGCTTGTTTCATTTGGGCACATTTGATTCCAAGGAAAATAATGCAATAATACATAACCATTAAGCTTAAAAACTTTTGAAAGGTTCAATTGCATATGAAGAATTCAATTTTTTTTTTTTATATGTTATATGGATTGAAATGAGTGGCACCCATATTACTGCATGACCATATATTGACATTACAACTTAACAATTAACAAATATACATGTATTGCTTGACAAGATTCCAATTTAGGTATTTTCTGAGGAAGCCAAAGTATTTGAATTTCATCGTCAACATACTTATAAACAATACCCATAACTTTATTCATCTAATATAATGACATGAAATTATTTAAAATAAATCCTTCAATATTAAATCTTATTACTGATTTAATACCATATAAGATTGAAAATAACCAAAGGCAAATAATTAAGTACTTTTAATTACCATTTAGTGTCAATATATAAAAATTAGGTAGAAAATGCAAGAAATACAAGTTAGATTATTATTTTTTTAAAAATAAAGATCAATAAAAACATCACATTAAGGATGTGTGGTTAGTGAGATTATGTTATCAGCACATTAAATTATATAATATATTTTGCTACAAAGGAGGAGGAGAAAACAAAGAAACAATCCTCCATATAAATGAGGATATTAATTTAAGAGTTAAAACAAAGAATTTATAAAAATAAAATTTTTATGGGAGTTATAGAATCAATGTTGATTATATTTTTATAATCAAGGAATGTAGTTTTATACAATTATATACAATAAAAGATAATTTTTACCCCTTCAATTGTTATTAAAGATTTAATGTTGTTAGTCTATCAAGTAGATACACGAGTTATCTTCAATGAAGAAGGCTCAAGTCCAAGTCTTGATGGACACAAAGGCCTTGTGTATGTGAATGATAGGTAACCCTTAAGTGAGTTGTGCTAGCCTCAATATAAAGAAAATTTGTGGTTGCTTGTTTAAAAGAAAACTTTATAAAAAGTTCATGGGGTTTAGGGCAAGTGACAGGTAGTAATGAGTTTTACTCCATAAACTAGGGTTCTAATCCCAAGGGTAAAACTTAACATTTTGGTTCCTAAAGTTGAGTTTGAATATCGAATCTTGCCAACCAACATGGTGTGTTGTAATAACATTATGTGGTTCATTGAGATACTATGATAATGCAATCTTAATGAAATATATGTGGAATTTATTTTAATTCCCTATAACAAAAAAAAAAAGATTTAATATCGTCCTTTAACCAACTGTGTTGAATTGGTGTTGATATGAAACTTTTGTTGATATTTGGAAGTTGTAATAAATATGACTTGAATGTAGAACACAATTCTTGCTTTGCAACTTTTTCTAGTGGGAAGGTAAAGTAGTTTTTAACATCCGTAAGGTCATAGACCATATAAGACCCTTATCGAGGATGTTGTTTACCCAAGATATGGTTATCCAACCATACTTCAGTTACTAAAGCATGGTGTACACCGATTTGAACTTTGAACCTCTATTCAGAGTTCTAAAGTCTCCACCATTAGGACCCACTCAAGAAGGGAGATTTTAGACTTTGCCAAACGTGGAACTGTATCTAACATTATGCAATACCCTTTTATCATATTCTAATTTTTTTAAGCTTTTCAACATTTGTGAATGCTTTTATTCACATTATGCTTTATAGATTTTCCCTTCTCAAGTATATCTATCAAAATTGCTGACTAGATTAGGGCAATCATTATATTTTTTTCAAAAAATAGTTTCCATTACATCTAATTCTTGGACTAGGTGTGGGACTACTCTACCCAACTTTGCATGTATCTCCTCTTCTTGGTTTAGTTGTCCCACTTTACCCACTTAAAAAAGTGATATTACCAAATTTTGAGTACTCTTAGTTTGAGTGACTATTGTTTTGATCTACTGCTGTTGATACTTCATTAGACTTCAACTATGAAAGTAATTGTTGTTTTACATTTAATGTGTCCAACAAAGACGAGTTATGGTTAAAAGACATATTTACATAGTAGATAAAATGCAACCCTAATATAAGATGAACAATTAGCTTGAAGACATTCCTCTCCACTTGTTTTGTAAATATAAATCTTGTAAGAAAATGGTTTCCATGATTGGAATTCCGTTCACGTTAATACCTATCTATCTATCTATCTATCTATCTATTGGTCTCCTTGAGTCATTGTTTATGATTACCAAACTATACTTTTTAACCAACCTTGCATTGGTGTGAAACCCAATGCTTGTCATTTCTTTGCTTATGTTTATCATATATATTTGTTGTATGATGTTATTATCTTGTTGTTGGTGTGCCACACTCACTTGACAAAACTAGTTGGATTGTCTACTTTTCTTTGGAGAAGGAATAAAACCTCATGTGGATGCAATAAATAGAGCTACATCAATTGGGTTTAGTGGATGGAATTCCAGGCACACTTGGATTGGGCTTTGGACAATGAAATACAAAGAGCTTTGTTATAGTTGTGTTTTGCATATAATAAGTTCTCATCCCAAAGGTGCAAACATGCAAATGTCGAGTTATATTTAGAGAATATGTGTTTTTTTTTTTAAATTGGTTATATGGGATTGAAATGGGCCCCACCCATATTACATCATGACCACATAGTGGTATTATAACAATTTGGCAATTATGCATGTATTGCTTGGCAAGATTCAAACTTGGACTCCTTGAAAGTTGAGGATTATAACTAGTTGAGCTTAATGTCGTTTGATCAAAAATATTAAGGTTCACCTATGAGATTTGGACCTTGGTTAAGGGTGTGAAACTCTTCATTCCTTACCAATTGTTCTAAACCTCATGGGCATATTTAGAAAACGTGTTATCATTTAATTAATTACCTCATTTTACACATCAATTGTGTGTCAGGTGGTTGATCAAGTCAAATTCATATCCATCATGGACCATAGAGTAGACCAAGAGGTGCTTAGAAATTGTTGAATTATGTGGTGGTTAAGCTTCACTTGAGGCAACAACATACTTTGTATTGTATTATATGTATAAGCCCTTTGGGCTATTGTAAACCTTGAAAAAGGTACATTTGTGGTATTTTATTGTTTTAATGTAAAGGTCAATTACTTAACCTTGACCTAAAGGTGACTTGTATTTGGGTATAAATATCCCATCATACCAACCATTTGGTCATCGGTAGGAGTGTACTTTATTTCAATTGGTTATATGAGATTGAAACAGGCCCCACTCATATTACATCATCACCACATAGTGGTATTACAACAAAGCTTGAATATTATCCATGTATCGCTTGGCAAGATTTGAACCTTAGTCTCCTTAAATGTTGAAGAATCTAACCAGTTGATTTGATGTCACTTGATAATCGGTTGGGGTGTATTACTTATTGCTATAATGAGATTATTTGGTGTAGACACCCCTTATAGCCTGTATATTTCTTTTCAACAATCTTAGGTAATTTGTTGATTCCATTCATTTCTAAAAACTATTGTGAAATACAAGAATTTAGTGTCTATTTGTGATAATTACATTAGGTAGTTGAAATTGGGTCCACACATTTATTTATTTTTAAATATCTTTTGCTAGATGTCCTTGTGGAGTAGATAGATAGGCATTAACGTCGAACAAAATTCCAGTCATGGAGTGCTAAGATATTCATCTTACAAAATTTATCCAACACCAAATAAACATAATTATTGCCATGCTTCCTAGTGGGAAGCCTTGATATAAGGTCTATATACATTGAATTCCATGAATTGTGAGGTGTTGAAAGTTGAGTACACAACTTGTATATATTACTAGCAGTATAGTCAATACAAGTTAATGAATGATATGTTATGATAACATTACTACAATTCTTTGACTACTAGAAGTCTCTCTATAGGTTTAAAAACTATTTTCTACACCAAAATACCTTACCTCTTTTTTTTGTAATCTACTTCACAAATTATAATTTTTGTTTAATTATAGTACATAGAGATGCCCCAAACTAACATGAAAGCAGATCCTATGAGTGGTAGTCAATAGAACTTTTACAACCTTTGATTAGTGGAGTCCTCATTGTCTTTATGCTTGAACTTGTTGTCAATCTTTGTTGCATACGCCTAAGCTTCTTTTGATTTTAGATTGTTCAAGAAATCCACTTCTATTTGAAAAAATTGAGTATGTGAAATATTTTAGAGAATATCATGCTTTAATTAAAATTTTCCAACCTTTCAAATTCTTTCTAGGACCATCCTATAAGTGTTACTCATCCTTGTTGCATCGACAAATTTTCCAAGTGAGGTCTAGTTTTTTTTTTCAATGGGTTATATGGGATTGAAACATGCCCCACCTATATTACATCATCACCACATAGTGGTATTACAACAAAGCTTGGATATTATCGATGTATCGTTTGGTAAGATTTGAACCTGGATCTCCACCTTGAATGTTGAGGAATCTACCGGTTGAGCTAATGCCACTTGATTCAAGTGAGGTCTAGTTGACTACACCTGCTTTTGCATTTTGTTAGTAACTCATATGGGATATGTTTTCCACCACTTTTTAATAGACATGGTAGCTTTTTGTAGTGTAAAAGTGATCTTTTAGCTTTGAGAGATATTCATAGCAAAATTCAATTTCAACTGCTCCAACATATTCTCTATTACATTTTCATCATTTTTACCCTTTGTAAATACAAATGTCAACAACTACTTACCTTGAATGGTGTTGGACTTTAAAATGAAAATCTTGTTGGAGCTTGATTTGATATGAAGACTTGTTGAAAAATTTGTGCAAAGTGGTCCAACATCTTGTTTCTCCGTCTTTCTAATGATTTATTCAACGCCACCTTGAAAGGATTTGAAATTTTGATCCTATATTCCATCTAATGCCATTTAGGATGGAAAAGAAGGTATGCAATATGTCATCTATTGTTGTACTTTCTAGCCAGACCTTGTCAAACTATACATAGAACATGAAACAAATATCAGATATTATTGATTGAGAACAAAACATTGCATTAGACAATATCATTGCTATAAAAACAATAAGAGGAGGATGGAGGATAATAAATGAACATTAATCATTCACATGCAAAGAATGATACTAGTTAAGAGCTAAACTAAAAATCTTATTCATATAAATACTTCATATAGTGGATATCTAAGATATGTAGAATGAACATAGACTATCTTTTCACAATTAAGCAATATAGTCTTTTACGACTACGTACAATGAAAAAATAAGAGGCATACATATTTAGGAGATGAAACTATTGATGTTTCAATATTATGTGATAACTACTTTTTCCTCAAAAAGAAACACATACACATACTTACATATACATATATACATTCTTTCTTCTATTTCTCTGACTTAAATAAGAGAAAAATTACATGTAATATTGTATTCATAAATGTAAAAATACAAGATTAATCTACCAAAAAAATAAATAAATGTAAAAATACCTCTCGTAAACACATCAAAGGTGTTGAAATATTGGTGTTAACTTTCACTTGAGGCCGCAATTGATCTATTGTATTGTATTTAGTTGTATAGCCCTATGGGTCATTGTACACTTTTTAGTCATGAGTTTAATATAATATTTTGCTAATAAGCCTTGAGGCTAATTATTTAATTTTGACCTAAGGCCACTTGTAATTTGGGTACTAATACCCCTTGAGACCGTTGAGGCCATTTACTTGGTAATTAGTGGAATATAAATTCTTTTCTTTAGTGAAATTATTTGGTATCTTAGGATGCTACCTTTCATATCGTGTGTACCTATTTATAATAATCTTTTCCTTTATGGATAATGTGTTGATTTCATTTGCTTTTGAAAAGTATTATGAAATCTTGCATGGTATTAGAGCGAATGTGAATCTCCACTACTTGATCTCAACATTTTGGCATACATTCTTTAATGATGATTCCAAAAGCAAGTGTATTTTGTTGAAGCAATTTGTGGATAATTTTATGGCCAACAATATTTTAGGGTTGTACAAAAAAAAAACTAGTTGGAGTTGGATCTTGTCATAATAAGCTAGCTAGCTTAGGAAAATTAGTCACCAACAAGTTCGTTTTTTCTTCCTTTGATATTTAATCCATTTAGTTAACTAATTGTTGTGATGTATTATTCCAATGATAGCTTGTGGGAAATCAATTTTGTTGAAAAATAATGGATTAAATTTTTTGAGTTCGAATGTAAACCTTGTCTTTAACGAGTTTTTGGAATAATTTTTTTTCCTTTGCTACTTCATTTTCTTTGGAATTAGTGTAGCACAGACGAGAGGACAATTTGCATTGTTTCTTAAGCATAGAAGAAAAGGTTGAATAATTTTTTATCACCCTCAATTGCTAGAAAAGTCTTGGGCAAACTTTGATGCATGGCAAAGACCTCTGATCCACTTGATAAAGTTGTAAAAATGGTTTAGCAACTTCTATGTTGCATTAATGAGAGAGGATGACTTAATAAGTTGTGTTTTAGAAAAAGGTTCTAAACTATAGTAGATATGGACAAACCATTATAATTTTTGGATTCTTTGTGAAAATTTCAAGGAGGTCATAGTCCAACACTTTGCATAATTTAATCATCAAGTACTTTTTTCAATAAAAAATTAAGCTTTTTCCCTCCATATTTTGAAAATTTGAATTTGAATATTCTCCATGATGGTGAGAAAAATTCTTGGTGCAAGGGGCATGGTGCATTTATACAACATATAGCGACTATTAGTTGGAAGGGATATCTCAACTCCCATTGCATGCCATAGCCTAAAAATGACTGACTTGTTTGTTGAAGCCTTCATCATAGAAGATCGTGAGGTTGACTCTTGACATAAGTAGCGTGAAGTTTTTTTTTGGTTTCAAAGACATTGTTCCATATGGTGAGTATTTTTGGAGGGCAATGTGGGGTCTTGCAAATGCCCATGTCCACTCCACATAGCTAAGGGTCCAACATTGGGTGGTAGACCCTTATCTTTGTCTTGTATTGTTGAGGGACCAACAATAATAGTCAACAACCTAGGACTATTTTCCTTAGAAGGGTGTGGGTTTAAATTCCATACAATATTTTTGTTGAGGCCCTTAGTGTTGGATTTTACATTGGTTTCTAGAAACTAATGGAGTCAATACGTTACCGAAAAATCCTGAAGAGTAATACACCACAAGCAATGCATATGATATAAGGGGGTGTTCACACACAACAAATAATCTCACTAAAGGAAAATAGAATACACTAAAATAAATAATAAATGGTTGGTATGAGGAGGTATTTATACCCAATTACAAGCTACCTTCAATTCAAGGTTAAGAACCTACATTTAACTAACAAAATATTACAAAAAATACATTTACAAGATTTATAAAGACCCAAAGGGCTTATACATAAAATACAATATAAAATTAGTCATGGTCTCAAGTGAAGCTTAATCGCCATATATTTCAATGTTCCTCCTTAGTATGAATAGGGGACAAAAGCAAAGATCCTTAATAGCCATTCCCATTAAGGGACACTCTCCCACACCAAGTAGCTCTTGCATGCATACAAAAGTAACCTTAGGCATGACCTTGACCAGGATATCCACTGTCGTCTTTGTTGATGATACAAAAACTGGATCAAGCATCCAATAGGGATAAATCCATTGCACATAGTGCATCCAAATATAAATGTGCTTAGTCCATTGATGAAACATTAGTATACAACTTGAATGGTGCTTTGATTATCACATCAAGAATTGATTAGGTAGTGTAGTGAATTTTCACTACATGCGAGATCTAGCTGGATATCGATGAAAGGAAGAAAGTGACCAAGTCCACCTACAAGGTTGAAATTCTCAACAAACATAATGTCATAGGCCAAACCAAGGTCCCAAGGAAAAGTCAAAGTTATAAAAGTGTAAAAGGAGGAAAATCAGAATTTTAGGAGAAGGTTTAGGCAAGAACAAGTGCAAAAGTGCGATAATCAAACCCTCAAATCCAAAGCCAACTACGAGATGGATATAATAGAGTTCAATAAAATTCCAAGGCTACATTGTGTGTAAAACTATGGTTATCAAGATTGATAGCAAAGGGCCAGTGGAAACAAGCATCAATAGGATATGGTATGAAAATAAAAAAATGTATTTCAAGAGGTAGGAAGGTGAGTGGGACCCACATGATCAACACGAGCTATATGATCGATAAAAAACTTACATGACAAGTAAGTGTTGTTGTGATGACCATCAATAGAGCTTATCTTTCTAGAAGGTGAAAGAGTAATAATTGTTGCATCTACCAGTCTATCAAACAATTAATGAGAAAATACTCCCAACTAACCTTTAGCCTACCAAGGTTAAATGCAAAATGGTGGCTTGAACCAAGGAGCAATGGAGGTTGCCTATATCAAGATGGAAGGAATTTTTAATTTTGAAATTGATGTACAAATGCCTACTTGAGGGGGATAATTGTATATTTGTGCCTAGTATCTGGCTTTGTGTATAAATTTTCTCTTAATTTTCTTGTGTATTAGTTTAGACTTGAACCTTGAGTCATTTTATTGGTAGATCTAGGCCTCTTTTTGTTTTAGCATGTATGTAATAAAAATTTCACATATATAAGGAGCTATGACTATTCTTCTATCATGGTCCTTGTGTATATTGATCTACATAGGAACCTTTGGCTCATATCTTTCATGGTTTTTATGTATGTTTCTTATGGATATGATGAATTGAGACCATGCTCATCTTATCTATCTATAAATGATGCATGTGTTTACTCATCCCACTTATACCCATAAGATTTTATGATTTTGGAACATCACCACCCATAGCGTAGGATTTTTTATTTTCTTGCTTACTCTCTTCCCCTTTTGCCTAGTGAGATCCAATAGATTAGAGATAGCTTAGGAAAGTGAGCATCAAGATCATATTTGATAAGGATCTGACATTGTAAAAAACCTTAGAGGTTGTCCTCTAAGCAACATCTTGCACTCTTGGGACTTCTAGACTATGGTACTCCATGCGAGGCACGAGTGTTGAGTGCACCTGGCTACCAGAATGGGTGATCGTGGCATTCAGAGACAACAATAATTTTCCTAGCACACCTAGTGGGAAGAATCTCCTTTGATTTACACCATAATTTTTAATTTTGCTTGATTCTCAAAAAATATAAAGAAGCAAAGCTCAAGGGAACATCCACCATGCATGACAATAGTTTTTCTAACATGTCTTATGGGATGAATCTCAACAATTTGTCTCACTAACTGTTGGTCTTTCTGCCACATTTTGTAAAATCTAAGTTGTATGCAGTTTTGGGAGTTAATCATTGTAAAACTTCTCTTTTTCCATGAAAAATGGTTAAGATGTTGTTATGTTTGTTGTGTTTTCACCAGCTGTCTCCTTTTACTCAGAGCTGTTTTCTTTCAAATCCTATGGTTTCTCTGGTTTTTTTGTGCACTTTTCCTATCGTTTCGCATGCAAAATTGTAAACGTTTTAGCATGGGGCGATGTTGTGAATATATTTTTTGCTTAAGTCTGATTTCTACGGATTCACTCCAGTTTGTGTGCATGGTGACAGTTTCTAGCAACTTAGATAGTTTTCAGAGCGTGCTTCCAAGTACAATGTAGGGACACTTTCGCTTCCATTTGTGGAGCGAAAGTTCCTATTTAAGGAGGGGGGAGAAAATGACTAAGTCTTGGCTAAGGCACAAAGTGCTTTCGCTCCATGTGGAGCGAAAGCCTTCCATAAAACTAAGTGTGCGTTGACCAAAGATTTTCGCTCCACTTGTGGAGCAAAAGTTCCTTCTCAAAAGTCGAAAGTCAAAATGCACGAAAGTCAAAGTTCAAAAAAGTCAAAGTCCCTATCGCTCCACTAGTGGAGCAAAACTCCTTGTCGCTCCACCAGTGGAGCGAAATCCTTTGTCGCTCCACCAGTGGAGCGACACTCAAGAAAAAGCGCAAATCATCTTAAGTGTAAGGCCAAAGGGTGCTTTCGCTCCACTTGTGGAGTGAAATATGGGTAGAAAATGAGTTGAAGTTTCTAAGCAAGCAAGAGGATGCTTTCGCTCCACTAGTGAAGCGAAACTCTAGGTGGGCCCCAAACACAATGAAAGCTACCCAGAACCATCATGGACTGCCCAACCGACCCCAAAGCTACGCTCTGAGCCATCCGATCATGGTGGATCAAGGGAACCTTCTACATTCAATGCTAAGTTATCTGCAAGATCAAATTTATGTTGTTAAGTTGGTTTTGGATCAAATATACCTATCACCATCATAGAAGTGGTTGGGCATTAATGTTTTAAGAGGTAGAATCCTCTATAAAAGCTAGATTTTTTTTTGTAACTAAGGATGGATAATCTCTGCTAGAAAAGTAGTTGTATACTTTGAAATCTACTTCTAAAATATAGACTTCTAGTTCTGGTCTTGAATCTTCTATCTTTGTGTATGCCTTCTATCATGTTATTTCTATTAAGTTAGTTACTTTGTTATACGACTTGAATTCTATTTTCTGGATTTAGCTATTGGTGAAGGATTAATTTTGGAATACCCCTAGAGGTTATGCAAGTGAGGATTTAATGTTGGTTTCTGTTAAAAGTTTATTATTTTGATTGTTGTTGGTTCAAGTGTTAGGTTGTGTATCATGCTTCCTATCCATCACCCTCGTATTTTAGGCTTTTAGCCTCTTTCCCATTCCTTTCAGTTATTTCCTTCTCTTTTAGCATCTTCCCTAACCCTTATCTCAAAAACCAATTTTATTTTTGGAACCAACCCTACTAGAGATTATCATGGAGGACATTTCTTTCCTTCGGACATTCAATGCTTGGCAATGGGTCTAGGGTATTGTAGACTTAGAAAATCTATATCTAGGCCGATTCGATTACCAATAATTTTTGGCATGCCTAGTGGGATGCAAACGTTCCACGTCAAAAGCAGTATTAAGAAGTTGATGTTCATCTTATTACTATCAAATCCAAACATCTGGTGACTCAGCTGAACTCAGACACCTTCGAATCTCGAAGACCAATTTAAAATATCACACCTTCATGCACACGAGATGGAGAGCTAAGAATACAGAAGAAGAAGTCGAGTTCTTCGAGCTTGACATCGACGCTTTGGGAGAACATCCTAGAGTGGTCCGATCGAATATCCCGTTAGATGGGACATCTTCACAAGTAGTTATTGTTGCTTCACAGACTCCAAGTCCTACCAGCACAACAACTAGCTTACCCCCAAATCCACCAAATTCTCCAGTTCAATCGAATCCTTCGGTTCAACCGAACATTTCGAACATTTTGGTCTAGCCAGTTCAACCAACTCCTCTGGTTCAACCAACTTCACTAGTCTAGATAGTGCAATAAGCTACCCCTAGGCAGTTCCTCACATGGAATCATTCGAGACCTCTAGCTTTGATGGCTCAGAACCAAGTACTACCTACAACATTGAAAGCTCTACCTACATACGATGGTATGGGAAAGATGAATTACGAGCATGTCCAGGACGTTGCCATGCTAGCAACCATTCACCACATCATCGAAGAAGATATTATGGTGAGGCTGCTAGTGCTTTCACTGAGAGGTAAGCTCCTCTACTGGTACCGGTCGCTCTTGATCGACACCATCACTACATGGGACCAATTGGTAGAATAGCTGATAAGGGGATTCAATGAACAAGTGGACCCCTTCTCTTTGTTGCACCAGTTCACCACTATCTAGAGGCATCCTCAAGAGGAGATAGCTAAATTTAATGTCAAGTTCCCACCTGCACCCATTCTACTACTTGAGAGATTTTCATTCGGATATAAGCATGAGCATCTACCATGCTAATATCAATACATTCCCTGCCTTGTATGAGCAAGCGTAGAAGGTCGAGGCTGACCTGATAGCTATCAAAAAGTTACCTCCAAAGGTGACTATGCCGATTTACCCAAATTTCCCTCAGAATATGTATCCCAGTGCATCTTCTCAATCACCTACATCCCCGATGTACCCCAATCAATCATGGAATCCCAACCCTCAGAATCAAGTGGTACCCACTCTACAGTATCAAGCACCCATTGTTCCTTAGCTCCCAACTATCCAATATCCGACATTGCCTGCACCATTGGCACCATTGCCATTACCCACACCTCAAGTAGCTTTAAATGTAGACCAGGTCAAAGAGTTGCAAGATTTATGGGTATCAATGAAGATGATGGCGAATGAGATGATCATCATGAGGAGGAGGCAAAATGATCAAAGCTTCCAATCAAGAAGATTTCCTCCTTTGATCACTAGGGAGCAAGCCGCTTCCACCAATAGGGCTCCTGAGAGAAATGTAGTAGTGCTGGAAAGTGAAGAAGTCGGTTCATCCGATAGAACTTATTGGTGTACCACATGCAATGATCCACACAATGAAGAAACCTGCATGGTGCACCTCAACTATGTCCAGACACTGGCCGATGGTGCTTACGATGGGCAAATCAACATGATCAGGGAAGCTGGTCATAATTTCATGATGCCTTCCGTCGAGCAAGTCTCAGTCCTCACCAAGGTTGGGAAGAAGCCTATCGAGGTAGATCCAACCCAGATGGATCCGCTAAAGGTGCCTGCTGCACCCAAGCCATGGAGTGAAAAGGCCCAATCATCGGTGAAAGCTCCCAATCCAACGATGACCTCAGAGCAGTCTGACTTACTAAAGGACTTCCTACCACCATGAGCTAGAGAAAGGGGTTTCCAACCCAAAGCTTTGACTTCTCAGCCATAAGCCGAGATGCGAGATCAAGCCAGGGAGAAGCTTCGATACCCCTCACTGACCAAGCATCAAAGGGTGGATGCCACGCAATAGTACCAAAATACGTATGAGTCTACAAAAGGAGTGGGAGAATCTGGCACTTTGACGTACAACATAGTCGAAGAGATGAAAAAGGCACCCACCAAGGTAAGCCTTTATGATGCCCTCCAACTTCCTAGGTCAAGTAGACCTTTTGCAGGAATCTCTCAAGTCTACCAAAGACAAGGAGAGTAGGCCGACATAGATGGTGTTTGCTCAACCATTGATGACTTTGGCCATAGGTAAGAATAGGCCCCCACCATTCTACCTTTCCCTTCGAATGGAAGGATGGATCGTGCACAATTGCATGATCGACTCTGGTGTTGCGACAACCGTCATGCCCAAAGTAGTGTGTGACATCATGGGCATGGAGTATACCCGGAGTAGCCCTGGGGTGTTACAACTAGATGAGACTCTCATAAATATGGTGGGAGTGATCAAAGATGTTTTGATCCAACTCCACAAAATGCTACAAGTCACGGTCATCCAAGAGATCATGGTAGTCGACCTTGAGCCATACTTTAGTATGTGCCTCTCAAGAGAATTCATAGCCAAGTTGGGAGGCTACCTCTCCCTCGACTACTCACATTTGGAAATCCCCTTCAAGGGGAAGAAATTTAAACTCTTCAATGAGAAGCCTACCAGTTTTCATGTTGAAAAACTTGAATATGAGGAGAAGGGCTCGAGATCTATCAACCTGATGATAGAAGAAATGCAAGAAGTGGACCTGATGGAAGAATCTCTCGATGAGATTCGAGTTGAAGATGAGTTTTCCATGACCAATTTTAATGCCATCATCGAGATAGATTTAGGGTGCTACTCACTCACCAAGCCTGAAAAGGCTGAAATGAAAGCACCTGAAGAAGAGCCCCCGATACCCGATCAACTATGGAAACTATACTTTGATGGTGCATGATGTAAGAATGGTATAGGGGCTGGCATCGCTCTTATCTCTCCATCTCGATGAACAAAAGACTTACTCATACAGGCTCGCATGGAGCTGTACGAATAATGTAGTAGAGTATGAGGCTTTGTGCCTCGGACTCAAGAAAGTCGAGAAACTTGGCATCAAGCAGTTGTAGATATTTGAGGATTCTGAATTGATCTGCAACCAAGTTACCAACAAGTGCATCTCCAAGTAGCACTATCTAAAGGTGTACCACAACAAGGTGTGGGATTTTCTTGAATCCTTCACCGCACTGAGCATCAAGTCAATTTCATGAGAGCGAAATAAGCTTGTGGACATCTTAGCCTCCATCGGTGCTCGGTTCTCACCGGTAGATAATATGATGCATAAGCCAAAAATGGTGAGGCTGATCTATAGGCCTTCTATGCCTGATAAGAAGATCCACTAGCAAGTGTTCGACAATGATGAACAACTTGTCAATTTTTTGGTTAATGAAGCATCCTCGATTGAGAATCGAACTCTAGATGAAGAAGACCATGAGGGGTTAATTCAATTGAAAAATAATCATATCCCCAAGGGTCTGATCACATTAGAAAGTCTATTTGATCGGAATGATAGGTCTATCACCCACAAGATCAAAGTAGACAAAAGAGAGTTCATAGACCTGGAGTTAGAGCCGAGGAAAGTTATCAAAGTAGGGGTCGATTGCATAGTCAAAGAGCTCCAACAGATTCATACCCTATGCAAGGAGTATCCCAATATCATCGCTTGGTGCTATCAAGATCTAAGGGGGTATGACAAGAATGTCATCCAACACACAATTGAGCTGGAAGAAGGGATCAAACCCTTCAGGAAGAAATAGAGGCCCATCAACCCGAAGATCGAGATGTTGATGAGAGCTGAGCTTTTGAAGATGCTTGAAGTGAAGATCATCTACCCGATCAAGCACTCCTCCTGGGTGGCCAACCTAGTCCCGGTTTGAAAGAAGAATGGGGACATTCGCTTGTGTATCGATTTTTGAAATCTTAACCAAGCATCACTCAAGGACCACTACCCACTACCTCAGATTGACCAGATTCTTCACATAGTGGTGGGAGCACAGAGGTTCTCTTTGCTGGATGGCTTCTTTAGCTACAACCAGATATGGGTCAAGGATGAAGACCAACATAAGACTACGTTCACCACCAAGTGGGGAACCTTCGCCTATCAATGTATGCCCTTCGACCTCTCAAATGTCGGAGCGAATTTCCAAAGGGTGATGGACCTCACTTTTGGTGAACTATTAAATCATGTCATCATGATCTACTTGGATGATATGATAGTCTTCTCCCATAAGAGGGAGGAACATGACCTACATTTATGGTAAGTCTTTGAGAAATGTTGAGAGTTTGGGGTCTCCATCAACCCCAAAAAATCAATCTTTGCAGTGAAGGAAGGTAAACTTCTCGGGAACTTGATCTCTGAGAAGGGATTAACTATTGATCCCACCCGAGCTGAAGCACTCCTCCGACTTCCACTACCATCAAATAAGAAATCCTTGTAGTCATTTTTTGGACAAATCAACTTCATTAGGAAGTTCATAGCCAACTTCGCCCAAGTGGTGAAGTCGATGACCGAGCTTCTGAAGAAGGATGTCGAATTCAAGTGGACCGATGTAAGGAAGTAGGTATTCCAAGAGATCAAGGAGTGGATCACTCAAGCTCTAGTCCTCATAAATCCTAACTACACAAAGGATTTTATCCTGTACGCTATCAGGGAACCAGAAAGCTATGCAATTATTCTGACCCAAAAGGGGGAAGATGGAGATGAGCACCCGATAGCGTTCCTGAGCCAGATCATCCAACCACATGAAGAAAGGTACAATTTTATCAAAATACAAGTGCATGCGATGATGAAATCACTCCAAAAATTTAGATATTTCATCTCCTAGAGTAAGACGATAGTGTACATGGTACACCCCGACATCAGGAGTTTCATTATTCAGGGGGAGCTTGACAATAGGAGGGTTGGATGGGTCTCTAAGATCCAAGAATTTGATATTGAAGTGCACCCTACCAAGTTGGTCCAAGATCGAGCGCTCTATCAAGAACTAGCCAGAAGTGTTGTAGCTGAAGTAGCAAACCCTGAATCAGAGCACTCTACACCTGAAAGCAACCTTGCCAACCTATCGGTTAACAATCCATATTGGATAGATGACCTTGTCAAGTACTTCAACATGGGAAAATTTCCTTCTCACTTCAATGCTTCATAAAGAAGGAGATTTCACTTACAGGTTGGCTAGTACATTCTGACACCCAATGGACTATTCTATCAGAATATCGATGGAGTCCTCTTGAGGTGCATCAGAGAGTCGGAGAAATCAAAAATCCTTGAAGAGTTTCACTCTAGGATTTTGGGAGGTCATTTCATGGGTAGGCCAATGGCCCTGAAGATCATCAAGGTAGGTTACTACTAGCCCACCCTCTTCATCGATGCTTTCAAGGTCAATCAGTGCTATGACAAATGCCAGTGCTACTCGGGTAGAACCTAAAATGCCTCACTTCCTCTCCACCCCATTCAAGTAGAAGCTCCATTCTAGTAATGGGGCTTGGACTTCATCGAGATCATCAACCCCAACTCCTCCATCGACCACAAATACATTTTGACCACTACAGACTATTTCACTCGATGGTCGGAGGTAGTGCCAACCAAGCAGGCCAACCAAGATGTGGTTATCTCTTTTCTTCAAGGGTTGATCACTCACTTTGGTATGCTTGAAGCGATCGTGTCTGATAATGGCTCTCCTTTCATCGGTGTAAGGATCTATGAGTTCGTAGTTAGGTACAGGATTTACTTGAAGACCTCATCTAACTATTACCCATAGGGCAATGGATTGGTGGAGTCTACGAATAAGAACCTACTACAGATTCTGAAGAGGTCCCTGGAGAAGAATAAGTGAAGTTGGCATCTACTCTTAGACCAGTCACTTTGGGCTGATCACATTTCCATCAAGCACTCAATTAAAACATCACCCTATTCGCTGGTGTATGGGAAAGAGGTAGTCTTACCCACGCACATAGAGCTACCCGCATTGCAGTTACTCAAGTGGCTCGATGGTGGAGAGGGTGAATTTGACCCGATGGATGCAAGGTTAGCCTAGCTACTACAGTTGGAAGAAGATAGAGAGAAAGCTTATGAAGCTTTCACAAAGCATGCTGAATCCACCAAAGGCTGGTTCGGTAAAAATACTTCTGAGAGAGCCTTCAATGTCGGGGACTTGGTCTTAAAATGGAATGAAAACAAGTCTAAGCCGAGGAACCACGAGAAGTTTGATGCCTTCTGGGAAGGCCCATTTCAAGTCTCTGACATCAATCAGATCAATTCCTTCATCCTACAGGACATGGAGGGTTTCACTCTCCCGATTTTGGTGAACGACTTTCTTCTGAAGGCTTACCACCAACCGAGTTTCGAGAAAGATCAGTAGTTTGCTAGGTATCATCTTATGTATATATATAAAAAAAAATGTATGTGTATAGTCTACTTTCGCTCCAGTTTTGGAGCGAAGCTTGTGTTAAAAAAAAAGAGAGACTTTCGCTCCACTTATGGAGCGAAAGCTCTTTAAATATATATATATAAATATATATAAAAATAAAAAATAAATATATATAAATATATATATATATAAATGTGCTTTCGCTCCACTAGTGGAGCGAAAGTCCCCCCTTCCTTTTCTATTTTCATCTTGCATTTTTATTTTTATTTTCCTTTAAGGTCGTCCATCCGAAAAGCGCCAAGTGTCAAAAGGAAATTAGTTCGAAGGTGTTTTTTGAACTAGCAAAGCATTATAAAGTGGGGCCGTTCAACGTATCTATCCAGGAAAATGTTCTCACTCCATAATGCTCTGAAGCATGCCTCCCTATGGCAGATCCAAGTGAGCGCACCTTTCAAGAAGCCTGCACCCCAAGGACAATTTTCTTGTCTGACGCTGTTATTCATCATTCACAAGAACAAACTACTGGTACGAGGGCGAATGAGAGACGCACGATCCCATGCATGATTTCCACCTGCATTTAACTCTGGCACTAGAATTTAAGGTGGTAGATCTGAAGAGCGCTATATGGAAAAAGGGGTGCCAAACTCATTTCATGCCCTTCATTGCAGTTGTATTTTCATGTAGTCCTTGCACCCTATAGTTTTTAGAGCGTTTATCTATGCAAGAGTTTGAATCAGAGTAGTTCATTGGTAGACATGGGCAAGAAGAGTGGGGAGCATAAAGAGAAGGCATCCAAGGAAAAGGTGACATCCACAAAGGAGAGTGGCTCGAAGAAGCCACGAAAGCGTGAGAAGAAGCCGGTAAAGCTGACGCCGCCCGAAGACAACCTCTTCAAACTTTGGGATTGTCTGATGACATATAAGGACCTTGAAGAACTATGCAAGGATGTCGAGAGGGCATTCAAAGAAAACCTGACTAGAAATGCATTGGCTAAAGTTCACCACTCGCACTTGTTCTTCTACATGTGCATGCCCGTGCATCATTACCCAAAGTTTGTGTGGGCAATTTCACAATTTTATGATGCCCAGACAAGAACAATGTGAGATTCCAAGGGGAAGATATTATTCCTCATCATGACTAATACCGTTCAAGAGGCTTTTGCCTACGGAGAGAAACCCTCGACTGATTTCCTCCTCAGGAATATCACCAATTTTGAGCAGAGTGAGAGGTATCATCCCATGCCTCAGATGTGCCAGTTCATGAGGGAGTAGTTGGGAGGAGCACCATCATCTAGAGAGCTTCCCGAATTACCCATGCGCCTGACAGAATTTGTACATCATGATATTTATTCGATTTTGGCATGGGTGATGGGGCTCTCTACCGATGCCATAGTCTACGACTGGTAGGTGTCCATGGTGGAGTCCATTTTTCACAATGAAATTTATTTCCCATCCAAGATGAAGCTGAATACCATACCAGTTTTCTTCGATTGGGTAGAATGGGTGGCGTGGTAGATGCACCTCTCATTATCCTACCTACAGAGCCACAAAGATGATCAATTCAGGCATTGCTCCTCCCTCATGTGGTATTTCTTCTACCACCTGCATGAGAACTTCCCCTTCATCCCCAAGAACCAGACTGACGAAGAAGGCAAGGCATTGTTGGTCTATCTCTAGATGCAGAGCTTGTCCAGAGATGAATCATACTATAATTTTAACCAAGTTTTCTTGGGGCCGACGCTGAAGCTGATCTATGGCCACTACGAGTGAGTTCTCATGGAGATGAGAGACAAAGTGGTGGATGGGAAGTTGGGAGATGTTTTTTTGCTCACCCAAGGCTTGGTGATCAAAATTTTGGGTTCACAGAGAAACCCTTCCTATTGCCCTACTATGCCATGCCGTACCTATTTGCCCTAGAGGTCACCCAACAATGTGACTTCACCAATGAGTTATACGAGAAAGGTAGGGGGAAGAAGCTCACATGTCCTATGCCCTTCAAGTTTGGAGACATCAAGGTGATGTAGTGTGGCCAAAATGTTGTACTTACAGTAATGTTGTACGACTTTGGATTGATTGAGCTCCCCCAACACTGGAAGTATGATCCACGTAACATCTTCTAGGATTTCATTGGAGTGAAGTCTTTTCACAGTTGCCCTCACCCTAGACATCGTCACCCAACAAGTTGGAGTGGTACATCGATGAGATGGTGCCCTTGCCTCCCTAGCATAACTTTTACACCATAGAGATTGAGTATGACCCAACTGTCAACCTAGAGTAGAAGCTTCCTAGGGATGTTTTTCAGGTGATGAAGGAAAAGTTGTAGCATTGGTCAAATCACAAGATCAATGAGTGGTGGATCATGAGGGTCCACAATGACAAGATGCTCTCTGACTACCCAATGGTATTGGATGATAAATTCTCCATAGTGTATGATGAAAATGTGGACACCTATTAGGCCTCCTCATTTTTTGAGATCGTGCCTCAGAGCACACAAAGCCTTGATGAAGTGGACAACAAGGGAAAAGCAGTCCTGAGTGGTATAAAAAAAGTCAAAGAAAGTGGGCCATCACCTCTTAAGAAGCAAAGTGCCCTCCCAAAGAGAAAAACTAAAGAGATGTCTCTCTTGCAGTAGGCAATGAAGAGGTCATAAACCAGTACTCCCAGGACATTTAGAATGAGTTCTTCTACAACACTTGAAACCTCTCCATCGAGCACTCCCAAAGCACCTATCGCAGAGCACTTAGAGAAGTAGAAAGGAGAGGTGAAGGTGATTTATGTCGAAGCGATGGATGTGGAGGAGAGAGAAGACCCACAAATGTAGCATCCCACTTCCCTGGATCCTTTTATCATAGATCCCAAAGGTACACATTCAATTTTATCTCTTTCTTCTTCCCTCTCTGCAACAATCATTTCCTCAATGAATGAAACCCTAGTTGTTCCCTCTGTTGCTCTTTCGTTGCCCCATTCCACAATCGCTGGTGTATCAGTTTTCCCAACCCTTTCGTTGCCCTTAGCTGCATTCACATATTTTGCAATGTGCCTTAACACCTTCGTAGTTTTCATGCCTGTTAGCTTTTATTTCTCTATATTAGGAAACCATATCGTCGATATTTTTCTCATCGTAGAGATAAATTTGTTTTCTCTTTCACCGCCCTCTGCTACCATGGCGTTAGTTGCATTTGATGTTTCAACACCAAAGCCCACCATATTTGCAATCATTATCTATACCTAAGCACCCTTGAGGGTTAGCGCAATCGCTTCCCCTCTTATTTCCCATGTTTTGTTTGAACCTAAGCTGCAACTTCTTCTCTTCCCTTATACGCAAATCCTAGAAGTCTCTCAAGTTCGAGTTGGAGATGATGCAACACCTTGCAGCTACAAAGAGCATTCACAAGGTGTATCATAGTTCATCGCATTGGTTGAGGGACCATAGAAAGGAGGCGCAAACTGGGGGCAAGCTAAGAAAGCATCCATCATCAATCCAAAAAATATGGAGCTCCACATAGTAGAGAAGATACCAGTTGTTCAGAAGCCCCTGGGGGAGATGACCCCGACTGATTACACTTACCACCATACCATGGAGGATGTGATAAAGATGAATATGGTACAAAATATGGGCAACATTCAAGTCAAAATGGGCTCCATCTATTTTCATGGTGAGTACTACAAGGAGCGCTTCTTTGAAGCGCAGGCCAAGAATTTTGAGCTTGAGGAGGACTTAGCAAAGGTGAGGAGATAGAATTGAAATGCTAGAGTCTAAAGCCACGTAGTTGAGGCAATGCATGGTTTTGCTAGAGGTGGAGGTCGAGGAGTATTCTAAGGTGCGTGATTAGCATTCCAAGGCACGTGCCCAAGAGAACCAACAGGTGCAGGTACTGACCGTTTAGATCCAACAGTTGTAGGCTAAGTTAGTAGAGAAGACATCGTAATTTATCGCATTCTCTAGGGAGCGCATCAAGGAGATGCGCCTATAGTTCCTGATAGATTTCTCGATGAGAGCTGCATAGGGAGTCATAATTTTAACCTTTTTCAGAGAGGCACAGGAGGCAGTTACCATTGGCAACTCCATTTTAGAAGTTGCTCAGACAGACGTTGATCTTTGGCTGGACTTAGCCACGCAACTGCAAAAAATTGAGAATGTGGATGCCCACTTTACTCCCATGAGCCCCTTGGCTCGATCCTGGGCAACAACGAAGATGACCCTGCACTCTTTCTTCATGAAGCTTGAGCTGACCAAAGAAGCTCGTAAGATCTCAGACGCCCTCAAGTAGGAGAAGGATGTTTCACTGCAATATTTTAATGCCCTCACCCAAATCGGCATCCCCGACTTCACAGACAATGAAGGAGACATTCCACCACTTGAGGAGTTGAAGCCGATATGGGTAACATTCGTCATAAATACCTTAGACATTGATGCTTGGGAGGATCCAATTTTAGATGTGCAGGTGATGCCTTTCATGGCCAAATATACCCAAATTGAGTCTTGCTTGCAGGAGTTCAATCGAAGGCTGGATCTTGCTGATATTGATCGAATTGAGACCTTTCGTTACCTGATCCAAGAGCTCTAGAAACAACCAATATTTTACCTTGAACACTGGATCGATGCTTCTGTGGTGTACCAACATGTGTTTAAGAGCTCTCTGGAAAGGTTTCTCCCCCAACAGCGTGAGCTAGATCCCGAGGAGGATATAGAAGGCGAGTAAGAGAAGGAGGAAGAAGCAAAAGGTGAGCAAGAGGAAGAAGAGGAAAAGGACCGACTTAAAGAGATACAAAAAAGTAGCCGTGAGCAGTCTGAGGATGTTGAAAGTGAAGATGACTCTACAACCCAAGGATAAGGCCTGGGATCTTTGCATTGAGGCAGGCTCAATACCCCACGAGCCGCCAGAGATGTTGGCCATTCTTGCCATATTTTGTAAAATTTAAGTTGTATGTAGTTTTGGGAGTTAATCATTGTAAAACTTCTCTTTTTCCATGAAAAATGGTTAAGATGTTGTTATGTTTGTTGTGTTTTCACCAGCTATCTCCTTTTACTCAAAGCTGTTTTCTTTCAAATCCTATGGTTTCTCTATTTTTCTACACTTTTCCTATCATTTCGCATGCAAAATTGTAAATGTTTTAGCATGGGGTGATGTTGTGAATTTATCCTGTAAGGCATGAGCATATCTCTTCAATAATTCCTTATCTTTTCTCATTGGAAAAGGATGATTCTATTTAGGATTATTTTTTCTTTTTTCATGTTGCTAGGATTTTGATTCTAGTGGGATTTCATCATGATCAAACATAATCTCCAGTTTAAAACATAATATTTCTCTATTGTTAAACTTCTAAGCTTGCCAATATTATTGACATGTATTTAATATTAAAATCAAATTGGACAATTCCTATCTTAGGCCCCATACTCCAATATTTACATGCATACAGGTGTCAATTAATTAATTCATCCCTAATTTTTATCCAAAATTAGATTTCTATACTCATCCACACTGCATCTAGCCTTTTGTAAAAGGATGATTCTAATATAGGATTAGGTTTTCTCTTTTTCACTTTACTAGTAATATGTGTTAGAGGAATATTCCCTAATTTGGGATGGCTTATTTAATAAGCTTGTATATGCATTTGAAAGGTGGTTAGGTTGGTTGCTTCCCTCCGTGATTAGGTTGGTTGAATATCCAACCACCTTCGCTCCACAATGTATTGTATATTTATTTGCATCTTATGAATGTAAATCAACTATTCATTCTGATATGGTATCAGAGTTGTATTGTTCGACTTGGGTAATGTGAAAACAATTTTCTTCATTCCAAGTTGTCTACCAAACCTGAGCAGGTAAAGGCAAGCCTCTGAAGCAGAGTTGTGATCCATATGATGTGCACGGAGACGTCGAAAGAAGAAAGAGTAGTAAAGCCATTGGGATGTGCCAAATTTATTCCCAGCGCATTGGCTGATTGATAACGACATCATGCGGGCTTACTGTGACATCTCTGACAGCGCCAAAAGTCCCCTGATTGTTGCAGCATCTGCGGGATAAAAAAAAGGTTTATTATTATTTTTGGTGAATCATTTGTATTCCTAAAGTGTGATTACCAAATTAAAATTTTAATTTTTCTCATAGTGTTAGTGGCCTGTGCGAAGTGTTTTAAAACACTTGCTTGGTCGTATATTGAAAAGGCACATTATATTGAAAAGGCACATTATACCTTTATGTTTTCATCTACCCGTTATCCCAGTTGGTTTCCCATTATCTATTTGGAGATAGAGGATGTCATAGCCATTGGAGAAAGCAGAATTCTTGATGTGCACAACCTTGCAATAATTCCTAATAGACAGTTTGCTTGCACTTAGATATTGTTTCGATTTCAAGATGATCACGATTGAAGAGCATATCCTAAAGATTTAGTAACAAAATTAAAATTTTGTGATTGGAGGTTTCCAATTTGCACGGTATAAAATTTGTTGTCACGTTGCCCTCAACAACACCCTTAGATAGAATCTGAAGCATGGGGACAATATATGTGAGATATTTGACAATCGAACATGCAATTAGAGAAGCACATTTTTGATAATCTGCACACACTTTAAAAAAAAAAAAAACCTACACGCAGCACTACCGAGTTTTGCAGACAACACTCATAGATCGCTGTGCCTATTGGAGGAGGTATAAGTTTTTTTTTTCACACAATTGCTTCTGGTTTCGCTTTGTGATTGGTCATGGACAGATTTTGGACTGCCACCCACCGTCAGTTTAAAAAAATACATTGCAATCCTCCATGCTCTAAAAAGCAAGTTTTGTCTTTATGTTTTCATCTGTTTGCTAACGGACTTGGTCATGCGAGCTGAGCTTAGGTGCTTTGAAGGCAGCCAGTCGGCGGTTCAAACCCTTGAAAGCCATATTTCAGTTGGGCATGCAACATAAAGGGCATATTGTACCTTAAAGATTCAATCTGCTCAGTCAGCGGAGTTGGTTGAAAGCCTAATTACTAAGGCTCTTGAGAAGAAGGAGGTGCGAGTTAAAATCTCCCAAAGTGTTTTTTATATATAAAGCACTATGAAATTACCAAGAAGTGGTGGTGTTAAAAAAAACAAAAACCAAATTAAGGTATTTTTTCTTCTATACCTTATTTTTTAAATTTGGTTTTGCAAAAATCTTATTTATTTTGCATATAAACACCACATTAGGAGGTCTTATTTTACACTCAAACAAGAATTTGAAACTAAAATACAAGGAACTAATTTTTTCCATTGAGAGATAGGATATTTAAGTTTCTTTTGCAATTTGCAAGGGTATATACAAATTTTTCATCCTTGTGTATTTTGCAATAAAAATGAGGGATACAAGCATTGTTTCTTTTGCAAAATTCTAAAGACAAGGGGGGAAGATAATTGTAGATTTGATAGCAAAATTGGAATTGAACAGAGGGGGGAAGATTCTTTTATCCATCCCACAATATTTTGCAACAAGGGGGGAAGACTTGTAAGGGTGCATCGTCACCTTAGTCAAAATTCTTGCAAAATTCTATTGTAAAAGGTGCATTTTTGGCAGATATCGACACCTTAAACATGGGCAGATCAAAGAAGAAAAATGTCACAAAACCAACTGATGATGTTGCAAAATTAGTTAAAGATCCTTACTTTCCAGTAGGATGGGAAGGAATATTTTTTTTTGAAGATGGAAAATATCTTACACTACGCAGTGGTGTAAAATCCATTATCAAATATTCTAATCATTCAAAAGACCTTCATATGAATGGTGCTCAAATCCCTATAGGAGTTGTAAGGGCAGTCTACATGACATTGATTTCACTAGACATGGCCCAACGTCAACAGAAAAGGGAAAGCAGTGAGGAATCAGAGGTCAAACTCCTAATGGAAGATGCTTGTTGTAACACCAGTGATCTTCAACCCATGGTGGTGAATGTTTGTTGTGACACAAGTAACCTTGAGCCCTTGATGGCCAATGCTTGTTGTGATACAAGCGACCTCCTACCTACAAGGATAAATATTAGTTGTAGCATAGGTGATCTCGTCACAAGATCAAATTTTGCTTGTGACACCAGTGACTTAACAACTGAACGTCCTAAAAATGAGCTTCATAATCTCATCAATAGTAATAAATACCATATTGTTAAAAGCATTGATGAAGATGATGAACTTGGATATTTTGAAAAACACACCAAAGGCATTGGATCCAAATTGATGAAGAAATGGGATTCAATGGTGAAAGATTAGGTAAACATGGACAAGGCATTAAAACTCCTATAATGCCAATAGTCAGGCCAAATAATGAAGGCCTTGGCTATTTTGGACAAGCCAGTACCGATAAAACCATGTTTGAAAAACCTAAATCTTATTCAACTCCTACAAAGTATTGTTGCCATCATTGTGGAAGAACATGACATGTAGAAGCTAGGTGTTGGAAACTACATCCTTGTGACTCATGTGGATGTACAAATCACTCCTCTTCAAATTTTTGGTACAAAGTGAAAATGGCCAACAAGGTTCATATTGATTGTGGATGGACAGATCTCACACAATGGACCAAGATGAAAGAAATGTTGTTTGGCTTCTATAGAAAAGGTAAAACCTATGGTAGTTCTAGTGATAGACCGAGTGGAAGTCCTAGAGGCAATGACCCAGTGACATACCTAAAGGCAGACCCAATGACAATGATCTAGAGGCAGTACTACAGGAAGATCTAGAGGCAATGATCCAGAGCCAGAACCACAAATAGACCCAACAGTCCTATTCCAACAACAACCTTAGATCTAGATCCAAAGCCATGAGCCAGATCCAGAGCCAAATACAGAACCAACACAAACACATCTTTTATTTTATCTACTTCAACATTAAGGGGGGGATTTATATATGTTATCCCAAATAATGGAATAAGGGGGGTGTTAGAGGAATATTCCCTAATTTGGGATGCACTTATTTAATAAGCTTGTATATGCATTTGCAAGGTGGTTAGGTTGGTTTCTTCCCTACGTGATTAGGTTGGTTGAATAACCAACCACCTTCGCTCCACAATGTATTGTATATTTATTTGCATCTTATGAATGTAAATCAACTGCTCATTCTGATAATATGATGCCAATAGGTCCATATCATTTCTATAATTCCTAGCTATAAATCCTTAATCCCATTATCTTTCTCAAACTCATTATATTATTTATTTATAATCGAGTTAGGTAAATAGAGATACTCATTTCCTAACTTATGAACGAAGCATCAATAATAGTGAGCAAGAGGAAAATAACTCTAAATATTTCTATAATCCCACCTAGTTAGTTAGTGGAATCCCATGACCTTCTCTTTTCCAAATATTTCAACTTATCAATCAATCATCTTCTCTCATTGGTAAGAGATGATTCTATATTAATTAGATTTCATTCTACTATTAGCTAAAGGTCTTTCGAAACTATCCTAAAACTTCTCAAAAATACAACTTGCTTTACTCTTTCAATGCTGCCCAAATTTGCAGCTTAAATACTCTCTAATCACTACTTACAAATTCTGATTTGTTGATGTCCACGAACCTTAAAATTTGCTGCTCTCTTTACTATCAAGCCTTCTCTTAGTTGGCTGTCCAAAGATGCTTCAAAAGCTTCTCCAAATATTTTTCAAATCGTAGCTTTCTGCCTTCTTCAATATGCTGTCTTGTGACATTTCAACTTCTCCTTCAAAAATCAGCAACTTGTGCTTTTACAAATCAGCCTACAAAACCTTTATGGTTGTCTTCAAATCTCTCAAAATTGTGACCTTTATAATATTATTGCTTTTTTCAAACTTCTTTCTAAATTTTGACTTCAAATCTGACCTCATTCTCTATCTTCTTCCTAAAGAATCTGATGTCTTGAGATCTTCAAGATCTTCTCAAAATTTGGTAAACTTCTTGCCAAATATTTTTCCTTTTGGGTTTGTTTTCGGATGGCGATAATTATCCCAATATCTTCCGGTCAGGTTCTTCTTCTACTTACAATATTCGGACATGAAGTCTGGTTCAAATCTCTTCCAATGGTCACTGCTTCTATTTATGTAATAAGGCCTTCTCTAGCCTTCTTCTCCTTGATACCTCTTCTCTTGGGTCTTCTAATTCTGCAATAAGGCTTTCTCTAGCCTTCTTCTTCTCTAGAAATATTCTTGATATCTCTTCTCTTGGGTCTTCTAATTTTGTAATAAGGCTTTCTCTAGCCTTCTTCTTCTTCTCTAGAAATCTTCTTGTGACCTCTTCTCTTGGGTCTTCTAATTTTGTAGCTACTCAAATATTCTTAAACAAATGTTTAATAAAACCTTAACTTGGTTTCTTCAATCTTCTAATTATGGAATTTATGCAATGGGATCTCCTTTATTGGATCTCCAAAATATTCTACTTCTAAATTCTGCAATAGGACCTTTTGTAGTCCTTTTTTCTTCAGTATTCAGATTTCAATATTCAATCTTCCAAATCTAGAAGTTCTTTAATATGACCTCTTCTTGGGTCTCTTCAATTTGTAGTCTTCAATGAGAACCTTCTCCTTGGTTCTTCTCAATCTTCAATGGGGCCTTCTTCTTGGACCTCCTTCAATGTCTATTTTTTTGCAACAAAGAGTTATTCCCTGCACTAGGAAAGCACACAGACTTTCAAACAATTGAAGATGATATTCATCTCTATTCATTGTAGAAAGCTTCTAAACTTCTAAGAACTAATCTTTTGCAACAAAACCTAGAAAATAATAATAAGATATAAATTTCTAGAATCACTAATCTTCACTAGCTATCTTAAAAACTAGTGGAATCAAATCTATATTGAGTCCTAGTCTTCACGAGTTTTTCTTCAACCTTGTGGATAGACTCTAGCCAAATACTAATCTAGAATATTTACTCTCTCTCTATCAAACTTATCAATAGGACCTCTATCAAGGGTATCTAAATATTTTCAATGACAAGGTCTATCTTCAAGACCTATAAATCCTCTTCTATTTTGACTTAGCTCTTAGAATAGGTAAATCCTTAACTATCACTAGTTTTCCTTCAACACGGTGAGATACATTATCTTATTTGGTTTCCCTTTCTAGAGGTAATTCCTTCAATGTTACTGGTCTCTTCTTAACCAGTAGAAATATTCTCTACAACTAAAACTTGTGCAAGACAAAATCTTGTTGTAGCTCTGATACCATTATTAGCTTTTAATAAATGAGTGCTCACAATAATATGGCCTCAAGATCAATAATAAAGTTACAAATATAAAAGATATGATAATGCTAAGCAATCAAGCATATAAAATCATAAACTACTATAGAAATCAACTCAAAGAATGCTAATAATAAATGCTCAATAAACTATGAAATCTTATTGAATAAAGACCTCAAATACATCATATTTCATCACTCTCCATTGTTACAATATGTGACTATCTGTCACTCTTCATCACTTGATATATTTCCTTCACATCCATATACACATATAGAATGGAATGTGACTCTTCATATGGAGGAATCTTGGCCTTCACTCTTCCTCTTCATCTTCCTACTCTATTGACACATGTATATAGGGATAACTATGCACATTTACATTGCCAAAATATCATTGCACACTTGTGCATTTATTACATTACATAAAGTAAATACTTTCATACTAATCTAAGACACTCTTTCCTAATCTATGGATGTACCCATGGTGGTACATTGGCATGTACCAAATAATGTAATATATTCCAACGAGTCCAAAGTTTGTCATGTTCAATATTAATAAGTTCAAGAGTTCCTCATCAAGTGGAAGGACCTTTCAAAAGAATATATTGCATGGAATCCTAAGAACTTTTTCTAGTATTTTTCATCTTTGAGAACAAATATTTTAGATTAGGGAGCTAGAAAATAGCTCAAATATAGCCATGTCGGCTATCTTTATTTTTATTAGCTTAGGTCATAATTTTAGATAGTTTACCCTTGAGCATTAGGGTTAGGGTTAATGTTGATTTAATCTATAAATAGGAAGATTTATGTGGTATTTGGAATCATATTTCATATTCAAATTTAAGTCACATCTTCTACACATATGAGACTTTTTCCTCTCCAAGTGGCTATGAGACTTCATCCTCTTGAAGTGGCTAAGGTTTTACATTGATTTGAATCAATATTTGGATTATAGCATATTTGATTTCTTGGCAATTTGATGTGAATTATTATTAACATTTGGGTATTTCTATTTGTGCATTCTTGGATTGCTATTGCTATTATAATTAAATTTGTTTCATAATACTATAACACTTATATAAGTATTGATTGTTTTTGGTGCTTTTGTTAGAAAGACAGTTATTTAAATAGGGTCATTTTAAAGCGTTCTCTCTCTCTCTCTCTATATCTATATCTATATCTATATATATATATATATATATATATATATATATATATATATATATATATATATATATATACACACACACACATATCAATCATTGATTTTAGTAATATCTTATTTTTTGTAGCTTGGATTTATTACTTTTCAATAAGAATAGGGTAGATTTGTGTTCTATTAAAAGTGTTGGTTAGAGCCAAAGTTGCAATTAGTGCCATGGTGCTTCTGTTAGCATTGACTACGCCCGATGCTTTTATCAAAAGATAAAATTTTATAGTAAAAATTTAATTTTTATCTTCAAGTTCTATTTTATCTAATTATATTAAATATGTTAACACTCTTATCTCCTAGTATTTTAAATCTTAGTTTCTTGTCTTAAATTATACCATTCAATATTTTAATCATTAGTGTTGACTAGATTGAATACTTTGTTAGTACTATAGCACTTTTATTGGTGCTTTTGCATTTTTATTCACATATTTGACACCTCAAAAGCTTTAGTTCACCTTAGTTTTTAATTATTTTTAGATGAAAGACTAAAGAGTACAAAATTTAATATGACCTAATTAATGTTCAATCAAATAAAACTTAGTATTCCCAATAAATATACTAGTCCATATATGATTGGTTATCCACATTTTTGGTGAACCTAATGTATGCACTGCTTGGGTCCATAAAATTTTTTAGGAACCTTATCCAAAATTAAAAACTATTTTAAAAAAAGTAATAAAAAATGTGTTATATATATTTTAGATTAGATCACATAAAAATCAAGAAGGTACTAATTGATAACTCTATTGAGCATATGTTAGTCTCACAATGACACTGAGAGGGGGGGTGAATCAGTGTAGCTATTTAAATTCAAATCTACAACTCTTAACACTGAAACAATGAAGATTTAAATCAGATAAAGCAAGTATAACAAGAGAGCATTCCACAACACACGATGTAACGAGGTTCACCAATTTGGCTACTCCTCAAAAATGACTCCTTGGATTACCGTCCAAATCTAGCCTTTGCAAAATACCAATTTTACAATCAATTTACCAAAGCACCAACTGGAAGGAGCACCAACCCCTGATTTATCTGCACCAACAAAAAGGAGCACCAACCCCTAATTTATCTACACCAATAGAAAGGAGCACCAACCCCTAATTCCAAGCACCAACTTGGACTGCAATTTTGAAACTATAAGATTGACATAAAAATGCCTTCGCTTATTCAAGACCCTGACTGGTCTATTGCTAACCCAACCTCTCTCGCTATTCACCAAAACACCACACACACTTAAGGCTCTACTTACTGCACTTTTATGGCTCTCACGGCTCTGCTTAACGCTCTCTTACGACACTCTTCCAACCCTCTTCTTGCAGCACTTTCACTCTCTTTCAGCAGCTATGTAATTCTCCACGCAGACCTCCTTTTATAACAAAGTTCTGATTCTATTTTTAACTTCCATATTTTTGCATGCAACTTATTAATAGAAACTTCTATATGTAACTCCTTTATCACACAGTATTCTCTCATGCATCCTATTAATAGTTACGGCTCTTTGTTTGGTCTTCGACTGATGACTTTCAGCTTAACCGTCGCTCGATGCTTTCACTCCGTAACTGGCCCTATAACTGTCGTTCTGACTTTAGTTCACTATTCTTATTTTAGCTGCATGATTTTTCTCTCAGTAACTACACTCATAACTGACGTACCGACTTTAGTTAACTCTTCTTATTTTAGCTGCATGATTTTCTTCTACAACGGCCCTTGTAACTGTCGTATAACTTCAGTTAACTGTCACATATCTTATTTCGACTGGGTTCTCTTCTTAGCTCGCGAAAACACATGTCACGATATCGTGACACTTTCGCCTCCTTGCTTCTTTTCTTTGCTTGTACCCACAAAAACACATGTCACGATATCGTGACACTTTCGCCTCCTTGCTACTTTTCTTTGCTTGTACCCATGAAAACACAACATGTCGCGATATCGTGACACTTTTGCCTCCTTGCTACTTTTCTTGGCTTGTACCGCTGAAAACACAACATGTCACGATATCGTGACACTTTCGCCTCCTTGCTACTCTTCTTGGCTTGTACCCATGAAAACACCATGTCACGATATCGACAACTTTCCTCTTACTCTTCCTCTTTACTTTTGTCATGATATCGTGACACTTCTGCCTTCTTACTTTCTCTCTCCTCCTTTAGTCGCGAAAATGCGACATGTCACGATATCGCGACACTTTCTCTCCTTTGCTCTTTCTCTTGCCTTCGGTTCATGAAAACGTGACATGTCGCGATATCGCGACACTTTTTCTCCTTTGCTCTTTCTCTTGCCTTCTGGTCACAAAACCCGACATGTCACGATATCGTGACACTTTTTCTCCTTTGCTCTTTCTCTTGCCTTCGGTCACGAAAACCCGACATGTCGCGATATCGCGACACTTTTTCTTTCTTACTCTCTCTCTTGCAATATGTCGAAATCATGACACTTTTTCTTCTCTCTCTTGCAATATGTCATGAAATCGTGACACTTTTTCTTCCATACAATCTCTCTTGCAATATGTCACGAAATCGTGACACTTTTTCTTTCAGACTATCTCTCTTACAATATGTCGCGAAATCGTGACACTTTTTCTTTCGTACAATCTCTCTTGCAATATGTCATGAAATCGTGACACTTTTTCTACTTGCCTTTCTCTCTTCCAATATGTCACGAAATCGTGACACTTTTTCTTCCGTACAATCTCTCTTGCAATATGTCACGAAATCGTGACACTTTTTCTACTTGCCTTTCTCTCTTCCAACATGTCACGAAATCGTGACACTTTTTCTTGCTTGCGCTTTCTCTCCGAACATGTCATAAAATCATGACACTTTTTCTTGCTTGTGCTTTCTCTTCCAACATGTCATAAAATCATGACATTTTGCTTGCTTGCACTTTCTCTCTGAACATGTCACGAAATCATGATAATTTTTCTTGCTTGCGCTTTCTCTTCGAACATGTCACGAAATCGTGATAGTTTTTCTTGCTTGCGCTTTCTCTCCGAACATGTCATGAAATCATGATAGTTTTTCTTGCTTGCACTTTCTCTCCGAACATGTCACGAAATCATGACAGTTTTTCTTTCTTCTCAACATGTCACGATATCGCGACAGTTTTTCTTTCTTGCTCAACATGTCGCGATATCGCGACAGTTTTTCTTTCTTGCTCAACATGTCGCGATATCGTGACAGTTTTCTTCCTTGTGATTTTCTTTTGATTTTTAGTATATGGGCCACTTCGATATTTTGGAAAATCACTGTACATACTCTGAAGAACCTCTTAACTCCTGTCCACTGCATCAACCGATCTGTCTGACTGTGTTGACAACAATGACAATACTGTTGCTGCACCTTGCTCATCAATCTCCCCCTTTGGAATTGTTGGCAACACACGTGCAATTTCCTGTAATTCTTCTCCCCCTTTGACAATAATACCAAAGGGCTGATGCAGACTCCCCCTGAGTCCATGCACAACATTCTCAGGCACACGTTATGACAGTTAGCAAAAATTACAAATATGAGCAAAAAGATAATCAAATATATAAATGCTCCCCCTGAGAATGTGGTCCCGATAGCTAGTCAATTCTTGGGAAGCATGACCACTCCCAATTTATTGCGAAGGTACTCAAAAATTTCTTTGGGCAGCGGTTTTGTGAAGATATCCGCTACTTGCTCTGTAGTTGGGACAAAATCCAACTTTACCTCACCTTCCGCAACTTTCTCCTTCAAAAAGTGATATCGGATAGCAATATGTTTTGTGCGAGAATGCATAACCGGATTCTTTGAGATGTTAATGGCACTCGGTGTTATCACACTTAACTGAAATTGGCTCACTGAAGTTAATGCCAAGATCTTTCAGGGTTTGTTTCATCCATAAGACCTGCGTACAACACGTAGTTGCTATAATATATTCTACCTCTGCTGTGGATAAAGAGACTGACTCTTGTTTCTTACTGTGCCATGCAACCAACCTCTCTCCAAGATAGAATGCACCTCCACCGGTACTCTTTCTGTCATCGACACATCCTGCCCAATCTGCATCCGAATACGCAATAAGGGTGAAGTCCTTACCTTTCGGATACCATAACCCATACTCCATAGTACCCTTCAGATACCGAAGAATCCTCTTCACTGTTGTCACATGAGTCTCCTTGGGACTCGCCTGAAATCGTGCTACCATGCAAACTGCCTGCAAGATATCTGGTCTGGTAGCTATCAAATACAGTAGGCTCCCAATCATAGATCCGTACATGGTTTGATCAACATCTGGAGATTTTTCATCCTTGCTCAACTTGCAACCTGTCATCATGGGAGTGCTAACAAGCTTACAATCCTCCATTGTGAACTTTTTTAGCATCTCTTTCACATATTTAACTTGAGAAATAAATATGCCCTTCTCATTTTGATTAACTTGCAGTCCGAGAAAATATGAAAGTTCACCAATCATTGACATTTCAAATTCTTTCTGCATCTTAATTGCTAAATCTTTACACGAATCATCATTGTTGCTGCCAAAAATGATATCATCTACGTATACAACAAGGACAATGAGATGGCCATTCTCTATTTTGACATACAAATTGCTATCCACCATACCCTTTTTGAACCCTTGTTGAGTAAGATAGTTGTCTAGCCTTGCATACCATGCTTGGGTGCCTGTTTCAAGCCATACAATGCTTTCTTCAACTTGCAGACGAAGTTGGGATTATCACCGAGTTGGAAACCATCTGGCTGTTCAATATAGACCTCTTCTTCAAGTTTTCCATTCAAAAATGCTGATTTCACGTCCATTTGATAAACTTTGAAATTCTTGTGAACTGCTAAAGCCGTAAACATTCTTATTGCCTCTAGTCTAGCCACTGGTGCAAAGGTTTCCTCAAAGTCAATACCTTCAACTTGTGCATAGCCTTTACTGGACCAATCTTGCTTTATTCCTGACTACCTGTCCATCTTCATTCAATTTGTTTCAAAAATCCATTTAGTACCGATTATATTTTTATTTGCAGGTCTTGGTACTAACTCCTAGGTTTTGTTTTTCTCGATCTGATCTAATTCTTCATTTATTGTCGTCATCCAACTTTCATCTTTGCTTGCTTCAGCAACATTTTTGGGCTCAATGTTGGATAATAGAGAGTAGTTACTTACTACTCTTCTTCTTGTCTGAACACCAACTGTGGGGTCTCCAATTATTTGCTCTCTAGGATGATTTTTTTGCCAGCTGCCTATTTTGAATTTCTTGTTTTCTTCCTCTTCTGAATCACTACTTAACTCATCTGAGTCAATTTTTTGTTTCTTTTCTATTTCCTTTTCCTCATCTCCTTCAATAACTTCTTCATAAATTGGGTAGTTTTCTTTATAGCTTCTTTCTCGTTCCCTACCTTCATCAACTTTAACATCGACACTCTCCACAATTTTCTTTAGCCTCTTGTTGTAGCATGTGTAGGCTTTGCTTTTTGTCGAATAGCCAAGAAAAATACCTTCATCAACTCTATCTTCAAACTTTCCAAGATTATCTTCAGTTCTTTTGATGTAACACTTGCTTCCAAAAACTTTAAAGTATCTTGTTGTTGCCTTTTTACCGAACCACAGCTCATACGGAGTTTTGCTTTCATGCGTCCTCAACATGCACCTATTTTGGATGTAAACCGCAGTATGGACTGCCTCTTTCCAAAATCTGTCTACTATTTTGCTCTCGACCAACATAGTCCGTGCCATTTCCTGCACTGTCCTGTTCTTTCTTTCTACCACACCATTCTACTGAGGTGTCCTTGCTACTAAAAACTGTCTCCTAATCCCATATTTTTCATAGTACTCTACAAACTCTTCTGAAATGAACTCTCCTCCTCTATCTGATCTTAAACATTTAATCCTTTTTCCTGTTTGATTCTCAACTTGTTTTTTGAAAATCTTGAACATCTCAAAGGCATCTGATTTAAGCTTCAAAAATAGTACCCATGTCATCCTGGAATAGTCATCTATGCACAACATAAAGTATTTGTCACCATTTATGCTTTGCATTCTCATGGGTCCACATAAATCAGTATGTATTAGTTCTAAAGGTTTGCTTGTGAAGTACTCTTTTGTTTTAAATGTGGCTCTAGTTTGCTTCCCCTTTTGGCATGAAGCACAAATGCTATTTAATGGTTTACCAATGGTGGGAATATCTCTCACTGCCCCTTTTGAGCTGATTTTTACTAGATTGTCAAAGCTGATATGACCGAGCCTCTTGTGCCACAACCAATTTTCTTCTTCCTGTCCAATCAAGCATGCTCCTTCTGAAGTCTCTGAGAGAGTATACAAGGTTGCCGATGTCCTTGATACACTTGCTATCAACTTTCCACAGTTTGTTATTCTGACTTCACAACCCTGCTTCTTGAAAATTACTTCATGACCTCTGTCACAAATCTGACTTACGCTTAACAAGTTATGCTTCAGACCAATCACAAACAAGACTTCTTTCGACTTGATTTTTTCATCACTGATCTTAACTGATCCTTTGCCAACTATCTTAGCTCCATCATTATTTCCAAATTTTACAGAACCACCTTCATATTTCTGTAACTTTTCAAATTTTTGTTTGTCACCTGTCATATGACTGGAGCATCCACTATCAAGTATCCATGGTGCAGATTTGTTCTATGCTTTAAATGTTGTCTATACAATCAAGGATTCCTTTTCTTCCTTGGGTCGCTCCTTTTCTTTCCACTCTGGTTTGATTATAGTTTTGGTCACTTGTTTTGACTTTTCTTTGTCAGTAGCCTGTGCATGTTTTTCGAGAAATTTTCTATTTTGTCTCAAACCATTTGGTTGAAATTTTCTTCCCTGATGTTTATTTGTTGCAAATGTACTTCGACAATTTCTTGCAATGTGCCCAAAATTATGACAGTTATAACATTCTACTGCATAATCCATCAATGGTGAAAAAACATTTCTACCGGTAAAGTTCCTTTGTCCTACATTATACTTGCAATCTGAAATCTTATGTCCATAACCATTGCATTTAAAACAATAACCAGAAAAGGAATGAGTGAACCTGGGTGATGGTCTTTGCCATTTTGTAGTGGGAGCCATAAATCTTCTTCTCCTTTGATGAGTGACATTGGTGAATCCATCATTGTCAATACTCCTCTCGTGCCTGGCATTATTGCTTTCTTTAGCATGATTCATTTTTTCTTGATCAACCCCGATCTTGTCTTCATTCTTTATGGGTTCTATAGTTATGGCCTTTGATCCATTTGATGATTCTCCTTCGACGAAGCCTAACCCAAATTTGATGCCTGTAGTCCTTTGGTTATTTATAATCTTATCCAGCTTCATAGAACTTCCTTCAAGTTTGTGATAGCAACTCATTTTTTGATTCATCTCTTCTAGTTGCATCCTTAAACCAACAATCTCTTCTTCTAGCTTGTTGCACTCATCTATTTTCATGGTTAATTGTACTTTGATATCTTTAGATATTTTCTTAAATTTGTCTATCTGTACTTTCAAGTCTGGTTATGATTTCATTGGCATCCTCAAGCTTTCTTGAAGTTTTCTTATTCTTTTTCCTTTCTATACTCAGCTCTTGAAGTGCAGCGACCAACTCACCTTCCAGATCTACTTCAGCCTCAGCCTCAAATTTTTTATCACATTCCTATTTTTCTTCTATTTTTTCTTCTTCGAATGCCATGAAAAGAGCTTCACCTGTTTCTTCTTCAGAATCCTCACCAGATCTGTCTTCTCGAAGGACTGACATTCTTGGATATGAAACTTTTCTTCTTGAAGTTGCCTTTTCTAAAATTTGGTTTCTTCTTCCAGCTCACTTCTTTCTTGATGTGAACCTTCATCACTTTTGTTTTTCTCATTAAGTGGACATTTAGCTGCAAAGTGCCCAATGCCTCCATAGTTGAAACACTTAAATGGTAGCTTTCCTCTGTATTTTCCTTTTCCCCTTATTAGTTTCCGAACAAAGTTTGCTTTCATTTCATCTGATGTCTCTTCTTCCTCGGATTCTTGCTTTGCTTTTATATTTTTATGTGCTTTAAAAGCAGCTTTCTCTGTCTCGTGGGTTTAGTTTTTCCTATTCTCATCTCATATGCAATCAAAGAACCATGCATCTCATCCATACTAAAAGTATTTAGATCTTTAGCTTCTTCTATTGCTGAAACTTTAGAATCAAATCTTTGGGGAAGAGATCTTAGTACCTTTTTCATGATGACAACATCTTCCATTTCCTCGTCGAGTCCTCTAATCGCATTAATGATTCCATTAACTCTCAAGGATGTATGCCTCTATGTTCTCATCGTCATTCATCTTTAATGCTTTGAACTGAGCTCGATGCGTTTGTAACTTGGCCTCCTTGATCTTGTCGTCTCCTTCATGAATGCTCCTTAGTTTGTCCCACATGTCTTTTGCCATTTTACAACTCATAATATTTATCAGTTCGTTGTCCACTAAACCGCACATGATAGCATTCTTTGCTTTAGAGTTATTCTCAAACAATTTCTTACCGA
Organism: Wollemia nobilis; assembly: GCA_028583015.1. Lineage (NCBI taxonomy): Eukaryota > Viridiplantae > Streptophyta > Pinopsida > Araucariales > Araucariaceae > Wollemia > Wollemia nobilis. Next base: position 10,654,394 of record JAQPPZ010006249.1, read on the forward strand.
CAACATCGGTTGGAGGAGTGGTGGGTATTGTGTATCCACTCGTCTACCGACTCCCAAATGTCGTATCCCAAAGCACACATATATGTTCGCATCCTGAGTCTCCAAAATGAGTAATTAGTTCCATCAAACAATGGTGCTTTGTTTGAAGAGAATCCTTCACCACCTGCCATTGTCTCACTTCCAAGATCACCTTAGCTGATTAAGCTTGTTCAGGAACTTGGCTCTGATACCAATTGTTAGTCTCACAATGACACTGAGAGGGGGGGTGAATCAGTGTAGCTATTTAAATTCAAATCTACAACTCTTAACACTGAAACAATGAAGATTTAAATCAGATAAAGCAAGTATAACAAGAGAGCATTCCACAACACACGATGTAACGAGGTTCACCAATTTGGCTACTCCTCAAAAATGACTGCTTGGATTACCGTCCAAATCCAGCCTTTGCAAAATACCAATTTTACAATCAATTTACCAAGCACCAACTGGAAGGAGCACCAACCCCCGATTTATCTGCACCCACAGAAAGGAGCACCAACCCCTAATTTATCTGCACCAACAGAAAGGAGCACCAACCCCTAATTCCAAGCACCAACTTGGACTGCAATTTTGAAGCTATAAGATTGACATAAAAATGCCTTCGCTTATTCAAGACCCTGACTGGTCTATTGCTAACCCAACCTCTCTCGCTATTCACCAAAACACCACACACACTTAAGGCTCTACTTACTACACTTTTATGGCTCTCACGACTCTGCTTAACGCTCTCTTACGACACTCTTCCAACCCTCTTCTTGCAGCACTTTCACTCTCTTTCAGCAACATTTAATTCTCCACGCAGACCTCCTTTTATAACAAAGTTCTGATTCTATTTTTAACTTCCATATTTTTGCATGCAACTTATTAATAGAAACTTCTATATGTAACTCCTTTATCACACAGTATTCTCTCATGCATCCTATTAATAGTTACGACTCTTTGTTTGGTCTTCGACTGATGACTTTCAGTTTAACCGTCGCTCGATGATTTCACTCCGTAATTGGCCCTTATAATCGTCATTCTGACTTTAGTTCACTGTTCTTATTTTAGCTGCATGATTTTTCTCTATAACTGCACCTGTAACTGACGTACTGACTTTAGTTAACTCTTCTTATTTTAGCTGCATGATTTTCTTCTACAACGGCCCCTATAACTGTTATATAACTTCAGTTAACTGTCACATATCTTATTTTTTCTAGGTTCTCTTCTTAGCTCATGCCAAAACACATGTCACGATATCGTGACACTTTCGCCTCCTTGCTTCTTTTCTTTGCTTGTACCTATAAAACAACATGTCATGATATCGTGACACTTTTGCCTCCTTGCTTCTCTTCTTGGCTTGTACCCATGAAAACACAACATGTCGCGATATCGTGACACTTTTGCCTCCTTGCTACTCTTCTTGGCTTGTACCCATGAAAACAACATGTCACGATATCGTGACACTTTCACCTCCTTGCTACTCTTACTTGCTTGTACCCACAAAAACACATGTCGTGATATCGTGACACTTTCTCCTCCTTACTCTTCCTCTTTACTTTTGTCGCGATATCGTGACACTTCTGCCTTCTTACTTTCTCTCTCCTCCTTTAGTCATGAAAATGTGACATGTCATGATATCATGACACTTTCTCTCCTTTGCTCTTTCTCTTGCCTTCGGTTCACGAAAACCTGACATGTCGCGATATCGTGACACTTTTTCTCCTTTGCTCTTTCTCTTGCCTTTGGGTCACGAAAACCCGACATGTCACGATATCGTGACACTTTTTCTCCTTTGCTCTTTCTCTTGCCTTCAGGTCATGAAAACCCGACATGTCGTGATATCGCGACACTTTTTCTTTTGACTCTCTCTCTTGCAATATATCATGAAATCGTGACACTTTTTCTTATCTTGCAATATGTAATGACACTTTTTCTTTGACTCTCTCTTGCAATATGTCACGAAATCGTGACACTTTTTCTTTCGTATAATCTCTCTTGCAATATGTCACGAAATCGTGACACTTTTTCTACTTGCCTTTTTCTCTTCCAACATGTCGCAAATCTGACACTTTTTCTTCCGACTCTCTTGCAATATGTCGCAAATCTACGACACTTTTTCTACTTGCCTTTCTCTTCCAACATGTCACGAAATCGTGACACTTTTTCTTGCTTGTACTTTCTCTCTGAACATGTCATGAAATCGTGACAATTTTTCTTGCTTGCACTTTCTCTCCGAACATGTCACGAAATCGTGATAGTTTTGCTTGCTTGCGCTTTCTCTCCGAACATGTCACGAAATCGTGACAGTTTTGCTTGCTTGCGCTTTCTCTCCGAACATGTCACGAAATCTGAGATACGCTTTGCTTCTTTCTTTTCTCCAACATGTCGCGAAATCGTGACAGTTTTTCTTTCTTCCTCAACATGTCGCGATATCGCGACAGTTTTTCTTTCTTGCTCAACATGTCGCGATATCGCGACAGTTTTCTTCCTTGTGATTTTCTTTTGATTTTTAGTATATGGGCCACTTCGATCTTTTGGAAAATCACTGTACATACTCTGAAGAACCTCTTAACTCCTGTCCACTGCATCAACCGATCTGTCTGACTGTGTTGACAACAATGACAATACTGTTGCTGCACCTTGCTCATCAGCATCTTCTTTATCGTCTAAGTAACCCAACATATATACCTTTCAACTATATTGGGTATATTGCAAGCCAGAGCCACCAACCACTCCTATAGAGTCTCACATATACTTATGTTTATTGGGAAGTAAATCTTGGTGAGTTAACAAGTCATTAGGAAGGTTTATATCTTCCAAGTATTTATCTACTTTTATCTGCCCATGTCTACTCTCATATGTTATTATTCTTCCATGTATCAGTTCTACTCTTATGTGCCATTTCTCTCCCATGTAGTAATGGTATATAAGGAGGTTTGGTATATAGAGAGGTATTAGGTATATTAGGAGGTACCATATATCTTGAGGTATACTAGAAGTATAAATATATAGGAAATCAATATAAGGATTCTTCTTGTCTTGTTTCTTATAAACAACTCTCATACGACTAACTAAATATAAATAAATAGACTAATGAAATAACCTTTTATTTTTTTAAATATATAAATTGATAGAAATATATACTTATCTCTTTGTTATATTGTCTTATAAAGCTATGATGAAAATGAGGTTTTGTACAAGGAGTGAAACACAACAACCTAGTACATGAGTTGCAATTAGTAAATATTTATAAGAATATTATTTAATCTATATCAATACCCATCCTTTATTTTTTTTAAACAACTAATTCTACACCATCTATCCCTACTACTAAGGAAGTCAATAGGGTAACCTTTGGGTTAATTGAAGGTATGACCCACTATATGTAAAAACACTAGGAAGCAATTGCATTTTTTTGAAAAGAGTCTAAATTGTCGTTCCAATCATCTAAAGGGTTAAATTCACTTATGGATCAGTCCTAAATCCATATCTTATGTGTCTATATGTATAACTTTGCGTAGTTTGTATATTCCTTTCCTGATTTGACCATATTAATTCCTCTTGATATTATAACCACATGAAAAGCACTAGTCAAGCCTTTAAAAGGGTTATGGTCACATTTGAAGCCCTTGATTCTACTATAGAGGACTTTTTACAATCAAAGCTAATAGTATTTACCTAATACCTTAAAATTTTGGATTTATTTTCAAAATGCAATTCTAAATCTAAATCCTAATTTAAACTCTAAGCCTAATCTAAATCTCAATCCAAATCTTAATCAAATTTTCTTTTCTACTAATCCTATGACATGTATATTTCAAATCACTCTAAAGCTATCCTTTAATTTTAGGAATTTTAAGAGTAATTAATCCACTTCTAGCTCAATATATACCAAATTTAAATCCTTTCATCTCATTCCCTTAGTTTAAATCAATTTACACTTCATTAAATAAAACTTATAAATAACAAATCCCTTTCCTCAACCTATTACTTGTTAATAATAGGCTACTTAGCCTCAACCATAAATACTTAATCAATTCTATCAACCTCATCTTCAAAATCCTAACAATATGCCTCGTAAACTTTAAGTTCCAATCATCCAAATATAGAAGTTATGATATCAAATGACTATAATCCAAACTCCTTCTATTCAAAGGTACTAATATGAAGACTTTTAGCTAATATAGCCTTTCCACCCAACTTTGAAACTTATAAATTTTAGTCATATAATAAAAACAAGAGTCAATAAACCATATAAGGTTATTCCAGATAGCCTATAGTGCTATAGACTATGATGAGATATTATTCCTCTTAAATATTCCCTAAAATCTTTATTGGTCTATACTTATAGTGGTACTATCAAATACAATATCATTTCCTTAGAAACTTAAGGTATTAGTATAAATGTTTGCTAAAAATATTTCAATCTATATTTAAGATAATGTCATAATTAATAACCTATACCAATTTAAACAAGAAAATGACAAAAGCATTGCCAAATTCCTTGGAAAATAAAGATATTAGGGTGGTTAAAAAATGCACCTTCACATAATGATCTCCTAGATAATTTTATTTCAATTGTATATGAGAAATTAGCTTTATATTATAAAACATCTAGAGTCTCTTATTTTGAAGACTCCATAAATAGGGCCAGTGAGTAGAAATTACTCTCATTAAATGAAGTAAGTTAAAAAGTTAAAAGGATGAATATAAATATTCTTTTCCACCAACACTCAATATTTTAGTCCCAAATACCAATATAAAAATAAACACGTTGGGTAATTGAATCTTACAACAAAACCAAAAATTCCAATGCCACCAACAATCTACAAAAAATATACTTGGTAAATCCATCCAAAAAATCCCACCCAATCCAAAAGGAGGTTCACTAGGATAGAGGATCCTTAGAAACTATCCTAAATCAACCTTTGAAAGCTAAAATGATGGAGTTGCTAGTAATAAAATACTTTGAACTTGGATAGAAGAGAGCATCTTAGTTTATATTAGATAAATATTGTGATTTTCACAGGTTCAATGACCATAATATAAATGAAAAGTATGGGATTAAAATATTTAGTCTAATACCTTATAGATAGTGGCTATATTATTGTCAATAACAACTTGAATTTCTTATCTCCTTTAATCAACTAAGATTTAGGTATATTCCAAAATTCTTTGCCTAATAAAAAATTATAAAAACTAAAAATCCTCTACCAATAATGTTCATTATAACAATGTGGCCCCTCTCAAGGAGTGGATGGTCATATTACTTTATCTTATTCCATTAATCATTTTTCTCGACAAGTTTGTGTTGTAATCTATCAACAATAAAAAATGCCTAAGTTGGTCATTCTTCATAAATTAAACTAATTAGACCTCATATTGTGATTAAATATCAATCCAAAAATAAATCTAAAGGTGTTTATTATTTACTACAACACCTTCAAAGTAGCCCATCCAAAATATCCATTTTAAATATTCTTAAAACTTCATCAACCCATTGGGATATCCAAACAAACAATTCATCAAGTCTTAAACCTTAATGGATTTTCCTCTATCATTACATTAATAGGGGTTAGACCACACAAATATATACTTTTATAAAGATGATATCCCCCAAACCTCCTTAACAAGAGATAATCCTTTATATATCACAACTTAAATTGACGATAAATTTTTCAAAATAACTTTAGTTGATAATTGCTCTAGATTTAACATTGATAGTCTAAAATTCATAACCCATATTGGCTTAACCAAGAATGATATTCAAAAGTCTAAAATTATCGTCATGGCATTTGACAATGGATAATGTAAGGGTAGTAATACAATATTATTGCCTCTCAAAGTAGGCCCTTTAAATATTAACACTCTCTTTTATGTCATTTTATGTGACTATATTATAATATTAATTTAGGATGCCATTGAATATACAAGATATGAATAGTACCACCTACTCTACATAAATGCCTAAAACATGAATAAAAAGTTCAAACCTCTCATATTCCTATCTATCCCAAACCTTTTAAATACTATAAATTAATTGAATTACAACTCCAAAAACACAATATATGTCCTCATCTAATATAGGTTATGTTAACAATACTTACATTTCATAAAGATATCTCTATTAGTCTAAAAGCCACTTTCCATATAGGAAAGTCTAGTAAATATTAGCTAAACATTACATAACAGAAGCATTAGAATCACTTTTCCTAACAATCATTATAATTATTAACTATTTTCTAACTCTACCTCTACTAAGCTAACCAATTCTGACTCTAATCCTCCTAAAATGGACCTAGTCAATATCACTCCTTTTTCTAAGATATTAGACCTCCCCTTTAGCAACAAAGGTGAAAAGGTATAAATAGGAAGTTGTTATTTTATTGGTGTTAAAATAGCGAATGTTGAGAAGATCTTTGAAAACAACTAATATCCCACTCAGTGACATTTTATTTCATGTTATCTATCTAACTCTTAATCTTACTTAAAATTAAATATTAGACAATACAGGTTACCATGGCATAATAATAGGCTTTCATGGGAAAATGTATCAAGAATCCCCTTCAAGAGGAAGATTAGCAAGGTTAGTTTGGCATAGGGATTAACACTAAAATATTGAATTATATATTAACTAAACCTATAAAGGTAGACACGTTTGACTAAGTAGATCACGCTGATTAAACCTCCCTAGCTAGCACTATTTATTTAAATTGTCTCAACTAGAATGATGAATATTTTGAAGTCTTGATCATATTAAGTAATGATTATAGTAATTTTATTATGGTGTGAATTTCTTAAGCCTAGTATATTCCAAACTCATTACTTATGAATCATCTTATGATTGGAAAAAATATGATATCATTATTGTGCCAACCAACTCTAAAGAGGTTTAGAATTACCGATATCAAAACTAATTTCTAGCTTGGTGGATATTTTCTCAAATAGCTACTATAGAATTCTCTCCAGAATCTACTATCAATCGTCAAATTATAGACTTAGATAGTTCAAATATAACATATCTAGAAGTTGTGCCAACTTATCCTTAATTAGAGGATGAGTCCACTATTTTCATAGAACAAACCATAAACATCAACATGGGGACTGTAGACAAACCTCAAATCCATAAGTTAGGTAAAGTTTTAACCTTATAAGAGTAGTAGTATACCAAGCTAGTAGTCAAATTTAAATATATTTTTTCTTAGTCATACATTGACATTCCCAATCAAAATCCATCCTTAGTCATTTATCACTTAGTGGTCACTAGTAAATCCAAGATGGTTAAACAAAAGTTACAAAAAACATTCAAAGGTTGTATTTAGGTTAAGGAGGAGCTTGAGAATATTCTCAATGTCAACTTCATCAAATCAGTTGATTATTCTAATTGGATTTCCAAAATTGTTCTAATTATAAAAAAACTAGAAGCATTAATATCTGCATATACTTTCAAAACATTAATAAAGTGTGCTCCAAAGTCAAAAATTTCACCTCCCTAATATTAACGTGATTGCTAATTTTATTGTAGGCTTTGTAACATTATCATTAATGGATGATTTTTATGGATATAATTAGATTAAAATAACTCAAAATACCAATATAAAATAAAATTCAATTGATGCCCTTTGTGCTCAAAAATGTAGAAGAAACCTATCAAAGATCCATGAAATACATCTTTTATGATCTTATGCATGCCATCATGGAAGTCTACATTGATGACCTTATTTGTCACTCAATTAAAAAAGGAGGCTATATCCACAACTTAAGATCCATTTTTTATTGGTTTAGGATATACAAAGTATATTTAAAATCTTAGAAATGTATTCTTGGGGTAACTTTCAATAAGCTTATTCGATTTATCATTGTCAAAATGGGTATAAGGGTAGAACCTAAAAATATAGAATCTATTGATAAAATGCCTCCATTTTGAACATTGATACAACCTAGAATGCTCCAAGGCAAATTCCAAGTTATTTGGAGATTTATCTCTCAACTCGTTGATAAATACCAACTATTTACAAATATATTAAATAAAGATGTAGCTTTCATCTGGGATGATGATTGTTAATAAGAATTTAATATTATTAAGATATACTTATTGGCACTTCCTATCCTTATCTCTCCCAACCATAACAATTAATATAACTATCAACAATTTTTCCATAGGTGATTTGTTAATCTAGTATGATGATCAAGATAGAAAATGAGCAATATTATACATTAGTAAAACACTGGTTAGTTATGTGATTTCTCTCTAGAGTGTTTCCTTCTCAAAATTTTAAACATTATATGTTGAGTTATAAAATATTTTTCATCATAAGAATAGACCTTTTTGATACATCATGATAAATCCTCATCTCTAGGGCTATATTCTCAAGTGGATTATATTGCTTAGTGAATTTAATCTTGAATTCATAAGCCAAATATCTATGGAAGGTTAGATAATTACTGATCAACTAGTATATGAACCTTTGAAAGCTATCCAAACCTCATACATTTAATTAAAACTTGAGGAGAAATATTCATGTTATTTGCTCTTTGATTATTGTCAATGTGCCTATGGAGCAAGGGAAAAAATCAACCTTATCACTGTCCAACACCAACTTATCTATTTATAATTTAAGCTTAACTTTGCTTGTATAAATAAAATAGAAGAGTATAAAGACCTCATCCTTAGAGTTTCTAGAGGAATGAAAATTAAATTTTTTGATATCTTTAGTGACTAAATTAATTTCCAACCAAGTTAATGGAGTCTATCAAACTGAATATTAGAATATGTGAATAGGTATGCTAACATGTACACATATTGGTCATTCTATTCAACCATTTCAAATTAGTTTCATTAATCATTCGACTCTATCTATTAATCAATTGATAGAAACTTTTGATAAGGTCACAATTAAGTCCATCCTAGAATTAGTAATTTTTATGCAAATGCTATGGATTTTGTAGCGCTCCATATCTCATTAGAGCTTGATGAAGATAAATCCACACTTATCATAAGATAAATCAAGTAACCAATGATCATAGAGGCTACATCATATTTATTATAAGTCTTCACTTTTGAAGATAATCCTTTGATTAGCCCATGGTATCAGGACATTTACAATTATTTAAGTCATAAAACATTGTTAGATAATTTGAACAAGAGTGAATGGAAAATTCTAAAGCCAATATTATGTTGACGTATCATAATAGGTGATATCCCATACCATCATATCCTTGGTGGCACCTTTATTAGATTTCTTGATCAAATCAAATCCCAAGTAGCCATTCAAGAAGCCCATGCCATAGCTTCCAAATGTTACTTTAGTGGTGTAGCCATTGTAAAGAAGTTGCTCAGGATTGGTTATTATTGATTCACCATGGAAAATAAGTATTGTGAATATGTAAAGCAATGTAATAGATATCAAAAGTATGATAATATTATCCATGCATCATCACAAGCTATGTAATCCATTAATTTTCCTTAGATATTCGTCATTTGGGAATGTACATTATTGGAAAGATTAATTTCTCATATTTTGATGGACATAAGTTCATCTCATGACTATTACATATTTTACTAAGTGGCTTGAGGTTATAACTCTAACATCTACCACTATTGTCCAAGTATCAAAATTTATCTAATATCAACTTATTTATAGATATGGTATTCCACTTGTCATAATTTTGGATAATGAAAATCCATTAAAAATAAAGATGCTAAGGAAACTTGTGCTAAGTATCACATAAAACATAAATGGTCTACCTTGTATTACCCTTAAGGTAATAGTCAGGTCAAAATTTTTAATAATAATCTTATCAAAATCCTTTAGAATCTTATTAGTAAGATGGGGTGATATTAGAATTTGCAACTCTACCCTGCTCTTTGGGCTTATTGGACTAGTGTTGAAATCCTAAGTGTAGCAACCTATAACACCTTAATTTGTGCAATTGGGGCAATACTTCCATTTAATATCAAGGTTATTTCATTATGGATTTTCTTGTAAGACACTTCCATCAGTGATGAGCATTATTTATCTTGACTTACTAAACTTGAACTAAATAAAAAGCACATATATAATTTAAAACACCTATGTGTATACTATCAAAGGGTTAAACATACCAATGGAAAGAAGGTAAAAGAATGATATTTTGAAATTGAGGATTTGTTTTAAAATAAAACTAAAAGAACACCAATGCCAAAACCAAACTTAAAGGAAAGTTTTAACCCAAATATTTAGGTCCATTTATAATCATCACCAAGTATGGTTTGGATGCATAACACCTTTTCATGCTTCACAATAAAGAACTAAAAGAACCCATGAACATCATGCATTTCAAATGGTAACTTAAACAAAGGAATTGAATATATTTATATATTTGTGTTGACTGACTAGTTGACTTCTAATTGACTTGTGGTTGATTCTTTGACTTTCTTATCTTTATCTTAATTGGTGTTGACTTTTGATGTCTGTTAAATTCATATCATATGAACAATAAAAGTCTTGATTTTCTGTGACTATGAAAATTTTGTTATCTATTTTCCATGATTATGACACTTTTATTATCTATAAAATATTTTATTGCTATTATTTTTCTTTATTTTTATCACTTTGCAAGATTTTTTTATCTTTATGATATTGTTTACTATCTTGTTTGTCTTGATATTTCATCTTTTGACTGCCTTCCTAATTATCATTGATATGACATTGGAACCCATTAGGACTTGCACAAGATGATACTAGCTAGGATTATTTATTGTACAAATTTAATAGGTAGCTAATATGATCGGTGTTTATTATCATTATGCTCTTCTTGTTTATATTTGTTCTTTGATTTAGATATAGTATTTTTTAGGGGACATGCATATACTAGTTAAAGATAAATATAAGAGAAAAATAAATTATTTTATTATCTTGTAACTTCATTAGCAATATCTATTTATCCATAAGGACATATACATATGAACATGAGTGGACATTGTTATCTTTTGTCATAATTTTATGAAATGATTATTGTATCTATTAACCTAGCTACTTTATACCCAAAGAGGAGAATTATGGATTATGTTCTTTCTTTTCGTCAAATCAAATAGGTTAAAAAATATAGGGAGTTATAGCTTTATTTTTAGATGGCTTTGGCGCGCATAAACATGGTTGATTTTTACCTAAGAGGATAAATACAAGTTAAATTCTTTATTTTAGCCAATTTTTATAGGTTGTTGGGCACAATAAGTTCTAACCTTATATCCTATCATAAAATATCATCATCTTTCTTCCACACTTAAGTCTAAATATTTTATCTTAATATCCAATTTATATCTCTTCATCTATATCCACAATAGTTGGCATAAGATGATGCTAGTTAGGATTACTTTTCTTTTGAATAGAAATCTAACATTAATGGATTTTTATCAATATATTTATGATCTACTATCTTCATATTATCATCAATAGATTCGTTTTACTATCCAGTCAAGATATTTACACTTTTTAAGACTTGGTTTTTAGCCGGGATGGGAGGATAAATATATTATTTTCCTAAGATAAATCATATCATGACAAAATATGATGGAATCTTGATCAAGAAATTTATGATGCATCTCAGGATGAATAATAAGTTAAAAATATAGACATATTCTTTATTTTTCATTATTCATCCTTGGACACAACAAGATCAATTATTGTTTTATATTTAGAATCTTTATCCAATAGCAATGTTTACAATGATTTAAGAGATTGTGAACACCTATTTTTTACAAATACATAACCATTTTTTAGTATACGTCATATAACCTTTCCATATTATTAGTCATTTTCAATTGATGAATGTTATGGTTTCAAGGTGTTGATGATAGTGAATGTTTAATATTTTTTGTTTTTTGTTTTTTTATCTTCAAATCTATATTGAATCTATATAATTCAATATTGTCATCTAAGTTATAAGAAAAGGCTTAGCACCTAACAACGAGTCTTATGATGTATGATAAAAGGGAAAATATTGGGCATTACAATTTTAGATCTGACACCTCATCCAAAGACTCATAGTATAATTCTTGATCCATTTTTTAATCATTTCACTTTAAAATTATAATTTTCAATCTCATCTAAGTATTATCAAAGGGTGAATATTTCATATCCTTGACTTAGATGATAAAACATGCTTTAGGTTGATGCTATAGAATGTTGTTCATTACAAGCTCCTTATGACCAACTCCCAACCATTTATCATAATCATCTAATATTTTCATCTATAATTTTACAACCAAAGGATGAATGTCATGCACATTTGAGTTATAATGATTAAAAATTATGTCACTATAATGGTCACAAACATTACAATATTCATAATATGTATTTTCATCTCTTTCATCATAAATAGTTAATACTTAAACTGTTTGTTATGCAATCATTTCTTTATAACATAATATTTCTTTTGTACTCATGCAAAATATAGGTGGCCTCTATAGGAGGGATTTTAAGCTCTTATATAGGATCACCAAAACCATTCAAAATACACACATGAGTGGGGATAATTCTTGTGACTAATATTTTATCTTGAAAACTCTATCCATTAGTCTTATCTATAAGATATTTAGATCATACATGACATCTAATTTGTATATATTTGTACAAACTATGTATTATTATATAAATAGATTTTTAATATATTTTTGTAGCACAATAGTAATTTGTTTTGATTAAACATTGTATATGTCAACTTGAATTTTTCAAAATAAAAACAAATAAAAAATAAAGTCATTTGTGGCATAGCTAAAGTCCCTTTGGGATATATATTTTATAAATGTATATCACAAAAAATCATATATAACATAGTAGAGCCTTAGACATTCTTCTAGGGAAATCTAAATTTCCTTTTGAAATATATAAATATTTGTATATTATTGTATAGAAAATCCCATGTGGCACAAGAGAAGTCCTTAAGCTATTTAATCAAGCAAAACCTAGAGTGCCTCTAGGTATAGTTAAAAGTAATCCTTTAAACATAACTATATTAAATTTTTTATCTTCATTTTCCAAATTCCTAGGATTTATTCTAATGTAACTCTTTATTATTTTCTAATACTTTGATAGGTATTCAAATCATACCCATGATATTCTAAAACCTCGATAAGTATACATAAAACATAGGACACCATAAGATATTTATTTACATAAATATCTCATTTAAGGATATTTTGTTGTATTATGTTATCTAAATTCCATAATTAGTTTAGTTGCATGCATAATAGATTAAATAGAAACTTATACATGATTTATTATATCTAAATTATTACTAGCTAATTATTTTTTATTCAAACACATTAAAGCATCATTATATCATCAAATCAACACACCATAACAAGAGAAAATAAAATCAAAATATCAAGTCATATAAATATCACCAAATGTATCTATACATTATCATACAGAAAAAATAATGTTGAGATCATCCTCAAATCATCTTCATATAATTTTTTTTTTAGGTGTATTCCCTTTTGTATCAACTTATTGAGGTGGTGGTATCATAATTGATCTCTATGAATAATGCATATGTGATTGAGTCTAAGATATATACCATGACCATGAACGATCACAAGGAAGAAACCAATCTCCAATAAACTAGGACAATTGCATAGTAACCTATATAAATAAAAGGTTGATATAGTATCCTCAACAATCATCTCCTCCTAAAGATGGGTCAACTCCTCCTATACATGAGTTAACTCATCCTAGATATGAGTCATCTTAGCATAGTTCACCTAGTTTGCTACACTTAATCTATCAATCAATAACATAACTATCTACTCACCCCTTTTACTACTAGTAATTGTGCATGTTGTTATCTACCTTTCCTCATATTTTTGGGTAGTTAAGGAAGCAAACATTGCTTGTAGGCTAGCCACCTACTACACAAGCTAGTTTATTTCTTATACGTGAGTATATTGCTCTATCTTGATTTATTCAAACTATAAAATAATTTAAATGAATCTTTCCTATAGGTTATTCACTTGTAGGGAAAGGGTGTCCTTCTCTATAATCGTAATCTATGATAATATATTTAAACTTACCTCTTCATATGTTGTAATAGGATGTGCTATAATACCTCCTACCTCTCTAGACTGTTTAAAATATCTCTACTAGCAACCCAAATTGGCTACATATTGCACTCTCCCTCTCTATGTCCTTCATAGCCTAGTCCTCTCATTAGTGAGAAATCCAACAATTGTGATACTCTTAATATTGAAAACCTTGATACCAAATCTAATATTAATCAATGAATCCTAAATTATCAACATCATCCTTACCATATGAATTAGGAGATGACACATCCCAAACTCTATCTCTTTGCTAGCCTAATGATACTAGACTATGTCTTGGAAAGGACAAGTCCAAACTAATGGACAACATGCCTATAATAGAAGAGCGCATAGTCTCCATACATACCAACTGACCACCACCTATGCCTAACCCATGCTAACTAATATGCACCCTTGACCTAGCTAAATTGTCCTCTATTAGAATAGCAAATGACATATTGATATCTCAAATCATTCAATTATATCCTCATTTAATCAAGGACAACTCTATGGGGGAAGGTATACCTTGTCTCAAATGTATATACCCATTAATATGCCAAGCAATCTCTTGATAATTGATATCACTAGGTAACTAGACAATAACTATATGTTTTTGATAATGGAATTGAAATAGAGTGCAACATGTGTTATTTTGGACACTATAGGGCACATGATGTAACTTATCTAGAATGACTAACCCCTAAGAAAAAATAAACTAGTGGTAAATCATCTCTTCCACTATCTCCCCTAAAGCCCATGGAAATATCATCCTCCTAGTATAAGAGAGAAGCAAACCCAAAACAAAGGATGACAATAATACTTGTTGTTTACGCTAGTGGCCTCCAAGATAAACAACAATTCTGTTAATGCTATAATGAACAATGGATAAATGTGCATCCCTAGTCCATATACCAGGACTTGTTTCGCATCGACTAGTTCATTCTAAAAGAGGTACCTCAAATAAGTATCCATAGGATCTACCAAAAATTCTCTAAAGTGATGTGCTATTTATCTAGATTAATATTATGCCCTATTTAAATCTATTTTATAATTACTCCATGTATCTCAAAGAATCATAATAAGCTTTAGATTCAACCATAGCACCACCTAAATTCACATATCTTTATCAACAAATAGATAAGTATAAATATCTAACCCTTCCCAAATTTATATCGTTTTTATTTGTTTTAAATAAACAAGGAGTTTGACTAAGGTAAGCCCATAAAAAACAAATCCTTATAAAGTTTAGTGTGTATAGGATCATTATCATTTTGGTTGAATAAGAAGAGGATTTAACAAATGCTACATCAATCATCAAATTTGATATTAAACTTCTAAAAATCAAGTGTAATTCCTTTCTTATTACCTTTATTTCATCAATGCCTTCATCATTAAGTATGGTTACTTGCATGTTTAAAATTTATCTTTATATATTTTAATTTTATTAGTTTAATATTTTATTAGTATAACAGACTAGAGCTTAATGTCATAGTATTTCTACTAGTATTGAAATGCTTCTATAAGCATTGATTATTTTGGGTGCTTTTTCAGAAAGAAAAAAACATTTAAATAAGATCATCTCAACTCTTAGTATAATTTATATCATTGATCTTAGTAACATTTTATTTAGCATAGATTAGATTTATTATTTATTAGTAAGAATTAGATGAACTTATGTTTTGTTAGAAGTGTTGGTTAAATCAGATGCTACAATTTGAGTCATGATGCTTCTTTTAGTGTTGATAGTGCTAGATACTTCTATCATGAGAAATAATTTCCTAATAAAATAGATCTTTTATCTTCAAGTTATATTTTCATTTAATTAGCTTAAATCTATTTTTTTTTATTTGTGGAAAACATCCCAAAAGGGATGCCACTTTCGGGTAAGACCCAAGGAGGCAGGGGTATCCATTCCACCAAAAACGCCCAGGACTCGGACCTGGCCTACCACCTTTGACATACTCAAGGAGCAAACAAACACACAAAACCAATTTAAAAATAAGTAAATAAATAAATAAATAACAACAAAAATAATAAAATAAAATAAAAAACATGCTCCTTGAGTGTGTCAAAAACAAAAGCACAACCAAACACACACACAAAAAGATAAAAGAAACCACAACACGAACCACATAGAAAAACACAAGAACCACATAACAAAACACAAACATGACAAAAACAACAGAACACTACAAAGACATAACCCAAAAAAAACATGAAAAATAAACACAACCAAAACCTAAAATATTAAAAAAAAAATAAAAATAAAAATAAAAAACAACCAACAACAGACAATAAACAAAAACAAAAAAATAGAAAACACTCACACATAAAAACACGAATTAACATAAACAAAGAGAAACACAAGAACAAGAACGACAAAAACACAAGAACAATAACAAAAAACATAAAAAAACACAAAACAACAAAAACACAAGAACAACAAAAAACAACACAAAGAACACAAAAACAAAACAAAACAAAAGAACACACACACCTTAAAAAACTAAACAAAAAAAAAAAAGAAAAAAGAAAAAAAATTGAACATAACAATGACCTATCTAGACCAGAAGACTTTTAAGGCAAGAATCAACAGAGGAAACAAAAGAAAGAATAGTTTGAGCTAGGGAACTAAAATAACCTGAATGAACCAAAGAGAAGCAAAAATAAAGCAAGAAGAAACTAGGTACCTTCAGAACTGGAGCCATCCAAAGAAATGATAGAAAGAAGAGCTTCCCTAATTTGCGAAGCCCACCATCTAGGAGGGTGGCCATAACAAGTAAGATCACCTTTGTCCAAAGCCCAATTAGCTAAAGCATCAACACTCTTGTTTTGATCTCTGACCACATGATTGTAATCAACTTTCAAAAATCCCATCTGGATTAATTGAATCTTCTCAATAATTCTTTTTATTCTCCAATCAACCTTATGATTCTTAGAAGGAGTCTTCAAAATATTAATCATAAGTTGAGAGTCAGACTCAACTAACACCTTTTCCCATCCAACCTTAGTAGCCTCCTGAAGGCCTCTGAGGATACCATACCCCTCAACAAGGTTATTGGAAAGAATACCCAAATTCTCAACAAAAGTAAAAACCAGGGAGCCATCTGAAAGTCTACCAATTCCTCCCACACTGGCTTTTCCAGGGTTCCCTCTAGAGGCTCCATCAAGTATTGACTTTTCCAAAATCCTTAGGAGGAGGTTGCCAATTTCTTGTCCTATCCATCTTACTAATACTCACATTCCCTTTAAGTTGGTTGCCCTTAGAAGATTTAATCTTCAATATTTGCATCACTTGATCCCATCTTTGGTGGGAGTTTTGGGGGTGATTAAGGAGTTGATGGACTGATTCAACTAAGTTGGCTATGGTATTTTGCCAAATATAGTGAATATCCTTCCTATCTTGATTAAAAATTTGGCTATTCCTTTCATTCCAAATATTCCAAAGAAGAATGGTAGAACCCATCCAAACTAACTGCCTAATAAAATGATCAACACCCTCTTGATTAGGCCAATCCCTCCAAAGTTGTTCAAAAGTAAAAAAATTGGACCACTGTAAGCCAAGTAAAGTGGCCATTCTCCTCCATAGCTCAGAGGCTAAAGTACACTCAATAAAAATATGGTTGAGAGTTTCTACATTCTCTTCACACATTTCACATCTAAAAGGGCCATGAAAACCATGCTTCATAAGTTGCTCACCAGTAAGCACCCTACGATGCAATAAAAGCCAATTAAAGAACCTCACCTTAGGCCAAAGCTTTTGAGCCCACAATTGAGAAAATATGTCAGAAGAATGGTTGGGATTATTATGGCATAAGGTCAAATAACCTTGAGCAACTGAATACTCACCCTTAGTAGTGTTGTTCCATCCAAAACAATCTTTTTCATGGGACCAAGAGAGAGATCTCATATGAAGGATGCCTTGGATATCTTGTCTTTGCCTTTCTGGGATTTGAATAGGCCAGTCCTCAATAGGGATCCAATATCTACCAACCTTTGAATTACCAATTATGGTACCGATAGTAATTAGCCACCTTTATCCAGTTAGCTCGGTGAAGCTCCTCCATCCAAGGCCTCCAATCGGGAAACTGAGTTATCAAAGGCTTGTGACCATCCCAAGAATCTGTCCAAAAATTTTCCTGTTGACCATTATGAATGATCCAAAATAAATTTTTCTTTATCAAATCCTCACCAGTCTTAAGAACTGCTAAAATGGGAGAACCTTTGGTAGGAAGTTGATAGCGAACAAGGTCTTCAGGACTTTTGTTCTCAAGATATTTAGCACGGAGATTATTGGCCCAAAGAGCATTGGGGTTATGCAACATCCTCCAATATAATTTAGCAGCTAAAGCTTTGTTGTTATTAATAGAAGACCGGAATCCTAACCCCCCTTCATTCTTAGGAAGACATAAAGTGTCCCATTTCACCAAGGCCCATTTTCTTTTCTCCTTAGTACCACTCCAAAGGAAACGATGACTGATTTGATCCAGTTCTCGAAGAACAACCTTTGGGATATTCAACACGAAAGATACATAAATAGGAATAGCTTGAAGGACTGATTTTACCAAGGTGATTCTACCCCCAGAAGAAAGCCACCTGTTGGTCCACTTTCCAATTTTCTTCTTGACTTTGTCCAACAACCAATTCCAATATTTATTTTTTTGCCTTTGAATATTTATGGGAATACCTAAATAAGTGATTGGAAGGGAGGTCTTCTTATATCTTAATTTATCCAAGACCATGGATTCCTGTCTAGCAAGAGCAATGAAAGAAAATAACTTTAGATTTGTCTTCATTGATCAACTGTCCAGTAGCCTTAGAAAAACAACTAATGATTTTCTTAATATTAGAAGCTTCCTTAACTGTAGCTTTACCTAAAAGAGTAGAGTCATCCACAAATTGAAGATGAGAGATAGGTCTAGCTCCATGAGCAATGGTAACTCCCTCAAGGGTTTTGTTTTCCCTCTTTTTGGTTATAGTCCTACCCAAGCATTCAACAAGAATGATGAATAAATAAGGGGATAGCGGGTCACCTTGCCTAATACCTCTGGAAGCTGGGAACGACTGAGAAGGCCTGCCATTGATAAGAACTAAGTAGGAAACTGAAGAGATACATCCCATAATCCAATCCATCCAATCCTTAGAGAAACCAAATTGCCTCAAAACTTTGATAAGGAAGTGCCAATCCACTCTGTCATAAGCTTTGGATAAGTCTAACCGAATGAACATGGAAGGAGATTTTTGCATATCCATGGAATGGATGGCTTCCTGAGCAAGAACTATCTCATCTACTATTTGACGCCCTTCCACATAACCCCCTTGCTCTGGGGAAATAATCTTATGCAAAAGAGGCTTCAACCTTTCTGCCATGATTTTAGTAATGATTTTGAGAAGAACATTACATAAAGCAATAGGTCTAAAAGCTGAGATATGATCAACCTCTTGAGCTTTTGGAACAAGAGTAATATAAGTTTTATTGATAACCTTCAAAATTTCTTTGGCTTTCCTGGCTTCTTCCACCACCTCTAATAAATCAACATGAAGGATATCCCAGAACTCTTGGTAGAACTCAATGGGAAAACCATCAGGACCTGGGGTTTTCCCTTTTTGCATTTTAAAAACTACCTGTTGAAGCTCATTGATAGTAACAGAGCAGTCAAAATAGAGTTCTCCTCAGAAGTGATAAGAGAAGGGATTGCTTGAAGAACATTTTGTTGAGAAGCTGAGTCAAGAGGAGTAGCAACAAAAATATTGGAAAAGTAATCAACAACAATAGAGTTCATGCCATCCCAAGTATAAACAACATCTCCAGAATCTGATTTCAGGGAAGAAATAAAGTTGTGAGATCTTCGAGCTAGAAGAGATTTGTGGAAGAAATTTGTGTTTCGATCTCCTTCTTTGAGCCATTGAATTCTAGATTTTTGCTTCCATAAGATTTCTTCTCTTTTTTCCCATTCCTCTAACTGAGTTGTGAGTTTAATTTCATCTGCACTTCTCTTCTCTGTGAGGCCATCTAAATGGATTTTCTTATTCAAATTTTCAAGATGAGCAATAACTTCATGTTTTTTTTTATGAACATCCCCAAACTCTTTCCAGTTCCAAGTCTTGATTTTGGATTTAATGTATTGCAGTCTTTTGGCAAAACAGAACATCTTAGTCCCATGCCTAGGTTTACCTTCCTTCCACCATTGTTGCACACGAGGTCTAAAGGAAATGTCTCTAAGCCACATTAATTGAAAACGAAAAGGAGAGAAACTCACATTGGTTTTCCACATTTCCACCATGACTGGCCAATGATCCGAACCAACATTGTTAAGAGTCTTCACTTTAGGAATGTGACCATGGATTAAGAAATTTTTAGAGAGCAAAAACCTATCCAATCTCTCCATTATACAAGCTAAGCCTTGCCTTATGTTAGACCAAGTCATAAGGCCATTATCTGGTTGGATGTCCACAAGATGGAGGTTTGCAATATATTCGCTCATGAGGTCAGTGCTTTTGTCCAAATTTCTATTTCCCCCCATTTTCTCATCCAGAGAGAGGATGGTATTGAAATCTCCTCCGATCAAGATCCAAGCTTCAGGAAAATGAGAGATAATATGAGTTATATCCTTCCACTGTCTTCTTTTTTCCTCCAAAGCAGTCGGAGCATAAACAATAATGCAGAGCATAATTTGGTTGGAATGTCTACTTTGAATAGCTATAGCCAACAGACCCCAACCGCCAACCATATGGTGAATAACTACCTCTTTTGGGTCCCAAAGACAAGCAATGCCACCGAAGTCCCCTGGGATCCGAGGGAAACCACTTTTCTAGATGGCCAAATTTTATCGGCAATTGAGTCCATATCCTCCATTGACATCTTTGTTTCTTGAAGGAAAACAAGATGTGGATGATTTATCTGAATCATTCTTCTAATTTCATTTTGTTTTGAAAGACTCCCTTTGAGTCCTCTAATATTCCAAGTGATGATATTCATTAATACCAGGGCTAAAAAAGTTGGGAAGGGCATTAATCTTACCTTCCTCTACAAGCTTTTCACCTTCTTTTACCATATGATATTGATTGGTCTTGCGACCTACTTTTTGATTAGAATCCATCTTCAGTTTTTTTTCCCTGTTTCTTGACTTATTCCAATAGAATCTGAGATGGCTTCTAACCTTGAAGAATGCTCGTACACAACCAAAATTTTACTAGAGGGTTCAACAGAGTCTATATTGGGACTTGTATTATTTGAAGTTTTGACATTTAAAAGATTGTTTTTCTTGTGTAAATTTTCTCCCTTTTTTTCTGTTGAAAACCTTTGATTTGTTGGTTTGTCTCTGAGTTCTTCCCTTCATATTTAAATTGTGTTTCTAAGATTTTTGTTTCCATTATTTCCTCTTCCTCACTTGGGACATCATTTGTGGAAAGGATTTCAAACATATTAGCAGATGACTTTGATTGATCCTTCATAACTGGTTTTTTTTAGTGTTCTTCTTCTTAGGCATTTGGAAACCTCGGTTGAGTTTATATCTTCTTTCTTTTGATCAAGAATTTTATTTGGGCAAGCAATGGCCAAATGACCATATTCATGGCAAATTCTACAATGAAAAGGAATGTTCTCATAGTCCACTACTTGCTCCCAAGTGTCTTCCCCAAATTGTAATGTGATCTTTTTAGGTAGGGGTTTGTCAAAATCCATTAAAACACAAATCCGAGCATAAATAATATGTTCAAAATTTTGAGTACAATCAACAATCATCATAAAAGTTCCTAAAGAGTTTCCAATTGAAGAAAAAATAGTAGGATTCCAAAATTCAATAGGGAGGCCAAAGAGTCTAACCCACACGGGAGCTATAGAAGGCATCTCTTCTATAGGATTAGCGCAGGTTAAATTAAATAAAAAATGCAGCAGAATATTAAAATAAAACCTTTTTGATTTTGTCGTTGCAAAATCCCCGACGGGATTCGACCTCAGGACCTCCGTGTCCTGCCTGCAGCCTCTAGCCGCTACACCACGCGGTGTCGGTGAGACCAAAGGGGACGACCGTCGTATTAAACTCCCCGTCGTCCGAAGTTTCCAAAAAGAAACAAAAACTTTGTTTAACCCCCGATGGGATTCGACCCCGGGACCTCTCCTCCGCAAGCCAAAGACTCAGCCAACTGCGCTACGCCCTTTGGCTGAAGTGAAAAGGAACGGGCGGTTCCTTATCGTCGGGCGAAAGTTTTTTTTTTTTAAATGTGGATTTGTCCCACATTCACAGAGAAGAAGACTTTCTAGTCTTCTTATATGCGCGCGGCCGCATATATTATCGATTGCCTTCGGGCAATCGCTCCTTGACACTATGCGTTCTCCTCAGCCAATCTGCAATCACCACGTGTCACTTTCTGACGAATCCACGTCCGCCACATGGACAAACTAGGTTTTGCCACCACACACACTCAGCTTGCCACCTCTACTCACCACGTCGACCGCCACGTCAGTGCTCTATCAGCACTCGCCACATGTCGGTTATCACCACCTCAACACCTTGATCTACGTGTCCACGTCAACTGTCGCTCTGCTTGCGACGTGTCACCTCAAAATTTGTGCAGCATCGAAGTCTATGCCCAGCTCTGCTACCTCCTCGATCTGATCACCAACTCCTCGAGATGCATGCCCAACACGCTCGCCAACCAATCACCGTGTGTCCTTGAATATCATGCCCGTGCGTCCTCAAAAAATGTGCCCGTTCAATCTCGAGAATCGTGCCCGTCGGATCTGATACCAAATGTCAGATTTGGACCAGGAGGTAATAGAAAATATTGAATAAATCTTAATATTAAAATAATTGCAGAGTCTAATTACAACCATAGGAAATGCCCATAATATATACGGAGAGAATAGGGAGGAAGTCAACGGAGAGGAAATGAAGGGAAGTTGGAGGAATAAGGGGAAAGGGAGTTGGAGGGATAAGGAGGAAGAGGGAATAATGGAGGAAATGGAGGGATAAGGGGAAGAAGAGAGAAATTAATTAAAAACAAATATGCCGACAATATAACCTTGCCGACAACTAAACCTAAACCTTGTATTCACACTTGCTACATCTTCTTCAACTTTAAATTTAGTATGCTAGGGCTTCATGAAAAGCCCTGCCCTTCCAAAAAACCAAGGACCCCCTTGAAACGTTTTCTCTCTATCTTCATTATTATCAAATAAAACAAGAAAATAACCATTTGAATAAATAGAGATTTGTAACTCACCTTTAGTTTTCCAGATTTTTGTAGCCCAGAATTTGAAAGCAAATAGGCTCAGACGAAAACCCACGAATCGACAAATTAGTCATATTTTTCCAAATCTTTAATGCCAGTCTGAATGTTACCCATATCAAGCTTAATAATAGGAGTTCCATCAGATGCTTTAAGACATCCTGACTCCGTTTTCCTAATGGAAGCCCTAATATTGATATTAGCATTGGGCTGAGGCTATCCACCATGAAGGGCATCCCTAAATTTTTTTTTGGGGCTGTCTTCAAAATTCTTACCCTTGATAGGGGTTTTCATAGTAGGATTATTTTGTGGGTGCAACTTAGCACCAGATTCACTTGAGATATGAGCCATTTTTTGTTCAACTTCTTGAAACTTATTTCATGATCTCTTTAATCCTTGCCCTAGATGCTGTTGAAAGGTATGGTTTTCACTTTTCTTTTGTGCAACAAATTGAAAGCCGTTGTCACTCAAGTTCACAGTATGATCTGTTGGAAGACAAATTTCTAAACCATATTGGATCCCTTGTAGTATTTCTTGCTAAAATATTGATCATAAACCACAAAAATATTGGCCACTAGGGCCCGAAGGCCCTAAAAACCAACCTCTGGAGCTGCTTGCACTCAACCCAGATGAAACCCTCACATAATCGCTTATCGAAAATCTCGTTCACACATAGGACTGCACTAGGATATGTGTTTCTCCAAATGATATGAAATTGGTGGAGACATTCTGGGGTTTTTCAGGCATCTACCCTCAAAATTTTAGCTCAATCCGAGTCCGGATGAGTGAGATATGGGCGAAAAAAGTTCAAAAGTTTGGGCAGTCCTGCGAAAAACATCCCAGTAACTAGATGCCTATATCATTAGCTTAAATGTATTATGTTTGATTTATTTTAGTAGTTTAAATCTTAGTTGTTTGTTCTACATTGTAAAAATCAACATTTTGATCAATAGTGCTAATAAGATACAATGCTTCTATTATCATTGTAGCACTTTTATGTTATATTTTTGTTAGTTCTGACTACATTTGGTACTTCTAATTAGGAATATTTAGTCAAAATAAAAATTTTAGTTAACCTCATTTTTTAATGATTTTAGTTTAAATAACAAAGGGTATATTTCCTACAAAATAAACAATGACCTACTTATTTTTAAAAAAAATGAAACTTGGTAACTCCATCCACTCTTTCCTTGTCTAATTGAACTATGACACATTGCTAGAGAAAATACTATTCCAATGGACTCATTAACTCACCTATTATTGGTTGTCCATACCTCCATTATCATTAACAAGTGCTACCATTTACAATATGGCATGGAGAGAGGATGCCCAAGCAACCAAACATGGGGTTGTAGTTTCATAACTCAAGCTATTGAAAATATTAAAATAATGAGTTTGATCATTAAGGGGACAATGGTGAAGGATAATGCTATAATTTTCACTTGAGATATGGAGTTATACATCATCCATCGAGAAAGGATATCCATATTTATTAATGTATGCCCAAGAAAAGCAAAAAAAAATTACATCCAACAAACATAAAAAGGGTATTGATATACAAGCAATAATAGAGATGTACATTTTAAAGGAGCAATGAATGACGGTAAATTTTTCCATTCAATCCAAAGTTTTAAAAGAAGAAAGTTATAGAAATGAATACTATTATGTATAATGAGGTAAGCTACACACGAGGCGTATGGTACAAGCAACCCATTCTATTTTTATGAGGCAAATTTAGCATTATGTTATTATAGAGAAAATTTATCACCTACACAAAAAAGCATTGCACAAGTATAGAAGGCCAATGGTTTTTCACTTGAAAGTAATAAAAATGTCGACATAGTTGGATGCAATCAATTATTTAACAAAACGAAGAACAATAACTTGAGGCCTAAGAAATCACCATAATCAAGCACTCCAACTAAGCCCTTGAAACTCAACTAAGCAAACAAGATTCCAAGCAAGCGCTTGAGATCAAGTGACCAAGAAAATACCTTTAGAATACTAAACAAGAAAGAGGATTATAATATATCTAGATATAAATATTGGGTAAGAACATGTAGTTCATTTATATTCATGAAATATACTGCATTTATTTATTTTGATTGATGTTGATATTTATGATGGATTGCAATTGTTTTTTATCTCTCCACCAAGTAAAAAAGAAACAAGTAGGACTATACTTTTCATGCAATATTAGTTTAAAGTGGTCATCCATTAGCCCATATCAATTACCAAAATGGATTTCATAAGCTCATGAAGCCTTCACTCAAGTATTAAGCCATCATAACTAGCATTGGAGAAGTTGTCTAGTTTTTGAAACATCGAATAAATAGTCACTTTAGGAAGAGGAAACCTCTAGGTAAGGTAAAAGAAGTCAATTTGTTATATATGCTATTAGAGGATTAGTTTTTAACACCATGCGGTGTGGAAGTAAACCTTGGTAGAATCAAATAATTATGGGGATACAATAATATTCATGGGAAGGAACCAAGACACCAAGACATGCATGTTAAACCATGCAAGTAGTAGAGGTGGAATCAACTTGACTATGACCAAATTCAAGGGTGAAGCTTTATAGTATATCAACTACAATCCAATTAATATGAAGTATAACAAATTAGAATGCAAAACCACTTCCATGGAGAAGTAGAAAATCCACTTTCATAACAAAGTAAGGAATACAAAAATATCATAAGAAAAAACTCTCATATTCTATAAGTGAGCTTTTGAGGGGCCAAAATCCTTTCATTAGAGATATATGATCCAAATGGATCCATGATATATCACTTAAAAACATAACAAGAAGGTGTCTAGGATAAATAACTGAATGACAATACCTAATAAGCTTCTAAATAGGGAAGCATCATATTTTCTCCATAACTCCTTCAAGTAAACTCATATTGCAATTAAATTTTATAGAGTGGTTTATGACATCAAAAAATAATAGTGTGGATTAATCGAGTGATTTTTTAAATAAAAGAAACTCAAAAGACTATGTTTGCCATAAATTTCATGCCAATATCACTTGACTATCAAAATGGAAAAACTTAGTCTATTGTAAAATCATATTCTATCTCTTCTTAAAGATCCAAATAAGAAAAAATATACTTAAGGTTCTTTTCATCATTGTCCATGTTCCCACCAAATTTCAGCTACAAGTTCATCTATTTGTACCTTCAAAATATAAAAAAACAGTCCAACCAACAAGCTACTTAGGAATAGGCTAATTTTGCAAATGCAAAGTGTCAAAAAGTGAACTAAAAAATTGTTAAGTGAAATATATACTAGGGAGAAGCATCTCACATCACTTCCATGTATACCCACATTGTGTTCACTTGAAATTTACCTTTGTGGGATGGGTTATGCATGCTTAGTTAGTTTTATGTGTTCACTTGAAATTTACCTTTGTGGGATGGGTTATGCATGCTTAGTTAGTTTTTCATGACCACATTAATGAAATATTAAATGTATATGCTCATATAATTACTTTATCAACATTCTACATAACACAAGTATTTTCCAAATATTCAAAAAAATAAAAAATACTATATTAAAACAATTTTTTTAACATTTTAATTTCGATATATTTTTTCAATATATTAACATTTTAAGTAATCAACTTTCTATATTTAAAAACTATTTTGTTCCCCTTAAAATTATTTTAATAAAAAATAGTCTTATCAAATTCATTAAAAACATATTATTTAAACATCTTCACCATAATCTAATCGCCTTGATGGAAGAACTAATTTTATATATAAGTCTTATACCGTGACATTTTAAAAGCACCCCTATATATTTTGTTTTAACACCTTATATAATTTGTTTGATATTTCGTGGGGCGCTATTTTTCTTTAAAGTTTTTTCTTTAATTTTTTCATAGAAGAGGAGTTGGTTCCACACCCCTAAGTTGGTTTTACATATCTTTTTCTAGGCTCAAATCTTGAATATATGTTTCTAATAACATATATTTTTGCTTTTGTTGTTTTATAATAGAAGTATACTATTCCACAGTCATTTATTATTATGTGGGGCTTAAATCTTGGAACTTTTCCCAACAACATTTATACGATTCCACAGTCCTTTTCTACTATCAAGTAGGGTTTTGGAGCTGTCCTCAACAACACTTATTCCAAGCCTCTAGAGCTGTCCTCAACAACACTTATTCCACTTCGTGGTTTTAAAACTAGACAGTCCTTTTCTACTATCAAGTAGGGCTCAAATCCTAGAGCTGTCCCTAACAACACTTATTCCATTTCATTCTTTTATAACAAGTATACTATAAGATTCCACGATCTTTTTCTACTATCAAGTAAAGCTTAAATTCTAAAACCGTCATCAACAACAGTTATTCTACTTCATACCAAATCTGAGATAACAAAAGATATTCTCTGACCAGACTCTCGCTTTTAAACTGAAAGTAATATACGGTGATTTTTCAAGTACGATGCTATTTATGTACGTAAGGCATCAGATGCCGTTCAACAAAGGTTGGGTTGGCTAAACGACTTGTTCCATCGTTACAGCTATTATTCTTATACGAAATGTCGGGCTTTTGCGTCTACTTTAAGTTTACCCCACTAAGCTTTTGATTTTGCATGATTTAGAGCAAATTTGCTAATACCAACTTTGCTTCTCCTTAAATTTTAATTAATTGCAGGTCATTGTGATGTACGTATACACAAATTCTCTAGATCTTGGATTGATCCTTTCATGATGGATGATGACTTCTTCTCTTCGTCTTTGAGTGATTTGATGAATAACAATGATGGTCTCCACACTGTGATAGAACTTGTAAATAAAGTCTGTCCCTGCCAAGGTAATTATAGTTGCGTTGCTTCATAGTTGTCCCATGTGTGGTTTCTCCTTTGACTGTATGTAAATTACTTTTTGACCTTTACGAGTGCCATTTTTCTTGCCGTTTATCTAGGCCCTGTTGATCTATGAAATCGATTCAAATGTAAAAGAAATCATTTCTACTTATTACCAAGGCTTCCATGAATACTAATTATACTAACTGGCTTCAAATGCAACCGTAGATGTCCGTGCTAGTCCGAGGTATAGATCAATTGATTTGATCAAAAGTCGTAAAGGAGTCAAGGTTCAAATCTCAGGCATCGTTCGAATGTGTTTTCAGTGGCCTAAAAGGTTTTAAATGATTGTGGCATGGTGGTTATAGGGGTGGACAGTCGGAATGTGTTTTCAGTGGCGTAAAAGGTTTAAAATGATTGTGGCATGGTGGTTATAGGGGTGGACTGCTTCAAGATCTGTGTGGGGGCTTCCAGAGCAGCGGTCATAAAAAGACCGGACAACCTACCAACCTACCAGATTCGTGACGACTACAGATTTGCAATAAATCCACTTTCAAAAATCTTTACGAGGGACGTGATGCTTAATTTCTTCTGTTAGTAAAAGATTTTTTTTTAAAATAAATGTATCTTCGAATCATTTGAGTTGAAGAGACCTGACTACAGTATTTGCAACTATACCGATTTTTTAACAAAAGTTATCTCGTCTCTTTCACAAGAAAGAAGAGTGAAGACACGTCCTTTTTCTAGGAATATGTGCGAAGGGAAAAAGAAGATATGAACGCGTATTATAAAAGAAAAAGGGATACTTGAAGGAGTGGTTTGTAATTTGACTGAAAAAACCCACTTTAATAAGTGGGCAACCCACATTGATTGCTTCCCCCACTTCTATCCTTTCAGTGATTCCTGGTCCATTGCTTTAATCCCATTTGTAAATGATAATCCATAATTAAGTTAGTGGTAAATTGTGTGCTTTGAATGATCTAATATTCTTTCTTTTGGTCCCTCCACAAGGGGGATACGATTTCTCTCTCGAGTGAAAGCCATGCATTTTGTTATTTATTGATTTATTTTTTATATCAGGAGAATTGATAATATTTTTTTATCTTTAATAATTGGGTACATGGAGGATTCTGTCAGGAGTGAGAGGAATGGTAACATCCTTTCATCTTTGACAACTGGACACAAGGATAGACATTTTCTAAGAGGTTTCTGCCTCCGAACACAGGTAAAATCATTGAAGCTGCCTTTATAACCCCTTCCTCTCCCCTGGTAGCTCAGGGTTGGTACAGCGTTATCAAACTGACTTTCACTCAAGGGACTCAAGTCAGACTACTACCTTTACCCTTATTAAGCATACCCTAAGTTTAAACCTAAATCTCGTCCAAAGTCTTACCAATCCACTAGTGCATTTTGTTATTTATATGCTACAAAGTACTGCATTTTGTTATTTATATGCTACAATTTAACTGTCATGAGCGACTGCATTTTGTTATTTATATGCTACAATTTAACTGTCATGAGCGTGCATACTCAAGTCGCTGTGAATTTAGATTAAAAGAAGTTTTAGAGAGCGACCAAGTTAAAGCAAGAGAGAGACATCCTCGTTTCATATGTTATTTTTCCATTGCTTTTTTTTTTTTTTGACAGGATGAGACAGGTCAGAACCATTACCATTTCTCTGATTGGCTTCATCTTTTTCACAGTCCTCCTGTTGGCCTTGACAGAAGGTTTTGCAGGTAAACAATACATGTCATTATCTGTCTCTTCTCCTCAAGGTTTGTTAGTCAACAGTCAAAAAGATGGATGTCTAATTGCAATGCTAAACCATATAAATATTTCTGTATGTCACTATGGATTGGATTGAATATAATGATACATAGCAGTAGAAGGATCTTTAATCTCTAAAGAGATTGCAAGTCTAAACCGCACTCCTGGTTGTTGCAGAGAATAACATGGTCACCTCCAAGGTCTTCTCAACTAATGAGAGAAAGGTATACCCAATTGTAAAACTCAGGGTAAGTGCATCTTTAGAGTTTTCCATAGAGATTTAGATAGATATTAACCTGGAATGAAATTTTAAAATATTTAAATTTGATTGAAAAAATTACGAGGATGGCTTGTACTCTGAATATTTCAGGAACAAGAGAAGTATTCTCCTACTGCTCGCAGGATTTTAAGGAATCCAACGAACGAATGGTCCAGTGCAAATAGGTCCGAAAGAGTGTCAGAAGATCATGGTGAAGACATGAGTGCAGACTATTCTACATACAAACCTTCTCCAGCTCTGAGAATGCCACCACCCAAATTAATTCCAACAGGCTGAATTAGAGAGGTCAAGATGTATGAGTTTTCCAGCCGGTTAATACTATTACTCTTGTTGACTGAGACAGCCGTTTTAGAAGTTTACAGGCAATAAGGACATGTATAGGCTTGCAGAAAAAGCTGCGTTGTTTTGTAATTAGGTAGATGTTCATATAGCATGTAGTATATGGAGGGTTCACTATTTCTTTACCTGGCCTTGGCCCTGGTCTTGGCCTACCTAGCTACACTAGGAGTGTCTTTTCATGATAGAATAGGCATGTTCAACTGTTCAATTGAATGGGCCATGTGGTATCCTTGTACAGAATATATTACACATGAGCCATGGAATATATGCCATACCCACATGAATATCACAGGTGCCTTCTCCGGTTCCACATGAGAATATATCCCATGTTCACCTTTAATTTTAACGGACAAAAGCAAAAGTTCTTTTTTGTTTTGTTTTGTGTATAATTTGATATTAATTGTAATATATTTTTGAAAATTATTTCAATACAATAAATCATATCTGTATAAGTATTTAAAATCAGCTTTCGTTCAATTATTATTAGGCTAATTTCGTCGTTGCACAATTCTTTTTTTAACTGTCACAATAAGAATTGCACGTAATCATATTCGTTAAGCTGCGTTGCACAAACTCTCGAACCTTCAGTTTTATAACAAGAAATTTCAGTTGGTATATTTCGATTTTTTATGTGTAAATTATTATTTTTATGTAAAAAACATTATATTATTAAATTAATATAATACAATTTTATAAATAAGTGGATAAACATGTCACATAGTTAATATTATCAATCTGAAAACCATCCTTGTCAAACAGAGTGAGAATTCAAGTAAACAATTTACAACTAATTAACACTACTTTAAAGAATTGATGGCCAACAAGACTAATTGATTACATAATGATGAGGCTCCATTATATGGGTTTAGCCACCCTTCAGATTGATTCCCACCCAACAGTAGCATCAAGAGACTTTGACACTGAGCCCCTTCCCTATCTAAAAGTGCTGGGAACATCCTTCCAACTATAAACAAATGGCTCTTGGTTGGCAACAATCATCAAAGCTCCTAAATTGTTCTAGGAATCAAGTCGAGGAGTTGGGAGGGAGAGAGGAATGGTAAGTAGCCATGACCATCTTTGTAAGGACCTTGAATTGGGATAAGAGTGCAGTTTAGAGGAATAGTCAAGTAGCCACAACCATCTCTATAAGGACCTTGAGTTGGGATAGGAGTGCAGTTCAAGAGTGAGCGACACTGTTGTCTAGACCTAGATCGGCTTCGAGGAGTATCCTACTCAAGAGGAACCTGATTGACTGTTCACGATACGTTCCTCCACTAATGAATAAGCTCCTGAAGATGAGTGAGCTCCATGGCCATCTTATTGGCTTGCACTGTAATCTAAAAATACACAGAAGAAATAATATTAGACTTCTCAAAAGCAAAGATGTGCAAAGAGAAAGAACACTTACCAAAGATACAATTATTTCTAGCTCTCCATGTTAGGTAATGGAGCCAAATTGATAAGAAAGAAATTAATTGCCAAGGAGTATTGTTGATGGGCAATGATCAACAATAGGCCCTTGAACGGGGTTCCAAGGGGCAGGATTAAATATTTGATTAAAATTAAATATTGTTGATGGAGAAATTTTTTATTGAAAATTTATGGCTGACAATTTAACTGTATTTTCTTGGTGAAAAACACTTGTCATAAGAATGTGATAAGCGTATGGGTGGTTATCAGCCCATGTTTTTGGCTCATTGTATTTCGACACCACTATGTGGTTTCAAGTAGAGGAAAAGCTACAGATCTCTATATATTTTGTACTGTAAAGACTACCTCTATGGTGGAATGCTCTTTTTTGGTTTGGAGGAAGAGAGGGAAAGAGACATTGTACAAGGGGAGAAGATTGTTGTATTGTTAATAATACAAAGGACTGATTGTTTCTCCATGGACGTAGGGTACAGTGCCCGAACCATGTGTATCTTGTGTCTTTTACATTTGTGTGATTGCTTATTGTTTATTACACTACTTAACTAGGGTTTGAATTGTTTTTCCATTGTCGCTATTATTATTTGTTTTTTCGCATAAGTTGTGTATTGTTTGTATATGGTGAATTCCTAACAACTAGTATCAGAGCTGTCTTGTTGAGAAATTGCACTTATAGGAGAGTTTTTTGTTCGAGTGGAAGAAATGGGAGAAAGTTCAAGGTTTAAACTGGAGAAGTTTATTGGAAAAAAATTTGATATGTGGAAAACCAAAGTGGAGGATTATCTGTATCAGAAGGATGATCTAGACTTGGCTATGAAAGGGAAGATTGATGGTAAACCTAGGATGATGGATAATGATGAATGGGATCTGATAGACAGGAGGGCACTATGGGTGATCCAGTTGAGCCTGGCTGATTCTATTGCATACAACATCGAGAAGGAAAAGACCACCAAAGGAGCCATGGATACACTAGCTAAGTTGTATGAAAAACCCTCAACTTCAAATATATTTTTCTTGATTAAAAAGCTATTTACTATGAAGTTGCAAGAGGGTGGATCTATCCAAGAACACCTTAATGAGTTTTATGTTGTTATGGGTTCTTTAAAATCTGTAGGGCTTGATTTTGACGATAAGGTTATGGCTTTAGGGTTTCTTTGTTCACTACCCCACTTGTGGGGTAGCATTGTAATGGCAGTGAATAATTCTATGCCTAGATCTGGAAAGTTGATGTTTGATGATGTGATTAGCATAATCCTTAGTGAGGAAATGAGGAGAAAATATTCAAGGGAGGCTTCATCATCTGGAGTAGCACTATCTACAGAAAGCAGAGGCAGAAATAAAGAAAGAGGAAAAGGCCAAGCTAGAGGAAAAATCTAGAACAAAGGAAAATCGAAGGGTAGATCTAAAAGCAGAGACAAGCAAGATTGATTGCTGACATTGTGGGAAGAGTGGACACTTCAAGAGGGAGTGCAAAGACAGAAAGAAGAATGATAACAATAGTGGAAATGATTCTTAAGAGGTAAACATTGCAGGTGCAATTTATCAGGATGCCCTGATTCTTGCAGCAAATTGCACGAGTGAGTATTGGGTTATGGAGTCTGGAGCTTCTTATCATGTCACTTCTCATAGGGAGTACTTTACTGATTATACTCGAAGTCATTATGGAGAGGTTTTGTTGGGCAATAACTGTCCATGTGAGATTATGAGTATTGGCACGATGAATGTAAAATTGCCAAACAAAAATATTTAGGTGCTTAACAATGTTAGGCACATTCCTGATCTGAAAAGGAACCTGGTTTCAACTAGTGCACTTGATTTGGAGGGATGAAACACTACTTTTACAAACTAGCAATGGAGAGTGACAAAGGGTTCAATGGTGATTGTAAAATGTGAGTTGATTGGAACTTTGTATTTATTGTAGAACTCATCTTATTGTACATTGAACTATGCTGCTCAGGATGATGCGAAAGCATGGCATTTGCGGTTGGGTCATATGAGTGAGAAAGGAATGAAAATCCTTCACTCCAAAAAACTGTTGCCAAAACTCAAGGAGGTTGATTTGGGTTTCTGTGAAGGTTGTGTATACGAAAAATAAAAAAGGTAAGATTTTTGAAGGTTGGTCCAGAAAGGAAGAAAGAGAAATTAGAGTTAGTTCACTCGGATGTGTGGGGTCCCTTACTGGTACTTTCTCTTAAGGGCTACTCTTATTATGTTACCTTCATTGACGATTTCAACAAGAAGACATGGATCTTCACAATCAAGCATAAATCCGATGTTTTCGATATTTTTCGAAAGTGGAGAGCATTAGTGGAGATTGAGGCAGGTAAGAAAGTAAAATACCTTAAATATGACAATGGTGTTGAATATTGCAGCGAGGATTTTGAGGACTATTGCACAAAGGAAGGAATTAGGAGAGTCAATACTACTCCTAGGACACCACAAGAGAATGGAGTCTCGGAGAGGATGAACATAACTATAATGGAGCGTGCCAAAGCCATGAGATTGCATGTAGGGTTGCCATTGTTCTATTGGACTAGTGCAGTTGATACAACAGTTTATTTGATAAACAGAGGACCTTGTACTACATTGGATGGAGTTATTCCAGAGGAGATTTGGAAAGGTAAACTTGTAAACTACTCTTTCCTTAGAGTATTTGGTTGTGAGGCTTTTGCCCACATACATAAAGAAAATAGGAGTAAGCTTGATGCAAAGTTTAAAAAGTGCTATTTTCTTGGTTATGGTGTGGATGAGATGGGATATAGGCTATGGGATAACGTTGGATGGAAAGTGTAACCACCAAAAAGGCTCACACCTAATGGTATCCTATTGCAATAATTGATAAAAGCATAACATGCATACAAGAACAAGAAATTGACAACAAATGAATCAAGAAGAAATACGCTTTATTCCATTATATTCGAAGTCAAAATCAAATTACAGGTACATCCCTCTTAGGGATAATCACTTTGATACAATATTACAATAGGAGTGTGTAATTGTTTCCCTCTCAAGGGTAGGTGTGATTTCCAAGTGCCTTTCAGGGTGACACGAACTGCTCTAGGGTGTCGATGACCCTCTTCTTCGCGTTGAGGAAGGAATTGTATGCTTTGTCTCTTTCAATACCTGTTCCCTATGATCAAGAAACAACAAGAAGCAATTAGTAACAAAGGAGGCCTCTCTTGATGAGGCTTTGAAAGGAATCTTGCATAAAGAATAGCATGAAATCAAGAAAGCATGTAAAACTATCAATCTATGCAAGAAATGAGGAAATTGTAATATAGCATGTAAAGAAGCATGAATCTAGCTAAGAAACATCCTAATTAACCATTAGAAAACTTGAATTGCATGAAACTAATCTAGATTAACAAATGCAAGGAAATGAAGTAAATCTACCTCTAAATCCTAAATTAACCGGTCAAATATCCCGCTAAAATGTGGATCTATGCTAGATTAAGCTAATTGCATGACTAAAAATGGAAATCTACTGCTAAAATGGAGGAAAGAGAGCATCAAACCCTAGCCACGGGTGCTCAGGTGCAGTTTGCACTATTAACCATGTCTAATAGCCATGGTTAAGATGAAAGTGTCCTTTCTCTTGCAACCAAGGCCAAAAACTCTCAAATCCTCCAAGGAATTGATGGTCAAGGGTCGCCTGTGTTTTTTGGAATAGATTGGTAGTTGAATTCAATGGAATTAGCAATGGAGGTGTGTCAATTGTCAAGCTTGCTCCTCAAGCTCTTGAGATCTCCATTGTTGCATGCACAATTGTCATTGATCAATTGGACAACACTTCGTTACTCCTCAAGGGGATATGAAATTGCTCTCCAATCCGATAGGGCTCCGCTATGTGCAATTGAGCTATTCTTCAGGATGGTTGCTCTCTAAAATTGGGGTCTTAAGTAGACTCCCAAAATCCTTGCTCTAGCTTCATGGAGAAGCCAAGAACAAGATTTGGTAGTTGAGAGGAAGCTTCTGGATGCTTCCTAGCCCAAACCACTTTGAAAACCATTGCAATTCGGTTGTTGCAACTGATTTGACTCGGCTCTGGTCGCCCGAGTTTGTTACAGTGCTAACCATAGGTGTCAACTATGGTTAGCATGTAGGATTTTGCTAACCGTAGGTGTCAGCCATGGTCAACACTTCTAACCACGGGTGTCATCCACGGCTAGCACTGACTAGGCAAAGATGTCCCCCCCATATGAGTAGTCGCCATCGACATGACGTGTTTTAGGTGTCTACAGATGCCCCTTTTGTGATGCGTTGTGAGATCGAACAACGCATGAGCAAAAATAGACCTCCTAAAATGATGCCGAAGGTTGCATGATGATCATTAGTCTGATCAACATTAGATGCCCCAATCATAAAAAGAGCATGCATCATTGAATCATTACCTTCGATGAGTTGAAGAACTTGATTCTGGAAAGCTTAAGTCAAAATCCTAGCCTTGGCGACAATTAGGAGACAAGCTTAAGTCCAATCCTAGCCTTGACGCAATTAGGAGACAAGCTTAAGTCAAATCCTAGCCTTGGTGGCAATTAGGAGATAAGCTTAAGTCCAATCCTAGCCTTGACGGAAATTAGGAGACAAGCTTAAGTCCAATCCTAGCCTTGACGGAAATTAGGAGACAAGCTTAAGTCAAATCCTAGCCTTGGTGGCAATTAGGAGACTAGCTACCCAGTTTGCTTGAAATTTGATCTTGATATCTTGTTTATTTGCCCCAAGCAAGGAGGGTGCATGATTGTCTTTGGCAATGACTCTTGAACGAATGCACTTAACAATGATTAAGCATTTAACTATTGATTTTGATTATGAATTTGTTATTATGACTACCCCCTCAAGCGACGAGTCGATGAGGGTAATGACACTTAAATGAAGCGACGAGGTCGCTTGACCACTATGAATGATCTTGAACAAATTAAGATTTAGCATTTGAATACTTGGTGAGGCCTAATCAGC
This sequence comes from Wollemia nobilis, assembly GCA_028583015.1. Taxonomy (NCBI): domain Eukaryota; kingdom Viridiplantae; phylum Streptophyta; class Pinopsida; order Araucariales; family Araucariaceae; genus Wollemia; species Wollemia nobilis. Next base: position 10,691,292 of record JAQPPZ010006249.1, read on the forward strand.
TATGATTACACCGTTTAAAGTAATTGCATATTCCTATCCCATGGAGCGGTCCAACCATGAAGGCCTTCTTAGGGAATCAAAATGATAGCAATGTCAATTATGCTTGTGGTGAATCATATTGTCGATGATTTGCTGAAAATGTCATAGAAAAAATGAAATGATTACTTCATTCCCGTGGAGCGGTCCAGCCTCGAAGGCCTTCTTCGGGATTGAAAAGAAGCATATCAAATCAACGATGACAATTTTACCCCAAATGTCCTTATGGTAATTTACTCATCTTGTCGTATTGCATGGAGCGCAAGTCGCTGCAACCACCAAGTGTGTAGAATAAATGACTGAATACGAGGCACATTTGAATTTTGAATTATTTAATTTTTTGTTAATTTTGAAATTTTTGAAATTTTGGACCTGTAGATTTGCTTAATTGTCCATTTTAAAACTCCTTATTGTGAGTAAATGTTTGCGTTTATGACTTGAATGAAAAGACCAAAGATTTAGACTTCTTTGGAGCGTTTGGGGATCGATACTGATAATGCCCTAGTTGATACTTAAAAATATTTTTTTTGTTTATTTTGATTTTATGTTTATGAGATGCACGTGGATGCAATGCTCATATGTTATGTTGATTTGATGCTATATGATGTGATGTATGGATAACATGCACTAGCTAGATGATGGATGTATGACTAGATATTGTGATCTAGATATGTAGATGGACTACTATGATGTATGCATATGGATGCACTGTTTAATTTGCTTTACTTGTATGCATCTAATTTATGATGTTATGACATGGTGAATGCAATGTATGGTAATGCATTATTTACATGATAGTAATCTAATGTAAATGAACCTGTATGCTTTAATCACTTAAAACACATGGAATGAATGTGATACATGTTTATCAATATAATGGATGACACCACAAAATGTATAACAAATCATGAATGTAATTGGAAATCCTCATTACAAGAATTTACTCAATTAAACACCCACATATGAGATGCAATGATATGAACTGGTATGAAATGGGTGATATCATATGTCACTCTATACTTCTTTTGCAATTTTTGCAATTTTATGCATGATATAGTCAGTGGCCGTCTAAATATCATTTTTGATATCCATCCGGTATCTATCCTATATCTTGAAAACTTTTTGCTTACTTGTAATGATGTATCTTGGATTCGACACTTTGCAATTTTCATGATTGACATGATTTATTTTTGGATGGTTTGTGATATTTGGTATGTTGTTGCTATTAGAGAACTTTTTGAGGTTTTCCATGAGACTCAAACACCCTAGTAGACTTCTCAAATGTCACATACTAACTGTACAAGGCTTCTGTTGGACAAGGCTTTCACCGTGAAAGACCCAACTATTCATTACCCCTGTGTGTGCATGTGAGTATTTTTAGATAGACCATAGGCATACCCCGGATGTCAGTCGAGACTCTTTCAACCCATATGTGAGATCGGGTTCCTCATATGTTCGTATCATCCTTGTTTCAAATTTGATTGGACTATAATGCTAGGCAACCCTAGGCACCTAGAGCTAGCTCATCTTGCAAATTGATCAGGACTACCCCTCTAAAAGCAAGCGGGACTCTTTCAACCCATTGTTGCGATTAGGGATCACCCAATAGAACTACTACTCCGAAAGCAGGCGGGACTCTTTCAACCCATTGCTGCGATCGGGGTTCACTCTATGGCTTTTGAATGGTGAACAATCCAGGGATTCAAGTTCTCACCCCATTTTTTGATACTTGCTCATATGTAGTGATTTTCTCACTATTTTTTACGTTTCATTTACGATTTACTTTGAGCAAGGGATTTGTATAGTGCTTTTGATTCACTATATTACTTTGAGATTTGAGCTTTGAACTGTAAACTTTGAACTTTTTGGGATTTAAACTTTGAACTTTGAATTTCGATTTGAGATTTAAACTTTGTATCTATGTACGAGTAGGGGAAATTCTTGTCCTTTTGCCAAGGTTCACCACTCTAGACCGAACTATTTGCAAGACAAGCAGGTAATAAAACCCATCTCTCTAGAGAACCTAGGACCACTTTCGTAGCTTTCATCCTCCCTTATCTTAGCAGGATTTTATATGTTTTGCTTAGTGACGGGATCCTGATATGTCAAGTACTATCCCAACTATCGACCTCATCTACAAAAGCAAAGCAAACTTTCTATGACATCTGAGAAACCCACTAGGTATGGCTGAGTGACTGGAAAACTTTTGGATACTTACGTATTTTATAGCAACAAGCGTTGTGTATGAATGCAACGGATTATGATAAATGCAGAGGTGCATGATTTAGACACAAACGTGGTGTCGTTTGTAATACTGACAAACACGATCCATTCTACTACGGAATGCAATGGATGAAGAATGCCTATATGCAATGTAATGCAGCGAATGCATGTGTGAATGCAAATGAAAATACAAAATGCAAATGCATATGTTTTTGGATTTTACGCTTTACCAATTTTTTTTTGGATTTTATATATTGCTTTTTCAAATTTTATGGATTTTTATTGCTTTTTCAATTTTTATGGATTTTTGAGCCTTAATATTTGACCAAACGGTGAGTACATGCCTTCGGAGCCTTTAGGAATGACCAAGCGATTTTTAAGAATCCTTGAGCTTTAGGATTGACCAAGGATATGGACGGGTTTGGATAAGTGAAAGAAAAGAAATACCTTTGGAGCCTTTGAATTGACCAAGCAATTTTTAAGAACCTTGGAGCTTTTAGTGACAAACCTTTGGAGTTTTAGATGACAATAAGGTTTAAAGACAAGGTGGGACCCTTGGAGCCTTTTGGGATCATCGAGAAGTTTTAAACAAACTCTTGGAGCCTTTTAAGGTTGACCAAAGGGTTTACAGACACCTTTGGAGATTTTTGGGATGACCGAGCGATTCTTAGGAATCCTCGGGGCCTTTTGGGATGACCGAGTGGTTTTAAGCAAACCCTCGGGGCCTTTTTAGATTGACCAAAGGGCTTACAAATGCCTTTGGAGCCTTTATGCTTTGACCAAAGGGCTAAAGATACCTTTGGAGCCTTTCTTGAAAATGACCAAAGGGCTTATAGATGCCTTTGGAGCCTTTTTGAGTTTTATGGATTTTGATGTTTTCCATATTTTTGATGTTTTGATATTTAAATTTATGATTTTTCAATTGTTTTTGAAATTTAAATGTTTTATTTGTTTTTGAAATTTTGATATTTTATGATTTTTTTCTTTTTTGTTTTTAAAGGGGAAAGGTACGCTACCTTAAGTACCCCCTAGTGTGTGTGCCACTCAATGAAAGTGAGGAAGGTGTGATACCTTTAGAAGTCTCACTTTGCTTCATTGATCATGATGTGGATGATGGGGAAGGTGTGACACCTTGAAGACCCCCAATGTGCATTGTGTTTGATGTGCCATGATTGGCTTGACTAGGAGGAATAGTAGAAACTGATCCCCCCTACTGTGATGTGCAATTTTGTGTAGTGCCAATGTCCCACTGAGACGAGACAAGCGAAGGTGAAACATTGGAAGATGCCACCGATTACGAAGATCGATTTTGACAATCTTGTTTCTCTGTTACAACACTGATCATTCCCACAAAATCTTGGGGAGGTTGATTGATATGCACCTGATTAGATTGTTCAACTTGATTGACAGGTGCTATGTTTACTTTGTGTGCATGCAAGGGGTCTTGGAAGACTCCTATCTGAAGCTCTTGCCTCTCGATCATATCCTGCACTACATCTCTAAAGGGATAACATGTCTGTATGTCATGACCTCTTTGTCGATGGTAAACACAATATAGATTTTCTCTATGCGCCTTTGATCTACGCTTATTAGGTTTCAAAGGACGTAACTCTGGAATATTGATCCTTCCCGCATCATATAATCGATCAAAGAGCGATGCTAATGTCTCTGGAAAATTAGTATATTGTCATTGTGGCCGATGTTGTTGGCCCTGTATCTGATTCTTTTGCATATGATTTTGGACTAGAGGAGGCTGAGCTTGGTAATTATGCTGCACTGGTGGAGGCGGTGCACCCTGGTTTGAGGATCTGGGGATACTCAAAACAACTTGATTGATTGGGGTCACCTTTCGTTGCACACTGCCACCTATAATATTCTTGTTTGGCCATTCCTTTTTGTGGCATGGAATATCACCCTCTTGTATCTTGATGTCTTCAATGACCTGGGCCTGTGCTAAGGCTTCCTCAAATGTTTGATATTGTTGCAATTGCAAGAGAAGTGAAATTTGTTTTGAACAACTTCTCATAAACATTCGAATGAGCTCTATTGTGGGTAGGGTGAAAGGTAGTTTTGACATCACCTTCCTCCACTTATTGCCATACTCAATGACTGGCTCATCGTCCAATTGACAAAGACTAACCAAGTCAGTCAAGTTTGTTGTTTCCTTAGCACTAGAGGCAAAACATTGCAGGAATGCATCAGCCAATTGCTCAAAGGTGTTTATGCTATGATGTGGTAAATGATTATACCATTCTAAAGCATCCCCAACTAATGTTGTCACGAAGATTCTCAACATCAAAGAATCATTGTCTTGAAAATAAAAGCACATATGGATGAATCCTGTCATGTGCTCTTGTGCATCTTCATCATATTTGAACTTTTCAAGTTGAGGCATCTTGAAATTCGATGGGTATGTCGGTGAAGACACTGATGGATGCAAAGGCTGATTTCTAAGCTGCTTCAGCATGGGTTTTTGATAAACCCCTCTTTGATTTTGTTTTTTGAATGCATTTATCCGATCAGCTAGCACTTTGTATGGCCCTGATGAAATGATATGATCTTCATTTCGTCGCCCTTGATTAGGTAGAGGAGGCCGCTTTTGATGTTGAGGTGGATGATAAGTATAATCATTAGGCACCTCATCATAATTGGATTCAGGGTAAGCATCCACTTCATCCTGATGTTCCCATTGGGACTTTACATATGATTCCTCATCGTATTGATCTTGGTACTATTGAGGAGTATGAGGTTCATGATGATAATCGGATACCAACCTATGATGTTGAACATGATTTTTGCATGGCCTCAGTGAAATATTTTGAGATTGCACTAGGCGTCTTATGCATTGTTGCATCCTCTGGTTGCTAGGCGTAAGTGCCACTTTATGCAATGTATTTTGCACTTGCTCTTGTTGTATCTCTTGTTGTTCTTGTATCTTTTGTTGATACAACTTTTGTAGGTGTGCTCGTGGTGAGTCCACCCATTGTTGATTTAGTTGTTTTTGATCCAACAAAATTTGATCCATTTGTTGTTGGTCAAGTTGTGGTCTCAGTGCCTGATGTGCATGATCCCATTGTTCAGTTGTATGGGGGCTATGTATCCTTGTATTTGAAATACGGATGGGTTTATCATGTCTTTTCCCCCTAGTAGGATCTATTACTTGTTTTCCACACTCCTTAAAGGTTGCATTGACCTGATATTTTGAGTCATGAGTGGGCTCTGTATAGTTTGACGATGTAGAGCCACAACGTGGTTGCCCCACGTACTCTTCACAAGGAATAGGAGGATGACTTGGGTCCTCTTCCTCATCTATGAGAAATGATGCATACTCAGGCTCAGATGTAATCTTTGTATATTCAGGTTGCACAGAAGGCTCCCTATGAGGAGTAGGGGGTGACTTGCTCGACCCGATGGGGTGGTTTGCTCACCCAAGCTAGGCCATGGTGTATGTTCATGATCACTTTCTGATTGATGTATAGAGAAAGCTGGGATGTGAACCTATGACATTGACCTACTAGGCTCCTCAGTTGGTGGATTTTTCCTTATATAGAATTCTATCAAGGTGTTCCAATCAGGAAGGCCTCCTGGAGGACCTGTGGGTGCCTCTCTAATAAGGCTATCTCGAAGGTTGGACCCCCTATGGATGGTATTGATGTTATGATAAGACCTGGGATGCCATTCAGGGATGGCCATGTCTTCTGGACTAATTTGAATATGTTCAGTGGTCATGGAACCTGATTCCCTCTCTAGATTGGAGGTCTTGCTCACCATGGGAGGTCCCCTAGCCATATAAAATTTATTTGGCTTCCAAAAAAAGGTTATAAGTGTTATATATCAAAATGATCAGTGCGATGAGCTGATAAAAATGAGCTATAACACAAAAATATGATTTTCGGGTCAAAATTTTGTATTTTTGGAATAATTGGCCAACCGGGGCTCGTGGGGAAATGACCACTTTTAGGAATTTTTGGGATATTTTGAACCATGAAGATTTAGGACCCAAAATTTCTGTGAGAGGTGCACAATGGTAAAACTAAGACAACAAAACAAATTTGGCAAGTTTTGGAGTTGTCTAGACCATTTTATGATCGTTTTAGTGTAGTTTTTCTTAGTTTTCGGCTTCGAAAATAGAGTAATCATAAAACCAAAATAAAATATTTGTTATAGCTCCGATTTGCATGATTCTCGATCCGTTGGATGTAGAATAAAAAAGTAGATTTTTACTTAAAAAAAATTATTATTATTAGGGTTATGTTAATTACCCTAACAATAATGCAACACACAAAGTAGACAATATGATTATCTCTTTTAAGGATTAAATGTGTGTCCTAAAACTGGTTTAGTGCATTTTATTTGTTGTGAATATACTCTGAACTCTTATCATGTTTTTCAAAAGTTGATGTTATACTCAATTTGTTCAAAGGTTTTCACCTATATACTCGCACAAGCCGAATATGGGAGTGAAGTCCATACTCAACGAGGTAGCATAGGTACTACCAACCCTCACCCAACACACTGTGTGCAATGATACACTCTTCCGAAGATGAGTGCGTGCTATTTTGCATGGATAGGACAGTTCTTGGGTCGGCCTTGGCCACGAGCGGGTCCCGATAATACAATTTCAAATGAGCCAACCAAGTGGTAATGACATCCACTGTTGGTCTCAATCAAGTGGGTTGGATGTGAGAGCCCAACGCCACTGATGTTTAAATGAAACGTGGTGTGTGGGGTTCTTTTTACTTTGCATGAAAATAAAATGCATAAAACAACATTCACATGATTCTCCTACATGCTTTTCAAAAGAACGTTTGCTTTTCAGAGAATGCACAATTATGCTAGATGATATTCAGAGAATGCAACTATCTATGATGAAAATGGCCACTGATTGGACCTCATACATGCAAACTCTAAACAATCAATATCCTAGACCATTGGAGACTAGGGCGGACTGCAATCAGAGATCCGCTATTCCTAGCAACGACTAGTGGAAAACTAAAAAGCATCTAGGATTTTGCCATTTTACTTTTTGCTATGTTTTCCTAATTAGCATCCATCTATTGCATTCTAATTTTTTGTGAAAACACAGACAAAAAAATATAGAGAGGGAAAAATGCTCCTACCTCAGGTCCAAGTCTGTTGGTGATGTCTAATTTTGCTATTTTTCTGTTCTCTGTTGACCGCGTCTGTCAGGTGCAGCTACGACTATGAACCACAGGTGTGAACCATAGTTAGCACTGTGAACCATAGGTGTGACCCACGATTAGCATTGTGAACCATGGTTGTTACCCGTGGTTAGCACCTGCAACAAAAAATAGAGAAAAACATCAGTGATCATAAAATTTTTGGGGTTTCCACCGTGATCGCCTACTGTAACCACCAAAAAGGCTCACACCTAATGGTATCCTATTGCAATAATTGATAAAAGCATAACATGCATACAAGAACAAGAAATTGACAACAAATGAATCAAGAAGAAATACGCTTTATTCCATTATATTCGAAGTCAAAATCAAATTACAAGTACATCCCTCTTAGGGATAATCACTTTGATACAATATTACAATAGGAGTGTGTAATTTTTTCCCTCTCAAGGGTAGGTGTGATTTCCAAGTGCCTTTCAGGGTGACACGAATTGCTCTAGGGTGTCGATGACCCTCTTCTTCGCGTTGAGGAAGGAATTGTATGCTTTGTCTCTTTCAATACCTGTTCCCTGCGATCAAGAAACAACAAGAAGCAATTAGTAACAAAGGAGGCCTCTCTTGATGAGGCTTTGAAAGGAATCTTGCATAAAGAATAGCATGAAATCAAGAAAGCATGTAAAACTATCAATCTATGCAAGAAATGAGGAAATTGTAATATAGCATGTAAAGAAGCATGAATCTAGCTAAGAAACATCCTAATTAACCATTAGAAAACTTGAATTGCATGAAACTAATCTAGATTAACAAATGCAAGGAAAGGTGAAGCAAATCTACCTCTAATTCCTAAATTAACTGGTCAAATGTCTGCTAAAATGTAGATCTATGCTAGATTAAGCTAATTGCATGACTGGAAATGGAAATCTACTGCTAAAATGGAGGAAGGAGAGCATCAAACCCTAGCCGCAGGTGCTTCAAGTGGTTTGCACTGTTAACCATGGCTAATAGCCATGGTTAAGATGAAAGTGTCCTTTCTCTTGCAACCAAGGCCAGAAACTCTCAAATCCTCCAAGGAATTGATGGTCAAGGGTCGCCTATGTTTTCTGGAACAGATTGGCGGTTGAATTCAATGGAATTAGCAATGGAGGTGTGTCAATTGTCAAGCTTGCTCCTCAAGCTCTTGAGATCTCCATTTTTGCATGCACAGTTGTCATTGATCAATTGGACAACACTTCGTTACTCCTCAAGGGGATATGAAATTGCTCTCCAATCCGACAAGGCTCCGCTATGTGCAATTGAGCTATTCTTTAGGATGTTTGCTCTCTAAAATTGGGGTCTTAAGTAGACTCCCAAAATCCTTGCTCTAGCTTCATGGAGAAGCCAAGAACAATATTTGGCAGTTGAGAGGAAGCTTTTGGATGCTTCCTAGCCCAAACCGCTTTGAAAACCATTGCAATTCGGTTGTTGCAACTGATTTGACTTAGCTCTGGTCACCCAAGTTTGTTATAGTGCTAACCGTAGGTGTCAGCTATGGTTAGCATGTAGGATTTTTCTAACCATAGGTGTCAGTCATGGTCCCCAATTGGTAGATTGGGGGCCACAACTGTCAGCCGTGGTCAACACTTCTAACCGCGGGTGTCATCCATGACTAGCATTGACTAGGCAAAGATGCCCAATTGAGTAGTCGCCATCGACATGATGTGTTTTAGGTGTCTACATAAAGTTATCAAGGGTAGAGCTATGATTTTCAATGAGGATAGGCTATACAAGGATAGGTACATACAGGTTGAAGAGGATGCACCTGAGTTTGTTGACTTGGATGCAATCCTAGAGCATGGTGTAAAAAGATAGCCTCTTATTCAAATTGATGAACATGGTGCTCATGTTGAAGAGCATGGTGACCAAACGAATGAGCAAGTTGAGAATGAAACACCTCAAACACCCCCACCACCACTAATACCGAAAGGTTGGAGATCTACACGAGTAATAAGAGCACCAAATAAGTATTCTCCTTCTTTGCATTACATTCTATACACTGATGTAGGTGAGCCTGAATGTCTTCATGAGGCTTTGCAATTAGAAACTAGGAGCAAGTGGGAGCATGCTATGAAGGATGAGATGGAATCATTGACTCAAAACCAAACTTGGGATTTGGTTGAGCTTTCCAAGTGCAAAAGGGTATTGCATTGCAAATGGGTGTACAGAGTGAAGGATGAAGTTGATGGCAACAAGAGGTACAAAGTAATACTTGTTGTGAAAGGATTTGCACAAAGAAAAGGTATTGACTATGATGATATTTTATCACCTATAGTAAAAATGACTTCAATTCGAACTATTTTGAGTATAGTTGCAGTAGATCTTCATCTTGAGCAGTTAGATGTGAAGACACCATTCCTTCATGGGGATTTGAGGAGGAGATCTACATGCACCAACTAGAGGGGTTTGAGGTAAAGGCAAGAAGAGACTTGTGTGTAAACTAAAAAAGAGCTTGTATGGTTTGAAGCAAGCTCCAAGGCAATGGTATCTCAAGTTTAACAGTTTCATGATTGAGCATGATTTTACTGGGAGCCAGAGTGACCATTGTGTTTATTTTTGGGCTACAGGAAATGGTAACTTCCTTATTCTCTTATTGTATCTTGATTATATGCTTATGGCAGGATACAATATGCAGGATATTAAGAAATTGAAAAGGGATATGGCAAGTGGATTTGCCATGAAGGATTTGGGGGAGGCCAAACAAATCCTTGGCATGAGAATCACTAGAGATAGGAAGGAGAAAATACTGAAGTTGTCTCAGGAGGATTATGTGGAAAAGGTGCTTAAGAGGTTCAGTATGCATGATGCAAAACCGATAGCCCAACCTCTTGCAAAGCACTTTAAGCTCTCAAAGAAGATATGACCCAAGACAAAGGAGAAAGAAGAGTACATGAGGAAGGTACCCTATGCTTTAGCAGTTGGGAGCTTGATGTATGCTATGGTGTGTACAATACTGGAAATTACCCAAGCAGTGGGAGTTGTGAGATGGTATATGAGTAATCCAGGTAAATCTCACTGGCAAGCAGTGAAATGGATACTCACGTATTTGAAAGGGACTTCAAAATTCTATTTGAATTTTGGAGGTTCCAAATTTGAGTTACATGGCTATGTGGATTTAGATATGGCAAGTGATTTGGATGGTGGGAGGAGCACTATTGGGTATGTATTCATAGTTGGAGGTACAACAGTGAGTTGGATATCCAAGCTACAACATGTTATAGCTCTTTCTACTACGGAGGCTGAGTATGTGGCCATCATGGAAGGTGCCAAAGAGTTCATATGGCTTCAAAGGTTGATTAAGAAGCTAGGTTAGGAGCAAGGAGATGGAACACTTTGGAGTGAAAACCAAAGTGCCATTCATTTAGCAAAGAAATTTGCTTTTCACTCATGGATAAAGCACATTCAATTGAGGTATCACTTCATTCGATCAGCAATGGAGGATGGTTTGGTAAAGTTGGGTAAGATTCACACTTCCCAAAATTTTGCTGATATGCTTACTAAAATTGTAACTAGGGAGAAGTTGAGCTTTTGCTCTACTTCAGTTGGTCTTAAGGAGTAAGGTCATGTTATGAGAAACTTTCAATCCTAGGGTGCAGGGATGTTGCATCAATATTTTCTCCAAGTGGGATATTGTTAGGTAATGGAGCCAAATTGATAAGAAAGGAATTAATTGTGAAGGAGTATTGTTGATGGGCAATGATCAACAATAGGCCCTTGAACGGGGTTCCAAGGGGCAACATTAAATATTTAATTATTATTAAATATTTTTGATGGAGAAATTTTTTATTGAAAATTTATGGCTGGCAATTTTACTATATTTTCTTGGTGAAAAACACTTGTCATAAGAACGTGATAAGCGTATGGGTGGTTATCAGCCCATGTTTTTGGCTCATTGTATTTCGACACCACTATGTGGTTTGGGTAGAGGAAAAACAATGAATTTCTATATATTTTATACTGTAAAGACTGCCTCTATGGCAGAATGCTCTTTTTTGGTTTGGAGGAAGAGAGGGGAGACATTGTACAAGAGGAGAATATTACTATATTGTTAATAATACAAAGGACTGATTATTTCTCCATGGACGTAGGGTACACTGCCCAAACCACGTATATCTTGTGTCTTTTACATTTGTGTGATTGCTTATTGTCTATTGCACTACTTAACTAAGGTTTGAACTATTTTTTAATTGCCGCTATTATTATTTGTTTTTCCGCATAGGCTGTGTATTGTTTGTACATGGTGAATTACTAAAATCCATATGTTGAACATGGTCGTCATACAAAACAATTGCCACACTTCAAAGAAAATAATCGGCAAGGATGAGGGGTCTCCCAAAATGATATGTTTCCACTTAAATATGGTGAAGGAATATGATCTAAAAAGGGAAAAAAGTCACTCCCAAAAGGAATGATCATGAGCACAAACCCAAAAAATATGGATAAAATCTTCATATTGAAGACAAAAAGGGCAAGAAGGGTTAGGGATGCCTAAATGCTGGAGATGCTCCCCAATAGGAATCCCTTGGTGCAAAAGACTACAGGAAAGTTTGGGCTCCAAAAAAGGAGCCCAAGCAGTTTGGAACCTGCGCATCCAAATAGATCGAGGGTAGGAGACTAACCACTGATGATTGAGCTTATCAATCATGGAGAGGAAAGGAGACAACCATCCATACCCTAATGGAACCTTATAGTTTTCCATATTCACCTTTAATCGAACAAACATTTTTTTTTTCTTTTGTGTATACTTCCTATAATTTAGTATTTATTATAATAAATATTTTTGAAAATTAAGACAATACAATAAATCATAACTATATAAGTATTTAAAATCAGCTAACTTTATTTAAATTATTATTGAGCTAATTTCTTCCTTGCACAATTCTTTTTTTAGCTGTCACAATAAGAATTGCACGTAATAATATTTGTTAAGCTGAGTTACACAAACTCTCGAAGCTTTAGTTTTACAACAATAAATTTCAGTTGGGATTTTTTAAAAAGAGATTTAATATTTATTTATTTATTAGATAAGTATATTATTTAAAATAATATATGGATTAGGAAGTTAGAAGGCACAAAGTAAACAAACTACTAGCTTTTATGTACTTTTACAATTATTGAGATGATTTGGACATATCTTACTAATTACTAATGATTTATATTGATTATATAGAGCTTTGTTCTAGGATTGAATCATAAATAATATATTTTTAGTGTATGCCTAGTTACATATTTTTAGTATAATCAGTAATTTTTAGAAAATGCAGTATTTCATGTTGGTTGGGTGTTGCATGCGCCACAATTGTAATATTTTAGTTAAAAAAATATCTCCCAAATTTACCATTCCAACCATCTCTACATTGTACTTCCTTCAAAGCGTGGCTCCCAGATTTGTCAGTCTATCTGCCTCCGCATTGTACTTCCTTCTAATGTGCTGAAATTACACCTAAGAGAAAAGGATAACGTTTTTATTGATATATTTGATATAATAAGCAATGTAAATTGATTTAAATTGGGCCTTTGTGACAACATTAAGAATGAGTTGAAAACATTCTAAAACCTTCAAACAATCAATCCCCTCATCTTTAGCTAAAGAAAGCCCTAGTTGCAGCTTGGATTTATGTATTATTATTTGTAGTGATGCCAAGATCGACTGCATATCTCAAGTGAGGCTTTTATTGAGGAGAATAATTCCTCCTCCATAACTAGGTCATGGGTTTCCCTTTGAGACCCCATCAAATAAAAGGGTGTAGCCAGTGTTGAGAAGAGGGGAAACATCTTTAATCTTCTGATTTCTTTTCTTGGAAGGCTTGAAGCTATTTAAAGTTGTCTCCTTGAGAAGGGATTGAACTAAGTTAGTTGTGACCCATGAAGGTATGGTTTGATCACTAAAAATGATTGCATTTTGAGCCTTTCAAATCCCTCAAAATAGGTATCGGGAAGCAAGGAGTTTGGTAGTAGTAGGCCAACTGGTTTCTTTTCTCACCTCTTTGATAGATGATGAGATGCTAATCCTTGTTTGAAAGGAGTTAGGGGAAGCAATTTAGGGAACAATATTATTCAAAATATATTTCCATACTTCTCTAGCATACACACATTGTATTAAAAAATGATCTCTACTTTCTTCAGCTACCTTACAAAGGATACAAAAATTTGGACCTATAATGCCTCATTTTCTCAAGTTGTCAAAAGTGAGTAGTCAGTCATGCATCACTATCCAATAGAAGAAATTGACTTTAGGAATTTCATCCTTGTGCCAAATGTGTTTCCATCTATGTATAGCTAGAAAGTTACCTCTTAGAATCTTGTATACCTTGCTAACTAAATAGGTCCCTAAGCGATTAATGCTGCTCCATATGAGTTTGTTAATGTTGTTGAGATCTAAAGGGAGACTTCCCTTCATAGAAGATATGAAGGAGAGCTAGCCATCATTCCAATCCCAAAGAATGCTCAGCTCCTTCCTAGACTTGATGTTGGAAATAATTTGAAAGATAACCACTTGATTGAGAAAACATATTTATTCTTTTGGAGCCAGTATTTTAGGTAATCATACATTTGTGGCCTAAATTGACCTAATATTTTATTTGCAAAGAGTTGAATTTTACCACCATTTCTTGGCATCCAAGATAGCTAGTTAGAAATTAAACCCATGGTTTTTTCCAGGTTTCTCCATATATGAGTTTTTTCACTAAAGGATCGCATCCAAGATAACCCTTTGACACGTAGCAGTTGTATTTGTGGTATAGGAAGAAAGTCCACCATTTATATTTGTCAAATATCATTCTATAGATGAGTTTAGCTATCAAGGCCATTTGGTGGTTATGCAAACATCTCAAACCAAGCCTCCATTCCTTTTTGCTCTTAATAATTTTCTCCCACTTGACAAGGTGGAATTTTCTTTTGGCATCTTGTTTTCCCCCTTCCCACATAAATTTACTGATGAGTTGCTCCATCATCTTCTTAACACTCTTAGGTGCATTGATAATACTCATTTAATAGATAGGTAGGGACAATATTACAGAGTTTATAAAAAAAACCCATGCAGGAGGTGTTAACCATATATTGGTCCAAGAAATATTTATCTTGACCTTCATTTTACACAATAATTTTTTCCAATGTAGATCTTTGAGAAGATTTAAAGTAATAGGTACTCCTAGATAAAAGAAGGATTAATCTAAAATTATCTTGTAACCCAAAATTCTAAAGAATTTTGTAACTTCCATAAGATGGGATTGGGATGAACAAATAATAAACTTGTTATTATTCACCTTGTAACTTGTTACAATAGAGTAAAATTTAAGAACAGAAGCAAACCTTCAAGGTAATTTGAGTTGAAGCTCTTCCTAAAATAATAGTATCATATGCAAACTTGGTGTGGTTTAGTTCCTTTTCACCTTGATAGGTGGGTATCCCAAGGAGAGCCTTTTATTGTCTTTTGTGCTCCAGGGTTCAACTAAGAAACTCTACTAAGATGATATACAAATAGGGTGAGGGTGGACACCCTTGGCTCATACCTCTAGAGATTTTGAAAAATATTGTTGGGTTGAAATTGACTAGAGAGGAAATCCAAGGGCAATTGATACATTTATTTATCCATCCCACCATATTTTCATCAAATCCTAGTTTCTGAAGAGTTCCATAGATTGTATTGTGGTTTAGCCTATCAAAAGCATTTGCAATATCCAATTTGATGGCCATGATATTTATGTTGGATTTATTATTAGAGTGGATGGCTTCATGGGTGAGGATAATTCCTTCTAAAAAATTCGTATTTAGAACAAATCCAGTTTGCTCTTCTGAAATTAGAGATGGAATACACTTGTTAAGTCTCTTGGATATAATTTTGGTAACAATTTTGTAAGAAGTATTGCATAGCGAGATAGGCCTATATCTACCTATATTCACTGCTTGTTCTTCTTTTGGAATTAGGACTAAAAGGAAAGAGTTAATCCCACAATGGAGTCTATGACATTGTTTGGAGTCTTCCACCATTACTAAAAGATAATTTTTATAACCTCCAATTTTTTTTGGTAAAAATATGCATTAAAACCATTGGGGTTAGGGGCTTTGTCATGATTTTATAATAGTCTATTTTATTCATGGGAAATAATTTGAGGAATATTCACTAGGAGTTCATTTAATGCTTCTTCTTTGTTCACATTTTCCTATTAATATAGCTGCATAAAATTATTACAAATATGTTCTTTAATATCTTTCATTGATTCAAAGATCTGTCCATCATCAATTTGGAGCTTTTTTATGACATTCAAATTTATTTTGTTGGGTTTTTCTATAGAATAATTTAGTGTTTTTATCTTCTATGGAAAGCTAAAGCATTCTAGATTTCAATCTCCATGTGATTTTTTCTTTGTGTAGAATATTAAGCAGTTGGATAGACAACTATTGTTACTATATGAAGATATTTTCATGTAGGTCATCTTCTTCTATTTTTCTTTGAACTGCCTCAAGTTGGAGCTTAATATTAGGAATACTTTGTATTTTTTTATGGGTCTGGAGCCATGTTCAAAGACATGCAATTGTGTGTTGAATTGATATAAATCCAGCTGTAAGAGGACATAAAAAATACCTTCCATCACATTAAAATTACGATTAATAAATATAACCGATAAAATCCTCCATTCATATAAAAACTCAATATATGGAAATAAATCAATAAATATAGAAATAATCGGTAAAATCTTCCATTCACATAAAAACTACAATGTGTGGAAATGAATCAATAAATATTGTCTTTTCTTATCCTTAGATTCATTTCCCTTTTACAATGCAATACCAAGGGAATATATATCCCAAAAGAAACCCTAAAGCAAAACCCTAAACTTTAAAGCCCTAAAAATAAAAAATAAAAATTACTATTTTTGGCAAATTGCTTTTTCTACCAAAAATTGCCTTTTTAAGTAATTACTATTTTTGGCAAATTATTTTTCATCAAAAATTATCTTTTTTAGTAATTACCATTTTCGACAAATTATTTTTTCATCAAAAATTACCTTTTTTAGTAATTACTATTTTCAGCAAATTATTTTTTATCAAAAAATCCCATTTTTAGTAATAAAAAAACTTTTTAAAAAAAAACCCTCTAAAGATAGGCTCCTTCATCATTCTCCTATGGTTGAAAAGAACTCTGCTCCTATGATTTCTTTTGATCAAACTCATAATTGCTTTCCATAGAGTGCCACACATCTGCAAGTACTCCTTAGAGTACCAATCTCCTTTCAAGGTTTTATATCTCAAACCTCTTGTAAGCACTACACATAGTGTCAATTCTTCCTTCGAGGTTTTAAAATAGCAAACCTCCTACAAACACTCTACAAAGTGCCAATTTCTCCCTTTGAGGTTTTACATTAAAAAACCTCCTGCAAGCACTTACACAGAGTGCCAATTTTTTTCTCCAAGGTTTTACAAACCTTATTGCAAGCACTATACAAAGTTCCAATCTCTTTCTTTGTGGCTTTTACATAAAATAACCTTCTACAAGCACTTACACAGAGTGTCAATTTTTGTCTTCAAGGTTTTACAAACCTTTTGCAAGCACTATACAAATCACCAATCTCTTTCTTTGAGGTTTTTATAGAAAAAACCTCCTATAAGCACTACATAGAGTGCTAATTTATTTCTTCAAGGTTTTAAAAACCTTCTGCAAGCACTACACAAAGTGCCAATTTTTTTGGAGCCCCTTTGCTCTCCTCTTATTTTCTCTTTTCTTTTCTCCCCAACAAGATCCAACTTGCTCTGATACCAAATGATGTAAATCTAGCTATAAGAGGTTGGAACAAATACCTACCATCACATTAAAATTACGATTAATAGAAATAATTGGTAAAATCCTCCATTAACATAAAAACTCAATATATGAAAATAAATCAATAAATATAGAAATAACCAATAAAATATTCCATTCATATAAAAACTGCAATGTGTGGAAATGAATCAGTAAATATTGTATTTTCTCATCCTTAGATTCACTTCCCTTTTACAATGCAATACCAAGGGAATATATATCCCCAAAGAAACCCTAAAGCAAAACCTTAAACTTCAAAGCCCTAAAAATAAAAATTAAAAATTACTATTTTCGACAAATTGCTTTTTTTACCAAAAATTACCTTTTTAAGTAATTACTATTTTTGGCAAATTATTTTTTCATATTTTTTTTTAGTAATTACCATTTTCGACAAATTAATTTTTCATCAAAAATTACCTTTTTTCATAATTACTATTTTCGGCAAATTATTTTTTTATTAAAAAATCTCATTTTTAGTAATAAAAAAAACTTCTTTTCAAAAAACCCTCTAAAGATAGGCTCCTTCATCATTCTTATCTGGTTGAAAAGAACTCTGCTTCTGCAAGTTCCTTTGATCAAACTCATAATTGCTTTCCATAGAGTGTCACACATCTGCAAGTACTCCTTAGAGTACCAATCTCCTTTCGAGGTTTTATATCTCAAACCTTCTGCAAACACTACACATAGTATCAATTCTTCCTTCAAGGTTTTAAAATAGCAAACCTACTGCAAGCACTCCACAAAGTGCCAATTCCTCCCTCTGAGGTTTTTCATAAAAAAATCTCCTACAAGCACTTACACAAAGTGCCAATTTCTTTTTCAAAGGTTTTACAAACCTTATGCAAACACTACACAAAGTGCCAATCTCTTTTTTTGAGGCTTTTACATAAAATAACCTTCTACAAACACTTACACAGAGTGTCAATTTTTGTCTTCAAGGTTTTACAAACCTTCTGCAAGCACTATACAAAGCGCCAATCTCTTTCTTTAAGGCTTTTACATAAAAAACCTCTTACAAGCACTACATAGAGTGTTAATTTCTTTCTTCAAGGTTTTACAAACCTTCTGCAAGCACTACACAAAGTGCCAATTTTTTTGGAGCCCCTTTGCTCTCCTCTCATTTTATTATTTCTTCTATTCTCTTTTCTCCCCAGCAAGATCCAACTTACTGAAGAACACAAGTTTATACTAAGAGGGGGGCTGAATAGTATAAGACCTCTTTTTACTTTCTCTATTTAACTTCAACTTCGCAAAGTAATGAACCAATAGCAATATCAAAGCAATGCATAAAGCAACACACAATGGGACACCAATTTTAACGTAGTTCACCCAACATGGGCTACATCCACAAAACTTTTCTCTAAAAAGCTTTGTCAAAGTTATTTGGGAATCCTTCCCAATTACAATGTTTATGAGCCTCATCCCAAAGGAGAAACCTTCCCCTACTCAAGTATTTATGAAAGTGTCATTTCTCTTGCAACCAAGCCCAGAAAATCTCAAATCCTCTAAGGAATTGATGGTAAAGGGTTGCCTATTTTTTCTAGAAATATTGGCAGTTGAATTCAATGGAATTAACAATAGAGTTGTGTCAATTATCAAGCTTGCTCCTCAAGCTCTTGAAATATCCATTGTTGCATGCACAGTTGTCATTGATCAATTGGACAACACTTCGTTACTCCTCAAGGGGATATGAAATTGCTCTCCAATATGATAGAGCTTTGCTATGTGCAATTGAGCTATTCTTCAGGATGGTTGCTCTTTGAAATTGGGGTCTTAAGCAGACTCCCAAAATCCTTGCTCTAGCTTCATGGAGAAGCCAAGAACAAGATTTGGTAGTTAAGAGGAAGCTTCTGGATGCTTCCCAGCCCAAACCACTTTGAAAACCATTACAATTCAGCTGTTACAACTGATTTGTCTCAGCTCTGGTCACCCGAGTTTGTTACAGTGCTAACCGCAGGTGTTAGCTACGGTTAGCATGTAGGCTTTTGCTAACCGCAGGTGTCAGCTGTATCGCTCCAAATTTTTTGCATCCCTACCTTCAGGCTATTGGATCCGTGCCCGGAAGGAGGATGGAAAAAGGATGATGCGGTACCTCGGACGAGAGGACTTTACGAAGGTCCCGCCTCTCAAGGGAGGTGTATTTTGGTGATTTTTTGACGGATGGTGGGTTCACCAGGAAACATTTAATGGCAGTTTCCACGCCTAGGTTTTGGAATGTGTTTAGATGAGTTCGTTTTGATCTTAAACATTCATCCTAGGTTTGGCCGAATGAATCTAAATTAAACTACATGAAAATGCAATTTTCATTAATACAGCAAACAAATTTGAAAGCAAAAAATAGAGAATTTATAGGAGGAAAACGGGAAATACCTGATCCGGATGTCCGAATAAGATTCGACGTTTGAGGCGATCGGATCGTCCGGAATTCTCGAGAATCGCCTGCAATCTGACAGAATCATTTGAAAACTGACAGATTCATCTGGAATCTGACAGAATCGTCTGAGACTGACAGAATCGTCCGAGATCTGACGAATTCGTTAGAAACCTACAAAAAAAAAATAGATGCAAGATACAAGAAATTCTATTGTGCTAACAGAGGCAAATTACTCCAAATAGCAATATGAATACTGAATAATATTTAAGAACAGAATTTAAAGCCAATTACTGGACTTTAATGGCAGATCATGAACTTAGCATGCAATTTAAGCTAAATGGGTGAACTCCAAATGCAAAAATAACATAAAAACTGAATAAATAATCTAATTTACTGAATAAAATGACAGAAACAGAGTTGAGAAAAGCAAACTCCAGTGCAATCGATTGCCTCGATGTGGGTTGCGATCGAGATCATCTCGCATCGGACGAAATCGTCTCGCATTCGACAAGATCGC